>CM051272.1:25651408-27073908 GCA_027921565.1 Artemia sinica
TAGAAGATCGGGAGAGGGTTCATGCTATCAGAAACCAAAAGTTCTAATGCCTTATTTAAAAAAACAAAAAGATTGGAGGGCAGCTCTTACGGCCCTTTTTCCTTAAAGTCGTCCAATCAAAATTTTAAGATAACCATTTTGTTCAGTATAGTTAAAATGTACAATAACTATGCCTTTAGGGAAGTAATGACACCCTAAAGGCCCCGTTGAAAGGCCTATAAGTTACGAAATTTACCTGTTTACGTATAGTATTTGTTATTGGGGAGTATACAGACATCTTTTATTTGGAAGATGGGGGATTTACCACGATAAAAAAATTCCGTTGGCAGAAAAGTTTCGGGGTGTGACCTTTCCAGTGGAAATTTTACACTGGGGAATTTTACACTGGGGGAACTTCCCACACGAGATTCCTTTCATTTTCTTATTTATCTTTCCCGACTAAATTTAACACGTGGAGATGTTCTGGGGGAAATTTTCGGCGGGGTTGCGATTGTCGGGAGGGGGATTTCCGCGGGAGAAATTCTCTCTAGGGGAAAATAATTTTTCAAGGAGGGAAGCTGGATTTCCCTGCATTACTTGAAAAACGATAATAAATTCAATAAATAAAAAACAAAAAGTTTTTTAACTGAAAGTAAAAAGCAACATTGAAACTTGAAATGAACAGAAGCTACTCAATATACGAGGTGGGTTACCCTCCCCTCAATACTTTACACCAAATTTTGATTATTGTCCAAATTCTTTAAGAACGACTCCTGAAACACAAGAGCTGTTCAATTATAATAAGAAGCTTTTTTAAAAGGTCTAAAATACTTTAGCTTGAAGAGCCAGGCATTGAGGAGGGGGCAACCCTCTTCATGTATGAAATAATTTTTGTTCCTATTAAGTTTCAATGTTGCTCCTTACTTTTAAGTTGAAAAATATTCATTTATTTTTGTTTTGTTTAATATAATAGTGACAACGAAGCAAAATTGGTAAAACAGATTATTTGGTTATGTTGCGTACAAGTTAGAAGAAAACTGGTTATATAAATAATATATATTTTGTATTACTTTAGACATGTCGAATCTAATTACGTATTTTAATTGCAACCATGGTAATTTTTTGTCTGTTTTTCGACTACATTATCGAAAAACATTTGTTCTTCATTATCGCCACTACTTTTTATTTTCGATTAAGCTAACCGGTGTATCAGCAAAGGCATTGAAGAGTCTGCAACACAAAGTAAAGGTGTTATTTGTTGACATTTCTACTAAAATTAGCCAGATGAAAGTCAAGTGTGTAAACAATCACTTCATTAATTTGAAACTACCCAATGTCAAAAATAATCCCCCTCTCCAATTTCAAAAGGCCTGCTAGTTGAACAAACAGATTACACAATGTCAACAACAATAACCAAATTGTCCATCACAAAATGAAACACCATAGCAGCGCAATTTCTAGAAAAACAAGCGAGAAACTGGGAAAGATCTCTTTAGTGAATCTTAATCCACTATCACTTTTGTGGAAATATACCAAAGTTCGTTAAATACCTTTTAATTAGTAGCATTATTGCAGAGGCATCTTAAGATATAAGGTATGAGAGACTAGCCATTTCTGCGGAGCAAGCCTTTTTTTAATCACCTCTAGCTGAAAGACTAACAAACACAATCTTATTTAAACATATACTGACATGAAGCCATATCATTCGGATATACAGCCTAATGTAATGTTTACAGATTTGTTTTTCTTTTGAACAAAACACAGTTCGTGCAAAAGCTTGAAAACCTTGTTTGCGCTTTCTTAAAAATTGAAATTCGGCCTTTTTTGTGTAATTGTCTTTTCGAAAGCTTCATGTAGTCAACAGATTCGGGCCTAGCTGTTTTCGGCGATGGCTACATCACATGATCACATGTGCTAGCGCTCTCTCCATTTTGGGCTCTTTTATCTGATAAGAATAAACGTACGGTGCGTTCTTACTTCTTCCGGTTTTGCAAATTTCTCTTGCAAGTGCCTCCTAGGAAGTGTAACACAGCGATTAGTAACCGTTACAATATACCCGACCCGTACACGGTTGTTCAGAAAAGAGTAGAGAGGATATATATGAGCTTAACGGGAAATGAACTTTATGATGCTCTGCGATATTAGTGCTTATTTGTTGTCCTGTATATATATACCTCTGCGTTTCTTATTTGTTATTGCTCTATTTTTTTCTTTCCATTATTTACTCCACTAGTGACGTTTTGTCTGTATTTAGTGGGAAATAAAATTCATTCATTCATTCAATACAAATTTTTGGTTGTACCCTTGAGATTGGGGCAAGAGTAATACGATCATTCCTCAATGAGCTGTGATCTCTGGCTCAGGATCGTCCGATGTAAAGGTCAATCATTACTGTCCTATACGCCACCAGGCGTTGGAGCATCTAAGTTTAATTAAGTATGTTGAGCCCACTAACATAATTAAATAGAAGATACGTGGCCATAGCAGCAAACGGTAAATAAAGAACAATCCTTGTTAATACGAACCAAAACTCTAGAAATGCAATTTTAAATAGAAATAAACAACCAAAAAATCCACTTTTATGCTCATTCTAAAAACACAAAATTCAATACATTTTAGGTCATCTATAAAAAGTTATTAATGTAATGCAGCTTGAATAATTTTAGAAAAACGGTGAAAATACGCCAAAAACACTTCAAAATCTTTGATCCGAGGCTTCACCCCCCTACCTATAGAAAACCAATGGTTTCTATTTTCCTGAAAATGACAGTTATATATGCGTATTTACTTGTTTTTCAAGGTTGATCAGATCAGTGGCAACAGAGTATCGAAGTAACGGATCATTCAAACTGAAATTTAAAAGTATAATCCCGTTTTACGCCAATATTAGAGATTGCACGGTAACAAACTGCAGATTTCAGTCATTCCGTACCGTAAAACAACAATTTTGCTCCAAATGCATCAAGTGAAAACTTTGACCAAGTCAATCAATTTAGGGCTATTCAAAAGCTATTAATACAAAATACAATCTCCAATTTTTTGAGGTCATATTGACTCGCATTCATTTTATGTAAATTCGATACGATCCCT
The DNA here is from genome assembly GCA_027921565.1 of Artemia sinica. Classification (NCBI taxonomy): domain Eukaryota; kingdom Metazoa; phylum Arthropoda; class Branchiopoda; order Anostraca; family Artemiidae; genus Artemia; species Artemia sinica. The sequence continues at coordinate 25,654,478 of CM051272.1, forward strand.
ATGTGAGTCAGCTAAAGAATGTCACTAGTTTCGTACTTTCAAAAGAATCCTTAAGAAGTTTTTTAATGTCTTGATGACTTATGTTAAAAAAAAAAATTTCTTTTTTTCATTAACTGACGGATGACTCTGGGCTGGGTTAGGAATTTTTGTTGTGAAGAGTGTTTGACCTGTGCTCAGCATTTCTCGTGGCGCTGAAGTGTTTTTGTTGTGAATTAATCGATTGAATAAATTCATTGATTGATTGAAAGATTGCCTAGAAAATTGTATTTTAGGCCTACATTTTTAGCCTAAAAAATCCTTTAGTTAAACTTCGATTGAAAAGTGGATGCGAGTAAATAAATTGAAACTGAATCACAATAAGTCAAATTTTTTTATTTATGGTAGAAGTACTGGACATTATCCATGGATTAATAGTATAGAAGTAGGGCACCATACTATTGTAAGATCTACTAGTACTAGATACCTTGGTGTTATAATTGATGAAAGCCTTAGTTTTAAAGACCATATTGCATCTGTTAACAGCAAATTGTCTCGTAATATTGGTATTATGCGTAAACTTAGGTATCTTTTTCCGTGTGGAATTCTGAGAATGTTGTATTTTTCTATGGTTCACCCATATCTCATTTACTGTTGTATGGTTTGGTCGAAAACATTCGTAACTCACCTCCATCCGCTCTGCGTAACACAGAATATGGCAATTAGAGTTCTTTATGGTAATCAAATTGACCTATCTGTATCGGTGAGGCATCTTTACCGCGAGTATAAAATTCTACCGTTAGCAGGAATATGTGTATTCTATAATGCTCTGTTTATGTTTAAATATTTAGCTTCGGAGTTACCATCATGTTTTTCAGGAATGTTTAGTCTTGCGTCTACTATTCACGATCATTTGACACGATCTTCTCAGTTGATGCGAAGACCAGCGATGGTCACGTCTAGGTCTAGGTTTTCAATTCGCCATGTTGTTCCGTTAGTTTGGGAGAGTTTGCCAGAGGATTTGAGGAATGTTGGGGGTTTGCAGGATTTTCGTAAGTCGCTAAAGAACCATTGTTTTGATGTGTATATTTTGAATGGATTATTCCACGCCACTTAAGTTTTGTTTTTGAGGAGGGTTTAGTTGCAGCTGAATATGATTATAATTATTATATTTTTGTTGGGTGTTGTTTGGAGGTTCGGTGGTTTTCGGGTCCGGTAAGTTGAGCTCTAATTATGTTGTTTTTTTGTTTTTTTTCTATTTCTTTTTTTTTTTTTTTCTCTCTTTTTTTTGTTTCTTGTTTTTTTTTTATTTATTAGGAGGGTTTTCTCCCGCACAAGCATTGCTTCAGGGAATCGATGATGTATATATTTTTTTTTTTTAAATAAACCCATTGTTACTGAAAAAAAAAACCCTGAAGGTAAAGTCCCCCTATTTACAGGATTAAATTTGGGTTAATTTACAGGCAATATGGGTACCGAGAAATGAACAAATCCCCTCTTAATAGATAAAAGGTAGTTTATACCGAAATGCGGTGAGATCTAAGCATTGTGATACAAGTGATTAACTCTGTTGTAAAGAGGGAGTCCTATAATTAGAATGAGCACATCCTTTTGTGTCGAATAAATATGCCTATATGAGCCTTAATTTTCAAAACATTGACATAAATAATAAGCTTCAGCATGAAGGGCAAGGTTTAGAGTGGGGTGGAAGCCCCCAGCATAGCCTATGTGAGGTAGCCTTAAATATGATATAAATAATACAAAATTAAATGAGAAAAGGCTGCTCTTTTTTAGAATAATTTTGAAACTTAAAATAAACAGAAATTATCCTATATGTGTATGGAAGAGAGTTCTGGCCACTTCAACCTTTTATTTTTCCGGTTTTGTTGATTGCTCTAAGAAAATTTATCCTAATTAATAAGAATTTATAGAATAATAGTAAATAAAGAATTTTTGTAAATAAAAATTAAGTAAATATTTAGCAATTTTCTCAAAGCAATGTCTATGAAATATGCATCATGGCTTTTAAGATAGCATGGACAAGAAATCTCAGGGATTAACTTGATTAACTTAACAATAAATATAAAAAAAGGTTCCCGGTGAAAGGGCAAAATTGAAACTAATAACGAATAAATTACTGCTACTTATCCTGCACAACACATATCTATTAAACTAAAATTGCACGAAATGTAGTACCTACTGACTTCTGAAATAGTCTTATATTTGTAGAGTAGTTTGATTTCGAGCAAAATGTAAGCTCCAACAAAAAAGAGTAGCCGAATTCTTCAAGTCTCTCTATTCGTAAAGCATTAAATGTTTTATTTTACTTGAACTAAAATCAGTATAACAAAACTTACAACCAATTTAAAAGGTTGATTCAGTATAAAGAACTGGCCATGTTTGGTAGCCGCATTCAAAAATGCTTTCTAGAAAACACTACTCAAGCTTTAGCATAAAGAGGGGGATAAGAAGGACACTGGTCTCCTTATAATTTCAGTTCGTTTAATTTTAAATATTTCAAAACATACACTTTAGAGGCTATTTTTATTTGGGTCTTCAAAAAGCTGCATAGAAGAATAGGTTTCTGTTGGAGAATTTAAATGAGAAAAAATGCAAAAAATTTAAGGTATTCAAAATGGAGCCTCTAGGCTCTATAAGCCTTACAAAATGGCAAGTGACTTGAAGAAAAATTGAAACTTAGTTCATATTTCACTCACCAGGTTTTCCAAAAGCCTAGATGGCGCAATATAAAACAGCCACAGAGAACAAGTGAAATCGTAGAAGTACTCCAAGCAAGCTACCAAGGCGTTCTCCGAAGGAATGATTGGAACTTCATGAAAATTTGGATCCTGAGGAACTGACACATGCCCTGTGACAAATAAATTTGAAGGCGCATCGTTGTTTTACGAATAGGACTCCTGTGTTGAGCAGTCATAGTCTAAAACACCTTTGTTATTTTAAACTATTTAGGTGAATTCTTCAAAAGCTTAAGCTGCAATCAATGTATCCTCTCACATTTTGAAGAGGGATAGAATACGTTTGGATTTTTAGACTTCTAATGTCTTAAAGTCGTTTTTTTAGGAATACTGTTGTTTCTATTTATTTTCAATAAAAAGAAGTTGCTTTTTACATGCAGTTGTGTCCTCCCAGGAAGACACCATCCCTTTGCAACATAACCTCAATAGCATTTAAACATCCAAGAGAAAAACACTAAGATATAGGATTTACAGATCACATTACTATGCAATATTTTTTTCATTATATTTGTCGGCACATATATGTCTATTGCTCTATATATACTTCTTGGTATAGTTATTTATTTGTTTCGTTCTATTTTTGGCCACTCCGTTTAGTTTAGGAAACTAATTAACTGCAAGAAAAATTTTGGACCTGGGGCAAAACCAACATTCATTTATTTGCTTTTGTCTTTCTACCGTTGACAATTAGTTCATCTTTTGATGACTTAAACTGTTTTTTGTTCCCTCTGGGTGATCAAGAACAATAATAAATAAACAAGATGGTAATCGTTGGCAGTGACACACTCTCCATTAACCAGCATAAACCCATATAGACAAAGAACAGAGGCCAAAATCTGCAAAAATGTTTGATCAGTTTTTGTTTTTGGATCAGAATCACACTACATATAATATTTTTGATTTAAATTAAACAGATCTTTTGACTTTTAGAGATATTCTTCATGATTTCCAACCTTATTCATATTTCCTTGCAGATAAATTAACAGATGCCTGATTTTGTTGCGTAGGTTTTAGCTCATCACTGTTTTTTAATATTTCATTTTGTTTACATTTATTCCATCACTTTGAAATTTTAATTTTGTTTCCAATCACGTTAAATTTTGTTTTATTTTCATTGGAACAATACAAATGTATATAAAGTTAACATTTTTGTAATTTTAGGTGCAAAATACCCCTTCTAGCAAATTAAACCCTTTTTTTAAATTGTACCTTTCACAGCATGATAAAGTTGTTTTAAGCTAATCACTCTAGATAAAATTTTGGCGGGCACCCTGGTTCTTGGAAAAAACAAGTCTTAACCATTGTGCTATTTTGGTTTTCATGTGGTTGTGGCTTTACAGCATCGATAGCCAGACCTACCTGCAAATGCATCTCAAATAAACAAGGTTGAAGAAGTGGGGTTAGGTACTACAGAAATTGACAGGGTGGATGGCTTCACTTATCAAGGTAACATAAATGGTAAGGAAGGTGGATGCCAAAAATAAATAAATGAAAACTTAAGAAAAAGTGATCTCAAAATGCACTAAAAAGAAAAACTAAATCTTGGTACTCGAAAAATTGAATAAAAAATAAATAAATAAAGATGAAGGCGAAAAGAAGAAAAGTCATAGCCACAAGAAAAAGTTGATAAAGATGGAAGACCATAACTGCTTTAGTCTTAAAACTTTTGAATTTCCGGGATAGCAGGATTTTTTTTTTCCTATTTAATACATTCCAGAAATAAAATGAAAACTTTAATTTTTTATTTATACATCTGCTGTAATCTTTTTAGTCTTGGTTGAATTTTTAGAATAAAAAGTAAATATTTCCACACCTTACCCTAACGATTTATACTCTATACTAACAAATCTCACTTTTAAAGGCTCATGTTGGGGACATGCCTACCTTCCCAGTCAAACAACAAATAGCCACAGTACACTAAATTGTAAATACCATACCTATAAGTGGTTTTTGGTTTTCTCAAATTTGATGTTTGAAGGTATGATGCTCTATAAAACCAAAATTAAATATTAGCGTTTAAAAATTGGGGTAGCAAAGGTGGAGGGTGTTTTACACAGACAAAAAAAAACTTCAAAAAAGCCTTAGAACAGAGATTAAGATACGAGGAGCCACAGTAATGACAGAGGTCAGTAATGACTGAAATGCTTTGGCTTCGGAAAGTTGAAGATGTGCTAAATGTTTTTCAGAAGAAAATTCTAAGATTAGTTTCAGGAACTCGTTTAAAATAGATGTTAAGATGATTAAGTCTCGTTTTACAGATGGAAGGTTGTCATAAATTGTGCTTACTGGCAATCCAGCTTGGTTCAAATGAAAAGTAGGACGTCTTAAGATGTAGAGCCTATTTCTTCCTAGTGTTGCAGTTGCAAACTCACCACCACCTGTGATCAATACACTGGCAACCACCCTTTTCTATTCCACCTTGTCCAAATCAAAGTCCTTGATTTGAACCTACTTGTAGAAAAATCCCAGGAGTTTTTTCGAATATATTAAAAGAGACCTCTTAAAAATGTGATAAAAAATCTTGACAACAAGGGTTTTTTATTAGTTGGAGAGAATATGGAAAAACAACGTGCACCAGACTCATAGCAGGAGGGCTTTCAAAATTAAATCAATTTAATTGGTTCTACACAGATCCAGCAAATGAGGAGGAATCAGAACATTTTTCTTAGGTGGACAGGGGGCCGCCTCCTTGGGAGGCTGCCCCCCCCCCCTGGAATCTCCTTGGCAGAACATAAATTTTGAAACCTCTGTACTCATTAATATTGCTACCCTGGATAATTAGCAAGATTAGTGAGATTAAAAAAGTTCAAAGGGTGAAAGACTGAACTTGTAAATTTTCTTATGTAATAAACATTAGCTTTCCTAGGTTATTTCTTAATCCTTTGCGTTGAGAAAAAACACTCCGATTTCCAAGAAGGTGTCATTCATGGGTATAGGCTCGTGGTTAGTGCATTCCCAAAACCGAATTATCATGCTTTTCATAAATACCCCCGTAGGTATTTGCATAAATACTATAATTGTTGTGTAATTTACCTATTTCAATGATTCCCCCCTCCAAAAAGATAGTCTCTCCCTAAACATATTCCTATTCATGGGGCTGAAAAAGGCTATTAGTTTTTTGTTTTTTTTTTTGTTCTACAATATATTTTATTTCATAGTTATATTAAATAAAGAAAACAGGCTTTTTCAATCAAAAGTAAGGAGCAACATTAAAACTCATAACGAACAGAAATTATTCCATATATGAACAGGTTGATCCCCTCCTCAATACCTTGCTCTTTACGCTAAAGTTTTTAGCACTTTTTAAAAACCTCCCTATTCTAATTAAACAATCTTTGTGTTTCAGGAATTGTTCTTAAAATTAGGACAAGCAGTCAAACCTTAGCTTAAATAGCGAAGTAATGAGGAGAGGGCAACCCTCTCCTCATTACAAAATAATTTGTTTAGTTTTGAGTTTTAATGTTGCTTCTTACTTTCAGTTGAAAAACTTTTTTTTTATTTACTTTCTGATCACTTTTCAAATAATGCTGGCAAATCTGGCTCACCTTCCATGACAAATTCGCTCCCCTCAATGGAAACCCATCCATGCAAAATTCCTCCCATGTAAAATACACCCCCCCCCATAAAATTCCCTCCGGGCAATTCCATCCTTGCTGAAAATTCCCTGTGAAATTTTTTGCAGACGATTCAGCCTGAAAAATTATCCCTAGCATACTTTCATTTCAAAAAGACTTTAATTTCTAATCGTTTTTCAGACCACTACAGAAATCTCCCCTTCCATGGAATTTTTTCCCGGAAATCTAAACCTGTTGAACATTTCATCTGGACAATTCCAACCAGAAAATCTCCATATGCAAAATTGAGATGGCAAAGAAGATGTGAGGCAAATAAAAACAATTTTGTATCAGAATTCTCTTAAATCCCCCGAGTGTTTAAAATTTTTCTGGAAAGTTCACCCCCAGAAATTTCACTCCCCCTGAAAATTCTACCGATGGAAACTCACCCAAAGCGCAAAATCCTCCTCGCGAAAAATGTCAGTATGCTTCCCAATAACAAATGCTATACAGAAAGAATGGGCAAATTGTTTAACTATTCTCAGGGACTGTGGGGGGTCATGTTATCTCCAAAGGCATAGTTTTTGGACCTTTCAACTATGTTAGTAGTGATGTGTCAATTAAAAGTACGAGGATGGTAGGAAATTACTGTAGTAATATAAGGTACAAGGGTGGTAGGAAATTACTGTAGTAATATGAGGTACAGGGGTATTTTGTAATAACAAATTGACTACAAAGAGGAAAGTATTAGGTTTTAAGAATGGCTAGGTTGGAATTGGCCAAAAATTTATTTGAAACTATGGCATAGAGGAAGAAAAAGACCTTTGAGAGAGATTAAAATCAATAGCAGTTTCGCTTGTGGACCAGAGACATGGACAGATACACAAGGGAGTCTGGTTGAAACCCCTGTCCACCCTCAAGCAGGCCATTTTATGAGATTTGATCATTGGGATCAAAGAAAAGAGTATGTAGTCCTAGACACTTGACCTTTTATTGCCAGAAATTTAGTGAATCACATATTGCATTGGAAAGAAGTCTCACAAGTGATAGGGTTCACACATTCAAAAGAAATTTTAGGTTGGATCACTAATGGGGTTGACATAGAAGCTTAAATTTGTTTTGTATAAGGGTGTCTATAGAGGGAATTTCTATGATTTAGCTGTACCAGTTCCAGCCAAATTTCCGTAATGGAAATGGATTGTAATGGATTCAAAATCAGTGGACCTGTTTTGCAATTTTGTTAAAAACACTGTTATAACACAGATTCGTAATGGATTGGTGCTGCCATGGGGAAAGGCAGGATATTGTGACCCTCCAAAACTGGTAATGGGACTTACTATAGAACCAGAAAAACCTAGGCTATGTCACAATGAAACGTTTTTGAATTTATGGATAAAAGATCTCCCATTTTCGTTAGACACATTGTTGGATATACAACCATATTTAAATGTGGATGGTGAAGGTTTTTTGGTAGATGAACATCGTGCTTATGACCATGTTTTTGTCAGGCCAACTAGCAGAACGTACCTTGGATTCAAATAGTCTGGCGTACACGTAGACGACAAAAAAGACTGGTATTTTGTTTGGACTGTGTTGACTTTTTGCTCTAGGTTATCTCCAAAGGTTAATGCGGAAATTTCGGAAATACCAACTCTTATTTACAGGAAAGTGGGGGGATGGGGATGGAAGTATTATGATGACGCGTTTCATTACATTCCACCTGGCCCTGATTCTCACTGTGTGGGAGAACAACACCTTAGATTTGTAATATTGCTGGCGGGAAAATTAGGATTTTTTATATCAAATAAATCGAAATTACATTTGTCCTCAAAAGTGAAACATTTGGACATGTTTATTGACTTTAAAAGAGGCTCTTTTATAATACCAGAGGATATGGTGGAGAAATTTGAAATTTTGAGGATTGAGCTCCTTTGAAAACCTTATTTAAAGGTTAAAGACTTGCAGAGATTCATAGGGAAGGTAGTAAGCTTCACCCCTGCCTTCCCTCATGCACGTCTTTTTATAAAATCATGTTCCTTGTGTTTGGGAGGCTGGGAAAGAAAAAAGATGCCAGGAGGAAAAATACCAGGAAATGTGATTGAAGAGATAAGATTTTGGGGAGGTTTAAAAGCTTCACCAAGGGTTTTCCCTTGGAGGAGTACAGCCCACAAAGAGTTGGTGATTTTTACTAATGTGAGCAACTACAAATGGTCCTGCTTGTTTAGGTCACCCAAGAATAAAGTTCTGGAGTTTTCTGATTATTTTGCACCTTCTGATTTAACTTCACCTATGCATGTAAAAGAGGCAAAAGCTGTCTTAAACGCCATCCTAGCTGTTTCAGAACTGGTTAGAGATTCCCGGGTGATAGCTAAGGTGTATAACAAAGTGGTTGTTGATAGCTGGACCTTGTCCAGGGGTGTAGCTGGGGATCTTAACAACATATTGAAGGAACTATTCCTATCAGTTGTAAAATTGAATATTGGGTTGAATATGATTTATGTACTCTTGAGTTTGAATCTTGCAGATGCGCCTTCAAGATCGATTGAGAAACAACACTGTATGCTTAGTGGCTGGGCGTGGTCAAAAGTGCAAAAAGCCTTTGGTGTAGGGAGGGGGCACACATTTGATTTAATGGCATTCCAATCAAATGTTCAGCATGATCTTCAAGGGGTTCCATTGCCTTTCTATTTGCCATATCTGCAACCTGGCGCAGTTAGAATTGACTTCTTTACCCATACATTGTCTCCATAGGAAAATTATTACGTTTTCCCCCATTTTGTATGATCCCACATGTTCTACATCATTTTTTAAACATTTTAAAATATTTATAAAATTTTTAAATATTATAGTAAATGCAAGTCTATTATGTATTTGATGAAAAATGATGATTTTGATAAATAAAAATTGTTTAAAGTCTAAAATGCTTCGATTTTGATTGCAGATTCATACCCAACATAACCTTATAAGATGGAAAACCAGGCAAAAAGAATTGGTTGATCTGCTCTGGACCTCACCCTATGGCAAACAGAAATCAAGATTGCAGGAGGATCAAGAGCACTTTTTGAGGGGTCTTCATAAAACGCTTTCAAACTGTTTACCTAGAAATATTGTTTTCTTTTTGATATCAAGAGAAGAAAAGGGAAGAACTATTTTACATTGCTTTGAGTGCCCAAATTTAGCAACCTGTCAATCAGTTTGTGGATGTAAAAGGACCCTGGCAGCAGGGACAGTCGATTCCCTTATTGGACAAATCACTGCAATTTTCAATGCTGTGAGCCGCACCAAAACCTGGCCAGAGGAATCAGGCTCAGGGAATCCAGCCAAATCTTACAAAGTGAGGACTCTCTTAGTGGCTATCAGGGCACAACATGCAGTTACTTCAAAACAAGCAATACCTTTTCAAATTTGGAAACTGGTAAGGCTGGCAATACATTTGTGGTCTAACTCCATGCTGCTAAAAACAAAGGGTGATCATTCAGGTGCCCTAAAATGTTTACACAATAGAGCCTTCTTTATTATACAGTTCTTTGGAGGAGATAGAGCCTCAGATTTAGCTCTAACTAAAAGTAAAGAGATCCTTTTCTTCCCAGATAAAGAGGGTCTGTTGTTTAACCATATGTTTGGGAAAACCCTGAGGCAGGGAAATTCTAATACATTTGCTATTTTCCAGATGCATGATGAAAAATGTTGCCTGGTTCAAGCTTTGCAAGACTACCTTAGTTTTGCAACAGAATGTGGCTTATTGCTCTCATACGGGTTCCTGTTTAGGACAATCAGAGGTGATGTCTTCATAAATAATCCCATTGATTATGTGACCATTTATAGGTCCCTGAAGAATATAGGTCCCACTAATGGAGATTGGGCTATCAGCTGGAGAGACACCACACAGTCTTAGAGCTGGTGGAGCAATAATGCTCTCCGCAGGAGGAGCTGGAATTGAAGAAGTAATGGCAACAGTTGGATGGAGAACAAAAGGTACTGCAAACTACTACTTAGCATGGAAAAAAGTAATATTGAACAAGAACAGAGACACTTTGAAGAATTTGGAGAAATCAGCTAGATGATGACCTTGATAACCTAATAGATCTTACCCAACTTTTTCCCTGATTTGGTCCTCAAATTGATAAGATTTGGGGTGATATTTGTTTATATATGTTAATAAATGACTATGATAGTATGGTGGTTTTGGGTGATTTGATCATAGAAGCATAATGGGGATGGTGCTCTTCTTGCCCAATCTTAGCAAGTTGTGAAAGCTGGGAGCTGAGCAGGATGGTGAAAAATAGATTACTATCCTACCCAGCAACAGCTGAAACAAGATGGTAACTATTTGATAGAGGACGGAGGAAGCAGGGGTGTAAGGAGGCTACCCCTAAACAAATTATGGAACTGAAAAAAAATGGACTACAAAAGAGAAAGAAGTTATGGACAGAGAGAATCAAGAATTGATATGGATGAAAGTTCTCAGTAGACACAACCAGCATTCTTTAGGGGTACCTTATGGTGCTCTTCTTGCCCAATCTTAGCAAGTTGTGAAAGCTGGAAGCTGAGTAGGATGGTGAAAGATAGATTATTATACTAGTTAGAAAATGAATTGTTTTCTGGGGCAATGTTTCTTTCTAGCTAGTTGGCAAAATTAAGTTTTGCTGGGGAAAAGTTATTAGTCAACTAGTTGGAAAAGGAAAGTTTTGCTAGGGCAACATTTATTGTCAACTAGTTGGCAAATTTAAGTGTTGCTGGGGAGAAGTTATTTGTCAACCAGTTGAAAAATAAATTAAAAATTCTAAAAATGAGATAAAAATATTCCTCCAGAAAAGAAAAAAAGACAGATAAATGAAGGAGCATAAACAATTTATGTCCATTAAATGCAAGATAGAAATGAACAAAACTTCAATATGTATCTGTTTTCCTTGAACAGACAAAAGGAATAACCCTCTAAACTTTGACAAATTCAATCTCACTTTTGGGACTAGGCATAAGACTAATTATCCTGGGACATAAAACAAAAAATCCTTGGCTTCAAAGCCCAATATACAACTCAAAATAAATCTCCCATTAAGAGGGAGACAGGGAGAGAGATGGTAGTTGTAACTTAATATTGATAATTAAATTTGAAAGAACTCTATAATATTAGCATATTTTATTCTATTCAGAATAAATTCTAGCTAGGCTATTATTAGTCAACTAGTTGGAAAATTAATTATTTTCTGGGGCAATGTTTCTTTCCAGCTAGTTGGCAAAATTAAGTTTTGCTGGGGAGAAGTTATTAGTTGACTAGATGGAAAAGGAAAATTTTGCTGGGGCAACATTTATTGTCAACTAGTTAGCAAATTTAAGTGTTGCTGGGGAAAATTTATTAGTCAACTAGATGGAAAAATTAAGTTTTGCTGGGGAGAAGTTATTAGTCAACTAGTTGGCAAATTTAGATTTTTCCTAGCCTATACAGATGGGCCAAATTTTCCAACTAGATGACTATAATGTTTTTAATTATAAGGAGATTGGATAGTACCATTCTATATAAGCTTATAAACTATTTTTTTCCAATAGTCAAAGGGTGGAGTCCCCTAACTAGTTGGATAATTTTGGCAATAGGCTAGCTAAGTATGGTTGGATATTATTTTTACATTCTATAGAATAGAAATTTTTATGTATTATCCATTGGTATACTCCCTTTTCAATAGAAAACTTGTTACATCACAAACAAGTACCTTATGAACAATATTACCTTAAACCAATAACTCCAGTTTATTGAAGATCCATCCCAGCATTTTTAATATTTAAAAGTTGCAATGACATAAAACGGATATTGCCAACTATCGACATTCAAGTGAATAAAATCCGAAGCTCAAAACTTGCCAGATTTTGTAAATGATGTTGATGCAATTGGTATCAGTGTTTGGCTGAATAATACAAAAACTTACATAATAAGCTTTTATAACCCTAATGGCCAAACTACAGATGCCATGGATTTCTTCAGCTATATAAATAATTCTAATATGTTGAAAAATATCATTAATTGTGGAGACTTTAATGCCCACAGCCTTTTGTGGGGGAATAAACCAGCAAATAAAGCTGGTAAGTTCATTGAGCTTATGACTTCAAATAATAATGAATTAGCTGTTTCTATCCCTCCAAACTTGAATACATATTTCAATCCCAAAAGTGGCAGTTTCTCTACAATTGACCTACAAATTGTGTCTTTAAATATTTTGAATTAAATTTATATAAATAAAATTGATAGTCTATGTACTGACCACTTTGCCATAGTTTGCTCCCTAAATGAACCTGCTGAAACCCTGTCACATACCTCCAAATATATCAACACTAAAGCAAATTGGCCTATGTTCCGAAATAAGCTAAATGATGAAATAACGAGGTTCACCCAAAATTCATGCATTTCAAACGCTACAGCTGACACACACGCTGAAGTTCTGGCATTTTTACTAATAAATACAGCTAATCATGCTATCCCCAGGACAAAACCCAGGAAAACCTTCCCTAAACATATTCTCAAAGCATGGTGGACAAACGAGTGCCAAAATAAATGGAGAACAAAAAAAGCAGCTAGGAGAACATTTTTAAGAAAACCATCACCTACTACATATTTAAAAAAATTACAAGCAGAATCAAATCCAAAAAGGACCATAATAAATGCAAAATATAACTACTGGAATAATTTTGCAAATAATTTCTCCACAGAAATACATGCGCCAATTATACATAAAGTCATAAGCTACATTTGTGGGAAAAAAACTTCCCCCAACCCACTCTTATATGAGCTTATACATAATAATACCCATTATGACAATGATAATGAAAAAGCTAAGCTATTTGCCACTCTTATTGTTAATAAGCTAACATCAAATAATTGTAACAAAATGCCCCCAATTCCTATGAACCCAAGTTACCAACCTCGCCCAGGATCCGAGTATATAAACAGCCCATTTTCAATCCAGGAAATGAACAATGCAATACCTCATATTAGGACCAAGACTAGCGGCAGCTATGACAATACAGACCCTACATGGATAAAGAATCTCACCCCTTCATACAAACAGGAACTTCTAAATTGTTATAATCATGCTTGGGCTTCATCTATGTTCCCCAATATCTGGAAATGTTCGTCCCTCCTACCAATCCTAAAGAAAAATAAACCCAAAAATAACCCTGAGTCTTATAGGCCCATAATGATTACTCCTGTGATGGGGAAAATAATGGAGAAAATGATCTATTACCGACTCCTCTGGTCTGTTTAAAGAAATAATATGATCCCTCACACTCAAACTAGCTTCAGGAAACACCATTCCTCAACAGATGCTTTCATATTGTTAACAAATGCAATAAATGAATCATTCTCCGAAAATGATGTCCTAGTTGCAGCTTTCCTAGATTTTGAAGGGGCATATGACAGTGTGAACCACCAAATCCTTTTAATTAAACTTGCAAACCTTGGACTACCCCCCAAGCTAGTATCTCTTATAAAATCTTTCATAGAATTGCGAAGTTTCATTGTTTGTGTAGGTTCAGCCTCTTCACCCCAAAAGACAATAACCAAAGGCCTTCCTCAGGGAGCAGTTCTCAGCTGCCTCCTTTTTGCCCTGTATCTCTGGGACATGAACCTCCCCCACACGAATCTACAATATGCTGATGATCTGATACTATGGTCATCTGGCAACACCTTTGAGATTGCACAGTCAAAGCTGCAAAAGTCACTTTTCCAAATTGAAAGATTATCTCAACATTCAGATTTACCCATTGCACCTACCAAGTCAAAAATAATCCAATTTCACCGAAAGCGAAATCATGTTAATGCAATACTAACTCTAAATGGAACAACTATTCCAAAAGATAATCATATTAATTACCTAGGTCTCTTGCTTGACCAAAAACTAAATTTCCACCTCCAAATTTCAAACACAATAAAAAAATGCTATAGAAAAACAATTATACTAAAAAGACTTCTTTCTACACCCTGGGGCTGTAAGGAGAAAACCTTACTCAAGTTCTATAAATCACATATAAGACCCCATATTGACTATGGGCTCATCGTCTATGGTGCATGTGCAAAGACCCAGATGTAAAAAATTGAAACAATACAAAACGATATAATACGTCTCATATTTGGTCTTAGGAAACCCACAAGCACCAAGTTTCTGCTTATGGAGAGTGGCTTAACAACAAAAAGGGAGAGACGTAGCTTTCTCTTGATAAAGCATCTTACAAAAATTGAATCAAATAGCTCACACACCCTACATAATTGGTTCGGAAATCCAGCCATGTATAGAGGCATTGTAGATGAGTATGCCAATATTCAGAAGAAGTTACCTGTACCCGCAAAGTCTATTGCACCTACTTTCCCCCAATCTCCTCTATGGAATTGGTCAATCCCCATAATAAATACTGATTTCTCAAAGTGGACTAAAGATTTAACCCTCATCACTTTTGTCCAGAAAAAATTTGCTGAACTTAATACAATTACTTATAAAAACTATTTCCAAATATTTGTTGATTGGTGCATAATGAATAAGAAGGTAGCAAGTGGTGCCTTCCATCCTCACCTGAAAATTGCAATGGGTGAGAGATTGTATAATAATGTATCTATAATGTCTGCAGAGTTAAATGCCATAATCATGGCATTAGAACACCTTATGGAAAATAAACCCTTGATTGCTAATTCAAATAATATTATAGTTTATTCTGACTCTTTATCAAGCCTTGAGTTGCTGTCTTCAGCTCCTCAGTATAAGCTGGATATTGACATTTATCATTGTCTTAGTATTATAGATAATCTTGCTTCAAGTGGCATAAGAACTTATCTTCAGTATATTCCTAGCCACTCTGGTATGAGTTGTAATCATCAGGTTGATGAAATAGCAAAAAGTGCTATAAATATTGACCAGCCAAGAGGGAGACCAATCCCCATTAGAGATATTTACCGATGGAGACCATCAAATATTACGTTTAATAAGAAAAATCCTACTCTTTCCTCCTTTCACAATAAGTATTTTTCAAAAATTTATCATAGAATTCGTTCTGAAACAAATGGACTAAACTTTCTTGCATTCTCGTATCAGTTTCCAAATTCAAGTGGTTCAGTTCCCCTGTCCCCTCTTTGCAGGTATTGTATTATGAGTAATGAAACAATTGACCACTGCCTATTTGAATGTAATATGCTGACGTCTGCACAACATACCTTGCATTGTAAACTGTTAAAGTGCTTTAAACACCACAAAATCTCACTATCAGCCAAGAGCCTAGCCGACTATACCTGCACACAGAGCACAGAAATCGATATCTATCATCTTATATTTGAACTCCTTGAGTCGAAAGATCTACTGAAAGATATCTGAGAATATCTAATAAATAAGAGGCAACCAAGCCAGTAGCTATGTAGCCCACAGAGTGAAGCAAAAGGAAAAGGGATAAATAGTATCAACTGAAAAGCCCGCCTGCTGTGAAATAGAAGAAGAAGAAGAATGATTTTCGCTCGAAAAATTGCAATCAGAAGAAGAAGAATGCAATACATCATATTAGGACCAAGACTAGCGGTAGCTATGACAATATACACCCTACATGGATAGAGAATCTCACCCCTTCATACAAACAGGAACTTCTAAATTGTTATAATCATGCTTGGGCTTCATCTATGTTCCCCAATATCTGGAAATGTTCGTCCCTCCTACCAATCCTAAACAAAAATAAACCCAAAAATAACCCTGAGTCTTATAGGCCCATAATGATTACTCCTGTGTTGGGGAAAATAATGGAGAAAATGATATATTACCGACTCCTCTGGTTTGTTGAAAGAAATGATATGATCCCTTACATTCAAACTGGCTTCAAGAAACACCATTCCTCAACAGATGCTTTCATATTGTTAACAAATGCAATAAATGAATCATTCTCAAAAAATAATGTCCTAGTTGCAGCTTTCCTAGATTTGGAAGGGGCATACGACAATGTGAACCACCAAATCCTTTTAATTAAACTTGCAAACCTTGGACTACCCCCCAAGCTAGTATCTTTTATAAAATCTTTCATAGAATTGCGAAGTTTCATTGTTTGTGTAAGTTCAGCCTCTTCACCCCAAAAGACAATAACCAAAGGTCTTCCTCAGGGAGCAGTCCTCAGCTGCCTCCTTTTTGCCCTGTATTTCTGGGACAGGAACCTCCCCCACACGAATCTACAATATGCTGATGATCTGGTACTATGGTCATCTGGCAACACCTTTGAGATTGCACAGTCAAAGCTGCAAAAGTCACTTTTCCAATTTGAAAAATTCCCTCAACATTCAGATTTACCCATTGCACCTACCAAGTCAAAAATAATCCAATTTCACTGAAAGCGAAATCATGTTAATGCAACAAGAGTTTTTGCCTCATATCTGTATTTTGGACGAAAAAATTTGAGGCGAATGTTAACAATATTCTAAGGTAAAGAGTGATATTGTCTATATGCAATAATAAGTCTGAAAAAAATTGTTTAACTGAAAGTAAGTAGCAACAAGGAAGCGGGAGCGGCAAGGGCTTTCCAATTTTGTGACGGATGGGGGGCTAAAAATACCATGTCTTTAATCCTTCTAAATAATTTTGTCACTCTAAATCCCAATGGAATCAGAACTTATTCATGTCTAAGTATTAATTTAAAGATTTAAAGCAAAAATACTATATGAACATTCTTAATATTACCGAAAAATAAATCTATGTCAATCAAGATTGACAAAAATAGCGTAACCTTGAAAACATTTTCGAATAAAATGTAAAGAGGCTTATTAAAACCAAAGACAAGTTGAAATAAAGTCTTGTAATAATTCAAACTTAATATGAACAGGAATTTCTATCAATAAATAAGTGAATTCCAAAAACAAAGAGAAATTAAAACGATTAGGCCACGTCAACCATAAAGATAGCAGAGACGGCTATAGATAAATTCCAAAATGAACAGGAATCAGCACAAATGGGATTAAGGCTAATGCCTCTTAAACCTGCTAGATGCCATTGTGTCCTGTGTGTTTTACTAAAGACGATTTTTGTTTCGAGATGTGTGTTTTTATTTATCATTGCATCAATAACAAAATAAGATACATCCCAAGGCTAATCAAGGTTTACCTCTATAAAAGTTGAGCTACTCCCACTCCCTGTCAAATCGTATAAACTGCTTGAGCATCATTTGTACTTTAGTGAAAACAATTTGTGATGAACAGTGGGATTATTATTTATCAACAAATTAACAAAAAAAGATGTAGCATAGCCTACAAATAGCAGTTCAATAGGAACAAATCCTTTTATTAGGTACTGAAAACAATAACAAATTTTCTGGATATTTCAGTCAGATATAGGGGGACCGTTCTCACGAGATAAACTACACTAATGCAAATAAAACATTGACATTTATACAAACAAAATAATTGTATATTATTTAGTGCTCTTATTTTTTCAGTGCAGTTACTGAAGAAAATCTCTTTGATCTATTAGTTTCTGGTTCATTTACTTGATTATATTAAATTATTACAAATTGAGTTTAAGCCAAATTCGCCCTCATGTCTATTTAAACCTAGATTTTTGAATAAAATTTTCTTAGAAAGCTTGCTTCACAACCCAGTCCCTAGATATGAAAGAGACATTTTGAACATAATAAAAGTGTCTTGAAAATTAAAGATGTGTTTTGATAGAATTGGTGTAAAATCTTCAGGTTTGGAATTTTGTTTTAAGACCAAGGAAATGGAATCTTGATGTTGTAATTATCTCATTTTTAAATTCTGGTTTGTACATCCCACAAAGGAGCTTCTGCAAGTACATGAGGTCTGATAGACTCCACTTTGCTGCTCCATCGAAGTTCAATCCTTTCCAGAATTCAGGAAACTACCCAAAGTATTACTACTTTTTAAAGCTACCTTTAAACCATTACTTTGAAAAATACTTTTTAGTTTTTACTCAGCCCTGGAACATATGGTAAAAAACATCCTTCTTCACAGTTGTGTCTAAGACTTCCTTAGAAATCTTCAGAATTTTTTTTTCTTCTTTAAATAGTCTTGTCAATTAACCAACATAGATAACGGTTACTTATCAGTACTTCTCTCAGAAAAGACAGCTTTTCTATACATTTTGGAGAGCAAATACGGTACTAAAAATGTTGTCTGTTAAAGTTATGATCAACCCAGCTTTTACTTGGTGAGTAATTATCAAAATTTTGATATAGCCCTTTGGTTCAACGTAGTTAAAAGTTCAGGAAACTAGGTCTTTGAAGATGAACCCCCCCCCCCCCCACAGCCCTCAGGGCAAGGGTTGTAAGTTATGCCCTGGGGATATGTAAGGTTTTTAAAGTAAGTGTTGTCATGAAAACTTCAAAAAGGCTCATTTGATTGGAAATGGAAATGGCTATTGCCCTTTTTAATAGTCAAAAGTGATTGGAAGGCAACTAACACCAGTTCCACGCTCACCATTTCCCCAAGGACATCCAATCAACATTTGGAGATAGCCATTTTGTTCAACGCAGTTGAAAGTTCTGGAAATTATATCTTTGAGCAGGACACCCCCCCCCCCCAAGTCTTCAGGACAAGGGCTATAAGTTATGCCCTGGGGTATATAATGTTTTTATTGAAAGCTTTGACGTAGAAACTTGAAAAGGGGCCCATTCGATTGTAAATTCAAAGGCTAGTGCCCTTTTTAATAGTCGAAAGGGATTGGATTGCAACTAACCCCCTTCTTATCACTTTCGACAATTAAAAAGGGCACCAACCCTTTCAATTTCCAATCGAAGGAGCCCTTTTTGAAGTTTCTACGAAAATGCTTTCTATAAAATCCTTATATGGCCCCAGGGCATAACTTACAACCCTTGCCCTGAGGGGTTTGGGGGGTTTGTCAACCTCAAAATCATAATTTCCAGAACTTTCAACTATGTTGAAGAAAATGCCTATCTCAAAATTTTAATTGGATGTGTTTGCGGAAATGGTGGTTATGAGAGGGCGATTATTTGCTCTCCAATCACTTTTGACTATTAAAAAGGGCACTAGCTCTTTCAATTTCCGATCCAATGAGCTTTTTTTGAAGTTTCTACGATAACACTTTCTATAGAAACCTTATATTCCCCCAGGGCATAACTTACAACCCTTGCCGTGAGGGCTCTGAGGCGGTTATTATCCTCTAAGACCTAATTTCCAGAACCTGGCGTGGGCGTGAGAGGTGGGGTATGGGCGTGAGAGGGGGGGTTAATTGCCCTCCAATTACTTTCAACTATTAAAAAGGGCACCAGCCCTTTCAATTTCCAAATGAGTGAGCCCTTTTTGAAGTTTTACAACAACGATTTCTGTGATAACCTTATATGCCCCCAGGGCATAAATTACAAACCTTCCCCTAGGGGTTCTAGGGGGACTTTCATCCTCAAAGACATAATTTCCAGACCTTTCAGCTACGCTGAACAAAATGCCTATCTCAAAATTTTGATTCGATGTGTTTGGGGAAATGGTGGGTGTGAGAAAGGGGTTAGTTCCCCTCCAATCACTTTCGACTATTAAAAAGGCCACTAGCCCATTGAATTTCTAATCGAATGAGTCCTTTTTGAAGTTTCTACGAAAACACTTTCTATAAGAACCTTATATGCCCTCAGGGCATAACTTACAAATGAAACTAAGAGAGGAAAGAAAATAACAAAATGAAAAATAAAATAAAACAAGATGAAAAAACGAGGCTTTTGTTAGCCAGTGGTGAAATATGAAGAAGAAGAAATAAGCAAATATTTCGACTAGGACTTCTGCCGAATCGTCCTCAGTTCTAAAAAAAAAAAAAAAAAAAAAAAAAAAAAAAAAAAAAAAAAAAAAACGAAAATCAAACCTTTCGAAGTTTACCTCACAACGACAGAACAGAAACTAAATAAGAACCAGGTTGGAATCAATGAAAAACAAATCTACCAAGATGATTGAGCAATAATCTTTTTTTTTGCTACAGCCTTAGCTGGCCTACAAACTCGTTCATCATTTTATGTGCAAATAGGTTCTCTCAAGTTATACCGGGCGACAATATTGATTGAGTCCTTCAAAATTAAAGTGTCATAAATTGGGCTTAATGAAATATCTCTTGTATCTCTATTTATTGCTAAATTTCGGTTTATGTATTTTTTTTATATCAATTACCTCTTTAAACGTTTGGAGTAGGCCATTTACAGCAGATATTAAGGTTGCCTCGTCAAAAAGAGCCGGATGGGTTGGATTTTTGAAAATATGCAGGGCCAATGCCGAATCAAAGTTGACATTGTTATTTTTCAATCTCAGGGACTTATTTATTGAAATTTTGTGTTCATGCAAAGGTTCATCTAGTTTTTGATGGGTCCTACCAATGTAAAATTTCCCACATGAACACAGGGTTCTGTAGACACCACTACCCAGTACAGGGTCAGTTTTATCCTTTCCTGAGTGCAAAAAATGTTCAACTTTTTGTTCAGTTTTGAAAGAAAAAAAAGACAGATTATGTTTTTTTAAATTTTTTCAAGTTTATCGCCAAGTTTCGGGAGGTATGGTAAAGTGATGAAAGTTTTTTTCTCAATTTCTGGGGTAACTGAATCAAGGGGGACGGGCTCCCTATTTTCTTGTTTTATCTTTTTAAAGCGTCTATCTATGATATTTTCAATAAGTTTTATTGGGTAACCATTGCAGAATAGAATATCCTTGACATAGTTTAATTCAGAATTTATACGATTACGAGAACAGATTTTTAAAACTCTGTCGACTAAAGAGATTATTACCCCTATTTTCACAGAAGGAGGGTGATGTGGAGAGAAATGTAGATATCGATCATTATGGGACGGCTTTCTGTATATGGTAAATTCAAGGCTAGGAGCAGTTTTTATAATCAAAACATCCAAGAAAGGCGGGTTGCCTGAATCTTCGAGTTCCATTATGAACTGGAGATTCAAATCAAAAGAGTTCAAATGTGCCAAAAATCTCTTAGAGCGTCTTGTCAATGTTCCCAAACAGAAAGGATATCATCAACGAAACGAAACCAGATAGATTATTTTAAGTAGAAACTATTCTAAGCAGACTGTTCTATGAAATCCATGTAAAAATTTGCCAAAAAAAGAGACAAAACAGTGCCCAAGGATAGGCCCATGGTTTGAAGGAATTTTTTTTTTCGGAATTTAGAATACGAGAAGTTGTTGCAAAGACGAACAAGGGTCATCATTGTATCAATTTCCAAAGTTTTGTAATCCGACCAAGCTGAATTTTCCTCTAATTTTCTTTGAAAGTTTTAATTTGTCATGTATATTCAGTGTGGTCTTAGAATGTATTTACATAACTTACAACCCTTTCCCTGGGGGGTTTGGGGTGGTTGTCATCCTTAAAGACCAAATTTCCAAAACTTTCAACTACGTTGAACAAATTGGCTCTCTCAAAATTTTGATTGTATTGTTGGGGGAAATGGTGGGCGTGAGAGGGTGTAAGTTGCCCTTAAATCACTTTCGACTATTAAAAAGGGCACTAGCCCTTTGAATTTACAATCGAATGAGCCCTTTTTTCAAGTTTCTACGACAAAGCTTTCAATAACAACCTTATATGCCCCCAGGGCTTGACTTATAACCCTTGCCCTGATGGCTTTGGGGGGAGTGTCCTGCTCAAAGATATAATTTCCGGAACTTTCAACTGCGTTGAACAAAATAGCTATCTCAAAATTTTGATTGGATGTTTTGGGGAATAGATGGGCGTGGAAGGGGTGTTAGTTGCCTTCCAGTCACTTTCGACAATTAAAAAGGGCACTAGCCAATTCTATTTCCAATCGAATGAACCCTTTTTTAAGTTTCTACGACAACGCTTTCTATAAAAAAAACCTTATATACCCCCAGGGCATAACTTACAACCGTTGCCCTGAGGGCTGTGGGGGGTGGGGGTTTCTATCCTCAAAGACCTAGTTTCCAGACCTTTCAACTGCGTTGAACAAAATACCTATCTAAAAATTTTGATTGGATGTGTTTGGGGAAAAGATGGGCGTTAGAGGGGGTTAGTTGCCCTCCCATCACTTTCGACTGTTAAAAAGGGCATGATCCCTTTTAATTTCCAGTCGAATGAGCCCTTTTTGAAGTTTCTACGACAAAGCTTTCTATAAAAACCTTATATGCCCCCAGGGCATAACTCACAACCCTTGTCCTGAGAGCTGTGGGGAGAGTACCCTCTCTCAAAAACATAATTTCTATCTGGAAATCAACTATGTTGAACAAAAAGGCTATCTCAAAATTTTGATTGGGTGTGTTTGGGAAAATGGTGGGAGTGGAAGGGGTGTTAGTTGCCTTCCACTATTATTTTCGACTATTAAAAAGGACAATAGCCATTCATTTCCAATCGAATGAGCCCGTGTCGAAATTTCTACGACAACTCCTTCGATACGAAGTGCCCTGGTCTAGAAAAAAATAAATAATACATTGTGCCAACATCGTTCTTTACTTAGGCGGCGCTATTGCGCTGCCTATGATCTGTTTAGATTATTTGAACAGTCTCTAAGATTTCGATTTTTTTTAGCCTCTGAGCCTTGGCCAGAAGATGTAAAGCTATACCAGCCTTATGAAACAGAACAAATTTTGATTAACGATATTGCAGCAAGTTTAACAGTCAAAGCTTTCATGAAAATGTGTGGACTTCAAATACAAGTTGAGATGAGAGGCAATGCAGAAGACATGTCACCAAATGTTTTTTTTTTGTCATAAATTGAAATTGCCCTTATTTTGGCTCAACAACGTCATGCTCAGTGATTTTCATTACGGCGAGTATTGACACGGAAAGGCAATATTTTTCAAACGAAAATGACAAGGCTTAGGTGCTCTGTCAATTCCAGTTATTATATCTGATTCAAAGCAAAGTTCTTTGATCTTCTTAGAAAAGAACCTTTGGAGTGCGTATCCAAAGAAAATTGCCATTGTAAATTTTTATTTGGGTACAAGTAGGAAGCTATAATTTCATTTAAGTAGTTTTTTGCTCATGACAGAATTGAAGAGTAAGGTGTCCGATTTTGATCCGAAACAGAAGCAAACCATATATTCGCCAACGTGAATAGTTTTTTCTCATCATAAAGCCTGAACTTCAGCTGCCGAAGCAAAATTTGACTCGTGTTAGAACCTAACCTCCGTTCCCATTTTCAAATCATCAAGATGTCTACTTAACAATACATATTGGGAGCAACAAAATTTATTTTGTTGCTCTTTCTCTGTCCTATCCTTGGAAGGAAAATCCCGCCGCTTGGCCTCATATTGGCACTAGTGTAGACTTTCAATGACTTTGCCTAACCAGAGCGTGACTGCAAACAGTATTGCTGGTGACCTTCAGGAGCAAACCCATTGAAGAAATTTTAGCCAAATTAACGACACAGTATTGCACCGTGCTTTGAGAAATGGATAGTGGTAAGGATAAGGCAATGAAACAAGAGAAACTTGTTGGAAATTAATGCTAAAAGAAAATGTTATTTGCTCCATTTGTCTATCATCTCTGAAAAAGTGATATGTTTCCAAATCCAGAAATAATAAGCTTTACCATATGTAGGTATGGTTTCCTTTTCTATTTAGAGTCCCTCTAAAGGACTTGCCTTCTTTTCCGCTCAGTAAAAATAACAGAAAACAAATTCATCCCAGTCCGTACGTTACAAAAAGACAAATGTGTCATCATAGTCCCTTTGCAATGCTTTATGGTCAGGAAGGGAAGAAAAAATTTTTGGTAAATTCTGTATGTTTTAAGTTTGACATCATTATTCATTAAATATTTATTCTTCTTTCAAATTCATTCATTCATGTGTAGTAATATGGTCTGTTTGAAGTTTTATTTGTTTATTTATTATAGTTTCTGTTCATTTTAGGTTTCATTTACTCATTCATTGTAATTTCTATTTGTCTTAAGCTTAACTTAGTTTTTTTAGTATTTCGGCTTAAGAACTGGGATGACACTAGTAGCCCTTAGGTTGCTTGGGTTAGGTTCCCCCTTAGGTTAGGTTAGGTTAGGTCAGGTCAGGTTGCTTCCCCCGATACATACATACTGAACCTTTCGATTATTCTGTGCCATATAGCTACCACAATATTTTAATCCGATGGTATTAGGGATAAAAAGGGGCACGAGGAGGGGGAGGTGTATGCCTTCTATGCTCATTCTATCTTTAAATGAAGCACTAAAAATTTTTATTTCTCAGGGTATGAGCCCCCTCTCAAGTTTTTACGACCTCCCCTTCCACTCAAAGTTGTCTGGGAATAAAGATAATGCATTGGAGAAATTAATAATAATAATAATTCATTTATTACCCATTTGAACAAAAAGAAGTGGAGTACATCAAGAACAAAAACAAAAAAGCAAACTTGCATGCTTTACAATTATTTACATAAAATGACGTAAATTCTGGTGTGTAGTAAGACCTGCAGATTCCGACATCTTTCCCGCAAGCACAGTCACTTTTTCCCGTAAATCAGGGAGGCCGAATCGCTATATTAGATACCGGCTCCGGAACCACGGAGGGAGGCACAGAAGGTACCGAGAAAATTTAAAACAAGAAGTTTGCAGAGATCTGAGATCTTTAGGCTTCAGAATTGGTAGAAAACCAGATAAAAAGGGGAATAGAATGATCACAAAATGAAGAATATAATTTTTCAACCTTTTTTCTATTGTACCTCCCTCTAGGCGTATTTGCAACAATTTTTGAATATCCAATCTGAATTTTATCTTAGCATTAGAAACTGTCAGAGCCCAAAGTGTTTTGAGATTATTAGTAATGTGAAGACCAAGCCACCGAAAAGAAGAGACACAGTGAATAGAGGAAAAACCACAGTTAAGAGGTAGATTTGCACCCGAATTAAACGAAATATATTCACACTTATAAACGTTCAGCAGAAGCCTAATCTGTCTGAACTTGTCTGAGATCCTGCTGAAAGAACGTGAGAGCCTAGCCCTAGAACGACTGACAAGAGAACATCGTCCGCATAAGCGAGATATGAGACATCAATTCTATCAAAAATGAAAGTCGAAGGCAAAGATGAAAGGATAAGAGCACGGACCCTATGCCGAAGAAACACCTTTGAATCAGAAACTACTCCATTATATTTTACCAAAATGAAAGAGTTAGAATAACAGTACCGTAACAGAACAATAATAGTGTAAAAATGTGGGAAAGCCATCATAACCTGAATAAATTGTAAAGATAGCAAAGTATGACTTTTGCGTAATGATAAGAGTAACGAAGTATTAATTTTCTTTGTGTAAGGAAACAAACAACATTAGCTAGATTTTGAACAATTGTACCCTTGACTCAACAAGGACCATAAAGTGTAAATAGAAATAGCGGACTGCCGCTTCAAACTCGAGGGGTCAACGACAAGATATTACGCGATTTGAATCAAATGACCAAAAACAGGTTTTTTTTAATACAGAAAGTGGATACTAACTTTTGAACAAAGAACTATTATTAGGATGACATCAAACTGGTCTCTGACCAATGACAGGAAAGAAGAACAAAATAGATAGAACTTAAAATAGAGATTGAGGAACGAAAACAGGGTAGTCCTTTTTTGGAAATCAAACAAAGAGTAAGTGTTTACTTTGTAATAACGATAAGCTACCACTGTCTGTCTAAAATTCTCCTTGGGGATAAAAGTTTGAAGATAAAGGTTAAAATAAGAAGATAAACCTCTAAAAGGCTTTCTGTCACTTGGAGATAATTTTAATACGTATATAAGAGAAATTGATGATTTTGGGACTTATAGTTTCATTAGTATTCCCACCTAAGCAAGGCTTGAGCCATTTGGACAAAACAGTATTTTTTTTATGGTTAGAATAAGCCAAAGTAAATTTCTTCCCAGAAATTTAAGCTTTGAATAACTGAGAGTTTAAGGAGGAAAGAAAATCTCAACCAAAAACAGAAAGCTAGGAGAGCCATTTGGGCTTCCCCTTTCAGCCTAGAGTCCCTTGAGACTTAGATTGACTTTATAAAGACCTTATATTTGAAAATTGGAATTATCGGACAATAACATTACTTAACCCCCCCCCCCCCCCCTTGTGTAATCTTCAGAAGTTTATACGAAGAGGAACACCGTTCCCCTTTTTAATCACTCTTTCATTTTCTTAACCCCGTACTCCATGTTTATACAAAAGTAACCTAAATGTTTATACAGGCAGGTCAGGGGAAGAGGGGAACAATATTATCAGTGTAAGAATTTCCAAACCTTTATGTCCAGATATTTTCAATTAAGCTTTCCCTGCTAAAGTTAAAGCTTAATAAAGGTCCTAACAATACACAGCCCTTTTCCAAGAAATAATAGAGAATCTTTTGGTTTGGGTTAATGAAATTTGAATTAAAATCAAGTACGGTTATTCTTAGCTTAGCTCAAAAATAACTTGAACTAAAGGATTTTTATAACCCAGAACTCAAGCCTTGACTAGCTATTCAAGTGTAACCCCTTTAAGTTGAAACATTCGTTAGCTTACGATTAACTTAATCTTTTTCTTTTCGGTATACCTCGGTGGATTTGAACAAGTAGATCATTTGACCTTAGAAGAGGTTTGGAAATAGTCAACATAGATAGAATTAGAATATTTTTCCTTTTATCTTATTTTATAAATAAAATCAGCTGTCACTGAATTCTGAGTACCGATTCTTACCCAACGCCTCAGTTTGTATCACGCTACCAAATTTATTAGCCCTGTTAAGTAGGGGCAACCTTACAACTGGTCGCAGCGGTACTCAAGTTCGGTGCAACTTTCGTTTAAGTGGGGGAGGATTAATTAAATTCATAAAATTTGGTAAAATTTAGTCCTCTGTTCCTCAGAAGAAGGTGTGTGTTCAGTTTTCCAAACCTATCCAAGACAGAAAAGTTTGAAAAAGTGTTCATTAAAGGAAAATTTAACCTAAGAGGGTAGCTCAGACAGACTTTTATCTTTTATCTTCCTAAGATTCTTTCTTTCTTCTCCTTCTCTTTCTCTTTGCTACAAGTTTTAGTATCCGCATCTGTAATTTACCTAAATAGGGTCATAGTTTAATCATCCTCAAGAGTGTGTAATTATAATACTAAACTTGAGGGTAAATTTAAACCAAGGTACTGAGAAAATTCTCACCCATTTTAGCGACTTAAAGCACTATAAGAAATCAAAACGTTTCCAACGCTAAGAATTGAAAGGAATAGATCCATCATGAGTTCCAATGAAAACAAAATTAAAGAATTAGAAATTGCACTACGACAAGCGCAAGAGGAGAGAATAAGAGTAGAGGAGGCCGCACAAGCTAAAATAAACGCTCTACAGGAGCAATATGGAGACGCTCCAGTCACAAACAGGCTTCTAAACCTATTTGTGGAACAAGCGCCCCCCATCTCGTTACTAACATATCCAAATGAAATCCATTCATGGATTATCACACTTAAACAAATACAGCGGAGTTTAGGGAAAGATGATATTGCTATGTCAAATCAAGCTATCTGTTACACAAGAGGAGAGATACAAAGATTCGCAACAAGTTTAGATATTCCCAAAATAAAAGATTTAGACCATTTAGAAAAACTTCTAAAAGAAGCCTTTTTACATGAAAAACCAGCTGCACAAAAACTACAAGAGCTGCTCTCTGAAAAACAAAGGCCATCTGAGTTAGTACACCAATTTTACTCCCGGATCAGGGAAAAGGCGATAGATTATGCGAAAAAATTCTCCTGGTATAAGAGCAAACGACATTACGGTGAGTATTTTTAAGGGTGGCATGCTCCCTTCCATTGGAAGGAGAGTATTAGAACAATCTAAGGCCTCGGACGACCAAGATGAATTATTAACACTTGCAAAAAGATTCGAAGCAATAGATTTAACATATAGGGATTCCCCAGATATGTCTGTGGGAGCAGCAGTAGTAGACTCAAGAGACAGAAATTCCGCTAAAGAACCTGGAGTTAACCACAGAGTAGAATATAAAAACAAGGGCAATTATAAGGGAAAATGCTTTAATTGTGGGAGACTGGGACACATAAAAGTGGATTGCAAAGTCCCAAAATGTACGAATTGTGGAAAACCCGGACATTATCGTAAAGATTGTTGGCAAAGTCTAGCATGTATAAGGTGCCAAGAATTCGGGCATATAGCAGACAAATGTATGGCACCAAATCCTATTGAAAAAAAAACTAATCAGGCAGGACTTAGAGGAGGTACGTCCCAAGCCTGAAAATAAAATCAAAAACCCTCCTTCTAACCAAAATGAAGATATTTTAGAAATAAAACTGAACCAAGTTCTTTCCCATTTATGTGGACTGCTAAAATAGCAGACCAAAATTTTGTAAAATGTTTTGTAGATAGCGGGTGTCAAAGAAGCTTGTTAAAGGAGGAAACATTTCAAAAATTCCAGTAGAGTTTCGTAGACGCCTCAAACCATCCTCCCGAAACATGAAATCTTTAAATGGAGAGACTTTACCACAAATAGGAGAGATAAATGTAGCATTCTGCATTACAGATGAGGCAAAACGGAATGAAAGATTATTTTGGAAATTTTTAGTCGTTCCAGACTTGAAAGTCGACGAAATTATAGGATATGATATGTTAAACAAACTGGATTGTACGTTAAATTTAAAATATAATAAAATTTCTTTAGGAAATACAGGTACGGAGGAAATAAATTCCCTTGCGTTTTTCACGGAAGAAATTTCGGGAAGGGGATTAACATATGTAGCAAAACAGGTCTGTATTCAGGCCAATTGTTTCAAAATCATTAAGGCCAAATTGTCAAATCACTCAGCACCCTTTGTAGCTCACGGCGACACTATAATGTTTACCCCGAATATTCAGACACAACTACACTTATCTCCGTCGCTATGTGAAACTTATAACAATGCAATAAAAATAGTTTATTTTAATACGAGCGATGAACCTCTAAACTTACCACGAGGTAAAACCGTTGGTTCATATGAGGTGATAAACAATGAATATTTAACGGATGTGACTCTC
The DNA here is from genome assembly GCA_027921565.1 of Artemia sinica. Lineage (NCBI taxonomy): Eukaryota > Metazoa > Arthropoda > Branchiopoda > Anostraca > Artemiidae > Artemia > Artemia sinica. The sequence continues at coordinate 25,683,688 of CM051272.1, forward strand.
TTAGCAGCAGGAGTAATAGAAAATAAAGAGGAATCCCTCTCTATAGAGGAGGATAAAATAGGATGGGAAGACAGCGAATTTTTAAATAGAATTAAAACGGGTCCGTTAAGTTCTGAAAGAAAACAAATATTAGAGACAGTCTTATTAAAATTGAAACGAGCCTTTGCAACTGGACCATATGATGTAGGGCAAAATGACCTTCCAGGATATAAGGTAAAAATAGACCCGGATATACCTATTAAGTGTGTCAAACAGTTCCCTTTGCCATTTTTAATGACAGAATGTTTACAAAAACACATAAACGAAATGGTGAGAGTAGGAATAATTGAAATAAGACGTTCTGAATATACAGCTCCAATATTTTGTATAGGAAAACCAGGAAAGGATGGGAAAATTCCACCAAAAAACTTGTGGGATGAAAGTAATAGTCGGTTCCTCATAAATTTAAGAGCAATAAATAAGGCGATAAAAGACTCACAGTGGGGTATTCGAAGAATTCCAGAGGTCATCTCTGATCTATCTAATAAAACCAAATTCATTTCAACCATTGATATTAGAAATGGATTTAGTCACTGTAACTTAGCTGAAGAAAGCCAAATATATTTTAGTTTCTCAAATAAAGGGATTTCTTATGTATTTAAACGCGTGCCACAAGGATCAGTTTTCTCGCCCCGCGCTTTTGTTGAATTTTTAAATCAGGTTTATGGACCAGAATTTTCTTCATTTTTATCAAGTTATGTAGATGACTTGACAATACATACGTCAGTGAACTTTGAATAACATTTGAAATATATTGAACTAACTTTAAAACAGGCTATAAAATTTAATCTAAGGCTTAATATTGATAAATCTCAATTTTTTCGGAAGAATGTGACTTGTTAGGGTTTCGGGTCACCACAAAAGGAGTTAAACCACAAGCACAAAAATTAGAAGCTATAATGAAATTAGAACCACCAAGTGACGTCACAGGAATTAGGTCATTTCTAGGCTTAACAGGTTATTACAGGGGATTCTATCATAATTACGCAAAATTAGCCGAACCTTTAATTCAATAACTAGAAAAAATGTTCCTTTTATTTTTGGCCCAGAACAAAGCGTAGCCTTTGAAAAGTTAAAAACAGAATTATTAAATCCAAATAGTAGTTTTTTAGAATTTCCAGATAAAGACAAAAAATTTTACCTTGTTACAGATGCCTCGGAAAAAAGTATTGCTTCAATTTTAATGCAACAATGCGAAACAAAAGATAGATTTCGAATAGTGGCAACCTATTTGATGGTTCTTAGTGGTGCAGCCTCAAGGTTTGATAACCACAACAGGGAACTTTTTGCCTTAGTACAAAGTCTAAAGCACTTCCAAAAAGGATATTTATGGGCCGCGAGAACTCACATATTTGTAGACTGTGCTGCACTAACATATCTTAAAAGATCAAAGGATCTTCACTCAAAATTATATAGAATTGCGGTTCTATTAGACAACGATTTGTATACATATCACCACATTAGTACCAGTAGGAACCCTGTAGACTATTTGAGCCGCCCTAGCTCACAATTTGTTAAGGAAAATAGGTCAATTAATCTTGATGAGTTAGAAGTAGAATATTTGGCCCTATTAGGTGACGAGGAACCGATTCATTTTTTTGGGATTGGTAAAGAAGAGATGAGGGGATTTCAATTAGAAGACCCTGAAATTAAGGTGGCAATTGATGAAATAATAAGATTAAAAATACACTCTTAGGCTTAAAATCTCCCCAGGATAAAGATAAAAATAATGAAAGGTCTAAAGAGGGTAGAAATGAACAGTCGAGCCAGACTGGTTTGACCAGGCCCTGTGAGGGATGTGAGTCAAATACAGGTAGCTTAAACATTCCTGGAGCTATCATACCATCGAAATGGGATGAATTCAGTAGTAATACTGAAAAGTAGTTTCCTTCTATAAGAGGAAACAAGCCTGGGTACAGGGATAGATGCCTAACCTCTGGGACTGTCCACGGCAAACTGAAAGAGCTAAAAGTAAAGGGCAGTACGCATGCGTGTGTTACTGACAGCAGGTCAATTTTAGAGGGGAGTGAAATTGAACCCTGTAAAGGACAAGTTCGGACGGCGGAACTTGCCAAGACCAGAGCTACTGTAGAAGTTACTGGCACTAAGGATAATCGGGCTGAATCCCAAACGTCCAGGGATTCAGACTTGGAGAGGGACGAGCCGTTATGGATACGACAAGCTCGGGCGGTGGAGCTTGCAAAGACTAGGACTATAGAAAGGGTCACTAGCATGGATAATTGGGCTGGGTCTGGGATGCCCGCAGACCTAGGCACCAAGAGGGGTAAGCCGCAGGAAGAATTTCCAAAATTTGACATTTTGGGCAGAGCTCAAATTAATAACAGACCAGAAACTTCAAATTTCGTGGAAGGGAATCCTTTTGTTGTGAAATGGTTAAGAGATCTTCAGTTGATCCTAGTTGAAGGAATATTGTATGCAATAGACGACTCAGAAAAAAGGAAACAGATGCATCAATTTAAAATCATCCTACCAAAAAAACTAATTAGAGGAATCATTAATCTTATGCATACGAGTCTTTTCCTAGGAGCACACATGGGGACTGTAAAAATTTTGAATAAGTTAAAACAAAGTTGTATTTTTGAAAATATGTACTGCCAAGTTGAGGAAGCGGTAAAGAATTGTGATATATGTTTAAGGAGGAATAAAGTTAGCAATATATATCCTAAATTGAGAGAAAGTATTTTCCCTGACCACCCATTCCATATCTGGTCAATGGATACCACGGGAAAACTACAGCTTTGCGCTAATGGTGACCAATATATGATTATTGCGGTAGAGCATTTTACTAAGTACACAGTGATAGCGCCAGCCAAAGACCTCAGTAGTCAAAATCAATGATGGAATTTATAATAAAGGAAATCATATCCCATTTTGGAAATATGGATTTCCTACTGTCTGATAATGCCACATGCTTTACAAGTAAAACCTTTAATGAAATGGCCAAAGAATTAGGATTCAAAATTATACATTCATCGCCAAGATACCCCCAATCTAATGGATTAGCAGAAAATAGAGTAAAATATGTAAAAAGAATACTAACTCACTACCACGATGAGATACATAGAGGAAATTGGAGTGAATTCTTACCATTCATACAATTAGCATTAAACACTAGTATAGATGCTAGCAGAAAATATACACCCTTTTTTCTACTACATGGTTTCGAAGCGAAATCAGTATTTGATAACATTGTTTCTAATCCGAGGGAGGGTTTCTATTCAGAAGATGAATGGGTATCTAATCTCGTTCAAGAGGTATTTGTCAGTCGACAAATATGTATAAACGAATTAAAAAGGGCCCGAAAAGGTCAAGCGGCACAATACAACAAAAAAATATTAGAAATCCAAATTTTCCCTAATAATTTAGTGTATGTAATCCAAGAAAGTTCATCAAAAAATTATTCATATAGGGGACCTTATCTAGTGTTATCGGAATTATATAAAAACGTTTTTTTTGCTACAGGAGTTAAACACCTGTAAACACAGGTTGGTAAATATAAGACAACTTAAAAAGATAAATGACCACGAAAGGCTTTTAGCCATGAACCCCGAGATAGCAAAACAAAGGTCAAAGGTAGATGACAAGCCCTTAAATCCTATACCAGACGAAATTAAAGGGGAGCAAATGAATAAAACACAGATAGAGGAAGAGATCCCCCATAATATTTGGCAATGTAATTTAAAGGGAAGTTTATTAAACCAAATAATTGAAAATAATTTGGAAAGTGTAAACCAGCCTTACATTACGACTTCAAGTGAGGAAAATGATCCTGGTAACACAGGAACAGACACAGAATTGAGATTACCAGAGCCTCAATTATAACCCATGGACGAAATAACCAGTTAGGAAATTAATGACAATTCGGAAGGAAATACTTCGGTGCAAACATTTGATAATTACGAACAAGGAAGATTTATCCATGAAAGAAAGGCTAAATCAAAGCCACTGAATTATAAAGATCCTAGTTTAAAGGATTTTCTCGGCGGAAAAATAGGAAAACCTTAATAACTAACAAACTTACCTTATTATAAATTTAAACCTTCAAAAGGCTGCTCCAAGCCAGTATCCTCTGGAGAAATACAAAACCCCTCAAAATCTGCGACCTGAACAGAGTATAATTTAGTTTCTTTTCTCGGTAGGTGGGTATGAAAGTGTTCAAGGGTAACTAATGAAATCCCACCGAGGACCAAAACCATACACCGATGATTAATAGGGCTATGTCCACATGATGAAATGTTCCAAATTCTTAAATTATCGTTTAAATCCAAAGAAACACTATGGTGTGTGTGCAAAATAATCTTCCCGTCACTTGTTAAAACGACGATACACTTTAAACTAGACATAACATAAAGAAATTACTGTAAAATAAGAGGGGGGAAGCCTGGATATAGGCAAAGATCTCCTAAATCAAGATCTGCAACACTAAGAACAGAATGTCTAGTTATATTTGAATTAAAGTCATTATGAAAATGCGAGCGTCTATTACAGGCAAATAAAAGCCTCATATTAACGGGGATATATTCTGAGAAGGGCTTTATAATCATATCGAAACACCGAGAGTAAGGAGGACAAAGTTCACAAGTATGGGAGTACCATAACATAAAGCACTCAACTTTCTCACTGCAAATAGTGTCATGGATGTGTGAGATTATCGAACCTTCCAAAGTTTTAAATACAATACACTTGTAACCTGTCATATTAAAAGGTAACTAAAGGACATAAAACCATTTCAGCAAAATGATTGGAAATTTGTTTGTTTGGTTGACCCTGTTTACAAGAGGGATATTGCTTAAGGAAACAGAAATACATAGCCAAATAGCCTTCAAGGATATTGGTCAGATCTTCCCAATTAACGGAATACATCAGGTAATATGGTATGTAAATACGGAAAGCCTCAGATCTGATTTAGACGATCTGAATTTGATTATTTCAAATATCGAAAATAGTAAAATTATGGAACAAATAGTCAATAAAGACTTAGAAAAGGGAAAAAAAGAATTTCACAGAACTAAGAGAAATACATGACCTAAAGGAATATGTAATAGATAAGTACAAACTATTACATTTAGAATTAAGTGAAGGAAATGGAATTCTAAAAATATTAGAATTATTAATGACAGATAATACAAATCGAGACAAACGAAGTCTTTTACCACTTTTGGGAAAAACAATAGGATGGGTCACAGAACTAGCCACGGAAGAAAATGTAGAAAACATTCTTCATCAGGTAGACTATTTAACGGAAAAAAAATGAAAGGTTACTACACATGTCGGACAGATCTATATTGTTAGTAAGTGACCTCGACAGAGAATTAAGAATGGAAAGAAACAAAAGCTTAGAAATTTTGGGAAGAATCTCCAAGAGAATTATCGAGTATATATCAAAGGAAATTAATGAAATAAATTTCCTAAAATTACAGATAAACAAAGAAATGACAAAAGGTTCTATCCAATAAAAAAAGCTAGTAAAGAAAATAGAAACAGTAATCCTTTCTATTCTTCAAGCAGAAAATAAAATTTTCCCATTCATTGTCACAGATCCGGCTGACATGCTTAGGACAATTTTTGAAATTGAAAATTCACTACCAATAGGTTATAGAATATTGGTAAATTACAGACGATACGGCTTACTGAAACTTTATAAATCGACTAGCTGCAATGTGGCGACAAAACAATTGAAATTGTTGGTTATTTGTGATTTTTCTATATCAAATAAGCAAAATGGGTTCAGAATGTTCGAAATGTTCAACATTCCGTTCCCAGTGTCAAACACTTCGTATTTCTTTCAAATAGAAAATGAGTTCAAATTTGTTGGGTTAAGTAAAGATCAAACGAGATATTTTTTAGAAGATGACAATATAGAAAAAGATGTAATTTAAAGAGCATACCACTATTGTGCAACCACCAATTTATTATTAGAAGCACACAAATGAACCCCCTGCAGTTTAGCAAACTGTATGGAAAATAATGCATTAATTAATAAAGAGTGCCAAACCAAAATTATAAAGGAAAATAAAATCTTAATCCATAGATTTGGAAGGGAAAAACATATAATCACATCTCCTTTCAAAGAAGAAATAAGAATAAATTTCGAATGCAAAACAGAGAAAAACAGTAAATTCACATATATAAAAGGCAGCTCAATAGTGAAATTGCCAGAAGAATGTTCTCTAACTACAGAAATGTTAAAGATAAACAGTATGTATAGGGGACAGATTACAAAGGAAATGGCACATTTAAATATATCGTTAATTAGCCTAGAAGGAAACCTCTCCATAGCTGGTATAAAAAATGAATGGAGCGAAGAATTTGAAGATTTAATCTCTATATATTTCCAGAACAACACCAAGACGCAGATTGGCATAGCTGAGCTAAGAAAAATGCACATTTCCTTAAAGGAAGAAAAAGGAAAGAAAACGGCTAGCTATTGGACATTTTTTTTCAATACCCTTAATCTATTTCTATCTTTATTAGGACTAGTCTCTGTTAGAATTATATTTAAAACATTGAGAAAACTATGGTTAGACTATAGGAAACAAAAGTCTCGAGGATTCCACGTAAATGTAGTACAGGAAGAGATTGAACTAAATTGATTCTTAGCAAGTTATAGTTTCATTAAGAAAAAATAACTGTACTAAGAATTTTAAGGGTGGGAGGTTGTAAACATGTGGGAAAGCCATCATAACCTGAATAAATTGTAAAGATAACAAAGTATGACTTTTGCGTAATGATAAGAGTAACGAAGTATTAATTTTCTTTGTGTAAGGAAACAAACGACATTAGCTAGATTTTGAACAATTGTACCCTTGACTCAACAAGGACCATAAAATGCAAATACAAATAGCGGACTACCGTTTCAAACTCGAGGGGTCAACGAGAAGATAATACGCGATTTAAATCACATGACCAAACACAGGTTTTTTTTAAATAGAGAAAGTGGATACTAACTTTTGAACAAAGAACTATTATTAGGATGACATCAAACTGGTCTCTGACCAATGACAGGAAAGAAGAACAAAATAGATAGAACTAAAGATAGAGATTGAGGAACGAAAACAGGTTAGTCCTTTTTTGGAAATCGAACAAAGAGTAAGTGTTTACTTTGTAATAACGATAAGCTACCACTGTCTGTCTGAAATTCTCCTTGGGGATAAAAGTTTGAAGATAAAGGTTAAAATAAGAAGATAAGCCTCTAAAGGGCTTTCTGTCGCTTGGAGATAATTTTAATACGTATACAAGAGAAATTGATGATTTTGGGACTTATAGTTTCATTAGTATTCCCACCTAAGCAAGGCTTGAGCAATTTGGACAAAACAGCATTTTTTTAAGGTTAGAATAAGCCAAAGTAAATTTCTTCCCAAAAATTTAAGCTTTGAATAACTGAGAGTTTAAGGAGGAAAGAAAACCTCAACCAAGAAAAGAAAGCTAGGAGAGACATTTGGGCTTCCCCTTTCAGCCTAGAGTCCCTTGAGACTTCGCTTGACTTTATAAAGACCTTATATTCGAAAATTGGAATTATCGGACAATAACATTACTTAAACTCCCCCCCTTGTGTAATCTTCAGACGTTTATACGAAGAGGAACACCGTTCCCCTTTTTAATCACTCTTTCATTTTGTTAACCCCGTACAGCATGTTTATACAAAAGTAACCCAAATGTTTATACAGGCAGGTCAGGGGAAGAGGGGAACAATATTATCAGTGTAAGAATTTCCAAACCTTTATGTCCAGATATTTTCAATTAAGCTTTCCCTGCTAGAGTTAAAGCTTAATAAAGGTCCAAACAATACACAGCCCTTTTCCAAGAAAAAATAGAGAATCTCTTGGTTTGGGTTAATGAAATTTGAATTAAAAGCAAGTACGGTTGTTCTTAGCTTAGCTCAAAAATAACTTGAACTAAAGGATTTTTATAACCCAGAACGCAAGCCTTGACTAGCTATTCAAGTGTAATCCCTTTAAGTTGAAACATTCGTTAGCTTAGGATTAACTTAATCTTTTTCTTTTCGGTATATATCGGTGAATTTGAACAAGTAGATCATTTGACCTTAGAAGAGGTTTGGAAATAGTCAACATAGATAGAATTATAATATTTATCCTTTTATCTTATTTTATAAATAAAATCAGTTGTCACTGAATTCTGAGTACCGATTCTTACCCAACGCCTCAGTTTGTATCACGCTACCAAATTTATTAGCCCTGTTAAGTAGGGGCAACGTTACAATAGAAAGGTTAATATTATTAGAAAACAGTGAATAGAGTGCATGTGAGTGGACAATACTATCGAAAGCTTTCGGAAGGTCAAGAGCACAGACATGAAGTGGAGATTTATTATTAGAAGATTGAAACAGGAGGGAAGCAAGAACACGATGGGCGTGCTGACATCCCAGCTTTTTTTGAAAGCCAAATTGTTTTTCACCAAAATTAACATTTTCCGAAATGAAAGGGAGAAGAATATATTCAAAAATTTTGCTACGATTACACGAAACAGTAATTGGTTGATATGAACTACACTCTGACGAAGTTTTTCCACGCTTCAAAACCGAGGTAACTATTCCACGGAAAAAACTGTCGGGAGCAATAGAAGTAGATAAACACATTTGAAACAGTAGCTAAAGCTGAGCTACCAAAGTCAGGCAAACTACTTTCAGATGATAAGAAGAAATTCCGTCTTGATCAACAGAGCTAGATTGCATTTCTTAATAGCTTGACCAATATCAACAGTAGAAACCGGTAACACGTTACTCTGAGAAATACGACTAGGCAAACATGACTCATGAAGATTACTAAAAAGTTTTTCAACTTCCCGGTTCATCTTGCCAAAAATATCATTATAATAAGACACTCAAGTATGAACTGCTATAGGACTTTCAGAAAACTCACTACTAAGCTAATCCGAATTCAGAACATGAGACCAATCCTTTCCCGACGCAGGAAAATCAAAACCAGATACTCTAGAGTGCCGCAAACGTTTTTTATATGCACGCTTGGTACTTTGTTTCAGATCGAAGACAACTCCTCGATTTGGCCGACCGCAAGACACCAATATTCGTAGCGAAAACTTAGCTTTATTCTTTACAACTTTTAATTCTGGGTCCAAACCCATTCTGGTTTTCTAGTTTTAACTTTAATCTTTTCTAGAGGAACAGCAATCGCCTCTGATTGTTTTAAGCACCAAATTATTTTATCATAATGTTCATTAAGAGACTACTTATCATTGAAAAGCGGTCAGCAACTTGAAGCAAAGGGTAAGGAACTTTTATAGAACCCAATAACACGGACAACGTAGTAATATAAAGTGCAAAATTAGCTCTACTCCACTTATTCCTTTAAAACCACTTAGAACTTTGTGTAAATGGTCTAGTAGAACGGAGAGCGACTAGTGAAGTAGAGAACGAAATCAGAAGGTGGTCTGTATCACTATCGTCTTCATGAACAAGAACAGCCAATACATTAATATTTGGCGAGGAAACTATATGGTCAATGTTTGACAGACTTCCAGATTGGTGAATATATGAATAATCAACACTTTTTTCGACTATTTTATAAGCATAAAAAGCATCAAGGACTATATCGAATCGAACTGACTGACTAGTAATATCTGTGTTAAAGTCGGCAACCACTATGAAATCATAACCACTCGATACAAAAGACGCAAGAATAGCCTTGAGATTTGCCAAGGCTTCCATATACGTGTTTAAAGCAGAAATAGTTTTTTGTTACACGGGAGATACACATTTATCAGCACAGTATCACCGAACCGAACCGCAAGGATAGAATTATTGCTATGAAAACACACTGGAGAGAAGAAACTCGCAAAGGCTCCAGAAGGTCTACCAAAAGTGACACAAGTATTAGTTGTAAAAACGGAATGAGGACGACTTCTTTTTAACACGTTAATACTGGTAGAAGTCAGAAAATGTTCTTCAAGGCATACTTTGTCAAACCGGTGACCCAATTTATCAATCATGTGCTCCTTTAAGCGACTACCATTTATATTAAACGTAACAATCGAAATTGGCAGAATAAATTTCTTCCTGGCAAAGATATCTCTCGGTATTTTGCATCTAAGACTAAAGGAGGCATGATTTTCACCACAATTGACACATTTTGATTCAAGCTGGTAGGGAGAATCCTTGGTAGAAATATGAGGGCCCGCGCAGCGGGCACACTTCGCAACCAAACTTGTACAATCAGCAACTCTATGGTCTGGCGAACGGCATTTGAGACAGCATCGAGGTGCCGACAGATATTCTTTCGCAGATAAGTATTCATACCCAAGTTTAACACCATTTTGCATAGCCTTGACTTTTAACATGGAGTCAGAAACCTCAAGCTTAACCGTGCCAGTTTTTCCGAGACCACTTAGTGTGATCAACTTGAATGAAAATTCTGCTAAAATTACTGAAATTGAGTCTTTGAATTCTTCAGCAGCAGATTTTTCAACATTAATCACCTCGATCAATTCACCATTAATCAATCTTGTTACCTCGCAAACTCAGCGTGGTAACTGCATCATTACAGCCTACTTTATCCGAGTACTTCTTTGCGTTTTATCGGATCATTTAGTGTTTGCGTCACTTTAGAGACAACAACAGTTTCATGAGAGTCAGTTGCCGGCGTTGCACGGGCAGGCAGTGGTGGAAAGTGTTTATCATACGAATCAAACTTACTTGAAACCGTCTTTTAGAAGTATTCCATTCTATTCAACTTTGCGTTCAAACTCGAATAAACCAAAGCAGGGATGACTGGTACGTCATTTTGAGAATGAATTGCAAACGTTGGTAGGTCTATGTCTTCATCGTCACATTTCACGAACGTGCTTAACACATCTTTCAGATTTCTTTCCAAAGCCAACGGCCCCTGTCTTCTCGTAAGCTCAGTTCCAGGTACGACCCTATCATAGAGGAGTTTTTTTTTAGCTTCGATTACGCCGGGCAAGTCCAGAAAAAACTCCTTTCCAAACTTCAGTATTTCGTTTTCATTCACTCAATTAGCACTGTTAAATTGCAAAAAAAATTAAAACCAACGAAAATACAAGTCCATAATTCAATATTCACTGTACAGTGTGCGGATACGCATATCGTAAGAACCAGATACCAATAAATGAAGGAAAGTCCACTAAATCAGTCAAAAGTAGTCCATTGACACTGATAAAGATTCTTTTTAAATTTTTCTTTAATTTTGCTCTGCTGACGACCCCTTCTGAGAAATATAAATGATTAGATGTTCTCCATCATCACAGGTTTTGGGACAATACTTCACTTACCCTGTGGTTTGAACTATCAGTTTAAAAGACAGATAGTGTCGGGAATTCAGAGTTTAAAAGAATTGATTGCTGCAGAGGGCGTCCTTCAAGGTTTCAAATGCTCTAGGTTCTTCCAGTTCCCGAATTATAGGTTACAAGAGTCCTTTTCGGTTAGCCTGAATAGACTCTCGTGCCTTCACGGAGTTTTTTGATCAACTGCCATTAATAGCCTGCTGTCCCCATAAATAAACGAGCTTCCCATTTCTTCCTTAGGGCAGCTGCACCTCAGGGCGTCTCTGTCTTCTCTTGCATCAGGGCTGCCGTACTATATGACTTGCCATTGCAGGATCGAAATGCAACCTTACAGAAGGAGTAAAAGGAATTTGAATATGATTTTTTTGCATTGCGAATCTGATAATTATTTTAATCAGAGGTAAAAGACGGCACAATTTTTAGGAGTTGGGGGAGGTCACGTTGAAGCTGAGAGAAAGTGAAACATTCACAGGGAAGATAGAGTAAAGAGATAACTCATGGACGATTGGTTTATGAATGAGGTTTCTAGCTTTATTTTAAGATTTAGAAAGACGTTTTAAAAGAGAATCTAAAGTGCACATCCATACATAGCGTAATAAACATAGGGTTGGATCAAGCTTTTAAAGGCACCAAACGAATGACAGTTTCTATCAAACCCAGGTAAACTCAACTAACCAATTCCAGGCTACTGACAAGCTCTCTGGGGGTTGAAGTCTGATCTGACTGGTGGACTGAATGGAATCAGAATACTATCACAATAACGAAGGTAATACGTAGAATGGTCAGGACAAGAGACGGCCTAGTTTGAAGAGCCACGAGAACATCACCGGTTAATTGAAGTATAACGAAATACACACATGCACATTATAAAGTGAATTCAAATCAATCAGTGACTAATTGTTGGAACTATTTATTTCAATGATAAGGTAACCAATTCAATGATGATAACCAAGGAGGCTACCATAGAAAAAAGCTACCTTTTTCCTTTGCTATAGTGGATCGGCCAACTGTTTTCTCCCTTAAATATGTTTATTGCAAGTCCCTAGTAGATAACAAGGATCTTCTTGGCTCTTTACCTCAATCCTTCAAAAGTTTTGGTGCGTTTACCTATGCTCTAAAAAAAGTTGCTCTTCTAAAAAAGTTTACTTATGCTCTAAAGTTTGTTATGCTCTTCAAGATTGCTCGGTAAAATATGAATATGGTAAAATATGAAGACGAAAAACCATCAAATATTTCGACTAGGACCTCCTCCAAGTCGTCCTCAATGCTAAAAAACAAACAAAAAAAACAACAAGAATCTAACCTTTTAGAGTTCACTCTACAAGATCTGAACAAACACTGAATGAAAGACCAAATCCGAAACCAATGAAAAAAAGGATTTTACCGAAGAGATTGTGCAAGGATGTTTTGCCTAGCAATACTTTTTGCATTAGTAAATTTTTGCATGAATAAACACAATCTCTCTGTTTCTTTCAAAATTGAACAAAAGTTGAACATTTTTTCAACTCAGGAAAAGATAAAACTGACCATGTACTGGGTAGTGGTGTCTACAGAGTCCCGTGTTCATGTGGGAAGTTTTACATTGGTAGGACCCATCAACAGCTTGGTGAACGTTTGCAAGAACACAAAACTTCAATAGATAAGTCCCTGAGATTGAAAAATGAAAATGACAACTTTGATTCTGTATTGGCCTAGCATATTTTCGAAAATCCTACACATCTTGTTCTTTTTGAAGAGGCAACTTTAATATCTACTGTAAATGGCCTACCGCAATCTTTCAAAGAGGTATTTGAGATAAAATAAAATATATAAATGCTAGGCGAAACATCCTTGCACAATCTCTTCGGTAAAATCCTTTTTTTCATTGGTTTCGGCTTTGGTCTTTCATTCAGTGTTTGTTCAGACCTTGTAGAGTGAACTCTAAAAGGTTAGATTCTTGTTGGTTTTTTTTTTCTCTTTTTTTTAGCACTGAGGACGACTTGGTGGAGGTCCTAGTCGAAATATTTGCTGGTTTTTCGTCTTCATGTTTTAGCACTGGCCGACAAAATCCACATTTTCTCACCCTTTTTTGGTTTTATTTATCGTTTATTATTTCCTTTCCTCTCTTAGCTTCATACGTCATGTATAGTCAGTTTGGTCTTAGAAAGTATTTACGTCAAGCTAACGGGGAGCATTGGACCAATATTGTTTTAGATTTTTTAAATTCTGTTAAAAAACATGCAAATCTTATTTGTCAATTTAATTTTTTAGAAACTTGCAAAAGGCAGCGAATTCTTCCACCTTCTTTACGTTTCAACTTTCATTTAGGCACACAATCTGAAGGCCCGTTCATCCTGAGAATGGGTTTCAAAACTTTAACACATATTTTAAAAGACCATAGATTCAAAAGATACATCCTTAGTAATAAAATATTTAATTTCAAATCTTTATTATATCAGATTTTATCTGTTCAAGATTTTCACCAAATTTTACATATCTCACACTGGTCTTTCCAACACGTTTTCAATTTATCTAAGGCTTTTACATCAAAGTAGCTAAGTATTCTTTCAAAAGGACTAAAATTTGCAATGGCTCAAACAACCGTAAATACATCAGAAATTATTACGGGCGTGGAGTCTGCTATTTTTAGCTCTCATGGGGAGGTTGAAAATCCAGACCTACTCAGAGGAGACATTGTAAAGAGTATTCTTAATTATTGGCCATATTTGTCTTTTTCAACTCAGTCAAAAGAAGAAATTAAAATCCTCCAGAACTTAAAAAAAAAAATACAGTAATTACAAGAGCAGACAAAGGAAACACAGTAGTAATTATGAATTCTGCAGATTATGAAATGAAAGCATATTCTCTTTTAATGGATAAAAATACTTACAAAGAAATAAAAAGTGATCCCACAGACAAATACACACAGCAGTTGAGAAAAGAATTAGGAATTTTAGAAGATAGTAGACTAGTTACCCCTCAAATGTACAAAAATTCTACCCCAGGGGATGTTCAGCCCCAAAATTTTATGGTTTGCCTAAATCCATAAGAAAGATATTCCGTTACTTCCTATTCTAGCATGTTATAGTTCTCCAGCTACAGGTGTAGGAATGTTCTTGGCCACCATTTTTAAGCCTCTTTTAAGCAAACAGAAATCTTACATAAAAAATTCTATGGATCTTGTTGAGAAGTTAAAATTTCAAAGTATAACAGAAAAAACCATCTTATCTAGTTTCAATGCAGTTTCTATGTACACTTTATGCGATGACCATAAATGTGAGCAGGCTATACAAAGAAACTTAGAGGAAAATTCTACTTGGTCAGATTACAAAACTTTGAAAATTGACACAATAATGACGCTTGTTCGTCTTTGCAACAAGTTTTCTTCGTATTTTAAGTTCCGAGATAAACTTTTCCTTCAAATTATGGGTCTGTCCATGGGCACTGTATTATCTCCTTATTTGGCAAATTTTTACATGGATTTCATAGAACAATCTGCTTTGAATAGTTTCCACTTAAAACACTCCCTCTGGTTCCGTTTCGTTGATGATATTCTTTCTGTTTGGGAATATGGACAGGACTCTCTTGGAGATTTTTTGGTACATTTAAATTCTTTTGATTCAAACCTCCAGTTCACAATGGAACTAGAAGATTCAGGAAAGCTGCCTTTCTTGGATGTTTTGATTATAAAAAATACTCCTAGCCGTGAATTTTCTATATACAGAAAGCCGACCCATAATGATCGGTATCTACACTTCTCGTCAAATCACCCTCCTTCTGTTAAAAGAGGGGTAATAATCTCTATAGTCGACAGAGTTTTATCAAATCTGTTCACTTAATCATGTAAATTCTGAATTAAATTATTTCAAAGATATTTTATTCTGCAATGGCTACCCAAAAACCTTATTGAAAATATCATAGATAGACGATTAAAAAAGATAAAACAAGAAATAAGGAGCCCGCCCCCTTTTTCAGTCGTTCCGGCAATTGAGAAAAAAACTTTCACCAGTCTACCCTACATTTCAAAACGCAGTGATAAACTTGGAACAATTTTAAATAAACACAATTTCTGTTTCTTTCAAAAGTGAACAAAAAGTTGAACATTTTTTCAACTCAGGAAAAGATAAAACTGACCATGTACCGGATAGTGGTGTCTACAGAGTACCGTCTTCATGTGGGAAATTTTACATTGATTAGACCCATCAACGACTTGGTGAACGTTTGCATGAACATAAAACTTCAATAGATAAGTCCCTGAGGTTGAAAAATAAAATGACAACTTTGATTCCGCATTGGCCCAGCATATTTTCTAAAATCCTACACATCTTGTTCCTTTTGAGGAGGCAACTTTAATATCTACTATAAATGACCTACCGTAATCTTTCAAAGAGGTAATTGAGATAAAAAAAAAATATATAAGCAGGAATTTGGCTGTAAATAGGGACACCTGAGACATTTCATTAAGCCCAATTTATAACAATTTAATACTAAAAGACACAATTGATATTTGCACCCAATCAAATTTAAGAGAACCTATTAACATATCTAATGAAAACCGAAATGACAGAAGAGCAAAAAGTATTGCTAGGCAAAACATCCTTACACAATCTCTTCAGTAAAACCCTTTTTTTCATTGGTTTCGGCTTTGGTCTTTCATTCAGTGTTTGTTCAGATCTTGTAAAGTGAACTCTAAAAGGTTAGGATAATTTTTTTTTTTTTTGTCTTTTTTTAGCACTGAAGACGACTTGGCGTAGGTCCTAGTCGAAATATTTGCTGGTTTATCGTCTTCATATTTTTCCACTGGCTGATAAAATCCTCGTTTTCTCACTGCTTTTTGGTTTTATTTATCATTTATTATTTCCTTTCCTCTTTTAGCTTCATACAGCATCTTGATTATTATCTAAATTGGTATTTAAGGATTTATGCGTTTGATATTTATAAACCTAAGGGTAATATTGCAGTGTACAAGTCCAAAATCATTATGTTCTATTAAAATTAAGAATAGTGATTTCATGATCTACAAAAATCAGATTAGCTACATTATTAAGTAATTTAATAAGTTTGTATTAACGACTGCATTGTTTTAAGTATATTCCTTTTGAAATAATTGGGAATTCAGTAAATCACAAATGATACTATAGCCTGTTATTTATGCTTTAAACTCAATCTCTATTACAATAGAAAACTAAGTTTTCTTAATTTTAAAATAACATTAGCTGAAGTAAACGACTAAATAATTTTCAATCGTTTAAAATAAATAACATTGAGATATCGTACATGACTGAAACCTTGTTATAAAATTACTAAACGCTACGATGTTGCTAGACAGATAGAAGCCTCTCTTTATATGTCTGTTGAGACAGATAGAAGCCTCTCGTTACCCCCTCAATATCAAGTAACCCTCATATTGGTGAAAGTACTGTATTGGATAGAAGGTGCCACAGCCCCTAATCAGAGAATCAAAGACCGGGCAAGTATGCTCCATCCTTGCCTTTTACTCGTATGTCCAATGACTGTTCTTCAATATTTACGACCCTCTGCCTTAATAAATATCCAAATTTTTTTCAGGGAATCAGTCTTACAGATCATCTGGATGCATCCCAGAAAGCTGATATGAGAGCCTATACGTCCCTAGTTAACAACATCCTTGCAAACACCGAGGTCTATCAAATATAAAATTATTAGATATAGAAGGAATGGCGGTAATTCACGAAAATCTAGAGAGGGTCAAATCTAAGAGTGGGGCCGATTTTTTGGTTTTTTAGTTTTTCGTTGAAAATATCCAAAGCATTCATTTTTTATTGAAAATATATCCAAAAGAGGTTTTTTTTAAATCTTGAGACAAGGCATATGCCAATCCGTCAGTCGCCCTAATTGACCCCGTTGTAAAGAAGAAGGGGATGATAAGAATAAGACAGAAAGATCATTTTTTGTAAAAGAATATTTATTTGAAAATTTTACATCAAACAAATTAAAAATGAACCTCGTTTTTAAAAAGTGATAAATGAATTTCCATATCCAGATATACTGATTAAGATGACAATGAGTCATGACGTTGACCCTTGAGAGCAAAATTGTAAAATTTGTAGAAAACTGTTTCAAATTTTGTTTTTTTTTTTTCAGTCCTATGGTTCTAACGTTTTGACTTAAGATGACAATTTTGCTTTCATTTGATGGGTGACACTGAGCTTTATCCGCATATCAAGTTGCATTTTTCAATAGTTTTTTTTTTAGCTTTGAATTTTCTCAGCAAGTTTGGATTATTCTCTTAGTAAAGTTTGCAGCAATATCGTAATCCAAGCTAGGTGAAGTGGTCAATCTATAACCCTTGAATCCAATGATAGTACAAGCTACAGATCGTGCCATCGCAAATTGCATATTTCCTAGGGAATATACACCTGTAGAAAATTGACTTTTAAAGTTTCTTAGATGCTAATTTGGAATCAATCTGACCAAATCTCTTTTTTGTATTGCTTCCAGCTTTAGTATCGAATCTTTATTTTAAGGGTTAACTTGGTACATTCAGAAGGATATATTCTGGAAAAAGACTATACTCGAAAATTCTGTCTTGACAGACCAAGACGAAGTCTGTTCTTAAATACAGTCTTAACGCTGGAGCACAAGAACATTATAAGTGTATATGAACAGAAGCGAAAAGTTCTATGCTCCCCATTAAGATTTTTGACACATATCAGTCTAGACCTTTCTTCATGACTCCGCCTCTTCAAGCATGCGCAATGACAAATTTTTAGCGCATTATATATACTGTGATCTGACTGAATACTAAGAATTTTTGACGCATATCAGTCTAGACCTCTCTTCATGACTCCACCTCTTCGCTCATGCGCAATGACAAATGTTTAGCGCATTATATATGCTGTGATCTGACTAAATGCTAAGAAGCAACTAAAGTATTACTGTGGTGCACTGGGAACTTCCCAGTCAGTGTGCTATGATGTGTATCATTTTTAAACAAACTTTTTAAAACTGTTCATATAATAGGCCTGCTTATACTATGAGCAAGAGCGAATACCATCATTTACATTTTACCACCAGAAGGTTTGTGCATTGAAATTGAATAACAACAAGCCGTTGTTTCTTTTTATTATTTGATCAACTGTTTGTTCGTTCCAATTAGTCCATTAACATTGCATATATTACGACCAGTGTTGGGACGATGCCAGATTTTTTTTTCCGATCCAACTTCTAATACCAATTGTACCTTGATGTTTCGATTCCAAGAACATTTATCTGTTTTATGGTATCAATAGAAATTTTAAGCCTTAAGGTAGCCAAATTTTATCTAATCAAGTTCGTATTAGAAACGGTTTTGCTGCAACAATTGACTATAAAGCTTGAATTATTTTTTTAGTGCGCTGAGATGGGCTGTGTAACGTATCTCCTGGCTATATCAATTTTTTTTTTTTATTTATTTAACGACAGTAATTTACCCCAAATCCGCATTCATTGCATTCCAAGTATAGGTTAAAGTACCAGAAGGGGGCATAGAAAGTTCCCCCTCAAAGATGACTAATTCTTAGAATAGCTTATAAAATCATATTTTCTTGTCTTATCACTAAAGATTTGAATCGTCTTTTCCACGGCCAATCCCCAACTATCTCCTTTGAATAGATATGACTGTAGTTGTTGTCTCTGATGCATCTATGATAGTTATACAAATTTTGAGAGTCCAGGAAGGCCATTTCCATACCCCAACCGCCTCTTTTCATATATTAACGCTACTACTTGTGACGATTTTGCAGTCAATTTGTCTGCCTTAGAAAGCTATGTGATCTAATAAAAGAGACACATCGTATGATCCATTTGTAGCATAATATTTGTAGGCATGAATATATAATGAGTCGGAGGTAATAGGCTTGAGATTGTCTGTGCAGGATTTCGACTCTTGTTGATAGAAGAGCATCGCCAAGCGCTGAAAACCATGTTGTGACCAAGATGGGCCCAGGATTGCACAAAGCCTCCATTCATGGAGGTCCCAGGGACTTCTTGCTGTCCGGTTCTAAGCCGGCTTAAGCACTTCGGTGTAGACTTGAGAAGATATGTGATCCCCGTCCTGCACTGGTATCCGGGATCATTGCTTTTCCTGAGGCGAAAAAAATTTCAATGATTTAAAGAACATGAAAATTGGAACTTGGAATGTTACGACATTAAAAAATGACTATCGTATCGACATTTTGACTGACGAATTCAGACGATTCGAACTGGATCTATTAGGAATTTCAGAAACTCATATCCCAGGGATAGGAAGCATGAAATTAGGTGATATAGAATTTGTTTACTCAGGCAGGAAGGATGGGTTACATAGAAAGGGAGTAGGGCTCATGATGAATAAGGAAGCTGCTAAGTCTTGTTTAGGCTGGGAAGGTATTAATAATAGAATACTAATTGCTCATTTTATGACTAGAAAGTTCAAGGTATCAGTTATAGTAGTATACGCCCCTGTAGAACCGACTGATGGAGATACTAGTGACTCAGATGAATTCTACTTACAGTTACAGGAGCAAATAGACAAGGTCCCAGGTAGAAATATGATGTTATTGCTGGGAGATTTTAAAGCCCAGGTTGGTAGAAATACGGATAGATGGTATCCCAGCTTAGGTAAATTTGGTGTAGGAAAAGAAAACAGTAATGGATACAGACTTTTGCAATTTTGTAGGTATAACAATCTAGTTATAACCAATACGGTGTTTGGTCATAAAATGGCTCATAAGCTAACATGGTATTCACGTGATGGTAAGACAGCAAACCTTATTGATTATGTTATAGTAAATCGAAGACTGGCAGGATCAATACAAGATACTAGGGTATATAGGAGTGCTGTTATTGATGTTAAAAGTAAAGATCACCATCTAGTAGTGTCAAGGGTTAATTTAAAGCTGAAATATCGGAAGGGTAATTACCTCCCGGGAAGTTATGATGTTAGTAGACTCCAGGATGAGAATTTGAGAGAAACTTTCCAGGAACAGTTGAATACTAAACTTGAGAGTTTAAAATTTGATAATGTGGAAGATGGTTGGAATAATTTTAGAAAAATAATTTGTGAAGTTGCTGAAGGTGTATTAGGGAAGAAAGCTAGAACTGCAGCTAAGAATATTAGTGAAAAAGCTTTAAGTTTAATAGAAAGGAGAAAGGACTTGTACAAGAATTATCGGAGTGATAGATCACATGAAAACAAAAGAAATGTAAAGAAAGTGGAGAAAGCATTGAAATATGAACTAAGGAGGTGTGAAGTGGAGGCCATGGATAAAATTGCCGAGGATTTAGAAGATGCAGCTAGACGGCATAATAGTAAAATATTGTACTGGCACGTTAACAAATTGAGAGGTAGTAGTCAATCCGGACTTGTCCCAGTTAAAGATAGGAATGGGGTGGCAATTAGCGATAAGACAAAAGCTAAAGCGAGATGGGCCGAACATTTTGAGAATTTGCTTAACCGAGATAGAGTTGCAGGAAAAAATATAGAGGAAAATGAAAAAGTTTTTGATACCTTGGATGTGAAGGAAGATTTGTTTTGTGAGGAGGAATTAGAAACAGTACTAAAAGGATTAAAGAATAATAAGGCTCCAGGTGCTGATAGGGTAGTAAATGAGTTTCTTAAATATGGTGGCTCTGAGGTTAGAAATAAGTTATTGGAGATTATGAATATGATTTTTGAAAAAGGGGAAGTACCTAATGATTTTAGGAAAACCTTAATTAAGCCACTTTATAAGAAAGGTGATAAAAGTGAGTGTGGTAATTATCGAGGCATTAGTCTGGTCTCTGTAGGTAGCAAATTGCTTAGTAATATGATACTTTTTAGACTGAGAGATGCCGTAGACAAAGTTTTAAGAGAAGAGCAGTGCGGTTTTAGAAAAGGTAGAGGATGTGTTGACCAAATTTTCACTCTTAGGTTAATAATTGAGAAGTGCCTAAGTTTTCAAACACCTTTGGTCCTCAGTTTTATAGATTATGAGCAAGCGTTCGATTCTGTTGATAGAGGAGCTTTAGTAAA
Organism: Artemia sinica; assembly: GCA_027921565.1. NCBI lineage: Eukaryota > Metazoa > Arthropoda > Branchiopoda > Anostraca > Artemiidae > Artemia > Artemia sinica. Next base: position 25,705,016 of record CM051272.1, read on the forward strand.
GGTTTTATCCTTGTATGGTATACCAGACAAATACATTAAAGTGATTAGTGCTATGTACGAGAATAACACTGCTGCGGTTAAGGTAGGAAATGAGGTTAGCAGCTGGTTTTGTATTAAATCAGGAGTTAAGCAGGGTTGTGTTCTATCCCCCTTTATATGGATTATTTTGATGGACTTTGTTTTAAGGAGCACAGGAAAGGCAATGGGAGACCACGGAATCAAATGGGGAGGAAAAAGTCTCCTGGACTTGGATTATGCTGATGATTTAAGCATCCTAGATGAAAGTGTGGGCAAAATGAATGAAGTTTTAGAGGTTTTGCGAGTTCAGGGTGCTAGTATTGGTTTGAAAATTAATGTTAGGAAGACCAAGTCACTAAGGCTAGGAATAAGTGAAGATGAAAAGGTGACGTTGGGTAATGAAAAGATTGATCAGGTGGGCAGTTTCACTTACCTTGGTAGTATTATTAGTAAAGATGGTGGGAGCAGTGAAGATGTTAAAAATAGAATAGCCAAGGCTCAGGGTGTTTTTTCACAGTTAAAAAAGGTCTGGAAGAATAGGAAGATAAGTCTGCAAACCAAGATTAGAATCTTAGAAGCTACAGTGATGACAGTGGTCAAATATGGCTCTGAAGCATGGACGCTCCGAAAAGCGGATGAAGATTTGCTAGATGTTTTCCAGAGAAATTGCTTAAGGATTGTTCTGGGTACCCGGCTGACTGACCGTATTTCAAACAATAGGCTATACGAAAAATGTGGTTCAATACCGCTTTCTAGGTCTATAATGAAAGAAAGGTTGAGGTGGTTAGGGCATGTTGTTCGGATGAAGGATGACAGATTGCCGAAGATTGTTCTTTTCGGCCAACCATCTAGGGCTAAACGGAAAGCAGGTCGTCCCCGTCTGGGTTGGGAGGACGTCATAAAGAAAGATTTAAAGGAAATGGGAACTTCGTGGGCGGGTGTAAAAAGGGAGGCTTTGAATAGATTGGGGTGGAGGAGGAGCGTGCGTAGCTGTGTTGGCCTCAGGCGGCTTGGTGCTGCGATGAGTTGTTAGTAGTTAGTAGTAGTAGTGTAACTGCTAATAGTAGCCAAAACTCTAAAAAAGGAATTTTCCTAACAATAAAAGATCAAAAGATTTGTCTTTTTATACTGATTCTAAATGAATAAAATTCATTAAGTTTTAATGCAACTCATCCTAACCAAAGAGCCTGAGAAAAATTTTAGATTTTCGAAAAACGGGGAAAAACACGCCCAAAAACTCATATAACGTCACTAAACACAACTTCATGAAAATCAAGTGATTCAAATTAGTTTAATCAAGCAATAAGATAAATGTCCTTATTAACCAATCGTCTTGTATAGACTACGTGACTTTAAAGAAACGAATGCGCCTCGGTGTGGACCGCGAAGTTAAATATATAGTTTTTCGATACTTTAAATTGATTGGGCATCTCAGAATTTTCAATGGATTGTAACTCGGTCCTCTTCAGGGTGAGATCGTAGATTGGTTCTATAAAATGGCAGAAAAGTCTGCTTTCCCGTAGGTAAAATCTTTTTGGTCCTTAAAAGGGGAACTAGAACTTTTATCTTCCGTTTGAATGAGTCCTCTCCCGGTCCTGTAAGACCTTCAATTCTGCACAATTACTGGGAAAAAAAAAAACAACAAATGAACACACGTCTGTGATCTTTCTTCTGGGAAAAAGTTTAAAATATTCTATCTTTGTCAATAGAAGCTTGAAGCCTTTAGAGCTACTGTAAGTTTCGTCTGATATAATGGATCTAATGTTGTGATTTGATTCAGATTATTTGCATTTTTGGGGGTGTTTTTTCCATTTTTTGAAAATCAACCAAATTTTCTCAGATTTTTGGTGGGTAGCCGGAAACTTAATGAATTGTATATATTTGGAATCATCATAAAAAGCTAATTCTTTTTATGTATCTATTGCAATCCAAATTCCCTCGTTTAGAGTTTCGGTTACTATTGAACAGAGTCAGTCCTTACTTACAGGTCGTTACCATGAACTGTTTTACATTTAACATAATAGACGATTGTCTTTAAATCCCTTCTGAAAATTTTTGGCTTGTATTGTTTGTGTAACAATACAACAAACTTTCTCAGGCCCCCAAAGTAGAGAAGCTAGGATTTAGAACAGTATTTCTTTTTTGTCTAATCTTTACTTAATTTCTTACAGCTGTACGTTAGCTGGCTAGACAACTCTACCTTCACTGAAATCACTAAACCACGTTACGGATCTGTTTATTCCTGGCCATTGAAGCGTTCTAACATGGCAAAAGCAAAGGCAAATTAAAAAGCGTCTTACCGCATTTGGATGGGCTCAAAAATCCCTGGATGAGGTATTTAAATAAATTTTTGTTAGGGAGTTACAAATAGTGCATTCCAGCTAAAACCTCATGATAGTATTGATCATGATTCATCCTACCATAGGCCTTTTTGGTTCATCTGATAAACAAACTTCTGCGTAATAATGGTTCATAAACCCATTTTTATTTAAAAAATTTCTCTGGCTTTTTAATGCACACAAAAGTCAACTAATTTACACCGGCTGTCTCAAGAAAACAAATCTTTGTAAAAAGTAGGGTATGAAAAATATCTATATCTATTTTAATGATTGTGTGTGTTTATTATTTGATGACAGTAATGTGTCCGACTTATTCAAGGGGAGACTTCAGTCTCCTCTCAAGTATTTAGTATCTTCTCGTGTATTTACACGAGAAGATGGAAAAGAAAAACTGAATTGCTAAGTTGTAGTGATTGTATTAGAGAAAAAAGATGAATATAATGACTTGTGTCATTAGAAGGAGAAAACCGAGTTCATTTTCGAAATCAGAAATCTGAAAAAACACAGCGTGAATGTTCTGTATTACGGTATTACCAAAAACCGCCTTTCCATCACAAACAACAAAAACAAGAAGAACAATTGGGAATTCTTCTCTTAAGACAGTGAAGATAATTTGAATGAATTTTTCGGTCCTATGTCCAAGGGCCTTCCTCAGCAAGACAAAATATATAAAAGAAGAAAGACTCACAACAATATACGACCAATAAAACTAAAAAGGAATTTTTTTCAAAACAGTGCCAGCATCCTTACTTCAGCGAAGTTCAGCCAGGACTGATAAAAAGTGAGGTAAAACAAGGCGATTCATTGAGATGAAAGAAAAATAATTTAAAAACACGTTCTTATTGCAAATATTGGGGGTTATTACCCCCCAATGTGAGGAATTGGACGTTTACCGTGAAGATAAAACAGATTTGAAAATCTTAAATTTAATACTCAAACTGTCCCGTTGACTTTATAATGTGTTATTCGGTTTCTTTTCTCTATGATATTGTACAAACATTGTGACGTTAACCTCAAAAAATATAAGGCACTTATCGAAATGATAACGAGACATAGTTTTTTAAAAATTGTTTTTAGGTTTTCCTTTTTTTTTTGTAAGGGATATCCCTGCACTGAGCTCACATCCTCAAATGGTGTTACTTACTATTTATTGCTGCTGAACAATTTTTAATCAGTTTATGAAGTTCAGTGTTTTAGTCCATATGAAAAAACTTATTACTGAGGATGGGACTAGAGAAATGTCAAAAATCTTCGCATTCTGCTGATGACATATCTATGGCAAGTCCTCCCAGCTGTAAATCTACAAATAGTAAAGTGACGATGGTATTTCTAATTTTTTAAGCACTTCTTTTCAGAGCAAATTTTTAAAGCAATTCTAATATTTTTCTCATTTTTGAAAAACGAATTATAGTGATAATAGGCATTGTAAGCCTGATCTACCGTTCAACAGAGCCCTAACCAGAGTCTCCGAAAGAATTCCAACTCGTAATTGCTACTATGTTTGAAGGTCGAAATATTTTTGTGGAAAACTCAAAGTATTAAAAAATCAAGTTAAAATGACTTAAGATGAATTCAGTACTATACAAATTTCCATATATCAGAACTCTGAAAATAAAACAGATAGGCTCCTGAGACAGCAATTTAAACCAGGGCTTTGGGGTCGGTTGTAAGTTGTAATCGACTCCGACTACAGACATTTTTAATATACTGACTTTGACTCTGACTCCTGAAACTTTAAATATAATTGCTCCGACTCCAGCTCTGACTCTGGGCTGTAATACTTAGCTAGCCATCATATTTATTTCATATTACTTAGAAACAACATTGCCTCGGCAATACCTTCTTTCATAGATACCTGGAGATCAGATTTGATTAATTTAGGTGCTGAGAAGATTCTTTCAACACTGACTTGATTGGGAAGTAGAACAGTGATAGTAGTTATTCTGACAGTACTTTGGTTACTCTGACTGTGACTCCATTTGACAAAAACTTACTAAAACTCCGACTCCAAAGCCATGCTTTAAACAACAAGTTTCAAACGTATCCTCTTTTTGCGGCACGCTTACACTATCTATTATAGGCTCTAATTTTGGAGGAGAGGAGAACTTGTCGACCAGATTTATTCCTAAATGCCTCTACGTGGGTGAAGCCCATTGCTTCAAAAAACAAGTCTACAAATATGCTAGAGGGACGACTTCTAATATTTTTTGTAACATACTTTTTATGAAATAAGGCAAATTCTAATCCGTTTGGAAATTTAGAATGTATGCTTTCCTTGTTGAGATAATTGGTCAGTTCATTTGTATATAATTTAATTAACGAAATGAGATTAGCAAGGCTAGGAAAAATAATATCGAATGTCAGTTTAATCTACCACTATTTATTTCATTCTTTCTTTAATCATTTTTTCTTTAACTAAGTTTTCAAATCTTGCACAGAATTTAGGTGTTGGTTAGTAGATGTTTTCTAATTACAGGTTTACAACGAAGTTGATAATTGCTGTCATGCCCTATCTGAACGACTCGACAATAAGAAGTTTTTCTTCAAAGACAGGTAATTATGGATTTATTAACTCTGATTTCTTAAAATTATACAATGTGATGACGAAAGCCAGATTACCGTTCCATCATACAAATTCTCATAAGTTAATGACAAATTTTGTGGTGATAGTGTTGAAAATAGAATCTAAATAAATATTTTGGCTGTATGACTTTGAAATCCTTTGTTGGTTATTTTATTTGGAACGGGGGTCAGTATTATGACTGTAAGCTTAGTCAGAGTTGACCCAGTTCTAAATGGATACCTGGAGAAATCTGGAGAAGGTGAACAAGAAGGGTGTGCAAAAGCACAGGATGGTTAGCCCCCAACCTCATTGCAAATCCCGGATGAAGCGCCATGAAACGGAGATCAGCACCGCTGGTTTGGACTTTCGAGTCTATTTTTGTAATATTATCCTAACAAAATAATGTTTTATTAGGAGGTTATTGTTGCTGGTTATGGGCATGTAGTAGCATATACCTGATACATCTGCTTAGGATTTCAGGCTCAAACTCTGAAATGAAAAGATAAACACGCTTAACTTGAAACCACTTAAAATATAAAGTAAAAGACTTGAATTAAAGAACTTATGCTTCATCGGCCTATACGAAAATTTTGGATTAATTATCTTGACTAACTATTTACTTTTACGAAATTGTCTTTTTATCTGCTTTTGTTGTGTCTTCTCCGAAGACAAACTACATTATTTTTCGTAATTTCAATTGCAAATCTTGCTTCAAAAAGCAAAAAATTTAACATTTTGAAACTGATTTTAGTATTGATTAAAAAGTTAATGGAATGCAAGATTTTTTTTCAACTAAGAGAAAAAAAGTAATTGATTCTACTATCAATCGCTTGAACTAACATACGTAAAGGATAATATATCATTTTGAACACGGAAGAGTGTTTACAAACATGATACTGTAAAATCAATTTTTTTTTAAAAATAAAACTTCGTCGTATGCGAATTTATTTTCTTCTGACTTCTGTCGGGGTGGAAATCTCTATCAGTGTCAATTCTTCTGAACTAGAAAGCAGGGTGCTATTGTTCGTTCTTAGACCCGTTGCCATCTAGCTTGAGCATCTGTGGAAGTCTGTAGAAGTCATGCATTAGGCCATTCCCAAATGCCCATATTTCTTATGAGTTCCTAAAAAAAATTCCGGGCACTTATCCAGAGGGTTCAGAATAATGCTTCAAGGGTGAGTCGTAGCACTGATCTGATCCCTTTACAGCCCTAAGAGAGATATCCAAAATGTTGGCGGTGGCTGCTTTCTACAATAACATCAGCCGCCCTCCCTCTGACGAAATCTCTTTTTGTACCACCAGTTTCCAGGCCATTACGGAAAACAGACAAAAACACGGTACGGCCGGGCCATCCAAAAGAAGAGACCCTCTCTACAGAGCGCTTGGATAATAGCTTTGTGAGACGCTGCATATCCTTTCGGAACCGTTTCCGGAGGTATCTTGTTCTTTCAAAAGGAAATCCAACAGATTCAAGTCTAGGGCGAAAATCTAGGTAAATGGTTGACTAGTGGCATATGATACCCTAAGTCTCAGCAGTCTAGCGACATGAATCTTGTCAGAAATAAAAACATAAATATATTAAGTTCATGGATACTTTAAGAAACTGCCGGTTTTTTCTTATAATATAATTGCGCCATGATCTAATAATTCATAGTCTTGATATTCCAAATTCTTGACTAGTTTCTCTCTCTCTCATTCTCTCTCCCTCTCTCTCCCTCTCTCGCTCTCTCTCTCTCTCCCTCTCTCTCTCTCTGTCTCTCTGTCTCTCTGTCTGTCTGTCTCTCTCTCTCTCTCTCTCTCTCTCTCTCTCTCTCTCTCTCTCTCTCTCTCTCTCTCTCTCTCTCTCTCTCTCTCTCTCTCTCTCTCTCTCTCTCTCTCTCTCTCTCTCTCTCTCTCTCTCTCTCTCTCTCTCTCTCTCTCTCTCTCTCTCTCTCTCTCTCTCTTCTCTCTCTCTCTCTCTCTCTCTCTCTCTCTCTCTCTCTCTCCTCTCTCTCTCTCTCTCTCTCTCTCTCTCTCTCTCTCTCTCTCTCTCTCTCTCTCTCTCTCTCTCTCTCTCCTCTCTCTCTCTCTCTCTCTCTCTCTCTCTCTCTCTCTCTCTCTCTCTCTCTCTCTCTCTCTCTCTCTCTCTCTCTCTCTCCTCTCTCTCTCTCTCTCTCTCTCTCTCTCTCTCTCTCTCTCTCTCTCTCTCTCTCTGTCCACCCTCTCTCCCTCTCTTTCTGTCCCTCCCTCGTTCTCACTTTCCCTTTTTTCTCAGTCTAAAGCCTTCTGTCTATGAAGAAGTAGATCGTGAACTTAAACGTTTTTTATATAATCTCACTTGTTTTTATGTCTATTTCTTTACGAATGGACCTGAAGATGTAGGGTAAACCCTCAAAAGAAAGAGGAATCACCATAGATTTTGAATATGAATATGTTCTTTAGGCCATAAGAAAATCCCATGTCGTAATAGTTTACCTTGCGTCTTTGCACACACTAAATTTCTTTATTTTTGTCAAAACTATTTGAAATTTTAATTTTTTTTCTGGTGTTCTTTTGTAAATATACCATCTCTTTTTCCCTTTTTTTCTTAGAATTTCTCCTCTGAGGAGTTATTTTGTCGCCGAAGATTTGTCACGAATACATGTCTTCTCCAGACATTAATCCTAAGAGTTTTTAACCAAGAGACAACGCCTTTTTTCTCTTTTTTTATGTCTGAAACTTAGCATAAAGTTAGCTCATAAAGATAAAACCTGTGATAAAAAGGGTGTTGCTGCTTGACCCTAAATTTGCAAATATTTTTATGAGCTTTTTCTTTCTTTATGAAAGAAAGTTGTTGTTTTTCAGTTTCTTATTAATTCTAAGCCTCTTATTTTGTTTGATTTTAACTAATGAAACATATTCTATTTGCAGTAAGGCATTGATGTTTCTTATTACATGGAAGGTATAATAGTAATTGTATATTTTTGTTTCGGTACCTTTTTTTAATTTTTTTTCCTATTCCCCGTTCCTGCTATCAACATTACTACATAGTTTATTTACATCATTTGAAACAAAATTTCAGAAAATTAGCTTTTCAAGGGTAGTAAATAGCTAGATTAAAGCCTAAAACGAGCAAAATTAAAGTCACATAATAATTCGAACTTAAAATTAACATAAACTGCCAGAAATGAATTCTTATTACCCAAAACAAACAGAAATTAAAATGAATAATCATAATTAGTTAAAACTTAGGGATTGGAATCAAACAGTTTGTGGTAACGAACTGTAAGTAAGGAGCGACCCGGCTCAGTTTGACTCTGTCTCACAACTTTGTTTTGTAAAACAATTAAAAAAAATTGGCGTAAAGAGCGAGGCATTGAGGAGGGGACAGCCTTTTTCACATGCGGAATAATTTCTGTTCGTTTTATGTTTTAATATCGCTCCTTACTTTCAGTAAAAAATACTTTTTTTTTTATTTAATTTGCAGAGAGAATTGAAGTGGCCTCCAGAGAATATCCACAGACAGAGAAACTGTCTGTGGGGCTAACTATGCTCAATTCTTATGTGAGTCATGTTAAAGCGCCGTAAATACGATTCCCTTCAGTATGTTCGAGTTTTCTTTTCAGTCTCATGTTGATCAAATTTTTCGGTTATACTCAAATTATAATTAATTTTTTCTTTCATTTAATTTAAATTATAATTTCTGTTCAAATAAAAATTGTTTAGCTATTTATCTAGATTAGACATATTCGCTCGTTTATTTACATGTTTAAGAAAGGAAGTATTGCGATCCAACAAAAAAAGAATCTATTGTTGATTTTTTTTTTTTTTTATTTTATTTTTTTTTTCTACCAACAAAGCAGAAAATAGAATTGAAAACGATGTTAAAAAAGTGTTACATGGTGCGATGAAAACAATTAATGGGCGATTCATAGTTAGTCCCCTCTGTAGCTATATTCCTTTACCCACTTGTATCGAAAGGTCATGTCTTGAGCCTTTGCTTGAAAGGATCAAGAGGTTTTGATGGGATAACACCCTTAGGTTTATTGCTCTAGTTCTGGATGGGCATGCTTTTCGAGTATTCTTACTGGAACGTCTCCTCCTTAAAGTGATCAGAGTGATATGTTTGACGCTTTGACTTGGCTGCTCTGATAGGTTTATACCCTTAAGAATTATATTCTAGATGAATTTACAGCGATAATAGTAAGCGTTGTACCTACGTGTTTGTCTTGTCGCCTTGACAGCCGGTGGAACTAAAAGCGAAAGTTTCCGAAGAAGAATTTTAGCCATAAGTAGTAGCAAAGTAATATTGGATGTAATTGTGAACTGCCTTCTATTTGACAGCTCTTCGGTTCCAAAAGGATATGGGGCACCAAAAAAGCTATCTTTTAAGTACTCTTCCCTATGCATTTCTCTCAAGCAAGCAAAACGAGTTTTGTGATGTTGTAAATTATAGGCAAACATAGGTCCGACCTATCTGATATTGATACACCAGGCTAAATATTGATATTGAAAACGGTAGTTTGCATGTTTTTAATAACCCCGACTATGTGTGATGCTTAATAGTGGGAAGATATATTTGACAGAAAATGTGGCTTTTGGGAACTGACTAGAAAATGAAGAACGCTTAACCAACAGTTTCTCACGCTTGACGGATTTCGTAGTTGCTCGGATCAGAGTTGATTAGAGCTTTTGTGGCTTAGAACAGAACGAAATAAAAATGTGTTCTTTATTATGACTTTAGTCTCTTTTTTTTAGAAAATTGTCTTTCTAAAGTTCTTTATACAATTTATTTTCGCTCGCTTCATTGGAATTCTTGCTTTAACGTGCTTTGCTTACGCAATGTACTTGACTTTGAAGGGTGTTATTGATGATTTTCTGATTTGTTGCTTCTTAAAAAAAGAAAAAGAAGAAAATCAGTTGCAGGTTTAGAGACGCAGCAGCTGACTTGCTACGGTTTGTCAACTGTAGGAAGGGTTTCGTAAACAAAGAACTGTCTTGTGTGGAAAAATTGTGATTTGAACCTGATTTAATAATATTGCGATTATTTCAAATATTTTAATATGCCGATATTAATTTTAATGATAAAAGTTCGTTGCGAAAGTAGATTTTTTCTCCAGCATTCTGACCCTCTTCGGGCAAAAATCTATATTTTTGGCAAAAATGACCCTTTGCTGGGGCACGGTGTCTTCTGTTACTTACACTTTTGCCAAAGCTGTTCTTTAAAGTAAATATATTTTATTACTTAAAAAAGCATGAAGATATAGGAATTTTGTTTCAAATGCACTCTTAAACAGCTCTCTAGTGGTGAAGAAGAAAAAAAATCTACCCAAAGCATTACCCAAGCAAAAAAAGTGATACAAGTCTCCTGTTTGGGGTTTTTGGTAATGTCGATTCCAATGATGTAGTTTTCGTTTCGACCCAACAGCATTTCCGAGGGGTTTTCAGGCTATATTTTAAAATTTCCACTTGATGAATCCTCACTTGATAGTTTTTTAAACACATTTTTAATTTTTCGCTTACTATGGGCTACCGTTTCTTCTTTACTAGATTGCTTCTAAAGGGGCCCATTATATATATCACTGACAGTTTGATCTAGTAAAGAACGGACCAGAGAAAATCAGGCAGTGGAGTCGGTCAAATATGACATAATCCTCCAGAGAAGCAACTTTTCAAAAAATGCAAATTTTATATTATCTTGTCTAAAGTTGCATATGTTACATCATGTTCTATATGAAAATGCAGTTAGTTTCAAAAATTGTATCTTATTTAATGTTATCTTAGGGCACTAGACGTTACAATTTCCTGTTAAATGAGCTCTCAAACACCTCTCTGTGATGTTTCAGGGCCTCATTGGAGGTGAAAAATAAGAAGTAAGAATAAAAAGGAGACACATTACTGTTTCCCATACGAAAAAATGAATTCCTTGTTGCTCTAGCTGGGGGACTCTAATTTCCGTAAATGGAGCTTTCGGCTATGCTGATCCCAATGGTGTGGTTTTGATTTTGATCCGATACCATTTTTGTGGGTTTTCAGGCTATTTTTTTGAAATTCCCATGATTATGCTTTTGAAACAAACTTTTTATCATTAAGACTAATATAGAAATATCAAAATATTTGAAATCATCAAAATATCACTGATTCCTCTCACTGTATTTTTTTTTTTTTTTTTTTTTTTATTATAACGTGTTTTTAAATTTTCGTTCACTATGGGATAGAGTTTGTTCTTTACTAGATTGGTCCCATGGGAGTAACAATGATTAGATAACCTTAAACGACGATGCTGTTGTAGACTAAAATAACCCTTTTATATTTTATTTTCAATGCTTTTTTCATCCATTTATTCAATAATTAACTGTCAAAAATGAATTAGACATTAGACTTTTTAAAAGCACTTTTTTCAACATGTGGTTTTATCAACTTGAATAATACACTGTTTTGAAAACATGAATATTTACTCGATGAAAAAAAAACTGATGTTACCACTAAAGGGAACTCATCTTAATTGAGTAGTCTGCAAGACCTCATTCAGCCTATTGCAAATACACTTTTACTGTTCTGTAGATTAGCCGCTGCTCATTGACAGTTAGTCCAGTTGCTATTTCAGGTGTAATTATGGCGCTTATACCTTTCAAGCATGTCACATACGAGCTTTCCTGTGGAAGATGTGCTTCTGCCTTGAAATTTCCGTCGTTATTTGAGATTTTTGTTCAAGCCAGGTGACTGTAAGTTCCCTGTATAGGGCTTTCGCTCATAGCAATCCAGATGGTGTACTTCTTGTTTTGATCAGGCGCCATATTTGGGGGATTTCTGGTTATTTTTCGTTTTTGCATTAGTTCAAAATTTTCAGGGCGAGTTGCACAACTGAGTCATTGCAACAGTGAATCCGTGGAAGTGTTTTTTACAGGAGTGTAATAAACTCATCCAATCTCGTCTAGTACGCTTAATGCTGGGGTTGCAAACGGAGTTTTCTTCCTTGACTGTTTAAGCTGTCAAGCCTGAAACGATCGACTAGGAAAATTTAGTATGTTTATGGAAACTTTGCTTATTATTTACACTTACATCATCTTAAATTATTCAAAGATAACGTTACGTACGTGTAGCCCATCGCACATTGGCATACTCGGGTCTACAGGGGACAGGATAAGAGTTTATTTTATATTTGGGTTTGGGATATTATTTTAAAATGGCACTATATATGCTATTATCTTCCATTTGTTCAAGGAGTATCTTTCGAACCAATCTCAGGGGAAACTCCTTCCCCTGAGATATATTTTTTGAAATCTGAAATTGCTTCGTAAACCAAACTCAGCAATTATTGTCTCATTAAAATAGTGATGTGACCAGTGCAAATGAAAGCAGGGCTTATTTTTTATTTTTAGCACCCGTCCCCACCCTGAGAACGGGTGGTTGGGTTAGTAAAATTTCTCCAACTACATCTTAATGAAGCAAACTCTCCTATTATATTCTTGTAGAGAAGCGATTGTTAGGAGGAGGAGAGTTGGAACTAAGGATGTGAGAGGAGAAAAGTCTGAATCTTGTGAATCTCTTGAATACGAGCCACCATTAAAGCATAGAATTTTTATAAATCTCTTAATTCATTTTTTCTTTTAGGCCGACGGAGTTGGATGCTCTTTTTTTTGGCCATGTCTTCAACTTACTGACCACCTCAATGCCAGAAAATTCACTAGCTTCTATTGTGAGGTCACATTCTGGTTTGGTTGCCCTTGTGAATATTGAAGATAGATACTTCACAGATCCTGAAGTCACGAGAACCTAAGGAAGTAACTTAAGTGTAATTGTCTTATAAATAGCTATTGTATGTTATATTTACGATATTGAGCTAGATTTTTTTTTAGAACTGTTCAAAATATGTCAGGTACCGTCAAAGCCGTAACCAAAGACTAGTGCAGGGTTTCTCTATTAAGGGTCCTGTGATCCACTCAGCAGAGGTTTTCAGCTGGTCTCTGAACTTCTCGAGAAAGAGTGCCCTACGGTTGAGCCACCTGAACGACGACAAACACCCACAAAAAAAACTTGACATGGCCTATATCTAGAAAGAGCTTTTTAGCACGTAATTTATTTCATGGGTTCCGAAAGAATAAAACTGTGGTATGTGGTAGCATATTTTTTTCCTTAAGTCTTATTTTACATACTGAATTTTGCCTTTGCATTATGTCTTGGTATTTCTCCAAAAGAAGTTAATTTAGAGCTCAGTGCCGTTTCAGTAATGGGAGTTGTATTTCATATGCATATGTTTGAATAGTATATAAATGTACAGTGTACGTTGTCTCTAAACGTTTTTGATGATTTTAGGAGTTATTAGTAACTGTAACAAAAGTTATAAAAATTCTGAAAAGAGGAGTAAAGGGGAGAGAGAGAAAAAAAAGGAAAAAAAAGACACACAAAACACAGACTGGAAAATACAAAACTAGAAAAATACGAAAAATGAACAAAAGAAAGTTAGAACAAACATAATCATATAAAGAGTAAGAAATACAAACAATTTAACACACTATAAAGCATCTTTACTAGAAGGATATCACAAGTGATGAACCAAGCTAATTAATGATACTATTGGAAAGTTGGGAATTTTACTGTTCCTACGAAAGAAACGGTTATGAACACCTTCCATTTTGGAAAGTATGTCAAAAATCCTAAATACTAATGACATTCTGCTGTTCCTATACCACGGAGGTGATAAAAAAAAAAACTGCAAATTTAAAATGAACTGAATTAATGGTCTCTTTTTTCTCGGCTGGAGGAAAAAGACCACACAGGGGCCAAAAAGAAAATATGTGGGCCAAAGAAAGTGTTACAAAGGTGGTCTAGTCTGACCTCTGATTCGGGCAAGCACTCCATGTGTCTTTCTAATTTTTTCTTTGAGAGTATGGATTATGAGGTGTTTATGTCATGAATAGTTTTGCCATAAGGAAGGCCAAGATATACCAAATAGTTCTTCTGGAACTACTGTCCCATCTATATTAATAGAGAGATGACCTCTAATCTGACGGTTAATACCAAAAATTGAAAACTTAGTTTTGGACGGTGCAATGGTTAACCCTACGGATTTTAAACTCCTAGAAATTAAGGTCACAGCTTCCTGCAACCCAGATAGATTCTCACGTAATAATAGAAAGTCATCAGCGTATGAAATATGACTGATACCTAGGCCTCCTAGAATGTCCAAAGGATGCAAAATTGTTGTAGCCGAGCGAAGACCTACGTTGAAAATTATAGGACTAATCACTGACTCCCTGTTTAACCCCTCTCCCAATGGGTATCCTGCTTGAATTATTGAATATGTGTCAGCTGTCTTCTAAGTTGTGTCCACAGATTACAGCAGACATTTTAGAAAGTTGGGGGAAGGGGCTTCAGTCTTTTCCTTCTCCACAAAGTTCTTATATTTTACGAATTCTCCCAAAAATGTTCCTCATCTTTCTATAATTCGTCTGTTTTTATTATTTTCTTTTCTTATTTGTGCTGCCTTCAAATAAAAAAACTTCAATAGTGCAGAACTAGTTTCATGAGTTTTTTCTTATGAGTTCATTTCGAAATTCAACCAAAATTTAAGTCCTGTAGTATATGTTTATTTGAAATCAGGACTATGTTGTAACTTAACAAAAACCTTGAGCTCTCTGGGACAACCAGAGGGAGTTAATACATCCTACAGCAGTTGGGAGCCGAAGAAGTAGGCGGGAACAGAAGGGATGTATCCCAAAGATAGTTTGCAGGAGACAAACAATAAATTTGCGTAATATGAAGTTTATTTTTCATCATTTTATCCAAGATGAGAAAAAATGAATAACCAGTGTCTGCTTCAGACTTGTGGAAAATCGCCAAGAACTTTCACAAGCTCATATTCAAGTCCTCGTAATTTTAACATTTGTGAGGATAATGTATTAAGCTAGGTTAAGATAGACTGTTTGTTTCTATGCTGTTGATTTTGTTTTGTTACACGAGAGTAGTTACACGAGAGTAGGTGCCTGGTATGTGTTTTTGCGAGAAAGTAGTGAAAGTCCAACATATGTGGCCTTATTATTATTGAAGGGCTCTGAGTGGTACCCTTGAGTCTGTGTCTCCCTTACCTATTCTGGCCCCTTTACTTTGTTGTGCATAAATGTAAAAATGTTGCGACTTATTGAGGTCAGTGGACCCATCCTCTCTCGATCCTCCCTATCCTCTGCGAATTTATATTTTTGAAATTGAAAGTTACATACGTTTAACCTAGCAGAAATCAGAGTGACGGTGTTGCACCAGTGCCCTCTCCGTCCCTGCCCAGCTTCCAATTTTTCACCAAAAATTGTATTCAAAGATTTCTGAGCTTGCTAATTCAAAATCTGAGATTGAATGTGTACCTTAGATGTCCAAAACAGGTTTATTGAATGCTTTACGAAGAGCGGACACATCAACCCTTATTGCATTTTTCGTCAAGTTTTTTTTTGTGTTTCTTTTGAAAAATAAAACACTAAAAACGAGCAAAAAAATAACAAAATAACAAGACTTTTCTATTGGAAGTAAAAAGTGAAACCAACAATTAAAAAGAATAAAAATTCACGTTTCTCAAACTTATGCAACATAAATTTATGAAACTGGTGCGAAAAGACTGACTGATGATATTTCTTTATGTTGTAAGCTTATCTAAAACCAGTCCTTTGTTGAAACCCCCCCCCCCAAAAAAAAAAAAAATCAAGAATGATGATTTAGGGGCCAAAAAGTCACTAAGTAGCAGCAGCAAATAACCGACTAATCTATTAGGCTCTCAATCGTCTTTTACCAGCCATGGGATAATGCAGTTCAGAATTTAAATTATTTAACAGTCAAGGAAAAAAAGATATGCTGTTTTAGTTACAGTCGGGGAGCCGAAGTTGAAAAAGTCGTAAAATAACGATTATAAACATTTTGTTTGGTACACAAGTTCTGACTTTTGGAAATGATACCTCTGAACATGGTGATTGAATTTGTTTCGGGAATTGTGACGGCATGAGTGGGCTTCATAGTTTAATGCGAGGTCAAGATTAGGACTTGAGAAATCCTACTAAATAGATGGCACTGCATCTGTTCTCGTGGTTTTGGTGCAATTATATTCAAGGATAGTAAATAATAAAAGCAGAAAAATTGTTGAAAAGCTTTCCACCCATTGAAAAAAGCTTTAAGAATTACATCCTTCGAGTGCTGTGTCGGGAGTGAATTATTTTGCTTGCTACAGAGTGTGAACCAATATTTTTAAACCTAAATTTCGGATGGATATACATTGACACTTTTGGGGCTGTTTCCTCGTGACAAATTCATTGTCACGGTGGCTGATTTTTATAAGTCGTATTGCAGTTCATTGCAAATGAACACATGAACACAAGTATTAAAACTTTTCACGAAAGCTTCTTATTTCAATTAAACGGCCTTTTGTTTTTGGAGCCGTTCTCCACCACAGTTGATTTATCATGATTTCCGAGCTTGTTATATTAAATTATAAAAACGTACTTTTTCAGCTGAAGGTAAGGAGCAACATTAAAATTCAAAACGAACAGAAATTATTTCATGTATGAAGGGGTTGTCCCTTCCTTAATACCTTGCTCTTAATGCTAAAGTTTTTACTACTACTACTACTAACAACTCATCGCAGCACCAAGCCGCCTGAGGCCAACACAGCTACGCACGCTCCTCCTCCACCCCAATCTATTCAAAGCCTCCCTTTTTACCCCCGCCCACGAAGTTCCCATTTCCTTTAAATCTTTCTTTATGACGTCCTCCCACCCCAGACGGGGACGACCTGCTTTCCGTTTAGCCCTAGATGGTTGGCCGAAAAGAACAATCTTTGGCAATCTGTCATCCTTCATCCGCACAACATGCCCTAACCACCTCAACCTTTCTTTCATTATAGACCTAGAAAGCGGTATTGAACCACATTTTTCGTATAGCCTATTGTTTGAAATACGGTCAGTCAGCCGGGTACCTAGAACAATCCTTAAGCAATTTCTCTGGAAAACATCTAGCAAATCTTCATCCGCTTTTCGAAGCGTCCATGCTTCAGAGCCATATTTGACCACTGTCATCACTGTAGCTTCTAAGATTCTAATCTTGGTTTGCAGACTTATCTTCCTATTCTTCCAGACTTTTTTTAACTGTGAAAAAACACCCTGAGCCTTGGCTATTCTATTTTTAACATCTTCACTGCTCCCACCATCTTTACTAATAATACTACCAAGGTAAGTGAAGCTGCCCACCTGATCAATATTTTCATTACCATACGTCACCTTTTCATCTTCACTTATTCCTAGCCTTAGTGACTTAGTCTTCCTAACATTAATTTTCAAACCAATACTAGCACCCTGAACTCGCAAAACCTCTAAAACTTCATTCATTTTGCTCACACTTTCATCTAGGATGCTTAAATCATCAGCATAATCCAAGTCTAGGAGACTTTTTCCTCCCCATTTGATTCCGTGGTCTCCCAATGCCTTTCCTGTGCTCCTTAAAACAAAGTCCATCAAAATAATCCATATAAAGGGGGATAGAACACAACCCTGCTTAACTCCTGATTTAATACAAAACCAGCTGCTAACCTCATTTCCTACTTTAACCGCAGCAGTGTTATTCTCGTACATAGCACTAATTACTTTAATGTATTTGTCTGGTATACCATACAAGGATAAAACCTTTACTAAAGCTCCTCTATCAACAGAATCGAACGCTTGCTCATAATCTATAAAACTGAGGACCAAAGGTGTTTGAAAACTTAGGCACTTCTCAATTATTAACCGAAGAGTGAAAATTTGGTCAACACATCCTCTACCTTTTCTAAAACCGCACTGCTCTTCTCTTAAAACTTTGTCTACAGCATCTCTCAGTCTAAAAAGTATCATATTACTAAGCAATTTGCTACCTACAGAGACCAGACTAATGCCTCGATAATTACCACACTCACTTTTATCACCTTTCTTATAAAGTGGCTTAATTAAGGTTTTCCTAAAATCGTTAGGTACTTCCCCTTTTTCAAAAATCATATTCATAATCTTCAATAACTTATTTCTAACCTCAGAGCCACCATATTTAACACTTTAAAAAAAGATTCATATTCTAATTAGACGGTCCTTGTGTTTCAGGAGTCGTTCTTAAAAATTGGAATGAACCGTCAAACTTTAGCATAAAGAGGACGGTATTGAGGAGGGGGCAATCCCTTCATATTAGAATAATTTATGTTCGTTTCTTAGTTTTAATGTTGTTCCTAACTTCAATTTGAAAAAACTAAATTATTTTTTTGTTTAATTTCTGATCGTTTCAAATAATGCCGGGACATCTGGCTGACCCTCAAAGACAAATTTCCTCCCCTCACTGGGAAACTTTTCCTTGGAAATTTCCTCTTACTTAAAATGCACCCCTTCCCCGTAAAATTTCTTCCGGACTGTTCCTCCCTCACTGAAAATTCCCCTCCTCCGTAAAATTTCTTCCACAAGATACAGCCTTAAAAATTCTCCTTAGTATACTACTACTACTAACACCTCACCGCAGCACCATGTCGCCTGAGGCCAACACAGCTACGCACGCTCCTCCTCCATCTCAATCTATTCAAAGCTCCCCTTTTTACTCCCTCCCACGAAGTTCCCATTTCCTTTGAATCTTTCTTTATGACGTCCTCTCACCTTAGACGAGGACGACCTGCTTTCCGTTTAGCCCTAGACGGTTGGCCGAAAAGAACAATCTTCGGCAATATGTCATCCTTCATCCCGCACAGCGTGCCCTAGCCATCTCAACCTTTCTTTCATTATAGCCCTAGAGAGCGGCATTGAACCACATTTTTCGTACAGCCTATTGTTTGAAATACGGTCAGTCAGCCGGGTACCCAGAACAATCCTTAAGCAATTTCTCTGGAAAACATATAGCAAATCTTCATCCGCTTTTCGAAGCGCCCATGCTTCAGAGCCATATTTGACTGCTGTCATAACTGTAGCTTCTAATATTCTAATCTTGGTTTGCAGACTTATCTTCCTATTCTTCCAAATATTTTTTAAATGTGGAAAAATACCCCAAGGCCTTGGCTATTCTACTTTTAACATCTTCCCTGCTCCCACCATCTTTACTAATACAAACTACCAAGGTAAGTGAAGCTGTCCACCTGATCAATCTTTTCATTACCCAACGTCACCTTTTCATCTTCACTTATTCCTAGCCTTAGTGACTTAGTCTTCTTAACATTAATTTTCAAACCTATTCTAGCACCCTGAACTCGCAAAACCTCTAAAACTTCATTCATTTTGCTCACACTTTCCTCTAGGATGCTTAAATCATCAGCGTAATCTAAGTCCAGGAGACTTTTTCCTCCCCATTTGATTCCGTGGTCTCCCGTCGCCTTTCCTGTGCTCCTTAATACAAAGTCCATCAAAATAATCCATAGCTCTTCTATCAACACAATCGAACGCTTGCTCATAATTTATAAAACTAAAGACCAAAGGTGTTTGACAACTCAGGCACTTCTCAATTATTAACGTAAGAGTGAAAATTTGGTCGACGCATCCTCTACCTTTTCTAAAACCGCATTGTTCTTCTCTTAAAACTTTGTCTACGGCATCTCTAAGTCTAAAAAGTATCATATTACTAAGTAATTTGCTACCTACAGAGACCAGACTAATGCCTCGATAATTACTACACTCACTTTTATCACCTTTCTTTTAAAGTGGCTTAATTAATGTTTTCTTAAAATCATTTGGTACTTCCCATTTTTCAAAAATCATATTCATAATCTTCAGTAACTTTTTTCTAACCTCAGAGCCACCATGTTTCAGAAACTCATTTACAACCCTATCAGCCCCTGGAGCCTTATTATTTTTTAATCCTTTTAGTACTGTCGTTAATTCTTCCTCGCAAAACAAATCTACCTTCACATCCAAGGTATCACAAACTTTTTCATTTTCCTCTATATCTTTTCCTGCAACTCTATCTCGGCTTAGCAAATTCTTAAAATGTTCTGCCCATCTCTCTTTAATTCGTGCCTTATCGCTAATTGTGGCCCCATTCCTATCTTTAACTGGGCCAAGTCTGGATTGACTACTCCCTCTCAATTTATTCACATGCCAGTACAATATTTTACTATTATGCCGTCTAGCTGCACTTTCCAGGTCCTCGGCAATTTTATCCATGGTCTCCCCTTCACACCTCCTTAGTTCATATTTTTATGCTTTCTCCACTTTCTTTACATTCCTTTTGTTTTCATATGATCTATCACTCAGATAATTCTTGTACAGGTCCTTTCTCCTTTCATTGTACAAGTATAATTTCATTTGAAAAAGACTAAGTTCTAATCGTTTTTTCGATCACTCCAGAAATCCCCCCTTCCACAGAAAGTATTTCCTGTAAATCCAAACACACAGAAAATTTCCCTTGGACAATTCTCCCAGAACATCTCCACATGCGAAAATGAATAGGCAAAGAAAAATAAGAAAAATACAAAGAATTTCGCATAGGAATTCTGTCAAATCTTCCAACTGTAAAATTTCCTCTGAAAGTACACCCCCGAAAACTTCCCTCCATACGGAAAATTATCCCCATGAAAAACCAATCCAAGCTTAAAATCCCTCCTAAAAATGTCTGCATACTTCCTAATATCAAATACTATATGTAATCAATGGGCATTCAAGGAAAGCATATTGCCTCTTCTGACTGTGTGTGAAATGACTATATATGGAGCGACAGATGTCTCCCAATAATTTTTTAAGTTCTTGGGACACATGGCTGAAGAGTTGGGAAACTCGGTAACATCCAATACTTCAACTGAAAGGTCATCATTGCAAAATATTACTCAAACTGCTAGAAGCTTTTTAGAAGATACATCAGTGGACTCATCAATTATAAATGAGAAGCAACGATTCTGTAAGATTTCAATCAAACAAACTTCATAAAAACCACTTAGTCCTGTTCGTATAATATTAGTAGCTTTTTTGCTTCTTAAGTTGCACATTTTTCACTACTTCCTTTGAAGCTAATTTTTCTTTAAAGCTACAAAAGGCTCAACCTTAGAAAACTTTTTTTGCAGCAGATTATTGGTTTGCTCATTTATCAAACAGTGGTAACGAACTGTAAGTAAGGAGTGACCCGGCTCAATAGAAACCGAAACTCTAAAATGCGGAATTTTGATACCAAATAATCAAATTTTTATGCTGATTTCAAATATATAAGTTTCATCAAGTTTAGTTTTACCCATCAAAATTTACGCGCCAGGGAAAATTTGCCTTATTTTCGGAAAAAGGGGAAAACAGCCTCTAAAAATCATAGAACTTTAAAATCATGGTGTGATTGAAAATCACACCATCAAATTCAGCGTATCAGAGAGACCTACTATATAAGTGTCAAGCTCCTATCTGCAAAAATGTGGAATTTTGTATTTTTTGCCAGAAGAAAGATCACGGATGAGTGTTTATTTGTTTTTTTCCCCAGGGGTGATCGTATCGACACGATGATCCTAGAATATCGCAGGAGGGCGCATTCAAACGGAAACTAAAAGTTCTTGAGCCATTTATAAGTGACCAACAATGGAGGGCAACTAGGCCCCCTCCCACGCTCATCTTTTCCCAAAGTCACCCGATCAAAATTTTGAGATACCCATTTTGTTCAGCATGGTTGGAAAATACAGTAACTTTGTCTTTGAGATGGACTTAATCCCCCACATTTCACGGGGGAAGGTCTGCAAGTTATGAACTTTGCCCAATGTTTACACATAGTATTGGTTATTGGGAAATATACAGAAGTTTTCAGTGGGGATTTTTTCTGGTGTTTATGGTGGGTCGGGTGTTACGTGGGAGGATATTTACATGGAGGAAGTTTTCAAGGATGAAGGAAAATTGCTATGAAGGGGTCGCTGGATTTCCCAGCATTATTTATAAAACGACCAGAAATTAAATTAAAAAAACAACAACTTTTTCAACTGAAAGTAAGGAGCAACATCAAAACTTAAAACAAACGTTATGATTGGGTTCACCCCCTAGTCAATAAATCACTCTTTACGCTAAAGTTCTTTTTTGTACTTTCATCAAAATCAAATGAATTTACTGAAAAAATGTGCATTGTCAGTTTAATATACATATGCTGATATTTATTCCTTAAAATCTTAATTAATTTTTGTTTTCTTAAAGTTATAAACGAAAAAATTTAAGAGAATTTTTTTTTTCAATAAAGTACAAATTATATTCTGGCTTTTAAAAAGCATCGGGTTTAAAACCCTACTCGGATTAATTTCTGCCTGTTTTGAGTTCGACTTATTTTAATTTCTGTTTGTTTTGGGTTTCACTTATTTATTGATACTGATTTGTGGTAGTTGTATGCTTGGTAGATCATTTGATTTTATTTTTTGTTCATTTTTGGTTTAATGGAGTTTTTTTTTTTTTTTTTTACTTTTTTTGTGCAAAAAGTTTTTTTGATTAATTTCTGTATTGACATAGTCTTTTTCAGGGAGAAAGACTGAGCCTCTTCTGAAGTTAAACAACCATCCCTTCCATAAAAAACCTTTAATACCCCCTGGGCATAACTTACAACCCTTGCTCCTAATCTCTGGGCTTTGTTTCAACCCAAAGCCTTGTTATATGATATTTAGACTATTTTGAATAGAATGGCTATCTCAAAATTTCTATTAGACGCATTTCGGGACAAAAATGACGTGTGTGTAGGGCTAAGAGGGTAGCTGCCCTCTGATCACTTTGACTCTGAAAAAGAGCACTAGAGCGTCTTATTACCAATCCAATGAGCCCCCTTTGAAGTTAATACAGCCAAACTTTCTATAAAAACCCTATATGTCCCCAGGGCACAACTTACAACCCTTGTCCTGAGGGCTGGGGGGATTTGTTATCCTCAAAGACATAATTTCCAGACCTTCCTGATAGGCTTAACAAAATGGCTAAATCAAAATTTTCATTGGAAGTGTTTGGGGAAATGATAGGTGTGGAGGGAGACATTTTCCCTCTGGTCACTTTC
Source organism: Artemia sinica (assembly GCA_027921565.1). Taxonomy (NCBI): domain Eukaryota; kingdom Metazoa; phylum Arthropoda; class Branchiopoda; order Anostraca; family Artemiidae; genus Artemia; species Artemia sinica. The sequence continues at coordinate 25,727,852 of CM051272.1, forward strand.
GACTAATAAAAAAGGCACTAGTCCTCTCAATTTCCAATCGAGTGAGCCCTTTTTGAGGCTTATAGAACAACTTTCTATAAATTCATTATATAAGCCAAGGGTATAACTTACGACCCTTGCCATGAGGGCTATAGGGGGGGGGAAGGTTGTCATCCTCAAAGACATAATTTCCAGACCTTTCAACTACGTTGAACAAAATGACCATATCAAAATGTTGATAGGAAATGTTTAGGGAAATGATGGGTATTGGGGGGGGGGGTGATTCTCCCTCTTATTACTTTCGACTATTAAAAAGGGCAATAGCCCTCTCAATTTCCAATAGAAAGAACCCTTTTTGAAGTTTTTACGACAATATTTTCTATATTACATTATATGCCCCCTGGGCATAACTTAAAACCTTAGCCCAGAGGGCTGTTGGGGATTATCATACTCAAAAACATAATTTCCAGACCCTTCAACTACGTTCAACAAAATTGCTATATCAGAATGTTGATCGGAAGTGTTCAGGGAAATGATAAATACGGGGAGGGGCATTCGCCCTCCGATCGCTTTTGACTATTAAAAAGGGCACTAACCCTCTCAATTCCCCATTGAATGAGTCCTATTTGAAGTTTCTACGACAACGCTGGCAAAGACCTAATTTTCAGAATTTTCAACTACGTTGAACACAACGTCTATCTAAAAATTTTGATTGGATGTGTTTGGGGAAATGATAGGCTTGAAAGGGGCGTTAGTTGCCCTCCAATCACTTTCGGCTATTAGAAAGGGCCCTAGCACTTTCAATTTCCAATCAAATGAGGCCTTTTTGAAGTTTCAACGACAACGCTTTCTATAAGACCTTATATTCCCCCAGGGCATAACTTAAAACCCTTGCGCTGAAGGCTGTGGGGGGAATGTCATCCTCAAAGACATAATTTCCGGACCTTTCATCTTCGTTGAACAAAATGGCTATCTCAAAGTTTTTATTGGAAGTTTTTCAGGAAATGGTGGGCGTGGGAGGGTTGTTAGTTTTCCTCCAATCACTTTTGACAATTAAAAAGGGCACTAACCCTTTCAATTTCCAATCGAATGAGCCCTTTTTGAATTTCTTACGACAACTCCTTCGATACGAAATGCCCTGGTTTAAAACCAAGTTTTTGAAGTTTCTATTACAACGCTCTATAAAAACCTTATATGCCCCAAGGGTATAACTTTCAACCCTTGCCCTGAGGGGTGTGCTTTGTACCCTCAAAGAAATAATATCCAGAACTTTCAATTACGTTGAACAAAATGGCTATCTCAAAATTTTGATTGGATGCCTTTGGGGAAATGGTGGGCGTGAGAGGGAGGTTAGTTGCCCTCCAACTAGTTTCGACTAGCCTATTAAAAAACTCACTAGTCCGTTCAATTTTCAATTGAATGGGCCGTTTTTGAAGTTTATACTACAACATTATCTATAAAAGAAACTTATATGCCCCCAGGGCATAACTTACAACCCTTGCCCTGAGAGGTTTGGGGGATTGTCCTCCTTAAAATCATAATTTCCTGAACTTTCAACTACGTTGAACAAAATGGCTATCTCAAAATTTTAATTGAATGTGTTTGGGGAAATGGTGGGCGTGAGAGGGAGGTTAGTTGCCCTCCAACTAGTTTCGACTAGCCTATTAAAAAACGCACTAGTCCTTTCAATTTTCAATTGAATGGGCCATTTTTGAAGTTTATACTACAACATTATCTATAAAAAAAAACTTATATGCCCCCAGGGCATATAAGGGCCCTATATAGCCCATATAATGAGCCCTTTTTGAAATCTCTACGAAAACACTATAAAAATCTTATATGCCCCCAGGGTATAACTTACAACCCTTGCCCTGAGGGGTTTGGGGGGATTGTCCTCCTTAAAATCATAATTTCCAGAACTTTCAACTACGTTGAACAAAATGGCTATCTCAAAATTTTAATTGAATGTGTTTGGGGAAATGGTGGGCGTGAGAGAGGGGTTAAGTGCTCTCAATTCACTTTCGACTATTAAAAAGGGCACTATCCCTTTCCATTTCCAATCAAATGAGCCCTTTTTGAAGTTTCTACGATAACACTTTCTATAAAAACCTTATATGCCCCCAGGATATAACTTGCAACCCTTGTCCTGAGAGGGGTGACATCCTAAAAGACCTAATTTCCAGAATTATTTACACCGTTCAACAAAATGATTGTGTCAAAATGGATTGGATGTGTTTGGGAAAATGGTGGGCGTGAGAAGGGGGTTAGTTGCCCTCCAATTATTTTCAACTATTAAAAAGGGCACTAGCCCTTTCAGTTTTCAGTCGAATGAGCCCTTTTTGAAGTTTTACGACAACACTTTCTATAAAAACCTCATATACCCCCAGGGGATAACTTACAACCCTTGCCCTTAGGGCTGTGGGGGTTTGTCCTCCTCAAAGACATAATTTCCATAACTCTCAACTACGTTGAAAAAAATGGCTATCTCAAAATTTTGACTGTATGTGTTTGTAAAAATGGGGGGGGGGCATGAGAGGGTGGGTTAGTTGCCCTCCAATTACTTTTGACTATTAAAAAGGCTACTTGCCATTAAAATTTCCAATGCAATGAGCCCTTTTTGAAGTTTCTACGACAACCCTTTTGTTTAAAAACCTTATATGCCCCCAGGGCATAACTTAAAACCCTTGCCCTGAGGGCTGTGGGGAGGGGGGGGGGGGGGTTGTCATCCTTAAAGACCTAATTTCCAAAACTTTCAACTACGTTGAACAAAACGGCTATCTAAAAAAATTTATTGTATGTGTTTGGGGAAAAGGTGGGCATGAGAGGGGGGCTCGTTGCCCTCCAATCGCTTTCAACTATTTAAAAAGGGCACTAGCCCTTTGAATTTTCAATCGAATGCGCCCTTTTTCAAGTTTCTACGAAAAAGCTTTCAATAAAAACCTTATTTAACCCCAGGGTAGAATTTATAACCCTTGTCCTAAGGGCACTGAGGGGGTTATTATCCTCAAAGATATAATTTCCGGACCTTTGAACTACGTTGAACAAAATGGCTATCTCTAAAATTTTATTGGATGTGTTTGGATAAATGTTGGGCGTGGAAGCGGTGTTAGTTGCCTTCCAATCACTTTCGACCATCAAAAAAGGCACTAGCCATTTCGATTTCCAAGCAAATGAGCCCCTTTTGAAGTTTCTACGACAACGCTTTCTATAAAAACCTTATATTCCCCCAGGGCATTATAACCCTTCCCCTGGGGGCTGTGGAGGGTTGTCATCGTCAAAGATCTAATTTTCAGAACTTTCAACTACGTTGAACAAAATGGTTATCTCAAGTTTGATAGAATGTGTTTGGGGAAAAGGTGGTAGTGAGACGGGGGTTAGTTGCCCTCCAATTACTTTCGACAATTAAAAAAGCCACTAGCCATTTCAATTTCCAATGGAATGAACCCTTTCTGCAGTTTCTACGATAACACTTTCAATAAAAACCTTATATGCCCTCAGGGCATAACTTACAATCCTTGCCCTGAGGGTTGCGGGGGGGGGGGTTGTCATCCTTAAAGACCTAATTTCCAAAATTTTCAACTAAGTTGAACAAAATGGATGTGTTTGGGAGTTAAAGGTGGGCGTGAGAGGGGGTTAGTTGCCCTCTAATCACTTTCAACTGTTAAAAAAGGCACTAGCCCTTTGAATTTTCAATCGAATGCACCCTTTTTCAAGTTTTTACGACAAGGCTATCAATAAAATGCCCAAAGGCATAACTTATAACACTTGCCCTAAGGGCTTTGAGCCCTTATATCCTCAAAGATATAATTTCCGAACCTTTGAACTACATTGAACACAATGGCCATCTCAAAATATTGATTGGATGTGTTTGGATAAATGGTGGGCGTGAAAGGGGTGTTAGTTGCCTTCCAAACACTTTCGACTATTAAAAAGGGCACTAGCCATTTCAGTTTCAAATTGAATGAACCCTTTTTGAAGTTTCTACGACAACACTTTCTATAAAAACCTTATATGCCCCCAGGGCATAACTTATAACCCTTGCCCTGAGGGCTGTAGGGGGGGGGTGTAATACCTAAAAGACCTAGTTTTCAGAACTTTCAACTACATTGAACAAAATGGATATCTCAAAATTTTGATTGGATGTGTTTGAGCAAAAGGTGGACGTAAGAGGGGGTTAGTTGCCCTCCAATCACTTTCGATTATTAAACAGAAAACTAGCCCTTTGAATTTCCAATCAAATGAGTCCTTTTGAAGTTTCTACGACAACACTTTCTATAAAAACCTTATATGCCCCCAGGGCATAACTTATAACCCTTGCCCTGAGGGCTGTGGAGGTGTGTCCTCCTCAAAACATAATTTTTATCTGGATATCAATTACGCTGAACAAAATGGCACCCTTTTTCAAGTTTTTACGACAAGGCTTTTAATAAAAACCTTATATGTCCCAAGGGCATAACTTATCAAACTTGCCCTAAGGGCTTTGAGCCCTTATACCCTCAAAGATATAATTTCCGGAGCTTTGAACTACGTTGAACCCAATGGCCATCTCAAAATATTGATTGATTGTGTTTGGATAAATGGTGGGTGTGAAAGGGGTGTTAGTTACCTTCCAAACAATTTCGACTATTAAAAAGGGCACTAGCCATTTCAGTTTCTAATCGAATGAGCCCCTTTTGAAGTTTCTACGACAACACTTTCTATGCAAACCTTATATGCCCCCAAGGCATAACTTATAACCCTTGCCCTGAGGGCTGTAGGGGGGTGGTGTAATCCTAAAAGACCTAGTTTTCAGAACTTTCAACTCCGTTGAACAAAATGGCTATCTCAAAATTTTGATTGGATGTGTTTGATCAAAAGAAAGACGTAAGAGGGGGTTAGTTGCCCTCCAATCACTTTCGATTATTAAACAGAAAATTTTGCCATGAGGGCTATGGGGGGGGGGGAAGGTTATCATCCTCAAAGATATAATTTCCAGGCCTTTCAATTACGTTGAACAAAATGACCGTATCAAAATGTTGATAGGAAATGTTTGGGGAAATGATGGGTATTGGGGGGGGGGGGGGATTCTCCCGCTTATTACTTTCGACTATTAAAAAGGGCAATAGCCCTCTCAATTTTCAATTAAAAGAGCCCTTTTTGAAGTTTTTATGACAATATTTTCTATATTACATTATATGCCCCCTGGGCATAACTTAAAACCTTAGCCCAGAGGACTGTTGAGGATTGTCATACTCAAAAACATAATTTCCAGACCCTTCAACTACGTTCAACAAAATTACTATATCAGAATGTTGATCGGAAGTGTTCAGGGAAATGATAAATACGGAGAGGGGCATTCGCCCTCCGATCGCTTTTGACTATTAATAAGGGCACTATCCCTCTCAATTCCCCATTGAATGAGTCCTATTTGAAGTTTCTACGACAAAGCTGGCAAAGACCTAATTTTCAGAATTTTCAACTACGTTGAACACAATATCTATCTAAAAATTTTGATTGGATGTGTTTGGGGAAATGATAGGCTTGAAAGGGGCGTTAGTTGCCCTCCAATCACTTTTGGCTATTAAAAAGGGCCCTAGCACTTTCAATTTCCAATCAAATGAGGCCTTTTTGAAGTTTCAACGACAACGCTTTCTATAAAACCTTATATTCCCCCAGGGAGTAACTTAAAACCCTTGCGCTGAAGGCTGTGGGGGGAATGTCATCCTCAAAGACATAATTTCCGGACCTTTCATCTTCGTTGAACAAAATGGCTATCTCAAAATTTTCATTGGAAGTTTTTCAGTAAATAATGGGCGTGGGAGGGGTGTTAGTTTTCCTCCCATCACCTTTGACAATTAAAAAGGGCACTAACCCTTTCAATTTCCAATCGAATGAGCCCTTTTTGGAGTTCTTACGACAACTCCTTCGATACGAAATGCCCTGGTTTAAAACCAAGTTTTCGAAGTTTCTATTACAACGCTCTATAAAAACCTTATATGCCCCAGGGGTATAACTTTCAACCCTTGCCCTGAGGGGTGTGCTTTGTACCCTCAAAGAAATAATATCCAGAACTTTCAATTACATTAAAAAAATGGTTATCTCAAAATTTTGATTGGATGTGTTTGGGGAAATGGTGGGCGTGAGAGGGAGGTTAGTTGCCCTCCAACTAGTTTCGACTAGCCTATTAAAAAACGCACTAGTCCTTTCAATTTTCAATTGAATGGGCCATTTTTAAAGTTTATACTACAACATTATCTATAAAAAAAAACTTATATGCCCCCAGGGCATATAAGGGCCCTATATAGCCCATATAATGAGCCCTTTTTGAAATCTCTACGAAAACACTATACAAATCTTATATACCCCCAGGGTATAACTTACAACCCTTGCCCTGAGGGGTTTGGGGGGATTGTCCTCCTTAAAATCATAATTTCCAGAACTTTCAACTACGTTGAACAAAATGGCTATCTCAAAATTTTAATTGAATGTGTTTGGGGAAATGGTGGGCGTGAGAGAGGGGTTAAGTGCTCTCCATTCACTTTTGACTATTAAAAAGGGCACTATCCCTTTCCATTTCCAATCAAATGAGCCCTTTTTGAAGTTTCTACGACAACACTTTCTATAAAAACCTTATATGCCCCCAGGATATAACTTGCGACCCTTGTCCTGAGAGGGGTGTCATCCTAAAAGACCTAATTTCCAGAATTATTTACACCGTTCAACAAAATGATTGTGTCAAAATGGATTGGATGTGTTTGGGAAAATGGTGGGCGTGAGAAGGGGGTTAGTTGCCCTCCAATTATTTTCAACTATTAAAAAAGGCACTAGCCCTTTCAGTTTTCAATCGAATGAGCCCTTTTTGAAGTTTTACGACAACACTTTCTATAAAAACCTCATATACCCCCAGGGGATAACTTACAACCCTTGCCCTTAGGGCTGTGGGGGTTTGTCCTCCTCAAAGACATAATTTCCATAACTCTCAACTACGTTGAAAAAAATGGCTATTTCAAAATTTTGACTGTATATGTTTGTAAAAATGGGGGGGGGGCATGAGAGGGGGTGTTAGTTGCCCTCCAATTACTTTTGACTATTAAAAAGGCCACTTGCCATTAAAATTTCCAATGCAATGAGCCCTTTTTGAAGTTTCTACAACATCCCTTTTGTTTAAAAACCTTATATGCCCCCAGGGCATAACTTACAACCCTTTCCCTGAGGGTTGTTGGGAGGGGGGGGGTTGTCATCCTTAAAGACCTAATCTCCAAAACTTTCAACTACGTTGAACAAAACGGCTATCTAAAAAATTTTATTGGATGTGTTTGGGGAAAAGGTGGGCATGAGAGGGGGGCTCGTTGCCCTCCAATCACTTTCAACTATTTAAAAAGGGCACTAGCCCTTTGAATTTTCAATCGAATGCGCCCTTTTTCAAGTTTCTACGAAAAAGCTTTCAATAAAAACCTTATTTAACCCCAGGGTAGAATTTATAACCCTTGCCCTAAGGGCTCTGAGGGGGTTATTATCCTCAAAGATATAATTTCCGGACCTTTGAACTACGTTGAACAAAATGGCTATCTCAAAATTTTAATTGAATGTGTTTAGGGAAATGGTGGGCGTGAGAGAGGGGTTAAGTGCTCTCCATTCACTTTCGACTATTAAAAAGGGCACTATCCCTTTCCATTTCCAATCAAATGAGCCCTTTTTGAAGTTTCTACGACAACACTTTCTATAAAAACCTTATATGCCCCCAGGATATAACTTGCAACCCTTGTCCTGAGAGGGGTGTCATCCTAAAAGACCTAATTTCCAGAATTATTTACACCGTTCAACAAAATTATTGTGTCAAAATTGATTGGATGTGTTTGGGAAAATGGTGGGCGTGAGAAGGGGGTTAGTTGCCCTCCAATTATTTTCTACTATTAAAAAGGGAGCTAGCCCTTTCAGTTTTCAATCGAATGAGCCCTTTTTGAAGTTTTACGACAACACTTTCTATAAAAACTTCATATACCCCCAGGGGATAACTTACAACCCTTGCCCTTAGGGCTGTGGGGGTTTGTCCTCCTCAAAGACATAAATTCCATAACTCTCAACTACGTTGAAAAAAATGGCTATCTCAAAATTTTGACTGTGTGTGTTTGTAAAAATGGGGGGGGCATGAAAGGGGGGGGGGGGTTAGTTGCCCTCCAATTACTTTTAACTATTAAAAAGGCCACTTGCCATAAAAAATTTCCAATGCAATGCGCCCTTTTTGAAGTTTCTACGACAACCCTTTTGTTTAAAAACCTTATATGCCCCCAGGGTATAACTTACAACCCTTGCCCTGAGGGCTGTGGGGTGGGGGGGGTTGTCAACCTTAAAGACCTAATTTCCAAAACTTTCAACTACGTTGAACAAAACGGCTATCTAAAAAATTTTATTGGATGTGTTTGGGGAAAAGGTGGGCATGAGAGGGGGACTCGTTGCCTTCCAATCACTTTCAACTATTTAAAAAGGGATCTAGCCCTTTGAATTTTCAATCGAATGCGCCCTTTTTCAAGTTTCTACGAAGAAGCTTTCAATAAAAACAGGGTAGAATTTATAACCCTTGCCCTAAGGGCTCTGAGGGGGCTATTATCCTCAAAGATATAATTTCCGGATCTTTGAACTACGTTGAACAAAATGGCTATCACTAACATTTTATTGGATGTGTTTGGATAAATGTTGGGCGTGGAAGCGGTGTTAGTTGCCTTTCAATCACTTTCGACCATCAAAAACGGCACTAGCCATTTCGATTTCCAAGCAAATGAGCCCCTTTTGAAGTTTCTACGACAACGCTTTCTATAAAAACCTTATATTCCCCCACGGCATTATAACCCTTCCCCTGGGGGCTGTGGAGGGTTGTCATCCTCAAAGACCCAATTTTCAGAACTTTCAACTACGTTGAACAAAATGGTTATCACAAATTTGATAGAATGTGTTTGGGGAAAAGGTGGGCGTGAGACGGGGGTTAGTTGCCCTCCAATTACTTTCGACAATTAAAAAAGCCACTAGCCATTTCAATTTCCAATGGAATGAACCCTTTCTGCAGTTTCTACGACAACACTTTCAATAAAAACCTGATATGCCCCCCGGGCATAACTTACAACCCTTGCCCTGAGGGTTTCGGGGGGGGGGGGGGGGGTTGTCATCCTTAAAGACCTAATTTCCAAAGCTCCGGAGCTTTGAACTACGTTGAACACAAAGGCCATCTCAAAATATTGATTGAATGTGTTTGGATAAATGGTGGGTGTGAAAGGGGTGTTAGTTACCTTCCAAACCCTTTCGACTATTAAAAAGGGCACTAGTCATTTCAGTTTCCAATCGAATGAGCCCCTTTTGAAGTTTCTACGACAACACTTTCTATGAAAACCTTATATGCCCCCAGGGCATAACTTATAACCCTTGCCCAGAGGGCTGTAGGGGGGTGGTGTAATCCTGAAAGACCTAGTTTTCAGAACTTTCAACTACGTTGAACAAAATGGCTATCTCAAAATTTTGATTGGATGTGTTTGAGCAAAAGGTGGACGTAAGAGGGGGTTAGTTGCCCTCCAATCACTTTCGATTATTAAACAGAAAACTAGCCCTTTGAATTTCCAATCGAATGAGTCCTTTTTGAACTTTCTACGACAACGCTTTCTATAAAAACCTTATATGCCCAAAGGCATAACTTACAACCCTTGCCCTGAGGGCTGTGGAGGAGTGTCCTCCTCAAAACATTGTTTTTATCTGGAAATCAACTACGCTGAACAAAGTGGCTATCTCAAAATTTTGAATGGATGTGTTTGGGGAAATGGTGGGCGTGGAAGGTATGTTAGTTATTTTCCAATCACTTTCGACTATCAAAAAGAGCACTAGCCATTCCAATTTCCAATTGAATGAGCCCTTTTCCCAGTTTCTACGAAATTTCGTTCGATACGAAGTGTACTGGTCTAAAGGAAAAAAAAATGCATTGTGCCAACATCGTTCATTATTTAGACAGCGCAATTGCACTGCCTATGATTCCATTTATATATATATATATATATATATATATATATATATATATATATATATATATATATAATATATATATATATATATATATATATATATATATATATATATATATATATATATATATATATATATATATATATATATATATATATATATATATATATATATATATATATATATATATATGTATATATATATATATATATATATATATATATATATATATATATATATATATATATATATATATATATATATATATATATATATATATATATATATATATATATATATATATATATAAGATTCATTAAACTAAAAGACAACGAGCCTCTGAAAATGTGCCTGATTTTCAAAAAAGGGGAAAAAAAACCTAAAAGTCAAGGAATCTTAATGCAAATCCCGCCATCAGATTCAGCGTATCAAAGAACCCTACTGTAGAGGTTCCAAGCTTCTATCTGCAAAAATGTGGTATTTTGTATTATTGTAGGAAGAAAAGATGACGGATAGGTGTTCATTTTTTTTTCCCAGGGGTGATCGTATCGAGCCAATGGTCCAAGAAAATCGGAAGAGGGCTCGTTTGAATGGAAACTAAAAGTTCTAGTGCCCTTTTTAACTGACCAAAAAGACTGGAGGGCAACTAACCCCTCGCCCACGCCTTTTTTCCCCGTTCAAAATCTTTATATAGCTATTCTGTCAAGTACAGTTGAAAAGTCCGAAAAATTGTGCCTTTGAATATAATATGACCCCTCCCTAGCCCCTGGAGATAGGCCTTTAAGTTATAGCACTTATTAGCTGCATAAAATTTGCAAGGATGAATATAAGTACAAGCTTTATCTTTGTTGCATTTTCCGTGACCAAAATATTTGCAAATCGTCCTTTTCTGTTTCTGTTCTGTGTGTGGTAGACTAGTAAACTGTGAGCGACTTTGTTCAGAAACGCTTTGTTGTTTAAGCTGGTTGGCAACATCCTCTTTCAGCTCACGTACCGCAAGATTTAGCAAATGATCTATTTGCTCTTGTTGAAGCTGAATGATTTTGTCTTTTTCGGCCACAGCAAGGCGGAGCTACATCAACTCTACCTGAGCAAAATCTTGATCTGTAGAGCAGTCGCCTCCGTCGCCTAAAAGCATCGGTTCGAGACTTTTCTTAGCTGCAGGTTCTTTCCGGGTAGATTTAGGGAATAAAAATAATTCTTTATCCGTCACATTTCTGGGAGGAGTTGCCAGCCCTCTCCCATCGTCACCATGCGTTCGTAGCTTGGCAGCCAATAATTTCACTCGTGCTTCAAGTTCTGCCTTTCCCTCGGACATATTTAGTCCATGTTTTTCAAGAAGAACGCACAGAATAGGTACCGTAAGTTTTCCGATGCTATTCGGCGATAATAAGGCCAAATTTATTTCGCCGTTTTCTGGCATATTGAACTGTAACAGTCGTGGCAACACTGTGCGGCTTTTTCCTTATACTTCGCAATTCGAAAAAAAATAACAATAAATGTTCCTTATATCAAACGACTTAATCTAATCCAAATGTTGAACTAATTCGATATTTTTCTGGTGGTTTCCCTGCGAGAGAAGTAAGGGAAGCGTTGAAGGCTGTCTACCTTGTCCCTGCAATTAAGAGGCAAGCCCAGCGGGTACCACGGCTCTTGCTAACAACTCTCCACCCGTCTGCTGCTTACTTTTCTTACCCCACCTCAATCGCAGCGTAATTGCCTACAAATATCGTATTTCCAATATATATTCGTACTGCTTGCCTTCATGGCTATTCTCCAATATTATCACTCTTGACCTTGATCATATAGGTCACTGCTATGAATCAGTAAGAAAATCCACAGTCCCGAGGGAATTCTCACTCGAGCTGCAAGGCCGTATTCAGAGAGGGGGGGGGGGGGGGTTTACCCTGTTTGAACCCCCTCCCCCCCCCCCGAAAGTTTTGACCGAGTCGAAAATTGTGAAACCTTAGTAAAAATTAGTAAAATTAGTCGAAAACCGAGTCAAAAATTAGTAAAAAAAAACCGAACAAAATCCTGGATCCGCTCTTGTCAAGTTGCAATGCTTATTCAAATTATAATCCTTTGGTCACTGAATTAATGATTTTCAAAATATTGGCTGAAGGTCAAAGAGAGACTATAATCCTTTACTGACTATTAGCGATCGATAAAATCCAAAAAGAGGTCTTATTAACATCAGAGGTCATTATTTGATTCTATTTCATTACTGAGGCAGCACTAGCGCGCTGCCTATGATTAGTCATGTCTTGATGCAACCTACTGCAAAATACTTGATAACTTCAATTCCAAATTTCATCTACTTATTAATACTGTTTTGTGGTAGTTGTATGCTTGGAAGATTATTTGATTATATTTTTGTTCATTTTTGGTTTAATGGAGTTCTTTACTTTTTTTTTTTTAAACTTATTTTTTTGCAAAAAGTTTTTCTTGATTAATCCGGTTAAAGGGCATCCGGTCAAAATTTGAGATGGTCAATTTGTTCAAAAAAGTTCAAAGACCAAATAGTCCTAGAAGATTGGGAGAGAAACTGAAAGTTTTGATGCACTTTTTAGATGACAAAAAAAGATTGTGCCACGAAAAAGAGGTCTGCCATTTTCTGGTACCAAGTTACAATTTTGCCCCAAAGAGGACCAAGCTGCTATTGACTGAAACTTCGAGATAGCCAATCACTTTAAAAACATCAAAAAGTAAATTGATCTTCTAAGTGACAGAGGGAGCTATGGTGCAGGGTGGCACCATAGTGTGCCACCTGCACCATCCTGATGCACGACCAGGGTGGTGCAAGTGGCGCATTTATTACTGAAAATTGGTCTAGTTTATACAAGATAAATGATTAATATGGACATTTTTCTTAATACTTGATCCACTTTATGTTTCATTAAATTTTATTTAGTGATGTATAATTACCCATCATCTATTATAAAGGAGGGGTGGGGGCTCATTTTTTTGGTACGTGGGGGGAGGGGGTGGGGTCGACAGATGACTAAAAGAGCGTGTTCCAATGCCCAAATTGTCTGACTCTTCATGAGCCATCCAATAAGTATAGAACGAGGTAGAAACTGATCTCAAATTCATCTTGATTCCCGAGACAATCTTTGTGACAAGTCCCATTTTGGCGATCTTTTTCTATGTAGCGTTCACATGCTAACCGGCACCGAGGTGGAAAAGGCAAGACTTAAGCCTCGCCAGGAAATTACTTGAGGAGGGGAGAAGGGCAACTGCAACCAGAAGCTTGGTTTTCAGCTATTTTAAATGGCAATATTGTTTGCCTATTTATATACAATTGTTTTAGTGTATTTAAATTTATATATGCAATGGATCAAAACATTAGAAAACCCTATTTTAGAGGTGGCGATGGCTTCAGTCATGTATAGTATCAAATATCACGCAGAGTTTCTATTCTTGCGAACAATAATATCCATTTCTGTTCACCCGAAATTTGGTAGTAAAAACATTATCAAGAATTTATTTAGCCGAACTGTTGTTGATCGAAAATTTTGACTAAACATCCAAATTTTGTCGAAGATAATAATTACAGTTCAAAATTTCAATTCTTAGGCATAAAATCAGTTTATAATTATTTGTGTAATAAAATACTAAACTATACCTAATGGATACTAACATGATCATTTCTTGCAAAACTCTTTTGTTAGAAAACAAGACTAAGTAGTGTAGATAAAAAAAAAAAAAAAAACAGGGAAATAATATTTGCTTATGGGATACCTCCACTCCACCCACTCCCAAAAACAAAAGGAAATAGGCCGCAAACCATCCCTACCTCCTATAACTGAGGAAAAAATCGTAAACGAATTTCATCCCTCCCTAAGAATATGATTAAAATTTGTCAGAATCGATATTAAATTTATTATTATTTGCTAGTATATAGGAGCTTCCCATCTGCTACAAGACTTTAGATATCTTTAGAACCGGAAATAATGAAACTCCTTTCCCAATTTTGGATCCCGAAGAATAAGTCCCAGATACCATAGATCTTTAGTATCTTTAGACAGGTGGCTTTAGTAAGAACCTATTAGAATTTGCTAGTTTAAATTTTATGAGAGTTATCATTTCAATTTTTGTTTGCCTAAAGTGTCAACTATTTATTCATTGCAATTTCGGATCTTTATTAGTTTGATTAAATAAAAAACAATTCTTTTTTCAAATGAAAGTAGGGAGCAAAATTAAAACCCACAATTGACATAAATTGTTATATATATGAAGGGGGTTGCCCCTTCCTCAATCCTAGCTCTTTACGCTAAAGTCTTAAAAATCTTAAAAAAGGTTCTCATTCAAATCCGATAGCCCTTCTATTTCAAGAGTCGTTCTTAAATAATTGTGAAAGCAAGTCAAACTTTTGCATAAATAGCAAGGGTTAAGGAAGGGGCAACCATTTCTGTTGGTTTAAAGTTTCAATGTTGCTCCTTACTTTCAGTTGAAAATCTTCTCTTATTTATTTAATTTCGGACCGTTTTTCTAATAATACGAGAATATTCCATTCCCTCCACCGTGTAAAATTTTGTCTGGAAAATTCCCCCGGACAAATTCCTCCCATTGAGAAATTCGACATGTGAAATATCCTACTGCATAGCCTCCCCCCCAAAAAAATCCGTGCATTTCCAGATAACAAATACTATATTTTAAAATTGGCAAATTACATAACTTACAGTCCTTTCCCGAGGAACTATGGGGGCGAGGGAGGGTGTTAAACGATTCCCAAAGGCATGGTTATTGGCTATAAATCTATGCTGAGTCAAATGACCATTGGGTGTCGTTGGAAAAAGGGGAAGATGATTTCTTAAACTAACATCGGACTGCCAAAATATGAAAAAAGAAAACAATCAAAAATGGAGTTTTTTAAGGCCAAACGAAAATACTGAAAAAACACACAAAGCGAATATTTCGGGGGATACAACTGCCTCTCTTCTTCAGCGTGAACGCAATAAAACATTCAAGGAAAATGCCGAAGAAAAAGGCAAACACGGAAAGTTAATGTGAAAAAACAAAGCCAATAAAAAAAAATTATAAAAATAATAAAACTAAATAAAATCCAAAAATTTTAAGAGTTAAAACCAAATACCTAACAACCATAAAGCACATCATTTACCAAAATCAGAGATTTGCACAAAATCCAAAAAACCTGAACTGCCATCGATGGATACTAGCGAACAACTGAGAAAAAAAAAGAAGAAAAAATCATTCACTCAAGTCAACGACCAGCAATTAAACAAGTTGGAGAACTATGTCGTCTGATTTCTGACTTTAATAAATATATTCGTTGCAGACACCCTTTGACATCTAAGGGGTTTTTAACGTGTTTGATATTGTGATTGGGAAGGTGGTTCAGGTTTATTTCAGGGATTACTAAATTATTGGCTTCTCTTTTGCGAAAACCGTAATATGACTCATTTATTCTTAAATCACCGGAATCTCTGTTCCGATTTTCATTAAGTTCGCTTAACTTTTAACAGGTGTTCCCCTTAGTAGTAAGAGTATATAAGATTTTACGCCTACATTCACGCCTACAAGAATATCCAGTGCAGTTTCACGGATACATGGCTTACCAGGGGCAGTCACCTATTACTACGAACGGTACATGCCTTACCAGACGGGTTTCTGAGGTAACACCCATTTTGCGTCTTGTTTAGCTGCCAATATATATCAATTATTTTTTTGTTGTCACTATTCTAGTTTTTTCTAAACCAGTATTTGCTTGCCTGTATAGGACCATGCTATTTGCTTAACATCCGTTTTTTTTATTTGTCCTTGAAAAACCGTATACAGGTTTTTTGTTGTCAATTGCACAATGGCACCTTTTCAGAGCATGTACTTATGGATACCTTTCCAAGCAAGATGGTTAAACACGCTTTTACAATCGGAAATGTTTGATTAACATTTGCAAAAAAAAGGGGTAATGGGATTTGCGAATTGGAGGAGATGGGGTGATTATGTACTGTATAATACACAAGTGATGTTTTGGAGAGTATTGTCAATTTAACGAGAAATGACTGAAAAGTGTTTTGAGGGAGATGGGTTGCATGGAGGGTTGAGCTGCACGAGGGTTCAGTTAAAAGGGGTACAGTTACACGGAGGTTTAGTTAAATGGGGTCGAGTTGCACGAGGGTTCAGTAGCACGAGGGTTCAGTTGCACGGGGTTCAGTTACATGCGGATTCAGTTACACGGGGTTTAGTTAAATGTGGTTGAGTTGCATAGTCTCGTTGGAGAAAATTGGAGTTCATACTTAAACAGTTCTATTAAGAGCTATTGCTATGGAAATGGCTCATTTTTTAATCGAAACTATGATTTTCTGACTGAAGATACACATTTTGAATCAGAAAAAGTGAAAATGTACACAACTGAAACAGAGAAGTGTGTTTTGACCGTATTTTCTATAATTTCGTCTGAAAAATTCTGAACTTTCTGGGGGAGGGGAATGGAAGCAAGTATTTAGTTTAAAAAATGCTAGGAGGAATTGAGTTTTGTGGGTAGGGGTGAAAAATGGTAATTTTTCAATATCCTGGTAAACATACGACTAGAAATGCTTCTGCATAAATATGGGTATTGCGTCTTTCTGAAGTTTCTGAGGAGGGGAATGGAGGTAAATATTTAGTTTAAAAAATGCTAGGAGGACTTGAGTTTTGTGGGTGGGGTTAAAATGGTACTTATTCAATATCCTGGTAAACATACGACTAGAAATGCTTCAGCATAAATAGGGGTATTGTGTCTTTCTGAACTTTCTGGGGGAGGGGAATGGAGGTAAGTATTTAGTTTAAAAAATGCTAGGAGGACTTGAGTTTTGTGGGTAGGGTGAAAAATGGTACTTATTCAATATCCTGGTAAACATACGACTAGAAATGCTTCAGCATAAATAGGGGTATTGCGTCTTTCTGAACTTTCTGGGGAGGGGAGAATGGAGGTAAGTATTTAGTTTAAAAAATGCTAGGAGGACTTGAGTTTTGTGGGTGGTGTGAAAAATGGTACTTATTCAATATCCTGGTAAACATATGACTAGAAATGCTTCAGCATAAATAGGGGTATTTCGTCTTTATTAACTTTCTGGGGAGGGGAGAATGGAGGCAAGTATTAAGTTTAAAAAATGCTAGGAGGAATTGCGTTTTGTGGGTGGTATGAAAAATGGTACTTATTCAATATCCTGGTAAACATACGACTAGAAATGCTTCAGCATAAATAGGGGTATTGCGTCTTTCTGAGCTTTCTGGGGAGGGGGGGAATGGAGGCAAGTATTTAGTTTAAAAAATGCTAGGAGGAACTGAGTTTTGTGGGTGTTGCGAAAAATGGTACTTATTCAATATCCTGGTAAACATACGACTAGAAATGCTTCAGCATAAATAGGGGTATTGCGTCTTTCTGAACTTTCTGGGGGAGGGGAATGGAGGTAAGTATTTAGTTTAAAAAATGCTAGAAGGACTTGAGTTTTGTGGGTAGGGTGAAAAATGGTACTTATTCAATATCCTGGTAAACATACGACTAGAAATGCTTCAGCATAAATAGGGGTATTGCGTCTTTCTGAACTTTCTGGGGAGGGGAGAATGGAGGTAAGTATTTAGTTTAAAGAATGCTAGGAGGACTTGAGTTTTGTGGGTGGGGTGAAAAATGGTACTTATTCAATATCCTGGTAAACATACGACTAGAAATGCTTCAGCATAAATAGGGGTATTTCGTCTTTATTAACTTTCTGGGGAGGGGAGAATGGAGGCAAGTATTTAGTTTAAAAATGCTAGGAGGAATTGCGTTTTGTGGGTGGTGTGAAAAATGGTACTTATTCAATATCCTGGTAAACATACGACTAGAAATGCTTCAGCATAAATAGGGGTATTGCGTCTTTCTGAAATTTCTGGGGAAGGGGAATTGAGGCAAGTATTTAGTTTAAAAAATACTAGGAGGAATTGAGTTTTGTGGGTGGGGTGAAAAATGGTACTTATTCAATATCCTGGTAAAAATACGACTAGAAATGCTTCAGCATAAATAGGGGTATTGCGTCTTTATGAACTTTCTGGGGGGGGGGATGGAGGAAAGTATTTAGTTTAAAAAATGCTAGGAGGAATTGAGTTTTGTGGGTGGTGTGAAAAATGGTACTTATTCAATATCCTGGTAAACATACGACTAGAAATGCTTCAGCACAAATAGGGGTAATGCGTCTTTCTGAACTTTCTGGGGGAGGGGAATGGAGGCATGTATTTAGTTTAAAACATTCTAGGAGGAATTGAGTCTTGTGGGTAGGGGTGAAAAATGGTACTTATTCAATATCCTGGTAAACATACGACTAGAAAAGCATCAGCATAAATATGGGTATTGCGTCTTTCTGAACTTTAAGAGGAGGGGAATGGAGGTAATAATTCAAAAAAAATGCTAGGAGGAATTGAGTTTTGTGGGTGGTGTGAAAAATGGTACTTATTCAATATCCTGGTAAACATACGACTAGAAATGCTTCAGCATAAATAGGGGTATTGCTTCTTTATGAACTTTCTGGGGAGGGAGGGAATGGAGGCAAGTATTTAGTTTAAAAATGCTAGGAGGAATTGAGTTTTGTGGGGTTTATTGCTAATAATACCTCCTCGACATATATTTTTTTATTGTATTTTATAGCTATTAGCCAAACGTTGCTCTGTGTTTGTCACACCAACTAGTAAATATTTATCGGGGTTTTATTTTTTCTGTTCAATTATTTTCAGTGTAAGTCAATATAATTACCTCATTCTTTTATTCTAACTTAACTTGTAGGAATAGGACTTCTAGAATAAGGATTGATTCCTTCGACTAAATCAGTTTATTCATGTAAAATGGTGAACAAAAGACTATTAATTCTCCGTATTCTTCTTCTTCTTATCTAGCTAAACGTTGCGCTGTGTTTGTCACACCAACTAGTAAATATTTATCGGGCTTTTATTTTTTCCGTTCAATTATTTTCAGTGTAAGCCAATATAATGCTAGGGAGAGTAAAAATGGTAGTTATTTAGTACCCGGTAAACAGGTGACTTGATATGCTTCATTAGAAGTAGGTTATTGCTAATGATACCTCCTCGACAGATATTTTTATGGCTCTAACAATTGTACTCTACGCTTACCCAGAGACACGATGTGGCTTTCCCACTATTGCTCTATGGCCGGTTATCGACACTACCTAGTTTATTGCATGTATTAAATCAGTATTTT
Source organism: Artemia sinica (assembly GCA_027921565.1). Lineage (NCBI taxonomy): Eukaryota > Metazoa > Arthropoda > Branchiopoda > Anostraca > Artemiidae > Artemia > Artemia sinica. The sequence continues at coordinate 25,747,002 of CM051272.1, forward strand.
TTACACAGTGGAACGATAAACACATAACTAATATCTCTAAAAAAGTGAAGATGGAGCATTTTAATAAAGTGTGTTCACATAACAAGGTTATTGTAGCATTGAATGCCAACAAGGATAAGTATTTAAACTATGAAACAAGTACAGGTGGAAGCACTATTGGAAATGTGTGCATGCATTGTCATGACAATAAGGAATTAAATTTCTTTGGAATACCGAAAAAATTCAACTCTTATGTTGGTGGTTATGCGAGATTGAGATCTCCAGAGATGATTGCACTCAAAGAGAATGCCAACATAAAAATAATCGTTGATGATAGAGGACAACTCCTTGCTACTGTTGCAGGTAACACATTACCTACTGATACATCCAATCGTCACCTTTCGGGTATTAATATTCAACGGAAGATCAATAAAAGAAAGGCCTACTCTTCTACTAATATCGTAAACCATATCTTGTGTACATGCCGAAACTGTTACCTGTGTAAAAATAATGTGATAATAGACAGTGAAATTGACCAGAAAAATAAAAAGGGCATTGTCAGAAAATATCACTATGGAATATAAAGATGAATCAATGAAAAACAAAGCACCAGCAAACGTTACTGCCATTGATCAAACAGTCAATGAGCCAAATAATACCAAGGACGAAAAGCATATTGAGCCTGTTGATGAGACACCAGTAAAAATTGTGTATGACTCAAAATGGAATAATGATTATTCTACTGATTACGAACTAAGAGAAGACAATAGCTGTAATATCAAGAGAGAAGATGGTGAACTATTTTATGGAACAGATTCAAAATGTCCAAAGTTAATAATTGATATTAATAATGTATCATAATATATTTTTTGTATTAATATTCTACATAGTATTATTTCATTAAAAATACATTATGCATTACATTGTTATGTGTTCGTTATTTTTAGAGTAAGCTAGCATATCAAACGTTTAGAATGTCTAATAAAACCTCGGAGATGTAAGAAAAGGAATTTGCATACATCTACTGTCAGACACATGGGATAACATTGATAAAATCTTGGTATCAGAATGAATAAATTATTTATCAACATCCGTTATTGGATATGTTATTATGAAAAAATTGTAAGTAAGTAAGTAACAAACTCTTTCTTGAATTCACCTCTTGGATACACAATACAGAAATTTAATTAAGGAAATTATGAAAAAAAATTGTAAGTAAGTAGCAAACTCTTTCTTGAAGTCACCTCTTGGATACACAATGCAGAAATTTCATTTAAGAAATTATCAAAAATTGTAAGTAAGTAGCAAATTCTTTCTTGAATTCGCCTCCTGGATAAATAAAAAAGACATTTCATTCAAGAAATTATGACAAAATTCTAAGTAAGTAACAAACTCTTTCTTGAAGTTACCTCTTGGATACACAATGCAGAAATTTCGTTTATAAAATTATGAAAAAATTGTAAGCAAGTAACAAACTCTTTCCTGAAGTCACCTCTTGGATACACAATGCAGAAACTTCATTTAAGAAACTACGAAAAAATTGTAAGTAAGTAAGTAGCAAATTCTTTCAGTCGTGCAACTGAACCCTTGTGCTACTGAACTCTCGTGCAACTCGACCCCATTTAACTAAACCTCCGTGTAACTGTACCCCCTTTAACTGAACCGTCGTGCAACTCAACCCTCCATGCAACAAATCTCCCTCAGAACACTTTTCAGTCATTTCTCGTTAAATTGACAATATTCTCCAAAACATCACTTGTGTATTATACAGTACATAATCACCCATCTCCTCCAATTCGCAAATCCCATTACCCCTTTTTTTGCAAATGTTAATCAAACATTTCCGATTGTAAAAGCATGTTTAACCATCTTGCTTGGAAAGGTATCCATAAGTACATGCTCTGAAAAGGTGCCATTGTGCAATTGACAACAAAAACAGAGAAAAAACTGTATACGGTTTTTCAAGGACAAATAAAAAAAACGGATGTTAAGCAAATAGCATGGTCCTATACAGGCAAGCAAATACTGGTTTAGAAAAAACTAGAATAGTGACAACAAAAAAATAATTGATATATATTGGCAGCTAAACAAGACGCAAAATGGGTGTTACCTCAGAAACCCGTCTGGTAAGGCATGTACCGTTCGCAGTAATAGGTGACTGCCCCTGGTAAGCCATGTATCCGTGAAACTGCACTGGATATTCTTTTAGGCGTGAATATAGGCGTGAAATCTTATATACTCTTACTACTCCCCTTTTTTCAAAAAGTAGACTAATTTACTAAAGCTTGTAGCTATTGATGGGTAACATTAACCTTAATGAATTTTACATATTTGGAATTAGTAAACAAGCCAATTCTTTTGATATCAATTCTAATATTTTATAGAGTAACTATTGCATTTTGAACTAACTGTCTACGATATTCCAAATACAGCAATAGAACCTTGTGCTTGAAACTTTCAGGAATTTGCTAAAATAAAAATTCCCGGACTTCTGTGAAAGTTCCGTTAACCTAGCTCAGTGGATGGCAAAGTTATCTGCCAAAGAATAATTAAAATATTCTGCATACCAGACCTATTTACTAATTTGGTAAGCTTTTGTTATAGTACTAAATCTTTATTACATTACGGGTATTCTTAATCAGTGACAGATCTACTTAACAGTCGCGCCAGGGTGACGTTGAGAGCGTCAAAAACCACTCTAAACTGTAGTTTAATTTTGCCTGAGCATGAGCAATTGAATTACAGATACAGATACTATTTCAAATGATTCTAAAAATGGATAATAACGTAACAACAATCGCTTTCCAGATTCTCTCTTTAATATTTTCAAGAAAGCAGCTGAGTGAGGTGTATAAAACTGAGTAATACGCTCAGATATAAATTCTTCTTAGTTCAATTCAGTTGCTTATCAACTTCATTTGAAATATCAAAGGATTTTTTTTCCAGGAAGGGTTGGTTTATTTTAAGAAAAGGGAAATCAGTAAAATTCTAAACTAGGGTTTTTTCTGACTAGATTTGAACGCAACAATAGAAAACTGAAGGTAAACTGTAATTTCTGAAAAAAAAACAAAAACAAAACAAAAACTTATGAAAATGCAAAACCTTCGGAACATTCCAAAATAGCTTTAGGATGGTGCTTCCTCAATTTATAATATGTTTCATAGGCTGGTAAGTTAAGCTGATTAATGCACGTATAAGCCGAGGGTAGACGATCAGTTGATGTGTCATCACGATGAATCTGAAATTTTTGTTTTCCATTCGCACCTTCAAGTTCACTGAACCCTTGAACAGGCATTCTAGAAGTACCTGTGACAAATTGCAAAAACTTGGCATGATCTACCTCATCAAAACTAAGAAGAGCCTGCCAAAACCACTGAATCTGCAAGGAGTTTTCTTGGTAGTTGGAATATTCAGTATTAGCTCTTAGATCTGCGATATCGATTTTTGGAAATCCAGATATTAAAAGTTCCAACTTTTGTTCAGTATATATGGATATGAGCCTTTTTGGGATAATGTCATAAAATCCTTCTAAGAAAGCATCTAGTTGTTTTCTGATCGCTCCAGTCATTTTCATCTGACACACCAAACGAACGTATTCCAATTTATTCTCCTCGGTTAGTGATATTTCTTCCATTAGGCTTAAAGTCACGAATCTCAGTGACGCCAAACTCTTGCACTTCCGTGGAAAAGGTCAGGTCATACCCCAGATCAGCAATATCAAGTTCCATTAAAAATACCAAGCCCTGATAAAAACTATAATCTTCGGTTTCCATGTCTGTGTACTTTACATGCTTTCCAAGGATGTGCTTATAGAATGATCTTGTAAAATAGCATCCTAAAAGTTTATTATCATATATGGCTATGGCAATCACTCTTCCAACAAACTTGAAATACTGTAAGTGATCCTTAAATCAAAAAGAAAGCCTCTACTGTTGGCTGTAAGATAAGCATAAAAGGACTGTCAGGGGTTTCATATAGTAGCTCAAAAAAATTATTTAAAGCTGTCTAAAGCTCATCTAAGTCAAGCTGCTCACTAAGAGATTTTTGCAGTAATTCGAGTGGAATAGGAATGTTTGTTTCAGGTTCATTATAAACTTCCACTTAGTAGTGATGTTGCTCTCATTCGACGTTTTTGTTTGTACTCCATTGTCAGCTTCAGCGACTGGCTGTTGAATTTTGGGCAAATTTGCTTCCTTTAACTGAAGAATACGCTTTAGTATATGCAAGAGAAAGGTCTGATTAGAGTCTTTTGTAGTTAGCGGTGTCATAGAGAGTAACCGTAATTCACCAGTCAAAGCCTTGGGTTTTGATGGATTCAATAAAACAACTTCATCACCGGTAAAACGATCAACCATCACCCCGTTATAGCTTTTCGACAGGTTTGATTCTTCATGTACTAAACCCAGTTTTTCACCAACGTCAGTTTGTACAGATGTGACGCTACGTTATTCATTAAAAAGACTTTGAATTTGGTCTCTAATCATATGTCCTTGTTCTCTAGCTTCACCTTGAAGCAACTTTAACATGAAAAAATCACTAAGATCAGGTCTGAGTGCTATAATAGACCTCGTATCAAGAATAGAGCTTCCATTCATCAGAAATGCCTCTTCAAGCCAGCGGCCAAGTGTGCTCGGGGTTTGACTAGAGTTGGAAATTCCAACAGATGAACCAACAATTTCTTCACCTTCATCTCTTACTTCAAAATAACCATCTTCTTGATCCCCCAAAAAGTTATCAAAAAACAAGAAAAGCAATTCAGAGCCTAATCCAAGTACTTGTGAAGCAAACAACTCTACAAGATTTTGATTTGCTGATGGTCCCAGCAGCCACCGAATAATCATAGAAGTGTTAGGTCTCTTTCAACGGTGGTTTCGACTTGGATTCAAATTTCGCACTTGGACTGGTCCATTTTCGGTCCAGACCCAGTGGAACACATCTTCAGCATTGTTACCGCCGTTATCTTCATTTTCAGATGCTTCATCATGTTGCTCATCATCATTTTCTCGATCATTCTCTTCCTCACCTACAACGAAAACAGGTAATAAAGATAATCAAGTTCAAGGTTATATACCAAATTAAATATGCTGTATAGCAATTCAAGGATGTTAAAAGATTAAAAAAAAGAAACAACAAACATAAAGACAATAAAGGCAATAAAAGAAAAGAAGGATAAAAGAAAAGCAGATCAAAAGAAAAAAAGTGAGATTTGAAGACCCATAAAACCTAGGTAAAGAAAACACTAAAATCTTGAAGTGATAACTATGGGTGCTAGTACATATTTTTCCAAAGGGGGTTAATAGGAAATAAGGTATTGGAGGCTCGAAACATTTTCTCAGTGCTATCGACTGAGTTTTCGATTACTTGCAATGCTGATTTTATTATATTTCTAGTACTTTTGAAGGCTTTAACTTTTCCCCGAAGTCTATCTATTAAGATACTCTATCTTGACCCATGAACCAAGCTTCAATCTGTAGAAGAACTTTCAACGTCACTTGCTGTTAATCTTTGTCGGGTTTTAGGGGTTTTCTGATCCAGACATTACTGCGTAAGGACAGCGGGTGGTTCTAATGTAAGAAATTTTACAAATTTCTGTTGTTTGGAACTGTATTGATTCTTCAGATCAGCGTCCTTCACATTCAGGCGTCTTTTTCTCGCATCATTCCTAACAAACAATTACCTTCTTTATTGTGGATTTATTTCCTGAAAAAAAGGGTTGTTAATGGATTTGTTCCTCTTCGTCACTTTCATCAGCGGTTGGGGAATCGACCTTATTTGCTCGCTCGCTTTGTGGACGAAAAGAATCTAACCAAGAACGTACTAAAGATCCTTTTAGTTCATCCCCCTTGCTTTGATCATTTAAAAGGTTCAGAAATTGACACGGCTTCCCTATGTATATGGGTGAAATTGTTTCCTCCTCTTCCCCTTTGGATAGTAGTGGTGTAGATTTCCGAAGTTTTTGGGAGAAAATTCTTTTTTTTTCATTCAATTTTGATGTACAATTTCCCTTGTCTGCATCTCTACGTGCTTTAAACGAAGGCAAGATTATTCGGAAGTGCATTTATTGCCCAAAAAGAACCGTCCCATTTTGCTTTCAACTTTTTCGTCCCCTCATAATTTGTTTTCTGCACATATACAAGGTCTCGCCTTTTATTCTGTGTTGCATTCTTAATTCTTTCATCGTATTTTTTTTGTGCTGTCTGCACATTCTAAGTTTTGACTTACTTGTTCTATCGTTTTTTTATCCTCATGATCATTTCCTACTTACATTGATCACGAACGTTCTAAATTCTTTCGTTTTCAACTGAATCCATAAAAATTCTTGGGTCACTGATATTTTGGAAAAAAGGATGGGTAGTCATTTAAAATACGCAAGTATGCTGTATTTATAACGAATAGGACATAAGGTAAATGGTCGCACCGATTTTTGGTTCCTATTTTGCATAGAGGCTCAACATATACACGGGTCTTCTATGTTTTCGTTCAATCTTTCTATTTGAACTAGTCTTGTAACTAGGCGTAAACCAGCCCTTTATTCCAACATAGCTGGCCATTTTGTCCAATAATTTAGATGTAAAAAAAGGTCCCTTATCAGAGAGAAGGATTTTGGGGAAAATGCCGAGTTCTAATGGAAATCAAATGTTCTATTCCATTTGTAACAGAGTAATTTCTTTATTCTGCGAGTAGCATTTTTTGGTGATTTTTGTCTTGCGCATCATTCACATCGTTGAATGAATGTTTTTACCGTTTGATTGAATATAGAAATTTCATTTTATTATACCTATTGTTTTGCCTCTTGGATGTGATAACCACTTATCATATGTGAGGTTAGGGTTTTTGGGATAACAGGGGGTGAAAAACCCAAAAACCCTAGAAGAGGGTTTTTGGGATAACAGGTAAAGAACTTAGTTCACTTCTCAGATACTCTTGTGGCGCTCTGTAATATCTGATAAGATTTTCTTTCTCCGTTAAACTAAAACCGATCTAATTCTTTTAAGAGGTCTCTGAGATGTTCTGGGAGTTTTTTGCTATTAAGTTGAAAAACATTTGATGGCTAAACAAAATTCATTATTATCCTGTTTTGGGGATATATTTTTATTTAAAAAAGTATTCACATTTATAGAGGGGTTATCTAAAGTTGGTGCAACATGTAATTAGTGTGCAAGATGTAAGTTAACACACGGTAGGTTACCACTGGGTAACTTGCCCGGTAATGGTACGTTTTAGGACAAACTTACTGGCAAGTTTCATAAGTGGTAAGTTTAAGTTTTTGATGAAGAAAAATTTTCTCAGTTGAAACAAATCCATCCCTAAGAGAGCCACCACTTTACTAAAATCTATCGTAAAGTAATTTTCATTCATCAGATTCAATGCAAGAGTCATACCCCTATGAGCTTATGCTGATATTGCTCTGTCGGACTACCTCTTTGTCATTTCCTCCCTGAGTAAAAAAAAAAAAAAAAGAAAAAAAGGCATACGCGATAAGTCAGTCAGTCTGAATAAATAAAACGTTTATAGCAGAGGTCAAATTAATTTGGTTAGTTTTTGACTCAAATTTTTCAACTGGCTATCTTTAACTATAGAATAAATAATCAGTGAATTATATATCCTGCTATAATGCGAGTAATAAGTCATATTAATAAAAAGAATTCCCGTCCTACCGATCAATGCGGTTCATGAAAGAGTAGTGGGAGCCTTTACAGTCTATGTGAATCAAACAGTTTGTGGTAACGAACTGTAAGTAAGGAGCGACTCGGCTCAATGGTAACCAAAACTCTAAAAAAAGGAATTTTGATACCAACAGATACATCAAAAGAATCAGAATTTAATTTTGATTTCAAATATATAAGTTTCATCAAGTTTAATTACACCCATCAAAAGTTACGTGCCTGAGAAAATTTGGCAGATTTTCGAAAAAAGGGGGAAAGACCCTCTAAAAATTATAGAACCTTAATGAAAATCACACCATCATGTTCAGCGTATCAGAGAACCCTACTGTAGAGGTTTCAAGCTCCTATCTACAAAAATGTGCAATTTTCCATTTTTTGCCAGAAAAAAGATCACGGATGCGGGTTTTTTTCCATGGGTGATCGTATCGACCCAGTGGTCCTAGAATATCGTGGGAGGGCTCATTGGAACGTAAATTAAAAGTTCTAGTGCCCTTTTTAAGTGACCGAAAAAATGGAGGGCAACTAGGCCCCCTCCCACGCTAATTTTTTTTCTAAAGTCACCCGATCCAAATTTTGAGATAACCATTTTGTTCAGCATGGTCGAAAATATGATAAAAATGTCTTTTGGGATGACTTAATCCCCCAAAGTCCCCGGGGGGAGGGCTGAAAGTTATGAACTTTACTCAATGTTAACATATACTATTGGTTATTGGGAAGTATACAGACGTTTTCAGGGGAGATTTTTTCTGGTAGGTGGGGGACGGGTGGGTCGGGGGCTATATGGGAGGATCTTTCCATGAAGGAAGTTTTCAAGGGGGAAGGGACATTGCTATGAAGGGGGCGCCGGATTTCCCAGCATTATTAAAGAAAAAGATCAGAAATTAAATTAAAAAAAAACAAGTTTTTCAACTGATCAACTGATTGTGATTAAGGGGTCATTTTTAAAGAATTGGAAAAAATTCGAACTTTAGCTTAAAGAGCAGGGTATTGACTAGGGGCGAACCCCCTAATATACGTGTTAAAAATTTTTGAATATAGAAGTTCGTTACGTAAGTTAATTCGTAAGTTACGTATATTTATTACTAATAAAAACGCTCGTAAATAAAATTAAACAAGTTTCGAGAAAGCCATTTAACCAAATAAAAGTACAATTAATATGCAAATTTTGTTTTAATTATTCATGTACGGTGAGCCAAAATCAAAAACTGCATTAATTCAAAAACGTTCAAAAATTAAACAAAAAAAAAACAAGTTTTTTTTTAACTGAAAGTAAGGAACGACGTTAAAACTTAAAACGAAAAGAAATTACCTGCCCTGTAATTTTTTTATCTCGCTACAACATTCTTAAGAAAAACTAGTTAAGCTTCTAGTGTTGTACCAAAAGAATTTTTACCTGCTGTATATCTGTTTTAACAGTTATAATTTTAATCCACAAATCGAAGCAATGTTTTCACCTAGACAAACAATTTTTGTTCAATTATATTTAAAAAGAACTAAGCTTGTGGATTGAGACTTAAAATTGACATGACTTGAAATTGGATTTTACTCTTCCCAAGTCAATATTATTCGAGTTGTACCTGTAATTAGAGCTTGATTACTACAGAAAGATTTTGGTAGCTCTAACAGCAGATTTCTCGATTTCCTCTTAGACCAGTAGTGCTAGAACGCTTAGTATGAAAAGACAAAAAAAAAAAAAAATATTAGCCTTACTTTGCCAAGAGCTGGAATATCATTTAAGACGCATAGACAAGAAAAAGTTTTTTTGCATGATAGCCTACCTTCGCTTTAATTTTGCATGATTAAAGAGCATCCAGGCTTTAAAATTCAACCCTGAACTTTCTTCTGACCTCAACTTTAATATGGGTAGCGCGAAGTACTTGAAACTAGGAGAGACGTGCCTAATGACCTTTGAGATAACAGAGATAATAAATGTAAATTACTTTTATTTATTTCTTAAAGCGGACAACGATAGAGGACTTAAAGGTCCTTACTGGCAACAAAAATTGTAGACATCAAAAGGTTATACGGGACAATAAATACTTAATCCATAAAACAAAAGGTAAATCCGTAAACACTTACTATACCAAATATGGAGTATCAGAACAATCTAGTTTATCAAAATACAAAATTTTACAACCCTTATCTTTGAGGCAGGGCATATATAATCTAAATATCCAGACAACACTTCCATGCGTTTTACTAAATAAGATTAAGGTCAATTTAAGTTAATATAACTTTCAGAATTTATTTTCAATGTAATATATTTAGTTTTCATTGAATTATAGAGTTTATAATGAGTGTTTCGTTAAATTTTTTCATTATTTTTTTCCTTTTTTAAGTTATGGATTGCTTTGATAAAAATAAACAGCGTAAATATAAATAATTTTGATTTTTAGAATGATTGAATTTAACATATTTTCATTATCATTGGATTTAACGTTAAAACAACATATTTTTCTGGGGTCATTTAATTAAAGCATGTTTGGCTTGGAGCACATACCTGCTTTCACTTACTAGGCCTAGCATAAAATTGGTATAGTTTCACTTTATGGCCTCTGATTTTATAAAAATTCCAACTAATATTGCCTAAAATTTCTAAAAATTGATGAGTGCGTTCAGTTTTCAAATAGTGGGAACATTATGGTCCAGGATACATTTGAAATGGCCTTGGAGTTCTGGTTACAGGTAACTGCTTTAAAATGCGTCAAAATTGGTTGCAAAACAAACTATTTCTGAGGAAAGAAAATTTCAAATATAAATACAGGAGTAAGACTTAAATTATTACATACACGAGCAAAAATACACAATTATTTACAAATAAATTCTCAGTTTGGCTTTTAGCCACATGGTTAACTATAGTAATTCAGAGATAATGATTAATTGTATATTAACAGGAGTTGTATCTTGAACATCACTTTAAGAGAGCTGAACAAAACATAGGTCAAGAACACTGATCGCTAAACGCTATTATTTTTTTGTAGGCCACTGCCTTAAGGGGCTATTCACATCTTGGCCCCCTGATTTTACTAAAAATATACATAAACCACTTAGAATTTATATTCAATTCTAAGGTAGTGGATTAACGTAAATTATGTTGTAAAATGAAGAAAAACCTTTATTTAAAGAAAACTGCAATTAAAACGTTAAAAACTTAAACTGCAACATCTGGCTTTAAAGAGTAAACGAGAACTGAGATAAAAAATTAAACTCTGTTTACTCCATATACTCATATTACTACATATACACTGTATAAGCACTAGCTATGAATAAACATATACAAAAGTATTCCTGTGGTATTATATATTCTGGGAGAAGATATCTGAATAGAATCTCTTGTTTTTTCGAATTTGACTTTTAGATACTAAAATCTGTCTTTTCTAATTTTGCTTTTTTTTTTTGTTTGACAAATTTATTCGCAGTATTTGCCTTCAACTCACTTTCTATAATTTATTTATACTGACTTTAGAAGTTTTAATTGTCTTGGTATTTCAGGTAACGGAGCGAGCGCAGTAAAGCATTTGCCTGTCAGTTTTGTCTCTTTTTGTCTGGCTACAATACTCTTAAGAAAATTAATGAGGTTGACTAGACTTGTATCTGTTGGATTTCCTTTTGAAAGAAGCAACAGAATGTTTTTAAGAACAAGATCCCTCCGGAAATGGTTCCGAAAGGATATGCAGCGTCTCACAAAGCTATTATCCAAGTGCTCTGTAGAGAGGGTCTCTTCTTTTGGATGGCCCAGCCGTACCGTGTTTTTGTCTGTTTTCCGTAATGGCCTGGAAACTGGTGGTACAAAAAGAGATTTCGTCAGAGGGAGGACGGCTGATGTTATTGTAGAAAGCAGCCACCGCCAACATTTTGGAAATCTCACTTAGGGCTGTAAAGGGATCAGATCAGTGCTACGACTCACCTTTGAAGCAATATTCTGAACCCTCTGGAGCTGTGCCCGGAATTTTTTTTAGGAACTCATAAGAAACATGGGCATTTGTATTCAGGAATGGCCTAATGCATGACTTCTACAGATACTCAAGCTAGATGGCAATGGGTCTAAGAACGAACAATAGCACCCTGCTTTCTAGTTCAGAAGAATTGACACTGATAGAGATTTCCACCCCGACAGAAGTCAGAAGAAAATAACTTCGCATACGACGAGGTTTTATTTTAAAAAAAAAAATTGATTTTACAGTATCATGTGTGTAAACACTCTTCCGTGTTAAAAATGATATATTTATCCTTTACGTATGTTAGTTCATGCGATTGATAGTAAAATCAATTACTTTTTTTCTCATAGTTGAAAAAAAATCTTGCATTCCATTAACTTTTTAATCAATACTAAAATCAGTTTCAAAATGTTAAATTTTTTGCTTTTTGAAGCAAGATTTTCAATTAAAATTACGAAAAATCATGTAGTCTGTCTTCGGAGAAGACACAACAAAAGCAGATAAAACGACAAATTCGTAAAAGTAAATAGTTAGTCAAAATAATTAATCCAAAATTTTGGTATAGGCCGATGAAGGATAAGTTCTTTAATTCAAGTCTTTTACTTTATATTTTAAGTGGTTTCAAGTTAAGCGTGTTTATCTTTTCATTTCAGAGTTTGAGCCTGAAATCCTAAGCAGATGTATCAGGTTTATGCTACTACATGCCCATAACCAGCAACAATAACCTCCTAATAAAACATTATTTTGTTAGGATAATATTACAAAAATAGACTCGAAAGTCCAAACCAGCGGTGCTGATCTCCGTTTCAAAGCGCTTCATCCAGGATTTACGATGGGGTTGGGGGCTAACCATCCTGTGCTTTTGCGCACCCTTCCTGTTCACCTTCTCCAGATTTCTCCAGGTATCCATTTAGAACTGGGTCAACTCTGACTAAGCTTACAGTCATGCTACTGACCCCCGTTCCAAATAAAATAACCAACAAAGGATTTCAAAGTTATACAGCCAAAATATTTATTTAGATTCTATTTTCAACACTATCACCACAAAATTTGTCATTAACTTATGAAAATTTGTATGATGGAACGGCAATCTGGTCTTCGTCATCACATTGTATAATTTTAAGAAATCAGAGTTAATAAATCCATAATTACCTGTCTTTGAAGAAAAACTTCTTATTGTCGAGTCGTTCAGAGAGGGCATGACAGCAATTATCAACTTCGTTGTAAACCTATAATTAGAAAACATCTACTAACCAACACCTAAATTCTGTGCAAGATTTGAAAACTTAGTTAAAGAAAACATAATTAAAGAAAGAATGAAATAAATAGTGGTAGATTAAACTGACATTCGATATTATTTTTCCTAGTCTTGCTAATCTCATTTCGTTAATTAAATTATATATAAATGAATTGAACAAATATCTCAACAAGGAAAGCATACATTCTAAATTTCCAAACGGATTAGAATTTGCCTTATTTCATAAAAAGTATATTGCAAAAAATATTAGAAGTCGTCCCTCTAGCATATTTGTAGACTTGTTTTTTGAAGCAATGGGCTCCACCCACGTAGAGGCATTTAGGAATAAATCTGGTCGACAAGTTCTCCTCTCCTCCAAAATTAGAGCCTATAATAGATAGTGTAAGCGTGCCGCAAAAAGAGGATACGTTTGAAACTTGTTGTTTAAAGCATGGCTTTGGAGTCGGAGTTTTAGTAAGTTTTTGTCAAATGGAGTCATAGTCAGAGTAACCAAAGTACTGTCAGAATTACTACTATCACTGCTCTACTTCCCAATCAAGTCAGTGTTGAAAGACTCTTCTCAGCACCTAAATTAATCAAATCTGATCTCCAGGTATCTATGAAAGAAGATATTGCCGAGGCAATGTTGTTTCTAAGCAATATGAAATAAATATGATGGCTAGCTAAGTATTACAGCCCAGAGTCAGAGCTGGAGTCGGAGCAATTATGTTTAAAGTTTCAGGAGTCAGAGTCAAAGTCAGTATATTAAAAATGTCTGTAGTCGGAGTCGATTACAACTTACAACCAACCCCAAAGCCCTGGTTTAAATTGCTGTCTCAGGAGCCTATATATTTTATTTTCAGAGTTCTGATATATGGAAATTTGTATAGTAATGAATTCATCTTAAGTCATTTTAACTTGATTTTTTAATACTTTGAGTTTTACACAAACATATTTCGACTTTCAAACATAGTAGCAATTACGAGTTGGAATTCTTTCGGAGACTCTGGTTAGGGCTCTGTTGAACGGAAGATCAGGCTTACAATGCCTATTATCACTATAATTCGTTTTTCAAAAATAAGAAAAATATTAGAATTGCTTTAAAAATTTGCTCTGAAGAGAAGTGCTTTAAAAAATTAGAAATACCATCGTCACTTTACTATTTGTAGATTTACAGCTGGGAGGACTTGCCATAGATATGTCAACAGCAGAATGCGAAGATTTTTGCCATTTCTCTAGTCCCATCCTCAGTAATAAATTTTTTCATATGGACTAAAACACTGAACTTCTTAAACTGATTAAAAATGGTTCAGCAGCAATAAACTAGTAAGTAACACCATTTCTAGTAAGTAACACATTCAGCTCAGTGCAGGGATATCCCTTACAAAAAAAAAACCAAAACCAATCTTTAAAAAATTATGTCTCATTATCATTTCGATAAGTGCCGTATATTTTTTGAGGTTAACGTCACAATGTTTGTGATGTTTGTGAGAAAAGAAACCGAATAACGCATTATAAAGTTAAAGGGACAGTTTGAGTATTAAATTTCAGGTTTTCAAATCTGTTTTTATCTGCACGGTAAACGTCCAATTCCTCATATTGGGGGGTAATACCCCCCAATATTTGCAATAAGAACGTGTTTTTAAATTATTTTTCTTTCATCTCAATGAATCGCCTTGTTTTACCTCACTTTTTATCAGTCCTGGCTGAACTTCACTGAAGTAAAGATGATGGCACTGTTTTGAAAAAAATTCCTTTTTAGTTTTATTGGTCGCATATTGTTGTGAGTCTTTCTTCTTTTATATATTTTGTCTTACTGAGGACGGCCCTTGGACATAGGACCGAAAAATTCATTCAAATTATCTTCACTGTCTTACGAAAAGAATTCCCAATTGTTCTTCTTGTTTTTGTTGTTTGTGATGGAAAGGCAGTTTTTGGTAATACCGTAGTACAGAACATTCATGCTGTGTTTTTTTTTCAGATTTTTGACTTCGAAAATGAACTCGGTTTTCTCCTTCTAATGACACAAGTCATTATATTCATCTTTTTTCTCTAATAGAATCGCTACAACTTGGCAATTCAGTTCACTTTTCCATCTTCTCGTGTAAATACACGAGAAGATACTAAATACTTGAGGGGAGACTCAAATCTCCCCTTGAATAAGTCGGACACATTACTGTCATCAAAGAATAAACACACACAATCATTAAAATAGATATAGATAGTTTTCATACCCTACTTTTTACAAAGATTTGTTTTCTTGAGACGGCCGGTGTAAATTAGTTGACTTTTGTGTGCATTGCAAAGCCAGAGAAATTTTTTAAATAAAAATGGGTTTATGAACCATTATTACGCAGAAGTTTGTTTATCAGATGAACCAAAAAGGCCTATGGTAGGATGAATCATGATCAATACTGTCATGAGGCTTTAGCTGGAATGCATTATTTGTAACTCCCTAACAAAAAATTTATTTAAATACCTCATCCAGGGATTTTTGAGCCCATCCAAATGCGGTAAGACGCTTTTTAATTTGCCTTTGCTTTTGGCATGTTAGAACGCTTCAATGGCCAGGGATAAACAGATCCGTAACGTGGTTTAGTGATTTCAGTGAAGGTAGAGTTGTCTAGCCAGCTAACGTACAGCTGTAAGAAATTAAGTAAAGATTAGACAAAAAATAAATACTGTTCTAAATCCTAGGTTCTCTACTTTGGGGGCCTGAGAAAGTTTGTTGTATTGTTACACAAACAATACAAGCCAAAAATTTTCAGAAGGGATTTAAAGACAATCGTCTATTATGTTAAATGTAAAACAGTTCATGGTAACGAACTGTAAGTAAGGACTGACTCTGTTCAATAGTAGCCTAACCAAAACTCTAAACAAGGGAATTTGGAATGCAATTGATACATAAAAAGAATTGGCTTTTTATGATGATTCCAAATATATACAATTCATTAAGTTTCCGGCTACCCACCAAAAGTCTGAGAAAATTTGGTTGATTTTCAAAAAATGGAAAAAATAACCCCAAAAATGCAAATAATCTGAATCAAATCACATCATTAGATCCAGCATATCAGACGAAACTTACTGTAGCTGTAGAGGCTTCAAGCTCCTATTGACAAACATATAAAATTTTAAACTTTTTCCCAGAAGAAAGATCACAGTCGTGTGTTCATTTGTTGTTGTTTTTTTCTTTTGTTTTTCCCAGTAATTGCGCAGAATCGTAGGTCTTACAGGACCGGGAGAGGACTCATTCAAACGGAAGATAAAAGTTCTAGTTCCCCTTTTAAGGACCAAAAAGATTTTACCCACGGGAAAGCAGACTTTTCTTGCATTTTATAGAACCAATCTACGATCTCACCCTAAAGAGGACCGAGTTGCAATCCATTGAAAATTCCGAGATGGCCAATCAATTTAAAGTATCGAAAAACTATATATTTAGCTTCGCAGTCCACACCGAGGCGCATTCGTTCCTTTAAAGTCACGTAGTCTATACAAGACGAATGGTTAATAAGGACATTTATCTTATTGCTTGATTTAACTAATTTGAATCACTTGATTTTCAGGAAGTTGTCTATAGTGACGTTATATGAGTTTTTGGGCGTGTTTTTCCCAGTTTTTCGAAAATCTAAAATTTTTTTCAGGTTCTTGGGTTAGGATGGGTTGCATTAAAACTTAATGAATTTTATTCATTTAGAATTAGCATAAAAAGACAAATCTTTTGATCTTTTATTGTTAGGAAAATTCCTTTTTTAGAGTTTTGGTTACTATTAGCAGTTACTATCGCTCCTTATTTTACAGTACGTTACCACAAACTGTCTGATAAATTTTTCAATTAGAGAAATCAAATGGATCATACGATGTGTCTCTTTTATTAGATCACATAGCTTTCTAAGGCAGACAAATTGACTGCAAAATCGTCACAAGTAGTAGCGTTAATACATGAAAAGAGGCGGTTGGGGTATGGAAATGGCCTTCCTGGACTCTCAAAATTTGCATAACTATCATAGATGTATCAGCGATAACAACTACAGTCATATCTATTCAAAGGAGATAGTTGGGGAATGGCCGTGGAAAAGACGATTCAAATCTTTAGTGCTAAGACAAGAAAATATGATTTTATAAGCTATTCAACGAATTAGTCATCTTTAAGGGGGAACTTTCTAGGCCCCCTTTTGGTACTTTAACCTATACTTGGAATGCAATGAATGCAGACTTGGGGTTAATTACTGTCGTTAAGTAAATAGAAAAAAAAAACATTGATATAGCCAGGAGATACGTTACACAGCCCATCTCAGCGCACTAAAAAAATAATTCAAGCTTTATAGTCAATTGTTGCAGCAAAACCGTTTCTAATACGAACTTGATTAGATAAAATTTGGCTACCTTAAGGCTTAAAGTTTCTATCGATACCATAAAACAGATAAATGTTCTTGGAATCGAAACATCAAGGTACAATTGGGATTAGAAGTTGGATCGAAAAAAAAAAAATCTGGCATCGTCCCAATACTGATCGTAATATATGCAATGTTAATGGACTAATTGGAACGAACAAACAGTTGATCAAATAATAAAAAGAAATGTTGTTATTCAATTTCAATGCACAAACCTTCTGTTGGTAAAATGTAAATGATGGTATTCGCTCTTGCTCACAGTATAAGTAGGCCTATATATGAACAGTTGCAAAAAGTTTGTTTAAAAATGATACACATCATAGCACACTGACTGGGAAGTTCCCAGTGCGCCACAGCAATACTTTGAGTTGCTTCCTAGCATTTAGTCAGATCACAGCATATATAATACGCTAAACATTTGTCATTGCACATGCGCAAAGAGGTGGAGTCATGAAGAGAGGTCTAGACTGATATGTGTCAAAAATTCTTAGCAGTCAGTCAGATCACAGTATATATAATGCGCTAAAAATTTGTCATTGCGCATGCTTGAAGAGGCGGAGTCATGAAGAGAGGTCTAGACTGATATGTGTCAAAAATCTTTAATGGGGAGCATAGAACTTTTCGCTACTGTTCATATACACTTATACTGTTCTTGTGCTCCAGTGTTAAGACTGTATTTAAGAACAGACTTCGTCTTGGTCTGTCAAGACAGAATTTTCGAGTATAGTCTTTTTCCAGAATATATCCTTCTGAATGTACCAAGTTAACCCTTAACATAAAGGTTCGATACTAAAGCCGGAAGCAATACAAAAAAGAGATTTGGTCAGATTGATTCCAAATTAGCATCTAAGAAACTTTAAAAGTCAATTTTCTTCAGGTGTATGTTCCCTAGGAAATATGCAATTTTCGATGGCACGATCTGTAGCTTGTACTATCATTGGATTCAAAGGTTATAGATCGACCACTTCACCAAGCTTGGATTAAGATATTGCTGCAAACTTTACTAAGAGAATAATCCAAACTTGCTGAGAAAATTCAAAGCTAAAAAAAAAATTATTGAAAAATGCAACTTGATAGGTGGATAAAGCTCAGTGTCGCCTATCAAATGAAAGCAAAATTGTCATCTTAAGTCAAAACGTTAAAACCATAGGACTGAAGAAAAACAAAATTTGAAACAGTTTTCTACAAATTTTACAATTTTGCTCTCAAGGGTCAACGTCATGACTCATTGTCATCTTAATCAGTATATCTGGATATGGAAATTCATTTATCACTTTTTAAAAACATGTTCATTTTTAATTTTTTTGATGTGAAATTTTCAAATAAATATTCTTTTGCAAAAAATGATCTTTCTGTCTTATTCTTATCATCCCCTTCTTCTTTACAACGGTGTCAATTAGGGCGACTGACGGATTGGCATATGCCTTGTCTCCAGATTTAAAAAAAAACCTCTTTTGGATACATTTTCAATAAAAAATGAAAGCTTTGGATATTTTCAACGAAAAACTAAAAAAACGAAAAAATCGGCCCCACTCTTAGATTTGACCCTCACTAGATTTTCGTGAATTACCACCATTCCTTCTATATCTAATAATTTTATATTTGACAGACCTCGGCGATTGCAAGGATGTTGTTAACTAGGGACATATAGGCTCTCATATCAGCTTTCTGGGAGGCATCCAGATGATCTGTAAGACTGATTCCCTGAAAAAAATTGGGATATTTATTAAGGCAAAGGGTCGTAAATATTGAAGAACAGTCATTTGAGATACAAGTAAAAGGCAAGGGTGGAGCATACTTGCCCGGTCTTTGATTCTCTGGCGAGGGGCTGTGGCACCTTCTATCCAATACAGTACTTTCACCAATATGAGGGTTACTTTATATTGAGGGGGTAACGAGAGGCTTCAATCTGTCTCAACAGACATGTAACGAGAGGCTTCTATCTGTCTAGCAACACCGTAGTGTTTAGTAATTTTATAAGAAGGTTTCAGTCATGTATAAATTCTTAATGTTATTTATTTTAAACGATTGAACATTATTTAGTCGTTTACTTCAGCTAATGTTATTTTAAAATTAAGAAAACTTAGTTTTCTATTGTAATATAGATTGAGTTTAAAGCATAAATAACCGGCTATAGTATCATTTGTGATTTACTGAATTCCCAATTATTTCAAAAGGAATATACTTAAAACAATGCAGTCGTTAATAACAACTTATTAAATTACTTAATAATGTAGCTAATCTGATTTTTGTAGATCATGAAATCACTATTCTTAATTTTAATAGAACATAATGATTTTGGACTTGTACACTGCAATATTACCCTTGGAACTTAGTAACGAGAGGCTTCTATCTGTCTTAACAGACATATAACGAGAGGCTTCTATCTGTCTAGCAACATCGTAGCGTTTAGTAATCAAGGACACTTGTGCCTCTATAAAGAGGCGACCCACCACAATGTTAAGCAATTTCCGGTCCTAGCGGTCGCAGAGAGACAGCGGTGATCGCATTTTGTAGCCCAAGCTCCAACTAAGAAACGTGCAAAATTTCACCCCCCTCCGACTTTATCTTCATGGGTAAAAGTGGGCCGGAAGTTTCGACCCTCCGACCACAGCCCCCCTTTAACGTTGTCCGATTGGGCTGAAATTTAGAGGTTAAGCTTTCCTAGGGCCTGGGAGCTTATCCTCGAAATTTCAGCTCAACCTGATCACTCCTTCCTTGTTTTCCAAAAACCAGATATAGCCACTTAAAGTTCTTTTTTTTTATTAGTCACGCCTACAGGCCACAGTTGGCAACAGATCCGGCTGAATGAGGACTCATTCGAAGCGAAATTCGACCTGTTAGGGCCTTTTGATATTTTCAGACCGAAAAAATTATCCCCCGAATTTACATTTACGAAAAACCTCATTTTCCTATAAGAGCCCATGTTAAATTTTCCCACCAGAGCCCCCCTTTAACGTTGTCCGATCGGGCTGAAATTTAGAGGATAAGCTTTCCTGGGGCCTGTAAGCTTATCCTCGAAATTTTCGCTCAATCCGATCAATCCTTCCCTGTTTTCAAAAAACCAAATATCAACTTTTGTGGGGATTTGCTTGCGTCAAAAATACATCGCACAGAATAAAAGTAATGTAATGTTTCTTTGGTACATTGATCACTACTCTTGACTGTCAGGCGGAAGACCCGGGTTCGATTCCCCGTCAGAGAAACTTTTTACATATTGAATTTAAAGTTTAAAAAAGAAACTCAGTTTCTTTTTTAAATCCAATCTATTAAATCCTTCGGCTCAACAGGCGTCTCCAGAAGATCTCTTTAAAGAGGCACAAGTGTGCCTCCTTAATCTTAAAGAGCAGGGGGTTTGGGGGGCGGCAGCCCCCAAACTTTAACTCCTGACACGATCAGCTAACAGTTAGTCAAGCAATAATAAGTAATAAACTGTACAAAAATGTGCAGAAATTATTTGAAAAAAACTACATTTTCTAAAGAGTTAAAGAGACTGAGTCAAAAGTTCGAACCTTAAAACGTACAGGGATTAGGAGGCACAGTTGGGGGGCTTCCGCCCTTTAAAAAAAAAATACTTTCGCTATTTAAAGGCTGCTTTCGCAGCCTTTAAATAAAAAAAAAAATGTTAAACTGAAAGTAAGGAGCGACATTAAAACTTAAAACGAACAGAAATTATTCCATATATGAAAGGGGCTGTGCCCTCCTCAACGCCTCGCTCTTTACGCTAAAGTTTGACTTTCTTACAACTCTTTTTTTTAAACAATAAAAACTTTAGCGTAAAGAGCGAGGCGTTGAGGAGGCCACAGCCCCTTTCATATACGGAATAATTTTTGTTCGTTTTAAGTTTTAATGTCGCTCCTTACTTTCAGTTAAAAATTTTTATTTTTATTTAAAGGCTGCGAAAGCGGGGGTTTTGGGGGGTGACAGCCCCCCAACTGTACCTCCTAATCCTTGTACGTTTTAAGGTTCGAACTTTTGACTCAGCCTCTTTAACTCTTTAGAAAACGTAGTTTTTTTCAAATAATTTTTTATAAGAAGGTTTCAGTCATGTATAAATTCTCAATGTTATTTATTTTAAACGATTGAACATTATTTAGTCGTTTACTTCAGCTAATGTTATTTTAAAATTAAGAAAACTTAATTTTCTATTGTAATAGAGATTGAGTTTAAAGCATAAATAGCAGGCTATAATTTATGCTTTACTAATTATAATTAATAATACTTAATATAATTATTAAGTATTATTATAATTAAATAGTAATTAATTATAATTAATTATAATTAATTACTTAATAATGTAGCTAATCTGATTTTTGTAGATCATGAAATCACTATTCTTAATTTTAATAGAACATAATTGTTTTGGACTTGTACACTGCAATATTACCCTTAGGTTTATAAATATCAAACGCATAAATCCTTAAATACCAATTTAGATAATAATCAAGATGCTCTATGAAGCTAAAAGAGGAAAGGAAATAATAAATGATAAATAAAACCAAAAAGCAGTGAGAAAACGAGGATTTTATCAGCCAGTGGTAAAATATGAAGACGATAAACCAGCAAATATTTCGCCTAGGACCTCTGCCAAGTCGTCATCAGTGCTAAAAAAAAAAGACAAAAAAAAACTAACCTAACCTTTTAGAGTTCACTCTACAAGATCTGAACAAACACTGAATGAAAGACCAAAGCCGATACCAATGAAAAAAAGGATTTTACCGAAGAGATTGTGTAAGGATGTCTTGCCTAGCAATACTTTTTGCTCTTCTGTCATTTCGGTTTTCATTAGATATGTTAATAGGTTCTCTTAAATTTGATTGGGTGCAAATATCAATTGAGTCTTTTAGTATTAAATTGTTATAAATTGGGCTTAATGAAATGTCTCAGGTGTCCCTATTTAAAGCCAAATTCCTGCTAATATATTTTTTTTTTATCTCAATTACCTCTTTGAAAGATTGCGGTAGGTCATTTACAGTAGATATTAAAGTTGCCTCCTCAAAAAGAACAAGATGTGTAGGATTTTCGAAAATATGCTGGGCCAATGCGGAATCAAAATTGTCATTTTTATTTTTCAATCTCAGGGACTTATCTATTGAAGTTTTATGTTCATGCAAACGTTCACCAAGTGGTTGATGGGTCTAACCAATGTAAGATTTCCCACATGAACACGGTACTCTGTAGACACCACTACCCAGTACATGGTCAGTTTTATCTTTTCCTGAGTTGAAAAAATGTTTAACTTTTTGTTCACTTTTGAAAGAAACAGAGAGATTGTGTTTATTTAAAATTTTTCCAAGTTTATCACTGAGTTTTGAAATGTAGGGTAGACTGGTGAAAGTTTTTTTCTCAATTGCTGGAACGACTGAAAAAAGGGGCGGGCTCCTTATTTTCTTGTTTTATCTTTTTTAATCGTCTATCTTTGATATTTTCAATAAGGTTTATTGGGTAGCCATTGCAGAATAAAATATCTTTGAAATAATTTAATTCAGAATTTACATGATTAAGTGAACAGATTTGATAACACACTGTCGACTATAGAGATTATTACCCCTCTTTTGACAGAAGGAGGGTGATTTGACGAGAAGTGTAGATACCGATCATTATGGGTCGGCTTTCTGTATATAAATAATTCACGACTAGGAGTATTTTTTATAATCAAAACATCCAAGAAAGGCAGCTTTCCTGAATCTTCTAGTTCCATTGTGAACTGAAGGTTTGAATCAAAAGAATTTAAATGTACCAAAAAATCTCCAAGAGAGTCGTGTCCATGTTCCCAAACAGAAAGAATATCATCAACAAAACGGAACCAGAGGGAGTGATTTAAGTGGAAACTATTCAAAGCAGATTGTTCTATGAAATCCATGTAAAAATTTGCCTAATAAGGAGATAATACAGTGCCCATGGACAGGCCCATAATTTGAAGGGAAAGTTTATCTCGGAACTTAAAATACGAAGAAAACTTGTAGCAAAGACGAACAAGCGTCATTATTGTGTCAATTTTCAAAGTTTTGTAATCTGACCAAGTAGAATTTTCCTCTAGGTTTCATTGTATAGCCTGCTCACATTTACGGTCATCGCATAAAGTGTACATAGAAACTGCATCGAAACTAGACAAGATGGTTTTTTCTGTTATATTTTGAAATTTTAAATTATCGACAAGATCCATCGAATTTTTTATGTAAGATTTCTGTGTGCTTAAAAGAGGCTTAAAAATGGTGGCCAAGAACTTTCCTACACCTGTAGCTGGAGAACTATAACATGCCACAATAGGACGTAACGGAATACCTTTCTTATGGATTTAGGCAAACCATAAAATTTTGGGGCTGAACATCGCCTGAGGTAGAATTTTTTGTACATTTGAGGGGTAACTAGTCTACTATCTTCTAAAATTCCAAGTTCTTTTCTCAACTGCTGTGTGTATTATTCTGTGGGATCACTTTTTATTTCTTTGTAAGTATTTTTATCTATTAAAATGGAATATGCTTTCATTTCATAATCTGCAGAATTCATAATTACTACTGTGTTTCCTTTGTCTGCTCTTGTAATTATTGTATTTTTCTCTTTTTTTAAGTTCCGGAGGATTTTAATTTCTTCTTTTGACTGAGTTGAAAGCGACAAAGATGGCCTATAATCAAGAATACTCTTTACAATTTCACCTCTGAGTAGGTCTGGATTTTCAACCTCCCCATGAGAGCTAAAGGTAGCAGAATCCACGCCCGTAATAATTTCTGATGTATTTAAGGTTGTTTGAGCCATTGCAAATTTTGGTCCTTTTGAAAGAATACTTGGCTCCTTTGATGTAAAAGCCTTAGATAAATTGAAAACGTGTTTGAAAGACCTCTGTGAGATACGTAAAATTTGGTGAAAATCTTGAACAGATAAAATCTGATATAATAAAGATTTGAAATTAAATATTTTATTACTAAGGACGTATCTTTTGAATCTATGGTCTTTTAAAATATGTGTTAAAGTTTTGAAACCCATTCTCAGGATAACCGGGCCTTCAAATTGTGTGCCTAAATGAAAGTTGAAACGTAAAGAAGGTGGAAGAATTCAATGCCTTTTGCAAGTTTCTAAAAAATTAGATCGACAAATAAGATTTGCATGTCTTTTAACAGAATTTAAAAAGTCTAAAACAATACTGCTCCAATGCTCCCCGTAAGCTTGACGTAAATACTTTCTAAGACCAAACTGACTATACATGACGCATGAAGCTAAGAGAGGAAAGGAAATAATAAACGATAAATAAAACCAAAAAAGGGTGAGAAAAAGTAGATTTTGTCGGCCAGTGGTAAAATATGAAGACGAAAACCAGCAAATATTTCGACTAGGACCTCCGCCAAGTCGTCCTCAGTGCTAAAAAATAAAAAAACAAGAGAAAAAAAAACCAACAAGAATCTAACCTTTTAGAGATCACTCTAAAAGATCTGAACAAACACTGAATGAAAGACCAAAGCCAAAACCAATGAAAAAAAGGATTTTACCGAAGAGATTGTGCAAGGATGTTTTGCCTAGCATTTATATATATATATTTTTTATCTCAAGTACCTCTTTGAAAGATTGCAGTAGGCCATTTACAGTAGATATTAAACTTGCCCCCTCAAAAAGAACAAGATGTGTAGGATTTTCGAAAATATGCTGGGCCAATGCGGAATCAAAGTTGTCATTTTTATTTTTCAATCTCAGGGACTTATCTATTGAAGTTTTGTGTTCATGCAAACGTTCACCAAGTTGTTGATGGGTCCTACCAATGTAAAATTTCCCACATGAAGACGGGACTCTGTAGACACCACTACCCAGTACATGGTCAGTTTTATCTTTTCCTGAGTTGAAAAAATGTTCAACTTTTTGTTCACTTTTGAAAGAAACAGAGAGATTGTGTTTATTCATGCAAAAATTTACTAATGCAAAAAGTATTGCTAGGCAAAACATCCTTGCACAATCTCTTCGGTAAAATCCGTTTTTTCATTGGTTTCGAATTTGGTCTTTCATTCAGTGTTTGTTCAGATCTTGTAGAGTGAACAATAAAAGGTTAGATTCTTGTTGTTTTTTGTGTTTTTTTTTTTGTTTGTTTTTTTAGCATTGAGGACGACTTGGAGGAGGTCCTAGTTGAAATATTTTTCTGGTTTTTCGTCTTCATATTTTATCACTGTCTGACAAAATCCTCGTTTTCTCACCCTTTTTTTGGTTCTATTTATCATTTATGATTTCTTTTCTTCTCTTAGCTTCATACGTCATTTATAGCCAGTGTGGTCTCAGAAAGTATTTAAATCAAGATGTTAGGCACGTTTCCCCTTCTGCAGAATTAAGGAGCCAAAAAAGAAAGCATAATAAATAAATATAATGAAGAAAAGCAGGAATTTTTGAGTATTTAAACAATATTAAATATAGCCAGAATATGCGGTGTAAAATATCCTATGGAATTTATTTTTACAAGTTATTTTATTTTAATTTCTTTTTAGTGTTTCTGGGGGCTGATTTATCATAGCAGAGTAAGATAAAGTCAACACTGGAGTTGTGGGGTTGATATTAACCCCAAAATCAAATGTACTAGACAGCTTGAAATTTTTGAACAAAACAGACATATCAAATTTGGTTCGATATTAAACAGTTCGTGGTAACAAACTGTAAGTAAGGAGCGACTTAGCTCACTAGTAACCGAAACACTAAAAAATAAATTTAGCTAACAATTAATACATCAAAATAATCTGCTTTTTATGGTGATTCTTTTTTTTTTGCAAATTTTTATCCTGAAACCTGAATGCCAGAAGTTGGAATATCCTTAATTACACTTTCTTTGCTTATAAGGGGAGTAAAGCTATGATAGTAAAGTTACAATTTTCCTTAATGCAGTAATTTAATTTAATTTAGATGCATATTTTCAAAATTACCACTTTATAAGGTAACATCGAGTTTTAAGAGTTTGAAAGTGTTTGTGTCCAGAATTATTGGACAAGGATTCACAAAATAAAGAGTCAAATGGAGTACCTTAGAGAATACAAACGAAACTATTGGATCGAGATCTGCGATAACAAACTGTCCGCACTTAATAAACGGAAGTTTGCCAAAAAAAAAAGAGAAAAAATAAGTTTGTAGTCCCAAGCAAAATTGAAGAGCAAAACAAACTTTAGAGCATAAGTAAACTTTTTTAGAAGAGCAACTTTTTTTAGAGCATAGGTAAACGCACCAAAACTTTTGAAGGATTGAGGTAAAGAGCCAAGAAGATCCTTGTTTTCTACTAGGGACTTGCAAAAAAACATATTTAAGGGAGAAAACAGTTGGTCGATCCACTATAGGAAAGGAAAAAGGTAGCTTTTTTCTATGGTAGCCTCCTTGGTTATCATCATTGAATTGGTTACCTTATCATTGAAATAAATAGTTCCAACAATTAGTCGCTGCTTGATTTGAATTCACTTTATAATGTGCATGTGTGTATTTCGTTATACTTCAATTAACCGGTGATGTTCTCGCGGCTCTTCAAACTAGGCCGTCTCTTGCCCTGACCATTCTACGTATTACCTTCGTTATTATTATGATAGTATTCCAATTCCATTCAGTCCACCAGTCAGATCGGAAATCAACCCCCAGAGAGCTTGTCAGTAGCCTGGAATTGGTTAGTTTACTTTACCTGGGTTTGCTAGAAACTGTCATTCGTTTGGCGCCTTTAAAAGCTTGATCCAACCCTATGTTTATTACGCTATGTATGGATGTGCACTTAGCTTCTTTTGTAAAACGTCTTTCTAAATCTTACAATAAAGCTAGAAACCTCATTAAAAAAACAATCATCCATGAGTTATCTCTTTACTCTATCTTCCCTGTGAATGTTTCACTTTCTCTCAGCTTCAAGGTGACCTCCCCCAACCCATAAAAATTGCGCCGTCTTTTACCTCTGATTAAAATAATTATCAGATTCGCAATGCAAAAAAAATCATATTCAAATTCCTTTTACTCCTTCTGTAAGGTCGCATTTCGATCCTGAAATGGCGAGTCATATAGTACGGCAGCCCTGATGCAAGAGAAGACAGAGACGCCCTGAGGTGCAGCTGCCCTAAGGAAGAAATGGGAAGCTCGTTTATTTATGGGGACAGCAGGCTATTAATAGCAGTTGATCAAAAACTCCGTGAAGGCACGAAAGTCTATTCAGGTTAACCGAAAAGGACTCTTGTAACCTATAGTTCGGGAATTGGCAGAACCTAGAGCATTTGAAACCTTGAAGGACGCCCTCTGCAGCAATCAATTCTTCTAAACTCTGAATTCCCGATACTATCTGTCTTTTAAACTGATAGTTCACACCACAGGGTAAGTGCAGTATTGTCCCAAAACCTTTGATGATGGAGAACATCTAATCATTTATATTTCTCAGAAGGGGTCGTCAGCAGAGCAAAATTAAAGAAAAATTTAAAAAGAATCTTTATCAGTGTCAATGGACTACTTTTGACTGATTTAGTGGACTTTCCTTCATTTATTGGTATCTGGTTCTTACGATATGCGTATCCGCACGCTGTACAGTGAATATTGAAATATGGACTTGAATTTTCGGGGGTTATAATTTTTTTGCAATTTAACAGTGCTAATGGAGTGAATGAAAACGAAATACTGAAGTTTGGAGAGGAGTTTTTTCTGGACTTGCCCGGCGTAATCGAAGCTAAAAAAAACTCCTCTATGATAGGGTCGTACCTGGAACTGAGCTTACGAGAAAACAGGGGCCGTTGGCTTTGGAAAGCCATCTGAAGGCTATGTTAAGCACGTTCGTGAAATGTGACGATGAAGACATAGACCTACCAACGTTTGCAATTCATTCTCAAAATGACGTACCAGTCATCCCTGCATTGATTTATTCGAGTTTGAACGTGAAATTGAATAGAATGGAACACTTCCTAAAGACGGTTTCAAGTAAGTTCAATTCGTATGATAAACACTTTCCACCATTGCCTGCCCGTGCGACGCCGGCAACTGACTCTCATGAAACTGTTGTTGTCTCTAAAGTGACGCAAACACTAAATGATCTGATAAAACGCAAAGAAGTAATCGGATAAGGTAGGCTGTAATGATGCAGTTACCACGCTGAGTTCGCGAGGTGACAAAATTGATTAATGGTGAATTGATCGAGGTGATTAATGTTGAAAAATCTGCTGCTGAAGAATTCAAAGACTCAATTTCAGTAATTTTAGCAGAATTTTCATTCAAGGGGATCACACTAAGTGGTCTCGGAAAAACTGGCACGGTTAAGTTTGAGGTTTCTGACTCCATGTCAAAAGTCAAGGCTATGCAAAATGGTGTTAAACTTGGGTATGAATACTTATCTGCGAAAGAATATCTGTCGGCACCTCGGTGCTGTCTCTAATACCGTTCACCAGACCATAGAGTTGCTAATTGTACAAGTTTGGTTGCGAAGCGTGCACGCTGCGCGGGCCCTCATATTTCAACAAAGGATTCTCCCTACCAGCTTGAATCAAAATGTGTCAATTGTGGTGAAAATCATGCCTCCTTTAGTCTTAGATGCAAAATGCCGAGAGATATCTTTGCCAGGAAGAAATTTATTCTGCCAATTTCGATTGTTACGTTTAATATAAATGTTACTCGTTTAAAGGAGCACATGATTGATAAATTGTGTCACCGGTTTGACAAAGTATGCCTTGAAGAACATTTTCTGACTTCTACCAGTATTAACGTGTTAAAAAGAAGTCATCATTCCGTTTTTACAACTAATGCTTGTGTCGCTTTTGGTAGACCATCTGGAGCCTTTGCGAGTTTCTTCTCTCCATTGTGTTTTCATAACAATAATTCTATCCTTGTGGTTCGGTTCGGTGATACTGTGCTGATAAATGTGTATCTCCCGTATAACAAAAAACTATTTCCGCTTTAAACACCTATATGAAAGC
Organism: Artemia sinica; assembly: GCA_027921565.1. Classification (NCBI taxonomy): domain Eukaryota; kingdom Metazoa; phylum Arthropoda; class Branchiopoda; order Anostraca; family Artemiidae; genus Artemia; species Artemia sinica. The sequence continues at coordinate 25,776,096 of CM051272.1, forward strand.
CTCGGCAAATCTCAAGGCTATTCTTGCGTCTATTGTATCGAGTGGTTATGATTTCATAGTGGTTGGCAACTTTAACACAGATATTACTGGTCTGTCAGTTCGATCCGATATAGTCCTTGATGCTTTTTCTGCTTATAAAATAGTCGAAAAAAGTGTTGATTATTCATATATTCACCAATCTGGAAGTCTGTCAAACATTGACCATGTAGTTTCCTCGCCAAATATTAATGTATTGGCTGTTCTTGTTCATGAAGACGATAGCGATATTGACCACCTTCCGATTTCGTTCTCTGCTTCACTAGTTGCTCTCCGTTCTACTAGACCATTTACACAAAGTTCTAAGTGGTTTTAAAGGAATAAGTGAAGTAGAGCTAATTTTGCACTTTATATTACTACGTTGTCCGTGTTATTGGGTTCTATAAAAGTTCCTTACCATTTGCTTCAAGTTGCTGACCGTTTTTCAAATGATAAGTAGTCTCTTAATGACTATTATGATAAAATAATTTGGTGCTTAAAACAATCAGAGGTGATTTCTGTTCCTCTAGAAAAGATTAAAGTTAAAACTAGAAAACCAGAATGGGTTTTGGACCTAGAATTAAAAGTTGTGATGAATAAAGCTAAGTTTTCGCTACGAATATTGGTGTCTTGCGGTCGGCCAAATCGAGGAGTTGTCTTTGATCTAAAACAAAGTACCAAGCGTGCATATAAAAAACGTTTGCGGCACTCTAGAGTATCTGGTTTTGATTTTCCTGCGTCGGGAAAGGAGTGGTCTCATGTTTTGAATTTGGATAAGCTTAGTAGTGAGTTTTCTGAAAGTCTTATAGCAGTTCATACTTGAGTGTCTTATTATAATGATATTTTCGGCAAGATGAACCGGGAAGTTGAAAAGCTTTTTAGTAATCTTCATGAGTCATGTTTGCCTAGTCGTATTTCTCAGAGTAACGTGTTACCGGTTTCTACTGTTGATATTGGTCAAGCTATTAAGAAATGCAATCTAGCTCTGTTGATCAAGACGGAATTTCTCCTAGAATTCCACCTAAATGTCCAAAGGATGCAAAATTGTTGTAGCCGAGCGAAGACCTACGTTGAAAATTATAGGACTAATCACTGACTCCCTGTTTAACCCCTCTCCCAATGGGTATCCTGCTTGAATTATTGAATATGTGTCAGCTGTCTTCTAAGTTGTGTCCACAGATTGCAACAGACATTTAAGAAAGTTGGGGGGAGGGGGCTTCAGTCTTTTCCTTCTCCACAAAGTTTTTATATTTTACGAATTCTCCCAAAAATGTTCCACATCTTTCTATAATTCGTCTGTTGTTATTATTTTCTTTTCTTTTTTGTGCTACCTCCCAAAAAAAAAGTATATGTGTTTCTTTGGTGGAAAATTCAGTATTTCCCTCTGAATGGTTTACCTTCCGTTTTGAATTTATCCGATCCGTACATGCCCGCAAAAATATATGATAAAAAAATATATTGCTACCAAGAGAGAGCAGAGCTCGATAAGCTAGGTCAGCAACCAATACGAAATATGAAGAAAAGAAGTGCTCTTAGTGTTCAGGTAACCTGGGTAAAGAAGGATGAAAATCTGAAGAAATGTTCAATAGTGCAGAACTAGTTTCATGAGTTTTTTCTTATGAGTTCATTTCGAAATTCAACCGAAATTTAAGTCCTGTAGTATATGTTTATTTGTAATTAGGACAATGTTGTAACTTAACAAAAACCTTGAGCTCTCTGGGACAACCAGAGGGAGTTAATACATCCTACAGCAGTTGGGAGCCGAAGAAGTAGGCGGGAACAGAAGGGATATATTCCAAAAATAATTTGCAGGAGACAAACAATAAATTTGCGTAATATGAAGTTTATTTTTCATCATTTTATCCAAGATGAGAAAAAAATGAATAACCAGTGTCTGCTTCAGACTTGTGGAAAATCGCCAAGAACTTTCACAAGCTCATATTCAAGTCCTCGTAATTTTAACATTTGTGAGGATAATGTATTAAGCTAGGTTAAGATAGACTGTTTGTTTCTATGCTGCTGATTTTGTTTTGTTACACGAGAGTAGTAAAGGTAACACTGTAACGTCTGTGGTGCTACACGAGGGGCGCTCACTTTCCGTCTTCTTGTGCACATCTCACAACACCACGTGTGTCGCACAGTTCTGCCATGCTTGGCACTTGCCACCGGGTGTCCGTGATTTCTAAAAGTTGGTACCCCTCGGTGTTACGGATGATATGGACTTTAATATTATTAAAGGGCCCAGAGTGAAGCCATTGGGAATGTACCCCCTCCAATCGACGTGCTACCTCTTTTATTTTGTTGTATAGGAAGGTGGAAATTTCACACCCTGTTGAAATCAGAGACTTAATGGAATGCAATCGTCCCACTGGCTGAAAATCACCCTCGCTTTATTTTTTTATTAAATTATATTGTCTCGTGTCAAACGATATATTGTAGTAGTAACACTTGTTTCGTACCAAATTTGTTTTTTCTATGATGCCTGGTATGTGTTTTTGCGAGAAAGTGGTGAAAGTCCAACATATGTGGCCTTAATATTATTGAAGGGCTCTGAGTGGTACCCTTGAGTCTGTGTCTCCCTTAACTATTTTGGCCCCTTTACCTTGTTGTGCATAAATGTAAAAATGTTGTGACTTATTGAGGTCAGTGGACCCATCCTCTCTCGATCCTCTCTATCCTTCGCAAATTTGTATTTTTGAAATTGAAAGTTACATACGTTTAACCTAGCAGAAATCAGAGTGACGGTGTTGCACCAGTGCCCTCTCCATCCCTGCCCAGCTTCCAATTTTTCACCAAAAATTGTATTCAAAGATTTCTGAGCTTGCTAATTCAAAATCTGAGATTGAATGTGTACCTTATTTTTTCAAAACAAGTTTATTGAATGCTTTACGAAGAGCGGACATATCAACCCCTATGGCATTTTTCGTCAAGTTTTTTTTGTGTTTCTTTTGAAAAAAAAAACACTAAAAACGAGCAAAAAATAACGAAATAACAAGACTCTTCTATTGGAAGTAAAAAGTGAAACCAACAATTAAAAAGAATAAAACTTCACGTTTCTCAAACTTATGCAACATAAATTTATGAAACTGTTGCGAAAAGACTGACTGATGATATTTCTTTATGTTGTAAGCTTATTTAAAACCAGTCCTTTATTGAAAACTCCCCCCCCCTCAAAAAAAAAAATCAAGAATGATGATTTAGGGGCCAAAAAGTCACTAAGTAGCAGCAGCAAATAACCGACTAATCTATTAGGCTCTCAATCGTCTTTTACCAGCCATGATGCGGATAATTCAGTTCAGAATTTAAATTATTTAACAGTCAAGGAAAAAAGATATCCTGTTTTAGTTACAGTCGGGGAGCCGAAGTGGAAAAAGTCGTAAAATAACGATTATAAACATTTTGTTTGGTACACAAGTTCTGACTTTTGGAAATGATACCTCTGAACATGGTGACTGAATTTGTTTCGGGAATTGTGACGGCATGAGTGGGCTTCATAGTTTAATGCGAGGTCAAGATTAGGACTTGAGAAATCCTGCTAAATAGATGGCACTGCATCTGTTCTTTTGGTTTTGGTGCAATTATATTCAAGGATAGTAAATAATAAAAGCAGAAAAATTGTTGAAAAGCCTTCCACCCATTGAAAAAAGCTTTAAGTATCACATCCTTAGAGTGCTGTATCGGGAGTGAATTATTTTGCTTGCTACAGAGTGTGAACCAATATTTTTAAACCTAAATTTCGGATGGGTATACATTGACACTTTTGGGGCTGTTCCTCGTGACAAATTCATTGTCACGGTGGCTGATTTTTATAAGTCGTATTGCAGTTCATTGCAAATGAACAAATGAACACAAATATTAAAACTTAACACGAAAGCTTCTTATTTCAATTAAACGGCCTTTTGTTTTTGGAACCGTTCTCCATCACAGTTGATTTATCATGATTTCCGAGCTTGTTCTATTAAATTATAAAAACGTGTTTTTTCAGCTGAACGTAAGGAGCAACATTAAAATTCAAAACGAACAGAAATTATTTCATGTATGAAGGGGTTGTCCCTTCCTCAATACCTTGCTCTTAATGCTAAAGTTTTTAACACTTTAAAAAAAAGATTCATATTCTAATTAGACGGTCCTTGTGTTTCAGGAGTCGTTCTTAAAATATTGGAATGAACCGTCAAACTTTAGCGTAAAGGGGAAGGTATTGTTGAGGGGGCAATCCCTTCATATTAGAATAATTTCTGTTCGTTTCTTAGTTTTAATGTTGTTCCTTAATTTAATTTGAAAAAACTAATTTCGTTTTTTGTTTAATTTCTGATCGTTTCAAATAATGCCGGTACATCTGGCTGACCCTCTAAGACAAATTCCCTCCCCTCATGGGAAACTTTTCCTTGGAAATTTCGTCTTACTTAAAATGCATCCCCTCCCCGTAAAATTTCTTCCGGACTGTTCCTCCCTCGCTGAAAATTCCCCTCCTCCGTAAAATTTCTTCCACAAGATACAGCCTTAAAAATTCTCCTTAGTATACTACTACTACGAATAACTCACCGCAGCACCATGTCGCCTGAGGCCAACACAGCTACGCACGCTCCTCCTCCATCTCAATCTATTCAAAGCCTCCCTTTTTACTCCCTCCCACAAAGTTCCCATTTCCTTTGAATCTATCTTTATGACGTCCTCCCACCCTAGACGAGGACGACCTGCTTTCCGTTTAGCCCTAGACGGTTGGCCGAAAAGAACAATCTTCGGCAATATGTCATCCTTCATCCCGCACAGCGTGCCCTTGCCATCTCAACCTTTCTTTCATTATAGCCCTAGAGAGCAGTATTGAACAACATTTTTCGTACAGCCTATTGTTTGAAATACGGTCAGTCAGCCGGGTACCCAGAACAATCCTTAAGCAATTTCTCTGTAAAACATATAGCAAATCTTCATCCACTTTTCGAAGCGCCCATGCTTCAGAGCCATATTTGACTACTGTCATAACTGTAGCTTCTAATATTCTAATCTTGGTTTGCAGACTTATCTTCCTATTCTTCCAAACATTTTTTTTAATTTAAAAAAATACCCCAAGGCCTTGGCTATTCTACTTTTAACATCTTCACTGCTCCCACCATCTTTACTAATAATACTACCAAGGTAAGTGGAGCTGTCCACTCGATCAATCTTTTCATTACCCAACGTCACCTTTTCATCTTCACTTATTCCTAGCCTTAGTCTTCTTAGGGAATTTGTCTTCTTAACATTAATTTTCAAACCTATTCTAGCACCCTGAACTCGCAAAACCTCTAAAAATTCATTCATTTTGCTCGCACTTTCCTCTAGGATGCTTAAATCATCAGCGTAATCTAAGTCCAGGAGACTTTTTCCTCCCCATTTGATTCCGTGGTCTCCCGTCGCCTTTCCTGTGCTCCTTAATACAAAGTCCATCAAAATAATCCATAGCTCTTCTATCAACACAATCGAACGCTTGCTCATAATTTATAAAACTAAGGACCAAAGGTGTTTGACAACTCAGGCACTTCTCAATTATTAACGTAAGAGTGAAAATTTGGTCGACGCATCCTCTACCTTTTCTAAAACCGCATTGTTCTTCTCTTAAAGCTTTTTCAACGGCATCCCTAAGTCTAAAAAGTATCATATTACTAAGTAATTTGCTACCTACAGGGACCAGACTAATGCCTCGATAATTACCACACTCACTTTTATCACCTTTCTTATAAAGTGGCTTAATTAAGGTTTTCTTAAAATCATTTGGTACTTCCCCTTTTTCAAAAATCATATTCATAATCTTCAGTAACTTATTTCTAACCTCAGAGCCACCATATTTCAGAAACTCATTTACTACTCTATCAGCCCCTGAAGCCTTATTATTTTTTAATCCTTTTAGTACTGTCGTTAATTCTTCCTCGCAAAACAAATCTACCTTCACATCCAAGGTATCACAAACTTTTTCATTTTCCTCTATATCTTTTCCTGCAACTATATCTCGGCTTAGCAAATTCTTAAAATGTTCTGCCCATCTCTCTTTAATTCGTTCCTTATCGCTAATTGTGGCCCCATTCCTATATTTAACTGGGCCAAGTCTGGATTGACTACTCCCTCTCAATTTATTGACATGCCAGTACAATATTTTACTATTATGCCGTCTAGCTGCACTTTCCAGGTCCTCGGCAATTTTATCCATGGTCTCCACTTCATACCTCCTTAGTTCATATTTTTATGCTTTCTCCACTTTCTTTACATTCCTTTTGTTTTCATATGATCTATCACTCAGATAATTCTTGTACAGGTCCTTTCTCCTTTCATTGTACAAGTATAATTTCATTTGAAAAAGACTAAGTTCTAATCGTTTTTCAAATCACTCCAGAAATCCCCCCTTCTACGGAAAGTATTTCCTGGAAATCCAAACACGCAGAAAACTTTCCTTGGACAATTCTCCCGGAACATCTCCACATGCGAAAATGAATAGGCAAAGAAAAATAAGAAAAATAAAAAGAATTTCGCATAGGAATTCTGTCAAATCTTCCAACTGTAAAATTTCCTCTGAAAGTACACCCCCGAAAACTTCCCTCCACACGGAAAATTATCCCCATGAAAAACCATTCCAAGCTTAAAATCCCTCCTAAAAATGTCTGCATACTTCCTAATATCAAATACTATATGTAATCAATGGGCATTCAAGGAAAGCATATTGCCTCTTCTGACTGTGTGTGAAATGACTATATATGGAGCGACAGATGTCTCCCAATAATTTTGTTAAGTTTTTGGGACACATGGCTGAAGAGTTGGGACACTCAGTAACATCCAATGCTTCAACTGAAAGGTCATCATTGCAAAATATTACTCAAACTGCTAGAAGCTTTTTAGAAGATACATAAGTGGACTCATCAATTATAAATGAGAAGCAACGATTCTGTAAGATTCCAATCAAACAAACTTCATAAAAACCACTTAGTCCTGTTCGTATAATATTAGTAGCTTTTTTGCTTCTTAAGTTGCACATTTTTCACTACTTCCTTTGAAGCTAATTTTTCTTTAAAACTACAAAAGGCTCAACCTTAGAAAACTTTTTTTGCAGCAGATTATTGGTTTGCTCATTTATCAAACAGTGGTAACGAACTGTAAGTAAGGAGCGACCCGGCTCAATAGTAACCGAAACTCTAAAATACGGAATTTTGATACCAAAATAATCAGATTTTTATGCTGATTTGAAATATATAAGTTTCATCAAGTTTAGTTTTACCCATAAAAAATTACACGCCAGGGAAAATTTGCCTTATTTTTGGAAAAAGGGGAAAACAGCCTCTAAAATCATAGAACTTTAAAATCATGGTGTGATTGAAAATCACACCATCAAATTCAGCGCATCAGAGTTCCCTAATATATAAGTGTCAAGCTCCTATCTGCAAAAATGTGGAATTTTGTATTTTTTGCCAGAAGAAAGATCACGGATGAGTATTTATTTGTTTTTTTCCCCAGGGGTGATCGTATCGACCCAGTGGTCCTAGAATATCGCAGGAGGGCGCATTAAAACGGAAACTAAAAGTTCTAGAGCCATTTATAAGTGACCAAAAATGGAGGGCAACTAGGCCCCCTCCCTCGCTCATCTTTTCCCAAAGTCACTCGATCAAAATTTTGAGATAGCCATTTTGTTCAGCATGGTCGAAAAATACAGTAACTATGTCTTTGAGGATGACTTAATCCCCCACATTTCACGGGGGAAGGTCTGCAAGTTATGAACTTTGCCCAATGTTTACACATAGTATTGGTTATTGGGAAGTATACAGAAGTTTTTAGTGGGGATTTTTTCTGGTATTTACGGTGGGTCGGGTGTTACGTGGGAGGATATTTTCATGGAAGAAGTTTTCAGGGATGAAGGAAAATTGCTATGAAGGGGTCGCCGGATTTCCCAGAATTATTTATAAAACGATCAGAAATTAAATTAAAAAAACAACAATTTTTTCAACTGAAAGTAAGGAGCAACATCAAAACTTAAAACGAGCAAAAATAATTACGTTATGATTGGGTTCACCCCCTAGTCATTAAATCGCTCTTTACGCTAAAGTTCTTTTTTGTACTTTAATCAAAATCAAATGAATTTACTGAAAGAATGTGCATTGTCAGTTTAATATACATTTGCTGATAATTATTCCTTAAAATCTTAATCAATTTTTGTTTTCTTAAAGTTATAAACGAAAAAATTTAAGAGAATTTTTTTTTTCAATAAAGTACAATTTAAATTCTGGCTTTTAGAAAGCATAGGGTTTAGAACCCTACTCGGATTAATTTCTGCTCGTTTTGAGTTTGACTTTTTTATTTCGATGTTTTGAGTTCGACTTATACTAAGCCTCTTCTGAAGTTAACCAACCATCCCTTCCATAAAAAAACTTTTAATACCCCCTGGGCATAACTTATAACCCTTGCTCCTAATCTCTGGGGTTTGTTTCAACCCCAAAAGCCTTGTTATATGATATTTAGACTATTTTGAATAGAATGGCTATCTCAAAATTTCTATTAGACGCATTTCGGGACAAAAATGACGTGTGTGTAGGGGTGAGAGGGTAGCTGCCCTCTGATCACTTTGACCCTTAAAAAGAGCACTAGAGCGTCTGATTACCAATCCAATGAGCCCCCTTTGAAGTTAATATGGCCACACTTTCTAGAAAAACCCTATATGTCCCCAGGGCACAACTTACAACCCTTGCCCTGAGGGCTGGGGGGATTTGTTATCCTCAAAGACATAATTTCCAGACCTTTCTGATAGGCTTAACAAAATGGCTAAATCAAACTTTTCATTGGAAGTGTTTGGGGAAATGATAGGTGTGTAGGGAGACATTTGCCCTCTGGTCGCTTTTGACTAATAAAAAAGGCACTAGTCCTCTCAATTTCCAATCGAATGAGCCCTTTTTGAGGCTTATAGGACAAAACTTTCTATAAATTCATTGTATAAGCTAAGGGTATAACTTACGACCCTTGCCATGAGGGCTATGGGGGGGGGGAGGTTGTCATCCTCAAAGACATAATTTCCAGACCTTTCAACTACGTTGAACAAAATGACCATATCAAAATGTTGATAGGAAATGTTTGGGGAAATGATGGGTATTGGGGGGGGGGGGCGATTCTCCCTCTTATTACTTTCGACTATTAAAAAGGGCAATAGCCCTCTCAATTTCCAATAGAAAGAGCCCTTTTTGAAGTTTTTACGACAACATTTTCTATATTACATTATATGCCCCTGGGCATAACTTAAAACCTTAGCCCAGAGGGCTGTTGGGGATTTTCATACTCAAAGACATAATTTCCAGACCCTTCAACTACGTTCAACAAAATTGCTATATCAGAATGTTGATCGGAAGTGTTCAGGGAAATGATGGGTATGGGGAGGGGCATTCACCCTCCGATCGCTTTTGACTATTAATAAGGGCACTAGCCCTCTCAATTCCCCATTGAATGAGTCCTATTTGAAGTTTCTACGACAAAGCTGGCAAAGACCTAATTTTCAGAATTTTCAACTACGTTGAACACTATGTCTATCTAAAAATTTTGATTGGATGTTTTTGGGGAAATGATAGGCGTGAAAGGAGCGTTAGTTGTCCTCCAATCACTTTCGGCAATTAAAAAGTGCCCTAGCACTTTCAATTTCCAATCAAATGAGGCCTTTTTGAAGTTTCTACGACAATGCTTTCTATAAGACCTTAACTTTCATAACTTTCAACCCTTGCCCTGAGGGGTGTGGGGGGGGGGGGTGATCATCCTCAAAGACATAATATCCAGAACTTTCAATTACGTTGAAAAAAATGGCTATCTCAAAATTTTGATTGGATGCCTTTGGGGAAATGGTGGGCGTGAGAGGGAGGTTAGTTGCCCTCCAACTAGTTTCGACTAGCCTATTAAAAAGAGCACTAGTCCTTTCAATTTCCAATTGAATGGGCCTTTTTTGAAGTTTATATAAAAAAAACTTATATGCCCCCAGGGTATATAAGGGCCCTATATAGCCCATATAATGAGCCCTTTCTGAAATCTCTACGAAAACACTAGAAAAATCTTATATGTCCCCAGGGTATAACTTACAACCCTTGCCCTGAGGGGTTTGGGGGATTGTCCTCCTTAAAATCATAATTTCCAGAACTTTCAACTACGTTGAACAAAATGACTATCTCAAAATTTTAATTGAATGTGTTTGGGGAAATGGTGGGCGTGAGAGGAGGATTAAGTGCTCTCCATTCACTTTCGACTATTAAAAAGGGCACTATCCCTTTCCATTTCCAATCAAATGAGCCCTTTTTGAAGTTTCTACGATAACACTTTCTATTAAAACCTTATATGCCCCCAGGATATAACTTGCAACCCTTGTCCTGAGAGGGGTGTCATCCTAAAAGACCTAATTTCCAGAATTATTTAGACCGTTCAACAAAATGATTGTGTCAAAATTGATTGGATGTGTTTGGGAAAATTATGGGCGTGAGAAGGGGGTTAGTTGCCCTCCAATTATTTTCAACTATTAAAAAGGGCACTAGCCCTTTCAGTTTTCAATCGAATGAGCCCTTTTTCAAGTTTTACGACAACACTTTCTGTAAAAACCTCATATACCCCCAGGGGATAACTTACAACCCTTACCCTGAGGGCTGTGGGGGTTAGTCCTCCTCAAAGACATAATTTCCATAACTCTCAACTGCGTTGAAAAAATGGCTATCTCAAAATTTTGACTGTATGTGTTTGTAAAAATGGGGGGGGGCGTGAGAGGGGGGGGGGGTTAGTTGCCCTCCAATTACTTTTGACTATTAAAAAGGCCACTTGCCATTAAAATTTCCAATGAAATGAGCCCTTTTTGAAGTTTCTACAACAACACTTTCTATAAAAACCTTATATGCCCCCAGGGCATAACTTACAACCCTTGCCCTGAGGGTTGTTGGGAGGGGGGGTTGTCATCCTTAAAGACCTAATTTCCAAAACTTTCAACTACGTTGAACAAAACGGCTATCTAAAAATTTTTATTGGATGTGTTTGGGGAAAAGGTGGGCATGAGAGGGGGGCTCGTTACCCTCTAATCACTTTCGACTATTTAAAAGGGCACTAGCCCTTTGAATTCCAATCGAATGCGCCTTTTTTCAATTTTCTACGAAAAAGCTTTCAATAAAAACCTTATTTAACCCCAGGGTAGAATTTATAACCCTTGCCCTAAGGGCTCTGAGGGGGTTATTATCCTCAAAGATATAATTTCCGGACCTTTGAACTACGTTGAACAAAATGGCTATCTCTAAAATTTTATTGGATGTGTTTGGATAAATGGTGGGCGTGGAAGCGGTGTTAGTTGCCTTCCAATCACTTTCGACAATCAAAAAAGGCACTAGCCATTTCGATTTCCAATCAAATGAGCCCCTTTTGAAGTTTCTACAACAACGCTTTCTATAAAAACCTTATATGCCCCCAGGGCATTATAATCCTTCCCCTGGGGGCTGTGGAGGGTTGTCATCCTCAAAGACCTAATTTTCAGAACTTTCAACTACGTTGAACAAAATAGTTATCTCAAATTTAATTGAATGTATTTGGGGAAAAGGTGGACGTGAGACGGGGGTTAGTTGCCCTCCAATTACTTTCGCCAATTAAAAAGGCCACTAGCCATTTCAATTTCCAAAGGAATGAACCCTTTTTGCAGTTTCTACGATAACACTTTCTATAAAAACCTTATATTCCCCCAGGGCATAACTTACAACCCTTGCCCTGAGGGTTGCGGGGGGGGGGTGTCATCCTTAAAGACCTAATTTCCAAAACTTTCAACTAAGTTGAACAAAATGGATGTGTTTGGGAGTTAAAGGTGGGCGTGAGAGGGGGTTAGTTGCCCTCTAATCACTTTCAACTGTTAAAAAAGGCACTAGCACTTTGAATTTCCAATCGAATGCACCCTTTTTCAAGTTTTTACGACAAGGCTTTCAATAAAAACCTTATATGCCCCAAGGGCATAACTTATAACACTTGCCCTAAGGGCTTTGAGCCCTTATAACCTCAGATATAATTTCCGGACCTTTGAACTACGTTGAACACAATGGCCATCTCAAAATATTGATTGGATGTGTTAGAAGAAATGGTGGGCTTGAAAGGGGTGTTAGTTGCCTTCCAAACACTTTCGACTATTAAAAAGGGCACTAGCCATTTCTTTTTCCAATCGAATGAACCCCTTTTGAAGTTTCTACGACAACACTTTCTATGAAAACCTTATATGCCCCCAGGGCATAACTTATAACCCTTGCCCTGAGGACTGTAGGGGGGGGGGTGTAATACCTAAAAGACCTAGTTTTCAGAACTTTCAGCTACGTTGAACAAAATGGCTATCTCAAAATTTTGATTGGATGTGTTTGAGCAAAAAGGTGGACGTAAGAGGGGGTTAGTTGCCCTCCAATCACTTTCGATTATTAAACAGAAAACTAGCCCTTTGAATTTCCAATCGAATGAGTCCTTTTTGAAGTTTCTACCACAAAGCTTTCTACAAAAACCTTATATGCCCCCAGGGCATAACTTACAACCCTTGCCCTGAGGGCTGTGGAGGAGTGTCCTCCTCAAAACATTATTTTTATCCGGAAATCAACTACGCTGAACAAAATGGCTATCTCAAAATTTTGATTGGATGTGTTTGGGGAAATGGTGGGCGTGGAAGATATGTTAGTTATTTTCCAATCACTTTTGACTATCAAAAAGAGCACTAGACATTCCAGTTTCCAATCAAATGAGCCCTTTTCCCAGTTTCTACGAAATTTCGTTCGATACGAAGTGCCCTGGTCTAAAGGAAAAAAAATTACATTGTGCCAACATCGTTCATTATTTAGACAGCGCAATTGCGCTGCCTACGATTATATATATATATCAAACAGTTCGTGGTAACGAACTGTAAGTAAGGAGCGACCCGGCTCAATGGTAACCGAAACTCTAAAAAACGGGATTTTGATACCAATAGATACATCAAAAGAATCAGATTTTAATTCTGATTTCAAATATATAAGTTTCATTAAGTTTAAACTTACCCATCAAAAGTTAAGTGCCTGAGAAAATTTGGCTGATTTTCGAAAAAAGGGGGAAAGACCCCCTAAAAGTTATAGAACCTTAATGAAAATCTCACCATCATATTCAGCGTAACAGAGAACCCTCCTGTAGAGATTTCAAGCTCCTATCTACAAAAATGTGGAATTTTCCATTTTTTGCCAGAAGAAAGATCACGGATGCGTGTTTATTTGTTTGTTTGTTTGTTTTTTTTTTTTCCCAGGGGTGATCGTAAAGACCCAGTGGTCCTAGAATATCGTGGGAGGGCTCATTGGAACGGAAATTAAAAGTTCTAGTGCCCTTTTTAAGTGACAAAAAAAATGGAGGGCAACTAGGCCCCTCCCACGCTCATTTTTTTCCCAAAGTCACCCGATCAAAATTTTGAGATAGCCATTTTGTTCAGCATGGTCGAAAATATGATAAAAATGTCTTTTAGAATGACTTGATCCCCCAAAGTCCCCAGGGGGAGGGCTGAAAGTTATGAACTTTACTCAATGTTAACATATAGTATTGGTTATTGGGAAGTATACAGACTTTTTCAGAGGAGATTTTTTCTGGTAGGTGGGGGAAGGAGAGGGTCGGGGGCTATATGGAAGGATCTTTCCATGAAGGAAGTTTTCATGGGGGAAGGGACATTGCTATGAAGGGGGCGCCGGATTTCCCAGCATTATTAAAGAAAAAGATCAGGAATTAAATAAAAAAAAACAAGTTTTTCAACTGATCAACTGATTATGATTAAGAGGTCATTTTTAAAGAACTGGAAAAAAAATTCGAACTATAGTTTAAAGAGCAGGGTATTGATTAGGGGGCGAACCCCCTAATATACGTGTTAAAATTTATGAATATAGAAGTTCGTTACGTAAGTTAATTCTAAGTTACGTATATTTATTACTAATAAAAACGTTCGTAAATAAAATCAAACAAGTTTCGAGAAAGCCATTTAACCAAATATAATATGCAAAATTTGTTTTAATTATTCAAGTACGGTGAGCCAAAATCAAAACCTGCATTAATTCAAAAACGTTCAAAAATTAAATAAAAAAAAAAACAAGTTTTTTAAACTGAAAGTAAGGAGCGACATTAAAACTTAAAACGAACAGAAATTATTCCGTATATGAAGGGGGCTGTCCCCTCCTCAACGCCTCACTCTTTACGCTAAAGTTTGACTTTCTCACAACTCTATTTTTCTAAACAATAAAAAAACTTTAGCGTAAAGAGCGAGGCGTTGAGGAGGGGACAGCCCCCTTCATATACGGAATAATTTCTGTTCGTTTTAAGTTTTAATGTCGCTCCTTACTTTCAGTTTAAAAAACTTGTTTTTTATTTAATATATATAGAATCATAGGCTATATATATGATATATATAAAATATATATATATATATATATATATATATAGATATAGATATATATATAATATATATAGATATATATATATATATATATATATATATATATAGATATATATATATATATATATATATATATATAGATATATATATATATATATATATATATATATATATATATATATATAATATATATATATATATATATATATATATATATATATATATATATATATATATATATATATATATATATATATATATAATATATATATATATAACATATATATATATATATATATATATATATATATATATATATATATATATAGATATATATATATATATATATTATATATATATATATATATATATATATATGTATATATATATATATATATATATATATGTATATATATATATATATATACTATATATATATATATATATATATATATATATATATATATATATATATATATATATATATATATATATATATATATATATATTATATATATATATATATATAAAAGATTCATTAAACTAAAAGACTACGAGCCTGAGAAAATGTGCCTGATTTTCGAAAAAGGGGACAAATAAACCCTAAAAGTCAAGGAATCTTAATGCAAATCCCGGCATCAGATTCAGCGTATCAAAGGACCCTACTGTAGAGGTTCCAAGCTTCTATCTGCAAACATTGGTATTTTGTATTATTGTAAGAAGAAAAGATGACGCATTGGTGTTAATTTTTTTCCCTGGGGTGATCGTATCGAGCCAATGGTCCAAGAAAATCGGAAGAGGGCTCGTTTGAATGGAAACTAAAAGTTCTAGTGCCCTTTTTAACTGACCAAAAGACTGGAGGGCAACTAACCCCCCTCCCACGCCCCTTTTCCCGGTTCAAAATCTTTATATAGCTATTTTGTCTAGTACAGTTGAAAAGTCCGAAAAATTGTGCCTTTGAAGATAATATGACCCCTCCCTAGCCCCTGGAGATAGGCCTTTAAGTTATAGCACTTATTAGCTGCATAAAATTTGCAAGGATGAATATAAGTACAAGCTTTATCTTTGTTGCATTCTCCGTGACCAAAATATTTGCAAATCGTCCTTTTCTGTTTCTGTTCTGTGTGTGGTAGACTAGTAAACTGTGAGCGACTTTGTTTAGAAACGCTTTGTTGTTTAAGCTGGTTGGCAACATCCTCTTTCAGCTCACGTACCACAAGATTTAGCAAATGATCTATTTGCTCTTGTTGAAGCTGAATGATTTTGTCTTTTTCGGCCATAGCAAGGCGGAGCTGCATCGACTCTACCTGAGCAAAATCTTGATCTGTAGAGCAGTCGCCTCCGTCGTCTAAAAGCATCGGTTCGAGACTTTTCTTAGCTGCAGGTTCTTTCCGGGTAGATTTAGGAGATAAAAATAATTCTTTATCCGTCACATTTCTGGGAGGAGTTGCCTGCCCTCTCCCATCGTCACCATCGGTTCAGTAGATACCTATTATGAGGTCCATTGCTCACCCCTGCTGCCATCTACAATTTAGTTTAACGTTGACAGTACATAATTTATGGTTTTTGTCAGTGAGAATGAAAAAACAGGATTTTTCTCACTTGAAAAACAGGATTTTTCTCACTTTTATGGATGTTTCTTGTAGGGTTATGAGTGTTGGTCAATTTATTTGTTGTTTTTCATGGATGTCAACATCAATTTATGTCTGTTTTTATGGTTTTTGTCAGTGAGAATGAAAAAAACAGGATTTTTCTCACTTTGATGGATTTTTCTTGGACATTCCAAAGTTGATTTATTTGTTGTTGTTGTTTGGCAAAGTGCACGCTAGGGGCGAATGTTAAGATCCAGGAATAGGAAACAGTATTTGTTGTTGTTGTTTGGCCAAGTGCACGCTAGGGGAGAATGTTATGATCCAGGAATAGGAAACAAGATCACGTGTTTCCTTCTTAACCAATCAGCGAGTCGGTTACATCTCCTTCTAGACCAATCAGAGGCTCGCTTACATATGGTTTTCCCCATTACATCGCAATTCGCCCTTGATATTTCGTATATAACGGACATGCATTGTGATTAAATTATCAGAAAGTATTGTGACACAATGGATAGAACATCTGAAATTATTGATGAGCTTGAAGCATTGGCAGCCTCAATTTACAATGTAAGTTCTGTTTTAGTAAATTTTCATTTTTTATTTTCAAAGTAAAATTATTTTCCTTGATCACCCTCCAGTATATTTAAGTAAATCCCCTCCCCCCCCCAAAAAAAAAACTCCACCATGCTATCTTTATACTCGCTAGAAAACATAAAATATGTTCTTTTTACCACATAAACCCCCCTCAACCCCCCACCCCCCCTCACCGTTTTACAACGATAATTCTCGCAATAGAAATAATTCTCTTTCTCGAAAAAGGTGACTTTTTCACCCGTCTGCATTTTCAATGTACCTTTCTGTATCCTAGCAAAAGTGACAACTGACATCCGTCGCTCTGTTGTTATTAAGCCGCTCTGTTTTGACATAAAGCTCCGCGCAAGCTTATAAATAATTTTGGCATCCCTTTTCCTGTGTGTTTACGATAGCGGCCAAACCAAAGAGATTGTTTTTCTCCGTCAAATTAAAAACAGTTTCACGCAGAAAGATATTACTGTTAATTAAGCTAGGCCTATGCAACTTGTATTTGGAGGAGTGAAACGAGTTATTTCCCAAAAATAATTGTTAATAATATTTTTTAGGACATTGCTGAAAAGGGGGTGCTAGGCTAACAATCTTTTTCTATTTTAAAAGCCTATAGACGGGAAACATTTAAAAAATTTTCTCAGCAAGGTAAAAATAGGACCATTTCTCGCAAATTTTACCTTTTGCTTTGCTTTTGGCTTAGGGGGAGGGGATTTCTTTGAGACAAAAATGCCTGACAATAAATTCTGTTTTTCTTCTGTAAAAAGGGGAATCGTTTTTTTATTCTAAATGTTTTCTTCTTTTTTAAGGATGATTCCGACAAATGCCCGCCACCTCCCACTAAGAGAGCTAGGGTCCAAGATAAAACCCCTACGAAGACGACAGTAACCCAATATGGCTGTTGGCCGAAACCCTCCAGCTCCGCGCTGCCTGCCCAAGTTTCATTTGCGCAGGCAACAATACAGCCAGGCCAAAAACCAAAAAGAGAGTGGATGACTGCTTTCAATGCCGAAGAACCGCCTATACAAGATTGTGAGCTTGCCCTCCAACATGCGTTGCCTGAGTTTTCAAGACCTGTCCCGTCTACTCAAGGTCAAGAGATACAGCATGCTTCGCCTGGGCCTTCGGACACTCAAATACAACCAGAATTGGCAAATGTGAGCATTTTTTCTTACCTATCTTATAGAAATATCTAAAAACAAAACTATTTTTCAACCTTCTATAAACTTGTCTCAGAGACATTAAAATATTAACTCCCCCTCCGCCCCCCAACCATTGTTTTCAATTTCTCTGCTCCCCCCTCCCTGAGAGATATCTAAATATAATGTAATTTTTTTTTGTTTTTGCTTTGTCAAACCACTTTTTTTCTTTCCTATTTTCTCTGTCCCCCCCCCAATATAGGTCATAAACTGTTGCTATCTCTCATAATAATATTTTTAGCTGATTTCTAGTCGCAATGTTGGAGAGCCTTTTTATCTCAAAATGCCGTTTTTCACAATTAAATATTATAGTTTTAAGGATTGTCTTCCAACAATTGATTCATTTCATCGCGCAGGAAAAGTGTGTCGCAGAGATATTAAAGGACATTGTTCCCCCTTTCAGGTCAATTATCGTATATATTCAGTCTGCTGAATTCTCGTAGTGAAGCCGAAAAGGTCTATCTATATTCTGATCCGATATTTCCTCATAGAAAATTCTTTACGTTATAAACTGCTTTTATTTAAACACAATTTTCTATGAGGAGGCTAACAAGTAAAGACCGCGCGGTTATTTTTCAAAGCTGATTAGTTTCTACCTTTTCTTCCATCTTTTCGCTTTTCGCTTTTTTTTCAACACTGTAAAATTATGTCATGGATTTTAAAAGATATTTTTCCCCCACTCAATTTGAGTTGGACAGAGATTATAGCATTTATCTCTTACCAGCATAGGCGTAATTCTAATTTGCGTAATATTGTCTAGATCAACTTTCACTGCCTTACAACTTGCCAAGATTTTGGACGAGAGACATTCAATAAGAGTTAACGGTTCTCGAATTTAATTGTACTGTTTCCCAGAGAATACGCTTGGAAACAGAACAGACGAGTTGTACAATAATCTAGGCTCATTTGGAGTCCTAGACAACCTGTACGGGAAGTAGAGAAACGACTTATTTCCAAATTGTTATGCCTCCTAACAATACAGTTTTTTAGGACATTATGTAAAAAGGGGGGGGGAGGGGATATGCCTCAATTCTATCACCATCATTGTAAAGTGAAAAAAAAACTGTTTCTTCACCATTGGATATGTCTCAATTCAATCACCATCATTGTAGTGGAAAAAAAACTGTTTCTTCACGCGTTGGAAAAGTAAGGGACCGGGAATTTCTAAGAAAAAGATAGCTTTGTGCGGCGTGGCGGCCGAGAAGTGCTATGGGGCCCGGGAAGCACCGCGGGAAGCGCCGCGGGAAGCGTTGCGCCGTGGTGGCCGGGAAGCGCCGGTGGGCCCGACAAGCGCCACGGAGCCCGGGAAGCGCCGCGGGAAGCGCCGCGGGAAAGCGCCGCAGGAAGCGCCGCGATCTGCTATTAAGCGTGTTTTAAGCAATAATAATCCAATTTTTTAAAAAACAGTAGGGCTGATTTAGACACTGAAAATAAGCTATTTTTTTCATTTAAAGGTTGCATTGGTCCCATACTCGTCGTCATCATCATCATCATCATTCTCATCAGTTGGAGAAGGAGAGGAGCTCTCCAACAATTCAACATGGGACAGTATCATACACAGTCAAATACCGTTTAATATTGATGAGTTTTTAGCTGATTATTTTAATGTAAATTATAGCGCAGTTGGGCAGGGGGACTTGAATCAAAACACCTTGCAGCTTTTGGATCATTTTACCCGGGATTTAACAGGGACCTCTAGCCCCCGATAGCCTAACGAATCCACTTCAAACAACTGAAGTGGATTCCCATACCCCAAATATTGAACAAAGTGGAGGGGGAGGTGTTGTTGATAATATACAAGAGGGGGAGGGGGAGGGGGGTAATGACCAAATTTACAACTTTTCCCGCATTTCAATTGTCAAATACAATTTTAAATGCAATAGTTGTCTACACTGCATCTTTTGGTGACCCTTTTAATTCGCTTTTGTGTGGTAATTTTGTATTTGACCCCGTAGAAATTGTGCATGACTATGTAGATAGAATTTGTGCACTGCTGGGGAACCAAATTCAATTGTGGGGAGGGGGGAGGGATTCAGTTAAGGTTTCAATTGTTTTAAAGGTGTTCTATTTAAATGAGGGTGAAAGTGAAGTTTACCACCATTATATACACTCCGAGATGCGTTTGATCTATCCAAGTTTAGAGAATTTTGAGGGTGCTTTTGTCGAGTGGGTAGGTCATATTATTGCGCATCTTGAGAACTATAATGAAAATGGGAGCGGCTCTGTAGTTCTTTATGTTGAAAATTTAAGCGTTAATATCTGTAAATTTAAGAAAGATTTTATTTTAAGAGGGGAGACGGCAGGGTATGATAGGGATACAGTTTTAAATTATAATCCAGATTTAGTAGGTTGTCGTGGTGTCCAGCGGATCTGTTTTGAAACAGGTCAAAAACGTTTCAAGTACGCTTTCCTCATATCAGCATTCGAGCCTCTAGCACGTGACGCTACCAAGACGAATTTAGACGATTGGGCTGTACATGGGAAGGAAGGGTCCAATTTCACCATTGTAGATTTCACTTGTTTAGAGGGAAAATACCCAGTAACGCTAAGATCCATTGATATTTTTGAAAGGGCTAATGCCCATTTAAATATCGGCGTTACTGTGGTTCAGTATGAAACTGAATTTGAAGATGGGGTTCGTTCTAAAAAGAAGGGGGTGGTTTTCCCAGTAAGGGGCCCGTCAATTGAATTGGTCAAACACTGGGTTTGGTTGTTGTACGCACCACCATCTAGTGACCTTGCCAATTCAATTGGCCATTTTAATCCAATCGCAGACATCAGTAGAGTTCTGGGGGAGGATAAGACTAGGGGGACACGTTTCTACTGTCTAACATGCCTGTCTCGATTTTGGACATAATTAAAGCTGCAAAATCATATGAGGCACTGTAGACGGCATGGCTATCAGACAGTGGAAACGGTTTCAGGGGATAGGGCCATTTTACGCTTAAAAAATTTTCAAAACACCCTCCTCCAGTGCAACAAAATATCTTTGGATTGTGAAGCTAAGCTGGTGGAAGTGAACGATCCTTGATTTCCAAATCGAATCAAAGAACACCAAACTATTGCAGTGTCCTATGCCCATGCCCAAAGAGACAATTCTAACACCAATGCGGTTGTTAGAAATAGTAGAAACATTGGATGAGAGAGAGTGCATGATCAAGGCACTGACTAAATTAATTGGCACAGCTAATGGCGCTATTTCTCGTTTGAGAAATACCCATTATCCTATGGTGTTGTCTGCAGAGGATCGTCTCGCGATTAAAAATCAAAAAATATGTTGGGTTTGTAAGGGGGAGTTTGCAGAGGGGGATAAGGGGACTAAATGGAAAAGAGGGGGGAGGGGGAAAGTCAGAGACCATAATCACTTGTGGCAGGAAATATCCTCTGGGGGTAGTAATTTTAGAGGGGTTGCGCATCAATCGTGTAACTTAAATGTTAGCCAACAGTTTTTTATCCCAGTTTTTATCCACAATTCAAATTATGATTTAAAATTTATTTTACCGGCACTGGCACGTATGCACAGGGAGGGAGGGGGAGTGAGACAGTCCATGTGTAAAACGTTCATTTACCTATAACATTATTCCCAAATCGGCCGAGAAGTTGTTGCTTCTCGAGCTGAAATGGCAGGTAGTAAATAATGAGCATACGTGTTGGAATAAAATCAGGTTTTTAGATTCCTTTAGTTTTTTTCCCAAGGCATTGAGTCAATTGATTCAAGTGCAAAAAAGCGACAATTTTGATAGCTTTCCTTTGCTTAAACAGCACTTTCCAGACAATGAAATGTATGACCTATTGACCTGCAAAGGTGTATACGCATACGACTATTACTGTTCTGGCGCTCGCTTAATCGAGGTGAAACTACCTCCAATTGAAGCTTTTTACAATTCACTCACCAGTAGTGAATGCACAGTCGAGGACTATGAGTTTGCCAAGAAGGTGTGGGCTAAGGGGAATTGTAAAAATGGGTGGGATTATTGTAGACTGTACTTGGCCAGTGACGTTTTAACTCTGTTGGACAGAGTCTGTAAGAAAACAGACCAAATCTATTCAGAGTTCGGGTTAGATATAGGATATTATTTTTCCACACCACATTTGGTGATGGATTTGATTTTAAAAATTAGTAGGGAGGAAATAGGCCTAATCACCGATGTAGATCAGCACCTTTTTGTAGAGCGTTCAATGAGGGGAGGGTATGTTTTTCATGGGGATCGCGTCTTGTCAACCGATCCGAGCGGACAAAACAGCACCGGTGCAAAGTCAAATGCAGTGTTCTTGGACATGAACTCATTGTACCCCTCGGCAATGTCTCACTACTCTTTGCCGTGTGGGAACTATCAATGGCTTGAGAATCCTTGTGAGTTCCCCGACATTACCACCGTCGAGGACAATGGGCCGCAAGGATGGTTCTTTGAAATTGACGGGCACATTCCACTGGCGCTTCACGATTCAGTCAGAGATTTTGTTTTTCCCTGTATCAATCGACCCGTGAGCAGGGACTCACTGAGCCCCTACAATCGATCATTTGTCGAGGATATGGGGATGCACTGGACCCCCTCTAAGCAAAAACTGATTGCTGATTTGGACCCTAAGGAGAATATCGTTGTTCACCATGTGCTTTTGCACTGGATGGTGAACAATGGTTTCAAGATCACCAAAATACATAGGGTCCTGCAGTTCAATCAGCAACCATATTTAAAGACGTTTATCGACACTTTTGTTGATAAACGATCTAGGGCAAACTCCAGAGTAGAGAAGGAAATGTACAAACTCATTCTAAATTCAGCGTTTGGCAAAATGTGTGAAAGCGTACGTAACAGATCTCGCTGCGACGTCATGACTGACCCTCTAGAGTGTGCACGAATTATTGCTGACCCCAATTTTACATCGTTCACGAGCATAGAGGCTGGCATGGTTCTTCTACACAGGCGAAAGCGAAATGTGGTACTGAACAAGAATATAGCAGGAGGTAGTTCAGTACTAGAAATTTCCAAAAAGCTCATGTTGTCGTTCTTTTACAATGTGTGCAAGGTGCAATGGCCACGGGAGGGGGAGGTTCAAGTTTACTATGGGGATACAGATTCTCTGCTGTTAAAGGTAAAAACCGAGGATTTATTGGTGATTTAGAATAGGGGAACACATCAGCTCGCGGATGGATTTCACCAACTGGAATCCGTCCCTCTACCCCGAGTTGGTGAAACTTCAAGCCCCCAACCAACTATTAATGCTAAAATCAGAGACGGGGAGTGATTTGATATCCAGGGGGGTGTTCCCGGGTCCTAAAGTTTATTGCGTTGAAACTCATAGTGGGGATGAAAAGCAGGCGTGTAAAGGGGTGCCTAAACATTTTGTAAAGAGCAATTTCAACATGAGCGTGTACAGAGACTGTGTAGAAAGTAGCCTAGTGCCGAGAGCACAAGTGCTTGCAATTCGCTCTCTACAGTATAGAAATTATACTGTGAGAGTGGAAAAGAATGCAATGTCGTGTATATCCGACAAAGTCTATGTGCTCGAGAATGGTGTAAGTGTCCTGCCTCATGGCCACTACCATATTTCGGACCGATTTGAATGCATGGACTATCGCAATCAACTTGGTCTGGATAAATTAACCTAACCAACTAACCATCTAACCCAACCACTACCACCAACCTTTCATAAATTAACAAACCACCCAACCTCACCTAACCCGTTCATAAATTAACTAACCCAATCTCAACTAACCCAACCTAACCCAACCTAACCTGTAGCAGCAGCAGTGATGACAACTATTGTATACAGTTTTTTCCACCGCGGCTCCCGGGGTTGGGGGGCCCTTCCCGCGGCCGGCTCCCGGGGGGTGGGGGGTCCCGCCCGCGGCCGGCCTTCGGCCCCGCGGCCCCGGAGGGGGGGGGCCCCACTTTTAAATTCATAATGTTCAACTGTGCTATCAAGAATTTTTTTTTAAGTGTTTTGTTTTTCCATGTGTTTTTTATTGTTTTCAAGTGTTGTTGTTGTTGTTGTACAGAAAATTGTGCTACGTGTGTTTGCTAATGTACATAAAGTGATGATGGACAAAAAGTGTTTTTTAAAGACAATAAGTGTTGTTGTTGTTCTTGATGTTCATGTACAAAAGTATTTTTTTTATTTATGTTGTACATAAAGTGTCATTTTTATGTTGTTGTTGTTCATGTTCTGTTGAACAAATAGAGTTTTCATGTTGCAAACTGAATGACCATGAAATATTGTTTTTTTTGTCAGGTTCTTATTGAACCGATAAAGTGTCATTTTTATGTTGTTGTTATTGTTCATGTTGAACAAATCGGAGTTTTCATGTTCCCGAAATAAATGACCATGAAATATCGTTTTTTTGTTGTTCTTGTTAACGTACTAGATAGATCTATGGGAAAATTATTACTACTACTACTTATTCATTGGACACGTATGATTTACAGTTAGTTGTAGTCCGACTGTTGTCAACAACAGCAGCAGCAGCATGTATCAATTTAAAACACCCTTCAGATCGTTTCTGTGTGGTCCCTCAATGTCGGGGAAAACAACACTTTTAGCTAAAATAATTCAAAATTGTCAGAAAATGTTTCAGGAAAAGCCGAAAAAAATCTACTATTGCTATAGTATTTGGCAGGAGTCCTATGATCAAATAAAAGCTATTGCCACAACCATACCAATACAATTCATACGGGGACTTGATGTTTTCAATAGCATTGAACCGAACTCGTGGCTGATTATTGATGATTTGGCTGAATCCATTGAACAGTTCTCACAGGAAATGCTACAACTGTTCACTGTTCGCTCCCACCATGAACACATTTCCATAACCCTAGTTCTATACAATCTGTTTCATCAGAGCAAATGTATGCGAACCCTTGCTTTGAATTGCACTATCTATATTATCTATCGAGTTGTTCGTGATTCTAGCTCGCTAATAACTCTCAGTAAACAGATATACCCCGGCGCCCCTAAATTTCTGTTGTCAGCGTACACTCAGGCGACTAATAAGCCCTACGGTTACATTTTGCTGGATCTTAATCAGAGCACGCCCGAGGATCTACGTGTAGTCACCGACATTTTCAACAAAGAAATTACAGTATATCTTCCGGTGAACAGTAGAAAAGGCTATTAAGTGGCGTTATGACACTGAAGAAACTACACGAACAACAGCATTTATTTTCCGTTTTAAGCACTTCAAAACTTCCACTCAGGAAGGCCATACTCGATCATGGTGTTGACAATGATAACATTAATCTAATATCTGAACTTTGTTTAAATTTAACCTAGGGTAATGTTCAACTGTCAGAAGGTGTTAGACAACAGACAAAGCAACATCGTTCCACAGTACGCGCCTTGGCTTGTAAAAACAAGGGAAAAATTTTTAAAAGAAGACATCTCCTTCAAGCGGGCAGTAGCTTTTTCACACTTTTACAGCCAATAATTGCAGGACTTGCAAACAGTTTTCTCTAGAGAGAATGGCTAAACCCTATAAATTGACACCATTTGAACTTGTCCTCTCGCCCGTCGAACATTTTGAAGACAATCTAAGCAAATTCATTAATGATGAGAATATTGCCGATGACAAAAAACTGCTTTTACTTCAAGATGCATTGCGACGTGTGGACAAACATAAACCTTATCGTGAGAGACCCACCGCTGCTGTACCGTCATTGCAGATCCCTCCAAACAGGAAACATCTCCTCAAGATTCTGCAGCAGCAGCAGTGCAATCCAAGGAGAAGGAAATGAATTCAATTATATTGAAAATTGGAAACCTATTGCCACTGACCTATCGTGAACAGAGTAAAAGAGTATTATCATATCTCATGTTGGAAACTGGTGATGAACATCAAGTTCAAGTCGACAGCACAGGGAAACGAATTATAATTCAGGGGAAAAGTTATAATCTAGTTGATTTAATTTGTGATATGGTGACGAATCGTAAAGAACTTTTATCCTTTGACAATAATCTATACACCTTTCTAAGTGTATCAAACTTCCCCAAAAGTCTTATTGGCAATAAGCAAATTCTAAAGAAACTAAGAGAATATAGTCCTCCAACAACACCGACACCATTTAAAAAAGAAGAAGATTCAATATTTGAAAATACTATCAGCAGCAGCAGCAATGATTTTATATCACCTGTGGCTGCTAGTCAAAAGCGAAGACGAATTGATTCACCCTCCAGTGTGCAAAAGGGGAGTGGACATTACACTACGTGTTTGCGTTCAAAATGGATGAAGTTCTGAAAGGTGTCTATGGAAATATTGGTGAAGCGGGAAGTTTAAGTTCTCCCAAAACGCTTTCTAAAGTTGTCTCTGACAGCACATTAAAAAAAGCAAAAGAGTATCTAGAGAATGAACCGAGTTACACACTGCACCGGAATCACAGGCTTCGCGGCAAACAATATCGACAAACTAAAGCCTTTTTCCCTCTGCATATAATGCAAACGGATCTTTTAACTTTAGACGCAGTTCAACGGCGTCACAATGCACCCTACAAATATATTCTGGTGGCAATCAGTGTCTTTAATCGTTATGCCTATGCCATTCCATTACGGTCAAAGAGAGGTGTTGAAGTTGCTCGGGCCATTGAAAGTATTCTTGAACAGGATTGCTATAGAAAAATTCAATCGGATCGTGGCAGTGAAGTTGTTAATCCCCATGTCCAAAAGGTTCTACTGAAATATAATACATCACTTTATAATAGTCACAGTCCGATAAAGGCTGCATTGGCTGAACGATTAATAAGAACTATTCGTCTATTAATTTCAAGATATTGTACACTGAAAAATACATCTGCTTTTATTCATGATTTAGATAAAATCATGCGGATATACAACCATCGACCTCATCGATCTCTGTCCAACTCAAGCCCTCGGGAAGTTCACTGCAGTGAAAATACATTTGATACTTTTCTAAAGCAATATTCCAATGGTGGAAAAGAAAAAAAAATGTGAAGAAGAAATTCAATGTTGGTGATACTGTTCGAATTAATAGAACCACCAATATTTTTGAAAAGGGGAATTATTTATGGAGCACCGAACTTTTTAAAGTGTCCAAAATCCTGGACACCGAACCCATGACATATCGACTGCGAGACACCGAAGATGATGAGATTCTCGGTGGTTTTTATGACTATGAACTGCAAAAAGTTAGAAACACTAGTGAAATTTATCAAATTGAAAAGATATTAAAGAGTCGTACTCGTAGGGGCAAGAGACAGTTGCTTGTTCGCTGGCTAGGATACAACTCAGATTTTGATTCTTGGGTCAGTGCTGAAGATATTAACAATGCCCAATGATTTCTATGTGACTTTCATGTCCAATGTTTCTGATCCTCTCTACAATGATCTGAATAGAACAAGTGATTTTTGGACGAAACTCTCCCCCACCATCAAATTCGACCACAATGGAAAGTATGAAGTGGCTCTTGTCGACTGTATTCTCAAAAATACCTATGACATCCTGAGAAAGGATCGTAAATATGAAATAAAAATTAGACCCTATGATTGGCCGCCACCACCATCCTCAAGTGATCAAGAACAAATTCAAAAGATCAATTGGATGGATTATCCATATTTGTATTACCCTACGAGGAACTCACCTGTATGAATGATTTATGTCGTACTATCAATAAAAGAATTTCCGCTCGTAAAAAAGGAGCTTTTCATTTCAACTATTCAAAGGAGGAGGGCAAGATCTACATTAGTTCACCTATTGCCAGCGAAAAGGTTATTCTCAATGATAACCTAAAGGATGTTCTTGGCTTTAAGCTCAATATAATCAATGGTAAAAGTGCCGGAAACACTAATTTCATTTTTGCTGACTACCCGCCTGCCTTCTCCACGGACACTTGTATATTTCTCTACGCTTCATTTGTGGAAACATCTCGGGTTGGTAATTCAAATGTTCCCCTCCTACGAGTTCTTGAACGAATAACCAATCGAGAACATATTCACCACTACAATATAAAGCATCTTCAGTATATTCCCGTAAACACTTCCTATTTGGAACTCTGTCAGTTAACACTAAGAACTGAATTAGGTGATCCCATAGCAATTTCAAAAGGTTTGGCTGTGATTACATGCCATTTTCGGCCCATCGTTCAACAAGATGTCTAATAAAAAAGTGGTATTCACTTGTCCTGATATTGACTGCTATGTTAATACTCTTGGCCCAAGACAACAGGGCAATGGAATGGACTATTACAAAGGTCGCTCGTCAATGTCTGGCTATGGTCTTGGCAGTTGGTTTGCTAAGCTGTTTCGCTCTTCACTACCACTGGCTAGAAAATATCTTGTACCGGCTGCGACAGATCTTGCATCCTCTATACTATACGATTGGGGCTCTGGCAAGGATTTTAAAAAAAAGTGCAACGGAAAATCTTAGGTCCAGTGCGCAAACCCTTGGCGAGAGATTAAAACAAAATGGTAAAGGCTTAAAAAGGTCGAGAAACAATGCATCACTCATCAGTCTCCACTCAGGTCGGAAACGAAAGACATCATCACTCTTGTCAAAGAAAAGAAGGAAAAAGCCGACACGTAGTGTAAACAGAAGAAGAAGCCCCAGGAAGAGAATTGTTAGATCGAAACTGGATTTCTTCTCCTAAGATGTCCTACCTACCGCATAAGGATTCTCAACCATCAATCACCGCCTCATTGAATCTATTCAATGCTGAAAATGTTGATGTGAGCGTCAAGCATGGATACTATGAACAATTTCATTATCCTCAACAACCCCTCTCCGATAATATTCACTTTCAAATTTATTCCAATGAAGACTACTTTATGGACATGTCTTCAACATTTATAGATTTACAAATGAAAGTCCGGAAATCCGATAATACAATGCCAATTCGGGCCGATGGAATATCCTATGAAAATTGTATATTACATAATTTATTTCTTCAAATCAGTGTCTACATCAATGGCACGCTGGTGAGCACAAGCAATAATCTCTCAAATTATACAAGCTATATGCAATTCATGCTGATGACACCCAAGTCATACAAGGAATTGAGAGGCACCTCCAATGGATATGAATATATTACTAATACTGATAGTACAGATGCACTTAAAAATGCTACAACTAGTGAATTACATCTAGTTGGAAAAGTATATCATGAAATATTTAATATACCCCAATGGCTGCCGCCCAATGTTAAAGTGGATATAAAACTGACGCTTGCACCATCCAATTTCATATTGAGAAAAGAACTTGCTGCCAATCCTGATGTAAGTCTCTCCCTCACCTCGGCAATACTTCATGTACGCAAACAACAAGTCATGAGTTCTGTTGCTTTGGCAGTGGAAAAACTGAGAGCCATGGAAATAATATTAAACTACTTGTTCCTCATACAATCACCAATCAACGTCATATTGCCATGGGTCACGCACCTTCACCGATTCATCCTTTATCAATGGCGAAATTCCATCAAAACTCGCTTTGGCATTTGTAAATAGCGCCAGTGCAATAGGATCATGGACTGGATGCCCACATAAATTCGAGATGTTTGAACTTTCATCTCTTGTGTGCAAAGTAAACGGCATCCCACTCTACAATCTATCTTTTGATAAATCCTATTGAACATTGTATGAGTTGACCATGCAAACCCTAAATCATGATTCGCAACTATTTGAAAATGGTATAACCGAAGATATGTTTGCTAAAACACATGGTATCATTGTACTAGATTTGTCTGGCACACAGGATATGAGTATAGTACGTACGGGGAGTGTGCGTTTAGAGTGTACATTTGCCGACCCATTGGCTGAGAGTATTGCACTAATCTCACTAAATCAATATGAAACCTATTGGGAAATCACTCCCGAAGGCAGTGTTCTACTAGACTTGGCACCATGAACACCAGTCAAATAATCAATGTATTTAATATGGATCCCTACATGTCCCAGTACGAATCCTATTGTCTGCCCTCGGACTTTCTTGGAAAAATTCAAAGTGTCAACAATACCTTGATTATTGTTAATAGCAGTCCGTCGACTGTGCTGACGGGTCATTGGCTGTGCATCTTTCAAACAATGAAGACAATTGAATTTTTTGATCCTCTTGGTCTACCCTATACATTTTACACACCCCACATCAGCAACTATATTGAGAGCAGTGGGAAAACTATTATTCAAAATCGGAAGAGGGTGCAGGATCTAACGACTAAAAGCTGTGGCTTCCATGCACTACTATATTTTGTGTTCCGATGTCGCGGCTATACTTACAAGCAGTTTCTCCACAATTATAGTGACAATCCACGTCTGAACGACTTTCTAGTGGAAAATATCCTCTCAGACCTGTACAGTATTGATTTCAGTGTCCTACGAGTAAAGTGCTTAAAAAATGTTTGTGAATTTGTTTATTAATAAAATACATATATATGTACAACAATGTCTTTAAATCTTCACTTTAGATTTCTTCGTCTTCGGTGTATAGGCAACTGTCGTGAACCACTAATGCTGGTAAATCATTTGGATTCACTGAATATTGATCTTGATTGACTGCAAAGGCAGGGTCACATTTTCTACAGTACAATGTAACTTCTCTCTTGTCATATCTCTTTGTATAGTCAATGATACTATTTGCATTCATATTATGAAATTCACAAGTTTCAATCTGAATATTTGAAGGAATATCACATATAGTGTTTTCAAATGGTGAATCACATTCGGTAACTGCCAAATAAAATCACTTGGTTTATAGTCATAGTAGGCAGTGTCGTCACAACGATGACGTAGAAACCAAATTGTCTTGTTACCCCAACAGTTGAATCGTAGACCAGATTCCTCTTCCCAGAATAATTTAAATCCACGACGATACCAATCTCGTAGAAATAAACTAAAATCACGTTTGGGATTCTTTCCAATCATAGCGGGGTAAGTATTCTCCCACTGATCACATTTATCATAGTGACAATTGGAGCACAGGTGCCCTCTAGGGTGAGAGTCACACACCTCTTCAAGACATGAATTACATCCTTTAATTTGTACTGCATAGCCTCTATGTAATTTACAAGGATTACATAATTTACACTTTTCACTATAGTCATCAATAATTGTACAATTCTCACATTGAGTCCAACTGCCAAGAGTGTACATGCACAATGGAGATGTATAGAACATTTTTTGGTTTCCGATGTCAACTCTCTCACAGCTAAAACGAAACTGATCGTCCTCGCTCGATAAATTCAGTGGGGGGAATGGGGAAAGGAGTAACTCTGTGACGTTACCTCTTTCGAATGGTGGAGCCATCTACATTGAATCCATTGGCAATGTTTTCAAAGGTATATCCACGATATGATTCTGCTTTGTTCCAATTAATATATCAATAAATTGAGTATAAGCATTTGAATCACATCTTAAAAGTTTCATACAATAGTCCAATGGGGGAGAATCACTCCTCATTATATTGTCAAGTGTTCCCTGACGAGAGAATATCCTGCGTTGAAGATATAACTCGAAAAAATCGTCATCCAAAATCAAATATTTTTCCATAAACACTAGATTTGATCTAATTCTCTATTTCTCAAATTTATTCATTTTTCAATCCTTTCACTCTGACTGCTGACTCTAGACTGACCCTGATTCGTTAGCCCTAACCTAACCTGACCAGAAAAGGAACATTTTCGATTTCGAAACAATTTTATTGAATAATTACAACAACAACAATAATACTAAGCATGTACAATTAGCGATAGAGTTTATTGTCTTCGATATGTTTCACTAATGTACTTAAAGCACATTGAAGTCTATTCACATGTGTTATATCAACTTTTGCAGCGAAACGTAATTGATCCTCCATTTTAAATTTGCTCAAAGATATCACATATCTTGCATATACTTCATCCCATTCCAGACAAAGTCGTGATCCTCTCGTGATTTCCACCGCAATGTTTGGTGCTCTTGTATTATTGCCATCAGCTCCACTATCAACTTCTAATAGGGTAAACATTCCACTCGCCATCAACACACACAAATATATATCCAAATGAGTAAAGTCAAACTGTTCTTCTCACTCCTTTGAATTCTATTCACAGACTAATAAAACTATAGCGAAAACCCTTTACTTATATTCTCTGCAATCCTCCTTCGCTAATATGTAAGCGAGCCTCTGATTGGTCTAGAAGGAGATGTAACCGACTCGCTGATTGGTTTAGAAGGAAACATGTGATCCTGTTTCCTATTCCTGGATATTAACATTCTGCCCTAGCGTGCACTTGGCCAAACAACAACAACAACAACAAATAAATCGACCTTGGAACATCCATCAATGTGAGAAAAATCCTGTTTTTTCATTCTCACTGACAAAAACCATAAAACAGACATAAATTGATGTTGACATCCATGAAAAACATCAAATAAATTGACCAACTCTCATAACCATCCAAGAAACATCCATCAAAGTGAGAAAAATTCTGTTTTTCCATTCTCACTGACAAAAACCATAAAACAGACATAAATTGCTGTTGACATCCATGAAAAACAAAAAGTAAATTGACCAACACTCATAACCATCCAAGAAACATCCATCAAAGTGAGAAAAATCCTGTTTTTTTCATTCTCACTGACAAAAACCATAAAAACAGACATAAATTGATGTTGACATCCATGAAAAACAACAAATAAATTGACCAACACTCATAATCCTCCAAGAAACATCCATAAAAGTGAGAAAAATCCTGTTTTTCAAGTGAGAAAATTCTTTTTTTCATTCTCAGTGAGAAAAACCATAAATTATGTACTGTCAACGTTAAACTAAATTGTAGATGGCAGCAGGGGTGAGCAATGGGACCTCATGATAGGTATCTACTCGGTTCGTAGCTTGGCAGCCAATAATTCCACTCGTGCTTCAAGTTCTGCCTTTCCCCGGACATATTTAGTCCGTGTTTTCGAGAAGAACGTGCAGAATAGGTACCGCAAGTTTTCCGATGCTATTCGGCGATAATAAAGCCAAATTTATTTCGCCGTTTTCTGGCATATTGAACTGTAACAGTCGTGGCAACACTTTGCGCCTTTTTCCTTATACTTCGCAATTCGAAAAAAAATAACACTAAATGTTCATTAGATCAAACGACATAATCTAATCCAAATGTTGAACTAATTCGATATTTTTCTGGTGGTTTCCCTGCAAGAGAAGTAAGGGAAGCGTTGAAGGCTGTCTACCTTGTCCCTGCAATTAAGGGCCAAGCCCAGCGGGTACCACGGCTCTTGCTAACAACTCTCCACCCGTCTTCTGCTTACTTTTCTTACCCCACCTCAATCGCAGCGTAATTGCCTACAAATATCGTATGTCCAATTTATATTTGTACTGCTTGCCTTCATGGCTATTCTCCAATATTATCACTCTTGACCTTGATCATATAGGTCACTGCTATGAAAATATCAGTAATAAAATCCACAGTCCCGAGGGAATTCTCACTCGAGTTGCAAGGCCGTATTCTGGGGGGGGGGGTACCCGGTTTGAATCCCCCCCCCCCCCGAAATTTATGACTGAGTCAAAAATTGTAAAACCTTAGTAAAAATTAGTAAAATTAGTCGAAAACCGAGTCAAAAATTAGTAAAAAAAAAAAAACCCTAACAAAATCCTGGATCCGCTCTTGTCAAGTTGCAATGCTTATTCAAATTATAATCCTTTGGTCACTGAATCAATGATTTTCAAAATATTGGCTGAAGGTCAAAGAGAGACTATAATCCTTTACTGACTATTAGTGATCGTTAAAATCCAAAAAGAGGTCTTAAGACCAGAGGTCATTATTTGATTCTATTTCAATACTTAGGCAGCACTAGCGCGCTGCCTATGATTAGTCATGTCTTGATGCACCCTACTGCAAAATACTTGATAACTTCAATTCCAAATTTCATCTATTTATTAATACTGATTTGTGGTAGTTGTATGCTTGGAAGATTATTTGATTATATTTTTGTTCATTTTTGGTTTAATGGAGTTCT
This sequence comes from Artemia sinica, assembly GCA_027921565.1. Classification (NCBI taxonomy): domain Eukaryota; kingdom Metazoa; phylum Arthropoda; class Branchiopoda; order Anostraca; family Artemiidae; genus Artemia; species Artemia sinica. The sequence goes on from CM051272.1 coordinate 25,809,802, forward strand.
TTACTTTTTTTTTAAACTTATTTTTTGCAAAAAGTTTTTCTTGATTAATCCGGTTAAAGGGCATCCGGTCAAAATTTGAGATGGTCAATTTGTTCAAAAAAGTTCAAAGACCAAATAGTCCTAGAAGATTGGGAGAGAAACTGAAAGTTTTGATGCACTTTTTAGATGACAAAAAAGATTGTGCCACGAAAAAGAGGTCCGCCATTTTCTAGACAAAATTGGTCTAGTTTATACAAGATAAATGATTAACATGGACATTTTTCTTAATACTTGATCCTCTTTATGTTTCATTAAATTTTATTTAGTGATGTATAATTACCCATAATCTATTATAAAGGAGGGGTGGGGGCTCATTTTTTTTGGTGCGTGGGGGTAGGGGGTGGGGTCGACAGATGACTAAAAGAGCGTGTTCCAATGCCCAAATTGTCTGACTCTTCATGAGCCAACCAATAAGTATAGAACGAGGTAGAAACTGATCTCAAATTCATCTTGATTCCCGAGACAATCTTTGTGACAAGTCCCATTTTGACGATATTTTTCTATGTAGCGTTCACATGCCAGCTGGCACCGAGGTGGAAAAGGCAAAACTTAAGCCTCGCCAGGAAATTACTTGTGGAGGGGGGAAGGGCAACTGCTACCAGAAGCTTGGTTTTCAGCTATCTTAAATGGCAATATTTTTTGCCTATTTATATACAATTGTTTTAGTGTATTTAAATTTATATATGCAATGGATCGAAACATTAGAAAACCCTATTTTAGAGATGACGATGGCTTCAGTCATGTATAGTATCAAATATCACGCAGAGTTTCTATTCTTGCGAACAAAAATATCCATTTCTGTTCACCCGAAATTTGGTAGTAAAAATATTATCAAGAATTTATTTAGCCTAACTGTTGTTGATCGAAAATTTTGACTAAATATTCAAATTTTGTCGAAGATAATAATTACAATTCAAAATTTCAATTCTTAGGCATAAAATCAGTTTATAATTATTTGTATAATAAAATACTAAACTATACCTAATGGATACTAACATGATCATTTCTTGCAAAACTCTTTTGTTAGAAAACAAGACTAAGTAGTGTAGATAAAAAAAAAACAGGGAAATAATATTTGCTTATGGGATACCTCCATTCCACTCTCTCCCAAAAACAAAAGGAAATAGGCCGCAAACCATCCCTACCTCCTATAACTGAGGAAAAATTCGAAAACGAATTTCATCCCTCCCTAAGAATATGATTAAAATTTGTCAGAATCGATATTAAATTTATTTTTATTTGCTAGTATATAGGAGCTTCCCATCTGCTACCAAGACTTTAGATATCTTTAGAACCGGAAATAACGAAACTCCTTTCCCAATTTTGGATCCCGAAGAATAAGTCCCAGATACCATAGATCTTTAGTATCTTTAGACAGTGGTTTTAGTAAGAACCTATTAGCATATGCTAGTTTAAATTTTATGGGAATTTTCATTTCAATTTTTGTTTGCCTAAAGTGTCAACTATTTATTCATTGCAATTTGGGATCTTTATTAGTTTGATTAAATAAAAAACAATTCTTTTTTCAAATGAGAGTAGGGAGCAAAATTAAAACCCACAATTGACAGAAATTGTTATATATATGAAGGGGGTTGCCCCTTCCTCAATCCTAGCTCTTTACGCTAAAGTCTTAAAAATCTTAAAAAAGGTTCTCATTCAAATCCGATAGCCCTTCTATTTCAAGAGTCGTTCTTAAATAATTGTGAAAGCAAGTCAAACTTTTGCATAAATAGCAAGGGTTAAGGAAGGGGCAACCATTTCTGTTGGTTTAAAGTTTCAATGTTGCTCCTTACTTTCAGTTGAAAATCTTCTCTTATTTATTTAATTTCGGACCGTTTTTCTAATAATACCAGAATATCCCATTCCCTCCACCGTGTAAAATTTTGTCTGGAAAATTCCCTCGGACAAATTCCTTCCTATGAGAAATTCGACATGTGAAATATCCTACTCCACAGCCTCCCCCCCAAAAAAATCCGTGCATTTCCAGATAACAAACACTATATTTTAAAATTGGCAAATTACATAACTTACAGTCCTTTCCCGAGGAACTATGGGGGCGAGGGAGGGTCTTAAACGATTTCCAAAGGCATGGTTATTGGCTATAAATCCATGCTGAGTCAAATGACCATTGGGTGTCGTTGGAAAAAGGGGAAGATGATTTCTTAAACTACATCGGCCTGCCAAAATATGAAAAAAGAAAACAATCAAAAATGGAGTTTTTTAAGGCCAAACGAAAATACTGAAAAAACACACAAAGCGAATATTTCGGGGGGATACACCTGCCTCTCTTCTTCAGCGTGAACGCAATAAAACATTCAAGGAAAATGCCGAAGAAAAAGGCAAACACGGAAAGTTAATGCGAAAAAACAAAGCCAATAAAAAAAAAATTATAAAAATAATAAAACTAAATAAAAGCCAAAAATTTTAAGAATTAAAACCAAATACCTAACAACCATAAAGCATATCATTTACCAAAATCAGAGATTTGCACAAAATCCAAAAAACCTGAACTGCCATCGACGGATACTAGCGAACAACTGAGAAAAAAAAAAGAAAAAATGAAGTCAACAACCAGCAATTAAACAAGTTGGAGAACTATGTCGTCTGATTTCTGACTTTAATAAATACATTCGTTGCAGACACCCTTTGACATCTAAGGGGTTTTTAACGTGTTTGATATTGTGATTAGGAAGGTGGTTCAGGTTTATTTCAGGGATTACTAAATTATTGGCTTCTCTTGTGCGAAAACCGTAATATGACTCATTTATTCTTAAATCACCGGAATCTCTGTTCCGATTTTCATTAAGTTCGCTTAACTTTTAACCGGTGTTCCCCCTTTTTCCAAAAATTAGGCTAATTTACTAAGGCTCGTAGCTATTGATGGGTAACATTAACCTTAATGAATTTTCAATATTTGGAATTAGTAAACAAGCCAATTTTTTTATACCAATTCTAATATTTTATAGAGTAACTATTACATTTTGAACTAACTGTTTACGATATTCCAAATGCAGCAATAGAACCTTGTTCTTGAAACTTTCAGGAATTTGCTAAAATAAAAATTCACGGACTTCTGTGAAAGTTCCTTTAACCTAGCTCAGTGGATGGCAAAGTTATTTGCCAAAGAATAATTAAAATATTCCGGATACCAGACCTATTTACTAATTGGGTAAGCTTTTGTTATAGTTCTAAATCTTTATTACATAACGGGTATTCTTAATCAGTGACAGATCTACTTAACAGTCGCGCCAGGGTGACGTTGAGAGCGTCAAAAACCACTCTAAACTGTAGTTTAATTTTGCCTGAGCATGAGCAATTGAATTACAGACACAGATACTATTTCAAGTGATTCTAAAAAATGGATAATAACATAACAACAATCGCTTTCCAGATTCTCCCTTTAATATTTTCAAGAAAGCAGCTGAGTGAGGTGTAGAAAACTGAGTAATCCGCTCAGATATAAATTCTTCTTAGTTCAATTCAGTTGCTTATCAACTTCATTTGAAATATCAAAGGATTTTTTTTCCAGGAAGGGTTGGTTTATTTTAAGAAAAGGGAAATCAGTAAAATTCTAAACTAGGGCTTTTTCTGACTAGATTTGAACATAACAATAGAAAACTGAAGGTAAACTGTAATTTCTGAAAAAAACAAAAACAAAACAAAAACTTATGAAAATGCAAAACCTTCGGAACATTCCAAAATAGCTTTAAGAAGGTGCTTCCTCAATTTATAATATGTTTCATAGGCTGGTAAGTTAAGCTGATTAATGCACGTATGAGCCGAGGGTAGACGATCAGTTGATGTGTCATCACGATGAATCTGAAATTTTTGTTTTCCATTCGCGCCTTGAAGTTCACCGAACCCTTGAACAGGCATTCTGGAAGTACCTGTGACAAATTGCAAAAACTTGGTATGACCTACCTCATCAAAACTAAGAAGAGCCTGCCAAAACCACTGAATCTGCAAGGAGTTTTCTTGGTAGTTGGAATATTCAGTATTAGCTCTTAGGTCTTCGATATCGATTTTTGGAAATCCAGATATTAAAAGTTCCAACTCTTGTTCAGTATATATGGATATGAGCCTTTTTGGGATAATGTCATAAAATCCTTCTAAGAAAGCATCTAGTTGTTTTCTGATCGCTCCAGTCATTTTCATCTGACACACCAAACGAACGTATTCCATTTTATTCTCCTCGGTTACAGTGATATTTCTTCCATTAGGCTTCAAGTCACGAATCTCAGTTACGCCAAACTCTTGCACTTCCGTGGAAAAGGTCAGCTCATACCCCAGTTCAGCAATATCATGTTCCATTAAAAATACCAAGCCCTGATAAAAACTATAATCTTCGGTTTCCATGTCTGTGTACTTTACATGCTTTCCAAGGATGTGCTTATAGAATGATCTTGTAAAATAGCATTCTAAAAGTTTATTATCATATATGGCTTTGGCAATCACTCTTCCAACAAACTTGAAATACTGTAAGTGATTTGGATTGTAGTCTGAGGATTCATTGATCACATAGGTCACTCTATCACCAGGTGAAATTTTGAAAAAGGCATATATTGGATTAAATATCTCTCTTGAAATGATAACATACCACTCTCTAAGAAGACCACCGTTATCTTGTCCTTCTTCTCCTTCAAAAACTATATAAAATGGATGCTTCCATTCTTCTGCATTACGCCTATGTAACTGCCAGAACGAATCTTGAAAAACGTTTTCTCTACGGACATGAACAGTCAGAAATTCCCTTCGGTGGCCTTCATCAGCTCTTTCAAGCTCAGATCTAAAAAAACGTTTCTTCACGTCAAAATCTAAGACATGGGTATGGTCCACCAGAACTGCAAACAGATTATCAGCTAAATTGCAACTAGATTGGCGAAGAATTTGATTCAAAACTGTCCGATGTTTTTCCGCAAAATTCAAAAACTTTTGCACTTCTTGAGACAAATAGGCTTCTGTAGGTACTAATTTCGGCAAATCCGTCGAGCTCGTGGGCAGTGGTAAAGGTGGTTCTTGCAGTACATTAGGGGCAATATCCTGCTTTTTATTTTTTGCAGCAGATCCGTAAATCAAAAAGAAAGCCTCTACTGTTGGCTGTAAGATAAGCATAAAAGGACTGTCAGGGGTTTCAGATAGTAGCTCAAATAAAGCTGTCCAAAGCTCATCTAAGTCAAGCTGCTCACTAAGAGATTTTTGCAGTAATTCGAGTGGAATAGGAATGTTTGTTTCAGGTTCATTATAAACTTCCACTGGAGCTTCTTTAGTAGTGATGTTGCTCTCATTCGATGTTTTTGTTTGTACTCCATTGTCAGCTTCAGCGACTGGCTGTTGGATTTTGGGCGAATTTGCTTCCTTTAACTGAAGAATACGCTTTAGTATATGCAAGAGAAAGGTCTGATTAGAGTCTTTTGTAGTTAGCGGTGTCATAGAGAGTAACCGTAATTCACCAGTCAAAGCCTTGGGTTTTGATGGATTCAATAAAACAACCTTATCACCGGTAAAACGATCAACCATCACCCCGTTATAGCTTTTCAACGAGTTTGATTCTTCATGTACTAAACCCAGTTTTTCACAAACGTCAGTTTGTACAGATGTGACGCTACGTAATTCATTAAAAAGACTTTGAATTTGGTCTGTAATCATACGTCCTTGTTCTCTAGCTTCACCTAGAAGCAACTTTAACATGAAAAAAATCACTAAGATCAGGTCTGAGTGCTATAATAGAGCTCGTATCAAGAATAGAGCTTGCATCCATCAGAAATGCCGCTTCAAGCCAGCGACCAAGTGTGCTCGGGGTTTGACTAGAGTTGGAAATTCCAACAGATGAACCAACAATTTCTTCACCTTCATGTCTTACTTCAAAATAACCATCTTCTTGATCCCCCAAAAAGTTATCAAAAAACAAGAAAAGCAATTCAGAGCCTAATCCAAGTACTTGTGAGGCATACAACTCTACAAGATTTTGATTTGCTGATGGTCCCAGCAGCCGCCGAATAATCATAGAAGTGTTAGGTCTCTTTGAACGGTGGTTTCGACTTGGATTAAAATTTCGCTCTTGGACTGGTCCATTTTCGGTCCAGACCCAGTGGAACACATCTTCATCATTGTTACCACTGTTATCTTCATTTTCAGATGCTTCATCATGTTGCTCATCATCATTTTCTCGATCATTCTCTTCCTCACCTACAACGAAAACAAGTAATAAAGATAATCAAGTTCAAGGTTATATACCAAATTAAATATACTGTATAGCAATACAAGGATGTTAAAAGATTAAAAAAAAAGACACACAAAACATAAAGACAATAAAGGCAATAAAGGAAAAGAAGGATAAAAGAAAAGCAGATCAAAAGAAAAAAAAAGTGAGATTTGAAGACCCATAAAACCTAGGTAAACAAAACACTAAAATCTTGAAGTGATAACTATGGGTGCTAGTACATATTTTTCCAAAGGGGGTTAATAGGAAATGAGGTATTGGAGGCTCGAAACATTTTCTCAGTGCTATCGACTGAGTTTTCGATTACTTGCGATGCTGATTTTATTATATTTCTAGTACTTGTGAAGGCTTTAACTTTTCCCCGAAGTCTATCTATTAAGATACTCTATCTTGACCCATGAACCAAGCTTCAATCTGTAGAAGAACTTTCAACGTCACTTGCTGTTAATCTTTCTAGGGTTCTAGGGGTTTTCTGATCCAGACATTACTGCGTAAGGACAGCGGGTGGTTCTAATGTAAGAAATTTTACAAATTTCTGTTGTTTGGAACTGTATTGATTCTTCAGATCAGCGTCCTTCGCATTCAGGCGTCTTTTTCTTGCATCATTCCTAACAAACAATTACCTTCTTAATTGTAGATTTATTTCCTGAAAAAAAGGGTTGTTAATGGATTTGTTCCTCTTCGTCACTTTCATCAGCGGTTGGGGAATCGACCTTATTTGCTCGCTCGCTTTGTGGATGAAAAGAATCTAACCAAGAAAGTACTAAAGATCCGTTTAGTTCTTCCCCCTTGCTTTGATCATTTAAAAGGTTCAGAAATTCACACGGCTTCCCTATGTATATGGGTGAAATTGTTTCCTCCTCTTCCCCTTTGGATAGTAGTGGTGTAGATTATCGAAGTTTTTGGGAGAAAATTCTTTTTTTTTCATTCGATTTTGATGTACAATTTCCCTTGTCTGCATCTCTAAGTGCTTTAAACGAAGGCAAGATTATTCGGAAGTGCATTTATTACCCAAAAAGAACCGTCCCATTTTGCTTTCAACTTTTTCGTCCCCCCATAATTTGTTTCCTGCAAATATACAAGGTCTCGCCTTTTATTCTGTTTTGCATCCTTAATTCTTTCATCGTCTTTTTTTGTGTTGTCTGCACATTCTAAGTTTTGACTTACTTGTTCTATCGTTTTTTTATCATCATGATCATTTCTTACTTACGTTGATCACGAATGTTCTAAATTCTTTCGTTTTCAACTGAATCCAAACAAATTCTTGGATCACTGAAATTTTGGAAAAAAGAATGGGGTGTCATTTAAAATACGCAAGTATGCTGTAATTATAGCGAATACGACATAAGGTAAATGGTCGCACCAATTTTTGGTTCCTATTTTGCATAGAGGCTCAACATATACACGGGTCTTCTATGTTTTCGTTCAATCTTTCTATTTGAACTAGTCTTGTAACTAGGCGTAAACCAGCCCTTTATTCCGATATAGCTGGCCATTTTGTCCAACAATTTAGCTGTAAAAAAAGTTCCCTTATCAGAGAGAAGGATTTTGGGGAAAATGCCGTGTTCTAAAAATAGTCGGTTCACTAAGGTTTTCGTAATAGTGGTCGCTTGCTTATCCTTAATAGGGAAACCGAAAAGACATTCCGGATCCTCCAACACTAATGGAAATCAAATGTCCTATTCCATTTGTAACAGAGTAATTTCTTTATTCTGCGAGTGGCATTTTTGGTGATTTTTGTCTTGCGCATCATTCACATCGTTGAATGAATGTTTTTAACGTTTGATTGAATATAGAAATTTCATTTTATTCTACCTAATGTTTTGCCTCTTGGATGTGACAACCACTTATCATATGTGAGGTTAGAGTTTTTGGGATAACAGGGGGTGAAAAACCCAAAAACCCTAGAAGAGGGTTTTTGGGATAACAGGTAAAGAACTTAGTTCACTTCTCAGATACTCTTGTGGCGCTCTGTAATATCTGATAAGATTTTCTTTCTCCGTTTAACTAAAACCGATCTAATTCTTTAAGAGGTCACTGAGATGTTCTGGGAGTTCTTTGCTATTAAGTTGAAAAACATTTGATGGCTAAACAAAATTCATTGTTATCCTGTTTTGGGGGTATATTTTTATTCGAAAAAGTATTCACATTTACAAAGGGGTTATCTAAAGTTGGTGCAACATGTAATTAGTGTGCAAGATGTAAGTTAACACATGGTAGGTTACCACTGGGTAACTTGCCCGGTAATGGTACGTTTTAGGACAAACTTACTGGTAATTTTCATAAGTGGTAAGTTTAAGTTGTTGATGAACAAAAATTTTCTCAGTTGAAACAAATCATCCCTAAGAGAGCCACCTCTTTACTAAAATCTATCGTAAAGTAATTTTCATTCATCAGATTCAATGCAAGAGTCATACCCCTATGAGCTTATGCTGATATTGCTCTGTCGGACTACCTCTTTGTCATTTCCTCCCTGAGTAAAAAAAAAGGAAAAAAAGGCATACACGATAAGTAAGTCAGTCTGAATAAATAAAACGTTTATAGCAGAGGTCAAATTAATTTGGTTAGTTTTTGACTCAAATTTTTCAACTGGCTATCTTTAACTATAGAATAAATAATCAGTGAATTATATATCCTGCTATAATGCGAGTAATAAGTCATATTAATAAAAAGAATTCCCGTCCTACCGATCAATGCGGTTCATGAAAGAGTAGTGGGAACCTTTACAGTCTATGTCAATCAAACAGTTCGCGGTAACGAACTGTAAGTAAGGAGCGACCCGGCTCAATGGTAACCGAAACTCTAAAAAACGGAATTTTGATACCAATAGATACATCAAAAGAATCACATTTTAATTCTGATTTCAAATATATAAGTTTCATCAAGTTTAATTATACCCATCAAAAGTTACGTGCCTGAGAAAATTTGGCTGATTTTCGAAAAAAGGGGGAAAGACCCTCTAAAAGCTATAGAACCTTAATTAAAATCACAAAATCATATTCAGCGTATCAGAGAACCCTACTGTAGAGGTTTCAAGCTCCTATCTACAAAAATGTGCAATTTTCCATTTTTTTGCCAGAAGAAAGATCACGGATGCGTGTTTTTTTTTTCCCCAGGGGTGATCGTATCGACCCAGTGGTCCTAGAATATCGTGGGAGGGCTCATTGGAACAGAAATTGAAAGTTCTAGTGCCCTTTTTAAGTGACCAAAAAATGGAGGGCAACTAGGCCCCCTCCCACGCTCATTTTTTTCCCAAAGTCACCCGATCAAAATTTTGAGATAGCCATTTTGTTCAGCATGGTCGAAAATATGATAAAAATGTATTTTAGGATGACTTCATCCCCCAAAGTCCCCGGGAAGAGGGCTGAAAGTTATGAACTTTACTCAATGTTAACATATAGTATTGGTTATTGGGAAGTATACAGACGTTTTCAGGGGGGATTTTTTCTGGTAGGGGGGGGGGAGTGGTGGGTCGGGGGCTATATGGGAGGATCTTTCCATGAAGGAAGCTTTCATGGGGGGAGGGACATTGCTATGAAGGGGGCGCCGGATTTCCCAGCATTATTAAAGAAAAAGATCAGAAATTAAATAAAAAAAACAACAAGTTTTTCAACTGATCAACTGATTGTGATTAAGGGGTCATTTTTAAAGAATTGGAAAAAAATTCGAACTTTAGCTTAAAGAGCAGGGTATTGACTAGGGGGCGAACCCCCTAATATACGTGTTAAAAATTTATGAATATAGAAGTTCGTTAGGCTACGTAAGTTAATTCGTAAGTTACGTATATTTATTACTAATAAAAACGTTCGTAAATAAAATTAAACAAGTTTCGAGAAAGCCATTTAACCAAATAAAAGTAAAATTAATATACAAATTTTGTTTTAATTATTCATGTACGGTGAGCCAAAATCAAAAACTGCATTAATTCAAAAACGTTCAAAAATTAAATAAAAAAAACAGGTTTTTTTTAACTGAAAGTAAGGAACGACGTTAAAACTTAAAACGAACAGAAATTATTCCGTATATGAAGGGGGCTGTCCCCTCCTCAACGCCTCGCTCTTTACGCTAAAGTTTGACTTCCTCACAACTCTATTTTTTTAAACAATAAAAAAACTTTAGCATAAAGAGCAAGGCGTTGAGGAGGGGACAGCCCCCTTCATATACGGAATAATTTCTGTGCACCAAATAATTTTGCACCAAATCTTTTTGGTGCAAAATCACTGACACAGGATGAGTTTACAGATGCAGTAAGTAATATAAATGAGCTTGCTACATTTTCCTACCAATTTCGGAAGAATGGTGATTCATTTAACGAAAGATCTGAAGCTGACTTTGTCGTGGTCTTAAACACAGAACTCTGTAGCTGCATCTTTAAAAGTGGCCCATTTTTCGAGTCATTGTACTTTTAGACTGCAAAAGCTGTCGAACCGGCAGCTTGTAGGTGGGCTGTTTTTGTTGCGAAGTTGGTGCTTACTTGAGTGGCTGTAAAAATCTCAAAAATTTGTTACCGTTGACTCCTGCGACAGACTCTGGTCAGGTTATCGACTAGTACAGATCCACCGTAGAAACCACATTAAGCATGAAACAGAAAACAAAATTCTAATGGTCCATCAGTCACTCAATAGAAAAAAAAAATGAGCATTGTCATGCAGCTTCAAAAATGCCTGGAAATCGACGTGAAACACTAGAAGGGATGTTCACGCTGCCATCATGTCTTTCTATCAATAGTCTACTGCCATGTGATAGTGAAGATGGTCAGGTGGAAGATGATTTGCCAGACATAGCAATTGAAGATCCACCAGACGGGGAGGAGGAGCAGCAGCTGCAGCAGCTCTAGCTTATCTCTTATAAGAAATTATCTGATGTCTAAAGTGCATATTTTTCCCTCGTTTTTACCATTTGAAACTTACCACTTATACAGTAAATTAAGGTAACTTACCAAAGTTACCGGTAACTTATTCGGTAATGGGAAGTTTCGAAACTTACCGGTAAATCTTGCACACTATATGTAATTCGTTTTTATCTTCAGGGTTTCTTGAAAGAAAATACGACAATATATTACAACGGCTTTATATATAAACAGGATTGTAATCACAGGGCTGAAAGCGAAGAATTCACCTTGTTAGTCTTGCCGAACAATTTTGCATAGTAAGCAGAATTTATTTATACTGACTTTTTTTATTTTTAACTTTCTTCGGAATTCAGGTGCCCTGTAATTTTTTTTCTTTTTTTTATCTCGCTACAACATTCTTAAGAAAAACTAGTTAAGCTTCTAGTGTTGTACCAAAAGAATTTTTACCTGCTGTATATCTGTTTTAACAGTTATAATTTTAATCCACAAATCGAAGCAATGTTTTCACCTAGACAAACAATTTTTGTTCAATTATATTTAACAAGAACTAAGCTTGTGGATTGAGACTTAAAATTGACAAGACTTGAAATTGGATTTAACTCTTCCCAAGTCAATATTATTCGAGTTGTACCTGTAATTAGAGCTTGATTACCACAGAAAGATTTTGGTAGCTCTAACAGCAGATTTCTCGATTTCCTCTCAGACCAGTAGTGCTAGAACGGTTAGTATGAAAAGACAAAAAAAAAATATTAGCCTTACTTTGCCAAGAGCTGGAATATCATTTAAGACGCATAGACAAGAAAATTTTTTTTACATGATAGCCTACCTTCGGTTTAATTTTGTATGATTAAAGAGCATCCAGGCTTTAAAATTCAACCCTGAACTTTCTTCTGACCTCAACTTTAATATGGGTAGCGCGAAGTACTTGAAACTAGGAGAGACGTGCCTAATGACCTTTGAGACAACAGAGATAATAAATGTAAATTACTTTTATTTATTTCTTAAAGCGGACAACGATAGAGGACTTAAAGGTCCTTACTGGCAACAAAAATTATAGTCATCGAAAGGTTATATGGGACAATAAATACTTAATCCATAAAACAAAAGGTAAATCCGTAAACACTTACTATACCAAATATGGAGTATCAGAACAATCTAATTTATCAAAATACAAAATTTTACAACCCTTATCTTTGAGGCAGGGCATATATAATCTAAATATCCAGACTACACTTCCATGCGTTTTACTAAATAAGATTAAGGTCAATTTTATAGTTAATATAACTTTCAGAATTTATTTTCAATGTAATATATTTAGTTTTCATCGAATTATAGAGTTTATAATGAGTGTTTCGTTAAATTTTTTCATTATTTTTTTCCTTTTTTTAAGTTATGGATTGCTTTGATAAAAATAAACAGCGTAAATATAAATAATTTTGATTTTTAGAACGATTGAATTTAACATATTTTCATTATCATTGGATTTAACGTTAAAACAACATATTTTTCTGGTGTCATTTAATTAAAGCCTGTTTGGCTTGGAGCACATGCCTGCTTTCACTTACTAGGCCTAGATGAGTGCGTTCAGTTTTCAAATAGTGGGAACATTATGGTCCAGGATACATTTGAAATGGCCTTGGAGTTCTGGTTACAGGTAACTGCTTTAAAATGCGTCAAAATTGGTTGCAAAACAAACTATTTCTGAGGAAAGAAAATTTCAAATATAAATACAGGAGTAAGGCTTAAATTATTACATACACGAGCAAAAATACACAATTATTTACAAATAAATTCTCAGTTTGGCTTTTAGCCACATGGTTAACTATAGTAATTCAGAGATAATGATTAATTGTATATTAACAGGAGTTGTATCTTGAACATCACTTTAAGAGAGCTGAACAAAACATAGGTCAAGAACACTGATTGCTAAACACTATTATTTTTTTGTAGGCCACTGCCTTAAGGGTCTATTCACTTCTGGGCCCCCTGATTTTACTACAAATATACATAAACCACTTAGAATTTATATTCAATTCTAAGGTAGTGGATTAACGTAAATTATGTTGTAAAATGAAGAAAAACCTTTATTTAAAGAAAACTGCAATTAAAACGTCAAAAACTCAAACTGCAACATCTGGCTTTAAAGAGTAAACGAGAACTGAGATAAAAAATTAAACTCTGTTTACTCCATATACTCATATTACTACATATACACTGTATAAGCACTAGCTATGAATAAACATATACACAAGTATTCCTGTGGTATTATATATTCTGGGAGAAGATATCTGACTAGAATCTCTTGTTTTTTCGAATTTGACTTTTAGATACTAAAATCTGTCTTTTCTAATTTTGCTTTTTTTTGTTTGACAAATTTATTCGCAGTATTTGCCTTCAATTCACTTTCTATAATTTATTTATACTGACTTTAGAAGTTTTAATTGTCTTTGTACTTCAGGTAACTGAGCAAGCGCAGTAAAGCATTTGCCTGTCAGTTTTGTCTCTTTTTGTCTGGCTACAATACTCTTAAGAAAAAATAATGAGGTTTCTGGTGTGGTCCAAAAAAAAAAATGTTCTGCTATATATCTGCCTTAACAGTTATAATTTCTAGTCAGAAATTCAAACTTGGTCGTCACCTAGACGAACAAATTTTTTTCAATTATTTTCAGCAAAGACTAAGCTTGTAACTTAAGACTTAAATTTGACAAGACCAGAATAGAATTTTACTTTGGTCATCTCATTATCGTTTGAGTTATACCTGTACATGGAGCTTGATTGTCACAGGAAGCTTTTGGTATCTCCAACTGTAAATTTCCATATTTTTCGTCAGACTGGTAGTACTAGAATGGTTAATATTAAGACAAAAAAAAAAAAAAAAAAAAAAAAAAAAAAAAAAAAAAAAAAAAAAAAAAAAATCAGACAAACATTTTATATAGCTAATTGATAGGCAACAAACTGATATAGCAAGAAGCTTTCCTTCTTTTTCTTTTTTTTTTGTTCCTTTTTCGGTCTGATAAAAAAAGACCTGTTGAGATGCTATTTATTGTTCTGTTTAAGTTTAAAATGAATATAGTGCAATGGAAGTAAGAAAAAGCAACTAAAAATCAAAGAAAATATAGCTCACCCCCATCAGCATTTTCCTCCTGATCTTCGTTAGGTGTTAGGGGTGGAGGATGTTCTTCAATCTGAGACCCTTCCAAATCATTAGCTATTATATCTGTATCTTCTCCTAGATGCGCTTCAGTTCTTACATCCCTTTCAATTGTGTGAGGAGTTGGCTCTGATACGTTTGCTGCAACTTCTGCTGGAAATAGAGAGGCTGAACTAGAATTGACGAAACGTCTCAAAAACTCTAGAGGCTTTAGAACAGAACTCACAGTTGCTGCTAAATTTGGGCAGGTACGATCAAGACAATGAGAGGCGCGATCCAACTCTGACGCCATCCCCAGGTTAATCATTACTTTTACTACAGAAGTATTGTTATTTGGTGGCATTACCATAGCACGACTTTCGAATTGGGAACCTGAAGACTCAAGAATACTAGAAATCAAATCAGCTATGGCTTGAATTCGAGTAGGTTTATCATTTGATTTCTGAAGAACAATAGAACGCTGTAAAGCCTTTTTAACCTCAACTACCAACTTGTTCTGGGCATCAGGAGTATGGCTGCATGATGCTATTGCACCAAGAAATAATTTGGCGTGAGCTGGACAATCTTTGTCACCAGCTGTTTGAGTAGACGGCAATAAGTTATCAAGGATAAACCCGATAGCAGAGCAGTCCTCAGTAACTAATGGACTTGCACCAGCTGGGAAAGAATATTCTGTTATGAATTTCGAACACGCAGCGTAGGATCTCACCAATTCTCCAAGGATTCGACAGATAATACTTTTAGATAGAAGGTGCTGTTTCTTCTTCAAGCTTTCATCTTCTTCTGAAACTTTATTTAGCAAATCAATTGAACTAGGGTTTCTCAAGACTTGTTGCCTTTGCTGCAAACTATGAGACTTTTGCTCTTTTGAAGGCATAGGCTCATCTTGGCGAGTTACTGATGGTTTTTCAGGTTCAAGGATCAATGCGTCAAGCAGGCTACACAGAACTTGACACCCTGCCTTACTCAAAACAGGAACAGGGGATATAGGTTTGTTTGGACTTGCTTTTAAAGCTAATTTTGGCTCTTCTTCTTCTCCTTGGTGGAAACTCCTTTCCATACCCAGTTTCAGCGTTGAATTTGCAACATCCGCAAATATATTGCTATCTCTACAAGCAGCCGAGGCCAAAACTCTTAGAAAGAAATTGATTTCTCTTGTAGCGACGGCATTTATCGACACAGATAGACGCAATGTTTTCTCCATAGCATACCGCAATGAAGGCTGGTCTTCAAAGAGGTGCCTGATTAACAATGTTATAAGAGAGACAAAGCTATGAAAGGTAGAAATCTGAGTCAAGTTGAGAAGTTTCTTCATTCCTCCTAGATCAACAAACGAAACACAGTTTTCGTACTCGCGAGTAAGTCTTAAACAAATCCTCAAAACTGCGTTCAAAGTATCGCCATCAATACTAGGGACCAAGAGCCCAACACATGATCTTAATATAGTTTTGATCTGTTCTTTATTTAATGGATGCAATTTTTCCGGAGCATCCTCTTCCATACTTTCAAAATTTAAATTTTGAAAATTGAAATCCAGTGACTTCTTTTTCTGGAGAAAAATCATGATAGCTTTTCTAAAACTAGTTTCTTCGTTTATTTGCGTCATAGCTGTAAACTGAATAATATATCGATGCCTTCCAGAATTTATCTTTACACTAGTTTCACCATCCCAGAAGGCTTTGTCTATTATATCGTTATTATGCTTCGTATAGGAAAACCATTTACCAGAAACTACATCATACCACTTCCAATTATGATAACCAACTTTCTTCATAAAATTACGCCTAGATACTGCAACCACAACTTTGGAATATTCATCTATCATAAGTAACAAAGTGGCTATCCATTTGGGTAAAGACTTGTCAACGTTGGTAGAAGGCAAAATACGCTGTGAATTGCTCAAAAGAGATAATAAGCGATCTAATGTACCAGAGGTTGCAATGAGCTTTGCCCCTTCAGACTTAAATTTATCAATTAGTAATGTATAAAGATGTACATTGGTATATAGAATCAATGACGCTGGGTTCTCAATAAATTTCTTAACTACATTATCTACATCAGAGATACAGCCTATTATTTGTTCTATCTTTTCAACAGCATGATCTATACGTAGTAAAACTTTATGTAAAACGGTTGCTTTAAAGGATTGACTGGCGTTTTTTACAAGGGCAACCAAAAATCTACAGACACTATACACGGTCTCAGGTAAAGACTCCATTGTTTCTAAGCACTTTGGTAATATATCAGGACGGGATTCGAGCATAGAGCCATACTCAATTGATTCAAGAGTTAGAATAATTGCTTCATCTTCTTTAGTCAGGCTGGGTGGTAGCTGGGACTGAGCAATAGGTACAGCCGCTTGAGAAGAAAGTTTCTCTTTAATAGTTTCTTCACTATTTAAGACGTGACATAAGATAGACAGCATAGAATCTGTCACTCGCGCAGCATATGTCATGCATATTTTTCGATCCCATACTTTCAGTGCAACCTCCACTACAAGCTTGTGAATTTTGACTATGTATTTCAAAGGAGAGAATTTAGAGCTTGGTTCCTCTGGGGCGGTATGTGGAGAGTCAAATAAGGTTCTCAGATTACACAGCCTTTCACTTAAAGTAAACCAAAAATATAACAATTGCCCAATCGGCTTGGACAGCTCAGGAGTTTCAAAGTCAATTGTCAAAACCCAGTCAACAGCACTTTGAAGATATTTCAAGCCTCCACTTATAATAAACTCCTTCAAAATAAGATGGTATACAAATTCTTTATCGTCAAATAAAATTGACTGGATGAATTCAACATAACGAGTCAAGTAAGCTAATCTTCTTTTAATATATGCCTTAGATTTTGACTGAGTGTCAATATTAGTTGTCTCCCGTGCAAGGCTCTGGTCGGCTTCCGCAAGGCTATCTACCTTACCGTCTGTTGTTGTTTCTGTCACGGTATAAGTAGGATCTGTACCTAATGTATGCACTTCATTCAGCAATGTAATTATAGCATCAGTAGTATCTCCTTTGAGACTAGGCTGGTAACGCATTAATTTATCCATTGCACTTGAACAGTGGTAGCAGTGTCACCCAGAAAGTTTGAGTCACGCCTTCTGCTTATTGCAGGCAGAAGCTCAGGGCAAAATTAGGATGACAAAATGCGACTTGATGGTTTAAGTCTGAAAGAAAAAGCTTTGAGTTAATTAAAATGAAAGAGAAAAAAAACTATGAAAATACGACAGAACCTATGACTGAAACGAATCATCAATCTTAAAAGCAACATTATCATTGGCAGCGCAATAGCGCTGCCAAAGTAAAGAACGATGTTGGCACAATGTATTATTATTCCTGTCAAAACCCTGAATCAGGAAATTGGTTCTAGCACAAAACAGACCAAGTTTTGCAAAAATGTTTTTTTTAAAGTTGTCACAAAACCTCCAGCAAAAAATATACACATTTTTACTGCAGCTCTGCTATATTTTATCCCCCTTCCCCACCCTAATGTGCAAATACATAACCTAAATTATGTATTTCTCATGCATTCTGCCAATGCATCTATCATTTTGAAATCTCTCACTCTTATTTTTCTGGTTTTTGTTTTGACATGGTTGAATCAATTTACATGTAGCCTACATGAGCTGAAACAAGAGAGACACATCGGAAAAATATATAGGAAATATATAATTTAGTTAATATGTTTGTATATTAGGAGGGGGGTAGATTATAGTGGAGCTGTAGTCAAAATGTGTTCACTACCATTATTCTGAACATTACAAAGTAAAAATTATTTTCATATTATGCCCCTTTCTCAATAGGTAATTTACACCTTTACCTGGAATTTTTTTTTGAGAAGCCAGTTTTTTTAATATTTTCATAAAATTTGAGTCACTATGGGTTGTTTTGGTCACTATGAGTTGCTATCTTGAAATTTTGATTGGATATGTTTGGAGAAATGGTGGGCATGGGAGGGGGGCTAGTTGGCCATTAATCACTTTAGAGTATTAAAATGGGCACTAACCCTTTCAGTTTTCACTCAAGTCAGCCACTTTTTGAAGTTTCTATGACATTTTCCTTAATATGAGGTGCCCTGGTCTAAGAAAAAAAATACATTGTGCCCATATTGCTCTTTACTTAGGTAGAAATATTGCAAGCAGACCCAGAAAAGGCTTTCGACAAATCAAGCCATCCAGATATTCTTGAGTCAATGACAGATTTTAGACCTTTTTCTATGCAGAGAGATTATAGTTTTTTACACGGACGGCAACAGTGTGTTAGTGCTGATGGGGTACAATCGTATTTTCTTGAGGTTTTCTGTGGAATACCCCAAGGTACCAAAACGGGACCTGTTTTATTTTTAATACTGTGTAACAAAATTGCAACTTGGCATGAAAACAGAGCGAAGTTTGCAGATGATTTATCATTGCTGATACTTCATAAGCTAGGATCCATGAATAGTACGGATGGCATAATTCGCCATTTGGAGGCTGACTGTGAATAAAAACGGCTTTCAATTAATAGGAAAAAGTCAGCATTTATGAGGGTCTCGTTTAAAAAAAAAAAGTTCCTAGTCAAAGTGATATTATATGACAAATAATATGTAAATAATATGACAATTTTAGGTTTGACTTTTAACTCAAAAATGTCATGGATGGATCATGTAAATAATTGTACTAAGAAGGCGAATATAGCGTTGCGTAATCTAGTCACAATTCGGCGATTCGGTTTTAGTCGTTTTTCACTGTTGAATTTTTATAAACTGTATATTCGGAATATTTTAGAGTATGCTTGTCCTGTGTGGCATCCGGGGCTAAGTAAAGAGCAAAGAAATGACCTTGAGAATGTGCAGGAACAAGCTACCCGTGTGATATTAGGTCTGGAATTCACGAATTATGATGATAGCCTTAAAATCCTAGGCCTAGATGGACTTGATGCCAAGCAACACCAGCTTACAATGCCTTTTGAACAGAGGCTTTTGGAGTCAAGCAGGCATCGAGATTTGCTCCCTGAACCGGCAAGAACAGGGTGTAATACAAGGCACCAGAATAAACTCAAGCCTTGTAACCCCGTGGCTACCAACCGATACAGATTGTCTTTTCGACAGTATTTTGTGTCTCATTTTAATAAATAAGTGACAAGGAAGAGCGATTATTTAACTTATATTGTGTCTCATTTAATTCTTGTCATTTGACACAATAAATTCGTATTGTATCCTAAAGAACGATGTGGGCACAATGTGTGTGTGTGTGTGTTTTTTTTTTTTCTCCATACCCGGGCACTTCGTACCGAAGTAGTTGACGTAGAAACTTCGCAAAGAGCTCATTCGATTGGAAATTGGAATGGCTAGTGCCCTTTTTAATAGTCAAAAGTGATTGGAGGTCAATTAGCCCCCCTCCCAAGCCCATCATTCCCCCAAACACATCCAATCAAAATTTTGAGATAGCCATTTTGTTCAACGTAGTTAATTTCCAGATAGAAAATATTTTTTGAGGAGGACACTCCCCCACAACTCTCACAGCAAGGGTTTTAAGTTATGCCCTGGGGGCATATAAGGTTTTTATAGAAGGCGTTGTCATAAAAACTTCAAAACAGGCTCATTCGATTGGAAATTCGAAGGGCTAGTAGCCTTTTTAATAGTCGAAAGTGATTGGAGGGCAACTAGCCCCCCCCCACGCCCATCATTCCCCCAAATACATCTAATCAAAACTTTGAGATAGCCATTTTGTTCAGCGTAGTTGATTTTCGGATAGAAAATATGTTTTTGAGGAGGACACTCCCCCACAACTCTCAGAGCAAGGGTTTTAAGTTATGCCCTGGGGGCATATAAGGTTTTTATAGAAGGCGTTGTCATAAAAACTTCAAAACAGGCTCATTCGATTGGAAATTCGAAGGGCTAGTAGCCTTTTTAATAGTCGAATGTGATTGGAGGGCAACTAGCCCCCCCCCCACGCCCATCATTCCCCCAAATACATCTAATCAAAACTTTGAGATAGCCATTTTGTTCAGCGTAGTTGATTTTCGGATAGAAAATATGTTTTTGAGGAGGACAATCCCGTACAACCCTCAGGGTAAGGGTTTTAAGTTATGCCCTGGGGACATACAAGGTTTTTATAGAAGGCGTTGTCGTAAAAAACTTCAAAAAATGCTCATTCGATTGGAAATTCAAAGGGCTAGTACCTTTTTTAATAGTCAAAAGTGATTGGAGGGCAACTAGCCCCGCCCCACGCCCATCGTTTCCCCAAACACATCCAATCAAAATTTTGAGATAGCCATTTTGTTCAGCGTAGTTTATTTCCAGATAGAAAATATGTTTTTGAGGGGGACACTCCCCCACAGCCCTCAGGGCAAGGGTTTTAAGTTGTGCCCTGGGGGCATATAAGGTTTTTAAAGAAGGTGTTGTCGTAGAAATTACAAAAAAGCTCATTCAATTGGAAATTCAAAGGGCTAGTGCCCTTTTTAATATTCGAAAGTGACTGGAGGGCAACTAGCCCCCCTCCCCCTCCCCCTCACCCATCATTCCCCCAAACACATCCAATCAAAATTTGGAGATAGCCATTTTGTTCAGCATAGTTGATTTCAAAATAGAAAACATATTTTTGAGGAGGACACTCCCCCACAACCCTCAGGGCAAGGAAGTTATGCCCAGGGGTATATAAGGTTTTTATTGAAATCTTTGTCCTAGAAACTTGAGAAAGGGCTCATTCGATTTGAAATTCAAAGAGCTATTACCTTTTTTAATAGTCACAAGTGATTCGAGGGCAACTAACCTCCCTCTCACGCCCATCTTTTCCCCAATTACATCCAATCAAAATTTTTAGATAGCCATTTTATTCAGCGTAGTTGAAAGTTTTGGAAATTAGGTCTTTAAGGATGACAACCCCTCCCCCTACAGCCCTCAGGGCAAGGATTGTAAGTTATGCCCTGGGGGCATATAAAGTTTTTATTAAAAGCGTTGTCATAGAAACTTCAAAAGGGTTCATTCAATTGAAAATTGAAAGGGCGAGTGCCTTTTTTAATAATTGAGTGATTGGATAGCGACTAACACCCTCTCACGCCCACCATTTTCCCAAACACATCGAATCAAAATTTTGAGATACCCATTTTGTTCAACGTAGTTGAAAATTCTGGAAATTAGGTCTTTTAGGATGATAACCCACTCAGAGCCCTCAGTGCAAGGGTTGTAAGTTATGCCCTGGGGCATAGTTTTTATTGAAAGCGCTGTCGTAGAAACTTCAAAGGGGCTCATTCAATTAGAAATTGAAAGGGCTAGTGCCTTTTCTAATAGTTGAAAGTGATTGGATAGCAACTAACGCCCCTCTCAAGCCCACCATTTTCCAAAACACATCCAATCAAAATTTTGAGATATCCATTTTGTTCAACATAGTTGAACGTTCTGGAAATTAGGTCTTTTAGAATGATAATCCCCGGTTGTAAGTTATGCCCTGGGGGCATATAATGTTTATATAGAAAGTTGTTGCATAAATCATAGGCAGCACGATCACGCTGCCTAAGTAAAAAAATGAAGACACTCGAAAACGAGACAAGAAACGGGAACTAAGTAAAGAGAGAGGACACTCCCCCACAGTCTTCAGGGCAAGGGTTTTAAGTTATGCCCTAGGGGCATAACTAAGTGGGGGCGTAAAGAACGATGTAGACACAATGTGTTGTTGTTTTTTTTTGCCGTACCCGGGCACTTTGTATCGAAGGAGTTGTCATAGAAACTTCGAAAAGGGCTCACTCCAAACAAATGAGCCCTTTTTGAAATTTTTGCAACAACTTTCTATATAAACTTTTTATGCCCCCAGGGCATAATTTACAACCTTTGCACTGAGGGCTCTGAGGGGGTTATCATCCTAAAAGACCTACTTTCCAGAACCTTCGAATGCATTGAACAAAAAAGGATATCTCAAAATTTTGATTAGATGTGATGGGGAAATGATGGGCATGAGAGGATGTTAGTTGCCCTCAAATCACTTTCGACTATTAAAAAAGGCACTAGCCCTTTGAATTTCCAATCGCATGAGCCTTTTTTCAAGTTTCTATGACAAAGATTTCAATAGAAACCTTATAGCCTATTCTCCCAGGCATAACTTACAACCCTTGCCCTGAAGACTGTGGGGGGAGTGTCCTGCTCAAAGGTATTATTTGCTGAACTTTAAACTGCATGGAACAAAATGGCTATCTCAAACTTTTGATTGGATATGTTTGGGGAAATGGTGGGCATGGAAAGGGTGTTAGTTGCCTTCCAATCACTTTCAACTATTAAAAAGGGCACTAGCCATTTCAATTTCCAATTGAATGAGCCCTTTTTGAAGTTTCTATGACAATACATTCTATAAAAACCTTATATAACCCCAGGGCATAACTTACAACCCTTGCCCTGAAGGCTGTGGGGGAGTGTCCTCCTCAAAGACATAATTTCTATCTGGGAATACACAATGCTGAACAAAATGGCTATCTAACAATTTTGATTGGATGTGTTCAGGGAAAAGCTGGGCAAGAGAGGAGGTTAGTTGCCCTCAAATCACTTTCGACTATTAAAAAGGGCACTACGCCTTTGAATTTCCAATCAAATGAGCCCTTTTTCAAGTTTCTACTTGAAAGTTTTTTTCAAGTTTTAAAGATTTCAATGAAAACTTATATGCCCCCAGGGCATAACTTATAACCCTTGCCCTGAAGACTGTGGGGAGAGTATCCTACCCAAAGGTATATTTTCCTGAACTTTAAACTGCATGAAACAAAATGGCTATCTCAAAATTTTGATTGGATTTGTTTGGGGAAATGGTGGACATGGAAGGTTTGTTAGTTGCCTTCCAATTACTTTTGACTATTAAAAAGGGCACAAGCCATTTCAATTCCTAATTGAATGAGCCCTTTCAATTAGTATAACTTACAACCCTTGCCGTGAGGGCTGTGACGGGGTTGTCATCCTCAAAAACCTAATTTACAAAACTTAAAACTATGTTGAATAAAATGGCTATCTCAAAATTTTGATTTGATGTGTTTGGGGGAAAGGTGGGCGTGGGAGGGAGATTAGTTGCCCTCCAGTCACTTCTGAATATTAGGAAGGCCACTAGCCCTTTGAATTACCAATCAAATTAGCCTTATTTGAAGTTTTAATGACAACGCCTGCTATAAAAACCTTATATGCCCTGGGCATAACTTGCAACCCTTACCCAGAAGGCTGTGGGGAAGCGTCCACCTCAAAAACATAATTTCTATCCGGAAATCAACTATGCTGAATAAAATGGCTTTTTCAAAATTTTGATTGGATTTGTTTCGGGGAATGGTAGGGCGTTGAAGGGGTGTTAGTTGCCTTCCAATCACTTTTGACTATTAAAAAGGGCACAAGCCATTCCAATTTCCAATTGAATGAGCCCTTTTCGAAGTTTCTACAACAACTTCTTTGATACAAAGTGCCCTACTCTAAAGGAAAAAATAATAAATAATACATTGTGCCAACATTGTTCTTACTGTATATGTCCTCAGGGCATAACTTAAAACTCATGCCCCAAAGGTTGTGGGGGAGTGTCCTCCTCAAAAACATATTTTCTATCTGGAAATCAACTATGCTGAACAAAATGGCTATCTCAAACTTTTGATTGGATGTGTTTAGGGGAATGATGGGCGTGGAGGGGGCGGTAGTTGCCCTCCCATCACTTTTGACTATTAAAAAGGCACTAGCCCTTTGAATTTCCAATCAAATGAGCCTTTTTTGAAGTTTCTACAACAACACCTTCTATAAAAACCTTATATGCCCCCAGGGCATAACTTACAACCTTTGCCCTGAAGACTGTGGGGATTCTCCTCCTCAAAAACATAATTTCTATTTGGAAATCAACTATGCTGAACAAAATGGCTATCTCAAAATTTTTATTGGGTGTGTTTCGAGAAATGGTGGGCATGGAAGGGGTGTTAGTTACCTTCCAATCACTTCTGACAATTAAAAATGGCACAAGCCACTCCAATTTCCAATTGAATGAGCCCTTTTCGAAGTTTCTATGACAACTTCTTTGATACAAAGTGCCCTACTCTAAAGCAAAAAAATAATAAACAATACATTGTGCCAACATCATTCTTATATGCCCTCAGGGCATAACTTAAAACCCTTGCCCCAAGGATTGTGCGGGAGTGTCCTCCTCAAAATATATTTTCTATCTGCAAATCAACTATGTTGAACAAAATGGCTATCTTAAAATTTTGATTGGATGTGTTTGGGGGAATAATGGGCGTAGGGGAAGGGGGCCTAGTTGCCCTTCAATCACTTTAGACTATTGAAAAGGGCACTAGCCACTCCAATTTCTAATCGAATGAGCCCTTTTTAAAGTTTCTACAATAACTCCTTCAATACAAAGTGCCCAGGTATGGAGAAAAAAAAACAAAGAAAAAACAATGCATTGCGCCAACATTGTTCTTTACTTAGGCAGCGCTATTGTGCTGCCTATGAGAGAAGGAGGTCATACCCAAACTGTTGTTTGTAGTGATTTTTGTTCATTTCAAGCTTGATTTTCATTTTCAATTTAAGTTTCACTCATTTTCAGAATTATTTATTAATTTACATTAATATATATATTTGTATGTTTGTTTGCATTGATTGTTTATTTAATTTCTGTTTGTTTTAAGTTTCATTTATACTTCAATAGGAAAATATTTTTTCTTTGTTTTAAGCTTGATTTTCATATTCAATCTAAACATTACTTGCATTAAGATCTATTTATTCATTTATGTTATTACTTGTTGCATGTTTTTGCTATGATTGTTTATCTAATTTCTATTTGTTTTGGGTTTCTTTTATTCTTTAATAGTAATATCTGGTTGCTCTGAGTTTGAATTTTATAAGGTATTTGCATCTGCTGAGCTTAATTATAAAATGGCCCTTACTTTTCTTTGAAGAACTTTTTTTCCCCCTGTACAGTCTTTGTAAGGCTCTATAAGGCTATAGTTAGGCCTGTTTTGGATTTCGGTACATGTCTCACCTCCCCTTCCTATAAGAATGATACCAGTCTAATTGAAGGAGTTCAGGGGCATGCCACAAAGCGCATAGCTGGTCTACAAGATCACCCATACAACAAGAGACTGGAACGCATGCAGCTGCCAACACTTGTCTTCAGATGCCGCCATTGTGATATGATGCTGACCTACAAGTATAATGCAAAACCAAATAACCCCCTTATTACCAAACATTCAAGTCAGCACCATACAAGAGGACACTCACAAAAACTGTCAAAACATTCTGTCAATACATGAACACGGCATCACTTCTTCTCTGAGCATGTTGTCAACAATTAGAATAACCTTCAAGCTGAAATGGCAACTGCACCCACGGCTGTGTCCTTCAAGTCCAGACTGGACAAGGAACAGAATGACAAGCCATGGAAATATGAGTGGGACTGTCCGTCCCACTCAACTACTGACTGATGCCAACTTCATCATAATGAGTGTCTTGCTAGGAGGCTGGTGCTGCTTTGGGCTTAGATTGCATCTCTCCTGCATACGTCTCTTATGGTGTGTCACTGGGCCCTAACACAGTGATGAAATTTTGCCATCATTGACCCTGAGCACAACAGATCCTGTATGGATCTTAATTGCTCCAAAGTGCAAATTAAGGTAATTAATATTAAGAAACAACACTTAGCCATCAATTTATCTTGCAAATCACCTGTTGTCTGCTAATGAAATAGCAGTCTGACAGGTTTTTTTGATAGGCTACAGTATATAGCAATTGCCCAAATAATGCACCATTACCCATTTTAACTACAGCTCTACTATATTTACAACCCTTCTCCACCCTAATGTACAAATATATAACCCAAATTGTGTTTTTCCTCATGCATTCTGCCAATGCATCTGGTATTTTGCCAACTATCACTCTTGTTTTTTGGTTTTTGTTTTGCCATGGTTGATTCAATTTACAGGCAGCCTACATGAGTTGAAACAAGAGAGACACAATGGAAGAATATATAGTAAATATATAACTTAGTTAATATGTTTGTACATTAGGGAGGGGGTACAATATAAGCTACTACTTTAGCTACTTTGGGCTATCTTGGAAAGGGGTTAGGTTAGGAATATGTAACTTTCAAGGGTGGGTCTACAGGCTAAAATGTGTCCAGCAGTAGCGTATCCAGGGGGGGGGGGGCGGAGGGGTCCGCCCCCCCCCCGAAATTTCTTCTTTTTTTTAAGTGCCAATATAGTAAGTTCCGAAATATTCACGTTTTTAAATTATTTGCAACACCCGTTCCTTTTTTCATTTCTTGTTAAATGGCTATCCGTTTTTCCGGAAAGCTTATATCATTATTTTATCATCAAACGTGCAATCCTCTCCTGTAATCAAACAAGATGTCAAGAAATTTTTCTCACTATTTAATCCTCGGAGCTATAAGCACTAGCTTCTCTGCAATGAAGGAATTGCGATAAGGAATCAGACTAAGAGGCGATAGTTCATTCAAACGGTGCTATAATTCTACTGTAACCTGAGCATTGAAACAGAAAGGTCGCGTGAGAGGAAAGAAAGAAAATGAAGCGACGCCAGCCCAGCATTAAGCATTTCTTAAAGCTTGCATAAACCAGCAATGACGGTAAGGAGTTTACTACTATTCTGACAATAGTTTGTATTTAGTGGGTTTTTAAGCACGCATGTGTCACTTGTAATTAAATTCAATTCCCAATTTAGATTGAAGACGACCAAATGTAAATTTGGAAATCTTCTCTTAAGAATTTTTCTTAGCTGTGATCAATTAAAGGAAACAGTAAAAATGATCATTATTTGGGTGGGATCAAGCTTTTTTGAAAATTAATCTTTTTTTAGAGCCCAAAATGGGATTATTAATAGTTCATTCATTTTATATTCTATTTCTTGTGTAACTAAGAGCATGGTTAATGTTGGAATACCTTCATATTCCCGTATTTCCAGAAACAAAAAGTAGAATCCCGCAAAAACGGTAATTTTACCGTGTGAATTGATCATTTAGAGCCGTTCCAGAATTTTTAGCCGTGTCTCTAAAATTCAATACTTTTGAGGGGCGGGGGGCAAACTTTGACCTACCAAACAAGTCATGTACGCAAATAATTTAATTAACAAAAGTTAATTGTTTTCAGTTTTTACGAGTTTTATGAGGAAAACGAGTTTTTGCGACCATTAGTAAAATCGGGAGAAAAAATGTTCCGATTATGATTTAATTGCCAAAATTGATGTTTGTCCAGGAACAGCGAGAAAAGTAATAAAATGAGTAATTTAACGATTCAAGGGCAATCTTTGAAGCCTTGGAACAGTCGGGTAGAGAGCATTTTCTTGGTACTTTACTGTTAAGGTTACACTACATGATGCTCCAACCGAGGGGCTAATAACTGGTCTTCGCAGGTGTCCCTTCCTTCGTGCCTCCGGCTGTGCCTCCGGCACACCTGAAACAGCGTGTTACAGGAAGCGAGGGAACACAGTTTTATCTTTGGCTTATGGAAAGCGTACGACGCGTTTTTTAAGACGACAAACTTTCTCCTCTTGAGAGGTTATCTTTACTTGGTCGTGTTGTTTACTGCGTTCGACATTGGAGATCCTGGGTCCTAAAAAGTGGACATTATGCTTTGAACGAGAATTTTATTACCACAAACCTTTACCATTGCCTAGAGATAAATATACATTCCCTAGTGCTTCTCATTCGTCGATTCAAACGGCTTGGGCTCGAACGTCTTTTCAAACTCTCCGACATGAATAGCCAACCGTGTGAGGATTTTTTTAGGAAGATGCGGTCTCAAACCAGCACTTACAATACTGTAATAAACTTTTCGTTCCTCCAACTTCTACATCGAATTCATCGATACGAAAGTATAACGGATTTTGAAGCTCAATATTCTAATGAACAGTTGTCCTTGCCCAAGGCCAAGCGAGTTAGATCCATTGGTGTTGTGTCTGTCAGTTCCGATTTTTCTTTGCCCGGGGACGATGAAATCAAGCTCGAGCTAGGGCGAGCTCGTATTGAAAGCCAGCGAATAATGAAAGCCTTGATACCCAACGACGTACTTTCTGCTTTCGGTCACCAAGTACCGAATGTTCGTCTTTCTGTACTTCACGACAGTGACTCAGACGATGACTCAGGGGAATTTTCTTTGTCCGATAAGCAGGAAAAGGCTTCCGCGACTGACACTGAATCGGGCTCGGAAAGTGACGGCATCTTTGAAGATTTGCCAGTGATTGCTCACTGTGTGAAACACCAAGTTGAGAAAAATTGGGTTAGTGAGCCTGTGACGAACATGAAGAATTCTAGGTTTTGTCTTGTCAAGACTTCTGACGGCTCCATAACACCAATAAAAAAATCCACGCTGTTGTGGCTTCTGAGGGAAAGCTCTGAGAAGCTGAGCAGTGACCGATTAAAACGGGTGATGGTCCAGGGTCGACGAGTAGGACTACGTGAGTCGCCACAAACCAATGCAGGGGTTGGTGTGAAATCAGACAATAAATATCAGAAAAACTAGTTATTCTTTTTGCTGATTGCTTTACTTAGCGCTTTTTACTAATAACTAGGTAGTAACAGTTTTTCTGACTGTTGCTTTACAGTTTTCTCTTCAAATACCCAAAGGCCTGGGTTTAATACCAAGAAAGTTGGATTCTAAGTACATTCGGGAAAAAAGGATCTGTGTTTCTTCCGGATTCTTTCCTGTCAAAGCACCAGATTCCCTTTTTTTAGTACAATTAAGAATTCGAGATCCGAGGGTGCGTCTTAGCACAGCCACTAAACAGAAAAGCAGGTATGATAAAAGGGAAAGGGACGTGTGAAGACGTGATAAAAGGCAACTTTTACCGCTGGCCAAGCCATATTAAATAGGGCTGCGAAGCGAGAAGTCAATTCTTGGGCGGGAAATTCAAATAAAGATGAAACGTGGATGCGTAGACACGTTTTTCGGAACTTTGGCGAATTGTTTTGGCCTCAAATATTTGTCGTAGATCCTACTAATCCACCAGAACGTTTTCACGTCGAAATAATACTAGGAATATTGACAATCAGTTGTTAGTTACAACTAGAAACCACGTTTCACGGTACTTTGAATTTCACACCTTGCTTTTTACGTCATCACCGCGCAGCCCTATGTTGTATAACTTAAAAACCGTGTTCCGGGATTTTTTTTGAAATTTCGGATTTTTTTTTTTTTTGAAGAAAAATCAGAATTTTGTTTTTGAGCTGGTGGCAACGCTGCATGTGTAATAGAAAAAAGTGACACCATCAGTGCCATCGTGGGGTTACCTAGTTTTTGCATGGATATCAACAACTTGCAGTCCTCCGTTCTTCTTCTTTAGGTACATATCAGTTGTTTTCAGTCTTGGGGGTTCTTTTCCTTGCCAAATAAACCCGTAAATGATTTTTTCCAATTTTTAAAAGATCGCTTTTGAAGGTGCTGAAATATTCGACCGATACCGAATAACAGGCAAGCTGTATATATTTACACATTGCGCCCTTTGGAATATGCCTCCAGCGTGCCTCCAGAGGCATGCCTCCGTGCCTCATGCCTCCAGGTGTCCCTCAAAATGCCCAGTTGTTAACCCCTCGGTTCCAACTAGCGCTTCCGTGTGGAACCGATCACACATTTTTTCATGCGAATTCAACAATATTCAGAGTATTTCAATTTGAAAAGCATATAGATCATATAAAATACACATCTTCAGAATGACTGGACATATTAAGATCTAATGCTGAATAGGCAATCGTTCGGAAAACGCAGCATTTCCACATTACTAAATTTTTTCTCTAGATCCCATGTTTTGAAGGATTGAAATTTGGCACGCTTGTTGACCTGGGTCTTGTGTTACGCGTAAAAAATTATGAACCCAAAACACAGAAACTCGGACTAGCACAATAATTCACGTGTTTTGGTTTTGAAGAATATCATAATATAGAAAATAGAAATCTAACTTTAAAATATAGATAATATCTTCAGTCCTGCTTTAAGAAAATATAGGGTTTGCCAAAAATAAGCAACTAATCTTTGCACCCTTTTTTGTATGTTTTTCCAAGAATCTTTGGATCTAAGGCTGAATTGATATCTCTGTGTTTTTTACTTCCTGTCCATTAAAGACCAAGATATTTAATAGAACTATGATTAATTATGATTTATCTAATAATTTGTAATTCACACTTTTATTCTGGTTTTTTACTTTTTGCTTATTTCTTTTCGTGACTTCATTTTGTCTTTTTAATGTTAGACTTGGATTTTGGCGATGACAGTAGTACCTCTGCTTCTAATAGTATTGACTATGTTATGAGTGGTGTGGATACTTCTTGCTCAAAGGGCTCAGATATGACCGAATTTCACCAGCCAACTGAACAGGATTCTGTAGACTCGTCCCGTGTTCTTTCAAAGTTAGATATCGGCTTGTATGCCGGAAAACCAGATCAACTCAAAAACCTTTCAGACGAAGAAAAATACAATCTTTTAACAAGTCACTTCAAGCCGAACCAGAATTTTCCATTTCATTCGAAAGCATTTATCGAAAAGGGAAAAACGAAAGTTCGATCCTTTCAGTACTCTTGGTTACAAACTTTCCCAGAATGGATGGTCTTCAGTCCATCGTGCATGGGTGTCTTCTGTGCAAAATGCGTTTTATTTGCTTGTCAAGCTGCTGGGAAGGGTAGCCATCAGGTTCAAGGCTCTCTAGTCTCGAAACCATACACAGGACTCAAGCATTTCCTCTCAGACATGCGGGCGCATCAGAACTCTCGTTACCATCTTGATTCAATGATTAGCGCTGAAAGCTTTGTCTCCGTTTATGAAAAACAAACTAGGAGCATTGTGTCTGCTATATTGAGTCCAGAGGCTGAAATAAAAAAGAAAAATCACGAAATTCTAACACCAATTCTGCACGCGGTCCTTTTTTGCGGGCGGCATGAGTTACCTCTGGGAGGACACAGAGAGGAGAGTAAACTATGCGACGAAACTAACGTAAATGAAGGCATTTTTCGAGGTGTTTTGCGTTTAATGGTAGAGAGTGGAGAGCAATGTCTAAAAGAACACTTCGAAAATGGCGCAAAAAATGCGCAGTATATATCTCCCATCATTCAAAACAACCTGATCGATTGTGCCGCGTCCATTATTGTGCCAAGCATTGTGAGTGATGTAAATAGTTCAGTAGCATTTTCAATCCTTGCCGACGAGACTACAGACATTTCCAATAAGGAACAGTTAGTTCTTGTAGTCAGATACTACAGTAAAACTTGTGCTTTACTTGAAGAACGGTTTCTCAGGTTTTCTGTTTGCGGATATCTCACTGGTTCTGCAGTAGCGGAGCAAATCATTGGCCAATGCATTGCGTTCGGCTTAAAAATGGAGAAATTTGTGGGGGTTGGTTTTGATGGGGCCAGCAACATGTCAGGCTGCTATTCTGGTGCACAGGCAGAAATTAGAAAAAAATATCCGCATGTGATCTACATCCACTGTGCATTGCACAGCTTAAATTTGGCTTTATATAAAACTAGTAGGGTAGGACTTGTTAGGTCAACCTTTGCTACTATACAGCAGATTATATCATTTTTATCATCTTCACCAAAAAGAATGAATATGTTTGTAGAAGCCTTTGCTGTCGTTTGTCCTGATAGTCCTGTGAGAAAGCTTGTGAAGTTGTGCGAAACGAGATGGGTGGAGCGTCACGATTGCATTTTAGTTTTTATGTCTGTATTGTGCAATTATTTCCATACTTGAGGAAATAGTTGGTAGCATACAGTGCGATACGGAAGTTATTTCAAAAGCAAATGCGTTGGTTTCAGCAGCAACCAAATTTAGTTTTATGTTCACGTTGGCTATGCTAGAGTTTGTTAGTGCCATAATGCTCTCTGTCTCTAATGTGCTGCAAGCAAAAGATTTAGACTTAGTTGAGTGCTGTCGGTATATTAAGCTATGTTCTGATACTTTACTGCAGTCCAAACAAAATGATTTTGAAACAATTTTTCAGAAAGCCTATGAGCTTGCACAAGAGGTAAATGTGGCTCCGGCTGTTCCAAGGTCTATCTACCAAACGTCCATCAATGATAATGAGTCCATCAAGGTTTTTTATCGCGAGTCATTGTTTGAACATTACTTTGCTTCACTTATTGAAGAACTTGATCAAAGATTTTTGCGCCATCAGGAGGCATCTTTCAAAATTGGAAGGCTTTTGCCAGCTAACGAGTCATTAAATATTAATGAATTTGTGAACGCTGTTGCTGTTTACGAGGGATTTCACGGGGGTAGACGTGCGCTCGAATGTGAGTTAGTCCTTTGGAAACAGAAGTGGCTCAGAAAGTCTGAGAAACCATCAACTGTTGCTTCAACTCTTGCGTCATGCAATGCAAGATTTTTCCCATGCATTTGAAGGCTTTTGACAATTTTTCAGACATTAACAGTGACTACTGCTTCTGCTGAGAGGAGCTTTAGCTGTCTTTGGTGATTAAAAACCTATCTGCGGAGCTCCATGGGCAAGGAGCGTCTGGACGGACTAGCTCACATGACCCTGAACCACAATATCCAGGTCGATGCTGACCAAGTTTTGGATCGATTTGCAGCCAAAAAAGACTGGCGGCTATTACTGTGAGAGGTTAATGTAGAATTCTTTGATTCAATAATTTAATTTAATTTAACCCAAGCACCTATAATAAATAAGCACAATAAGCACAAGCAAGCAATATAAGCAAAAGCATACACAAGTAATACATAAGCAAGCACAAGCAAATATAATAGATAATGCTACATCTCCCTTCTTCACACTTAACAAGGTCTATATATCAAGCCGTGTTTGTGGCCTAATCACTCTGCCATTGCGGGTCCGGGGCAAGTTCACTGATACAGAAGGGAGTGGTGTAACTTCCATATGGCATGGGGAGGCAGGTCTGATGTTTGGTGATGAGTTTTGCGACAGTGGCGCCTCTTCTTTGTGTGACTCCTGATCAATTTCGCGGGCTTCTTCTGTTGGATAAGAATCAATGTGCGGATTTGCTGCATGGGAGGTGTCCAGATGGGCTGTGTCATTATTTTTGTTTCGAGTTGTTGGGGTGCCCGCCGATGTGGGGGTAGGGAAATGGCGTCGAGAGACATGGGTTCTGTTTCTTCGCAGCCTAGATCCATCAGCGGTTTAAACAACGTAGGATCTAGGATTTTCATGTCGCAAAATGATTTTGGCTTTTGTCCAAGAGCTATTTGCCATTTTCTGGATAAATACTTTTTCACCCGTTTGAAGTTCCAGGAGTTGCTTTGCTGATTTGTCATAGTAAGATTTCTGCCTATTCTGTTCAACCAACCTGTGCTGCATGAAATCTTTTGTTGGAACAATTCTGGGTTTTAGCTGTTGGTATGTTGATGGCAGGACTGACTGGAGCTGGCGATTCATTAGAAGCTGGGCTGGAGAAGCATAGCTGTCAACTGGGCTGTTCCTATATTCCAAAAGAGCAATATGAGGGTTGGTTCCAGCTTCTTTTGCTTTAGTGAGTATTTTCTTGCAGATTTGAACCAACTTTTCTACAAGCCCATTGGATCTTGGGTATATGGGGCTAGACGTTTTCAAGCTGATTCCCCAGGACTGAGCAAAATCTTTGAATTCCTGGGAGAACAATTATGGACCGTTGTCAGAGGATATGAGCTGGGGAATCCCAAAATGTGAAAAAATGGTTTTCATTTTTTCTATAATGGTGGACGAAGTTTGGCTTGGCAATTTTTCAACTTCAAAAAACCTGCTATAATAATCACTGATTATGAGGTAGCATGCTCTGTTCCACTCGAATAGGTCAATACCGAGGTGTTGCCATGGGATTAATGGTATATGGCTGCTTCTTAGTGGTTCCTTCTGGTTGTTGGCAGCAAACTTCAAACATATTTCACAATTCTGGACAAACCTCTCTATATCAGCATTCATCTTTGGCCAGTATACAATCATTCTTGCGCGCATTTTAGTTTTGTCTATTCCCAGGTGAGCATGGTGGAGTTGGTGTAGAATGTTAGTTCTCAGCGTGTGAGGTATGATGATTCGCTGGCCTTTCAATAGCAGACCGTCGTGGACACTCAGTTTGTGCTGGATATTCCAGAAGGCCAAAACTTCCATTGGGCAAGAATGACGTTTTGACGGCCAACCATCATGTACAAGGGATGTGAGTGTTGCTAGTTGGGCATCTTGGCGTGTCTCATGCCGGATTTCCTCAAGTTGAGAGTCACTCACTGGTAAGAATTTCATCACTGTATGGACATAAACTTCGATATCGTTCTGTAATTGAGTGTCCATGTCAGGTAAGTGAAGATGTGACAGTGCATCAGGTATTGGTATTTCTGCTCCAGGGCAGTATCGGACTTCTAAGTCGTAGGGCTGAATCTGTATCATCATTTGCTGAAGCCGGGCGGGTGCATCATGGAGTGGGCATGACAGGATAGTCTCTAGTGGGCGATGGTCAGTTGTAACAAAGACTTTGCGACCATAGATGTAGTGGTGGAAGTGTTTGCATCCAAAAACGATGGCATACAGCTCTTTCTCCATTTGTGAATAGTTCTGCTCTGTCTTGCTTAGCGCCCGGGAAGCAAAACCAAAGATTTTACCTTTCAAGGATAGTTCAGCTCCCATTCCATGTTTTGATGCATCTACCTTAAGGTCCAGTGTTTTGCAATCATATTCAAAAAAAGATAAGCTGTCTGATATGGACCTTTTTATTTCTTCCATCGATGATTTGTGGACAGCTTCCCACTTGAATTCTGTGGCTTTTGTCAGGTCTCTCAATGGCTTGTTCTTTGAAGATAGATCAGGTATGTATTTCGATAGAAAATTCAACATTCCGAGTAACGTCTGAAGCTCCTCTTTTGACTTGGGATTCGGCATATCCCTTATCGCTTTTATTTTTTCAGGATCAGGCTTTATTCCTTCTTTGCTGATGATATGTCCAAAGTATTTGACCTGATCTTTTGCAAATTCGCATTTGTCTTTGTTGAATCGAATTCCTGTTTCTTTAGCTCTGTTGAGAACTGCAGTAAGCCTTTCGTCATGCTCTCTACGGGATTTTCCGTATACTAAGATGTCATCCACAAGTATTCTGATGCCTTTAAGACCTTCAAATGCTTCTTCCATTTTCCTCTGGAATTCATCTTGCGCGGACACAAGGCCAAAAGGATATCTCTTCCACCTGTAACGTCCAAATATTGTGCTGAAGGTTGTTAGGTATGAAGATCGAGTAGAGAGTGGTAGTATCCAATAGCCTGAGCGAGCATCTAACTTGCTGAAAATAACTACTCCATCTATCTCGGCAACAGCATCCTCGAAGGTTGGGATAGGGTAGTGTGGGCGTTTTATGGTCTTATTAAGGTCCACGGGGTCAATACATAATCTGTCAGTTCCATCCTTTTTCTCAACCATTACCATGGCATTTACCCAATCTGTTGGTTCACTAACCTTTTCAATGATGTCAAGGGATTCCAACCTATCTAGTTCGTTTTTTAGCTTCTCTTTCATGGCTAGTGGTACTTTTCTAGCTGGGTGTACAGTTGGGGTTGCATTGTCCTTTAGATGTATCTCACATTCTGTTTCAACTTTCCCTATGCCCTTAAACACGTTAACATTTTCAGATTCTGGGGACTGTTCAATGTTCAGAACAAGCTTGATCAGGTTCAGGTCTTTGCTTGTTTTGAGGCCAATTATGGGTGTGGTATTTGATTTGACTATGTAGAATACATGTGATTGTATAGGTCCATTTTTGTAGCTGCATGACAGGCTGCATACCCCAAGGTAGGGTATGGCTGACCCACAGTAGCTGGTGAGTCGTTGAGTGGCTTTGGATAGCTTTGGCTTTTCTGACAGTTTACTTAAGTATTGCGATGGGAGTATGTTGACCTGAGCACCAGGGTCAACCTTAAATTTGATCTTCAGCTCTCTACTGACAGATATTTCTGCAAAGACTTCATCACTGTTGGAGTCTTTTCCAATTGTATATAGAAATACCTCGGTTTCTTCCTGATTTTGCAATTCACTAGTGAAACTAGGGCTCTCTGGTGCACCATTGCCAACAGCATTCACTGCCTTGCTTCTGCAGACTTTGGCAAAGTGGTTACTCTTTTTGCACTTTGAGCAGGTTTTTCCTTTAGCAGGGCATATGTGTTGGGGAGAGTATGTGCCACCACAGAAGTAGCACTCTGTTTTCTTATGAGGCGGATAGTATTTGCTTTTTGAAATGGCATCCACTTCTTGCTTGATTTCTTTCTGTTCAAATGTTTTGAGTTGCGCTTGGGTCGATTCATGTGCACGACAAATTGTGACAGCTTGGGTAAGTGTGAGAGTGTCACCAATTCCCAAGAGTTTCTCACACAGTCTAGGATTTGTCACTCCACATACTATTTTGTCTCTCACCATCTCACTTTCATTAGTATATCCAGTTGGTTTGACTAGAATTTTTAGTTCTGTTATGTATTTCTCAACACTTTCAGTGTCTCTTTGGTCTCGCTTTTGGAAGATGTAGCATGAGAACACTTGGTTTTTCTTAGGGGCTGCATACTCTCTGAACTTTTTCAAATACACCTTGAATTTGTCTTTATCTGCTTCTGTGAGCAGATAAGCAGATAATGTGCTGAATATCTCTCGCCCTTGATTACCAACCCATTTGAGAAGGTAGGCACATAGCACTTTCTCTGACTTTTCAGCAAGGGGACCTTCGCGCATCAGTGTTGCATGACTCTCAAACTTGGTCCAATCAGAAGCAAGATCATCAGTGTTCCAGTCAATTGATGGTTGACTTATATCCATGACTTCTGACACCATGTAGAATTCTTTGATTCAATAATTTAATTTAGACCCAAGCACCTATAATAAATAAGCACAATAAGCACATAATAAGCACAAGCAAGCAATATAAGCAAAAGCATACACAAGTAATACATAAGCAAGCACAAGCAAATATAATAGATAATGCTACAGTTAGGTCGTCTTTTGTTGCTCGTTTCTCTAAGTGCAGTTGATTCTGTTTTTTAAATTTTAATTGTGCTTTATCCTCTGTAAACAATGCTAATATCAATACATTTCTTGCTTTTATGGCTGTTATAATAGGTAGACTGAGGCCCCACCCCTCCAAAACCAAATTCTGGGCAATTGTCTTTGATATAATATTATTTTTTATTTATTTGATTCTCTAAAACAAGGGTCCCATAGGCAAATATAAGGAATAATACACTTCTTTATTTTATATTTTCTAAATTCTGCTGCTTTGTGGCAGTTACAAAACAACTACTTGCCCAAAATAGAAACTCTCACTGCTTCTAACTTTTTTTTTAATTCTGACTTTGTTGGCAAAATATTGTCATCCATTCTCAAACAAAAAAAAGTCTACAACTAGAAATACTCATGACAAGTGAGTACTTTTAATTTCTTTACCTAGCTACCCCCCCCCCTACTCCCCACCTGAAATCTTGCACTATGATACTTTTCTTACTCACATGACTGCTATAAAAAGGTAGACTGACGCCCCCCCCCCCAAAAAAAAAACAAAATCCTGGATATGCCACTGGTGTCCAGGGAAGGTATTTTGAAATACCTACCTCCACTCCTTCACCCTCTAGAAGGTCCTGAAATTTACCTACATGATCTATTGAAATTTCAACTAAACAAAATTTTACCTTAATTTCCAGTTATAAGTTTCTATTCTCTAGCTTAAGTTCTAAAAATGCAACTCCTGTTATTTGAGTAGGATTTTCAGCTACATTAATGTTTTTTTTCAAAATTTAGGAAATATATTTGAATATCTTTAAAACCTTATAAACTGGGAGTGAGCATAGTTGTGAAGCTGATAACAATTGTGTTGTACTTAATTTAGGCAGAAGATCTGTTTTGCATGGTCACAATTTTATAACATTCAGATTTTTTAAGATCATCTGAGATCAGGAACATTAAAAAGGGAGAAGGAGTGGGGGTAGGTACTTCAAAATACCTTCCTGGGACATACTTTGGCATGTAGACCCATCCCTGGAAGTTTCATTTTCCTAACCAAAACCCTTTCCAAGATAGCCAGAAGTAGATAAAGTAGAATTTTACTCAATATAATTTACTTCAGATGCAATGGTTGATGTATGAGAGCCTAAAAAAAAGAATCAATAGATAGCTGATGTTTATATTTAAAAGAAAATCAAGTGGCAGACCAATTTTTGGTAAAGTTCTACCAAATCATATTATTGAGTTAGAAATAAAGTGAATACACCATTTGATGCCTTTTTTTATGCTGATTACAAACATAATAATCATTTCTATTGGAAATGAATTTCAGCCCCCCCCCCCCTATATATACCTAACTTAACCGGGAAAGTTCTACCAAATCATATTATTGAGTTAGGACACAAGTGAATACACCATTTGATGCCTTTTTTTTATGCTGATTACGAATATAATAATCATTTCTATTGGAAATGAATTTCAGCCCCCCCCCTATATATGCCAATTCAGGGTTAGGTTAGGTATATATAGGAGGGGGGAGCTGAAATTCATTTCTGATAGAAATGATTATTATATTTGTAATCAGCATAAAAAAAGACATCAAGAGGTGTATTCACTTTATTTCTAACTCAATAATATGATTTGGTAGAACTTTACCACCTAACCTAACCCTGAATTGGCATATATAGGGGGGGGGGCTGAAATTCATTTCCAATAGAAATTATTATTATATTTGTAATCAGCATAAAAAAAGGCATCAAATGGTGTATTCACTTTTGTCCTAACTCAATAATATGATTTGGTAGAACTTTACCCAATTTTTTGCAATCTGATTCCTGGCTTAGGGCAACAGTAGGCTATAATCTAAATCCAACAATGGTAAAATTCTACTTTAGCTACTTTTGACTAGCCTATCTTGGAAAGGGGTTAGGTTAAGATAAGATAAGGGGTTTATTCCCCTTATCTAAAATGAAAAGTTTCATTAAGAAAATGAAACTTTCAGGGATGGGTCTACAGGCTAAAGTATGTCCCAGGAAGTTATTTTGAAGTACCCACCTCTACTCTTTCTCCCTCTAGAGGGTCCTGAGCTTTGATGACCTTTAAAAATATGTGAGTTTTAGAAGTGAAACCTTGCAAAATAGATCTTCTGCTTAAATGAAGTACAAAAAAATTGTTTTCAGCTGCACAACTTTGCTCAATCCCAATTTATAAGGTTTTAAAGATATGCAAATACATTTCATAAATTTTGGTAATAAACTATTTATATGGCTTAAAACTCTGCTCAAATAGGCCTAGGCCTAACTGAAATTGCATTTTCAGAGCTAAAGCCAGAGAAAAAGAAACTGATAACTGAAAATTAACATAAAATGTTGTTTTGTCAAAATTTCAATGGGTTCATACAGACCTGTCATGTAGGCAAGTTTCACGAGCCTCTAGAGGGAGAAGGAGTGGAGGTAGGTACTTCAAAATACCTACCTTCCCGGGACATACTTTAGCCTGTAGACCCATCCCTGAAAGTTTTATTTTTCTAACCTAACCCTATTCCAAGATAGCCAAAAGTAGCTAAAGTAGAATTTTACCATAACTTTTTTCTACCTTCATCCTAGGAGTGTATTGTATACAAGATGTAGCCTTTAAATTTTGAATTTCATCTCTGTACTCGATGTCAGTGATGCCAGGTTTCTATGTTTAGATAGCGCACAAAGGGAAGCGAAAATGCGCCATCGGCGCATTTTCGCTACATATTTTTTGGGTGGAGTTTGAAATTCAGGGTAAATTAGATCTTGCAGGGATGAGTGCAAAAAAAAAGAAACTCAGAGACAATGCTACCAGATAGTGTGAATTTTGCTTTTCAGAATACTAGAACTCAAAATGGTAGGATTCAGTCTTCATTGACAGATTTCGGCTCCATGTTCCGAAATCTGAAACAGTGAAGCATTTTTGACTGATTACATGCGCTTTTGTGGTCGAAATTTTCTGTTCTCAATCTCTGGCTTAACAAGAAAGATTTTCTTTAGTTTTCTGGCATATCAGAGAATTGAATAAAAAGGGAATGAAAGAAGATCTAACAAAAAAAAATACTTGCCAACATCTAAAGTGGTATTTTACATTACTTTCTGGCTAATATGCTGAATTATTCCCTATCAACAATAGAAATTACGATTACAGAACTAAAAAAAGAAATAGATACTCAGTATACAGGTCTTGCAATATAGATAAGTTATACAAAAACGTGAAAGTTATAGGCGCATTTGATGAAGATAACTAATAGAAAGACTTTCTAATGTAGAACTAAAGAGAAGCATGATCCCTGGTCACATCTCTCCAAAATGTCATTTAGGTAAGTGACATCAAAGTTTACTTCTTTATACAATGTGTTTATGACATTGCAATTCTAAGCTTCAAAAAGATGTAAAATCTCAAACTTATTTATTAGAACAAAATGTTTTGTAGCTTTCAAAATATAAATTAGAACGACCAAAACGACCAAGTAAAAGATAAGAAATTAGACCGGCCGTTATTAATGCAACTATCTATAAATTGCAGGCTAAAGACAATGTTCAGAGATTTTGTCATGAAACAGCAGCCAAAGACATACATATGACACAAAATTGTACTTGGCAAGGTCCTTCAACAGTTCCGATAGTTATTTTATTTGTGTTTTCCTTTTAATGAACTTCGAATTAGTTTTGAACATATTTTAATCATATATTGTATTTATCTTCGACTAGTATTCAAGATAAATTTCAAAGTTAAACAGCAAACCATCCTTCTATATCGCCCAAAATTTACTCAAGAGTTTCACTTTCATTGTCATTGGGTTTTTTTGATGTGATGCATATCAACAGTAAATCTATTCAGCATAGCGGCTGTAGGATCAAAGTCCCTGTAGCACTTTCCCTGGCAATTTAGCCTAATTTGGATCGCCATAGTAAAGTTAAGCATTTTAAACAGCATCCTGTTTCGAATTTTGTACTTGATTAAATAAGAAAAGCAAGTTTTTTAACGGAAAGTAAGGAGCAACATTAAAACTTAAAACGAACAAAAATTATTCTGTATATTAAAGGGGCTGCCCCCTCCTCAACCCCTCGCTCTTTACGCAATTTTTTTTTATTGTTTTAAAAAACAAAGTTGTGAGACAGAGTCAAAATTTAGTGCAAAGAGCACGGGGTTGAGGATGGGAAAGCCCCTTTCATATATATAACAATTTCTGGTCGTTTTAAGTTTTAATGTCGTTCCTTACTTTCAGTTAAAAAAAACTTATTTTTTTTTATAAAAATAAGGCTATCTCAAAATTTTGATCGGATGACTTGGGGAAAAAATGAACATTGAAGGGGACCTAATTGCCCTCTAATTTTTGGTCACTTAATAAGGGCACTAGAACTTTTAGTTTCCGTTCGAATGAGCCCTCCTGCTATACTCTAGGACCACTGGTTTGATACGATCACCCCAGGAGAAAAACACGCATCCGGTGATCTTTTTTCTGGCACAAAATACAAAATTCCACATTTCATTTTTGCAGATAAGAGCTTGAAACTTCTAAAGTAGGGTTCTCTGATACGCTGAATCTGATTGTGTGATTTTCGTTTAAGTTCTATGATTTTTATTGGGTGTTTCCCCCTTTTGATGAAACTTACATATTTGAAATCAGCATACAAATCTGTTTCTTTTGATGTACCTATTTGTAATGGGGGGTTTTAATGAAAAAGTTATTATTTCTTATATTTTTTATGTTTCCTCATATGGGTAATTTCAATTAATTAATTCAATGGGGGAATTCAGTTAAACTCTAAGCTGACGGTTCGTGATCAGCATACCTAAGTGGAGGTGGAACTTCGTGTGTAGGGAGCTTAAATTAACTGTACAAATAGGGAGCTCGCATTAACGACCATACTGAGTCGAAATTAGATTGATTGGATTCAGTTTCCCTTGAGAGTGAGTGGAGCCACAAGGACAAGCTATTTCGAGAAATACTAGCATAAAGAGAATAAAATAAGGAAGTGATGC
Source organism: Artemia sinica (assembly GCA_027921565.1). Classification (NCBI taxonomy): domain Eukaryota; kingdom Metazoa; phylum Arthropoda; class Branchiopoda; order Anostraca; family Artemiidae; genus Artemia; species Artemia sinica. Next base: position 25,851,955 of record CM051272.1, read on the forward strand.
ATTTATTTACTCACATAACTGGAACAGAGCTTCGGTATATCAAAACACTTGTAGTAAATGACACTAAGTTAAAACTGCTCACTGGTAATACAAGTAACGTTCAGTACTATTGTCTATTTAATTCACATAGGATAAAAGGTTGAAAATGAGTCTACAATAAAACTGGCCCGAGTCTCAAGTAAGACTCTCATAAGATTCATACGAGATTGACATTAGCTGGAAAAAGACTAACTCCAATTGCTAAGTTCGAGAATACTATACTCTGAGATTTTAGCCGAAGGTTACATTCGGGCGTTACTAAAGAGCGCATTATACTGATCCTATTGTTCCTCTATTACTATTGGACAGTGCTGTACCAATCAGCTATTTGATTTTAACTAACTTTTGATACGATTTATTACTCTTTAAAACTTCACTTTGGAATTTTTCTTAGCTGAATAAAGTTTTTACCCTATAATTAGAGCAAGCTACTTAGTCTTACATTGTATTACAAGAAAATATTTTTAAAGCTTTACCTTGTAATTACAGCAGAATATTTAGTTTTACTTTTGTATCTTGAGAAAATGCTTTTAAGGTTTTTACCTTGTAATTGTAGCGGAACATTTATTTATCGCCGTTGCCTTTTTTTTGTCGTGGGAACGATTCTTTTCATAGTTACGATTGTAATACAATGTTTCGCTACTTTTCAAATATGACAATTAAGTGTTACATAAATTCTTTGGGTTTGTCTTCTGGGCAGTTTTATTTTTACTTGGAAAATTTTGGGGGTCTTGGAAATTGATTCCATTACATATCATCCTTCCCGTTCTTAACGATGTCCTCATCGTTGTGTTACCCTACTCTTTCTACTCTTTTAAATTTTGATCTCGCTTTCGCCCCTTTTTTTTAATTTTGACTTGGTATTTGTTACTTGAATTAACTTAGCCTTGGTAAGATATATATATTTTTTTTTTTCATGTTCCCGATTGTTTTATAAAACTACATGTATTAAAACATCCCTTTGAAGTCCACCACCTATATACTCTATTTGACGAAAGGGTCAAAGAGTTTCTATTGACTAACACATTTGATTATATGATTATGCAATAATTATTATTCCCTCCACCTGATACTAAAATTCCTTCACCTGATATGCTAATAATTCTACGTGGTTCTAACTAATTCAGTTCTGCTTTTGCGACTATTCTATCACTTAAAATGGTACATATCTGCTTTTTCTCTAAACTTGACTATACTTCCACCTGACGCTATAATGATACGATACGTAACTGACTTCAAGAGCACTAATATATATATAAGATAAATGATCGCAAATAAAAGGTTTCACAATATAATTTTTAAACTTGATGTCTGATTGCGAGATTGGGGTAATGTAACTGACACGTATTTTCATCTGATTATGAAAAGTTTTTTAATATTCACTAAAGTTATAAGTTAGATACACAGAATTCACACTTACTTCATCATTCTACGTGTCTATAATACTCACATACGTTATCACTTTACTTTGCGCTTCCGTTTAATTAATTACTGGGTTGGCTAATTGTTTATGGTTTGTTTTCGTGGTGTTTCATCTTTTGGCACTTGTTGCTTGGGATAATCATTTACATTGTTCATAAGCAAGACTACTCACACAAAATTGTCCGTGCGTGGTTTGTCACCTGGTTTGTCCGTGTGATTACCTCGTATTTGACGTGACAAAACGAGGGGCTGATGTTACCGAGTTATTGATATGTTACTAGGCATATAACTCTTGGGGAATTGATTACATGAAATGGGTATTTTGATCGCTGGGCTGGGTATCTCTTATTCTCGGGAAAATCTAATACTCGTACAGTCTGTATTTCCCGTAAATTGTTCACGTTCAGTCCTTCTTTTATTTGGACTATGGGCTGTGTTACAATATTTAACGTTAACTATGGTTGAATCAAAATTTGATCCTGGATTTATGTTCATGCTTATTGTCATTGATACATCATCGTTGAGGGATTAATCGCTAGGCTGGGTATCTTTTCTTGGACACTTTTATCTCAGGAAAATCTAACACTCGTACAGTCTGTGTTTCCCGTAAATTGTTTACGTTTAGTCCTTTTTTAATCATGGGGATTAAACAATAATGAATGGCTGGTTCTCTTTTCTTAACACTTCATTTTGGGAAAAATTTAGCACGTGCAGTTTATATTTCCCACAAAAGTGGTTATGTTTGGTTCTTCTTCTCATGGAGGATGGTGCGGTTTTTCAACATCTAACAACGATTGGAATAGGTTCAAAACTTAAATTTGGAATCTTGTTCCGATATATTGTCTCTGATTTGGTCTTAAATCTTCGAGGGATTGACTCCACTGTTATTCTTGGTGTCCTAAACATTAAATCTTAAGGACCTTGCCGTCTAAGGATAGTTATTTGACGGATATTTATGCAGTTTTACGACATGACTGGTCGGGGTGGTTTTCTACGTAAGTATTAGTTCAGATATATATCTATATATAGGGTTCTTGGTTCGCCGATAGTAGTTGGGGTAGTGTTACCTTGTACTAGGCTTGGTTGACTTGGATTGTCATCAGGTCATTGTCTTCAGGGGTTTCCTTGGTGAGTACTTATCGGTAGTTGACGAATGATGAGAGTAGATGCTACTGGATTGTATCCGTGTTGCATGCTGATACACCAATAATTAATCTGCACTGATTACTCTGCTTCCTAATGAAAATTTCTGGGCAGAATCATATGCTCTTTATAATTACAAAGGTTAAAACACATACAGTAATAATGCTCAATTTATATAACATTATATGGGGACTATTGTTCCAACTAATAGTCGTGATTAGTCATACTAATAATATCAATTTTTATATGGATACAGTTAAATTCAAAGACAAGACGAATAACAACAATCTTCATGCTTTTACATGCATATTGCAATAATACTAGTTTACTATGCTAGGTTGCTTATCTCGTATTAATCTAGGCAATCACAAGAAAAATGATTATGTTTGCGAAAAATAACACAATATAAGATTTTCAAGATTTGGTGACTATATATATACATGTATATATGTGCATTTGGCACATGTTCAATATTCGATACATTTTTAAATGTTATTCAATACTCATCTACTTTAGCATTTAATTTTCTATTATAAGACTACTTGCAAGGTAGGTTACATGGTTTATATGAGAGGTCTTGATTTACTATAATTTTTCAAATCTTTATTGTTTATGCGCGTCCATGCCGCTTAAGAAATATATCTTTGCAGCTGCATGGGTTTGCACCAAAAAATAAGTGGAAATTTGGGACTGGACAATGCACGAATGAGGACCTCTACTCTCATTCGTTCGATCATGTCCTACCTTATTTTTTTTGCTTAAGGGTTATATGGGAGTTCCGGGTTTAGGTTTTGAATCTCACTCTGCTCGATGTGATCTGACTTTGCTCTTTTTCTACGCGTTATTCTCAAAATTCTTCCGTAGTTTAGGTTCAATACGATTCTTATAGAATGCGAGATCACGAATACGAATCCTACCGTCAGGAGGATATGCCACCAAAAATTTGTTGAAAATAGTCCGTATCTACTTTCTACATACGTCAATCTTTGGTCTTCATTAGTAAATAGGGGAATTTGAGAGTCTAAGGCTTCTTTAATTTTTGTTAGTGGTAAGGTTCCCTTGACATTCTCTATTTTTGACCATATTGGGCTTTTACTTCTTCGTTTTCGATGTTAGGAATTGTATACGATAAATTGACTGGTTTGAAATTGACCACCTTGGGACTTATTATATTCGTGCTCGTGGTTATTAGTGGTGTTTGTACCGTGGCTTCTTTGGTTACTAATCGACATCCTTGTTTTATGGTTATTGTACCCACATCTTGTAATTGTAGTTCAGTTCTGTAGCTTGGATCGATTCTTTCTGTGTTATTATAACAGGAAATAGTCCCGACTGTTTCTTTTGGGACAGAGAATAGCCACAGATCATTTCTAAGATGAATGAATATTTCTCGTTTTGTACTTCCTACTAGCGCTTCGCATGAAAAATTGGCAGGGTTAACTGACATACTAGATTTTTGAATGCTACGCATTCCTTAAGGTCCCGTGGATTTGCTAAGGCATATTTTCTCCTATCATGATCGACAAGTAAGTATTCCGCTTCGGGGGTGATAGTCATCAATGAATTAGTTTTGCCTATATTGGCTGAAAACGTAGAAATTTTATACAAGTCATATATAGATTGTTGATTTATTAATGGAATTGTTACTACTGCAAATAGTTGTTCGCTTATTTCTGTGATGTGAACCTTTAGCTTGGTGTAATAGTGGAATAGGTTTGCTACTTCTGGTTCTGTTGGTAGATCTAGTCCGAACGTTAAATGCGTTTTTATTTCATCTAAGATACTTTTCAGGTTCGAAGGATCCACCAGGTCACACGACAAGGTTCCTCCAGTAAGGGCAAATAATGCAAATTCAAATTTGCTGACGTCAGTTGCCAGGTTAAGTAATGACATTGTCACTATGTCTAGTGATACCATGGTGAGGCTCGAATCGGAAATCACAAGATCTACTTCATTTTTCAAATAATTCATTATGTTTACCGTCTTAGATATCTTCTTTGAGATTGCCTCAATTTTATCTCTTTGATAATTGGCTATACTGGCTTGTATCTTTTGGACATGTAAGGTCACGTTCATGGCGTTATTTAGTTTTCCTACGTTTTCCCTTAGGATATTTAGGTCTTCTTCAGTCCAAAGCCCAAATAAGCGTGAGGCTAATTCTCCCACGATTGGTATTAGACTAGCTGATCTTTGGTATTTGCTTTTTCGAAAAAATACTTCGAAGATTCTTGTGGTACTTTGCTTTAACTTTTGTATTTCTGTATTGAATAATTCAAATAGTGCTTGCAGTCTTTGTCTATACAGTATTAAGAAGGATTGGTGAATTGATACTCTTAGGGCGTTTTTTTCGTTTAGCTCAGGTAATGGTTCGATATCTTCCCTTGCCGGCTCGTCGGCCATTGCTAATCTTGCACAAGTACGTTTGCCATCTATTGTCCAACATTTCTTATGTACGTAATCGTCTTCTTCCTCTTTCTTATTTTATTTTTCTTTACTACTGGTTGAATCGCTTGTACTTTTATCGTTTGTATTTCGGTATGCAATACTGGAAGCCTTGCCCTAAATTTTATATACATGTTGCCGAAGGAGTTGGTCTTTGTAAATGTTGGTCCTGTGGACCATGACCATTTTGTAAACATCGTAGGTTTCAAATGCGTAATGGTAATTAATTTTTCTTGGGAGAATTCATTGAGTTTTATTATTTCTGGACTTGTATTGGCTGTGGCATCCGTTAGTGAGGGCTGTATTTCCTCTGTTCTTGCCATGAGTTTGGGCGTGGTGGTCGTGGTATCTTTTCTTTTGCTTTCTGTGGGATTTTTATTCTTATCATCTTGTTGTGTATTTGAGAATTTTAATTCCTTTAAGTTAATAATTTTTCTGTAGTCTTTCTCCTTCGTGAGTTTTGATAATATTTGTCTCGTAACATTTTGTTCAGTATGATTTTGCCATAGCTCCTTGAGAAAAGTCCATAGACTCAGTAGTTCATTTAGCATGGCGTAATTTCAATCATAGAGTTTATTTTTCTTGGAAGTTGTCAAGATGGAACCTGTGGTATATTTTGTCGTAGTATATTCGCTTATAGATCCGTCCGCATTGCTTAATTCTCTTTTCCTTCTCTTTCCTCTGTTGTTAGTTCCTAGAGCTTTATCGATTTCTGCCATTTTCTTGTCAAAGTCGTCCACTATGAAATTCGACTTTAGTTTAGGAAGAATGGGGGGTAGATTTCCTGTATTTTCCTTGTGGTGCGTGTCTTTCGTGGTCTGCAAGCTTTTGTCTGATTTTAAGAATTGGAATATAGAGTCCTTTAATTCATTGGTATTCTTCTCTAGTCTCATTACTTGTTGAAATAGGGTTTCAAGCGGTCAGGGATCCAGTTTCATAAATATTTTCCAGGTATTGTGGCTGGCAAGTAACGAATTCTCATGTTTGAAGATTATTCCATGTTTTACGATATCTTGGGCTATGGTTTGGGAAATGAAGATTTTTATGACATTTGTTATCCACATCCTTTTTGTTATTTCTGGAATTAATATTTCATTAGACATAATACAGGAAAACTTCTTATGATTGATAATCGAACGAGAACTTTGATTCCTATTATTTGTTCTTTTTTTTTTCTTTCAGGGAAGGAAACGAGGTGCTTATTATGATATTATATTTATATTATTTTATGTTAATCTTCGTTGCCCAAGGGAAACAAGGTGAGATTAAGATTCGTGGTCGTAGAATTTAGTGATTTCTCATGATAGACATACAGCTGATTGGGAGAGTTTTTTTGATTTTTTTGTCACTTTTGATTTTGATTCATACGTTTTTATCCTTTTAAATATGATTTCTTTTCTTTTTACTTTATATGTTACACTTCTTGGATTATATAAATACTGTTTGTAGTATTTAATTTCTTGGAGGGGGTCATGTTTTCCACGGTATTTAACACAGTTTGGATTTCCTTCAATTTTGTAAACTAATTTTTGCTTTCTACATTTGTCGAGGAGTAATAAATCTGTCTGACAAGGACCTTTAACGTACCAGTACCGAATTTTGTGTTTACTTTGTAATTTCCTAATCTCATGTTGAATAAAATGGAGGTATTTTCCCTTTCTGCCGTTATATTTGATTCCTAATTTGCCTCTCGCTGGCCGATATTTTGGGGTGTTTGCGAAGTCTAGACCGAACTCATAGGATTTTACGTCAAATTTCCTTAAATCATACTTACGCTGTCAATGACGACGATTTTGCTGTCAATTTGTCTGCCTTGGAAAGCTATATGATCTCATTAAAGAGACACATCGTATGATCCATTTGATTTCTCTAATGAAATTTATGAGACAGTTTGTGGTAACGAACTGTAAAATAAGGAGCAATAGTAACAGCAAATAGTAAGCAAAACTCTAAAAAAGGAATTTTCCTAACAATAAAAGATCAAAAGATTTGGCTTTTTATGCTGATTCTAAATGAATAAAATTGATTAAGTTTTAAAGCAACCCATCCTAACCCAAGAACCTGAAAAAAATTTTAGATTTTCGAAAAACGAGGAAAAACGCCCAAAAACTCATATAACGTCTCTAGACACAACTTCATGAAAATCAAGTGATTCAAATTAGTTAAATTAAGCATTAAGATAAATGTCCTCATTAAGCATTCGTCTTGCAAAGACTACGTGACTTTAAAGGAACGAATGCGCCTCGGTGTGGACTGCGAAGCTAAATATATAGTTTTTCGATACTTTAAATTGATTGGTCATCTCAGAATTTTCAATGGATTACAACTCAGTCGTCTTTAGGGTGAGATCGTAGATTGGTTCTATAAAATGCCAGAAAAGTCTACTTTCCCGTGGGTAAAATCTTTTTGATCCTTAAAAGGGGAACTAGAACTTTTATCTTCCGTTTGAATGAGTCCTCTCCCGGTCCTGTAAGACCTACGATTCTGCGCAATTACTGGGAAAAACAAAAGAAAAAAACAACAACAAATGAACCCACGTCTGTGATCTTTCTTCAGGGAAAAAGTTTAAAATTTTATATGTTTGTCAATAGGAGCTTGAAGCCTCTACAGCTACTGTAAGTTTCGTCTGATAGGCTGGATCTAATGATGTGATTTGATTCAGATTATTTGCCTTTTTGGGGGTGTTATTCCCATTTTTTGAAAATCAAGCAAATTTTCTCAGGCTTGTAGCTTTTGGTGGGTAGCCGGAAACTTAATGGATTGTATATATTTGGAATCATCATAAACAGCCAATTCTTTTTATGTATCAATTGCAATCCAAATTCCCTTCTTTAGAGTTTCGGTTACTATTGAACAGAGTCAGTCCCTACTTACAGTTCGGTACCATGAACTGCTTAACATTTAACTTAATAGACGATTGTCTTTAAATCCCTTCTGAAGCTTTTTGGCTTGTATTGTTTGTGTAACGATACAACAAACTTTCTCAGGCCCTCAAAGTAGTGAACCTAGGATATAGAACAGTATTACTTTTTTGTCTAATATTTACTTAATTTCTTACAGCTGTACGTTAGCTGGCTAGACAACTCTACCTTCACTGAAATCACTAAACCACGTTACGGATCTGTTTATCCCTGGCCATTGAAGCATGCTCTAACATGGCAAAAGCAAAGGCAAATTAAAAAGTGTCTTACCGCATTTGGATGGGATCAAAAATCCCTGGATGAGGTATTTAAATAAATTTTTGTTAGGGAGTTACAAATAGTGCATTCCAGCTAAAGGCTCGTGACAGTATTGATCATGATTCATCCTACCATAGGCCCTTTTGGTTCATCTGATAAACAAATATCTGCGTAATAACGGTTCGTAAACCGATTTTTATTGAACAAATTTCTCTGGCTTTGCAATACACACAAAAGTCAACTGATTTACACCGGCCGTCTTAAGAAAACAAATCTTTGTTAAAAGTAGGGTACGAAAACTAACTATATCTATGTTAATGATTGTGTGTGTTTATTATTTGATGGCAGTAATGTGTCGGAATTATTCAAGGGGAGACTTGAGTCAGTATTTACACGAGAAGATGGAAAAGTGAAATGAATTGCCATGTCAAAACACGTTGTAGCGATTCTATTAGAGAAAAAAGATGAATATAATGACTTGCGTCCTTAGAAGGAGAAAACAGAGTTCATTTTCGAAATCAGAAATCTAAAAAAAACACAGCATGAACTTTCTGTATTACGGTATTACCAAAAATAGCGACGAAGACCACACTACCTTTCCGTCACAAACAACAAAAACAAGAAGAACAATAGGGAATTCTTTTCGTAAGACAATGAAGATAAGTTTGAATGAATATTTCTGCTCCATGTCTAAGGGCCGTCCTCAGCAAGACAAAAATATATAAAAGAAGAAAGACTCACAGTAATATGTAACCAATAGAACTAAAAAGGAAAATTTTTCAAAACAGTCCCAGCATCCTTACTTCAGTGAAATTCAACGAGGACTGATAAAAAGGGAGGTAAAACAAGGAGATTCATTGTGATGAAAGAAAAATAATTGAAAAACACGATCTTATTGCTAATATTGGGGGGGTAAAAGTCTTCCCCAATATGAGGAAGACTTTTACCGTGAAGTTAAAACCAGATTTAGAACCTAATTTTCTACAATATGGTGCTAACATTGTGACGTTAACCTCAATAAATATCACTTATCGAAATGATAAGGAGACATAATTTCTTAAAGAAAGGTTTTTTTTGTAGGGATATCCCTGCACTGAGCTCACATCCTCAAATGGTGTTACTTACTAGTTTATTGCTCCTGAACCATTTTTAATCAGTTTAAGAAGTTCAGTGTTTTAGTCCATATGAAAAAACTTATTACTGAAGATGGGACTAGAGAAATGGCGAAAATCTTCGCATTCTTCTGATGACATATCTATGGCTAGTCCTCTCAGCTGCAAATATATAAATAGTAAAGTGACGAAGGTATTTCTAATTTTTTAAAGCACTTCTGTTCAGAGCAAACTTTTAAAGCAATTCTAATATTTTTAAAAACGAAAGATAGTGATAATAGGCATTGTAAGCCTGATCTTCCATTCAACACGGCCCTAGCCAGAGTCTCCAAAGGAATTCCAACTCGTAATTGCTACTATGTTTGAAAGTCGAAATATATTGGTGTAAAACTCAAAGTATTAAAAAACAAGTTAAAATGACTTAAGATGAATTCATTACTATACAAATTTCTATAAATCAGAACTCCTGAGACAGGAGTTAATAGATAGGCTCCTGAGACAGCACTTCAAACCGGGGCTTTGGGGTCGGTTGTAAGTTATAACCGACTCCGACTAGAGACATTTTTAGTATACTGACTTTGACCCCGACTCCTGAAACTTTAAACATAATTTCTCCGACTCCAACTCTGACTCTGGGCTGTAATACTTAGCTAGCCATCATATTTATTTTATATTTCTTAGAGACAAGATTGCCTCGGCAATATCTTCTTTCATAGATGCCTGGAGATCAGATTTAATTAACTTTGGTGCTGAGAAGAGTCTTTCATCACTGACTTGATTGGGAAGTAGAGCAGTGATAGTAGTAATTCTGACAGTACTTTGGTTACTCTGACTGACTCCATTTGACAAAAATTGGCTAAAGCTCCGACTCCAAGGCCGTGTTTCAAACAACAAATTTTAAACGTAGCCTCTTTTTGCAGCACGCTTACACTATCTATTATAGGCTCTAATTTTGGAGGAGAGGAGAACTTGTCGACCAGGTTTATTCCTAAATGCCTCTACGTGGGTGGAGCCCTTTGCTTCAAAAAACAAGTCTACAAATATGCTAGAGGGACGACTTCTAATATTTTTTGTAATATACTTTTTATGAAATAAGGCAAATTCTAATCCGTTTGGAAATGTAGAATGTATGCTTTCCTTGTTGAGATAATTGGTCAGTTCATTTACATATAGTTTAATTAACGAAATGAGGTTAACAAGACTAGGAAAAATAATATCGAATATCAGTTTAATCTATTACTATTTATTTCATTCTTTCTTTAATTGTTTTTTCTTTAACTACGTTTTCAAATTTTCTACAGAATTTAGTGAGTGGTTACTAGCTGTTTTCTAATTGTAGGTTTACAACGAAGTTGATAATTGCTGTCATGCGCTCTCTGAACGACTCGACAAAAAAAAGTTTTTCTTCACTGACAGGTAATTATGGATTTATTAACTCTGATTTCTTAGGATTATCCAATGTGATGACGAAAACCAGATTGCCGTTCCATCATTCATATTTCCATAAGTTAATGAAGAATTTTGTGATGGTAGTGTTGAAAATAGAATCTAAATAAATATTTTGGCTGTATAAGTTTGAAATCCTTTGTCTGTGAGGACGGGCGTTCGAGTCCCGATGTCGTTGGTTATTTTATTTGGAACGAGGGTCAGTAGCGTGACTCTGTAAGCCTAGCCAGAGTTGACCCAGCTCTAAACAAGAAGGGTGTGCAAAAGCACAGGATGGTTAGCCCCCCACCCCCATTGTAAATCCTGGATGAAGCGGCATGAAACGGAGATCAGCACCGCTGGTTTGGACTTTCGACTCTATTTTTGTAATAATATCCTAAAAATAGTGTTTTATCAAGAGGTTATTGTTACTGGTTACAGGCATAAAGTAGCATATACCTGATACATCTGCTTGTGAGTTCAGTCTCAAATTCTGAAATGAAAAGATAAACACGCTTAACTTGAAACCACTTAAAATAAAGTAAAAGACTTGAACTAAAGAACTTATCCTTCATCGGCCTATACCAAAATTTAGGATTAATTATTTTGACTAACTCTCTTTGCTTTTACGAATTTTTCTTTTTATCTGCTTTTGTTGTGTCTTCTCCGAAAACATGCTACATGATTTTTCGTAATTAATTCAAAATCGTACTTCAAAAAGCAAAAAATTTTACATTTTAAAACAGATTTTAGTATTGATTAAAAAGTTATTGGAATGCAAAATTTTGTTTCAACTAAGAGAAAAATAATGATTGATTCTACTATCAATCGCATGAACTAACATACGTCAAGGATAATATATTTTTTTCAACAAGGAAGAGGGTTTACAAACATGATACTGTAAAATCATTTTTTTTTTTTTTTAATAAAAACTCTGTCGTATGTGAATCTATTTTCTTCCGACTTCTGTCGGGGTGGAAATATCTATCAGTTTCAATCCTTCTGAACTACAAAGCAGGGTGCTATTGTGCGTTCTTAGACCCCTTACCATCTAGCTTGAGTATCTGCAGAAGTCTGTAAAAATCATGCATTAGGCCATTCCCTAATACAAATGCCCATATTTCTTATGAGTTCCTAAAAAAAAATTCCGGGCACAGCTCCAGAGGGTTCAGAATATTGCTTCAAGGGTGAATCATAGCACCGGTCTGATCCCTTTACAGCCCTAAGTGAGATATCCAAAATGTTGGCGGTGGCTGCTTTCTACAATAACATCAACCGTCCTCCCTTTGACGAAATCTCTTTTTGTACCGCCTGTTTCCAGGCCATTAAGGAAAACAAACAATAACACGGTACGGCCGGGCTATCCAAAAGAAGATACCCTCTCTACTGAGGACTTGAATAATAGCTTTGTGAGACGTTACATATCCTTTGGTAACCGTTTCCAGAGGGATCTTGCTCTGAAAACGTTATGTTGCTTCTTTCAAAAGGAAATCCAACAGACACACATCTAGGCTGAAAATCTAGGTAAATGGTTGACTAGTGGCATATGATGCCCTGAGTCTCAGCAGTCTAGCGAAATGAATCTTGTCATAGAAAAAAAATATGTATATATTAAGTTCATGGATACTTTAAGAAACTGTCGGTTTTTTCTTATAATATAATTGCGCCATGATCTAATAATTCATAGTCTTAATATTCCAAATTCTTGACTAGTCTCTCTCTCTCTCTCTCTCTCTCTCTCTCTCTCTCTCTCTCTCTCTCTCTCTCTCTCTCTCTCCTCTCTCTCTCTCTCTCTCTCTCTCTCTCTCTCTTCTCTCTCTCTCTCTCTCTCTCTCTCTCTCTCTCTCTCTCTCTCTCTCTCTCTCTCTCTCTCTCTCTCTCTCTCTCTCTCTCTCTCTCTCTCTCTCTCTCTCTCTCTCTCTCTCTCTCTCTCTCTCTCTCTCTCTCTCTCTCTCTCTCTCTCTCTCTCTCTCTCCCTCAATAATTCATATGATTCATAGTCTTGATATTCCAAATTCTTGACTAGTTTCTCTCTCTCTTTCTTTCTCTCTCTCTCTCTCTTTCTTTCTCTCTTTCTCTCTCTTTCTTTCTCTCTCTCTCTCTCTTTCTTTCTCTCTCTCTCTTTCTTTCTCTCTCTCTCTTTCTCTCTCTCTCTCTCTCCTCTCTCTCTCTCTCTCTCTCTCTCTCTCTCTCTCTCTCTCTCTCTCTCTCTCTCTCTCTCTCTCTCTCTCCTCTCTCTCTCTCTCTCTCTCTCTCTCTCTCTCTCTCTCTCTCTCTCTCTCTCTCTCTCTCTCTCTCTCTCTTTCTCTTTCTCTCTCTCTCTCTCTCTCTCTCTCTCTCTCTCTCTCTCTCTCTCTCTCTCTCTCTCTCTCTCCTCTCTCTCTCTCTCTCTCTCTCTCTCTCTCTCTCTCTCTCTCTCTCTCTCTCTCTCTCTCTCTCTCTCTCTCTCTCTCTCTCTCCCTCAATAATTCATATGATTCATAGTCTTGATATTCCAAATTCTTGACTAGTTTCTCTCTCTCTTTCTTTCTCTCTCTCTCTCTCTTTCTTTCTCTCTTTCTCTCTCTTTCTCTCTCTCTCTCTCTCTTTCTTTCTCTCTCTCTCTTTCTTTCTCTCTCTCTCTTTCTTTCTCTCTCTCTCTCTCTCTCTCTCTCTCTCTCTCTCTCTCTCTCTCTCTCTCTCTCTCTCTCTCTCTCTCTCTCTCTCTTCTCTCTCTCTCTCTCTCTCTCTCTCTCTCTCCTCTCTCTCTCTCTCTCTCTCTCTCTCTCTCTCTCTCTCTCTCTCTCTCTCTCTCTCTCTCTCTCTCTCTCTCTCTCTCTCTCTCTCTCTCTCTCTCTCTCTCTCTCTCTCTCTCTCTCTCTCTCTCTCTCTCTCTCTCTCTCTCTCTCTCTCTCTCTCTCTCTCTCTCTCTCTCTCTCTCTCTGTGTGTCCCCCCTCTCTCCTTCTCTTTCTGTGTCTCCCTCGTTCTCACTTTCTCTTTTTTCACAGTCTCAAGCCTTCTGTCTATGAAGAAGTAGATAGCAAACTTAAACGTCTATTATATAATCTCACTTGTTTTTATGTCTATTTCTTTACTAATGGACCTGAACATGTAGGGTAAACCCTCAAAAGAAAGAGGAATCATCATTGATTTTGAGTAGGAATATGTTCTTTAGGCCATTAAAAAATCCCATGTCGTAATAGTTTACCTCGCGTCTTTGCACACAGTAAACGCGTTTCGTTTTTTTTTTTTTCATTTGGCCGTATTTCTATACGGCCTAAAGAACATTCCGTGATCTTGATGCCTTGAATTGCAACTAAATTTCTTTATTTTTGTCAAAACTGTTTGAAATTTTTAATTTTTTTTCTGGTATTCTTTTGTAAATGTACCATCTCTTTTTCCCTTTTTTTCTTAGAATTTCTCCTCTGAGGAGTCATTTTGTTGCCGAAGATTTGACACGAATACATGTCTTCTCCAGACATTAATCCTAAGAGTTTTTAACCAAGAGACAACGCCTTTTTTCTCTTTTTTTATTTCTGAAACTTGGCATAAAGTTAGCTCATAAAGATAAAACCTGTGATAAAAAGGGTGTTGCTGCTTGACCCTAAATTAATTTGCAAATATTCTTATGAGCTTTTTCTTTCTTTATGAAAGAAAGTTGTTGTTTTTTCAATTTCTTATTAATTCTAAGCCTCTTATTTTGTTTGATTTTAACTAATGAAACATATTCTATTTGCAGTAAGACATTAATGTTTCTTATTACATGGAAGGTATAATAGTAATTGTATATTTTTGTTTCAGTACCTTTTTTAATTGTTTTTCCCATTGCCGTTCCTGCTATCAACATTACTGCAAGAGTTTATTTACCTCATTTGAAACAAAATTTCAGAAAATAAGTTTTTCAAAGGATAGTAAAAAGCTAGATTATAACCTAAAACGAGCAAAAATAAATTCACATAATAATTCAAACTTAAAATTAACATATACTGCCAGAAATGAATTCTTAAAACCCAAAAAAAAACAGAAATTAAAATGAATAATTTTAAGTAGTTAAGACTTAGGGATTGGAATCAAAAGTTTGTGGTAACGAACTGTAAGTAAGGAGCGACCCGGCTCAGTTTGATACTGTCCCACAACTTTATTTTTTAAAACAACAAAAGTTTAGCGTAAAGAGCAAGGCGAGGAGGAGGCGGCAACCCTTTCAAATTCGGAATAATTTCTGTTCAGTTAAGTTTTAATGTCGCTCCTTAGGCCTACCTTCAGTTAAAAAAAATGTTTGTTTTTTTAAATTTAATTTGCAGAAAGAATTAAAGGGGCATCCAGAGAATATCAACAGACAGAAAAACTGTGCATAGGGCTAACTATGCTCAATTCTTATGTGAGTCATGTTAAAGCGCCGAAAATCCGATTCCCTTCAGTATGTTCGAGTTTTCTTTTCAGTCTCCTGTTGATCAAATTTTTGGCTATTCTCTAATTATAATTTATTTTTTCTTTCAGTTAATTTAAATTATAATTTCTGTTCAAATAAAGATTGTTTAGCTATTTATCTAGATTTGTCATAGTCGCTCAAGTTATATTTGTATGTATAAGAAAGGGAGCAATGCGGTCCAACAAAAAAAGAAAATATTGTTGATTTTTTTTTTTTTTTTTTTTTTTTTTACCATCAAAGCAGAAAATAGAATTAAAAATGATGTTGAAAAAGTGTTACATGGTACGATGGAAAAAAAAAGAGTGGGCGATTCTTGTTTTTGGTAGCATACACTGTGGCACTAGGCACATAATTAGTCCCCTCTCTGTGGCTCTATTCCTTTACCCATTTGCACCGACAGGTCATGTCTTAAGCCTTTGCTTGAAAGGATTAAGGGATTTTTACGGGAAGACCCTTAGGTTTATTGCTCTAGTTCTAGATCAGCATGCTTTTCGAGTATTCATACTGGAACGTCTCCTCATTAAGGTGATCAGAGTGATATGTGTGATGCTTTGACTTGGCTGTTCCGATGGGTTAATACCATTAAGAATTATATTCTAGATGAATTTACAGCGATTACAGTAAGCGTTGTACCTTCGTGTTTGTCTTGTCGCCTTGACAGCCGGTGGAACTAAAAGTGAAAGCTCCTTAGAAGAACTTGAGCCATGAGTAGTAGCGAAGTAATATTGGAGTTAATTGTGAACTGGCTTCTATTTGACAGCTTTTTAGTTCCAAAGGGATGTGGGGCACCAAAAAAGCTATTTTTTTAAGTGCTCTTGCCTATGCGTTTCTCTCAAGTAAGCAAAACGAGTTGTGCAATGTTGCAGGATATAGGCAAACATAGGTCCGACCTATTTGATATCGATACACTAGGCTAAATATTGATATTGAAAACGGTAGTTGGCATGTTTTTAATAACCCCGACTATGTGTGACACTTAATAGTGGGAAGATATATTTGACAGAAAATGTGTTTTTTTCAAAACTGACTAGAAAATGAAGAACACTTAACCATCAGTTTGCCATGCTTGGCGGAGTTCGTAGTTCCTCGGATCAGAGCTGATTAAAGCTTTTGCGGCTTAGAACAAAATGAAATAAAAATATGTCGTTATTACGACTTTAGTCTTTTTTTTTAGAAAATTGTCTGTTTCTAAAGTTCTTTGTGCAATTTATTTTCGCTCGCTTCATTTGATTTCTTTCTTTAACATGCTTTGCTTCCGCTATGTAATTGACTTTTAGGGGTGTTGTGGAGGATTTTCTGATTTGTTGGTTCTTAAAAAAAGGAAAAAAGAAAATCAATAGCAGGTGTAGAGACGCGGCAGCTGACTTGCTACGTTTTGTCAACTATTCGTAAACAAAAAATTGTCCTGTGTGGAAAAATTGCCGTTTGAAACTGATTTAATAATATTACAATTATTTCAAATATTTTGATATTCCGATATTAATCTTAATAATAAAAGTTCGTTGCGAAAGCAGATTTATTCTCCAGCATTCTGACCCTCTTCGGACAAAAATCTATGTTTTTGGCAAAAAATGAGCACTACCCAAGCAAAAAATTGATATAAATCTCCTGTTTGGGGTTTTCGGTAATGCCGATTTCAATGGTGTAGTTTTCGTTTCGACCGAACAGCGTTTTCGAGGGGTTTCAGGCTAGTTTTTTTTTTTTAATTTCCACTTGAGGAATCCTCACTTGACAGTTTTTTAAGCACATTTTTAATTTTTCGCCTACTATGGGCTACCATTCGTTCTTTACTAGATTGCTTCTAAAGGGGCCCATTATATATATCACTCACAGCTCGATCTATTAAAGAACGGACCAGAGAGAATCAGGCAGTGGAGTCGGTCAAATGTGACATTATACTCCAGAGAAGCAACTTTTTATATTATCTTGTCAAAAGATGCATATGTTACATCATGTTCTATATGAAAATGCAGTTAGTTTCAGAAATTGTATCTTATTTACTGTTATCTTAGGGCACTAGATGTTGCAATTTCCTGTTAAATGAGCTCTTAAACACCTCTCTGTGATCTTTCAGGGCCTCATTGGAGGTGAAAAAAAGAAGTAAGAATTAAAAGAATCACTGTTTCCCATGCGATAAAAATGAATTCCTTGTTGCTCAAGCTGGGGGACTCTAACTCTCGTAAATGAAGCTTTCGGCTATGCTGATCCCAATGGTGTGGTTTTAATTTCGATCCGACGCCATTTTTGTTGGTTTTCAGGCTATTTTTTTAAATTCCTATGAGTATGCTTTTGAAACGAACTTTTATCATTAAGATTAATATATGGTGGAGATATCAAAATATCTGAAATGATCAAAATATCACTGAATCCGGTTCAAACGGCAATTCTTCCTCTCACTGGATGTTTTTTTTTTTTCGTTCACTATGGGATAGAGTTTGTTTTTTACTAGATTGGTCCTATGGGAGTAACAATGATTAGGTAACCTTAAACGACGATGCTGTTCCAGACTAAAGTAGCCCTTTTATATTTTATTTTCAATCCTTTTTCATCTATTTATTCATTAATTCAGTGTCAAAAATGAGTTAGACATTAGACTTTTTAAAAAATCTTTTTCAACATGTGGTTTTATCAACTTGAATAATACACTGTTTTGAAAACATGCATATTTACTCGACAAAAAAAAACTGATCTTACCACTAAAGGGAACTCCTCTTAATTGAGCAGTCTGCAATACCTCATTCAGCCTATTGCAAGTACAGTTTTACTGCTCTTTAGATTAGCCGCTGCTCATTGACAGTTAGTCCAGTTGCTATTTCATGTGTAATTATGGCGCTAATACCTTTCAAGCATGTCACAGGCGAGCTTTCCTGTGGAAGATGTGCTTCCGCCTTGAAATATTTGTCCTTATTTGAGATTGTTGTCCAAGCTAGGGGACTGTAAGTTCCCTGTATTCGGTTTTTGCTGATAGCGGTCCAGTGGTGTACTTTTTGTTTTGATCGGGCGCCATATTTGGGGGATTTCAGGTTATTTTTCGTTTTTTTATTAGTTGAAGATTTTCAATGCGAGTTGCAGAACTGAGTCATTGCAACAGTGAATCCGTGGAAGTGTTTTTTACATGAGTGTAATAAACTCATCCAATCTCGTCTGATATGCTTAATGCTGGGTGTGCAAATGGAGTTTTCTTCCTTTCCTTTACGGAGTTACTGTTTAAGCTGTCAAGGCTGAAACGATCGACTAGGAAAATCTGGTATGTTTATGAAACTTGGCTTATTATTATTTACACTTACGTCATCTTGAACTATCCAAAGAAAACGCTAAGTAAAGTAAAACGCTCATTAAAATAGTGATGAGATCAGTGCAAATGAAAGCAGGGCGTATTTATATTTTTAGCACCCATCCCCACCCTGAGAACGGGTGGTTGGTTTAGTAAAATATCTCCGCCTACATATTAATGGAGCAAACTCTCCTATGATATTCGTGTAGAGAAGTGGTTGTTAGGAGGAGGAGAGCTGGAATTAAGGATGTGAGAGGAGAAAAGTACGAATCTTGTAAATCTCTTGAATTCGAGCCACCGTTAAAGAATAAAATTCTTATAAATCTCTGAATTCATTTTTGTTTTAGGCCAACAGAGTTGGATGCTCTTGTTTTTGGCCATGTCTTCACCTTACTGACCACCTCAATGCCAGAAAACTCACTAGCTTCTATTGTGAGGTCACATTCTGGTTTGGTTGCCCTTGTGAAAACTATTGAAGATAGATACTTCAAAGATCCTGAAGTCACGAGAACCTAAGGAAGTAACTTAAGTGTAATCGTCTTATAAATAGCTATTGTATGTTATATTTATGATATTGATCTAGATTTTTTTTTTTTTTTAAGAACTGTTCAAAATATGTCAGGTACCTTCAAAGCCGTAACCAAAGACTAGTGCAGGGTTTCTCTATTAAGGGTCCTGTGATCCACTCAGCAGAGGTTTTCAGCTGGTCTCTGAGCTTCCCGAGAAGGAGTGCCCTACGGTTGACCCACCTGAACGACGACAAACACCCACAACCAAGACTTGACATGACCTATATCTAGAAAGAGCTTTTTAGCACGTAATTTATTTCATGGGTTGCGAAAGAATAAAACTGTGGTATGTGGTAGTATTTCTTTTCCCTCAAGTCTTATTTTACATACTGAATTTCGCCTTAGTAATGTGTCTTGGTATTTCTCCAAAAGAAGTTAATTTAGAGCGCAGTGCCATTTCAGTAATGGTACTTATATTTCATATGTGCATGTTTGAATAGTATATACATGTACAGTGTACGGTGTAAAAGTTTTTGATGATTTTAGGAATTATTAGTAATAATAATAATAATTTATTTAAACCTTCTATAACAAAAATTATAAACATTTCGAAAAGAGGAGTAAAGGGGAGAGAGAAAAACAAAAGAAAAAAGATACACAGACTGGAAAATACAAAACTAGAAAAATACGAGAAAAGAACAAAGAAAGGTTGGAACAAACATAATCATAAAAAGAGCAAGAAATACAAACAATTCAACACACTATAAAGCATCTTTACTAGAAGGACATGACAAGTGAAGGACCTAGCTAATTAACGATACTGTTGGAAAGTTCGGAATTTTACTATTCCTACGAAGGAAACGGTTATGAACACCGTCCATTTTAGAAAGTATGTCAAAAATCCTAAATAATGATGACATTCTGCTGTTCCTATACCACGGAGGTTATCGAAAAAAAACTGCAAATTTGAAATAAACTGGATTAATAGAGCTTTTTTCTCGACCGGAGAAAAAAGACCACACAGGGACCAAAAAGAAAATATGTGGGCCAAAGAAAGCGTTATAAAGGTGGCCTATTGTACGTCGGTCGAACTGACCTCTGATTCTGGCAAGTGCTCCATGAATCTCTCTAATTTTTTCTTTGAGAGTATGGATTATGAGGTATTTTGTGTCACGAGTAATTTTGCCATAAGGAAGGCCAAGATATACCAAAGATTTCTTCTAGAACTACTGTCCCATCTATATTAATAGAGACAGGACCTCTAATCTGTCAGTTAATAACAAAAATTAAAAACTTAGCTTTGGACGGTGCAATGGTTAACCCTATGGAATTTAAACTCCTAGAAATTAAGGTCATCAGCGTATGAAATATGACTGATATCAAGGCCATCTAGAATGTCCAGATGCAAAATCGTTGTAGCCGAGCGAAGACCTTTATTGAATATTATAGGACTAATAACTAACTCCCTGTTTAACCCCTCTCCTAATGGGTATCTTGCTCGAATTATTGAATATATGTCAGCTGTCTTCTAAGTTGTGTCCAAAGATTACAGAAGACACTTAAGAAAGTTGGGGGGAGGGGGCTTCAGTCTTGTCCTTCTCCACGAAGTCTTTATATTTTAAGAATTCTCCCAGAAATGTTCCACATCTTTCTATATTTTGTCTGTTTTTATTATTTTCTTTTCTTTTTTGTGCTCCCTTCAAATAAAAAAAACTATATGTGTTTCTTTGGTGGAAAATTCGGTATTTCCCGCTGAATGATTTACCTTCCGTGTTGAAATTATCCGATCCGTACATGCCCCCAAAATATATGATAAAAAAATATATTGCTACCAAGAGGAAGCAGAGCTCGATAAGCTAGGTCAGCAATCAATACGAAATACGAGGAAAAGAAATGCTCTCAGTAATCAGGTAACCTGGGATGGTTAAGAAGAATGAAAATCTGAAGAAACGTTTAATAAAGCAGAACTAGTCTCATCAGTTTTTTCTTATGAGTTCATTTTGAAATTCAACCAAAATTTAAGTCCTGTAGTAGGCCTATATCTTTATTTGTAATTAGCACAATGTTGTAACTTAACGAAAACCTTGAGCTCTCTGATACAACCAGAGGGAGTTAACAGAATTGAAATATATTTCTCTTACTCGGCTTACTACATTCTATGCCTCTCATTGCACCTCACTAACATCGTATCGGTTTGTTGCACAACACACAACATCGGTTCGATGATCGTATCGAACCAAGAATCATGGAAGATCGGGAGAGGGCTCATTCGAACAAAAATTGAAAGTTTTAGTGCCCTTTCAAGTGACCAAACAAAATAGAGGGCAACTAACCCCTTCCCATGCTCCTTTTTCCCCAAAGACATCCGATTAAAATTTTAAGATAGCCAACGTGGTTCAGCATAATTGAAAGGTCAGGTCTAGTAAATGTGTTCTCTCCAATCATTTGTTCAAAAGTATGGGAAATTATCATGGTATGGAAACAAAACTGAACAGGAGTGGAGGAAGCCAAGTCTCATCAATGTTGAAAATACTGAAAACATGGATGCAGTTATCTACTAGCGTTTGTTTTTTTCGAAGCAAAACTATCAGAACCGAGCTGTACGCAAATCTAAAACTGGCAGTACTATCTATGCTTTTTCTTCCTTTTTTCAACGTTGCCGACGAAAGGTTTCTTAGTACAATAAAAATCATAAAGACGGACAGACAGAACAAGCTTAAAACGGAAACATTACGTGGAATTCTGAAAACGAAATATGGTATGAAGCGGGCTCAAGAAAGTGCCCACCCCCACTCACTCGTGGGGACCAGCAGCTAATGCTGCACACGAAAAGAGGCAAGGTTCAGCTAACATCGGAAAAAAGGTATCGAATCTGATTCTGGCTAAAAATAGATTTTTCATGATTTTTTTTTTATCAATATAACCGAATTCAGAGGCAATTAATGAATTCTTCACATTGGTGTAATAATCAGTGTGGCCCTATAACCACACTTACCAAAAATAATTGTATAAAACAAATATTTACTTATTTTGACCACCATAACCACTGACGTGCTGATACAACTAATTAAGCACTCTGAATGGTCATGTGTAACAGAAAAAAAAATTGAAATATATTTCTCTTACTCAGCTTACACCATTCTATGCGCCTCACTGCACTTCACTAACATCGTATCGGTTCGATGCCTAACACACAACAATGGTTTAATGATCGTATCGAACCAAGAATCCTGGAAGACTGGGAGAGGGCTCATTCGAACAAAAATTGAAAGTTTTAGTGCCCTTTCAAGTGACCAAATAAAGTAGAGGGCAACTAACCCCCTTCCCATGCTCCTTTTTCCCCAAAGACATCCGATTAAAATTTTAAGATAGCCAGCGTGGTTCAGCATAATTGAAAGGTCAGGTCTAGTAAATGTGCGACGGGATGACATGACCCCCACAGCCCGTAGAGAAAGGACTGTAAGTTTTGTGATTTATCCATTGTTTATATACAGTATTTTTTACAGGGTAGCATACAGACATTTTTTGCGGGGGAGTTTTTTATGTGGAAAATTTTCATAGGGAGGAAATTCCCTGTATTCATATACAGAATTTTTTCAATTGTTTTTTTTTTCTTTAATGCATAATTCTAAATATGGAGAAAATATTACGGTAGAAATCTTCAGCAGGGAGGGAATTTTCCGGGAGGTGGAGGGGGGGGTCCTAGTAACCGTCAGGGCATTCGGCAGGATCGCAGTATGAATCTTCTAAATCAGCAGACACGGAGTACAGAGTTTACAAGTGATACTTGGTGTACCAAAAAAATTATGGTTTTTGAGTTTGTTAACTACAAATCTGAGGCTTAATATAGAAGTCAACATAGAAAAAACATTACATTCACAAATTATGTTTATTTAAAAAAAAGCTGCGATATAATATTATTAAACATTTATTTCACAAAAGGTGTTTGATTTCCACTAAATATAGCCTGATATTTAAAAATTCCTGAGCTTGGTGGTTACAAGTCTGAGTCCCATTTTCCAACATAAAAGCACAAACTGAACTAAGTTCAATCTGAAATAAGGGGGGGGCTAAGCAATCTCTGTGGGCCCCCCAAAGTGGCCAGCACACAGTTGTTTAAGAGCAATATTTCTTCACAGTCGGATGCCTCTCCCAAAATCAACTAATAATAGTAAGAAACAATTTAAAAGTGTTAAATGAATACAGAGAGAACTTTAGTTGGAAAGTTGCTTACATTTTTATTGCAACACTGGGAAATGACGAAGTCTCATTTTTCCAACAAATATCGATCATAGCTTCAGAATCCAACGATTTAACAAGAGCCTTTTTACTAAAAATCAAAATCAGATCACTAAACCTATCTTCACCCATTTTTGATCTTAAATCGGTTTTAGTCTGGCTTAATGTAGAAAAGAATCTCTCATTACTAGCCGTTGTGATAGGCATAGTAATGACGATTTGTACTATCTTCAAAACTTCGGAATGCGCTATTGACATTGCCTTTAGACAATCGTGAAGATCAAAGAGATCTTTTGGCTTATTGGCTAAAGAGTTAATGTGTCTTCTCACAAGATCCGTTTGAAGGCCAACAGGATTGGGTCAATGGAAGTTTCTTTGTAATTGACTGCAACACTAGCTAGTTGGCTAGTATCGACAAAGTTCGGCGAATCAGCGTCTAACTTAGAGATTGACTCTAGCAGTGGAAGTGCATTCATGTAGCAATTTTAAAACTCGGAGCACAATCTGTCTACCACAAGAAAATAATCTCTTCTGTAAACGTCTTTTGTTGATTCTTTCACTTCACTGAGATCGTTTCCCAAAGTCGACATTGCGATAAAATCATGTAAGTGGGAAGTCACTTGCTGCGCACGCTTTTGTGTTTTACATGAAGAATTCGAATTCTGAAGATTTTGCCAAAGATCTTCAGTGAGGCAGTACTCAAGTGAAAGTTCTTTTGCTCTGTGAAAGATTTCATCAAAAGCTTCAAAAGTTCGCATGTCTTCATTTTTGTCTCGTGTAGCTGCAATGAGACCAGTAGCTCTAAAGAAAACTAGGTGCACCGCCTGTAACTGCTCAGACAGAGAGTTCGTAGCACAAAACATTTTTCTGCTAGATGGGGTGTAAATATGAATTCAAATGTCTGAAGCCGGGTTGCGAGTCCGTGGGCCTGAGCTGCCGATTCTCCGTCACTATGTTCTGGTAGTCGATAAAACTGCCAGAATACAGCCGTATCATTTCATTACTTTATTCACCGATCTATACCTGTATGTCCATCTTCTAATTGATGATTTCTCCAACTGAAGAACAGTTATGCCAACTGCTATCTGGGCATTAACGAACCGTTGGTAGCATGTATTGCTATTAGTAGAGATGCCATAATATCTCGTGACGGGGCTCCTTATATGGGCATAGAGTCATTAGGGAGAATGATTGCGTAATCGGTCAATGGCCTCTTTCTCCAGGTGTGTTTTTGGCACGCCCTCAGCGAAGGTCAATGTTGTTATTGTTTCCGAGGCAAAATGCCAAGGTCAATGTTATTGTTGTTTTGAACAGAGTCATTAGAGAGAACACGTGGTTAATGGGGTCAATGTTGTTGTCGTTCGAAGCAAAGTTAATGACATTTCCTTCCTGTTCGAGGCAGATGTTATGATCCGGAAATAGTATTTGTTATTGTTGTTTCCAAGCCAGATGTTACGAGTTCCCGGAAACAGTTAATTAATGTCTGACAGATGACGTCAAGTTAATTAATGTCTTTGCATTTCCAAAGAGAATTGTCTAGGAGAAACAGTTAGATCACACATGATGTCATGATTGATTGATTGACACGAAAGGGGAATTAATTTGTTGTTCTAAAGAGAATTGATTCACGAAAGGGAAATTAATTTATTGTTTCTAACAAGAGAATCGTTTCCGAGCAGACGTTTTGATCTTAGCGTGCGAAAAGGTTTCCAAATAATTTGAAATAAGCCAGCGCAGGGATGCCAAACAAATGGAACATGCTGAAATTCCGTTTAGGGATAATTTTGGCGAAACCGTTTTAGCTATTTTATGGAATTATTTCGGCGAAACAGCTAGAGACATTATAAAATATGATTTTAGAAGAGATTTTGGAAGAGAATTTGAGTGTGGTCGTTATAATACACAAGTTCCATTTGAACAGTGTTGTGAGGTCCTCTACCCAACACCAAAGGGTTCCAATCCTCCTACCCCAACCCCGAAGGAAGCCCCCGGTCCTCAAAGGTTCTCTGGGCTTCCAAAGGGCCCCCGGCGCCCCCAAAGGCCCTCCCCGGACCCCCAAAGACCCTCACCCAGTCCCCAAAGGTCCCCAGGCACCCAAAGGGCCCCAGACCCTAAGAAGGCCATACCCGAGCCCCAAAGGTCCTCCCCGGTCCCCAAAGGTCCACCAGACCCCCAAAAGCCCTCCCCGGTCCCCAAAGGACCACCAGAACCCCAAAAGCCCTCCCCCGGTCCCCAAAGGCCCTCCCCCGGTCCCCAAAGGCCCTCCCCGGGCTCCCAGGGCTCCCAAAGGGCCCCGATTACTCTACCCCTACCCCGAAGGAAGCCTCCGGTCCTCAAAGGTCCCCCAGGCTCCCAAAGGCCCTCACCCGGTCCCCAAAGGTCCACCGGGCTCCCAAAGGGACCCCAGACCCCCAACGGACCCACCGGGCCCCAAAGGGCCCAATCCGTGCTCAAGGCCCCCCCCCGGACCCCCAAAGGTCCTCCACCAGTCCCCAAAGGCCCTCTCCCGGTCCCAAAGGTCCACCAGGCACCCAAAGGGCCCCAGACCCTAAAAAGGCCATACCCGAGCCACCAAAGGTCCTCCACCAGTCCCCAAAGGCCCTCTCCCGGTCCCAAAGGTCCACCAGGCACCCAAAGGGCCCCAGACCCTAAAAAGACCATAGCCCAGCCCCCCCCAAAGGCCCTCACCGGTCCCCAAAGGTCCACCAGACCCCCAAAAGCCCTCCACCGGTCCCCAAAGGCCCTCCCCGGGCTCCCAGGGCTCCCAAAGGGCCCCGATTACTCTACCCCAACCCCGAAGGAAGCCTCCGGTCCTCAAAGGTGCCCCAGGCTCCCAAAGGACCCACTGGACCCCCAAAGGGTCCCCCGGACCCCAAAGGTCCTCCCCAGGTCCTCAAGGGTCGCCCAGACCCCCAACGGACCCACCGGACCCCAAAGGGCCCAATCGGTGCTCAAGGGCTCCCCGGACCCCCAAAGGCCCTCACCCGGTCCTCAAAGGTCCACCGGGCTCCCAAAGGACAAGTCGGTCCTCAAGGACCCTCTCAGACGTGCAAAGACCCTCCCCAGACCCCCAAAGGCTCATCCCGGTCCCCAAAGGTCCCCTCAGGCTCCCATATGACCACTCCACCCCTCAAGGGCCCCTGGATCCCCAAACGCCCTCCCCGGACCCCTCCAAAGAACCCCCTCTCCATTTTTAACACTTTTTATGGCTTTATTATATCCTTTTAGAACAAGTTCCTTTCATAATGTCCCTCCTAAACCCATTTTCCAACTTGAAGTACTTATCTTTTTCACCCACTTTCTCAATGAAAAAGAAATTAGTTTTTAATCAATTCTAATTTTCCAAATAATATAAAAATTTTCCACTTTAGTTCAGATCTGTCTCGAAGAGATGAAAAATTTAAAATACTGTTCCAAATTTTTCGCAGAAGATAAAAAAAGTTCAAGTTTTCTTCTGAATTTTCTCAATGAACACACTTCAATTCTAATTTCACCAGAGAAAATAAAAATCTTCCACTTCAGTTCCTTATTTCGCAAAGACATAAAGAAATTTAAAGTTCAATTCTAAATTTTTCGGTGGAAGATAGAAAAAGTAATACCATACTTGTGAATATTTTCCCGGAAGATAAAAAGTTCTAGTTCAATTTACAGTTTCCTCAATGAAGTCAAGGAAAGTTCAAGTTCTCTTCTGAATTTTACCAAAGAACAAAATTCAATTCTAATTTCTCCAGAGAAAACAAAAATCTTCCACTTCAGTTCTTTATTTCACAAAGACATAAAGAAATTTAAAGTTCAATTCTAAATTTTTCGGTGGAAGATAGAAAAAGTAATACCATACTTGTGAATATTTTCCCGGAAGATAAAAAGTTCTAGTTCAATTTACAGTTTCCTCAATGAAGTCAAGGAAAGTTCAAGTTCTCTTCTGAATTTTACCAAAGAACAAACTTCAATTCTAATTTCATCAGAGAAAACAAAAATCTTCCACTTCAGTTCTTTATTTCACAAAGACATAAAGAAATTTAAAGTTCAATTCTAAATTTTTCGGTGGAAGATAGAAAAAGTAATACCATACTTGTGAATATTTTCCCGGAAGATAAAAAGTTCTAGTTCAATTTACAGTTTCCTCAATGAAGTCAAGGAAAGTTCAAGTTCTCTTCTGAATTTTACCAAAGAACACGCTTCAATTCTAATTTTTTCAGAGAAAACAAAAATCTTCCACTTCAGTTCTTTATTTCACAAAGACATAAAGAAATTTAAAGTACAATTCTAAATTTTTCGGTGGAAGATAGAAAAAGCAATACCATACTTGTGAATATTTTCCCGGAAGATAAAAAGTTCTAGTTCAATTTACAATTTCCTCAATGAAGTCAAGGAAAGTTCAAGTTCTCTTCTGAATTTTACCAAAGAACAAAATTCAATTCTAATTTCACCAGAGAAAATAAAAATCTTCCACTTCAGTTCTTTATTTCACAAAGACATAAAGAAATTTAAAGTTCAATTCTAAATTTTTCGGTGGAAGATAGAAAAAGTAATACCATACTTGTGAATATTTTCCCGGAAGATAAAAAGTTCTAGTTCAATTTACAGTTTCCTCAATGAAGTCAAGGAAAGTTCAAGTTCTCTTCTGAATTTTACCAAAGAACAAAATTCAATTCTAATTTTTTCAGAGAAAACAAAAATCTTCCACTTCAGTTCTTTATTTCACAAAGACATAAAGAAATTTAAAGTACAATTCTAATTTTTCGGTGGAAGATAGAAAAAGCAATACCATACTTGTGAATATTTTCCCGGAAAATAAAAAGTTCTAGTTCAATTTACAATTTCCTCAACGAAGTGAAGAAAGGTTCAAGTTCTCTTCTGAATTTTACTAAAGAACAAAATTCAATTCTAATTTCACCAGAGAAAATAAAAATCTTCCACTTCAGTTCTCTATTTCACAAAGACATAAAGAAATTTAAAGTTCAATTCAAAATTTTTCGGTGGAAGATAGAAAAAGTAATACCATACCTGTGAATATTTTCACGGAAGATAAAAGTTCTAGTTCAATTTAAAATTTTCTCAACGAAGTCAAGGAAAGTTCAAGTTCTCTTCTGAATTTTCTCAATGAACACACTTCAATTCTAATTTCTCCAGAGAAATAAAAATCTTCCACTTCAGTTCCTTATTTCGCAAAGACATAAAGAAATTCAAAGTTCAATTCTAAATTTTTCGATGGAAGATAGAAAAAGTAATACCATACTTGTGAATATTTTCACGGAAGATAAAAAGTTCTAGTTCAATTTAAAATTTCCTCAATGAAGTCAAGGAAAGTTCAAGTTCTCTTCTGAATTTTACCACAGAACATGCTTCAATTCTAATTTTTTCAGAGAAAACAAAAATCTTCCACTTCAGTTCTTTATTTCACAAAGACATAAAGAAATTTAAAGTACAATTCTAAATTTTTCGGAGGAAGATAGAAAAAGCAATACCATACTTGTGAATATTTTCCCGGAAGATAAAAAGTTCTAGTTCAATTTAAAATTTTCTCAACGAAGTGAAGAAAAATTCAAGTTCTCTTCTGAATTTTACCAAAGAATAAAATTCAATTCTAATTTCACCAGAGAAAATAAAAATCTTCCACTTCAGTTCTTTATTTCACAAAGACATAAAGAAATTTAAAGTTCAATTCTAAATTTTTCGGTGGAAGATAGAAAAAGTAATACCATACTTGTGAATATTTTCCCGGAAGATAAAAAGTTCTAGTTCAATTTACAGTTTCCTCAATGAAGTCAAGGAAAGTTCAAGTTCTCTTCTGAATTTTAACCAAAGAACAAAATTCAATTCTAATTTCACCAGAGAAAATAAAAATCTTCCACTTCAGTTCTCTATTTCACAAAGACATAAAGAAATTTAAAGTTCAATTCTAAATTTTTCGGTGGAAGATAGAAAAAGTAATACCATACTTGTGAATATTTTCCCGGAAGATAAAAAGTTCTAGTTCAATTTACAGTTTCCTCAATGAAGTCAAGGAAAGTTCAAGTTCTCTTCTGAATTTTACCAAAGAACACGCTTCAATTCTAATTTTTTCAGAGAAAACAAAAATCTTCCACTTCAGTTCTTTATTTCACAAAGACATAAAGAAATTTAAAGTACAATTCTAATTTTTCGGTGGAAGATAGAAAAAGCAATACCATACTTGTGAATATTTTCCCGGAAAATAAAAAGTTCTAGTTCAATTTACAGTTTCCTCAATGAAGTCAAGGAAAGTTCAAGTTCTCTTCTGAATTTTACTAAAGAACAAAATTCAATTCTAATTTTTTCAGAGAAAACAAAAATCTTCCACTTCAGTTCTTTATTTCACAAAGACATAAAGAAATTTAAAGTTCAATTCTAATTTTTCGGTGGAAGATAGAAAAAGCAATACCATACCTGTGAATATTTTCACGGAAGATAAAAAGTTCTAGTTCAATTTAAAATTTCCTCAACGAAGTGAAGAAAGGTTCAAGTTCTCTTCTGAATTTTACTAAAGAACAAAATTCAATTCTAATTTCACCAGAGAAAATAAAAATCTTCCACTTCAGTTCTCTATTTCACAAAGACATAAAGAAATTTAAAGTTCAATTCTAAATTTTTCGATGGAAGATAGAAAAAGTAATACCATACCTGTGAATATTTTCACGGAAGATAAAAAGTTCTAGTTCAATTTAAAATTTTCTCAACGAAGTCAAGGAAAGTTCAAGTTCTCTTCTGAACTTTACCAAAGAACACGCTTCAATTCTAATTTTTTCAGAGAAAACAAAAATCTTCCACTTCAGTTCTTTATTTCACAAAGACATAAAGAAATTTAAAGTTCAATTCTAATTTTTCGGTGGGTGATAGAAAAATTAATGCCGTACTTGTGATTATTTTCACGGAAGATAAAAAGTTCCACTTCAATTTTAAATTTCCCCGGAAGATAAAAAGTTCTAGTTCAACTTGCTATTATCTTTGTGAAAACACACAAACTCAGAAAAAATGAGTTCCTTTAGTACCTATGCAATTAGACTAAAAATGAAGATATTTATGCAGAGTTTCAACTCGCTATGGCTAAGTTTGCTAAAAACAAGCTATTTTCTTGCGAAAACACACAAAATCAGAAAAAATATTGTTCAATGTTCCTTAAGCACCTACGCAATTAGGCTTAAATGAAGATATTTATGCAGAGTTTCAACTCGATATGGCTAAGTTTGCTAAAAACAAGCTATTTTCTTGCGAAAACACACGAAATCAGAAAAATATTGTTAGGTTAGGTTAAGTTAGATTAGGTTAGGTTAGCCTACGTACGCGCGCATATAGGTTAAGTTAGGTTAGATTAAGTTAGATTAGGTTAAGTTAGGTTAGGTTAGGTTAGATTAAGTTAGGTTAGGCTAGGTTAGCCTACGTACGCGCGCGTACGTAGGCTAACCTAGCCTAACCTAACTTAATCTAACCTAACCTAACCTAACTTAACCTAATCTAACTTAATCTAACCTAACTTAACCTATATGCGCGCGTACGTAGGCTAACCTAACCTAATCTAACTTAACCTAACCTAACAATATTTTTCTGATTTCGTGTGTTTTCGCAAGAAAATAGCTTGTTTTTAGCAAACTTAGCCATATCGAGTTGAAACTCTGCATAAATATCTTCATTTAAGCCTAATTGCGTAGGTGCTTAAGGAACATTGAACATTTTTTCTGATTTTGTGTGTTTTCGCAAGAAAATAGCTTGTTTTTAGCAAACTTAGCCATAGCGAGTTGAAACTCTGCATAAATATCTTCATTTTTAGTCTAATTGCATAGGTACTAAAGGAACTCATTTTTTCTGAGTTTGTGTGTTTTCACAAAGATAATAGCAAGTTGAACTAGAACTTTTTATCTTCCGGGGAAATTTAAAATTGAAGTGGAACTTTTTATCTTCCGTGAAAATAATCACAAGTACGGCATTAATTTTTCTATCACCCACCGAAAAATTAGAATTGAACTTTAAATTTCTTTATGTCTTTGTGAAATAAAGAACTGAAGTGGAAGATTTTTGTTTTCTCTGAAAAAATTAGAATTGAAGCGTGTTCTTTGGTAAAGTTCAGAAGAGAACTTGAACTTTCCTTGACTTCGTTGAGAAAATTTTAAATTGAACTAGAACTTTTTATCTTCCGTGAAAATATTCACAGGTATGGTATTACTTTTTCTATCTTCCATCGAAAAATTTAGAATTGAACTTTAAATTTCTTTATGTCTTTGTGAAATAGAGAACTGAAGTGGAAGATTTTTATTTTCTCTGGTGAAATTAGAATTGAATTTTGTTCTTTAGTAAAATTCAGAAGAGAACTTGAACCTTTCTTCACTTCGTTGAGGAAATTTTAAATTGAACTAGAACTTTTTATTTTCCGTGAAAATATTCACAGGTATGGTATTGCTTTTTCTATCTTCCACCGAAAAATTAGAATTGAACTTTAAATTTCTTTATGTCTTTGTGAAATAGAGAACTTAAGTGGAAGATTTTTGTTTTCTCTGAAAAAATTAGAATTGAATTTTGTTCTTTAGTAAAATTCAGAAGAGAACTTGAACCTTCCTTGACTTCATTGAGGAAACTGTAAATTGAACTAGAACTTTTTATTTTCCGGGAAAATATTCACATGTATGGTATTGCTTTTTCTATCTTCCACCGAAAAATTAGAATTGTACTTTAAATTTCTTTATGTCTTTGTGAAATAAAGAACTGAAGTGGAAGATTTTTGTTTTCTCTGAAAAAATTAGAATTGAAGCGTGTTCTTTGGTAAAATTCAGAAGAGAACTTGAACTTTCCTTGACTTCATTGAGGAAACTGTAAATTGAACTAGAACTTTTTATCTTCCGGGAAAATATTCACAAGTATGGTATTACTTTTTCTATCTTCCACCGAAAAATTTAGAATTGAACTTTAAATTTCTTTATGTCTTTGTGAAATAGAGAACTGAAGTGGAAGATTTTTATTTTCTCTGGTGAAATTAGAATTGAATTTTGTTCTTTGGTTAAAATTCAGAAGAGAACTTGAACTTTCCTTGACTTCATTGAGGAAACTGTAAATTGAACTAGAACTTTTTATCTTCCGGGAAAATATTCACAAGTATGGTATTACTTTTTCTATCTTCCACCGAAAAATTTAGAATTGAACTTTAAATTTCTTTATGTCTTTGTGAAATAAAGAACTGAAGTGGAAGATTTTTATTTTCTCTGGTGAAATTAGAATTGAATTTTATTCTTTGGTAAAATTCAGAAGAGAACTTGAATTTTTCTTCACTTCGTTGAGAAAATTTTAAATTGAACTAGAACTTTTTATCTTCCGGGAAAATATTCACAAGTATGGTATTGCTTTTTCTATCTTTCTCCGAAAAATTTAGAATTGTACTTTAAATTTCTTTATGTCTTTGTGAAATAAAGAACTGAAGTGGAAGATTTTTGTTTTCTCTGAAAAAATTAGAATTGAAGCATGTTCTGTGGTAATATTCAGAAGAGAACTTGAACTTTCCTTGACTTCATTGAGGAAATTTTAAATTGAACTAGAACTTTTTATCTTCCGTGAAAATATTCACAAGTATGGTATTACTTTTTCTATCTTCCATCGAAAAATTTAGAATTGAACTTTGAATTTCTTTATGTCTTTGCGAAATAAGGAACTGAAGTGGAAGATTTTTATTTCTCTGGAGAAATTAGAATTGAAGTGTGTTCATTCAGAAAATTCAGAAGAGAACTTGAACTTTCCTTGACTTCGTTGAGAAAATTTTAAATTGAACTAGAACTTTTATCTTCCGTGAAAATATTCACAGGTATGGTATTACTTTTTCTATCTTCCACCGAAAAATTTTGAATTGAACTTTAAATTTCTTTATGTCTTTGTGAAATAGGGAACTGAAGTGGAAGATTTTTATTTTCTCTGGTGAAATTAGAATTGAATTTTGTTCTTTAGTAAAATTCAGAAGAGAACTTGAACCTTTCTTCACTTCGTTGAGGAAATTGTAAATTGAACTAGAACTTTTTATTTTCCGGGAAAATATTCACAAGTGTGGTATTGCTTTTTCTATCTTCCACCGAAAAATTAGAATTGTACTTTAAATTTCTTTATGTCTTTGTGAAATAAAGAACTGAAGTGGAAGATTTTTGTTTTCTCTGAAAAAATTAGAATTGAATTTTGTTCTTTGGTAAAATTCAGAAGAGAACTTGAACTTTCCTTGACTTCATTGAGGAAACTGTAAATTGAACTAGAACTTTTTATCTTCCGGGAAAATATTCACAAGTATGGTATTACTTTTTCTATCTTCCACCGAAAAATTTAGAATTGAACTTTAAATTTCTTTATGTCTTTGTGAAATAAAGAACTGAAGTGGAAGATTTTTATTTTCTCTGGTGAAATTAGAATTGAATTTTGTTCTTTGGTAAAATTCAGAAGAGAACTTGAACTTTCCTTGACTTCATTGAGGAAATTGTAAATTGAACTAGAACTTTTTATTTTCCGGGAAAATATTCACAAGTATGGTATTGCTTTTTCTATCTTCCACCGAAAAATTTAGAATTGTACTTTAAATTTCTTTATGTCTTTGTGAAATAAAGAACTGAAGTGGAAGATTTTTGTTTTCTCTGAAAAAATTAGAATTGAAGCGTGTTCTTTGGTAAAATTCAGAAGAGAACTTGAACTTTCCTTGACTTCATTGAGGAAACTGTAAATTGAACTAGAACTTTTTATCTTCCGGGAAAATATTCACAAGTATGGTATTACTTTTTCTACCTTCCACCGAAAAATTTAGAATTGAACTTTAAATTTCTTTATGTCTTTGTGAAATAAAGAACTGAAGTGGAAGATTTTTGTTTTCTCTGGTGAAATTAGAATTGAATTTTGTTCTTTGGTAAAATTCAGAAGAGAACTTGAACTTTCCTTGACTTCATTGAGGAAACTGTAAATTGAACTAGAACTTTTTATCTTCCGGGAAAATATTCACAAGTATGGTATTACTTTTTCTATCTTCCACCGAAAAATTTAGAATTGAACTTTAAATTTCTTTATGTCTTTGTGAAATAAAGAACTGAAGTGGAAGATTTTTGTTTTCTCTGGTGAAATTAGAATTGAATTTTGTTCTTTGGTAAAATTCAGAAGAGAACTTGAACTTTCCTTGACTTCATTGAGGAAACTGTAAATTGAACTAGAACTTTTTATCTTCCGGGAAAATATTCACAAGTATGGTATTACTTTTTCTATCTTCCACCGAAAAATTTAGACTTGAACTTTAAATTTCTTTATGTCTTTGCGAAATAAGGAACTGAAGTGGAAGATTTTTATTTTCTCTGGTGAAATTAGAATTGAAGTGTGTTCATTGAGAAAATTCAGAAGAAAACTTGAACTTTTTTTATCTTCTGCGAAAAATTTGGAACAGTATTTTAAATTTTTCATCTCTTCGAGACAGATCTGAACTAAAGTGGAAAATTTTTATATTATTTGGAAAATTAGAATTGATTAAAAACTAATTTCTTTTTCATTGAGAAAGTGGGTGAAAAAGATAAGTACTTCAAGTTGGAAAATGGGTTTAGGAGGGACATTATGAAAGGAACTTGTTCTAAAAGGATATAATAAAGCCATAAAAAGTGTTAAAAATGGAGAGGGGGTTCTTTGGAGGGGTCCGGGGAGGGCGTTTGGGGATCCAGGGGCCCTTGAGGGGTGGAGTGGTTATATGGGAGCCTGAGGGGACCTTTGGGGACCGGGATGAGCCTTTGGGGGTCTGGGGAGGGTCTTTGCACGTCTGAGAGGGTCCTTGAGGACCGACTTGTCCTTTGGGAGCCCGGTGGACCTTTGAGGACCGGGTGAGGGCCTTTGGGGGTCCGGGGAGCCCTTGAGCACCGATTGGGCCCTTTGGGGTCCGGTGGGTCCGTTGGGGGTCTGGACGACCCTTGAGGACCTGGGGAGGACCTTTGGGGTCCGGGGGACCCTTTGGGGGTCCAGTGGGTCCTTTGGGAGCCTGGGGGACCTTTGAGGACCGGAGGCTTCCTTCGGGGTTGGGGTAGAGTAATCGGGGCCCTTTGGGAGCCCTGGGAGCCCGGGGAGGGCCTTTGGGGACCGGTGGAGGGCTTTTGGGGGTCTGGTGGACCTTTGGGGACCGGTGAGGGCCTTTGGGGGGGGGGGGCTGGGCTATGGTCTTTTTAGGGTCTGGGGCCCTTTGGGTGCCTGGTGGACCTTTGGGACCGGGAAAGGGCCTTTGGGGACTGGTGGAGGACCTTTGGTGGCTCGGGTATGGCCTTTTTAGGGTCTGGGGCCCTTTGGGTGCCTGGTGGACCTTTGGGACCGGGAGAGGGCCTTTGGGGACTGGTGGAGGACCTTTGGGGGTCCGGGGGGGGGCCTTGAGCACGGATTGGGCCCTTTGGGGCCCGGTGGGTCCGTTGGGGGTCTGGGGTCCCTTTGGGAGCCCGGTGGACCTTTGGGGACCGGGTGAGGGCCTTTGGGAGCCTGGGGGACCTTTGAGGACCGGAGGCTTCCTTCGGGGTAGGGGTAGAGTAATCGGGGCCCTTTGGGAGCCCTGGGAGCCCGGGGAGGGCCTTTGGGGACCGGGGGAGGGCCTTTGGGGACCGGGGGAGGGCTTTTGGGGTTCTGGTGGTCCTTTGGGGACCGGGGAGGGCTTTTGGGGGTCTGGTGGACCTTTGGGGACCGGGGAGGACCTTTGGGGCTCGGGTATGGCCTTCTTAGGGTCTGGGGCCCTTTGGGTGCCTGGGGACCTTTGGGGACTGGGTGAGGGTCTTTGGGGGTCCGGGGAGGGCCTTTGGGGGCGCCGGGGGCCTTTGGAAGCCCAGAGAACCTTTGAGGACCGGGGGCTTCCTTCGGGGTTGGGGTAGGAGGATTGGAACCCTTTGGTGTTGGGTAGAGGACCTCACAACACTGTTCAAATGGAACTTGTGTATTATAACGACCACACTCAAATTCTCTTCCAAAATCTCTTCTAAAATCATATTTTATAATGTCTCTAGCTGTTTCGCCGAAATAATTCCATAAAATAGCTAAAACGGTTTCGCCAAAATTATCCCTAAACGGAATTTCAGCATGTTCCATTTGTTTGGCATCCCTGCGCTGGCTTATTTCAAATTATTTGGAAACCTTTTCGCACGCTAAGATCAAAACGTCTGCTCGGAAACGATTCTCTTGTTAGAAACAATAAATTAATTTCCCTTTCGTGAATCAATTCTCTTTAGAACAACAAATTAATTCCCCTTTCGTGTCAATCAATCAATCATGACATCATGTGTGATCTAACTGTTTCTCCTAGACAATTCTCTTTGGAAATGCAAAGACATTAATTAACTTGACGTCATCTGTCAGACATTAATTAACTGTTTCCGGGAACTCGTAACATCTGGCTTGGAAACAACAATAACAAATACTATTTCCGGATCATAACATCTGCCTCGAACAGGAAGGAAATGTCATTAACTTTGCTTCGAACGACAACAACATTGACCCCATTAACCACGTGTTCTCTCTAATGACTCTGTTCAAAACAACAATAACATTGACCTTGGCATTTTGCCTCGGAAACAATAACAACATTGACCTTCGCTAAGAGCGTGCCAAAAACACACCTGGAGAAAGAGGCCATTGACCGATTACGCAATCATTCTCCCTAATGACTCTATGCCCATATAAGGAGCCCCGTCACGAGATATTATGGCATCTTTACTGCTATTCACGATAAAACAGTACAGCTCTTGAAATATGGAGAAGAAAGATGCCATTTGTCTCGAGTTCTGTAGGCAATCACCCAACACAAGATTGAGTCTATGAGCATGGCAGTGAATATAAATTGCACGCAGTGCAATTGCTTTAATACGGACTTAAACACCTGAAAAGGGGAACAAATAAACAAAAGTTTATTTGTTCGTCTTAGAACGGCAGTGTGGTCTAAGAAAACAACACCTAATTTAAAGGTGTTGTGTCGAAAATACGTCGTATATATGGGGAAATGAGACCAACCCAGTAAACATCTATAAACTCAACATTTGGTCTGCAATTAGAAGACACGGAAGGCTTTGCCACTTTCATTGGAAATTTGTTTTACATTTCGGCAAGATTAAAGAAGAAATTTTACATCAAGAACTTGGAATGAACTTTGCCAATGAACTCTCTGAAAATAATCTAGTGAATAATCTGGAAGTTAATTATTTTGTGAATGACCCGAAAAGTTATTTATTTTGTTGTATATAAATATGCTAGTTTTAATTTTATTATTTTAGTATTTCTACTGAAGACGGTCGCTGTATATGTGACCGAAATATCTGGACTTTTGTACCTGTTTTTTCACTGTCTAAATAAATGGATTTATCCCAATTTGAAAGTTTATTTGTTACAACCCTGGCCCTGAGGGCTGTGGCGGGAGGGGGGGGTTGTCATCCTCAAAGACCTAATTTTTAGAAATTGCAACTACGTTGAACAAAATGGCTATCTCAAAATTTTGATTGGATGTTTTGGGGAAAAGGTGGGCGTGAGAGGGGGGTGATTTGCCCTCCAATCACTTTCAACTATTAAAATGACACTAGCCCTTTGAATTCCCGATTGAACGAGCCTTTTTTGAAGTTTCTACGACAGTGCTTTCTATAAAAAACCTTATATACCCCCAGGGCATAACTTAGAACCCTTGCTCTGAGGGCCGTTGGGGAGTGTCCTCCTCAAAAACATAATTTCTATCTGGAAATGAACTACGCTGACCAAATGGACTATCTCAAAATTTTGATTGGATGTGTTTGGGAAATGGTAGGCGTTGAAGGGGTTTTAGTTGCCTTCCAATCACTTTCGACTATTAAAAAGGGCACAAGCCACTCCAATCGAATGAGCCCTTTTCGAAGTTTCTACGACAACTCCTTCGATACGAAGTGGCCTGGTCTAAGACCAAGAAACCAAAAAAAAAAAAAATACATCTTGCCAACATCGTTCTTTACTTAAGTAGCGCTATTGCGCTGCCTATGATATGCTATCTTATTTCACTTCCAATAATTGAAATGAAGTCATCTTGGCATTCTGGACTTGCATAACCTTCTTTCTAGCTTCATCGATAGAGTTTTTTTCTAACTGACACAACGCTTAGGATAAACGGGAAATTTCCTCGATTTTCACTCGTATTGCTTTCATCGTGTCCTCGAAAAACTATTGTTTGGCGTCCAAGAAGCCCAGTCAATTATATTAGGGTCTTTACGTGTTCTCTATTTTCTTGAATTTCTCGTTGGCGGTCAGCATTCGAACTTGTTGCCATTGAATTTGCTCTCCAGTTTTCACGCAGGAATTATTGGGTCCACGACATTATAGAATTTTTGTATCCTTTGCTTTCTTCATGGAAACCTGCCCACTCCAAGATTTTTTTTTTCCATTTTTTGCAGCCAACATCTATAAAAGGTCTTCTGACGTAAGATTCATCGGGTCTCAGTGAAGCCCCACCAAAATGACGGCACGTAAAACAAAACACAGAATCATTGTTCACGGAATATTCCAGCCATTTGGTTTTTGCATAGCCTAATAGCTACTGGAAAATTGACAATACTGTTTCATGAACATTGTTGCAGGGTAGTTTTGAACCACTGACTGTCTTGGTCCATCAAAAGGGGATTCTGAAACGTCACAGTACTCATCCAAAGCTGAAATCCAGCTTTTCAACATTTTAGGGTCTTCCCCACCTGATTGTTGCAGTACTAAAGTTGACTGTCCGAGGACCAAGCAAGTGAGAATTCCTCCGGAGTATTTACCTCTTTTTTATCTGTCCTGCTTGTGCTACTCCTAGGTGGCAGCTTCCTCAGATTCCTAGAAGAAAAAAAATCCTTTAATGTTCTGAATTAACTAGATGACAGCCATAAATAAAAAGCTTAAAAACTTTCACTTGATTTTCAAAAACTCCTAGTTAAGCACAAAAGTCACTAGTCCCTTCCTATTAAATTTAAAAATCGTCCATTGGTCCTATTTTAGAGTAAGCTTGTCTTGTCTGCTATTTCCTATTAACAAAACATCAACGTTCTCTCTTGGACGTTTCAAAAATTAATTAAAAAAACTTTTTCCGCAAAATAGGTTTTTCAAAGAAAAGTAAAGAACTCCATTAAACAAAGAATGAGCAAAAATAAAATCAAATAATCTAGGAAGCGCGAAACTACCGCAAATCAGCATTGATAAATAAATGAAACCCAAAACGAACAGAAATTACAATAAATAATCGAGTCAAACTCAAAACGAGCAGAAATGAACATAAGTTGTGCTCAAAACCCCTATGCTTTCCCAAGGCCAGAACATAATTTGCACTTTACTGAATAAAATACAAATGAATGTGCATTGTCAGTTTAATATGCATATACTGATATTTAGTAATCAGTAGGTTAATATTATTTGATTTATTAAAGCTATAAAAGTAAAAACATTTCCAATTGAATTTCCAATCGAATGAGCCCTTTTTCAAGTTTCTATGACAAAGATTTCGATAAAAACCTTATATGCCCTCAGGGCATAACTTATAACCCTTGCCTTGAAGACTGTGGGGGAGTGTCCTGCTCAAATGTGTAATTTCCTGAACTTTAAACTGCGTGGAATAAAATGGATATCTCAAAATTTTGATTGGATATGTTTGGAGAAATGGTGGGCGTGGAAGGGGTGTTAGTTGCCTTCCAATCACTTTCGACTATTAAAAAGGGCACTAGCTATTTCAATTTCCAATCAAATGAGCCCTTTTTGAAGTTTCTACGACAACGCGTTCTGTAAAAACCTTACATGTCCCCAGGGCATAACTTACAACCCTTGCCCTGAGGGCTGTGGGGGAGTGTCCTCCTCAAAAACATAATTTCTATCTGGAAATCAAGAACGCTGAACAAAATGGCTATCCAAAAATTTGGATTGGATGTGTTTGGGGAAAAGGTGGGCGAGAGAGGGGGGTTAGTTGCCCTCAAATCACTTTCGACTATTAAAAAGGGCACTAGACCTTTGAATTTCCAATCGAATGAGCCCTTTTTCAAGTTTCTACGTTTCTAAGTTGTGCTCAAAACCCCTATGCCTTCCCAAGGCCAGAACATAATTTGCACTTTACTGAAAAAAATACAAATGAATGTGCATTGTCAGTTTAATATGCATATACTGATATTTAGTAATTAGTAGGTTAATATTATTTGATTTATTAAAGCTATAAAAGTAAAAACATTTCCAATTGAATTTCCAATCGAATGAGCCCTTTTTCAAGTTTCTATGACAAAGATTTCGATAAAAACCTTATATGCCCTCAGGGCATAACTTATAACCCTTGCCTTGAAGACTGTGGGGGGAGTGTCCTGCTCAAAGGTATAATTTCCTGAACTTTAAACTGCGTGGAACAAAATGGCTATCTCAAAATTTTAATTGTGTGTTTGGGGAAATGGTGGGCGTGGAAGGGGTGTTAGTTGCCTTCCAATTACTTTTGACTATTAAAAAGGGCACTAGCCATTTCAATTTCTAATCAAATGAGCCCTTTTTGAAGTTTCTACGACAACGCGTTCTATAAAAACCTTACATGCCCCCAGGGCATAACTTACAACCCTTGCCCTGAGGGCTGTGAGGGGGTTGTCATTCTCAAAGACCTAATTTACAGAACTTAAAACTACGTTGAATAAAATGGCTATTTCAAAATTTTGATTGCATGTGATTGGGGGAAAGGTGGGCGTGAGAGGGGGGTTAGTTGCCTACCAATCCCTTTGACTATTAAAAAGGGCACCAGCCCTTTGAATTTCCAATGGATTGAGCGTTTTTTGAAGTTTCTACGACAACGCCTTCTATAAAAACCTTGTATGCCCCAGGGCTTAACTTACAACCCTTGCCCTGAAGGCTTTGGGGGAGTGTCCTCCTCAAAAACATAATTTCTATCCGGACATCAGCTACGCTGAACAAAATGGCTGTCTCAAAATTTTGATTGGATGTGTTTCGGGAAATGGTAGGTGTGGAAGAGGTGTTTGTTGCCGTCCAATCACTTTCGACTATTAAAAAGGTGCACTAGCCATTTCAATTTCCAATCGAATGAGCCGTTTTTGAAGTTTCTACAACAACGCGTTCTATAAAAACATTACATGTCCCCAGGGCATA
This sequence comes from Artemia sinica, assembly GCA_027921565.1. Taxonomy (NCBI): domain Eukaryota; kingdom Metazoa; phylum Arthropoda; class Branchiopoda; order Anostraca; family Artemiidae; genus Artemia; species Artemia sinica. The sequence goes on from CM051272.1 coordinate 25,893,229, forward strand.
ACTTACAACCCTTGCCATGAGGGCTGTGGGGGAGTGTCCTCCTCAAAATCATAATTTCTATCTGGAAATCAACATCGCTGAACAAAATGGCTATCTAAAAATTTGGATTAGATGTGTTTGGGGAAAAGGTGGGCGAGAGAGGGGGGTTAGTAGCCCTCAAATCACTTTCGACTATTAAAAAGGGCACAATACCTTTGTATTTCCAATCGAATGAGCCCTTTTTCAAGTTTCTACGACAAAGATTTCAATAAAAACTGATATGCCCCCAGGGCATAACTTATAACCCTTGCCCTGAAGATTGTGGGGGGGGGGGGGAGTGTCCTGCTCAAAGGTATAATTTCATGAACTTTAAACTGCGTGGAACAAAATGGCTATCTCAAAATTTTGATTGGATGTGTTTGGGGAAATGGTGGGCGTGGAAGGGGTGTCTTCCAATTACTTTCGACTATTAAAAAGGGCACTAGCCATTTCAATTTCTAATCGAATGAGCCCTTTTGAAGTTTCTACGACAACGCGTTCTATCAAAACCTTATATGCCCCCAGGGCATAAATTACCATCCTAGCCCTGAGGGCTTTAAGGGGGTTGTCATCCTCAAAGACCTAATTTACAGAACTTCAAACTACGTTAAATAAAATGGCTATCTCAAAATTTTGATTGGATTTGTTTGGGGAAAAGGTGAGCGTGAGAGGGGGGTTAGTTGCCCTCCAATCACTTTTGACTATTAAAAAGGGCCCCTGCCCTTTGAATTTCCAATCGATTGAGCGTTTTTTGAAGTTGCTACGACAACGCCTTCTATAAAAACCTAATATGCCCCAGGGCATAACTTACAACCCTTGCCCTGAAGGCTGTGGGGGAGTGTCCTCCTCAAAAACATAATTTCTGTCTGGAAATCAACTACGCTGAACAAAATGGCTGTCTCAAAATTTTGATTGGATGTGTTTCGGGAAATGGTGGGCGTGGAAGGGGTGTTAGTTGTCTTCCTATTACTTTTGACTATTAAAAAGGGCACAAGCCACTCCAATTTCCAATTGAATGAGCCCTTTTCGAAGTTTCTACGACAACTTCTTCGATAGGAAGTGCCCTGCTCTAAAGGAAAAAATAATAAATAACACATTGTGCCAACATCGTTCTTATATGCCCTCAGGGCATAACTCAAAACCCTTGCCCCGAGGGTTGTGGGGGAGTGTCCTTCTTAAAAACATATTTTCTATCTGGAAATCAACTACGCTGAACAAAATGGCTGTCTCAAAATTTTGATTGGATGTGTTTGGGGGAATGATGGATGTGGGGGGCTAGTTGCCCTCCAATCACTTTTGACTATTAAAAAGGACACTAGCCCTTTAAATTTTCAATCGAATGAGCCTTTTTTGAAGTTTCTACGACAACGCCTTCTATAAAAACCTTATATGCCCCCAGGGCATAACCTACAACCCTTGCCCTAAAGACTGTGGGGGAGTGTCCTCTTTAAAAACATAATTTCTATTTGGAAATCAACTACGCTGAACAAAATGGCTTTCTCAAAATTTTGATTGGATGTGTTTCGGGAGATGGTGGGCGTGTGGAGGTGGGGGCTAGTTGCCTTCCAGTCACTATTGACCCCTAAAAAGGGCACTAGAACTCTCGATTTCCATTCGAATGAGCCCCCTTTGAAGTTTCTACGACGAACCCTTCCATATGAAGTGCCTCTGGGAAAAAATAATAATGATAATAATAAAACATTGGAGCCGTATGGCCTTTACTATAGGCAAGGCTATAGCGTTGCCTCATAAGAACCATATACGCCCCCAGGACAACACTTACAACGCCTATCCCCCGGGCTCTGGGGGGCGTTTTTGTTATCTAATTTTTGAACTATTTCCAAAACAAAATTAGCACTTTACTGAAAAAAATATAAATGTTTTTACTTTTATAACTTTAATAAATCAAATAATATTAACATTTTGATTACTAAATATCAGTATATGTATATTAAACTCACAATGCACATTCATTTGTATTTTTTCAGTAAAGTGCAAATTTTGTTCTGGCCTTGGGAACTTATGTTAATTTCTGCTCGTTTTGAGTTTGACTCGGTTAATTATCGTAATTTCTTTTCGTTTTGGGTTTCATTTATTTATCGATGCTGATTCGTGGTAGCTTCACGCTTGGTAGATTATTTGATTTTATTTTTGCTTATTTTTTGTTTAATGGTATTCTTTACTTTTCTTTGAAAAACTTATTTTGTGGAAAAGTTTTTTTAATTAATTTCTGTTCGTTTTATATTGACATAGTCTTTTCAGGGAAAAAGAAAATAATACTTTAAATTTTTTCGTTTTTTAAGACTTTATAGTTTGGCCTGCTATTTGTATGCTGGAGAAAAATTTTCAGAAATTTTTAACAACATACACCCTTTTAAAAATCTGGACACAAATAGTAGCCTACTGTTTAATTTAGTTTTATACCTTCTCTAGTTGACCTGAAATGAAAAACTTGATACCATTCGCAAAAAAATCTGTTTACTTTCTTTGATAGCTTGGATACACTTACGCTATTTTGATTTGGTTAAATTTTAAGAGCAGAAATGGGAGGGTTGGAGTGGGAGGATGGGAGTGAAAGGGGGATTCATTGCCCTCAAATCACTTTAGACTATCAAAAAGGGCATCAGCCCTTTCTATTTTCAATTGAATGAGCCCTTTTCGAAGTTCCCACGACAACTCCTTCGATACGAAGTGCCCTGGTCTAAACAACAACAACAATAAAAAATAATACATTATACCCACTTCGATCTTTACTATAAAAATGTCAAGCCTTCCAATCCCTTTCGACTATTAAAAAGGGCACTAGGCCTTTCAATTCCAACCGAATGAGCCCTTTTGGAAACGACAACGCTTTCTATAATCACCTTATATGCCCCCAGGGCATAAATTACAACCCTTACCCTATGGTCTGTTAGGGTGTTTGTCATCCTCTAAGACCAAATTTCCAGAACTTTCAACTACATTAAACAACATGGCTATCTCAAAATTTTGATTGGATGTTTTCTGGGAAATGGTGGGCGTGATAGGGGCGGTAGTCGCTCTCCAATCACTTTCAACTATTAAAAGTGGCCCTAGCCCTTTCAATTTCAAATCAAAAGAGCCGTTTTGAAGTTTCTACGACAAAACTTTCAATAAAAATCTTATATGCCCCCAGGGCATAACTTACAACCCTTGCCCTGAGTGCTGGGGGGGGGTGTCATTCTCAAAGACCTAATTTCCAGAACTTTCTTCTACGTTGAACAAAATGACATCTGAAAATTTTGATTGGATGTGTTTTGAGGAATGGTGGGCGTGAGAGGGGGTTTATTTACCCCCCCCCCCCAATCCCTTTCGACTATTACAAAGGGCATTAGCCCTCTCAATTTTGAATTCAATGAGCCCCTTTTGAAGTTTCAAGGCAACTCTATCTTTATAAACCTTATATGCCCCCAGGGCAGAACTTACAACCTTTGCCCTTGGGGCTCTGGGGGGTTTGTCATCCTTAAATACATAATTTCCAGAACTTTCAACTACGTTGAACAAAATGGCTATCTCTAAACTTTGATTGAACGTTTTTGGGGAAATGGTGGGCGTGAGAGGGGCGTTAGTCGCTCTAAAATCACTTTCAACTATTAAAAAAGGCACTAGCCCTTTCAATTTACAATTGAATGAGCCCTTTTGAAGTTTCTATGCTTTCAATAAAAACCTTATACGCCCCCAGGGCATAACTTACAACCCTTGCCCTAAGGGCTGTGGGGGGAGGGGTTGTAATCCTTAAAGACCTAATTTCCAAAACTTTCAACTACGTTGAATAAAATGGCTATCTCAAAATTTTGATTGGATGTGTTTGGGGAAAAGGTGGGCGTGAGAGGGGGGTTAGTTGCCCACCAATCACTTTTGACTATTAAAAAGGGCACCAGCCCTTTGAATTTCCAATCGATTGGGTGTTTTTTGAAGTTTCTACGACAACGCCTTCTATGAAAACTTTATATGCCCCAGGGCATAACTTACAACCCTTGCCCTGAAGGCTGTAGGGGAGTGTCCTCCTCAAAATCATAATTTCTATCTGGAAATCAACTACGCTGAACAAAATGGCTGTTCTCAAAATTTTGATTGGATGTGTTTCGGGAAATGGTGGGCGTGGAAGGGGTGTTAGTTGTCTTCCAATCACTTTCGACTATTAAAAAGGGCACAAGCTACTCGAATTTCCAATTGAATGAGCCCTTTTCGAAGTTTCTACGACAACTTCTTCGATAGGAAGTGCCCTGCTCTAAAGAAAAAAAAATAATAAATAATACATTGTGCCAACATCGTTCTTATATGCCCTCAGGGCATAACTGAAAACCCTTTCTCCGAGGGTTGTGGGGGAATGTCCTCCTCAAAAACATATTTTCTATCTGGAAATCAACTACGCTGAGCAAAATGTCTATCTCAAAATTTTGATTGGATGTGTTTTGGGGAATGATGGGCGTGGGGGGCTAGTTTCCCTCCAATCACTTTCGACTATTAAAAAGGACACTAGCGCTTTGAATTTCCAATCGAATGAGCCTTTTTTGAAGTTTTTACGACAACGCCTTCTATAAAAACCTTATATGCCCCCATGGCATAACTTACAACCCTTGCCGTAAAGACTGTGGGAGATTGTCCTCCTTAAAAACATAATTTCTATATCGAAATCAACTGGAAATGGTGGGCGTGTGTGGGGGGGGGGGGGGGGGCTAGTTGCCTTCCAGTTGCTTTTGACCCTTAAAAAGGGCACTAGAACTCTCGATTTCCATTCGAATGAGCCCCCTTTGAAGTTTCTACGACGACCCCTTCCATATGAAGTGCCTCTGGGAAAAAATAATAATAATAATAATAATAAAACATTGGAGCCGTATGGCCTTTACTATAGGCAACGCTATAGCGTTGCCTCATAAGAACCATATACGCCCCCAGGACAACACTTAGAACGCCTATCCTCCGGGCTCTAAGGGGTGTTTTTGTTATCTAATTTTTGAACTATTTCCAAAACAAATTTTGCACTTTACTGAAAAAGTATAAATGTTTTTACTTTTATAACTTTAATAAATCAAATAATATTAACATTTTGATTACTAAGTATCAGTATATGTATATTAAACTGAAAATGCACATTCATTTGTATTTTTTCAGTAAAGTGCAAATTTTGTTCTGGCCTTGGGAAGGCATAGGGGTTTTGTGCCCAACTTATGTTATTTCTGCTCGTTTTGAGTTTGACTCGGTTAATTATTGTAATTTCTGTTCGTTTTGGGTTTCATTTATTTATCGATGCTGATTTGTGATAGTTTCACGCTTGGTAGATTGCTTGATTTTATTTTTGCTTATTTTTTGTTAATGGGCAAGGGTTGCCCAGCACTCAAGGCAACGCTTGCCCTGAGTGCTGGGGGGGATGTCATTCTCAAAGGCCTAATTTCCAGGACATTCTACTACGTTGAACAAAATGACTATCTGAAAATTTTGATTGGATGTGTTTGGAGGAATGGTGGGCGTGAGAGGGGGGTTAGTTACCCTCCAATCCCTTTCGACTATTACAAAGGGCACTAGCCCTCTCAATTTCGTATAGAATGAGCCCCTTTTGAAGTTTCACGACAACTCTATTTATAAAAACCTTATATGCCCCCAGGGCAGAACTTACAACCTTTGCCCTTGGGTCTCTGGGGTGTAATAGGTGGGGCGTAATAGGGTGGGCCGTAATAGGGGGGTTAATTACTCTCCACTCACTCTCGACTGTTAAAAAGGGCCATTTCAATTTCCAATCAAATGAGCCCTTTTTGAAATTTCTATAACAACTTTCTATATAAACTTTATATGCCCCCAGGGCATAACTTACAACCCTTGCACTGAGGGCTCTGAGGGGGTTATCATCCTAGAAGACCTAATTTCAAGAACTCTCAACTACGTTGAAAAAAAAATAGATATCTCAAAATTTTGATTGGATGTGTTTGGGGAAATGGTGGGCGTGGGAGGGGCGTTAGTCGCTCTCCAATCACTTTCAACTATTAAAAAGGGCACTAGCCCTTTCAATTTCCAGTTGAATGAGCCCTTTTGAAGTTTCTACGCTTTCAACAAAAACCTTATACGCCCCCAGGGCATAACTTACAACCCTTGCCCCGAGGGCTGAGGGGGGAGGGGTTGTCATCCTTAAAGACCTAATTTCCAAAACTTTCAACTAAGTTGAATAAAATGGCTATCTAAAATATTGATTGGATATGTTTGGAGAAAAGATGAGCGTGAGAGGGGGGTTAGTTGCCTTCAAATCACTTTCGACAAGAGCACTAGCCCTTTGAATTTCCAATCGAATGAGCCCTTTTTCAAGTTTCTACGACAAAGATTTCAATAAAAACCTTATATGCCCCCAGGGCATAACTTATAACCCTTGCCCTGAAGACTGTGGGGGAGTGTCCGGCTCAAAGGTATAATTTCCTGAAATTTGAACTGTGTAGAACAAAATGGCTATCTCAAAATCTTTATTGGATGTGTTTGGGGAAATGGTGGGCGTGGAAGGGGTGTTAGTTGCTTTCCAATCACTTTCGACTATTAAAAAGGGCACTAGGCATTTCAAATTCCAATCGAATGAGCCCTTTTTGAAGTTTCTACGACAACGCGTTATATAAAAATCGTATATGCCCCCCCTGGGCATAATTTACAAACCTTGCCCTGAGGGCTGTGGGGGGGGGGGGGGGTTTGTCATCGTGAAAGACCTAATTTCCAGAATTTAAAAACTACGTCGAATAAAATGGCTATTTCAAAGTTTTGATTAGATGTGTTTGGGGAAAAGGTGGGCGTGAGAGGCGGGTTAGTTGCCCTCTAATCACTTTCGACTATTAAAAAGGGCACTAGCTCTTTGAATTTCCAATCAAATGAGCCTTTCCGGGCCTCAGGGCATAGCTTAAAACCCTCGCCCTGAGGGTGTTTGGGGAGTGTCCTCCTCAAAAACATATTTTCTATCTGGAAATCAACTACGCTGAACAAAATGGCTATCTCAAAATTTTGATTGGATGTGCTTGGGGGAATGATGGGTGTGGGGGGGGGGCTAGTTGCCCTCCAATCACTTTCGACTGTTAAAAAGGGCACTAGCCACTCCAATTTCCAATCGAATGAGCCCTTTTTAAAGATTCTATGACAACTCCTTCGATACGAAGTGCCCGGGTATGGAGAAAAAAAAACACATTGTGCCCACATCGTTCTTTACTTAGGCAGCGCTAGCGTGCTGCTTATGATTAGAATGTTCTTTAAAACGTTCGTGTTGAAGGTACTCTGTGGTACGAGTATTGACTCGATTGGACAACTAGGTACTGTGTCAGATCCAATATAAAGACCAGTTTATTTAAATTATTAATATTGAAATTTTGAAGCAGTCGTATTATCCATGCCCTGATAGCTCAGTGGTTAATCTCTTTATCTCGGTCTTCTGGTAACAAAAGTCGATGGAGAGCGGGATTGGGAGGAAAACTTATTTTTTAGGAAGAAAAAGAAATTGCTAAGAATCAGAAATAAATTAAATCAGCCTTAAGGGGAGGGGTCAGAGGCCCCTCGCTTTTGAGGCCAAACTCAGTTGATGGCAGAGGAGCTCCCGCTTTTTATTGATTAGAATTCTATCAATTTAGATCAACAGTAATCGTAATCTTTCTAGCTAAAGGCTTAATTCCCGACGTCTTCTGTAGTCACGTCGAAATAAACTTTTACTGGCTTTTTGGTCAGCCTGGAAAATGCCCACAGTCTACATGACTTTGAAAGTTATTAGTAAACGTTAGGAATAGATCTATCTAGGAAAAAAAACGAGCCGAAACTGACAGAAAAAGCGAAGTTTTGTAATGAAAGTAAATAGTGAAATTGAAAGTTGAAAAGAACAAAAATTAATTCCGCAATCCTTGCTGTTGTAAAATTGAAAAGCGCTTTACTGAAATCAAACGAAAAGGCAAATTGTCCTTAAAAAATTAGACTTATTGTTTAGGTATATTGTTAATTTGTGTCTTCACTAGCACGAAACAGTGTATAATACTTTCCATTGGATCCTTTATCAAGTAGAAAATATACTTACTTCGTAGAGTTTAGCGCAGTCTGACTTTTATAGGAATTCACGCAGTTTCGGCTGCCTTCTTGCTTCCCCAGCATTCTTTGTTGCTGCTCTCTTCCGTTTTGTGCACCAGATAAATGGAACCTCATCGAAATGTCAAATTAATCGGCCGAATAAAAATTCACTGAATCAAACAGTTCGTAGTAACGAACTGTAAGTAAGGAGCGACCCGACTTAACGGGATTTGATACCAATAGATGCATCAAAAGAATCATATTTTAATGCTGTTTTGAAATATATAAGTTTCATCAAGTTCTACCCATCAAAAGTTACGCGCCTGAGAAAATTTGGCTGATTTTCGAAAAAAGGAGGAAAGACCCCCTAAAAGTTATTGAACCTGAATGAAAATCACACCATCAGATTCAGCGTATCAGAGAACCCTGCTGCAGAGGTTTCAAGATCCTATCTGCGAAAATGTGGAATTTTGTCTTTTGCCAGAAGAATGATCACGGATGCATGTTTATTTTTTTTTATTTTTTTTTTTATTTTTTTTTTTTCAAGGGTGATCGTATCGACCCAGTGGTCCTAGAATATCGTGGGAGGGCTCATTGGAACGAAAATTAAAAGTTCTAGTGCCCTTCTTAAGTGACAAAAAAAATGGAGGGCAACTAGGCCCCCTCCCACGCTCATTCTTTCCCCAAAGTCACCCGATCAAAATTTTGAGATAGGCATTTTGTTCAGCATGGTCGAAATATGACAACTGTGTCTTTTAGGATGACTTACTCCCCCAATTCCCGGATGGAGGGCTTAAAGTTATGAACTTTACCCAATGTTAACATATAGTATTGGTTATTGGGAAGTATACAGACGTTTTCAGGGGGATTTTTTCTGGTAGGGGGGGGGAAGGTCAGGGGTTATGTGGAGGATCCTTACATGGAGGAAGGTTGCATGTGGGAAGGGGCATTGCTATGAAGGGGGCACCGGATTTCCCAGCATTATTTAAAAAAAGACAGAAATTAAATAAAAAAAAGTTTTTCAACTGAAAGTAAGGAGCAACATCAAAAATTAAAACGAACAGAAAATATTACGTATATGATTGGGTTCGCACCCTAGTCAATACCTCGCTCTTTAAGCCAAAGATTTTTTAGTACTTTCATAAGAGCTATTTATTCTAATTAACGCCCTTTGTGATTAAGGGGTCTTTTTTGAAAAATTGGAACACAATTTGAACTTTAGCGTAAAGAGCGAGATGTTAACTAGGGGCGAACCCCGTAATATACGTATTAAAAATATATGAATATAGAAGTTCGTTACATAAGTTAATTCGTAAGTTACTTATATTTATTACTAATAAAAACGTCCGTAAATAAAATTAAACAAAGTTCGAGAAAGCCATTTAACCAAATAAAAATAAAATTAATATGCAAATTTTTTGGTAATTATTCATGTACGGTGAGCCAAAATCAAAACCTGCATTAATTCAAAAACGTTCAAAATTAAATAAAAAAAAACAGTTTTTTAACTGAAAGTAAGGAGCGACGTTAAAATTTAAAGAAAACAGAAATTATTCCGTATATGAAAGGTCTCCTCCTCAACGCCTCGCTCTTTATGTTAAAGTTTGACTTTCTCACAACTCTATTTTTTTAAACAATAAAAAACTTTAGCGTAACGAGCGAGGCGTTGAGGAGGGACAGCCCCTTTCATATACAGAATAATTTCTGTTCGTTTTAAGTTTTAACGTCGCTCCTTACTTTCAGTTAAAAAAAACTGTTTTTTTTTTTTATTTAATCTAAATATATTGGTGACTTTCTTATGCAGACTCACTGTTTAACCTGATCGATCAGCTAATATTGAAAATCGGGTAAAATTATCCAGTAAGAGAGTAGAAAATTGCTTCAACAATATTAAAAGTTTGAATGTTTCGGCTTTAAATCCATGAGGCTTTATCAACGCATAAACAAAACAAATAAAAACTTATATTAAACAGACACTTAAAAACAGGGTGAAAAACAAAATAAAAACTAATCTTTATTAATTCCGACACGGTAGATGCAGAGGCGTCAATTTGAGGAAGGCTTAAGTATTTTCATTGAAAAATTGAAAAAATGCAGCAAACTTTCACCTTCCCCCCTTTGATGTTGAACAAATATTTTCTTGGATTGACACCAATTTGTAGGTCTGAGTTTCCATTTTCCCTGCTAAGGCTGTTCTTGTATAGCTCTTATTTGATTTGTTTTTCGTGTTTTTTTTTTCTCACCTTTTTTTTAAAGTTGGTTCACGCCAAGTCGGTTGTGGATTCGAAATATTTGGTCTAAAACTGTTGGTAAAAAAAAATTAATTGTCTTATTAAAAAATCTTGTCTTTTTTTCATATTTTCATTTTGTTATAATCTTTAGTGTGTGAGATTAGCTACCTTTCTTCAAAATTTTTATCGATTCTTTGAATTGTCCTTTTTTATAATATATTTTTCTATCTTTCTTATCTTTCCTGAAATCATAAACAAAACAATTGGTCTGAAATTAAAACTTTGATTTTCCCAAAAATAATACGTCTATGGCTACTTGAGCGCAAAAATTCTATCGTTGTACAAAATGATGTTTTATTTACAAAGTCCAGAAACAGAAAAGATCTGGGTCACACAAGACTCAGAAAAGATTCAGAAGAAATTAAAAAATAGATTCAAAGAAATATAGAGCACACAATAGCCTACATATATATATATATATATATATATATATATATATATATATATATATATATATATATATATATATATATATATATAATATATATATATATATATATATATATATATATATATATATTATATATATATATATATATAAAGAGAGAGAGAGGAGGGGGACACTTCTCTAGAATCACGTGACTGACATTTATAGTTACGGATCCTGGGTCATTATTTTATTATAATGGAAGTCGGTCACCGTGGCTGTAACAAGAAGACAATAAAAATGTTTCACGATTTATGAAATAGTAAAAGAAATAAATATTGTTGGAAATGAAGCTCACAATAGATTGTCGTGAAGTACGGCTCTGTTAGAAACGTATTTGTTTTAATTGAGAACAATTTTTTACACAATTGTTTTTTTTCACACTTCGAATCAAATCAAAAGAAATTGTGACTACTGATTTGGGACCCCTCATAAACTCAGGGGGGCTGAAGCCCCAGCCAGCTCCCCCCCCCCAAAAAAAATGACGCTACTGAACTCAGTTCAAATCACCCAGAACACCCTGTTTAAAATCAAGTTCCGTTAGAAATTACAACGTGTATAATTGAAGGTCTCAATGTGGAGCACTTGGGTCTCCACACCTTCCTGGCCGCCCCTCCCCACTCTTAACTTCGCTTATACAGTGGAGCTTTGGTGGCAAAGCAACTGTGAAGCCAGAATGCAGCAGCAGTCATCTTAGGAGCAGTCGTGCTAGGAATAGTCGAAGTCAAAGCAATGGTGGTCGGAATATCCATCATAAGAAAAGTTATCATAGGACAGGAATAATGCTGGTTGAAGATGTAGTATTTTTGATAGCAGTTGGGTTGGACGCAATCTTGACATAAACTGTTATATTAGGACAAATATGTCGTTGGACTGATTGTGCTAGAAGTGGCCGGACGAAGGGGAGTAGTAGCACTAGTGATGCATACTTTCTTCAAAGCTAAAAATTTTGTTTTTATTGGTATGATGCTTTCTGTAAAGCTATATTTTCAAGATTTCAAATGATTGTTCAATCGATCAGTGTTCTATCAATCAACTTTTCAGTGGCTAAAATTTAGTCAGTTAGTACCCTCTTCTAAATGATGGCTGAATAATTATGAAGCCTCGATACAGATGAAAGCATCCCTTGTGATCCTATAATTATGCAGCTAAAATGTATGCATGCTTCTGATTTCAAAAAGGTATGGAAAAAGGCCGTAAAAGGGCTACCTTTTATATCTATTATTTTATAAAAATAGTACTTAAAAATAATACAGATGTGTTGGAGGTGGTAAATATGACCCGGAATAAATTTTTTTTTTTAGATAAAGAGCCATCTTTTAAGGATTTTTCTTTCTAGTATAACTATACCCACAGGATAGTATCAGCATCCGCACAGCTGATTGTAACCCGCCAATCAACGACTAACTTCGCGAGGTAGGAGCATAGGTGTAAATGTTTTTTTCAAGCAGTTTTGTTTGGAAGTTACTTGCACTGCTTATATTGGGATATATTTTTGAGTCTTAGAATGACCGGAACCTAATTTGGCCTGCAAGGAGAGGTAAGAGCAGGGCCTCATCTGGGATTTTGTAGGGGGGTACAAAAAAAAAACCTCAAAAACGTGTTTTCTTTTTGCATTTTTATTATGTTTTTACGAGTCAGATAAATATTTTGGGGAGGGGGCTCAAACCTCTCCCTTAAATACGGTCTTTTGTGAGACTTTTGTCTAGACTTTTTGTTGGTACTTGTGAGATTGCGCTCTTTTTAGGGACTTATCGACCGTACAAAATCAAAACGCCTTAGCAAGTCTATTACCAAAAAAAGAAACAAAGAAAGGGAATTTTAAATATCGACGTGTTAAAGATCCTGTCCCAAAGTAGGCTATTAAAATTTTGGGCGTTTTTATTAATGTACTGTTATGTGTTTATGCAATATTAAGCATTTATGCAGAATTTTGCTTCGAGGGGAGGGTAAAACGGTAAATTTTTCATTGTTCATATTATTGACTTATGAATAAAGAAAACATGCCACTGAATGCCTTTTTTATGCTCTTTTCAAACATAATAGTCATTTTTGTCAGAAATGAATTTTAGCACCACCCCTACATATACCAATTCAGGGTATATATTTGCACATTAGGGGGGATGGGGTAAATTTTATTTCTGATGTAAATGAGAGGTAAGTTTAAACTTTTCCCCCACCCCCCTAATGTGCTAATATATACCCTGAATCGGTATATATTGGGGTGGGGGGTAAAATTCATTTTCGACAAGAATGATTATTATATTTGGAAAGAGCATAAAAAAGGCATGGAGTGGTATGTTTACTTTATTCATAAGTCAATAATATGAACAACGAAAAATTTAGGAAAGTAAAAATCTAGGAAATTTTCTGGAAATACGATGTGTACAAATTTTGTATTTGTATTTTTGTACAAATTTTGTTTTTGTACAAATTTTGTGTATATGTGTACAAATTTTGTATTTTGAGGTAAAAGGGTCTTTGGAACCAAAATAAAGATGCTTTCTATTTATTTTAGTTAGAAAATCATAAGCATATGCCACTTATAATTATCTGAGCAAAAGTAGAGAAGTGGGTTATTTGTTCATCCAAAGAATTGTTATCTAGGTCAATAAAACCTTCATGAATAGATCTAAAGTTCAAATTAGGGCCAGAGAAGATACTTTTAAGTTCATATGTTCTGTATTAGCAGGGCTTTAAAGACATTTTGAGTAACTAGCTTAGAACAATTGAACTTGAAGAATTGAATTCCAGTTTGAGTGCTTTTCTTGGATTGCAGGTTTTGGCTAGGTAATTTTCAGAGCAACACTCTTAGAGTACACCTAACGGTTTTTTTTTCAGGGTTACGACATGTTCACTGTAAAATTCTATGTGAATGGTACAATCGCTATCTTGAAATATGGTTTTGAACTATGTGAATAATCTTTCAGGAATGGACATAGGATCAAATTTATGCTTTGACGAGATGTTTTCAAGCTTCTATTTGCTTCTTCTTCTCTCATAAGGCTTAGGAGATTGCATAGAACATAGAAGACCAGTCAACCAATCCTGTCTTTATTTTAGCAACAACAAGAACAAATATCCTTAATTGTGGTTGCGTCTATTTTTGTTTCACTCTAAATTATGGAAACATATTTCCAATGATCTGAGTAAATTTGTAAGCCATATTATAATTACCTCTAAATTCAAGATTCATTTTTACCTTGTGAATCCTTAAACCTTTCAACCATTCTCAGCTCAACCATTCTACATTGACCAAAAATATCAAGGAGTTACTATTCCAAACATATTTTTGAATTTCTTTGCAACTTAAAAAAAACTTCCTTAGGTGGGGTTGATGACAAGAAAGAAACCTAAAGTCACCTGAACTTTTCTACTCTGTAGTTTAGGCTGTATCTTGACAAAGGCAGATCTAGAGCCAAATCTTAGGGGGGGGGGGGGGGGAATGTGACAAGGGCGCTAATAATTGACCAAATTCACAAGTTTATTTTAAAAAAGGGCACAAAAAATGAAAAAACCAAATGAGGACATACGAAAAATCTTGGCGGTAGTCCCCCTGCCGCCTCGCTGGATCCGCCCCTGGCTTGAAACTAAAGTTAACTTACGGTAACTGTGGTATATTTATTTTATATCAAAACACAATAGAGGTCAATTGTCTTGAAATGAAGCCATCTGTGTCGTATTTTTCTATCTTCAAATTTGATGGTTTTGAGAACCTAATTTTCAACAGGCTCTTTAAGGCCATGCTAACCCTTTGAAGTCCGGCGTGACTGATAAGTCATGAGCACTTCAAGAATCTTGCCACATCTTTACTGAAGTTTCGAAACTTCAGTAAATTAACAATTTAAATGCAGAAAATAATTGTTATATAAAAACGCTTGGGGAACAGAGGATGGAGAGACAAGTTGGCACTTGTTAAGAATCCAGTAAACACGCGGGAAAGATCGCATCAAATCTCGAAGATGCTTAATGAAAAACAGGTTTTCGCTTCATAGTGAGGTAATGCTCACTCTGTGACAAAGATTTAAACTTCACTTTTTTGGGGTTGAAGGGGCAAAAACAGGTACCTAGGTTAGGTTAGGTTACGTATTTAATATATGCTATTTTTTACCAACCCCCCCCCTAATGTGCAAATATATAGCCTAAATCTGTTTCTGAACTATTATATTTTCATCCTATTTTGTTTTATTTCATTAGCATTAATGATAATTCACTTATCGCGCGTTTATTGGATTCTTAACAAGTACCGACAAGTTTTGACTAAGTGGAAAATCAAGAAGTAAATCGTAGTCCCATCCTAAAGCACCAAATGGAGGTTTTCGATGAGATGTCTAGTTTTAGGTATATTATGATTTAGTATTTAGGTTTTTTATCTTGTTGAAATACCATTGGAATCACTGTTCATCCTTGAAGCTTGTCGAAAGAAAATTATCTAAACGTTTAAAACAACATAATTAAGCCATAATCAGCTTATGCTTATAAATTTAGTGCCTAATCGACCAATTAAAACGCATTTTCGATACAATTTTCTGGTAAATTTAGTAAAATAGTTTTGTACATCTGTTGGCACGAACATATCGCACCATTATTTTTACCGCATTAATAAAGATAGCCTCGCATTGTTTTTTTTTTTTTTTTTTTTTTTTTTTTTTTTTTTTTTTTTTTTTTTTTTTTTTTTTTTTTTTTTTTTTAATTGAGCTGTTTTCATCAATATTGGATAGAAATATTCCTAGGAAGGATATTCTGCTCTCCAGGATCTGTAACATACACATCATTTTATTTAAAACCGTTTACCATGTAAAGTCTTTTGAAGCATTTACTTCCACCCCCTTCCCCAAGGCTGGTGCTAGAAATTTCAAGGGTGAATACAATTTCTATGTTTGCACCTCTTTAGGAAATTCAATAAACGTTTTTAAAAGTGGGTAATTTGAGATATAATATAGACTGTCTTTTCAGTTTTCTTAATTTCACTCTATTATGCCGTACTTGTTTATGGTTCTAGTTGTTTGCCCCCCCCAGAAAATAACTCCCTAGAAAATGCACCCTGTTTAAAATACAACCCACCGCGGAAAATATCCCCCCCCTTACGGAAAATTGGGTTGTCCAAATTTGAGTTTTGTTTGTTGTTTTTGTTTTTTTCGTTGAGAAGTGCTAAGGAAACAGAAAAACAGGATTATACACACCATAAGTATCTTAAAACTTCCATTTTTGTTGAAAAGACTGCCATATGAACTTCCGAAATTTTTGGCAGTAGCGGGCGCCAAATAAAAAAAAAAGAAGAAGAAAAAATGTGGGCGAAAAATCATCAAAATTAACCTAAAATGATATGGCACCAAAATGTTTAAAAAGATTTATCTTTGTTTGAAGCCATAGTTGGCTTTGGAAATCAACAAATTCTTATTGTTTGTTTACGGACGAAAGCTTTGTCAAATTCTACGAGTTAGTTTTTCTTACCTTCCAAGTGTAAAACTACCACAAATCCCTATTAATAAATAAATGAAACCCAAAACGAACAGAAATTACAATAGATAACCTAGTCAAACTCATACGAGCAAAAATTAAAAAGGGCAGGGCTGACAACCCCATGTCTTCTCAAGACCAGAACATAATTTGCACTTTACTAACAAAAAAAAAATAATAGCCGTGGATTGTCAGTTTAGTGTACATATTCTGATATTTATTCCTTAAAGTCCTAATACTTCTTTATTTATTAAAGTCAAAAAAGTGAAAACATTTAAAAATGAATTTTGTTTTCAGTAAAGTGCAAATTGTGTTCTGGTCTTGAGAAGGCGTGGGGGTTGTCAGCCCTACTCATGTTAATTTTTGTGGGTTTGAGTTTTACTCGGTTATTTATTGCAATTTCCGTTTGTTTTGGGTTTAATTCATTTATTGATGGTGATTTGTGTTAGTTTTAAGCTTGTAAAACTATTTGAATTTATTTCTACTCATTTTTGGCTTAATGGATCTCTTTACTCTTCTTTGACAACTTGTTTTGTGGAATTTTTTTTAATCAATTTTTGTTCGTTGTTTATTAGGCCTAGCATCATCTTTTTCATGGAATTTTTTTTACATCTTTTTGGTATTTTTCTATTAGGCTCCATCATTTTCTATTTTTCTGTATACTCCCCGGGGGGTATTTTTTTTCTTTGGGGGGGGGGGGGGGGGTAAAACGCCAGCCACCCTTGTATATGTCCTTTATGAACACTGCCAAATAATTATTTGTAATTGCTGTTTTTTACGCTTCCAATGCTGTGGAAAGCAGTCTCGACTCATCTGTATCCAGACTTCTAAGCAATTGTACTTTCAGTTGAAATCACTAAGCTGTTGAATACGCCTTCAATCATTCTTGATCTAAATTTAAATCCTAGGTAATTTGGGTCTCCAGAAACTTATTTTGGCTGATGTCACTGGGACTTGCAATGTGAGCGAAATTCTAAATCTTGTTGGTGTATTTACATAAATTTCATTCTAATTATGTTTTGTAATGAAGCTTTAATATTCTTCTGTATCTGCACATTTGTTTAGTCGTGACGTCAGAGGTTGTACTTCTAAGTAGAATTCTTCACCCGACGTATCGTCTTAATTTCAGTTTCTGATCAAACTATTTCTTTTGATTCGTGTCTTCCACTTTCAAACCTTCTTCTAATAAAAAGGAAATCTATTTAATATTGAATGAAAACTTAAAAGGGTCAATAAAGGTTTGATATGCTTTAAATCGATTGTCCATGCCACTTTTAGCACAACTGAATATTTCATCGAAAACCTCTATTTGGTGCTTTAGGATTGGACCTCGGTCAAGGCCGTATCCATGGGGGAGGGGTTAAGGGGCATGAACCCCCCACCGAAATATTTGTCCGACTCTTAAAAACGTAAGAATTTTTATGCGTTTTTTAAAGTTTTTTTGTACCCCCCCCCTCCCTCCCCCCGAAAAAAATCTTGGATACGGCCCTGACCACAAACTACTTCTTGATTCTCTACTTAATTAATCTCCTTCTTCTATTTTCATTTCCACTTATTCCTGGATTCCTCATTGGTACAACAAAGTAGGCTATACCAAAAGGGAATTTCAAATAAATGGAATTCTGACCCAATTAACAGAGATTAGAGACAGAAATCACAGCCAGTTCGGTAGTGTATTGAACCTTTACTCCAAAACCATAAACCAAAGGCCATTGAATTCAAGGGGCATACATTGAGAGGATTAAACCTAATATATTTGGGTCAAATATACGGTTTAGGTACGTCAGTTATTAAGGACCTCTGCAACCAATGGGGCCAAACTTTGTTTTTGTACCTTTCTGTTTGGCTTTTGGCGGGATATGTAGATATATAGCTACTTTGTAGAAAATAAATAAGTGTTCTGGGGTACTCAGGAAAAACGCCTTGTCTTCAACGAATAATTGAAGTGGACTTTCTAAATCTGAACCAAATCTGTTAAAGCGATCCTTAAAATAGTCAGTCCTCGAAAATTCTATACCAATTATGGTTCATCCATAGCTTCCTTTAGTTATAGGCCTGCTTTAAAGTAGCCTACATCCTGAACCGTATATTTGTCCCAAATCTATTAGGTTTAATCCTATCGATTTATGCCCCAAGAATTCAATGGCTTTCGGCTTATGGTTCTAAAGGTTCAATAGAATGGCCAACTAGCTACGGTTTCTGTCTCTAATCTCTGCTAATTGGGTCAGAATTCCATTTATTTGAAATTCCCCACGGTGATCTGTTGTATCAATGAGGACTCCAGGAATAAGTGGAAATTCAAAACACAAGATTTGAGGTATATAAGGTAGCCTCTTGCTATTGAAAATAGCCTACTCCACAAATATTAATTTAGCCAGACTTTCAGGGAACTATTCTTTCCTTTTTTCTCGCCACTATAGCTCCCTGCATAAGTAAAGTCTCTGTAGCCAACAATTCTTTTCTGCAGCCGTACACCAATTATTGCTACGTCGTTTAAATGGGCTAGTTTCGTGATTAAATTAAAAAACAAGTTTTTTTTAACTGAAAGTAAGGAACGACGTTAAAACTTAAAACGAACAGAAATTATTCCGTATATAAAGGGGGCTGTCCCATCCTCAACGCCTCGCTGTTTACGCTAAAGTTTTTTTATTGTTTAAAAAAAAATAGAGTTGTGAGAAAGTCAAACTTTAGCGCAAAGAGCGAGGCGTTGAGGAGGGGACAGCCCCCTTCATATACGGAATAATTTCTGTTCGTTTTAAGTTTTAACGTCGTTCCTTACTTTCAGTTAAAAAAAAACTTATTTTTTTTATTTAATTTTTGAACGTTTTTGAATTAATGCATGTTTTGATTTTGGCTCACCGTACATGAATAATTAAAACAAAATTTGCATTTTAATTTTACTTTTATTTGGTTAATAGGGGGTTCGCCCCTTAGTCAATGCCTTGCTGTTTAAGCTAAAGTTCGAATTTTTTCCAATTCTTTAAAAAATGACTCCTTAATCACAATCAGTTGAAATCAGTTGAAAAACTTGTTGTTTTTTAATTTAATTTCTGATCTTTTTCTTTAATAATGCTGGGAAATCCGGCGCCCCCTTCATAGCAATGTCCCTTCCCCCATGAAAACTTCCTTCACGGAAAGATCCTCCCATAAAACCCCCGACCCCCCCCCCCACCTACCAGAAAAAATTCCCCTGAAAACGTCTGTATACTTCCCAATAACCAATACTGTATGTCAACATTGGGTATAGTTCATAGCTTTCAGCCCTCCCCCCGGGGACTTCGGGGGATTAAGTCATCCTGAAAGACATTTTTATCATTTTTTCAACCATGCTGAACAAAATGGCTATCTCAAAATTTTGATCGGGTGACTTTGGGAAAAAAAATTCTAGGTTCTAGGTTCACTGGGTCGATACGATCACCCCTGGGAAAAAAAATACAAAAAAACAAAAAACAAATAAACACACATCCGTGATCTTTCTTCTGGCAAAAAATGCAAAATTCCACATTTTTGTAGATAGGTGCTTGAAACCTCTGAATATGATGGTGTGATTTTCATTAAGGTTCTATAATTTTAAGGGGGTCTTTCCCCCTTTTTTGAAAATCAGCCAAATTTTCTCAGGCTCGTAACTTTTGATGGGTAGGACTAAACTTGATGAAACTTATATATTTAAAATCAGCATTAAACTCTGATTCATTTGATGCATCTATTGGTATCAAAATTCCGTTTTCTAGAGTTTCGGTTACCATTGAGCCGGGTCGCTCCTTACTTTCAAGTTCGTTACCACGAACTGTTTGATCGATACTTCTCACTCGTTTTCATTCAAAGGATTTTAAAATCATGTTAGAAACCAATAATTGCTAGAAACCAGTTTAAAACCAAACACTGTTTCATAGCGTTTGTCTGCTAGTTTTTTTAAATTCATTTGAAGCTCATTATTTTCCTCCGTTCTTTTTTCAAATTAAGTCAAAAAACACGTTTCCAATAAAAAAAAAGTCCTTCTATGTTAGAAACCAATAATTGCTAGAAACCAGTTTAGAACCAAAACACTGTTTCATAGCGTTTGTCTGCTAGTTTTTTAAAATTCATTTGAAGCTCATTATTTTCTTTTGTTCTTTTTTCAAATTAATTCAAAAAAGACGTTTCCAATAAAAAAGTCCTTCAATAAAAAATAAATAGTTGTTTTTTTTTTTGAAAATTTGTATAGTATTCAAAATTCTTATAAATACGAATTTTGACTTGAAACAAATTTAATTTGACTTAAAACAAGCGCAACAATAAATTTACGATTAAAACCTAGAACAAAAATAACTGAAGTAAATAATTAAGTCAAGCTTGTAACGAACAAAAATCACTATGGATGAATAACTTTTACCCAAAAAGAACAGAAGCTAAAATGAGTAGTCGATTCAAATTCAAAACGAACAGAAATTACCACAAATAAGAGTGGGGATGCCCCCTCCTCAAACCTTCTATAAGCAACATGGCCATTTTCGGTTTTCTTTTTTCACCATAGTATTAAAAAGCTAAATACTGCCAAAACTTTCATTTATGATTTTTTTTTAATGCATTAGCATATTTGAAATTAACACTTTTATTTCACTTTTCTGCGTAGCTTTTTTTTTCCTTTGGTTGATCAAACAACAAAAGTACGAAGAACAATAGGGAAATCTTTTTGCAAGACAGTGGAGATAATTTGAATGAATATTTCGGCCCTATGTCCAAGGGCCGTCCTCAGCAAGACAAAAATATATGACAGAAAAAAGACTCACAACAACATACAACCAATAAAACCAAAAATTAAAAATTTTTCAAAGCAGTCCTAGCATCCTTACTTCAGCGAAGTTCAACCAGGACTGATTAAAAGTAAGGTAAAACAAGGCGATTCAATGAGATGAAAGAAAAATAATTTAAAAACACGTTCTTATTGCTAATCCAGCTTTTTTGTCAGCTAACCTCAAAGGTCTTTTTGTGACCGGTTCTGTGTTAATATCTATCGGTTTTTTAAAATAATTTGTAAGATCATTTTTAATTGTTTTACCTTACTTTTAATCAGTCCTGGTTGAACTTCGCATAAGTAAGGATGCTAGGACTGCTTTGAAAAGTTTTTAATTTTTGGTTTTATTGGTTGCATGTTGTTGTGAGTCTTTTTTCTTTCATATATTTTTGTCTTGCTGAGGACGGCCCTTGGACATAGGGCCGAAATATTCATTCAAATTATCTCCACTGTCTTGCAAAAAGATTTCCCTATTGTTCTTCGTACTTTTGTTGTTTGTTATGGAAAGGCAGTGTGGTCTTCGTCGCTATTTTCTTTGGTTGATCATTTTGTTTTTGTATAGCTTATGTATTTTTTTCAACTATTTATCAACATTTTTTTTATATATTTTGCTTAAGCTAAGTATTTCTTAATAAAGGCTTCCTTACGTGAAGCCAAAATATTCGGAATTATATTATTATAGTGCAAAAAATATATCCCTGTCTTATTAAATTACTTTATTAGGTTTTTCGTATTTTTTTTTCATTTCATTTCATATAGTTCACATGTATAGGGTTGTATAACTGCACAATAGGTATTAAAAAGCAGGGCCAGTTGGGCTTTGTCTAGGTAGGGTGAGTGCGCCTGAAGCCTCAAAAAGTGCATTTTTATGTCACGATCTTTCATCTCTCTGCGAGCCTTTAGATAAATACAGAAGTAGGTTTGGGGAGGGGGGGATAGAAAATAATATTTCTTCATTCCTGGCAATATTTTTGGATTAAGCCTGTAATATAGTTAATGTGGGGTGACAGCTCCCCTCTTATTTCAGTAAAATGTTCTTTTCTTCAACATAAAATTCTACATTCATATGCTTACCAACACAAAACAAAACGAAGTGAGAGAGGGCACCATCAAGGACGCCAGGAAATTTCGGGGGGGGAGTGCAAGTGCCACCAGAATCTCTGTTCTCACTCAGATTTAAATGTAACATTTTCCCTTTTATTTTATTTCTTTAATGTCTACTTCGACCCCGGAGGCATTGCCTCTGGTCCCCTGTAGGTGTCTGTGGGGCTATCCCTATGAAAATGATTTGTACGAATTACTCACGTAGAAACCGTAGAAATGGTGATCTTATATTTGTTCTTTGATATTTCAGACCATCTCCCTAATACATATTTGGAAAATTTCACTTTTTCAGGGATGATTTTTCATTCTTGTAACATTACTAAACGAATGTTAAACTTTAATGTAAAAACATGGGTTTAAGGAGAAAGAAGTAGCCCCCCTTTATTTAAGACAGCCTCAGATCAATCAGTTCGTACTAACAAATTATAGGCAAAAAGCAGCCTTTGTTAATAGAAACCGAAGTTCTAAAGAACGACCGTTTGATTATAAAATGTGCCAAACAAAATCCATCATTTGTGCCGATTCTAAATATGTAAAATGTATTAATTTTAAAGTTGTTCATCAGTGCACATAGCACACGAAAATTTTCATAATTTTAGAAACGGGAAGTAATCTCCCCAAAAAGGGCTGTGATCTTGATGGAAATTGTATTATGAAATTCAATATGTATAAGAACCCCTAAAGCCACTATCCACAAGAAATGAAGTTTCTTATTTTTCTTGTGAACTCAATGAATTTTCCGATGATTTCAGATTTATCCTTTAATCTCCCTTCGTTAAAATATATATATATATATATATATATATATATATATATATATATATATATATATATATATATATATATATAATATATATATATATATATATATATATATATATATATATATATATATATATATATATATATATATATATATATATATATATATAAATAAAGGATATCTGATTGGAGAATACCAGATTTTTTTGGGGCTCGTCTTTGCATTCCGGAGGGCACTTCCTTGTTTTTGCCCCTCGTCCCCGAAGTTCTACATCTTTATCTTGCGCGGGGTCCAGGTGAGTACTTTAAGTTGTTCAGAACTTAACTTGCTTCGCATACAGTCAGGACCTAGGTCATTTCGGTTTTAACATGGTGCAACATGCCTGCCTTTTCCTTGCTAGAATGTATCTGTGAATATTAGGTCATTGGAATAATGTGAGGCCCTCGCTCCTGTAGCTGCGTGGGTTATGGGCCTTACGCTGGCTAGTCATCAAATTGCCCTGAAGGCAAATAGTTATCAGAACTATTGACCATTATAGATGAAATTATGTCAAAATTTTGTTCCCGTTTTGAGGGAGGGAGTTAAAGGGGTGCCAAAAGGAAAAGATATTGGAAAGGTAGGGTTTTTGTCAGTCACTTTTGACTCTTAGTAAAAATACTTTGAATTTAAATAACTTAGAATTTAAATAACTTTTGGTACTGTTGCATTAGCTAGTACCCACGCAAGATAGATGATAAAAGAAACTTGTCAAACGAGTATCTTTCAATAGAGAAATGGATCGCAAACCGTGGTTTGTCATTGCGTTTATAATGTTTAAAACTATTGTCCTAGGTTAGGTTAGGCTATGTATCTAATATATGCTATGCTTTACCCCTCACCCCCCTAATGTGCAAATATATAGCCCAAATTTGTTTCTAAACTAGTATATTTTCATCCTATTTTGTTTTATTTCATTAGCATTAACCAAACTTGACTTCTCGCATGGGTACCAGCTAATGCAACAGTACCTAACCTCTGAATGAGCTCCGTCCGAAGTTTTTGTGACTACAAAGTACCTCAATAAAAAAAAAATGCATAGGAGACATTTTACTAAGGTAACGCTACTGTGTCTGACTCTGATTAAATAAAAAAAAAAAAAAAGTTTTTTTAACTGAAAGTAAGGAGCGACATTAAAACTTAAAATGAACAGAAATTATTCCGTACATGAAAGGGGCTATCCCCTCCTCAACGCCTCGCTCTTTACGCTAAAGTGTTATATTGTTTTAAATAATAGAGTTGTGTGAAAGAGTCAAACTTTAGCGTACAGAGCGGACGTTGAGGAGGGGACAGTCCCTTTATAAGGAATATATACGGAATAATTTCTGTTCGTTTTAAGTTTTAATGTCGGTCCTTACTTTCATTTAAAAACACTTGTTTTTTTATTTAATTTCTGAACGTTTTTGAATTAATTCAGGTTTTTATTTTGGCTCACCGTACATGAATAATTAAAACGAAATTTGTATATTAATTTACTTTTTTGGCTAAATGGCTGTCTCGAAAGTTGTTTAATTTTATTTACGAACGCTTTTACTAGTAATGTATATACGTAACTTACGAATTAACTTACGTAACGAACTTCTATATTCGTGTTTTTTTATTACGTATATTAGGGGGTTCGCCCCTTTCATATACGGAATAATTTCTGTTCGTTTTAAGTTTTAATGTCGGTCCTTACTATCAGTTAAAAACACTTGATTTTTTATTTAATTTCTGAACGTTTTTGAATTAATTCAGGTTTTTATTTTGGCTCACCGTAAATGAATAATTAAAACGAAATTTCCATATTAATTTACTTTTTTGGCTAAATGGCATTCTCGAAATTTGTTTAATTTTATTTACGAACGCTTTTATTTGTAATGAATATGCGTAACTTACGAATTAACTTGCGTAACGAACTTGTATATTCGTATTTTTTTAATTAAGTATATTAGGGGGTTCGCGCCCTAGTCAAATACCTTGCTCTTTACGCTAAAGTTCGATTTTTTTTTTCAAATTCTTTAAGAATGACCTCTTAATCACAAAGACCGTTAATCAGAATAGATAGCTCTTATGAAAGTACTAAAAAAACTTTAGCGTAAAGAGCGAGGTATTGATTAGGGGGCGAACCCAATCGTATACATAATAGTTTCTGTTTGTTTTAAGTTTTAATGTTAAAAAGTTTTTCAGTTTTCTTTTTATTTATTTAATTTCTGATCGTTTTTTTTAATAATGTTGGGATATCTGGCGCCCCCTTCATAGCAATGTCCCTTCCCCCATGAAAAATTCCTCCATGGAAAGATCCTCCCACCTAACCTCCGACCCAAGCCCCCCCCCCCCTACTATCAGAAAAAATCCGCCCTGAAAATGTCTGTATACTTCCCAATAACCAATGCTATATGTAAACGTTGGGCAAAGTTCATAACTTGCAGCCATTACTCCGGGGACTGTGGAGGATTAAGTAACCCTCAAAGACATAGTTATATATTTTTCGACCATGCTGAAAAAAACGGCTATCTCAAAATTTTGATCGGGTGATTTTGGGAAAAATGAGCGTGGGAGGGTGCCTAGTTGCCCTCCATTTTTTTGGTCACTTAAAAAGGACGCTAGAACTTTTAATTTCCGCTCGAATGAACCCTCCCGCGATATTCTAGGACCACTGGGTAGATTCGATCACCCCTGGGGGAAAAAAACAAACAAATAAACACGCATCCGTGATCTTTCTTCTGGCAAAAAATATAAAATTCCGCATTTTTTCAGATAAGAGCTTGAAACCTCTACAGTAGGGTTCTCTGATACGCTGAATCTGATGTGTGATTTTCATTCAGGTTCTATGATTTTA
This sequence comes from Artemia sinica, assembly GCA_027921565.1. Taxonomy (NCBI): domain Eukaryota; kingdom Metazoa; phylum Arthropoda; class Branchiopoda; order Anostraca; family Artemiidae; genus Artemia; species Artemia sinica. Next base: position 25,918,954 of record CM051272.1, read on the forward strand.
GGGGGTGTTTCGCCCTTTTTGAAAAGAAGGACAATTTTCTCAGTCTCGTAACTTTTGATTGGTAAGTCTAAATTTGATGAAACTTATAGATTTGAAATCAGCATAAAAATCTGATATTTTTGATCTATCTATTGGTATCAAGATTCCATTTTTTAGAGTTTCGATTACTATTGAGCCGGGTCGCTCCTTGCTTACAGTTCGTTACCACGAACTGTTTAATCTCTGACCACCTTCTGGTGAGATCTTAATCCTTTTCGTTTATGTATTAGAATCTGGAGTACTCTGCCAAGTAATATAACAGACATCGTCACTTCATTGGGATCTTGAAACGATTATCAAATATGCGTATAGCAACGGTTTAGTCTCTTATTTTCCTAATGTAAGAAAAATAATGAAATAGAAAAGATTAATATTCAAATTTAAGTATGAATAAAAATAATGAAAAACACGCACTAGTTAAAATATACAAACGTTTTGGAACAAGTATTTCTAGATGGATATTTTAAAATGCGGGCCAAAATTGTTTGTTTGTATCGAGAAGCAAATAAAACTTAAATGTTTAAAAAATAATTCAAATAACTTATGTCAAGCAAATTCTTTTTGTTGTTTTCCATGGAGTCCGTTTAATCAACTTTGCAGAAAACGTGAATGGAAATATGGATTTGTCATTATTCTAAATAAGGAATTCAAGGTCTAGGTAAACGCCCAGCGTTATGCACATTTCAAAACTTGTTTTCAAGTTCACATTAAGTTTCGGCACCGATGCGGAAAAAATAACATATAAGAACAAATATTGGATTTGGAATTTTCAATTAGTTTTTTTTTTTTGCAAATATACTATGTTAAGACACATCGAATAATGGTGAAATATTCATGAAGTTGACTGCATAATCAGAGTCAACGCACTAGGATTAAAAGTGATGAGTCTCCCATGCATTTTTATTTTGTATTGTTTTTTTCCCCTTCCTCGGGTAAAATATTTGATGTTATATTACCCTTTATGTGTAGGCCCACTAAAAGTCATTGAATACCGATCCCCCTCCTGTACAACCATACACCCTTTTAATCCATGGTATCAGTCAAATTTTTTCGAGACATTCATTCGCTAAAATTAATCAAAAGGTCTGAAAATTTGCCATTGGGAGAGGTGACGTAAGTGGTGTAGCCCTGAGTGGGAGAAACCCAAATTGTATAGTTCTCCATGACCCGTTCTCCACGTGTTGATTTTATTAGAAAAGCATATTGCACCTTGTCAGAGTAAGGACTCTCAATCTCAGTGCGAAACCGAGCTAAGTTCAAGCTGTAGACTGATCTGGTGCAAAAATGATCTAATTCGTGGCTCAATGTCATAACGACCGAAGTTCTAAGTCAGTGAAGAAATGGGCAATTTCTTGATATGATGCGAAGCCAAGCTAAAGCCTTATTCGGTTCAGAAGGAGATAAGCCCTGATTTGGTGTTCAGGAGCTAGGCTGAGTCCAACATACAAAATTCTAATGCCGTAATACAAAAACGACCTACGTCATGACTCAATACAAAAACGCGCAAAATGACACTTCCTTTTAGGGAGTTGCTGGGGCGGTAAACCCTGTCTACATTTGTGTTGATTTCTACTCGTGTTAGGTTTTAACATTGCTCTTTACTTTCCTTTGACAACACTTTTTGAAATAATTAGTACAGCCTACATGTTTCAACAAAATTTCTGAGCTTTAAGAAATCGTTTGTTTCTATTTTGTTAGGGTTGTACGATGCATACGAAACGGTTATAAGTTCTTCTGTAATGACTTTTTATTGTCGAAACAGGACATACCACTTTTCTGGATTTTACAGGAATTTAGAATAGAATTTTTAAGCATTTTGCGGAAATACCTTTTTCAGAACTTATAAAATAAGAAGTTTGTAAAAGTGAAAGCAAGTAATAAACACCTACTTCAACCGTAGGTGATTGAAAATATCTCTTAAGATAGCTCTTTTTGAATGAAAATTGTTGCTTTCTTTTTTCTGTTCTCTTGTAAAATTCAAATTAAAAGGTAGGTTACCTCGTCTTGATTGATATCAAGTTATCAACTAAATAATTGTTCTTATGATGGAAGACAGAGTTCGAACCAAATGTGGATCTTAATTTTATCTCAAGGGTGTCATGTGACTGTATATCATATATAAACGCAATTTGAATCATATAGCGATGCAATATTAAATGTGTATTTAATTTGACTATGGACAATGGCTTGTCTTCTCTTACCGTCAACATAGTTTTCAACTTTAAGGCCCTCTAGGGCCTTAAGTTGAAAATCTGAAACTAGTACAAAAAGTGCGACTTTTGCTGCGAGATGGCAGCCTTCATTTTTAAAAATAATGTTGATTATCAAGGTCACCCGGCCTTACCACCAGCAAAGACCATCAGCCTTAATACCGTCAGATTTGCTCTAAAACTCGTTAATTGGTATCAAACGTATCGAAAACGATAAAAAAACTCAGTTATATCAAAAATCGTAGAAAAAAAACTACAAAACAGCCTTCAGTTGCTTATGTAAAAGAATAACCCTAGGGGATCATAAAGCCGGACAGAGCCACCCCAAAAACCAACTGACTAGAGGTTGTCGAGGTGCCGCCAACCTTAGAAAGCTTTGGCAACACCATTTCTACCTGGCTTGTGTAGACACAGCTTGTTTCTTCTGTTAGCACGAACTTGTAGCTCGAAGAAGCCACGCGCTTTAGAAATTTAATTTTCAACTCGATGTTGATTCCAGCGTTTTTATTTTCATCCTCGGTCAGACCAAATTGTCTGTCAACTCTGGCTACGTATTGTGATATGGACTTCTTTCCAGCCAAATTGATCACAACATAGTCCCCCACTGTAGCCTGACCCTGTCTGTCACGGTCTTATGCAGGTCCCAAGCTGATATCAGAGTCCGAACCGTCTTCGAAATGAGGGTCCTCTGGTAAACTTTCAGAACTAACATCATCTTGAACAAACTATGGGAATTTTCTCTTCAAGTCTTCGACTTCTTATTTCTGGCACTTTACTTTCGTCAGGTACAGTATCATCCAAGTCAGAGCCGCCATTGTCTCTGGTTCGTCTGCTTCTATTTCCTCCTCTTTCATTCCTCTTTTTCACTCCTCTTGGCTGTAGCATGTATAACGTCTTCAGGCGAGATACCTTTTCCTGGTGTAATTTCCAGTCTTCGACGCCGACGTTGTGGCGCGATATCATCTTTCCCATAGCGCATACGCGCAAGCAGCTCTGTAACTGCCTGTCCGACAGTTTCGACAGCGTCGCTTGTGGTTGAGTCTTCCCTGGGTATTTTTGCAATGATGGCATCTTTGTTTATGGAAAATACTGAACAAGCCTTGAATCTGTTTTTTATAGTCTCTGAAGATATTTCCCCCATCTCATCCCATAATCAAGCGATTAGGGTATTAAGGTGCTCTTTGGAAATTGTGGACTTGTTTGGATAGCGCGTCTTACATTCTCTTATGACATTTACCATACGCGTTTCATTTTGATAACTATCAAAGTCACCCTCGAAATACCCTTTCTCCAAGGAATGACTTTGACAATTCACCCTGATCATATTTACAAGACTACTAATGACCCACAACAAAAAACAGTCACCTGTTCTTTTGTGGTAAGACAAATCTTCAGTGCCCCTAAAAATGCCGAAAAGAACTTACTTTACACAACCAGTTCACGAACAGACACTCTTTACTCGATGGACGCCATTTCCACACTGACTGACGAAGATAATCTAAAGAGCCATCTATAATTTTCTCAAGTTTTTTCGTCACACCACCTGTCGTCAAAAGAAAAATTTTTCTATGGTTGTGTCAATGTCACCCCTGATTATCAATATCACCCCAGTTGACGGTACATGTTCTCTTAATTGACGCAAATCTTCATCAGTTGAATGCCTTACCTACGGCACGCACACAACAATCCTTCGGTTTAATAAAAAAAAGGTTCTACGTGAATGTTTTAAAGGCCAAGTCTATTCGCACTATCAATGTTTTTAGTCTGAAGTTGCTGTTAAATTAGACTATTATTTTTCTGATGCAAAAAGCAACGTTGCTAAAATGGTATTTTGCAGAAACCTCTTGGCCAGCGTTGCCAAGGGTGACACTTTTGGCACTTTTATAAGTTGGTACTTTTCGGGAAACGTGAAACTATTGTCACACTTTTTAGCAAAAGTGGTACTTTTTTTCAAAGTAGCACTTTTTTTTTATAAAGAACTGAAAGGAGTATTTTTTTTTCAAAAAAAATGTGAAGACAAACTGTCAATGTTGAAAAGCATCGATATCCTTTTTTCTTTCATTTTCCATCCCTTTGTTTTCAGATTCAGAAACGCGCATTTCCGAATCGAGTTCTGAAAGAGTTAGTGTCTGATCGCCTATTAGTTGTATTTATCATAGGTTCACAATAGCTAAGACCTATGTTTGTGGCATTCTGTTCAGTATTTTCAGAGAAAAGAAAAGTTCCAAGTATCCGGACGCACTGTAATAATCCAGATAGCCCATTTTCTAGAAAACTGGATGAAAAAATCTCAATGTAGACAGTATTGCTGTTTCTTTTTTCGTTTTCTCAAAAGAAAAAAAAGTTCGGACGGCTTTTTCTTTTTTGTTTTTGTGTTCCTTTTTCGCGCTATGAGCAAAGACTACTCAGAAAAAAATGAGCAGAAAGTACTCTTTAGGACGAATTCCCATTTTATACAGTAAACCCCATTTGCGTTTTAGCGGGTTTTAAAAGGGAGCTGAAAGGGGGGGGGGGCTGAAAAGTTGACAAGAGTGGAAGGGCTGCACAGAGCGGAGAATCAGCACCACCTAAGTAAAATCAGTATTACTTTTATAGTTGATAGATTGGACTAGAGCCAACTTCTCATGTTGGAAAAATTGAAGATGTGGAAAACCGCGCGGAGGTAATCCTAAACGGATTGGACAATATTTTCATGGTTCATTTACACATTGCGGAAATTCGTCCGTATCTTTTCGAACAATAGCCCGAAAAACGCTACGTTTTAATGCAAAGTTTTCAAATAAATGCATCAGCGTGACCTAAGTTTCCAAGATGAGGACAAGTCCTAAAAGAAGAATATTGGCTAATTGGCTAAAAATTGATTAGAATTATTTGCAGTGCCTGTAGTTATTATCAAACCATCAAGAAGGATATGATTTTATTACCCTCCTCTGAAAGCTGTTGAGCAATAGAGAGCCAAATGACACCATTTGTCTTGGTTTTCTTACAGCCTGTGTGAGCAGTATCATATATCCTCGGGTAGCCTTGAACCAATGTTATAAGATCGCGAAGCTTTTAAAGATGTATAGTCATGGTTTTATTCATTTCAAAACCTTGCCAAGAATATGTCCTAATTTGACCAAATCGTTGCAGAAAGCTAAAGAGTTATTAAAGCACCAAAACGGCCAGAATATCCGTACGAATTGCTTTTCTGAACGGATTTCCGCAATGTGTAAATGTACTATCAATTTGAATAGCTTGTTTGGTGCCAATGCGCGCGACGCAAAGTGTCGTGAGCGGCAAGATTTTGGAAAATGACACTTTCTATGTGAAAGTGACACTATTTTGCCACCCAAAGTGGTACCAAAAAACCTTCAGAGTGGCAACGCTGCTCTTGGCTTTTGTAGTGCTATTTGAATACCATGGGAGGACATCGAGCCAGTTAAACCCGAAATATCTGGATTTTACAATTTTTATTTTATTTTTTATCGCCGGATTCTTGGTCAACCTTGATTAAGCTTTCATCACCGAATAAAGAGTAAACCTACTCAGCAACTATAGCTATGGTTTTGTGTATGCATGTTCGATCCTTTTTTTGCGAGTGTCAGATTAACCAAACTCTTGGTCTGGTTGTTGTTTCAAATTTGAAAGGCATTCCCCCTAATTTCAGATGGAGACTCGCACTGTATTCAGAAGCCATCTAATTTTGAACATTTTTCTCAAATCCGCCCAGATTATTTAAGCTCGACTCCTAAGTATACATTGCCGTCATACCAGATTTTTAAAGCATATAGCTAGTTAAATTTCTATTGTGATAATATTGTAGATAATAAAATTATTAAAAATCATTTAACTTCTATTCATTAAAAATCAAATGATTTTTCGTTTAATTTTTCATTTAATCATTTAATTCAGTTTTTAGATATGTAAAAAAAAAAATGGGGTACCGTATAATTATAGATCATTCTTCTAAGCTTAAAGAGGTTTTTCAAACGTCAGGCCTTTATTTCATCGTTATAAATGTTCCGTTAAAATAGAATGTTCCGTTAAAATAGAAATGAAGTTTTAAACAGAACTTAAGTTAAGTAATTCTAAAGTATTCACTGAATTTAAGGAAATAGTGCAACAAAAATATTTATGTCTAAGAAAATAACCTTGATTTTCTTTCATAGAATATAATACAAAAAAATACACTATCATTTACGTTAAATGTAGTAGCCGGAATTCAGACTAAAAAAAAGCTTAGTTTTCTGGATAGATTTTGAATCAGAATCCTTCTTTAACTTTGCTGAAGAGAAAAAAGCAGATTAGTTATTGAAAACCTGTGTTCAGGAGAGGAAAATGCTCATTCTATCAGAGGCAACGCTGTAGCGTTGTCTATAGTAAAGGCTATACGGCTCCAATGTTTTATTATTTATTTATTATTATTTTTTTTTCCCAGAGGCACTTCATATGGAAGGGGTCGTCGTAGAAACTTCAAAAAAGGCTCATTCGAGTGGAAATTCAAAGGGATAGTACCCTTTTTAATAGTCGAAAGCGATTGGAGGGCAACTAGCCCCCCCCCCCACGCCCATCATTCCCCCAAACACATCCAATCAAAATTTTGAGATAACCATTTTGTTCGGCGTAGTTGATTTCCAGATAGAAAATATATTTTTGAGGAGGACACTCCCCCACAACCCTTAGGGCAAGGGTTTTAAGTTATGCCCTGGGGGCATATAAGGTTTTTATAGAAAGCGTTGTCGTAGAAACTTCAAAAAAGGTTCATTCGATTGGAAATTCAAAGGGCTAGTGCCCTTTTTAATAGTCGAAAGTGATTGGAGAGCAACTAGCTCCCCCCACGCCCATAATTCCCCCAAACACATCCAATCAAAATTTTGAGATAACCATTTTGTTCAGCATAGTTGATTTCCAGATAGAAAATATATTTTTTAGGAGGAAACTCCCCCACAACCCTTAGGGCAAGGGTTTTAAGTTATGCCCTGGGGGCATATAAGGTTTCTATAGAAGGCGTTGTCGTAGAAACTTCAAGAAAGGTTCATTCGATTGGAAATTGAAAGGGCTAGTGCCCTTTTTAATAGTCGAAAGTGATTGGAGGGCAACTAGCCCTCCCCCACGCCCATCATTCCCCCAAACATATCCAATCAAAATTTTGAGATAGCCATTTTATTAAACGTAGTTTTTAGGTTCTTGAAATTAGGTCTTTGAGGATGACAACTGCCCCACAGCCCTCAGGCCGAGGGTTGTAAGTTATGCCCTGGGAGCATATAAGGTTTTGTATAGACAACGTTGTCATAGAAACTTCAGAAAGGGCTCATTCAATTGGAAATTTAAATGGCTAGTTCCCTTTTTAAAAGTCGAAAGTGATTTTAAGGCAACTGACATCCCTTCCACGCCCACCATTTCTCCAAACACATCCAATCAAAATTTTGATATAGCCATTTTGTTCAACGTAGTTAAAAGTTCTGTAAATTATATGTTTGAGCAGGACACTCCCCCCACAGTCTTCAGGGGCAAGGGTTATAAGTTATGCCATGGGGGCATATATGGTTCTTATGGAAGGATTGCTCGTATAAACTTCAGAGATGACTCATTTGATTGGAAATTGAAAGTTCTACTTCACTTTTTAAGTGTTAAAAGATATTGGAGGGCAAGCAGTCCCCCCCAAACCCTATTTTCCCAAATGCATCCAATAAAAATCTTAAGATAGCTATTTTGTTAAAAATAGTTCAAAGATCATATAGCAAAAATTACGGTGTTGACACAACCCACCAGGGCCCAGGGGCAGGCGTTGTAAGTAATGCCCTGGGGGCATTTATGGGTCTTAGGGAAGGGATGCTCGTATTAACTTCAAAAGAGGGATAATTTGATTGGAAATTGAAAGTTCTAGTTCACTTTTTAAGAGTGAAAAGAGATTGGAGGGCACCTAGCCCCCTCCCCCCTCCACGCCCTTTCTTCCTCAAACCCATCCGATAAGACCTCTGAGATAACTTTTTTAAATAGTTCAAAAACCATATAAATAAAACTCAGGGGTCAACACAGCCCCCCAGGGCCCGAGGGCAGGTGTTGTAAGTTATGCTTTGCGGGATTATATGGTTCTTATTGAAGGGATGCTCGTAAAAAATTCAGAGATGGCTCATTTGATTGGAATTTTAAAGTTTCTAGTTCAGTTTTTTAGAGTAAAAAGAGATTGGAGGGCAACTAGCCCCCCACACCTCTTTTTTCCCAAATGTATCCAATAAAAATTTTGAGATAACCATTGAGTTAAAAATTGCTGAAAAGTCAGATAACAAAAACTCAGGTGTCGTCACAACCCCAAAGGGCCCGGGGGCAGGCGTTGTAAGGTATGCCCCGGGGCATACATTGTTCGTATGAAAGGGATGCTCGTATAAACTTCTAAGTGGGCTCATTTGATTGGATATTGAAAGTTCGACCTCACTTTTTAATTATCAAAAGAGATCCGAGGGCAGCTAGCCCCCCCCCCCCACGCCTTCTTTTTCAAAACACATCTGATGAAAATTTTGGGATTGACATTTTGTTAAAAATAGTTCAAAGGTCGGATAAGAAAAAATCTGGTGTCCATAGAACCCCCCAGGGCACAGGGGAAGGCGTTCAAGTTATGCCCTAAGGGCATATATGGTTCTTATGAAAGGGATGCTCGTATAAACTTCATAGAGGGCTCATTTGATTGGAAATTGAAAGTTCTAGTTTACTTTTTAAGAGTCAAGAGAGTTAAACTATCCCTCCCCCCACGCTTTTTTTTTGCCCAAACTTGTCCGCTACAAATTTTGAGATAGCCAGTGTTTTGGAAATTGTTCAAAAATTAGATAAAAAAAAAACGCCCCTCAGAGCCCGGGGGATAGACGTTGTAAGTGTTGTCCTGGGGGCGCATATGGATCTTATGAAAGGGATGCTCGTATAAACTTCAGAGAGGGCTCATTTGATTGGAAATTGAAAGTTCTAGTTCAATTTTTAAGAGTCAAAAGATATGCGAGGGCTACTAGCCCCCCCCCCCCACATACCCTTTTTTCCCCAAGCCCATCCGATAAAATTTGCATAATAACCATTTCATTAAAAATAGTTCAAAGATCAGATAAGAAAAATGCTTGTGTCGCCGGAACCCGCCAGGACCCGGAGGCAGGCATTATGAGTAACGCTCTAGGGGCATATATAGTTCTTATGAAAGGGATGCTCGTATAAACTTTAGAGAGGACTCATTTGATTGGAAATTGAAAGTTCTTGTTCACGTTTTAAGAGTCAAAAGAGATCAGAGGGCAACTAGCCCCCTCCTCCGCGCCCTAAATGCATCAGATACAAATTTTGAGATGGATATTTTGTTAAAAATAGTTCAAAGTTCTGATAACAAAAAACTCCGGTGTCGACACAGCCCCCCAGGACCCGGGGGTAGGCGTTGTAAATTATGCCCTGGGGACATATATGGTTGTTATGGAAGGGATGCTCGTATAAACTTCCTAGAGGGCTCATCTGGTTGGAAATTGAATGTTGTAATTCACTTTTTAAGAGTCAAAAGTGATTGGAGGGCAGCTAGCCCCCCCCCCCCACACTCCATTTATTTTTTTCCAGAGGCACTTCATATAGAAGCGGTCGTCGTATAAACTTCAAAGGGGGCTCATTTGATTGGAAATCGAGAATTCTAGTGCCCTTTTTAAGAGTCAAAAGTGATCAGAGGGCAACTGCCTCCCCCCCCCCAATTTGAGGTAGCCATTTTGCTAAAAATACCTCAAAGATCATATAACAAAAACTCCTTTACGTATGGTCATTTCGTTAAAAATAGTTTCAGATAAAAAATAAATTTCGTTAAAAATAGGTCAGATAAGAAAAACTCCTGTGTCGACACAGCCCCCCCCCCCGGGGTCGGGGCAGGCGTTTTAAGTATTGCTCTGGGGGCATATATGGTTCTTATGGAAGGTATGCTCGTATAAACTTCAGAGAGGGTTCATTTGAATGGAACTTAAACGTTGTAGTTCACTTTCTCAGAGTGAAAAAAGATCGGAGGGCAACTAACCCTTCCGCCCTCCAAACCTTTGGGTGTTTCGGATGGACAAACCCATCTGATAAAAATTTCATTTTGTTATAAATAGTTCAGCCATCAGATATTAAAACTCCAGGGTCGACACCCCCCCCCCCAGGTCCTAAGGACAGGCGTTGTAAGTTATACTCAGGGGATATATATGGTTCTTATAGAAGGGATACTCATATAAACTTCAGAGAGGGCTCATTTGATTGAAAATAAAAAGTTCTAGTTCACTTTTAAAGAGTCAAAACAGACCGAAGCTTTTTCTAGTCCCCCCACGCCCCTTTTCCCCAAACCCATCCGATAAAAATTTTGAGATAGTAATTTTGTGAAAAATAGTTCAAACATCAGATAATAAAAAGTCCGAGGTTGACACAAACCCATTTTTCCCTTTGATATTGTTACTTTGATATCAGTTTTGATACTTTGATGAATATTTGATTTTTTTAAAAAGTTTGATTTTGAAATAAAGAAATTTTAAAAACGTGAAATTTTTTGCAATCAAAAACGAACAAGAATTAATTTAAAAAAATTCCGAAAAATAAGTTTTTCAAATAAAAGTAAAGGCCATTTTAAACTTAAGCTCAGCAGATTCAAATACCTTTTAAAATTCTAACTCAAAACGAACAGAAATTACTATTAAAGAATAAATGAAACCCAAAACGAACAGAAATTAAATAAACAATCATAGCAAAAACATACAACAAGTAATAATATAAATAAATAAATAAATCTTTAAGCGAATAATGCTTAGATTAAATATGAAAATCAAGCTTAAAACGAAAAAAAATATTTTCCTTTTGAAGTATAAATGAAACTTAAAACGAACAGAAATTAAATAAACAATCAATGCAAACAAACATACAATATATATTAATGTAAAATAATAAATAAATCATAAAACGAATGAAACTTAAATTGAATATGCAAATCAAGCTTGAAACGAACAAATATCACCACAAACAAGAGTTTGGGTATGACCTCCTTCTCTCACTGTAAAAGTCTAAAACCTACTGTGTCATTGGCGCTTTACTGAAAACCAATTTTGTGACAAATATTTTCTTTTGTACTTAATATTGAAAATAAACATTAAAATTATTGTAACATTTTGAACTGATGAGCTTTCAGCTATTAATATCATTATACATCAAATATTCAGTTTAATTTATTAGCTCTTTTTAAAGTTGTTAAAGACGAATATGGTTTCCCTACAAACAAGTGATTGGATACTGCCTCCTTTCCTAACTGTAAATAAAAACCAAAAGCCTACTGCGTCATTGGCGCTTAACTGACAACGGATTATATCACGAATATTTTCTTTTCCAGTTCTTACAGCATTGAAAATAAAAATACAATTACAGTGAAATAAATTCTTGAACTGATGGATCTTTCAACAATTAATTTCATTGTGCATCAAATATTCAATTTGATGTTGTTTATACTTTCCAAGATTGTTCAAGACGCATATAGTTTTCAGTAAAGCGCCAATGACGCAGTAGGTTTTAGACTTTTACAGTGAGAGAAGGAGGTCATGCCCAACTCTTGTTTGTGGTGATTTTTGTTCGTTTCAAGCTTGATTTGCATATTCAATTTAAGTTTCACTCGTTTTAAGATTTATTTATTAATTTACTATAATTTTCTTTTGTATGTTTGTTTGCATTGATTGTTTATTTAATTTCTGTTCGTTTTAAGTTTCATTTATACTTCAATAGGAAAATATTTTTTTTCGTTTTAAGCTTGATTTTCATATTCAGTATAAGTATTACTCGCTTTAAGATTTGTTTATTCATTTATATTATTACTTGTTGTATGTTTTTGCTATGATTGTTTATTTAATTTCTGTTCGTTTTGGGTTTCATTTATTCTTTAATAGTAATTTCTGGACGTTTTGAGTTTAAATTATAAAAGGTATTTGTATCTGCTGAGCTTAAGTTTAAAATGACCTTTACTTTTCTTTGAAAAACTTATTTTTCGGAAAGTTTTTTTTTAATTAATTTCTGTAAAAGAAACTATGGTCGTGAACAGGTGATTGGAGGAATAAAAGCTAGGCTCTGGAGCCCTAGCCTTTTTCAGCATCCTACCCCAGAGTTTGCATGTATAGATACGGTGTATCACATTTTACTCATGTTCAATCAGGGACTATATATGGGGGTCCGAAAAAACATATATCGAAAAACTTCCCCCGTGGACGATTCCCCACGAAAAATTCTTCCCCTCGAAAAATCCCCCACTTGTGGACAATTCCCCTTGAAATCTACTCCAGCAGAAAATCGCTCCTCGAAAAATTATCCCTACGTGGAAAATTGCCTCCCATAGAAAGCTCCCTCCAGAATTTTTTCATCAACGTCTATTTTTCTCCCCCTCGAAAATTTCCCCCTACGGAAATAAAAAAAAATAAAACTCAAATAAAATTTTCAAATTTGGAAAGCCTTATTTTCCACGTGGGGGTATTTTCCGGGGGGAATTTTCAGCGGGGGGAATTTTACCCCCGCTGAAAATATACAGGTACACTTTAAGCAATCGGTTACTTCATAGACTGAAGGAAGGAAGTTTGTACTTTGAGATAATCTACCATGGCGTCACTAAATACCTATATCACTCTGATTTCATTGAGTTGATTTAGATTTTGCGGTGATAGACATCCATTAAGAATGTTAATTTGTGTCGTTAAACTCTGGAGTTTAAATTCTCTTCTCTTTTGCAGGTGCTTGACAGCTCATCGAGTATGATGCCGCTAAAACTGATTGTGAGTCATTTTTATTTATTTTTTTTTTAATTTTAAATTAATACCTTTATGGTAATATATGATGTTTCCGTGTACGGTGCGTTGAACTTTGTCAAGCTCTCCCGTTACGGTAATGTGTTAATGATCAAATAATACCTTGACGAATTCAGTGCCTTCATTCATTGTACTCTGATTTTGCTATAAAAACTTAAAACCTTTCATAGGTAAATCACCATGCGCAGATCCAAAAGCAGAATAATACCTTCTCGGTACAATAACAACTATTTTACATGCCTTAGTTGTCGTTAATGATCAAATAATACCTTGACGAATGCAGTGCCTTCATTCATTGTACTCTGATTTAAATGGTGGGTGTGAGAGGGGGGGGGGTTAGTTGCTCTCTAATCACTTTTGACTATTAAAAATGGCACTAGCCCTTTCAATTTATAATCAAATGAGCCCTTTTTGAAGTTTCTACGACAACGCTTTCTATAAAAACCTTATATGCACTCAGGGCATAACTTACAACCCTTGCCCGAAGGGCTCTGAGGGTGTTATCATCCTCAAAGACCTAATTTCCAGAATTTTCAACTACTTTGAACAAAATAGATATCTCAAAATCTTGATTGTAATCCAATCACTTTCCAATCATTTTCAGCCATTAAAAAGGGCACTAGCCCTTGCAATTGCCAATCGAATGAGCCCTCCTTGTTGAAGTTTCTACGACAACCCTTTCTATAAAGACCTAATATGCCCCCAAGGCATAACTTACAACTCTTACCCCGAGGGCTGTGGGGGGGGGGGGGTGTCATCCTTAAAGACTTAATTTCCAGAACTTTCAACTACGTTGAACAAAATGTTGAACAAGATGTATTTGGGAAAAATGTGGGCGTGAGAGGGGAATTAGTTACCCTCCAATTACTTTCGACTATTAAAAAGGGCACTAGCCCTTTCAATTTCCAATTGAATGAGCCCTTTTTGAAGTTTCTACGAGAACGTTATCTATAAACACCTTATATGCCCCCAGGGCATAACTAACAACCCTTGCCCTGGGGGCTCTGGGGGGGGGGGTTACCATCCTCAAAGACCTAATTTCCTGAACTTTCAACTACGTTGAACAAAATGGGTATCTAAAAATTTTGATTACATGTGTTTGGAGGAAATGGTGGGCGTGAGAGGGGGTTAGTTGCCTTCTAATCACTTTTGATCATTAAAGGGCACTAGCCCTTTCAATTGCCAATCGAATGAGCCCTTCTGGAAGATTTTACGACAATGCTTTCGATAAAAAAAAACCTTATATGCCCCCAGGGCATAACTTAAAACCCTTGCCCTGAGGCCTAGGGGGGGGGGGCTGTATTCCGTAAAGACTTAATTTCCAGAACTTTGAACTACGTTGAACAAAATGTCTATCTCAAACTTTTGATTGGGTGTGTTTTGGGAAATGGTCGGCGTGAGTGGGGGTTAGTTGCGCTCCAATCACTTTCGACTATTAAAAGGGGCCCTAGTCCTTTGAATTTCCAATTGAATAAGCCCTTTTTAAAGTTTCTACGACAACAATTTCTATTAAAACCTTATATGCCCCCGGGGCATAACTTACAACCCTTGCCCTGATGGCTGTGGGGTGAGTGTCTCAAAGGCATAATTTCCAGATCTTTCAACTACTTTGAACAAAAATGGCTATCTCAAAATTTTGATTGGATGTGTTTGGTGAAATGGTGGGCGTGGAAGGGGTGTTAGTTGCCTTCAAATCACTTTCGGCTATTAAAAAGGGCACAATCCCCTCCAATTTCCAATCGAATGAGCTTTCGAAGTTTCTACGACAACTCCTTCTATAAGAAGTGTCCTGGCCTAAAACGAAGAAACCAAACAAAAAAAAATAAATAAATAAGACATTGTGCCAACATCGTTCTTTACTTAGGCAGCGCTATTGCGCTGCCTATGATTGTCTATATTGATTATTTATTTTGTATGGTCTACATGACTCTTTAGGAACTTATTTGCCACTGCGCGGCATTACTGCTTCTGAAGCTAGGAAGCCCAGTATATAGTTTTTCAATAAATTTAAATTAAGTCGCAATCTCAGTATTTCCAATCGATAGCAACTTGGCTCTCTTTGCGTCATAATTGTAGTTTTCTATCTACGAAATGGCAGAAAGTGCCACTTTGCTTTGACACAATCCCTTTGGGTACTTAAAAGGACCCTGCAACTTTTAATTTTTGGCTGATGAGCCTTTTCCCGATTTTGTAGGACCCTAGAAAAAAAAGAACCATATAAACACTTATCCATAATCTTCCATCTAGAAAAAATGCAAAATCTTACATTTTTATAGATAGGAGCTTGAAACCTCTTCAATGGAGTTCTCTAATGCCTTAAATTTGGTTGCATAATTTTCGTCAAAATCACTAGCCCTTTTGGTGGTGTTTTTCCCCGTTTTTGGAAATTAGGCTAATTTTCTCAGACTCAGAACTTTCGATGGGCAACTTTAAACTTAATCAAATTACGTATTTGGAATCAGTAAAAAAAAGCTGATTTTTATAATTTACGTATTGATATCAAAATCCTTTTTTGAGAGTTTCTGTTATTATGAAGCCGAGCCGCTTCTCGCATTCAGCTCGTTACGACGAACCTTTTGAAACCTGAGAAGGTTCTTTTTATACTGTTTATGCTGAGTCACAGGTTTTTTTTGTGTTAACCAAAAATAAGGCATAATTACTCAATACTTTACATAGGGAAACCAATACACAGAAGGGGGCTGTCACCTGAAATCATCCTAAAGACCTCCCCCCCCCCCCCCTTTGGAAATTATGAAAAATAGTGTTTTATAACAATTTTTTGATGCTTTCAACCTGCTCCCCATCCTCTAGAAACATTTTCAGATTTGCATTTTATTGATCAATCCTTTTCCCTTAAGTGCAAATTTTTCGATAGCTAGGTATTTTAAGCATCCATGAAGGCAAGCTCTTATGTTTTTTATTGTATTTAATTTTGAATAAGGCATTATTTTTAGACTTTTGTGCTATTCATAAGCATAACCAGTGGAAATGAAATCAGAAGATCACCAAAAGAAGAGGAATTCAGATCGACAACTCGACACCCAGGGATCCTAATGAATGGAGTGGAAACCACAACTATAGCCGCTGTGGCAATCCAAAACGACATAGGCAAGGCTTATAGTTTTTTCTACTTACCTTTACTTTAGAATTAGATAAAAAAAACAAGTTTTTTTAACTGAAAGTAAGAAACGACTTTAAAACTTAAAACGAACAGAAATTATTCCGTATATGAAAGGGGCTGTCCCCTCCTCAACGCCTCGCTCTTTACGCTAAAGTTTTTTATTGTTTAAAAAAATAAGAGTTGTGAGAAAGTCAAACTTTAGCGTAAAGAGCGAGGCGTTGAGGAGGGGACAGCCCCTTTCATATACGGAATAATTTTTGTTCGTTTTAAGTTTTAAAGTCGTTCCTTACTTTCAGTTAAAAAAAACTTGTTTTTTTTATTTAATTTTTGAACGTTTTTGAATTAATGCAGGTTTGGATTTTGGCTCACCGTACATGAATAATTAAAACAAAATTTGCATATTAATTTTACTTTTATTTGGTTAAATGGCTTTCTTGAAACTTGTTTAATTTTATTTACGAACGTTTTTATTAGTAATAAATATACGTAACTTACGAATTAACTTACGTAACAAACTTCTATATTCATATATATTTTTAATACGTATATTAGGAAACTTGCCCCCTAGTCAATACCTCGCTCTTTAAGCTAAAGTTCGAATTTTGTTCCAATTCTTTAAAAATGACCCCTTAATCACAAAGGCCGTTATTTAGAATAAGTAGCTCTTATGAAAGTACTAAAAAATCTTTGGCTTAAAGAGCGAGGTATTGACTAGAGGGTGAACCCAATCATATACGTAATATTTTCTGTTCGTTTTAAGTTTTGATGTTACTCCTTATTTTCAGTTGGAAAACTTGTTTTTTTTTATATTTAATTTCTGATCTTTTTTTTAAATAATGCAGGGAAATCCGGCGCCCCCTTCATAGCAATGTTCCTTCCCCCGTGAAAACTTCCTTTATGGAAAGATCTTCCCAAATAACCCCCACCCACCCACCCCCTACTACCAGAAAAAATCCCCCCCGGAAAACGTCTGTATACTTCCTAATAACCAATACTATATGTTAACATTGGGTAAAGTTCATAACTTTCAGCCCTCCCCCCGGGGACTTCGGGGAATTAAGTCATCCTAAGGGACATACTTATCATATTTTCAACCATGCTGAACAAAATGGCTATCTCAAAATTTTGATCAGGTGACTTTGGAGAAAAAATGAGCGTGGGAGGGGGCCTAGTTGCCCTCCATTTTTTTTGGTCACTTAAAAAGTGCACTTGAACTTTTAATTTCCATTCCAATGAGTCCTCCCACGATATTCTAGAACCACTGGGTCGATACGATCACCCCTGAAAAAAAAAATAATAAATAAATAACACGCATCCGTGATCTTTCTTCTGGCAAAAAAAAAAATGCAAAATTCCACATTTTTGTAGATAGGAGCTTGAAACCTCTACAGTATGGTTGTCTGATACACTGAATATGATGGTGTGATTTTCATTAAGATTCTATAACTTTTATGGGGTCTTCTCCCCTTTTTTCAAAAATCAGCCAAATATTCTCAGGCCCGTAACTTTTGATGGATAGAACTAAACTTGATGAAAGTTATATATTTGAATTCAGCATTGACATCTGATTCTTTTGATGTATCTATTGGTATCAAAAACCCGTTTTCTAGAGTTTCGGTTACCATTGAGCCGGGTCGCTCCTTACTTACAGTTCGTTACCACGAACTGTTTGAAATACAATTCTTGTTTTTCATATGACATGAATACTAAGTCCAAGCTTTAAGAAAACATACTTTCTTAACCAATCAGAAGGCAAATACGCGGGAGGGGGGGGGGGCTTTGTTTATTGCCCTTCCCCCAAAATGTTGAGTTTTCTACTTTATACCTATAAATTCTTTCAGTTTATTTTATCATTCGTCAACTTGTCGCTTTCTTTCAAATCTCTGCCTTTCCTCCTTCCCGCCAGATTGTCGTCCCATTCTGTACCTTCCTATTAGTTTTAAAGTTTACTAAGAGGTTAACTTTATTGTAATTAGTTAAACACTTCGAGTAGACACGAACATAAAAAATTACTAACCTTGAGTCACACTGTTTGTCTCATTTTTGAGTAAACCTGGAAAACAAATGCACTTGCTAATGAGCCTAGCGGATTGTTATAAATATAGCCTTGATCAGAAACTTTAATTAAGTATATAAAGCTTTGTATTGTATTGTAGTATGAATGAACTATCAAAGATGTCATTTTGGCAGTACAGTCGTTGCAAGTAGCAGCATATGGTTATATGCTAAAATTGTAAATTTTGAAAGTAAGAGAAAAAAAAAAATACAAGCCCTGAATTTTACTTTCATGTCAACCTTTATCAGTATGCTGACTAATTTTAGCATCATGGTTTTTTTCTTAGCACTATTATAGTTTTTTGAAATACAAGTATCTGTTGTGAGAAAAAAAAATTAAGGAGTTGTTTAGTTTGACAAGGTACAAAATATCCTAAAAAAGCTTGTAAATTGCAAAATGAAAAAAAGGGAAAGAGGATGCTATAAAAACTAAATAGTTAATTTAAGATCGGAGAGTTTTACCTGAATGTCAGCTTTCATGGTGTTGCTCGTTAATTGGGTTTTATTATTTGTTCCTCCCGTAATAGAAAATTCAAAATGATTTAAAACCCAAAAGTGACGACGAATTGAAAAAGAAGAAGAAACGAAGATCTCATGGCGGTGTCATTTTTTCTCAGAGAGTCTCGGAGTTCAAACGGGATGCTACCGTTTCGTCTAACCGTTACAAGCACTAAACGTCATTTCGTCGACAAGGAAAATCCGTCAGAACATCGACAGGTCAGGACATCGACAGTCACAATTGCTACCCGTCACAACATCGACACGTCAGTTCATCGACAGTCAAAATCGCTACCCGTCAGAATGCCAACAGTCATAACATTGACACGTCATAACATCTAAAAAAATTTAGATGTTGTGACGTGTCGATATTATGACTGTCGACGTTCTGACGGTTAGTGGTTCTGGCGGATTTTCGTTATGTAAAAAAAATTATAAGTTTATATAATATTAATAAGTATATAATAGTTTACAAACAAATTTGGGCTATATATTTGCACATCAGGAGGGTGGGGGTAAAGCATAGCATATATTAAATACGTAACCTAGCCTAACCTAGGTACCTTTTCCCCCTAAACCCCAAAACACTAAAGTTTTAAAATTTTTGATGTTATGAAAAAATTTTAGGTGTTATGACGTGTCGATGTTATGACTGTCGACGTTCTGACGGGTAGCGATTGTGACTGTCGATGAACTGACGTGTCGATGTCATGACTGTCGATGTTTTGACGGGTAGCGATTGTGACTGTCGATGAACTGACGTGTCGATGTTATGACTTTCGATGTTCTGACGGGTAGCGATTGTGACTGTCGATATTATGGCTGTCGATGTTCTGACAGATTTTTTGTCGATGTTATGACGGATTTTATCGATGTCCTGACGGTAGTGGCCCTGACGTGTCGATGCCCTGACGCCTTCCCGTTCAAACAAGGTAGAACGTTTCCTGAAGCAACTTGTAAATTGTACAACTTATGATCTTCGCCACGGTCATAAACATACGACCGCGTAAGGCCAAATGTGTACCTTGGTGTATGATTTGCTTGAGAAGATTGTGTTTCTGTTGCAGAAATTACTAACATAAGAATGAACTCATTATAAACTAATAATTGGCTTAATAACTGAAACCGGACACCATGAATAGGATGGCTGCTACATAAGATTTTATTACACGAAGTTGATGGGCTAAGAGATCACTAAAAATCACTTCAGCTATATTTTTGGTTTGGAACTGCGAATTATTCGCTGTTTACGTTGTTTTTTCCAATAAATAATCAAAATAGTTTTAAAAAAATAATGTTACGTCTCTTGGCAATCCATTCCCATCTATAGAGAGAAGTAGAGAATAACAACTACTTCCAAAGTAATGGTCTACTAGAAAATATAAAATACTAAAAATATAAAATATAAATAGTAAAATATAATATAATAAAATAATAAAACATAAGATTCAAATAGAAAATGTCTGCTAAAAAATATAAGCGAAATCCCCTGTCAGGAGCTGCTTCTACAGGAGTACTTTTATCAAGTAATTTTTGAACAATGAGCGTATGTAAAAAAGAGAAAATGGACCTGGCATTTTTTAGCAAAGGGCTACCAGGCCCAATACTGATCTAGCTTTAAGACAATTTTTACAAAAGGAATAAGATGTCCTCATACAACCCTTGTATCTTTATATATTATACAACTAGTATTTGCTTCTATATAATTTTTGTTTAAACAAGGTACTGAAAAAGTACACACTTCTCAAAAACTAACCAAGGGCAAATAATTGTCTCCCAGACAAATCATCTTTGGTATCTAAAGATAGTAGTAGGGCCAAGCAAACAAAACTCGAAAATTAGCCCAGATTGAGTTTTTTGATAGCCTATGAAAGCTTCATTTACTTAGTTCGAATACTCTCTTTAAAATATTTAAAAAGGAATTATATGAAAAAGGATTGTTTAAATAATTTGAAAATGGATAAATTCTAAAAATTAGCTGTTTATACATCTTTGCACACAGCCTAATGCTGCTTACTAGCCTAGAAGAGAAATGATATGCTGAATTAAATAAAATAAACAGTTGTTTTAAAGTAACTAGGTGGAGAAAGGAATTGCTTGCCCAGGCTAATATTCAATTACCTACTAAAATTTTAAAATAAAATTTAGAGACCCTATATTCCCAAAATTGAAACAATTTAAAATAAGCCCCTGAAATCAACTTACACATAATTTACTGGCCTGGAACCATTGCTTTTTCGCATACAGATTGCTTAATCTATTTCAACATGCAAAAAGTTGGATTGATTTCAAAAGGCCAGAAGAAATTATCTGCTGAATTTTTTTCATTAGTTCACTCACACTGATTGAAATAGCAGTTCTGAAACAATTATGATCTTTCTCAGTTGTTTCAAAGAAGATGGTTGACTTTGACAAATGAAGCTTATAAGAAGCAACACAAATGTCAATTTTCTGAAAATCCCGGAAAGTTTTATTCGCCTAGATCACGTTCTTTCCTCTCATGTACCAACGCAAACTTAGTCAGAAAGTAATTTTTTACCCTTTCATCCACCTCTACAGTTAAGTACCATCCAAATTTTTTGATTAATTCAACTTATCTAGACCAAAGTTTTATTCATCTAGATCAAGTATTTTCTTAATAAATATTAGCAAAAATGAGTTGAAAAGGGTTGAAAGAAGTCTCTGATGGGAAATCAAATGGTTTGTTCCTTTTTTCCCCATCTGATTTCTCTTCTATAAGCAAATTAATCATTGATTGCCTACCTTATTATCTGCCTTTACTGTGGAATTACCACCGCAGATAATTTCTGGCTCTTCATTCTCGGTGCAAACAAACAGCTCCCCCCACTTATTCTTGCATTAGCGAGTATAAACAGCTCCTATCATTCGATCTGCCATCAGCGGTACAATTACCCTGGAACACGTATTTTGGCAGAAACTTTCTCAAAATGCCTTTGAAACCAACTTGAGACTTCGAAATCTACTTTTAATTCCTAAAAACATCTAATAATAACATTGCACTACTAATTACCGATTTTCATATGTGTATTGGAATAAATTAATTTAAAATTAGTTTCTTCAAAATTTAGTGTTCCAACGTTGAATCCAAGTTTCGCGTTCAAGTGAAATCTGACTTGTCTACCCGTGAAATGATCTAATGTCGCTTATGTTTCTACGTTCTCTGGAGCACTCGCATCTCGGTCCGGGTTTTTATAATGGGCGAGATAGGGAAAGATCATACTGCCTATAATTTATATACTGTGGTAATTACCAAAGTATAATCACCTACGGAACAAGTACTGACAAAACTCTCCAAAAGTGACCCCGCGTACCTCAGCGCCTCTAGACGCAAAGTGCTGTACTACTTAATCGCTCCAAGCCAAAATACCCAGTGACCGGAATGAATCGTGTAACTACGGGTTTTAGTTGCCAGGTTCGCATAGGTATACAAAGGGTCACTTTTTTGTGTGGAGAGGATAGGTTTTGTCAGTACTTGTTCCGTAGGTGATTATACTTTGGTAATTACCTACCAAGATTTTGATTTCACTTACTTTGAAGCACAGTTCTGTTTATTAAGTCAAACACTTCCTTCTAGATATTCCATCTTCCGCTTACATATTTTACTCACTGCCTGCTTATTTTACGCATTCGAATTTCCAAATGACTGAATCTGTAGTCAAAATTACCGTTTGTTTAAAAGCCGTGCTTCATTCGCGCTTTCTATATAAAAAACATAAAGTGTGACAGAGAAAAGCAAGATAAACTATGCTTATTCCCCCCCCCCCCAAAAAAAAAAAAAATTTAGCCCTAACCTATCTGAAAAAGTTAGCTGGTTTTTTGTTTCCCCATTATTTTCGTGTGAAAAAAAAAAAAAAAAAAATCAGCAAATTGTTCCATCAGGCGCAGGGTTGGAACGCAATCGCAGTGATAATTATATTTGGAAGTATTGTTGCATTGGGGATCAAGCGGTATACATTTTTTTCTTTCTGATATATGTCTTATAAGCAAAATTAAGGAGTCATTTTACCTGTCTTATTATCCCCACTTAATACATAGTTAACTGTTAACTTAATAGTTAACTTAATAGTTAACTGTTGAAATCTTGAACTAACTTAACCACACTGACATAAATCGCACCTCTTGAGCAGTTAAACCTAAAACTTACTACTAGACATTCCATCTTCTTCTTACATATGCCTATGCCAGCTTATTCAGAGTATTCCAAGCTTCGGATGGCTAAAAGTATAGCCAAAATTATTATCATAGGCAGCGCAATAGCGCTGCCTAAGTAAAGAACGATGTTGGCACAATGTTTTATTTATTTATTTTTTTTTCTTGGTTGTAGACCAAGGCACTTCGTATCGAAGGAGTTATCGTAGAAACTTCGAAAAGGGCTCATTCGATTGGAAATCGGAGTGGCTAGTGCCCTTTTTAATAGTCAAAAGTGAATGGAGGGCAACTAGCCCCCCCCCCCCCAAGTCCTTCATTCCCCCAAACACATCCAATCAAAATTTTGAGATAGCCATTTTGTTCAGCGTAGTTGATTTCCAGATACAAAATGTGTTTTGAGGAGGTCACTCCCCCGCCACCCTTAGCGCAAGGGTTTTAAGTTATGCCCTGGGGGCATATAAGAACGATGTTGGCACAATCTACTATTTATTCATTTTTCCTTTAAATCAGGGCACTTCGTATCGAAGAAGTTGTCGAAGAAACTTCGAAAAGGGCTAATTCAATTGGAAATTGGGATGGCTTGTGCCGTTTTTAATAGTGGAAAGTGATTGGAAGGCAACTAATGCCCCTTCCACGTCCACCATTTCCCGAAACACATCCAATAAAAATTTTGAGACAGCCATTTTGCTCCGCGTAGTTGATTTCCAGATACAAAATGTGTTTTGAGGAGGTCACTCCCCCGCCACCCTTAGCGCAAGGGTTTTAAGTTATGCCCTGGGGACATATAAGAACGATGTTGGCACAATGTATTATTTTTTTTTTCCTTTAGACCAGGGCACTTCGTATCGAAGAAGTTGTCATAGAAGCTTCGAAAAGGGCTTATTCAATTGGAAATCGGAGTGGCTTGTGCCCTTTTTAATAGTCAAAAGTGACTGGAAGGCAACTAACACCCCTTCCACGCTCACCATTTCCCGAAACACATCCAATCAACATTTTGAGATAGCCATTTTGTTCAGCGTAGTTGATTTCCAGATAGAAATTATGTTTTTGAGGACACTCCCCCACAGCCCTCAGGGCAAGGGGTGTAAGTTATGCCCTGGGGGCATATAAGGTTTTTATAGAAAATGTTGTCGTATAAACTTCAAAAAAGGCTCATTCGATTGAGAATTCGAAGGGCTAGTGCCCTTTTTAATAGTCAAAAGTGACTGGAGGGCAACTAACCCCCCTCTCACGCCCACCTTTTCCCCAAACACATCCAATCAAAATTTTAAGATAGCCATTTTGTTCAACGTAGTTGAAAGTTCTGGAAATTAGGCCTTTGAGGATGACAACACCCCCACAGACCTCAGGGCAAGGGTTGTAAGTTATGCCCGGGGGCATATAAGATTTGTATAGAACGCGTTGTCGTAGAAACTTCAAAAAGGGCTCATTCGATTGGAAATTGAAATGGCTAGTTCCCATTTTAATAGTCGAAAGTGGTTGAAAGGCAACTAACACCCCTTCCACGCCCACCATTTCCCCAAACTCATCCAATCAAAATTTTGAGATAGCCTTTTTGTTCCACGCAGTTTAATGTTCAAGAAATTATACCTTTGAGCAGGACACTCCCCCACAGTGTTCAGGGCAAGGGTTATAAGTTATGCCCTGGGGGCATAACTTATAAATTCAAAGGAAATTCAAAGGTCTAGTGCCCATTTTAATAGTCGAAAGTGATTTGAGGGCAACTAACCCCCCTCTCACGCCCACCTTTTCCCCAAACATAACCAATCAAAATTTTTAGATAGCTATTTTGTTCAGCATAGTTGATTTCCAGATAGAAATTATGTTTTTGAGGAGGACACTCCCCCACAGCCCTCAGGGCATAGGTTGTAAGTTTATAGGGGCATATAAGGTTTTTATAGAAAGGGTTGTCGTAGAAACTTCAAAAAAGGCTCATTTGATTGGAAATTCAAAGGGCTGGTGCCCTTTTTAATAGTCGAAAGTGATTTGAGGGCAACTAACCCCCCTCTCACGCCCACCTTTTCCCCAACATAACCAATCAAAATTTTTAGATAGCCATTTTGTTCCACACAGTTTAAACTTCAGGAAGTTATACCTTTGATTAGAACACTCCCCCGAGAGTCTTCAGGGTAAGGGTTATAAGTTATGCCCTGGGGCATATAAGTTTTTATTGAAATCTTTTTCGCAGAAACTTGAAAAAGGGCTCATTCAATTGGAAATTCAAAGGGCTAGTGCCCTTTTTAATAGTCTCGAAAGTGATTTGAGGGTTATAGGCAAGGGTTATAAGTTATGCCCTGGGGGCATATAAGTTTTTATTGAAATCTTTTTCGCAGAAACTTGAAAAAGGGCTCATTCAATTGGAAATTCAAAGGGCTAGTGCCCTTTTTAAAAGTCGAAAGTGATTTGAGGGCAACTAACCCCCCTCTCACGCCTACCTTTTCCCCAAACACAACCAATCAAAATTTTTGGATAGCCATTTTATTCAACGTAGTTGAAAGTTTTGGAAATTAGGTCCTTAAGGATGACATCCCCTCCACCCCAACATCCCTCAGGGCAAGAGTCGTAAGTTATGCCCTGGGGGCATATAAGGTTTTTATAGAAAGCGATGTTGTAGAAACTTCAAAAAGGGCTTATTCAATTGGAAATTGAAAGGGCTAGTGCCCTTTTTAATAGTCTCGAAAGTGATTTAAGGGCAACTAACCCCCCTCTCACGCCCACCTTTTCCCCAAACACATCCAATCAAAATTTTTAGATAGCCATTTTGTTCGACGTAGTCGAAAGTTCTGGAAATTAGGTCTTTTAGGATGATAACCCCATCAGAGCCCTCAGTGCAAGGGTTGTAAGTATGTCCTGGGGGCATATAAGGTTTATATAGAAAGTTGTTGTAGAAATTTCAAAAAGGGCTCATTTGATTGGTAATTGAAATTGCCCTTTTTAATAGTCGAAAGTGAGTGGAGAGTAGTTAACCCCCTCTCACGCCCACCATTTCTCTAAACACATTAAATCAAAGCTTAGAGATAGCCATTTTTTCAACGTAGTTGGAAGTTCTGGAAATTATATATTTAAGGATAAGAAAAAACCCAGAGCCCCCAGGGCAAAGGTTGTAAGTTATGCTTTGGGGGCATAAGTAGAAATGACCCTAAAGGTCCGAACGGGACAACGTGGTTTATGGTCCTAATATGGGCATAGAGTCCCTAGGGGAGATGGATTTCTGAGAAATTGATTGCGTAATCAAAGTGTCAATGACCTAAATTCAAAATTCAAAGTCAATGACCTAAATTTTCAAGGTCGATTTGTTTGTTGTTTCTAGGTATAATAACTCCGGGTCGAAGGTTGCACATGCGCATTGAATTCTAACGGGAACAATGTTATTGATCTAGCACTCGAGGGGGAAGTGAATTTCCGAGAACTTGATTGCGTAATCGATCGTGAATGTCAAGGTGTCCAAAAATAGGAAACAGTATTTGTTGTTGTTGTTGTTTTGCTCGAGGCGAATGTTAAGAGTTTCCAGAAATCCTGGAAACAGTTAGATCACGTGTTTCCTTCTCAGCCAATCAGAGGGTTGGTTACATATTAGCGGCGGAGGGAATATGAGGAAAGGATTTTTGCTATAGTTTTAGTAGTCTGTGAATAGAATTCAAAGGAGTGAGAAGAACAGTTTGACTTTACTCATTTGGATATATATATTTGTGCTGATGACGAGTGGAATGTTTACCCTCTTAGAAGTTGATAGTGGAGTTGATGGTAATAATACAAGAGCACCAAACATTGCGGTGGAAATCACGAGAGGATCACGGCTTTGTCTGGAATGGGATGAAGTATATGTAAGATATGTGATATCCTTGAGCAAATTTAAAATGGAGGATCAATTATGTTTCGCTGCAAAAGTTGATATAGCACACGTGAATAGACTTCAATGTGCTTTAAGTGCATTGGTGAAACATATCGAAGACAATAAACTCTATCGATAATTGTACATGCTTAGTATTGTTGTTGTTGTAATTATTCAATAAAATTGTTTCGAAATCGAAAATGTTCCCTTTCTTTTCTGGTTATGGGGCTAACGAATCAGGGTCAGTCTAGAGTCAGCAGTCAGAGTGAAAGGATTGAAAAATGGATAAATTTGAGAAAGAGAGAATTAGATCAAATCTAGTGTTTATGGAAAACTTTTGATTTTGGATGATGATTTTCTCGAGTTATCTCTTCAACGCAGGATATTCTCTCGTCAGGGAACACTTGACAATATCATGAGGAGTGATTCTCCCCCATTGGACTATTGTATGAAACTTTTAAAATCTGATTCAAATGCTTATAGTCAATTTATTGATATATTAATTGGAACAAAGCAGAATAATATCCTGGATATACTTTTGAAAACATTGCCAATGGATTCAATGTAGATGGCTCCCCCACCATTTGAAAGAGGTAACGTCACAGAGCTACTCCTCTCCCCATTTCCCCTCACTGAATTTATCCGTCAGCAGGAACGATCAGTTTCGTTTTAGCTGTGAGTGAGTCAAGTGACATTGGAAACCAAAAATGTTCTATATATGTCCATTGTGCATGTACACTCTTGGCAGTTGGACTCAATGTGAGAATTGTACAATTATTGATGACTATAGTGAAAAGTGCAAATTATGTAATCCTTGTAAATTACATAGAGGCTATGCAGTACAAATTAAAGGATGTAATTCATGTCTTAAAGAGGTATGTGACTCTCACCCTAAGGGGCACCTGTGCTCCAATTGTCACTATGATAAATGTGATCAGTGGGAGAATACTTACCCCGCTATGATTGGAAAGAATCCTAAACGTGATTTTAGTTTATTTCTACGAGATTGGTATCGTCGTGGATTTAAATTATTCTGGGAAGAGGAATCTGGTCTACGATTCAACTGTTGGGGTAACAAGACAATTTGGTTTCTACGTCATCGTTGTGACGACACTGCCTATTATGACTATAAACCAAGTGATTTTTATTTGGTAGTTACCGAATGTGATTCACCATTTGAAAACACTGTATGTGATATTGCTTCAAATAGACAGATTGAAACTCGTGAATTTCATAATATGAATGCAAATAGTATCATTGACTATACAAAGAGATAGGACAAGAGTGAAGTTACATTGTACTGTAGAAAATGTGACCCTGACTTTGCAGTCAATCAGGATCAATATACAGTGAATCCAAATGATTTACCAGCATTAGTGGTTCACGACAGTTGCCTATACATCGAAGAAGAAATCTAAAGTGAAGATTTAAAGACATTGTTGTATATATATGCATTTTATTAATAAACAAATTCACAAACATTTTTTAAGCACTTTACTCTTAGGGCACTGAAATCAATACTGTATAGGTCTGAGAGGATATTTTCCACTAGAAAGTCGTTCAGACGAGGATTGTCACCATAAATGTGGAGAAACTGCTTGTAAGTATAGCCACGACATCGGAATACAAAATATAGTAGTGCATGGAAGCCAAAGCTTTTAGTCGTTAGATCCTGCACCCTCTTCCGATTTTGAATAATAGTTTTCCCACTGCTCTCAATATAGTTGCTGATGTGGGGTGTGTAGAATGTATAGGGTAGACCAAGAGGATCAAAAAATTCAATCGTCTTCATTGTTTGAAAGATGCACAGCCAATGACCCGTCAGCACAGTCGACGGACTGCTATTAACAATAATCAAGGTATTGTTGGCACTTTGAATTTTTCCAAGAAAGTCCGAGGGTAGACAATAGGATTTGTACTGGGACATGTATGGGTCCATATTAAATACATTGATTATTTGACTGGTGTTCATGGCGCCAAGTCTAGTAGAACACTGCCTTCGGGAGTGATTTCCCAATAGGTTTCATATTGATTTAGTGAGATTAGTGCAATACTCTCAGCCAATGGGTCGGCAAATGTACACTCTAAACGCACACACGCCGTACGTACTATACTCATATCCTGTGTGCCAGACAAATCCAGTACAATGATACCATGTGTTTTAGCAAACATTTCTTCGGTTATACCATTTTCAAATAGTTGAGAGTCATGATCTAGGGTTTGCATGGTCAACTCATACAATGTTCTATAGGATTTATCAAAAGATAGATTGTAGAGTGGGATACCGTTTACTTTGCACACAAGAGATGAAAGTCCAAACATCTCGAATTTATGTGGGCATCCAGTCCACGATCCTATTGCACTGGCGCTTTTTACAAATGCCAAAGCGAGTTTTGACGGAATTTCACCATTGATAAAGGATGAATCGGTGAAGGTGCGTGAGCCCATGGCAATGTGACGTTGATTGGTGATTGTATGAGGAACAAGTAGTTTAATATTATTACCATTGGATCTCAGTTTTTCCACTGCCAAAGCAACAGAACTCATGACCTGTTGTTTGCGTACATGAAGTATTGCCGAGGTGAGGGAGACACTTACATCAGGATTGACAGCAAGTTCTTTTCTCAATATGAAATTGCAGGGTGCAAGCGTCAGTTTTATATCCACTTTAACATTGGGCGGCAGCCATTGGGGTATATTAAATATTTCATGGTATATTTTTCCAACTAGATGTAATTCACTAGTTGTAGCATTTTTAAGTGCATCTGTACTATCAGTATTAGTAATATATTCATATCCATTGGAGGTGCCTCTCAATTCCTTGTATGACTTGGATGTCATCAGCATGAATTGCATATAGCTTGTATAATTTGAGAGATTGTTGCTTGTGCTCACCAGCGTGCCATTGATGTAGACACTAATTTGACGAAATAAATTATGCAATATACAATTTTCATAGGATATTCCATCGGTCCGAATTGGCATTGTATTATCGGATTTCCGGACTTTCATTTGCAAATCTATAAATGTCGAAGACATGTCCATAAAGTAGTCTTCATTGGAATAAATTTGAAAGTGGATATTATCGGAGAGGGGTTGTTTCGGATAAAATTGTTCATAGTATCCATGCTTGACACTCACATCAACATTTTCAGCATTGAATAGATTCAATGAGGCGGTGATTGAAGGTTGAGAATCCTTATGCGGCAGGTAGGACATTTTAGGAGCAGAAATCTAGTTTCGATCTAATAATTTTCTTCCCGGGGCTTCTTCTTCTGTTTACAGCACGTGTCGGTTTTTTCCTTCTTTTCTTTGACAAGAGGGATTTTGTCTTTCGTTTCCGACCTGAGTGGAGACTGATGAGTGATGCATTGTTTCTAGACCTTTTTAAGCCTTTACCATTTTGTTTTAATCTCTCGCCAAGGGTTCGCGCACTGGACCTAAGATTTTCCGAAGCACTTTTTTTAAAATCCTTGCCAGAGCCCCAATCGTATAGTGTAGAGGATGCAAAATCTGTCGCAGCCGGTACAAGATATTTTCTAGCCAGTGGTAGTGAAGAGCGAAAGAGCTTAGCAAACCAACTGCCAAGACCATAGCCAGACATTGACGAGCGACCTTTGTAATAGTCCATTCCATTGCCCTGTTGTCTTGGTCCAAGAGTATTAACATAGCAGTCAATATCAGGACAAGTGAATACCACTTTTCTATTAGACATCTTGCTGTTGAAGGATGGGACGAAAATGGCATGTAATCACAGCCAAACATTTTGAAATTGCTATGGGATCACCCAATTCGGTTCTTAGTGTTAACTGACAGAGTTCCAAATAGGATGTGTTTACGGGAATATACTGAAGATGCTTTATATTGTAGTGGTGAATATGTTCTTGATTGGTTTTTCGTTCAAGAACTCGTAGGAGGGGAACATTTGAATTACCAACCCGAGATGTTTCCACAAATAAAGCGTAGAGAAATATACAAGTGTCTGTGGAGAAGGCAGGCGAGTAGTCAGCTAAAATGAAATTAGTGTTTCCGGCACTTTTACCATTGATTATATTGAGCTTAAAGCCAAGAACATCCTTTAGGTTATCATTGAGAATAACCTTTTCGTTGGCAATAGGTGAACTAATGTAGATCTTACCCTCCTCCTTTGAATAGTTGAAATGAAAAGCTCCTTTTTTACGAGCGGAAATTCTTTTATTAATAGAACGACATAAATCATTCATACAGGTGAGTTCCTCGTAGGGTAATTCAATATATGGATATTCCATCCAATTGATTTTTTGAATTTGTTCTTGTTCACCTGGTGGTGGCGGCCAATCATAGGGTCTAATTTTTATATCATATTTACGATCTTTTCTCAGGATGTCGTAGGTATTTTTGAGAATACAGTCGACAAGAGCCACTTCATGCTTTCCGTCGAATTTGATGGTGGGGGAGAGTTTCGTCCAAAAATCACTTGTTCTATTCAAGTCATTGTAGAGAGGATCGGAAACATTGGACATGAAAGTCACATAGAAATCATTGGGCATTGTTAATATCTTCAGCACTGACCCAAGAATCAAAATCTGAGTTGTATCCTAGCCGGCGAACAAGCAACTGTCTCTTGCCATGGTGTGTACGACTCTTTAATATCTTTTCAATTTGATAAATTTCACTAGTGTTTCTAACTTTTGCAGTTCATATTCATAAAAACCGCCGAGAATCTCATCATCTTCGGTGTCTCGCAGTCGATATGTCGTGGGTTTGGTGTCCAGGATTTTGGACACTTTAAAAAGTTCAGTGCTCCATAAATAATTCCCCTTTTCAAAAATATTGGTGGTTCTATTAATTCGAACAGTATCACCAACATTGAATTTCTTCTTCACATTTTTTTTTCTTTTTCACCATTGGAATATTGCTTTAGAAAAGCATCAAATGTATTTTCATTGTAGTGAACATCCCGAGGGCTTGAGTTGGACAGAGATCGATGAGGTCGATGGTTGTATATCTGCATGATTTTATCTAAATCATGAATAAAAGCCGGTGTATTTTTCAGGCTACAATATCTTGAAATTAATAGATGAATCGTTCTTATTAATCGTTCAGCCAATGCAGCCTTTATTGGGCTGTGACTATGATAAAGTGATGTATTATATTTCAATAGAACCTTTTGCACATGGGGATTAACAAATTCACTGCCACGATCCTATTGAATTTTTCTATACGAGTCCTGTTCAAGAATACTTTCAATGGCCTGAGCAACTTCAACACCTCTCTTTGATCGCAGTGGAATGGCATAGGCATAGCGACTAAAGACACTGATTGCCACCAGAATATATTTGTAGGGTACATTGTGACGCCTTTGAAGTGCGTCTAAAGTTAAAAGATCCGTTTGCATTATATGCAGAGGGAAAAAGGCTTTAGTTTGTCGATATTGTTTGCTGCGAAGCCTGTGATTCCGATGCAGTGTGTAACTCGATTCATTCTCTAGATACTCTTTTGCTTTTTTCAATGTGGTGGTGTCCGAGACAGCTTTAGAAAGCGTTTTGGGAGAACTTAAACTTCCCGCTTCACCAATATTTCCATAGACACCTTTCAGAACTTCATCCATTTTGAACGCAAGCACGTAGTGTAATGTCCACTCTCCTTTTGCACACTGGAGGGTGAATCAATTCGTCTTCGCTTTTGACTAGCATCCACAGGTGTTGTAAAATCATTGCTGCTGCTACTGATAGTATTTTCAAATATTGAATCTTCTTCTTCTTTTTTAAATGGTGGTGTTGGTGTTGTTGGAGGACTATATTCTCTTAGTTTCTTTAGAATTTGCTTATTACCAATAAGACTTTTGGGAAAGTTTAATACATTTAGAAAGGTGTATAGATTATTGTCAAAGGATAATAGTCCTTTACGATTCGTCACCATATCACAAATTAAATCAACTAGATTATAACTTTTTCCCTGAATTATAATTCGTTTCCCTGTGCTATCGACTTGAACTTGATGTTCAGCAGTTTCCAACATGAGATATGATAATACTCTTTTACTCTGTTCTCGATAGGTCAGTGGCAATAGGTTTCCAATTTTCGATACAATTGAATTCAATTCCTTCTCCTTTGCAGTGCTGCTGCAGAATCTTGAGGAGATGTTTCCTGTTTAGAGGGATCGGTGGGGGCGATGGTGGGTCTCTCACGATAAGGTTTATGTTTGTCCACACGTCGCAATGCATCTTCAAGTAAAAGCAGTTTTTTGTCATCGGCAATATTCTCATCATTAATGAATTTGTTTAGATTGTCTTCAATATGTTCGACGGGCGAGAGGACAAGTTCAAATGGTGTCAATTTATAGGGTTTTGCCATTCTCTAGAGAAAACTGTTTACAAGTCCTGCAATTATTGGCAGTAAAAGTGTGAAAAAGCTACCGCCCGCTTGAAGGAGTCGTTTTCTTTTAAAAATTTTTCCCTTGTTTTTACAAGCCAAGGCGCGTACAGTGGAACGATGTTGCTCTGTCTGTTGTCTAACACCTTCTGGCAGTTGAACATTGCCCTCAGTTAAATTTAAACAAAGTTCAGATATTAGATTAATGAAATCATTGTCAACACCATGTTAGAGTATGGCCTTCCTAAACAAGGGTTTTGAAGTGCTTAAAACGGAAAATAAATGCCGTTGTTCGTGTAGTTTTTTCAGTGTCATAATGGCAACTAATAGCCTTTTCTACTGTTCGCCGGAAGATATACTGTAATTTCATTGTCGAAAATGTCGGTGACTACACGTAGATCCTCGGGCGTGCTCTGATTAAGATCCAGCAAAATGTAACCGTAGGGTTTGTTAGTCGCCTGAGTGTACGCTGACAACAGAAATTTAGGGGTGCCGGGGTATATCTGTTTATTGAGAGTTATGAGCGAGCTAGAATCACGAACAACTCGCTAGATAATATAGATGATGCCATTCAAATCAAGGGTTCGCATACATTTGCTCTGATGAAACAGATTGTGTAGAACTAGGGTTATGGAAATGTTTTATGGTGGGAGCGAACAGTGAACAGTTGTAGCATTTTCTGTGAGAACTGTTCAATGGATTCAGCCAAATCGTCAATAATCAACCACGAGTTCGATTCAATACTATTGAAAACATCAAGTCCCCGTATGAATTGTATTGGTATGGTTGTGGCAATTGCTTTTATTTGTTCGTAGGACTCCTGCCAAATACTATAGCAATAGTAGATTTTTTTCGGTTTTTCCAAAAACATTTTATCGCAATTTTTAATTATTCTAGTTAAGAGTGTTGTTTTCCCCGACATTGAGGGACCACACAGAAACGATCTGAAGGGTGTTTTAAATTGATACATGTTGTTGCTGCTGCTGTTGACAACAGTTGGACTACAACTAACTGTAAATCATACGTGTCCAAGGAATAAGTAGCAATAATTTTCCCATAGATCTATCTAGTACTGGTTAACAACAACAAAAAACAATATTTCATGGTAGCATTTATTTCGGCAACATGAAAACAAATATTTGTTCAACATGAACAACGATAAAAATAACACTTGTTCAACAAGAACAACAACAATATTTCATGGCAGCATTTATTTCGACACTGCATGAAAACTCTATTTGTTCAACATGAACTGCAACGATAAGAATAACACTTTATGTACAACATAAATAAAAAAAACACTTTTTGTCCATCAACATGAACACCACTTATTGTCTTTAAAAACACTTTTTTGTCCATCAACAGCAATAACACTTATTGTCAACTTAAACACTTTTCTGTACAACAACAACACTTTATCGGTACCAACTGAGCTGAGCAAACACACACACTTTTCTATACAACAAAAAAAACACTTGAAAGAAAACACTTGGAACATGAACTAGCACAGTTGAACATTACAGTGAATTTAAAGGTGGCCCCCCCCCCCAGGACCGCGGGGCCGGAGGCCGTCCGCGGGCGGGACCCCCCACCCCCCGGGAACCGCGAGGGTGAAAAAACAGTACAATAGTTGTCATCACTGCTACAGGTTAGTAGTTGGGTCAGTGACGGTTAGATTGGGTTAGTTGAGGTTGGGTTAAGGTGAGGTTGGAGCATTTAATTTATGAATGGGTTGGTGGTGGTGGTTAGTTGGTTAGTTGATTAGTCAGATTAGGTTAATTTATCCAGACCAAGTTGATTGCGATAGTCTATGCATTCAACTCGGTCTGAAATACGGTAGTGGCCATGAGGCAGGACACTCACACCATTCTCGAGCACATAGACTTTGTCGGATATACACGACATTGCATTTTTTTCCACTCTTACAGTATAATCTCTATACTGTAGAGAGCGAATTGCAAGCACTTGTGCTCTCTGAACTAGGCTACTTTCTACACAGTCTCTGTACACGCGCATGTTGAAATTGCTCTTTACAAAGTGTGTAGGCACCCCTTTACACGCCTTCTTTTCATCCCCACTATGAGTTTTAACGCAATAAACTTTAGGGCCCGGGAACACCGCCCTGGATATCAAATCACTCCCCGTCTCTGATTTTAACATTAATAGTTGGTTGGGGGCTTGACGTTTCACCAACTCGGGGTAGAGGGACGGATTCCAGCTGGTGAAATCCATCCGCGAGCTGATGTGCTCCCCCTTTTCTAAATCACCCAATAAATCTTCGGTCCCATTTACCTTTAACAGCAGAGAATCTGTATCCCCGTAGTAAACTTGAACCTCCCCCTCCCGTGGCCATTGCACCTTGCACACATTGTAAAAGAACGACAACATGAGCTTTTTGGAAATTTCTAGTACTGAACTACCGCCCGCTATATTCTTGTTCAGTACCACATTTCGCTTTCGCCTGTGTAGAAGAACCATGCCAGTCTCTATGCTCGTGAACGATGTAAAATTGGGATCGGCAATAATGCGTGCACACTCTAGAGGGTCAGTCACAACGTCGCAGCGAGATCTATTACGTACGCTTTCACACATTTTGCCAAACGCTGAATTTAGGATGAGTTTGTACATTTCCTTCTCCACCTTTGAGTTTGCCCTAGAGCGTTTATCGACAAAAGTATCGATAAACGTTTTCAAGTATGGTTGCTGATTGAACTGCAGGACCCTATGTATTTTGGTGATTTTGAAACCATTGTTCACCATCCAGTGCAAAAGGACATGGTGAACAACGATATTCTCCTTGGGGTCCAAATCAGCAATCAGTTTCTGTTTGGAGGGAGTCCAGTGCATCCCCATATCCTCAACCAATGATCGATTGTAGGGGCTCAGAGAGTCCCTGCTCACGGGTCGATTGATACAGGGAAAGACAAAATCTTTGACTGAGTCGTGAAACGCCAGCGGAATGTGTTCGTCAATTTCAAAGAACCATCCTTGTGGCCCATTGTCCTCGACGGTGGTAATGTCGGGGAACTCACAAGGATTCTCAAGCCATTGATAGTTCCCACACGGCAAAGAGCAGTGAACATTGCCGAGGGGTACAATGAGTTCATGTCCAAGAACACTGCATTTGACTTTGCACCGGTGCTTTGTCCGCTCGGATCAGTTGACAAGACGCGGTCCCCATGAAAAACATACCCTCCCCTCATTGAACGCTCTACAAAAAGGTGCTGATCTACGTCGGTGATTAGGCCTATTTCCTCCCTACTAATTTTTAAAATCAAATCCATCACTAAATGGGGTGTGGAAAAATAGTAGCCTATATCTAACCCGAACTCTGAATAGATTTGGTCTGTGTTCTTACAGACTATATCCAACAGAGTTAGAACGTCACTGGCCAAGTACAGTCTACAATAATCCCACCCATTTTTACAATCCCCCTTAGACCACACCTTCTTGGCAAACTCATACTCCTCGGCTGTGCATTCACTGCTGGTCAGTGAATTGTAAAAAGCTTCAATTGGAGGTAGTTTCACCTCGCTTAAGTGAGCGCCAGAACAGTAATAATCGTATGCGTATACACCTTTGCAGGTCAACAGATCATACATTTCACTGTCTGGAAAGTGCTATTTAAGCAAGGGAAAGCTATCAAAATTGTCGCTTTTCTGCACTTGAATCAATTGACTCAATGCCTTGGGAAAAAAACTAAATGAATCTAAAAACCTGATTTTATTCCAACACGTATGCCCATTATCCACTGCCTGCCATTTCAGCTCGAGAAGCAACAACTTCTCAGCCGATTTGGGAATAATGTTATAGGTAAATGAACTGTTTACCCATGGACTATCTACTCCCCTCCCTCCCTATGCATACGTGCCAGTGCTGGTAAAATAAATTTTAAGTCGTAATTTGAGTTGTGAATAAAAACAGGGATAAAGAACTGCTGGCTAACATTTAAGTTACACGATTGATGCGCAACCCCTCTAAAATTACTACCCCCCGAGGATATTTCCTGCCACAAATGATTATGGTCTCTGACTTTCCCCCTCCCCCCTCTTTTCCCTTTAGTCCCCTTATCCCCCTCTACAAACTCCCCCTTACATACCCAACATATTTTTTGATCTTTAATCGCGAGACGATCCTCTGCAGACAAAACCATTGGTAATGGGTATTTCTCAAACGAGAAATAGCACCATTAGCCGTGCCAATTAGTTTAGTCAGTGCCTTGACCATGTACTCACCCTCATCCAATGTTTCTACTATTTATAACAACCGCATGGTGTTAGAACTGTCTCTTTGCGTGTGAGCATAGGACACTGCAATATCCTGGTGTTCTTTGACTCGGTTTGGAAATCTATGATCGTTCACCTCCACCAGCTTAGCTTCACAGTCTAAAGATATTTTGTTGCACTGGAGAAGGGTATTCTGGAAATTTTTAAAGCGTAAAATGGCCCTATCCCCTGAAACCGTTTCCACTGTCTGGTAGCCATGCCGGCTACAATGCCTCATATGATTTTGCAACTTTAATTCAGTCCAAAATCTAGAGAGGCATGTTGGACAGTAGAAACATACCCCCTTATTCTTACCCTCCCCCAGAACTCTATTGATGTCTGTAATAGGTTAAAATGGCCAATTGCATTCGGTTCACTAGATGGGGGTGTGTATAACAACCAAACCCAGTGTCTGACCAAATCAATTGACGGGCCCCTTACAGGGAAGACCACCCCCTTCTTTTTTAAACGAACCCCATCTTCAAATTCAGTTTCATACTGAACCACAGTAACGCCGATATTTAAATGGGCATTAGCCCTTTCAAAAATATCAATAGATCGTAGCGTTACTGGGTATTTTCCTTCTAAACAAGAGAAATCTACAATGGGGAAATTGGACCCTTCCTTCCCATGTACAGCCCAGTGATCTAAATTCGTCTTGGTAGCGTCACGTGCTAGAGGCTCGA
Organism: Artemia sinica; assembly: GCA_027921565.1. NCBI lineage: Eukaryota > Metazoa > Arthropoda > Branchiopoda > Anostraca > Artemiidae > Artemia > Artemia sinica. The sequence goes on from CM051272.1 coordinate 25,956,976, forward strand.
ATGCTGATATGAGGAAAGCATACCTGAAACATTTTTGACCTGTTTCAAAACAGATCCGCTGGACACCACGACAACCTACTAAATCAGGATTATATTTTAAAACTGTATCCCTATCAGACCCGCCACCCCCTCTTAAAATAAAATCTTTCTTAAATTTACAAATATTTACACTTAAATGTTCAACAAAAAGAACTAGAGAGCCGCTACCGTTTTCGTTAAAGTTCTCGAGATGCGTTATAATTTGACCTACCCAATCCATGAAAGCACCCTCAAAATTGTCTAAATTCGAATAAACCAAACGCATCTCGGAATGTATATAATGATAATCAACTTCACTTTTCCCCTCATTTAAATAAAACACCTTTAAAACAATAGAAACCTTAATTGAATCCCTCCCCCACAATTGAATTTGGTTCTCCAGCAGTGCACGAATTTTATCTACATAGTCATGCACAATTTCTACGGGGTCAAAAACAAATATTCCCTCCATTAGTGAATTAAAAGGGTCTCCAAAAGTCGCAGTGTAAACAACTATTGCATTTAAACTTGTGTTGGACAATTGAAAATCGGGAAAAGTTGTATCCCCCTCCCCCTCTTGTATATCATCCCCTCCCCCTCCCCCAAGTTGTTCAACAATATTTGGGGTATGTGAATGCTCCACTTCAGTTGTTTGAAGTGGAAGTAGGTAATCAGTGGGGGATAGAGGAGGGTTCCCAGTTAATTCGTTTGTAAAATCCTCCAAAAGCTGTAGTGTATTTTGGCTCAAGTCCCCCTGCCCAACTGCGCTATAATCTACATTTAAAAAAATCACCTATAAACTCATCAATATTATCTGGAATATTGTTAATGATACCGTCCCATGTTGAACTGTTGTTGGAGAGCTCCTCTCCTCCAACTGATGACGATGGCGATAATGAATAAGGGACCAATGCTCCAATCTATAAATGAAAAAAATAGCTTATTTTCAAAGTGTTCAAATCATCCCTACTGTTAAAATTTGGATTATTATTGCTTAAAACACACTTAATAGCATTTGGTTTACTCTATCGATATTCTGCTTAACGACAATCTAAAACGTTTTTCATAGAACAAAATTTTGATTTTGCTCAAACAACCCCACCAAATTTCCACTATTTAATACTCCCCCTCCGAGCCGGCCATCGCGGTGCTTCCCCGACCCGCTCCCCGCGGCGCTTCTCGGGCCCGCAGCGCTTCCCGCGACGCTTCCCCCGGCGCTTCTTGAGCCCACCAGCGCTTCCCGGGAGCCGTGGTGGCTCCCAACCGTTTACATAATGTCCTAAAAAACCATATTTTTAGGATAAATAAAAGTTCAAATAGGGATAAAATCCTTTTAATAGACAGTGTTTTTTATAACAGTGATAGAAATTCACAAAAATACCAGATATTTCGGTCACATATACAGTGACCGTCATCAGTAGTAAAACTAAAATAAAACAATATAAAACAAAAGTTTATATACTAAATCAAATAACACTACATATTGTTTGAATCTCTAATTCTTTTCAAAGCAAAGGCGGAAGCTATTCTCTTTGACCTTCTTGGATTCGGTTCATTAGCGTTCAATGATATAACATTTGGACATATGTGGGACGTACTAACCAGAGTTTGGAAATGAGATTATTACAACACAAAGATTCTATTTCTTCGGCTTTAAAGCAAGATTCTAAGTCTGAAGATTTCACTTCAGCCCTTTCAGAACATATTTTTAATTTTCCAGACCATTTTATTTTGTTCGAGAATGTCTCTTTGATTTCTAGGGATCGGGGTTTAAAGCAAAATTTTCGTGAAACTCTTGAAATAAAGAAAATCTTATTCAAGAATATTGCTTTGAATCGGGATACAGGTGAATGTGGGCTGGACTCTATCTATGATAATTTATTAAAATCTGACAGAGTAAAGTTCAATTCACCCAATGTAGTTGACCTTTGTCCAAATGTTATATCATTGAACGCTAATGAACCGCATCCAAGAAGGTCAAAGAGAATAGCTTCCGCCTTTGCTTTGAAAAGAATTAGAGATTCAAACAATATGTAGTGTTATTTGATTTAGTATATAAACTTTTGTTTTAAATTGTTTTATTTTAGTTTTACTACTGATGACGGTCACTGTAGATGTGACCGAAATATCTGGTATTTTTGTGAATTTCTATCACTGTTATAAAAACACTGTCTATTAAAAGGATTTTATTCCTATTTGAACTTTTATTTATCGTCATGGAAAGGCAGTGTGGTCTCCGAAATTATCTACGTCATATTGTTAGGCGGCATAAGTCGTTTCGCCTACTTCCCGTACAGGTTGTCTAGGACTCCAAATGAGCCTAGATTATTTGTAAGCCGCGTGTCTGTTCTGTTTCCAAGACTGAACTTCAACAGCTAGGAAAATATACAATTAAATGCAAGGGAACCGTTAACTCAGACATTGTCAGAATGTTTCCCATCGCTAAAATCATGGCGACAAGTTGTAAGATTGAAAGCTATTTTAAAAATATCCTTGCACAAATTAAAACGCCGATATGTGACAGATAGATAAATGGGAATAATCTCTCTCAGTTCCTTCTTCTCTTAAAACTATGTGATATTCAATTGTGAACGGAATAGCATTCACAGAGTTTCAAATGGTGAGCATTAGCAGTAATTGATTGCACTTATTAAGTGACCAAAAAAATGGAGGGCAACTATGCCCCCTTCCGCGCCCCTTTTTTCTAAAGTCATAAATAGCAATTATTATTTTTGGGAATATAACTTGTTTCGCTCTTACATAGAATTCCAATTTCCTAAATATCTAACGCTAATTTTGCAAACAATTCCGCTATTTTCAGAAATAAACACAGAATTATGTAAAAGCATTGAAATCCTAGACTTGGCGGCCATAACCGCTAATGATAGAACAAGACAGGAAAAGTGGTGAAACAGATCTATTTATATGTTTGTGCGGAGCTTTAAGCCAAAGATTAAAACTAGACAATATTCAATTGTGAACGGAATAGCATTTTGAGTTTCATAGTGGTGAGAGATAGCAGTAAAAACTAGAAAATTACCTAAAAATATTCGCCTATGAGATATCGAAGCGATAGCAACAGAGAAAATATCAAAGATTAGAAAAAAAGAATGGTTTCTTTGCAAAAAAATACATTATATTTAGATATCTCTCAGGGAGGGGGGAGCAGAGAAATTTAAAACAAGGGGTGTGAGATTATAAAGAAAATAATATTTTAATATCCCGCTGAGATAAGTTTATATTGGGTTGAAAAATAGTGTCGACAGTATGACAATTTTGTTCGATGATATAACATTTGGACATATGTGGGACGTACTAACCAGAGTTTGGAAATGAGATTATTACAACACAAAGATTCTATTTCTTCGGCTTTAAAGCAAGATTCTAAGTCTGAAGATTTCACTTCAGCCCTTTCAGAACATATTTCTAATTTTCCAGACCATTTTATTTTGTTCGAGAATGTCTCTTTGATTTCTAGGGATCGGGGTTTAAAGCAAAATTTTCGTGAAACTCTTGAAATAAAGAAAATCTTATTCAAGAATATTGCTTTGAATCGGGATACAGGTGAATGTGGGCTGGACTCTATCTATGATAATTTATTAAAATCTGACAGAGTAAAGTTCAATTCACCCAATGTAGTTGACCTTTGTCCAAATGTTATATCATTGAACGCTAATGAACCGCATCCAAGAAGGTCAAAGAGAATAGCTTCCGCCTTTGCTTTGAAAAGAATTAGAGATTCAAACAATATGTAGTGTTATTTGATTTAGTATATAAACTTTTGTTTTAAATTGTTTTATTTTAGTTTTACTACTGATGACGGTCACTGTAGATGTGACCGAAATATCTGGTATTTTTGTGAATTTCTATCACTGTGATAAAAACACTGTCTATTAAAAGGATTTTATTCCTATTTGAACTTTTATTTATCGTCATGGAAAGGCAGTGTGGTCTCCGAAATTATCTACGTCATATTGTTAGGCGGCATAAGTCGTTTCGCCTACTTCCCGTACAGGTTGTCTAGGACTCCAAATGAGCCTAGATTATTTGTAAGCCGCGTGTCTGTTCTGTTTCCAAGACTGAACTTCAACAGCTAGGAAAATATACAATTAAATGCAAGGGAACCGTTAACTCAGACATTGTCAGAATGTTTCCCATCGCTAAAATCATGGCGACAAGTTGTAAGATTGAAAGCTATTTTAAAAATATCCTTGCACAAATTAAAACGCCGATATGTGACAGATAGATAAATGGGAATAATCTCTCTCAGTTCCTTCTTCTCTTAAAACTATGTGATATTCAATTGTGAACGGAATAGCATTCACAGAGTTTCAAATGGTGAGCATTAGCAGTAATTGATTGCACTTATTAAGTGACCAAAAAAATGGAGGGCAACTATGCCCCCTTCCGCGCCCCTTTTTTCTAAAGTCATAAATAGCAATTATTATTTTTGGGAATATAACTTGTTTCGCTCTTACATAGAATTCCAATTTCCTAAATATCTAACGCTAATTTTGCAAACAATTCCGCTATTTTCAGAAATAAACACAGAATTATGTAAAAGCATTGAAATCCTAGACTTGGCGGCCATAACCGCTAATGATAGAACAAGACAGGAAAAGTGGTGAAACAGATCTATTTATATGTTTGTGCGGAGTTTTAAGCCAAAGATTAAAACTAGACAATATTCAATTGTGAACGGAATAGCATTTTGAGTTTCATAGTGGTGAGAGATAGCAGTAAAAACTAGAAAATTACCTAAAAATATTCGCTTATGAGATATCGAAGTGATAGCAACAGAGAAAATATCAAAGATTAGAAAAAAAGAGCGGTTTCTTTGCAAAAAAATACATTATATTTAGATATCTCTCAGGGAGGGGGGAGCAGAGAAATTTAAAACAAGGGGTGTGAGATTATAAAGAAAATAATATTTTAATATCCCGCTGAGATAAGTTTATATTGGGTTGAAAAATAGTGAAAAGACTAAAAAACATTGGAAGAAATAGATATATATATTTATATAGGATAGGTAGGAAAAAATGCTCACATTTGCAAATCCTGGCTGCACTTGGGTGCCAGATGGTCCGGGTAGTGCGTGTTGGAGGGCGGACGGGCCGACGTCGTTAATTTCTTGTTCAGATTGGACTGCGGCTTGTACAGTAGGGCCTGTGATGGTATGGACTTGTGCAGTCGAACCAGCGATGTCATGGGCTTGCATAGATGAGCCAGCAGGGTTCTCCGTCCTTATGGCCCATTCTCTTTTTGGTTTATGCCCAGACTGTATGGGGGCTGGCACTGATGGGGCTGCCTCACCCTCTCTTGCTCTCTTTGATGGAGGGGGCACACATTCTTCATAATTGGCCTTAAAAAAGAAGAGAAAAAAGTTAGTATTGAAAAATAATTTCCCCCTTTTCAAAGAAAGAAAGTTAGTACCCTCATCCATATAATTTTGTCTAGAAAAGCATTTATCACTAAGAAAGCACAACGTAAAAAAATTTCGTGAAATATACTAATTGCATCCTTTTGAATCTGAGAAAGAAGAATTACGGCTCACTGAGCCGTTCAAAATTCAGCCTATAAAAGTCGGCCTAATTTCTTATTTTTAGGCGTTTCTGTTCTTTTCTGGTTTTAATCTGCATAGACCATGCCATGTTTGATGCATTTAAAGTATTAGCGATATTTTTTTTTTATCTTTCCTTATCCTTTTTCGGTAGCTGGTATTTACCCCACCCCCACAAAAAACAGGCCCGAGGAAAATAATCCCCACGGAAAATATCTCTGAGAAAAGACATAGAAAAATATCCCCTCCCCCCACCGAAAGATATCACATCCTTTTGAATCTGAGAATTACGGCTCACTGAGCCGTTCAAAAGTCGGCCTAGTTTGAAGAAAATCCCCCCTAATACTAAACGTTGAAAATGTGAATATTTAGTCAAACATCGAAGCATTGATCTAAGCTATGGTTCTTTTTCAGTTATCCAATAAATAAAAACATGTTTTTAGTCGCATTCTTTTGAATCTGTGAAACCATTGGAAACTGAACTGCTAACGAGCAGGAAGTGCTTTAAAAAGGGTCAGAGCTAATTATATGCCTCTTGCTGGAGCCTTGTGTCAAATCAGAGTGGGTTAATAACAACAGAGCGATGGATGTCTCAGTTAGAGAAAAGATTACAATAGGGAAAAGCTAAATTTAACAAAAAGATAATTATTTCTATTTGCGAGAATTTTGTTTGTAAAAAACAAAGGGGGATGGGTTTAGGTTTTTGAAGGTAAAAAGAACATATTTTATGTTTTCTAGCGAGTATAAAGATTGCATAGTGATGTTTGTACTAGAGTGGGAGGGGGGAGGGGATTTACCTGAATATACTGGAGGGTGACCATGGAAAATAATTTTATTTTGAAAATAAAAAATGTACTTACATGGTAAATTGAGGTTGCCAATGCTTCAAGCTCATCAATTATGTCAGTTGTTATATCCATTGTGTCACAATAGTTTCTGATAATTTAATCACAATGCGTGTCCGTTATATACGAAATCTCAAGGGCGAATTGTTATGCAAGCAAGCCCTCTGATTGGCTGAGAAGGAAACACGTGATCTAACTGTTTCCAGGATTTCTGGAAACTCTTAACATTCGCCTCGAGCAAAACAACAACAACAACAACAAATACTGTTTCCTATTTTTGGACACCTTGACATTCACGATCGATTACGCAATCAAGTTCTCGGAAATTCACTTCCCCCTCGAGTGCTAGATCAATAACAATGTTCCCGTTAGAATTCAATGCGCATGTGCAACCTTCGTCCCGGAGTTATTACACCTAGAAACAACAAACAAATCGACCTTGAAAATTTAGGTCATTGACACACTTTGATTACGCAATCAATTTCTCAGAAATCCATCTCCCCTAGGGACTCTATGCCCATATTAGGACCATAAACCACGTGGTCCTGTTCGGACCTTTAGGGTCATTTCTACTGGCATATAAGGTTCTTATAGATAGAGTTGTCGTAAAAACTTCAAAAGGCGCTCATTCAATTGTTAATTGAGAGGGTTTGTTAATTGAGAGGGTTAGTGCCCTTTTTAATAGTTGAAAGTGATTGGAGGGTAACTAACCCCCCTCTCACGCCCACCATTCCCCTAAACGCATCCAATCAAAATTTTGAGATAGCCATTTTGTTTAACGTTGCAGAAAGTTCTGGAAATTAGGTCTTTGGGGATGACAACCCCCACCCCAACCCGTAGGGCAATGGTTGTAAGTTATTCCCTTGGGGCATATAAGGTTTTAATTCAAAGCGTTGTCGTAGAAACTTCAATAGGGCTCATTTGATTGGAAATTGAAAGGGCTAGTGCCTTTTTTAATAGTTGAAAGTGATTGGAGAGTGACTAACGCCCCTCTCACGCCCACCATTTTCCCAGACACATCCAATCAAAATTTTGAGATAGCCATTTTGTTTAACGTAGTTGAAAGTTCTGGAAATTAGGTCTTAGAGGATGACAACCACCCTCACAGCCCTTAGGGTAAGGTTTTTAATTTATGCCCTGGGGGCATATAAGGTGTTTATAGAAAGCGTTGTCGTAGAAACTCAAAAAGGGCTCATTCGATTGGAAATCGAAAGGCCGAGTGCCCTTTTTAATAGTCGAAAGTGATTGGAAGGCTTGACATTTTTATAGTAAAGATCGATGTGGGTATAATGTATTATTTTTTGTTGTTGTTGTTGTTTAGACCAGGGCACTTCTTATCGAAGGAGTGGTCGTAGGAACTTCGAAAAGGGCTCATTCGATTGAAAATAGAAAGGGCGGATGCCGTTCTTAATATTCGAAAATGATTGGAGGGAAACTAATCCCCCTCCCACGTCCACCTTCCATTTGCCTTTATTTTTAAAAACTAAATTTTGCCTTAAGATTATATCAAAATGCACTGTGTTAATGATAATTCCCAATAAGGCATCTCAGCAGTATCCCAAGAACGACTGAGGGTATTATGTTCAAACTTTCGGGGCTACTTCTGCTGTTAAAATTTAACCAAATCAAAATAGTGTAAGTGTACCCAAGCTATCAAAGAAAGTAAACAGATTTTTTTGCGAATAGTGTCAAGTCTTCCATTTCAGGTCAACTAGAGGAGGTATAAAACTAAATTAAACACCACTATTTGTGTCCAGATTTTTAAAAGGGTGTATGTTATTAAAAATTGCTGAAAATTTTTCTCCAGCATACAAATAGCAGGCCAAACTATAAATTTAAAAAAAAACGAAAAGATTTAAAGTATTATTTTCTTTTCCCCTAAAAAGACTATGTCAATTTAAAACGAACAGAAATTAATTAAAAAACTTTTTCCACAAAATAAGTTTTTGAAAGAAAAGTAAAGAACTCCATTAAACAAAAAATGAGCAAAAATCAAATCAAATAATCTACCAAGCGTGAAACTACCGCAAATCAGCATCGATAAATAAATGAAACTCAAAACGAACAGAAATTACAAAAAATAACCGAGTCAAACTCAAAACGAGCAGAAATTAACATAAGTTAGGCTCAAAACGCCTATGCCTTCCCAAGGCCAGGACATAATTTGCACTTCACTGAGAAAAAATACAAATGAATGTGCATTGTCAGTTTAATATGCATATAATGATATTTAATAATTTATACATATAATTATTTGATTTATTAAAGTTATAAAAGTAAAAACATTTATATTTTTTCAGTAAAGTCCAAATTATGTTCTGGCCTTGGGAAGGCATAGGGGTAAATTTCTTGAAACTTGTGGTATAGTTTCTTGAACTAGTGGTCCCGGCTCCATTTCGCTGGGTCTAATGGTTCAAAATAGAAAGACAGGTGTGTTCCAATTTTAAGATAACCGTGACACTAGTAGACACTAGACACTGGTCGACGCTAGACACTGTGCATGTGGTGGTGTGTTATGTTCTTCCTGTGAACATTCTATAATTTACCATAAACAAATTGGAAAGGGACAGAAATTAACTTTAAAAACAAGTTTTCTCATATGAAAGTAAAGAAAAATGGCCAAAAGCTTTAAAGAACTGTAATTACTTTACAAATGAGAGGGGCTACCACCCTTATTGTCTTCTAGCTCCTTACGCTTTGGTTTAACTTGTACTTTACTGAAAATATTAAAAACACAGGAAAAATTGGAACTGAAAATTTGACTGTGTTCAGCAAATAAACCTAAGCAATTGCATTCATTCTGGAAATATTCTTATAAATGAACAACTTATACTTTAGCATCAAGAGAGGGTGGTGGAAAATATGGTATACATTTCCGATTTAGCGTAATTTCTGTTCATTTCGTAAAACTTTATCGTAAAACTTTGTTTTTTAATAGTTTCTATAAAATCGTTGACAGTGACAATTGTCAATCGTTATAAAAATTTTACCTTATGTTTGTTTTCTTTCACAGTATTCTAGAGAGTCATTATTGTCAATTGATCAATTATATGCATGCACATTTTCTTCTATTTGTATTCCTGACGGTTATTTGTAATGGGTGGTCGTTTTAAACTTCACTGTTAAGAGACCGCAGTAGATCCTATGTTTTATTATAATTTCTTGTTCTACATTTCTTTCTTGTAACTTATTCTCACGCTAGTAGAGGGTATCGTGACTATTCCGCTATCTCTAACCAAATTCCTCGTTTATAAGTGGAACAGCTAAAAAAAGAAGTTTAGGATAAATTCATGCAAGGCTTGTAGAGCTTTTATTATATTCAAGGATGAATAGAAAAACAAAAGTAAGGCAAAAACCGAAAAGTCGCCTGCAATGACAACGGCGTTCTTAATGGGAGCTACAAAAAAAAAGAAAAAGAATAAAAGGCACTATACATGAAAGTAAATGGGGATATTAATCTTAAAACACACAGAAATTACTAAAAACATGAGGATCTCCTGACCTTTCAAATATCTGCGCTCTATATCAAAGTTTAGCTTATGTTAACATAAAAATGAACTGAAAACCCATTGGAAAGCGCATAAATCCATAGGAAAAGCACCTTGAAATATTTCAAAATGTGTATTCTATTCAGTATAGTACTGCTTAAACTTCAACATAAAGAGCCGGCGGTAAAAGGAGATGGCAGCCCTCTTCTTATTCAGGGTAGTTTTTACTGGTTTTCAGGGTGTTCATAGTAATGAACGGTAAGTAAAGATAGACCTATTTCATGTGAAACAGTAATCTTAAAAAATGGCTGCAATATGTACATTTAAAAACAATATATACGCAAAAATACGTACTTTTAATAATGAATTAAACATGTAAAACAATTACATTCAAAGCCACATTAGTAAGACATTTAGAAAAATTGCATAGATTTATAAAAGGGGGGTTAAAAAAAAACCCAAAAATGAGCCAGTAAAGATTTTGGGAGTACCTATTCCCCTAAAAGGAACTGGTGATCAGATATCTGAAGTAGTTACTCGAGATATAGACAAATTTGGCCATCGTGACGATAGTGTAGCCTGTCTGTTCTTACTACAGCATGCAATACAGGGCTGGTGCAAGGGGTATGTACCGAAATAAATAGGAATTAGATTTGCAGAATTTTCGAAGTCTGTGGGCTTAACTTGACAAGAATTCATTTATGATAATGCAGACTAATGCAGACAACGAGTAAAATGCTCAACTTGATTCAAAATCTCCTCAAAGACGGAAACCATCCAAGAGAAAAATGCAATAGTGATTGCAACTCTCAAACCTTTATCATTAAGGTTGGTTTCAAAATGACTTCAGTTTCACGGGCCCTACCTTACTCTGCAACAAGCTAACAAAGAGAACACATGCGCTATAGATGGTCCTATTGACTAAGCAGCTGAATATTCTTCTGCGAAAACTTAAAGGAATGAAACAGATTGTACAATTATTCAGGGTTATACATGCTTCCGCCTTGGAATTTATTAGCAAACTTCTTTTTTTGGAAGAACATACTACATAGGCTAACATGGAAAATATTATAAGAAAAATTAGAATCCAAACCTGCAAAGAAAATGGAAATACAACGATTAGAGATTAAAAGCCTATCTTTTGATGGTAATGACCTGAGTCATCATGGTTGTAGCAATAGCCGCAGACTAATAAAGAATGAACCACGGCCCATCGTAGCCGCAGTTTTAAAAATAGGTTAAAAACAATACGGGTTAAATACGAATTGAATAATTTCGGTTGCCTTACTTGGTAGAATACTGCAGTGACTTTGTAAGAAGCCAAGTGGATGCTCTTAAGGTGGTTAGTGAAAGCGCAGGGAGATGAATGATCTGGCAGAAAGAAACAATCCCTGGTAGCTGAGCATCAGAGGAGTTGTCTTCAACCAAACAAAAGAAGGAATTTCATCGTTCAAAGTTGTTTAATATAACACATATATTGTCTACTGCATTAATATAATTAGCCTAAATATGTATTTTAGTGTCATTTGAAATGTTGGTTTCTTTGCTTAAAACAGTAATAAGATGAAAAAAAAAATTAATTTTTCACCTGCTTTTACAAAACTGACTAGGGGTCTAAGCAAAATCTACAAATATTTAACGTTCAGTTATTTGTTTTACGTAATGAAATATTTTACCCAAATACCGCAATGAATTCATTTTCGAATTGGTTATGCGAACTTCAGTGTAAAATAGAAACAAGTTAAAAACTGGAACATTAAAAGAAAAAGAAATCACCATATATATAATGTATGTACGCACTTTTTGTGTGAGCAAAAGTGTGTTTTTCAAATGTTGTTTTTATACACATTTTCTTTTATAACCAAAGTTCCTCCTGATAATTCAGGGGGTATTCAATCTGCGTCAACCCACAGCTGTAAAGGTGAAATTGTTATTTCATTGTAACTCAATTCATTATTGTTTTTCATATCTTATTCTTACATTTATGTTATTCCAGGACTCTCAAAAAGTCCGTGAACCGTGCGGTAAAGTTCAAACATGAAAATATACAAACTAAATAATACTCTACGCATATAGCTAGCGATTGAGGGCTTGTAAGATAAATTGAAAATTAGAAGGAGCTTAAGTGAAAAAAAAGAAAAAGAGAAACCTTTCGCAATAAATGACTACCCCGCTTCTAGAGTCAATAATATCGCTTCCAACCTCAGTTGCAATGGAATCTCCGGATAAAATAAGTCTCTGGAATATTTGGCAGGCCTTTTATGGAGCAAGAATTACGACTGCAGGATGTATGTCCTGTATTAGTAACACCAAACCCAATGATATAAACTGTAGTTCCAATTCAGCAGGCTCAAGTTTGATTCAACATTTTTTTTCTCAATTTTTGAAAAAGCTAAGTGCCCCTAGAGCTGGACATCTTTTCGCCTTGTCTTTCCATTTTGCTTGATACAAACTTGCATCTATCAAATGACCTGTTATTTGGCACTTTCAGCAACTAAAACTTGGGCAAGTCAGCCGATCTGTGTTTTGGTGAAATAAAAAAAAACAAGTTTTTTAAACTGAAAGTAAGGAGCGACAATAAAACTTAAAACGAACATAAATTATTCCGTATATGAAAGGGGCTGTCCTCTCCTCAACGCCCCGCTCTTTACGCTAAAGTTTTTTATTTTTTTAAAAAATAAAGTTGTGAGACAGAGTCAAACTTTAGCGTAAAGAGCGAGGCGTTGAGGAGGGGACAGCCCCTTTCATATACGGAATAATTTCTGTTCGTTTTAAGTTTTATTGTCGCTCCTTACTTTCAGTTTAAAAAACTTGTTTTTTTTATTTAATTTTTGAACGTTTTTGAATAAATGCAGGTTTTTATCTTGGCTCACCGTACATGAATAATTAAAACAAAATTTTCATATTAATTTACTTTTATTTAGTTAAATGGCTTTCTCGAAACTTGTTTAATTATATTTACGAACGTTTTTATTAGTAATAAATATACGTAACTTACGAATTAACTTACGTAACGAACTTCTATATTAATATATTTTTAATTTGTTTATTAGGGGGTTCGCCCCCTAGTCAATACCTTGCTCTTTAAGCGAAAGTTCGAATTTTGTTCCAATTCTTTAAATGACCGCTTAATCACAAAGGCCGTTAATTAGAATAAATAGCTCTTATGAAAGTACTAAAAAATCTTTGGCTTAAAGAGCGAGGTATTGACTACGGGGTGAACCCAATCATATATGTAATATTTTCTGTTCGTTTGAAGTTTCGATGTTGCTGCTATTGCAGTTGAAATACTTGTTTTTTTATATTAAATTTCTGATCTTTTTTTAAATAATGCTGGGAAGTCCGGCGTCCCCTTCATAGCAATGTCCCTTTCCCCATGAAAACTTCCTTCATGGAAAGATCCTCCCACATAACCCCCAACCCCCCCCCACTACCAGGAAAAATCTCCCCTGAAAACTTCTGTATACTTCCAAATAACCAATACTATATGTTAACATTGGGTAAAGTTCATAACTTTCAGCCCTCCCCCCGGGAATTTCGAGGGATTAAGTCATCCTAAAAGACATACTTATTATATTTTCGAACATGCTGAACAAAATGGCTATTAGTACAGGAAAATGAGCTCCAAAAAGCGGTCGACCCGAAACAAATTGCAACAGAAATGATTTTTACACCATCTTGTAGAGAAAAAAAAACTGGATAATATATCCATTTTCGCATATTCTGAGTCGACGCAAAATAACAGTTTTTTGGCTTTTAATGCTATTTTTTCCGTTATTCGAATAAAAATCGTAATTTTCGTGGACATCGGTTTTTCTTGAACTGAAGTATGATTCTAACCCAAAATAACATGGCGAGACCGAAAACGAAGTCGGATTTAGCGTAAGAAGCACCATACAAAAAGTAACTGTATTTTTTCGACTTTTTTCGCCTAAAAAATACAATTTTCGTTGTAGCCCGATTTTCTTGAATGAAAGTGTGGTTCTAACGTAGAATCACGAGCTGAGACCGAAAATAGAATCAAATAGGTTGTTCACTGAACCAGAAAAAAAAAGTCGTAATCATTAATGAATGATCTACATTTTTTTAGAAAATAATTAGGGAAAGTGAATTACAAACCGAACTGGTTTTCAGTGGTCAGTATCGTAAACCACACTTAAAACACTCTTCGTACACTATTTAGGGTCAACCCATAGTGTCTAATCTTCAAGGTCTATTAAATAGAATCAATCTTATAAAAAATACAAAATAGAGAATCAGATTCCGACTAGTTTCACAACTTCTTCATTTGGAATGGATTAACGACTAAAGTGCTAGGTTCTCTTCATCATTGTTGCTGTCGATTTTTGGGGAGTTGGAACACATTGTTCCCTTGCAGGATCTGCATATCGAAGTACAAACTAAGCCGTTTTTAAAGCAGCTACACCTCGCTGAACTACACTGTACATGACAGGAGCACTTCACGATCTTTAGGAGCATACGCGGGGCTGGTGGGAGGTCAGTTGTTAATGGGTAGAAGAAGTCATCTTTATTCTTCCATCCCCATTCCTCGGCTTTCAGTTCCGGATCAAGCTCCCCGGTCCATACCTGAACTTGATAAAAAACTCTAGCTATGAAACTTGGCTGCATCAGAAGTTGGTGGCCGATGTTCTGGGTGAACAAAAGAGTTTGCCGTTGTCACTTTCTTTTCAAAAACTTCTCTGCGGAGTTTGTTCAAGTTCCCTTCTTTCGACGAACCGTATATGATCAGCAGGGCTTCTTCACCAGCGGTCTTGATTTCCTCCTTCGAAGCGGACTTTTGCATGAACACTGCAGCTGATGTTCGGAAATCATTGTCCTCTGTCGGCCTCTTCAGTACAAGACCTTTTCCCACACCGTGGATTCGCGAAGTAGAGTCACAGCCTAACAGGGCGTGAGCAAAAAGGATCAGATGACAAGTATCTTGTCCCAGCTTCTCTTTCAGGGTGTGTATGCCCCATATTCGGGGAGCTTTATTCGACTTTGGCTCAGGTGCGAAGAATAGTTTCTTGCTTGACAAGTCACAGTGGTAGCATAAGAGAACCAATAGATCGGTATCGTCCCCAACTACGGAAGCGTCGTGATACCGTGAAGAGGCAACAGCAGCTTCCACAATCGGGACATCTGCGTCACCTGATGCCTGGGAGACAGAGACACCCTTTGCAGGGAGATGATCAGCCAAAGCGCAGATAAACCTGGCTTTGTTTTTCTTGCAAGATAAGAACTCTTCTCTCTTCACCTTGAGCTACATATCTGCTGTGAAGAAGATCTCACGGCCAACTGTACGACTCCTCTGCGAGTGAGCCATATCTTTTATGGAAGCCCCACCATCGTAGCCGTCGAAAACGATATTGGCAGAAGGGTACTTTCCTGTCACGTAAGTTGCATAATGGTCTAGAATCTCCAGGCATCTTTTATTTTTTGTCCATGGTATCCTGTGCATCAGAGCTCCTCCATCCAGGATATATCGAGTGCCTTCGGGGAGGGGAAATGAATGCTTCTCAAGGTTTCACGCCTGGGCTATGGCCTTCGCAAGTTCTGGTTTGTTCGCAGTCCGGAGCATGCAGGAGCTGTCAAAAAGTGACGCTGGGTAGGAACACAGTTCGTGTTGAAAGTACTCAGTTTCCGTAAGATTGATCCTTTTCGCGATCATGATGAACCTCTGAAAAAGAAGAGTCGGGTCTAGTCGTTTGCAGTCTCCGCTTGGACTTTGCTGGTGGTCATCTGGATTGCCTGTTGTTTTCGTCGAAACACAAAGTCAGAGACCAGCTGTCCAGACATGGCGTCAATGACTTTTAGGCCAACATCTTTGGCAGACGGATAGGCAGTTAGACCATTTGCTATGCTTCTTAACTGAACATCTCCCTCAAATGGTGAACCCCTTTCCAGAAACCCGATAATCGTCTGCGTATCTTTGCAGTCTCTCAGTTGCATCGGCTCTGACATCTCCTTGTGCTCATCGCTTGTAACGTACAGAATTTGTGAGATACGTTCCATCAGAAGGTTTACTGTAGAGCAGACTGGTCGCGACAAAACCCATAAGGACCTCTGAGCCTCTGTCATGCCGCTGCCGTTGGTAAGGCCACCAGAGGTTTTAAGAGAGCGCATAAGCTCCTGTCCAATGACAAGATCTGTGGAGAGTCCAGCCCAGAATCTATCAGAACGTCTTACTACATGCATGCCACTCTGGAAAGCCTGGTAGACTGTAGGATGGGTATCTTGGAGCTTGTCCATTCGCTGGAGGTAAAGATGGCATGATTTCGTATAGTGGTTGTGTCCTGCAGCCGCCAGGTAAGGTAACATGTCTGAGGTAGACTTCAAATGGAGCTCCCATGACCCAGTTCGTTCTCCTTTTACGAAGTTTCGTAGAATCGCAACCATGTCCAAATGCTGGAACCAAAGCTTTGATGTTCGACACTGGAGCAGTTCTTTTCTCTTGCTGCTGATGAATCCCTGTATTTTTTCTAAGGAAGGATTGCCTTCTGCAACCTCAGCAACTACTTCGTTATTCATTTTCAGCAGTAAAGTACAATAATTTATCCTTTAAACTTTTAAAGTATTCAGTTCCGAACCACCATTATAAAAACCGACTTCTTACCTGCGCTAATCATTCATCAGAACACTAGCAGATTCACCGGAAAGTATTATTTGACTGTTAGATGGCGGAATTTCGAATAAATTTTTTTCTCGGGGTAGATGGCGAATTTAAATAAAGGTTATGACTGTCACTGACCGGAACTAGTTTTCTACTTGACTTTCTGGCATTACTTGAGGTCTTCGTCTAATTGATTTCTCTTGGGAATAAACTTTGAAATCTTTAAAACACTGAGTGATGAATGTGACGATTTTCATTTGCATTACGTAGCCTTCGAAGTGTCTTATACTAGTGCCTAGTTCAGGTATTTTTACGAACAACCGATCATTTGTTGAATAACAAGTGCCGATTGATTGTCTTTACAAAAATTACCGCAACGCATATTGATGGTAGTGAAACTTTTTTGTTTTGCACCAGACACCCAATCTGACTTCATTTTCTGTCTCAGCTTGTCATTCTGCATCAGAATCTTACTTCATTTCAAGAAAAAGGGTCGGATACTAAAATTATATTTTTTTTCCCGAAAACGTAAACAAAATCGCATTAAAAGCCAAAAAACGGTTATTTTGCGTCGACTCAGAATATGCGAAAATGGATATGTTGTTCAGTTTTTTTTTCTCTACAAGATGATATAAGAATCATTTCTGTTGCAATTTGTTTCGGGTCAAATCTCCATTTGCCTGTACTATATCTCAAAATTCTGATCAGGTGACTTTGGGAAAAAAATGAGCGTGGGAGGGGGCCTAGTTGCCCTCCATTTTTTTTTGGTTACTTAAAAAGGACACTAGAACTTTTAATTTTCATTCCAATGAGCCCTCCCACGATATTCTAGGACAACTGGGTCGATACGATCACCCCTGGGAAAAAAAAAAACAAACAAATAAACACGCACCCGTGATCTTTCTTCTGGCAAACAATGCAAAATTCCACATTTTTGTAGATGGGAGCTTGAAACCTCTACAGTAGGGTTTTCTGATACGCTGAATATGATGGTGTGATTTTCATTAAGGTTCTATAACTTTTAGGGGGTCTTTCCTCCTTTTTTCGAAAATCAGCCAAATTTTCTCAGGCGCCTAACTTTTGATGGGTACAATTAAACTTAATGAAACTTATATATTTGAAATCAGCATTAAAATCTTATTCTTTTGATGTATCTATTTGTATCAAAATACCGTTTTCTAGAGTTTCGGTTACCATTGAGCCGGGTCGCTCCTTACTTACAGTTCGTTACCACGAACTGTTTGACTATCTTTAAATTTTACTGTTATCATTAATATCATAATCAGTTTCAAATTAAAAAAACGTAAATAATTATCTTTAGGATCATCTGATAGCACAATTCAGGACTTAAAAGTTGACTGCACTGCAAATGAAATGATTGTTCGGCTCATAACGAATGGTCCCTTTCATGGCATGGTTTACCCAAAAGGACTCACTCAGCATTCCTCTTGTCTTGTTGATTTCGATGAACTATCACCAGAGCCGTTGGTTTACAGACTGCCTTTAAGAAGTTGCAATACAATGTTTGTCGATGTGGTAAGTAAGTTAGTACATTTGAAATAAATTTATCTGGTTGAGACCTTACAGACCCCTTTAAGAAGTTGCAATACATTTTTTTCTATAAGGTAGAAAAGATTGCACATTTGAAAAATATTTATCTGGTTCGGTCCGGTGAAATAAAAATCGTTTTTTTTTTTAAATCTGATCATGTCTTCCATAATGTTGACGTGACAATGCCATTCTTTTACCTCAAAACATTATGAAAATTCCTGTGATGTGCTTGAATTGGTTTTGATAACCATCTAAGCAGGTTAACGAATCGATTTGGACGGTCCCTTATATACAACGACTGAAACTTTTGTATAGTCTATGGTAAACATGCCCTCTACACCACAACAGCAGACCACCAGTTTTTTTTTAATTATAATGCAGGTCTCGTCATTATAATTTTTTTTTCTTGTAATAGGGTCCACTTATATGTTGTTGTTGTTTCCTTAATGCAAATTTTGCTTTGTTTATTTTTTATATTTCTTTATTATAATTTGTTGCTCCGTCCTTTCTGTGAAAATCTTTTGAAAGCCTTACAGTTTTTTGCAGCCATACCTGTGCAGAGAGGGGGGGGGGGAGATAATATCGTTCGGGGATCCTTTTGGAATAAGGCCACTTTTTAAGTTAAAATCAATAATACTTCACATAATTTTGTTTAATATACATATTTAAAATATAAACATAAAAAAATAAGTAAAAATAAAATGTAAACAAATAAACTTATATTTATAATAGAAATTTATACTGTATTGTAGCCATATGTAGCCAATTCTCTGGCCATTCAGTCAATCCTTTTTTTTTTTTTTTTTTTTTTTTTTTTTTTTTTTTTTTTTTTTTTTTTTTTTTTTTTTCGAATGTGATAGTCATTTGCTTTCTCTACACATATGTAAGGAATGGATTTTAAAACAAAAATAAAAACAGTAACGAAAGTAAGTTCTTTTTGAAAGAGTGAAACTAAATTAATTGTCGCAGAATTTTCATGCACTGAAACTACACAACTCTTTCTGTCATGAGTGGAAAAAATGTGGTATATACCTATTATAAGGGAAGTCGCGTATAGAAAGGGCGTTGTTTGGGCCCAAGGGCCTCATTTTGGACCTTGCAGTCTGAAATATTAAAATTCCTTGAAAAACTCTGACTTTCAACAAGATCTTATGACAATCTTAAATCCTTAAATAGCACTTCAGATGGATATTAGATACGATTTGCGAAACATGCACTTGGTTTGTTTTCGATTTCTACAATGTTTACAGGTAATTACTTGGCTAAAAAAAAAAAGGAGAGAGAGAGAAGAAGAAAAGAACTGTCGTCCTAATCCAGCAATTGAGATAAATGCGCACTTGAACGAGGTTTTAACCTTACTCATCTATCCAATTACCTAGGTCAAAACAGTATAATCGAACCGTCAACCAGATCGAAATGTCCAAATCCATGCAAAGTCGTCATCAATAAATGTAAGCCGTTGCAAATTTACAAGCAAAAGGATGCTGCAATATTGACCCTATAATTATAGTTATTAATATCAAAATATCATCAAATACTAAATTTGGGTGAGGCTTTGGACAGTTTCAAGTAATTGGCCTTAGGATGCAGCAAGGCGGCATAATAGCAAAATATTGTACTGGTATGTTAATAAATTGAGAGGGAATTGTTAATCCAGACTTGTCCCAGTTAAAGATAGGAACGGGGCCACAATTAGTGATAAAGAAAGAGTTAAAGAGAGATGAACAGAACATTTTGAGAATGTGCTAAACCGAGACAGAGTTGCAAGAAAAGATATAGAGGAACATGAAAAAGTGCGTATGGCACGGGAGAGAAGATTTGATGGCTATTTGGTAAAAGCAGTGTATCTTTTGGGATTCTCTAACTATCAAATGCGATCTCGAATAAAGAGAAGTGAAAACAGTACTTGGAAAGGAAGGATGAGGGGGATTCGCAAAGTAAATAAAACAGAAAAAACGTAATATATATGCAAATGATGAATTACGGATAATCCATGAAATCATGAGATTTTTGGTAAATTGGACTTAGAACCGCCCTTCTCCCAGCAATATTCAATTTAAACCAACAATTTTACTCAGCCAAATGACAATAAAAAATAATACGAAAGGAATAACAAAATAACTAAGAACAACCAAAATGCAAAAATTAGCCTAGCCGAAAGCATAGCCAAGACATACGGCTTTTTTTCATATTGGAAATAAAAGGCGCAAAAGAGGAACACATAATGTCTCAAGCTCAGTAGCATTAACACAACGAGGCAGTTTATGCAGGAAATGTAGGAAACCATTGTACTCCACTTGGATTTCAAGTAAACCATTAATAGTGTGACAACAAACAAAAGACAACTAGAAAATATTAGTGCAGTAAGCACGAAAAAGAAGCAGCTTGACGTCCATGAATCTATTACAAAACTGCTGAAGTAGTAGATATTCTCTGGGGTATACTGGCCTCGAAGAATAGTGAATTTGAGCATCGTCAGGCAAATGCTTATTAAAGATGAATCCTAGGTAACTGAACTCCATCACAAATATATGGTTATTCTCGCAGAGTATAACAGCCTGAATTAGTGGCATCAAAGAGTGTAGCTGGCTGAAATATATACATTCAATCTTAGACAAATCATAGGAAACATCATGGATCGGGGAGCAGAACTCTCACAGATCTCAAGAAACACGTTAGAGAGAGAAGGATTTATTAAAAAAAACAAAAATAACATATCAACAAAACTTATTGCTACTTCCCCTAAAAAGCGAAGCTTGTCCGTTAAGAGTAGTAGGGCAAGTACCCGATCTAACCAGGTTGTCAACATAATTCACATTGCTCATGCAGACTGAGGCGACATAGACATCCTAGTCTAGCGGCATCCATCCAAGTGATGTAATTATCTTATTGCCAGGACTAGCAGCACATCATCAGAAAACTAGGTTGCCCTGAAGCTCACTATTAAGAAAAATAAATAAAAAGATTAAAGGTTTTCTAGAAAATTAGAATAACAGTCAATTTTTGGAAATCTTTTATCCCACTTGTTTTTTTATTGTTTTTAATTCTTTTTTTATATCGATAATATTAAACAAACCTTTCTTTTTTTAATAGGAAGATGGTATTGAATATCATAATATAATAGTAATTCAGCCACACAAGAAGATTGTAACAAATCAAGGACGAAATTACCAAATACGGTGTCGCTACCAAACCCGAGACAGAAATGCTTTATCCGACTTTAGATTCAATTTAAGGTAATGCTGAAAATAATTTATTTGTAAATCATATCTTATTGATGGTAGATCTTAATTAAAAAAAAAATGACCACCCCTTACTCTGCCAGTAATGAGTTTATTGAACGTTTAGCTACAAACTGGCTCAGATTCTTTCTACTCCAATTCAACTATGACGGCATTTATGGTGGAATAGCCATGACTTGTGCTCATGGAAATGCTTCATGCGAAAGTTTGTCCAAAGTAAATCTTTATTGCGAAACCAAAATGGTCTTGTTCGGTTTCCATTACTGGTGTGAATCTCACTTGCTCAGTAAAGCCTCTAAGCTCATCCAATCAAACATTTCGTGGTAACGAACTGTAAGCTAGGAGCATCTTGGCCCATTAGTAAACGAAACTTTAAAAAAAAGCATTTTGATAACAATAGATACATAAAAAAAATGGCTTTTTACTCTGATTCCAAATATATGAAATTCATTAAGTTTTGTGTTACCCATCAGAATATATTACAGTGCCAAAATTGGCCTTGTAGCTTCCTGCTGAGCACAGGGTTAATAAGACAATGTATTCGGACCGTCAGATTCGTCCTCGTCTTTAACTTCCATCTCTTTTAGTAAGCCCAATTAACTAATTGCAATTTAAAAGGTAGACAAAGGATGGCACGATGGTAAGAATAATATCAAATGAATGAAGATGAAAAATACAAGCCGTGTTAAAAAAAAAATGGACGGGTCACTACAAACTTAAGAAAGTCACAACAAACTTATTCTAGTTCAAATTTGACTTTATTAAAACTCACCTTACTATGTCCAACACACTTTTGTCCAAAGTTCTTGCCACGGTCGGAATTACTTATGGTCCACAATTTTTGGTATAGCGTGGACATTCTACTTCAAATTGTATTCTTTATGCAGTAATTTCAATTTGCTAATAAAATAATCTGGGATCAAAAGAAGAGAAAGTATTCAAATCTTTTGCTGGCTAATAATGACATGTTTGTTGGTTGCCTTAGCATAGGCGCCCATAAGGGGGGCAGGGGGCAGCCCCCCGGGCTGAATGATGCTGCCTTATATTTGTATGTTTTTGTTTTGATATTTATATTATACAGCGTTGGAAATGCCGATTAGACCAGGTAAGCCCCCCTTAAAATTCAGCTTATGGGCCCCCATGTGCCTCAGTGATTGTCTAGGTTTAGGAGGAAGTTTTGCGATATCTCGGTGAATTCCCAATGTTCTAGGTTTTCCCAGCAATTGTGTGAAATAAGCAATGATATTGATTTGTCTTATACTCTTTGTTCCATGTTAAACATTAACTGAAAGACTCCTCATAGACTACTTGAGAATACTCCCCATATGAATCTTCGTCACTCCTATCAAGTAAATCTCATTCTTGGTCAGTATCCAAAATCACTATTGTTTGGAATGAAAATTAACAATAAACTAGCCAACATATGAGTCAGTTGGAGGTTGCTCTATAGTTCTACGCCTATTCCATATTAATTTTAAAAAAACAAAGTTTTTCCGAGGGAAGTAAAGAGCGGAGTTGAAATTTAAGACTGACAAAACTATTAATTCATACCTATCTAATATATATCAATAAAACTAATACAGATAAACCAACTAATTATGTTTCACTACACTTTTAAGATTATAAAAAACTAGCGCTTTACTGAAAACACAAAAGTCAAGTATAAAAACAGGAATATTGAATTGGGAGTCAAAAGTGAGTATGTTGCCTGACAACAATAAACGAATCTATAAAGCTTTTTACAGTCTTACACCTTTTGTGACATCAGTTACTTTCAGTATACAATTAAAATTGTCTTAAAAATATAAGTGTAAAATTAAATAATTTTTTAATAACCGCGAAGTAATTTAACAGTATACAGAAATATTGGGTTGGTTTATCAGGTGACATTTTAGTCTCGCCAGCTATAATACCAATAGTGAGTAATATACAGTCTTAAATTGTAAGACATGTGCTTTAGTATTACTTGAAATGAAGATCAAATAAGACATAATATGAACTCTGGAAATCCGATTGTTTCTCACTATACAACAGTGAATTTCAGGCTATGATACAAATTCTAAAGCTAGTATATATTCCTAATACTATCAAAATGGCTTTACTTTGAACTTGTGTACAAACTAATCATGACATGTCCTTTTCAGAACCAAAACGAGAGCCAGTCATTGATGAACTGAGCCATTGTGCAGAAGTGATACCAAATTAAACGTAAAAAAATAAAATAAAGCAACAATCCTAAAATGGATTGTTGCTTTATCTTAAAAGGGATTTATCATAAAAGGGATTGATAATATTTGTATTCTGTAAAAAGTGTCCTTAATTTGTTTTCTTTTACTATACCAAAACTCCTATATTATTTTGCATTTTCAGTAAAGCGCTAGTTTTTTATAATCCTAAAAGCATAGGGAAACATGATTAGTTTGTGCTAGTGGTTTATTTGTACTAGTTGTATATATATATATATATATATATATATATATATATATATATATATATATATATATATATATATATATATATATATATATATATATAGGCTGTGAAGTAATCATTTTTGTCTGTTTGAAGTTTCAACCTCGCTTTTTAAGTCCCTCGGAGAAACTTTGTTTTTTTAAATAATCTTTGTTCGTTTTTGATTGAAATTTAATGTAGAAACAACGCAGCCATTATATTTTTTATTTATATGGAATGATGTATGTTCGATTAAAGTTTTAATGTCACTTCTTAGTTTCAGTTTAAAGCTTATTTTTAATATAATTTCCAATTATCACCGATCTAGGGGAGATAAGACACCTCTAAAAAATACTGAAGCAACCTTGACAGCTACGAAAAACTTTCAGTCTGTAACATAAAGTTCATTATCCATACTTCACAAAACAGTACATGTTTTTCAGGAACGTTTGGTTTTTGATGAGCAAATAGCTGTTTTTACTCGGCTGACTTCGCCTGAAAAAGCCATAAATAAGACAGGGCCTTTTAATTGACCTACTGACTAGCAGAAACTAGAAGGCTACTATAACAAAAGAGAGCTGCTAAAGGGCTCATTTAATAGCTTATATTTATATCTTATCGCTTTTTATAGATTTGACTTGATAGCGGATTCCCATAAAGTGCACTTTAGGTTGTTTCCTCCCATTTTTTTTTTTTTTTTTTTTTTTTTTTTTTTTTTTTTTTTTTTTTTTTTTTTTTAATGAAAAAAGTGCGTTTTCTAATGAAACGTCCAAAAAATGTGTTTTTTCAAAACCTAGGCAGGAGCCAAAAACTAAAGGGGCAAGGACGTCCCTTCCCCTCAATTACCGCCGTTAGAACTAGCACATAGGCTTCATCGCAGAGTGAAGTTTGAAGGTTCATTCAAAATTGTTGATCATTCAAGCTTAATTTATGGTAGATTTTCAGTTGAAAAGCTTTTAGTTTTAGTTATATTTTTCGCAATAATTTCTTACTTTTAAGATGAGTAGGCAATTTATGAAACTTACTAAGAGGGTCTGGAAGGGGAGTATATGTGAGGGGTTTTATAAACCTCCAGTTAAGTGCTTTGGACTATAATTATTGCAACGGTACCGTTTTATGCTTCCAAACTCTTCCCCTTAAGAAGTGGTACCAAAAGTGCCGTTTTTAGTGCTATATGGCACTTTTGAACGGCAAAATTGATAAAAAGCGCATATATAAGGGTAATAAGTTTAAAATGAGCCTTCCTGTGATATGCTTCAAAAAATGAGTGCATCACTTTTGCAAAAATAGTGGATTAACTGAAAAGCAATCATAAAAAGGGATAAACCATGATTGAAAAAAAAAAATTCAAGCTGGAATCGAACGCATGGTAATCTAATTTGAAATAGCACTATATTGGTGTTTGTAGGACTTTAATTTCGCAGTTTATTAAGGGGATCTGAAGGAGAAATTTGCGGGAGGTATTCTTGCAAACCTTCCGATAAAGGTTTTGGATCATAATTATTACAATAATACAGTTTATGCTTCCAAGATTTCCCACTTAAGAAGTGGCACCAAAAGTGTTGTTTTCAGTGCTGTATCTCACTTATGAATGGTAGAATTGTTGAAAAACACGTATATATGAGCAAATGTTTTCAAATGAGCCATTAAACATCACTCTAAAAAGTTCCGGTCGTCCACTAGCCCCAGCTTTTCTGCTTGAGACATAGCACCAAAAGTAAAGTTTTAAGCGCCATTTGAAACTTGCAGATGGTGGAATTTATACGAAGAAAGTAGATATGAGCAATATTTTTTATATGAGCTATCGAAAATCTATCTAAGATGTTCTGGTAGCCCGCTAGCCCCAACCCACGGGAAACGGCATAGAAAGATCCCTTTTCCGCGCCATATGGCACTTGCAGACGGCAGAATTTATATAAACAACGTACATATGAGAAATAACTTTTGAATGAGCTCTTAAGCATGTCTCTATGATGTTCTAGTAACCCACTAGGCATGAAAAAAAGAAAAATAGAAAAAAGACCGTTTTAAAATTTTCTAACTTTTAGTTACTATGGGCTGTGGTTCGCTCTTTAATTGGTTGCAGCTAATGCTTTAGCCATAACAAAGAGTTCATTGCTTATTCTCCCCAGAAACTAATTAACATTGAAATCTGTGAAATTTAATAGATGGTAGAATTGTTAAAAAACCTTGTAAATATAAGCAATAGCTTTCAATTGAGCCATTAAACACCTATCTACGATGGTGCGGTAGCCTGGTAATGTTTCAGTAGCTTATTGATGAGTAGATGATTTATGAAACTTACTAAGGGGGCTGGAAGGGGGAGTGTACGGGAGGGGTTATTGTAAACCTCCAGTTAAGGGTTCTGGAACATAACTATTACAATAGTACCTGTTTTGTACTCCAGAGACTTTCCACTTAAGAAGTGGCACCAAAAGTATTGTTTTCAATGCTATATCGCACTTAAGAATGGCAAAAGTGAAAAAAAGTACGTATTCGTAATGAAAAAAAGCAATATCTTTCAAATGAGCCATTATTTGTGCCACCCCTTGGGATATGGCACTGAAAGTGCCATTGTAATGCCATATGGCGCTTGCAGATGGCAGAATTTATAAAATGCTCAGAGATAGGAGAAATAGCTTTTGAATGAGCCATTAAACATCTCTCTATGATGGTCTTGTAGCCCGCAAGGCCTGCGGATAAGGGAACGTCCTGTAGATATGCAGGGCACCTCCCAGTAGGGAGGCGCGGACCAAGGGAGGACCCGGTCTCTAGGGGTCTTGAAATATAGCTGGAGCACCCAAGTCTGGGGGCCATAAGTTCAGGCGGAGGAGGTGGAAGGCCCCTCTGATGTGCACTGGGGAGGGCCCATCGGCGTATGGATACGTCCCGCCAGTCACAAACCTTCTCCCAGCAATGGGAAAATTGCAGGTGATGCAGGACGCCAGAAGGGCGCATTATCGGTAGTAGATATAGCCGGCCCCTGCTAGGGATGGAGAGGAGTGGCTTACCGCCGTCCTGAAATTAGCCAAGAAACCTTCTTTCCTATAAAATATGAAGTACAAACGATCAAGAACGAGAACCGAAGGCACGAAGATCCCTGATTTCCGTAACGCCTGTGTCAGAACGGTTGATTATGATACGAATGAAAGGATCACCAATCAACATCACGATCATAAAAGTCTACGCTCCTGACTGCAGCAAACCAGATGAAGAGTCTGACAATTTCTACCTTCAACTGCAAAGCCTAATTGACGCAGTTCCCAAAAAATACCTTGTTGTTGTCATTGGCGACTTCAATGCTATTGTTGGTAACGATTCTGCTGGAAATGTAGATGTTATGGGTAAATTTGGCCTTGGACGACTTAACAAGAGGGGAGAACGCCTCATTGAATTTTGCAGAGACAGTGATCTAGCCATTACCAATACTCTCTTCAAACATAGAGAACGTCGTAAGGCGACATGGACTTCGCCGGATGGAAAAACCCGTAATCTTATTGATTACGTGCTTGTCTCTAGGCGGTGGAAATCATCTGTGCTAGATACTGTCACCCTCGCAGGTGGCGATTTCGACAGCGACCATTCCCTGGTCATGTCTGCACTAAAGATACGCCTGAAATCTTCCGCAAAGCTGAATAATAGACCCGCTCGTTTCAACACACATCTTCTCAAAGACCCTCAAACTCGCCAAACCTACATCGATGAACTGTCTACTCAAATATCGGACCTTCTTTCTAATATTCCTGTAACTCTATCTAAAGTGGATATCGATAAACTGGTCACAGACTCCTCTGAGATCATCAGCAAAGTAGCGATGTCCGCCCTAGGAACCAAAAAGGGTGATAAAAAGCCATAACCAACGAAATCATTTTATTATGTGCTGAGAAACGAAAACACAATAACAGGTCAGACAGAGAGAGCAGGGACATATATAAGCAGTTGAAGCGTGCTGTAAAAAAAGCCACCCGTAGAGCCCATCGCACCTACATTAAAGACAAATGTGAATAGTGTGAGGCTGATTTTAAGAAAGGCTATTCATACTTCATGTATAAGAGAGTTCGTGAGCTAACAAGCAAGAAAAGCCTCAGTTCTTGTGCACTGCTAGATAAAAATGGCTCTCAGATACAAAGCACAGAAGGTATCCAATCGAGATGGATGGAGCATTTCAAAGAAAAGCTGAATCCTGATATCTTTCCAAACCCTGCTGTCCTGGACCTCTTTCCCGTTACTGTCTCAGACCCCAGCCCGCCTCCTCTCCGTTCTGAGGTCGAGGATGCCATCCAAGCGCTGAAGACTAACAAGACCCCTGGCACGGACGGGATACAGGCAGAACTGCTGAACGTCCGGTATGAACCACTTATAGATCTTTTCCACAAGATTGTATCCGGTGCCTGGCAAAAGAGTCATTTCCCAACTTCTTGGTGCGAAGCCACAATTGTTCCACTACACAAGAAGGGGTCAAAGGCAGTATGTGATAATTACCGTCCTATTAGCCTAACAAGTCAAACTGCCAAGATCTTCTCCCGAATTATACTCCAACGGATCAGAGCCGTGTCATCCTTAGTCATCCAAGAATACCAAGCCGGTTTTTGCCCTGGGAGATCGACCGTTGATCAAATTTTCGCTGTTCGCCAAATTTTAGAGAAATATCTGGAATTCGGTCGCGACCTGTATCAGCTCTTCATCGACTTTAGGCAAGCATTTGACCTTATTTGGAGAAATAGCCTATGGCATATCCTCCTCCATTACGGAATCCCACGAAACCTAGTAGATCTTATCAAAGATATGTACTCAAAATTTGGGAGTCGCGTCATGACTAGTGAAGGTCTCACTGACAGTTTCCAGACTTCCGCAGGTGTCCTTCAAGGATGCCTTTTGTCTCCAGAGCTGTTCAACCTTTTCCTCACAGCAGTCTTATCCCTGGTGGATACAACTTGTGGCGCACATATAGGGGGTGCTCAGATAGATAAGCTAGCCTACGCCGACGATATCGACGAAATGGCTGAAACACTCGAGGATCTACAAGCCGTTGCTAACGACGTCTTCGAAACCACTAGTTCTTTTGGAATGATCATCAATGTATCAAAAACAAAGGCTATGTGCTGCTCACGAAAGCCACAGGATACAGTTAAGCCAGACCTGAAAATTAATGGAGAGAGTATCCAGTGGGTATACGAGTTCCCTTACCTCGGTAGTCTGATCACCAGCGACAACAGTCTATCAAAAGACATTAAAAGACGTCTCTCCCTCGCGAGTTCCAGTTTCAAGGCCCTTATGCCCATATGGTGAAGCAAGGATTTATCTCTGCGGCTTAAGACACGAGTTTTTGATACCCTGATCATCCCCATCGCAATCTACTCATGTGCAACATGGACACTGAAGGTAAATGACAACCGTCGACTTGCAGCATTTGAAACTAAGTGCCTCCGCCGCATCGGCGGGATCACTTACCTTGATAGAATCTCAAATTTCAAACTTCTCGAGCGCCTTAAAGTACAACAAACAATTCTCATGAAGATCCAGCTCCAGCAACTTCGATGGATCGGTCACGTACAACGGATGAGTCGGTCCCGTCTCCCAAAAATCACCTTCGAAGGCCAAATTCACGGTTCTCGTCCTCCTGGTCGTCCCCCAAAAAGGTGGAAGGAAAACTTTGCACCTCACCGCCTCTCGGACCTTCTTCGCCTAGCAGAAGACCGTGAAGCATACAAAAGGCACATCCACGCCGTTACGAAGAAAGAGGCCCCAAGACGACCTTCAAGGACGGATGGGACTTAAGTCAAGTCAATGCAAAAAAGTGATTTTCCTTGTTGTTCAAAGAGGGGGACTGTAATTCCGATGTAAAAGGCTTTTGACCTTTCTGATTCCAATGGTATACTTAACATTTTATCTGACGCCGTTTTCGAGGGGTTTGAGGTTTTTTTCGAAATCACCGTAATTTTTTTTTCGCAATAAACTTTTACTTTTTGATGAAACGGATTAATAGTTACCATTCCTGGTTCAGCGTCAGATGGCAATTTTTTTTCACTAGGCAGTTTTTTTCGAAACGTGTTTTTTAACTTTTGGTTACTATGAGCTGTGGTTCGCTCTTTACTAGGTTGCAGCTACCGCTGCAACCACGATTTGTCTGTTCCACATGAGATATTGAAAATGAGGTATTCAGCTATAATTTGCTAGATTTAAAGACATACGAATAAATTTCCAATAAACTAACAATAAATTAAAAATCAACAATAAATCATTAATAATAGATTCCTGATTACTCTGCAATTGCTATAAATACTACCTCAACTTATTCCTGTTTTTCTATTTTCTATAGTTGTTAACACAGTTCCACATGGGATCGGATCAAAATTGCTGTATACCTTTCAACCTAATGCGGTTCAGAGTTTCAAAAAGGTGCTCTGCGGTGACCTGATCCGTGCAGCCCGTGGAGCCGTGGATATCTCATTTAAAATAAAAGCTTTATATACATTTTAATAGGAAGTGGGATATGTTACACCATATTAAAATCAGATTCGTAGAAGGATACTTTAACTGTGTGATTGGATGGTTCATACTAGGACCCTTGGGTCCCAATCCCCCTTCTAATCCTCCTCCCGTTCATGCATATAGCTATGGTTTACCTATTTCTACTGACTTTCATTCGGGTTTCTATAAGAAGTCCTTTTAAAGTGAACGGTTAGCAAAAAAGTTTTGGTTTGCGTGTGTGACAAGTTTTTATTGTGTCATAGGTTGGGGGGGGGCTATCCCCTTCCAAATGTTCCATAAATTAAAGACACAGAATTTAGGCTGGACACTGTATTGTATTTGTAGATTACAGACAACATGACCGTTTTATAGCTTATCTTATAAATTAAAGAGCCTTAAATTATTGACGAAAACAAAATCTTCTTTTTCATAGAATTCTCAAGCTCTCACTAAAAATGTATGTTTAAAAAAAGCTACCGATAGTTGATGCATGCCACGGGTACTAGACTACAATCAAACGTGTATTGTAAAATCCATCAAAGCTATCTGGTTGGGTAAGTCACTTGTATTTTTAGTATCGTAACTTTATGTTATTTTCTAAAACTATAAGCAATCCTAGTATAAAATTATATTAAAAAAAGAATGAGTTCCTTTTTATCGAGCAGTGCGGGGTAACGAAGTGTAGTAAGTAGCGATGCGGCTCAACAGTATCCGAATCTCTAAAAAAACGGAATTTTGATATCAATAGATACATCAAAAGAATCGGCTTATTTTGCTAATTCCGAATATGATGCATCAAGTTAGTGTTACCCATCAATTTGTCCTAAATCATTTCAGTTGTCAAAAATTTGTCCTTTTTCAAAAAAGACAGGAAACCCCCACTAGAAGTTAAGGAATCTTAACGAAAATCTTCCATCTACAAAAATGTGGAATTTCGTTTTTTGTGGATCACGGATACGCGTTTATTTTTTTGTTTCTTTTTTTTACCAGGGGTGATTGTATCGAATCAATGGTCAAAGAAGATCGGTAGAGGGCTCATTCGAACGAAAATTAAAAGTTCTTATGCCCTTTTGAAGTGACTAAAAAGATTGGGGGGCAGCTATCCCCCCGAGCCTCTTCCACCAATGTAGTCCGACCAAAAATTGGAGACAGCCATTTTTTTCCGCATAGTTCAAAGTTTTTATAACTATGCTTCTGGTGATGATATTATCTTCCATAATCCCTGAGAAAGGGCTGTAAGTTACGCAATTATGGTGATATAAGGGGAATCGTATCGAACCAATAGTTATAGAAGATCGGCAGAGGGATCATTCAAACGGAAATGAAAAGTTCTGGTGCCTTTTTCAACATCAGCAAAAACGGTAGAGACAGTTAGCACCCCCCACAGCCCCTGGGGAAAGGGCTGTAAGCTGTGGAATTTGCCGATGTTGTTCAGCTACAGTATTCATAATTGTAATATATATCTCATAGCCTTGTGGTAGAGCGTTTGCCTGGAAATTGAGATTTTACCAGTTCAAAAACCTGTTATTCTTCAATTTTTTTTTTTCGGAAAAAAACATTAAGATTTATGACTTGAATTCTGACATAAGATAACACATGGGCGGAGGCGTTTCGGGAAAAATTTCCAAGCAGGGGGATTCTGACATGATTTGGAAATTTCCGCAAGAAAATTTCCTAGAGGATTTTCAGCGAGAATGAAGTTGTCTGGGGGGGGGTATTTTCCAGGTGGGTGGGTGGTGTATTTTACGTGAGAAGAACTTTAATTTGAGGAATTGTCCCTGGGGGGGGGGAATTTTCTATGGAAGGAAGCTTTAATTCCTGACATTATTTAAAAACCATCAGAAATTAATAAAAAAACAACAAGTTTTTTCAACTGGAAGTAAGGAGCAACATTAAAAATTGAAACGAACAGAAATTATTTCGTATATTAGATGGTTTCCCCCTCCTCAATAGGCCTATCTCGCTCTTTACGCTAAAGTTTGACTCTTTGTCACAACTCTTCTTTGAAAGTAATAAAAAAAAACTTTAGCTTAAAGAGCGAGGTGATGAGGAGGGGGCAGCCCCTTTTATATACAGAATAATTTATGTTAGTTTTAAGTTTTAATGTCGCTTCTTACTTTCAATTGAACCAACTTGTTTGTTTTTTTTATTTAATTCAGTACATCGCTAGTTTTCTGTAGAATTCTATAAAGCAAAATATCACGAGTCAGTTTTTCGAAACAGTTTTTCAAAAAATTGTTGCATTAACTACAAAGCATTTATTTTTTTTTGGGGGGGGGGGTTTGATTTTTAAACTCGCTCTTTACTTTCATTAGAAAAACTTTGTTTAAAAAAATGATATCGTTTCCTGAATTGCTTCTTTTCTTTTAGAGTTTCGGTTTCTATTCATAATGGTCGATTTTTATTGAGCATTCAGCACAATGAATGCTTTGATCTTGATCTATAGTTTAGAAAAAGAGTTCGTTTGCCGTTTTAATGGAGTTATATAAACAAACGCAGTTAATACTGATTTAATGAAAAAAAGAAAAAAAAGGTTTCGAGACAGAAAACACGCAACTACTAAGCTACTCGGTTGATTGCTTCCTAACAATTCCCTTCTAGCGACGAATCATTATTATACCGTTATAAAAGCATGCTTGGGAAATTAAACAGGTTTCAATGACTTGTTTATGTTCGTGGAATTTTGTGATTTTAACCTTTTTTTTTAGAGTTCGTAGACAGATGCGGCCGAGGTTTTAAGGGGTATAGAAAATTTATTGTTTATTTTGGTTTCTTGTTTTGGGACGTTGGAAGGTATTTGGGGGACAGAATCTTCCCTCCTGCCCTCTATACTCGTGTAAAAGTTGGTATGTTCTGAATTTCACTCGTTTTTTCCAGAGGAATGTTACTTCACTGCTAAAATTCGACGACTTTCCTTTTCTGATTTTCTGTTATGATCTTCCTTTTCCGATATTTTTCGAACTTGGTTAGGATAAATAATCTAACATAGGAGAGGTCGATAGAATTGCATAGTAAAAGTAAACGAATATAACAATAATGAATATAAAAAAGAATATGAAAAAAAATTGTTTCCAAACTGGACTAAAAAATAGAAAATATGTAATTTTTTCTCGAGAATCTATAAATATAAGTGAAAATGAGGAGCGCAAAAACGAATTGGGCTTTGCATAAAATATATATCAAATTGATCAAGTTATAAATGTATACATAAAAAAGCCAGTGATTCGAGGAAAACAAGTTAAAAAGATCAAATTATGTAAAGCCCAATCCGTTTTGCGCCCCCTGCTTTCACAAATATTCATAGATTCTTGAAAGAAAAAAAATTCTAGTTTTTAGTCCGTTTTAAAGGCGATTTTTTTGTATTTATTGTTTTTGACTTTCCAGTATTCTCTAAGGCTAAAAGGTCTTTAGTCTTCTCTAAGACAAAAATTTATATAATCTAAGATTCAAACCTAAGTCACCACGGACACAAGCAAGTGTTTTTACCGCTGCACTGTCAAGTCTTGTATAATAAATATGCAGAGAGAGAGAGAGAGAGAGAGAGAGAGAGAGAGAGAGAGAGAGAGAGAGAGAGAGAGAGAGAGAGAGAGAGAGAGAGAGAGAGAGAGAGAGAGAGAGAGAGAGTCCTGAAAATTATTTCTTTGAGGATGATAACTACCCCCCCCCAAAAAAAAAAACCTGACGGCGAGAGTGGTAGGTTATGGGGGCATGTAAGGTTTTTATAGAAAGTGTTATAGTAGAAACTTCAAAATAGATAAAACGAAAAAATAGTAAAAAAAAGAGAGAGAAAAACGAGGATTAAAAAAGCCAGTGAAAACTATGGACTAAAATGCAAGTATTTCGGTCAAGACCTCCGCTTGATCGTCCTCAGTGCAAGATAATAACATTAAAATTACTAATAAAACTCCAAGGATACTATAAAAAAAATTTCAAACCTTAAAACAAAGCACAACTAAAATTTGAAGACCCTCTCCATGTAACGGTGAAAGGGTAACTGAATGAAAAAATACAGTACTGAATGGGAATTCAATTTTTTGATTTATACAGAGCATTTTTAAAAGCTAAACGCTTTCCAGGTAAAACATTATCACAGATTAGGTTAGGTTGCAAAATGTGATTTTTTTTTAATATTTAAGTAAAAACGATAAGAATTAATTAGTTCATTATAAATGCGGCTTAAATAGGTTTCTCCCGTGTCTCTATTGAGAGCAACCTTTCGGTGAATGTACTTTTTTATCTCAACTGCCTCCCTGATAACTTGGATGAGACCGTTAACAGGGGCAATAATGGAGGTGTTATCGAATAAAACGAAATGGTGCGGGTTGTCATACACATGCTGAGCCAAGGCGGAATCAAAAGTCTCAGGCCTTTGGCAAGAATCAAAAGTCTTATTCGATAAGACTTATTCCCCCCCCCCATGCCCATCATTTCCCCAAAGATTTACGATCAACATTTTGATATGGCAATTTTGTTCCGCGTATTTGAAAAGTCTGGAAATTATGTCTTGGAGGATGACAACCCTCCCCCATAGCCCTCAGGACAAGGGTCGTAAGTTATGCCCTTGGAGCATATAAGTTTTTTTATAAAAAAAAAAAATTGTCGTAGAAGCTTCAAAAAGGGCTCATTTGATTGGAAATTGAGAGACCTAGTGCCTTTTTTTTAGTCGAAAGTGACCGGAGGGCAAATGCCCCCCCCCCAACCCCATCATTTTCCTAAACACTTCCAATCAAAATTTTGAGATAGCCATTTTGTTTTACGTATTTGAAAGGTCTGGAAATTATATCTTTGAGGATAACAAATCCCCCCAGCCGTCAGGGCAACGGTTGTAAGTTATGCCCTGGGGCCATATAAGGTTCTTATAGAAAGCATGGTCATATAAACTTCAGAGGGGGCTTATTGGATTGGTAATCAGACGCTCTAGTGCTCTTTTTAAGAGTCAAAGTGATCGGAAGGTAGCTACCCCTCCCGCTCCCACACACACACGTCGTATTGTCCCAAAATGCATCTAAAAGAAATTTTGAGATAGTCATTCTATTCAAAATAGTCTAAATATCATATGACAAGGCTTTTGGGGTTGAAACAAACCCCAGAGATTAGGGTCAAGGGTTGTAAGTTATACGCAGGGGGTATTTAAGTTTTTTATGGAAGGGGTGGATGTTTAACTTTAGTAGAGAATAAAACGAACAGAAATTAATAAAAAAAAAAGGTTTTTCCACAATATGTATTTTATAAAAAAAAAAAGTAAAGAACTCCGTTAAGCGAAAAATGAACAAAAATAGAATCAAATAAAATACCAAGCATACAATTATCACAAATCAGTATCAATAAATAAATAAAACCCAAAACAAACAGAAATTAAAATAAACAACAGAGTCAAACTTAAAACGAGTAGAAATTAATACGAGTAGGACAATGAAGCAGGACAAAACTTATGGCTAGATGACCTACGACAACAAGCGTCAGAACAAATCAAGAACTAAAATGATGGATAACGAAATCTATGGTAAGGAGACAAGCGGTATCAAGGATCTTATCTTATCGTAAACGAAAATGACGCGCATCAGAATCAGTGGTTATAAGAAAAGCAACAGTGAGAATCCGAACGAATCCTATATGACAACAAACAAAAATAATACACAACAAAAAATGCGTTTAGAAGACTTGCAACAACGAGCATCAAAGCGAATGAAAAATAAAATTATTCACATGGAAAAATTGGTTAGAAGACAAGTGACCGCGAAAAACAAAATGAATTGCAAATGGAATCATGCACATCCAAATATGCGGTTAAAACACATTTGAGAAGAAGCACGATCCATCGAATAAGAAGCATAGTCATTTGAAATTATACAAGGTTACGAATGACTCCGAACAGCTAAAGCAAAAGGTATGAATCTAGCGACAGCGAGAAAAGTTTTCCCAAATGAACTGTGATATATTATATCACCCAAAAACCAAGGGATTACCGGTTCTGCCATCTTGCATTCACGATTTTCAAAAAAACGACTAACCCCTGTCGTTCTAAACCCCTATGCTTCCTAAAAGCCAGAATGTAATTTGTAGTTTACTGAAAAAATTCTTTTAAATGTTTTCATTTTTATAACTTCAAGAAATCAAAAATCAATTAAGATTTTAAGGAATAAATATCAGCATATATATATTAAACTGACAATGCACATTTTTTTTTCGGTAAATTCATTTGAATTTTTCTCAGTAAAGTACAAATTATGTTCTGGCTTTTGAAAAACATAGGGGTTTCAAACCCTACTCATATTAATTTCTGCTCGTTTTGAGTTTGACTCTGTTATTTATTTTAATTTCTGTTTGTTTTGGGTTTTATTTATTTATTGATACTGATTTGTCGTAGTTGTAAGCTTGGTAGATTATTTGATTCTATTTTTGTTCATTTTTGGTTTAATGGTGTTCTTTACTTTTTTTTTTGAAAAACTTATTTTGTGGAATTTTTTTTTTTAAATTAATCTACATAAAAGCACGCTGATGCGCTCAAGAGCTTTGAATTGACCTTTTAGACATCACTTTATTATGTTGCAGTGCCCTACTACTTGTAGCGGTTTCAATTTGAGGCAGGGGACCAATTCCTCCTAGATCTTTTTCCCCTCTAGACTTTGAAAAATAAATTTTTGTTGCCTTTTTAATCGGAAAATGGTCGTTTTTGGCAATAACATTGAAACAAGCCCAGGAACGCCACAAGCCTAGCCATTTAAACTAGCCTAGTTCTGTTAGTCAGCAGATGAATTGCAAAATTTATTAATTGGGCTTGTAAGGGGAGTATACAATGTAGGGAAGGTGAAACTCGGGCTTAGGGTTTTCAACCATGAAGGTTATGATAGTACCCTTTTCCTGCTTACTGAACTTTCCGCTCCAGAAATGGCACCCAAATTTAATTTTTGGGTGCCATAAAGCACTTTCTGATGGTATTATCAAGTCAAATTAAAAAAAACAAAAAAACGGGTGGATGCAAAAATTGTCTTTAGATGTTCTGGTATCCCACTAGCGGCGGAGACAAAAAGAGAGAAAAGGGGACATACCAGTGCTTTCCGTGCAAAAAGTGACTTTCCTTGTTGTTTAAGGTGGGGGAGGGGGTAAACTTCTTATCACGGATTTTGGACAATGCTAATTTCAAAGACATACTTTTCATTTCGATCTGGTCTCATTTTCGGGGGGCTTCATGCTCTTTTTCGAAATTCCTATAAATTTGTATTCAAAATAAAATTTACTGTTAAGATTAATCTAAATAATATCTGTTATTTCTAAGTCACAAATGACGATTTTTTCTCACTAGACAGTTTATTTCAAAATACATTTTTGAACTTTTGCTTACTATGGGCATTGGTTCGCTCTTTACTAGGTTGCATCTGTTGCTACAACCATGAAAGATAGTGCATGCAATAAGAATGTAAAACGTAGAATGACTAGAGTGTTAGGTGTTTTTTTGCAGTTGAATTTTTTTGGAAAAATAGAAAGATAAGTCTACGAGCTAAGATTAGAATATTGGAAGTGACAGTGGTCAGGTATGGTTCTTAAACATTGGAGCTTCGACAGGCTGCGGAAGATTGGTTCAATATTTTCCAGAAGAATTATGACATTGCGATACTTATCTGTTAGCCAGTACACACTCGAGAATTTGGATCTACAGGTACGGGTTGAAACATCTGAGACGGTTGGGAGATAGATAGGATATATATAATTTGGGCTGTATATTTGCACGTTAGGGGAGGGGGGTTAAGTATAGTGACGCTACGTGCAAAATATAACCTTACCTAACCAAAATACCAACTAAATATTTATTAAAATATAGTTACAATGTAGTTTTCCACTGAGCCGAAACTAATTGTCTCCGTATACAAACAGCAATGAACTGGTTATTGTCTGATTTTATATATCAAAATTCCCGAGTGTGTACTGGCTAACAGGTAAGTACCTACAATGAATTTTAAGAGTTATTGATTGTAAATTATTTAGTGGATGCATAGAAATTTCTAACGCCGAACTTCTAACTACTCTAAAATCACCCTAGAAATTTTTTTAATGCACCCAAATCGCCTCATCCAGGTTAATTCATGAAGACCCGGAGTACTTGTTAACTGGTCATAAAGGAAAGCTGCAACATGCTAATTCAAAATGTCAAAAAGGCCATCAAAAGGCTATTCCTTATAGTTGTACTTTTTGAAGTCTTCAAAGCTTTTCTACCCATCTATTTACCAATTTTCAATATATGGAAAGGCAAGCTGCTTTCTAAGAACAACTGACACATCCTAAAAAGTTTTAAAGCAGTTAGAAAAATGTTGCCATTGAATTTCAAAGAGTCTGTTTTATGTCATAGCGTACTGGTTTTATTAACAGTTCACGCGGGACCTCTCTCCATTAGGTCAATCCAACATGTCATCTTTTCATAAGAAATTATTATTTAATCTTTTTAAGAACTTCTTCAATTGATTTTTCCGCCTTTGTCTATGAAAACGAGAAACACCTACACATGTTCCAACCCAAGGTCGGTAATTTTACCTGTCGGCGGAATTCGTAACTACCGCTGGTTATTGACCTTTCTATACCATAACTGCTTTATTACCATCGAAAAAACTGCAGTTGAAAAGAGCCATCTCGATTCCAAACCACGGGAAAGGAGCAGCAGAAACTATTTAACATATTTTTGGTATATTTGTGTTGAATAATGCCGCTATTTTGACCGATATTCTTCGTTATGTTTATTAAATAAAATGCAGCTAAACTAAGTCATTAAAGAAAAACAGCAGGTGTTCATTATCGGATCCTCCCTATGTGTAAATTTGGACGGGTGATAAATTGTAATTTTGAAAATAATTAGCCTTTTTCTAGAGCATACAACTGTTCAACTAGGAGAAATGTCAAGGGATAACTACTACTTCTCTAAATTAACAATTTTAAACGAATGAAAATATAGAAAAACAGGTATGATATTTTACAAAATAAAATCAAACTTTTAACAAGAAAAAAAATCGGACTACTCGGACCTCACGTCCGGAAGCTTTTATCAACGAGGAAAAAATGTATATAAAAAAAAAAACAAACAAAAAATAGCTGGAAAGAAAGGAAAAGGAAACAAAGGAAACGCTAACGCAATACAAAAATACAAACAGAAAGACGAAAGATTCGTGATTAGATTTTATTTTAAATGTGAGTTTCCTTTCGTCTTTCTCTTTGTTTTTGTATACCGTTTGTGTTTTCATATATATATATATATATATATATATATATATATATATATATATATATATATATATATATATATATATATATATATATATATATATATATATATATATATATATATATATATATATATATATATATATATATATATATATATATATATATATATATATATATATATATATATAAGCCGAAATATTCTATTTTTTTACAATTGAAAGTTTTCTTGTTTTTGCTTTATTTTTCCACTGTCTCATCTAAATATTATACCCATTTTTTATATTTTGACTTGTTTAAATTTGTGAATGGGAAGGTAGTGTGGTCGAAGAAAGTATTTCCTCAAAATTAACAAACCTCCATTTTCATATGATTTAATCCTTTGTTTTATGCTATTGACAAGATTCATACAAGCTTTGTCATTTACTTTTCTTAAACGGGAACTCCTCCCAGAACAAAACTCTCCAGTTATGGCCTTACCAAGAAACATTAAAATTTAAAACGCATAATCTCGTGCACGTAACCGAAATAACACCCCTCCTTCATACTGACTTGGTTGGAAGTTGAGTAGTAACCTATACGATAGTATATAGTTCCCATGAAAGAACTTAATAGCTGAGTCTAGGAATTTAGAAGTGATTTTTTTTTTCGTTGATGTAACAATATAATGGCAGCCACAGCTCTGTGTAACCCAGGGCATTCCGAGAAATGATCACCGCTATAAGATGATGCTTCTTTGGGAAATAAGATGTAATCTAAAAGATGTATCTAAAGAGAAAATTGAGAAATACGCTTTAAATCTTAGTAAAAATTAATTACTCCTGGTGGACCCCCCCCCCCTTCTGGCTAAATTATGTGGTGGTACTCTATCTTCTTCGCTTAATATGGCCTCGAATGGAAATTTATAGATAACTATTTCAACCAGAACGGCCGGTATAGAAATTTGACTCCTAGCATGCATGATAATGATATCGAACTAAAACTGCTTTTACGCCTTATGCGGCAAAGGACAGAGCGGCTGATAAATCAGAGGCTTATAATACCTACCATAAAATTTGACCTTCTAAGAAAGTCATAGTATTAGTCACAATTGTCGAAACAAAATGCATAAAACACGTTTTTGGCAACATTTGACTTTTGTTGATCGAACCAGAATAAAGTATCATGGTAGCGGTGTTAATATTCTTTATAATAGGCAACCGACATGTCTTAAATTCAGAGCTCATTAACCACATGGAATTTCAAGGTAATCAAAAAAATATATCCTTGGCACTGTCTTAATAGTTGTTCTTTATGGTAATTCTTTTGTCACAGAAATGATTAACTGTTAATCGACTGGAGCCTCAACCTACTTCCTATGTGCTAGGTGTCAGTAAGGGTGTGATCATGTTGGGTCTTCTTTGGCAGTACCCCGAAAATCCCAAACTTAAGTTGAAATTTAAAACAAACAAACATTATTGCTTTGCAGATTGTGCAAGATATATCTGCAAAACCAGCCCTAATAAACTGACTCATGATTTTTTCCATTACCTGTTAAATTCTAAGAACTATTGAATGTCATTCAAGGTTTCAATTTAGGGGAGGGGTATTTTTCTCCTCTAGATCTTTTTTTCTCCCTTCTAGATTTTGAAAAATTGCCTTTTTGGTATTTCCTGTGAATATCCCTTTTTTAAATATTCGCATTCACAGATAAAAAAAAATCGCTATTACATTCCCCTCCTCATCATTTTCAGGAAACATTTTCATTCCAACTCTTTTCAAATATAATAACGGCTACCATAACAGTTTGGGGCCTGACCGAGACCCAAATATAGCCCTAGGCTATTTACAAAATTTCATCGATTTTAGTAGTGTGTAGCCAATTTGCAATATCTTATCATCAATAATTGGTTCGTAATACCAACTTGTAAAAAACAACAACACATTCAGCAAAATTTTGAAAGGCGTTGTGGTCAGGCATATTTTTGATGTTATCCACATATATAACTATGATTAGGCTTAAGCACTAATTACCATTATTTACGAATATTTCAATTTTCGCCTAGCTTTGTTTTGGATAATATTGAAAAGTGGCTTTTAAAATATTTAAGGTGATATTCAAATTTCGTTTACTGTCTTTGTAAATCAGAGTGCAATCTTGTCGTGGCGAGCCATAGTGTGATGCCTGATGCAATTCAAAGATGTCACTCGTATAAATTCTTCATTGTAATCCTTTTAATCCCCTTATTTTTTCTCTGAATTGTTTAAAATTTCATGATTTGCTTAATTGTATTCCCACTCGTTTATAGGCCAAGGAACCTTTGTGGGGATTAGTTACAATAACCTGTAGTTATTGTAACTCTAATTCATCTTCAGTATATATAAAATCAACTGTATGTCTGTGTATGTATATCCTGTATATGTTACTACACCGTTCATCTGATCCCCACGAAAATGTAAGATGTTGTTGAGCACACTCTTGCGAAGGGTTTGGGTGTAAAATTCCTCCTCCCCCCAAAGCTTCCTTAATATTTTTCGCACTGACTGAAATTAGAAACCCATGAACACAAATGCTTGACAGTTTCTTCCGTTCACATTATTCATGTTTAATATACTGTTAACGGGTCAGTTAATTTCCAATTCTATAATCTAATTCTGTCTATAATTTGACTTACGAAGTTACAAAATTTTTTTTTTCAATAAATTCTCTGAATTTGGTGTTCAACAGTTTCCATAATTTGTTATTCAGCCAAATTTTTTAAATACTTCGAAATTTAAAAATATTATATTCCGAACAAGCGAAAGCTTAAAGAGGGTTGAGTGTTTTTTTTTAGTGAGCAACGTATTTAGTTCAATTTAATCGGTCGTTACTTTATATGAGGGGAAAATTTTCCAGGGACGTTGTTGGAGGGAATTTCTTGGGATTTTTTTTTTTGGGGGGGGGAGTCCTTGAATTTCCTTTCTTTTGAAATTGCAGCAACGCGCGACGAGTAAGCTAGTCTTATATATATATATATATATATATATATATATATATATATATATATATATATATATATATATATATATATATATATATATATATATATATATATATAATTACAAATAGATCTCATCTTATCTGAAAACACTTTTAGCAGTAATACAATGAACGTATTTTTTTTTTTAGCATCATCAAAATTAACAGTTCTCAGGGGTAAATGTTGTAATGAGTATCTTGTAGAGTTTACTCATTAAATCCAGTTATTTTCATGAAAATTAAAAAGAAATAAATGATATTTTTCATTAAGTTATTTCTTACTAAGGGGGTTGAGGCGGAAAGTACACAAGAGATAGAATTGTAAATCTCCGGTAAAAGACTTTCGACCATGGCAATTACAATGGGAACTCCGTTTTGCTTCTTAGCTTTTCCTTTTCCAAAATGGCAAACCATATGGCACTCTACGATGGGGTTATTACGACGAATTTTTTAGAGACAGTAACTTTATTTGGGCTGTTAAACACTTCTCTGCGATTGTGACTTTGTGGTAGCCTGATAGTTCTAGCAGAAAAACAAAAATAATTAAGAGTATACATCCTAACTTAACTGACCTATCTAACTGATTATGTAGTCCTAAGTTTACTCACATTTCATTACCATGAACTATTTGACACTTCATTTAAATCCAGTTAAAACACTAATTTTGTCACCTGTTTTCAAATTTCGCCTTATCAAGATTCCGCCTCATTATGCACCCTTTAAAGGTCCATAGTATCGAATTGATCATATCAGATAACAGTTAAAAAAGAGCCTCTTTCCCTCTTTTTCAAGATGGGAGGTGGCTCAAAATCTCTAGTTGAGGATTTTACACCATGAAAACTCGATTGGTTATCTTAGAACTCGAATTTCCCGCCATTTTGCCCTCTCTGGGCAAAGAATTGATATTACATTGCTTTAATGTGGCAAGAACTCTTTTGTTTC
Organism: Artemia sinica; assembly: GCA_027921565.1. NCBI lineage: Eukaryota > Metazoa > Arthropoda > Branchiopoda > Anostraca > Artemiidae > Artemia > Artemia sinica. The sequence goes on from CM051272.1 coordinate 26,000,362, forward strand.
TTAAAATACGGGCTAGATATAGCGATCTCCATCCAATGAGCCCTCTTCCAACATGCTGTGACCGCTGGTTCGATACAATTTCTTCAGAAATAAAAAAGGGGGAAAAGACGCATCGGTGCTATCTATGCAGAAAAGGCATTTTCGTAGCGGACTGTAATTCTCCTGTTTAGGGGCTTTGACCACGGTGATTCCTACGATATACTTTTCATTTTAAGTCGACTCCATTTTCGTTGAGTTTCAGGCTTTTTTCTCAAAATTCCCGTAAATTTGTTTTTGCAATAATCTTTTACTATTATGATTAACCGACATAATTGTTACCATTCCTGTATCATTTTTAAATAGTAATTTCTTCTCACCATACTTTTTTTTAACGCTAACCTTCTGGTCACTATAGGCCGTGTACCGGTTTTTACTAGCAGTGGCGTAATTTCGTCGAATTCCTGGGGGGGGGGGGGGAAATGTTTTTCCAAATCAAGTGAAAACTAAAAAATTAGCCATATAGTACCATACAGGCAAAGATATTCTAAAGAAAAGTGACCCGTTTCTGCGGATGCTTGAATTATGCAGGCTTATCTTAGTTTTTGAACAAACTAAATTTCAGCTGGGTGGGGGTGGGGGGGGGTAAACTGGGGTTGCAGGAGACCAGGGTCCGGGAGGGGCAGTTGCTCCCTGCCCCAAAGCAAATTAAGCCATGGGTGTCCATATGGAGGGAGGGGGCAGAGGGGGGCTCCACCCCCCCCCCCCTGGCTGAATGATGCTGCCTTATATTTTATATTTTTGTTTTAATATTTCTAATATACAGTATTGGAAGTTCCGATTAGACCAGCTAAGCCCCCCCCTAAAATCCAGCTTATGGGCTCCAATGAATTACGCCCCTGTTTAGGCTACTAGGTAGCTGCTATCACCACAGCGTCCACAGCCATGATTTGGTTCTGAATAACTGTCTAAATAACAGTTTATAGAATTAGCAGTATGATCATTCTCTATCTCTCCCATTATAAAAACCCGGACAGGGGTGCGAGTGCTCCGGAGAACGTTTTTGCAGATAGAAACATAGGCGTTATCAGATCTTTTCGCGGGTAGACAAGTCAGACTTCTCTTGGACGCGAAACTTGGCTTCAACGTTGGAACACTAATTTTGAAGAAACTAATTTTAAATTAATTTATTCCAATACATACATGAAAATCGGTAGTTAGTAGTGTAATGTTATTATTAGATGTTTTTAGGAATTAAAAATAGGTCTCGAAGTCTCAAGTTGGTTTCAAAGGCATTTTGAGAAAGTTTCTGCCAAAATACGTGTTCCAGGGTAATTGGACCGCTAATGGCAGATCTAATGGCAGATATATATATATATATATATATATATATATATATATATATATATATATATATATATATATATATATATATATATATATATATATATATATATAATATATATATATATATATATATATATATATATATATATATATATATATATATATATATATATATATATATATATACTACGGAAACTTTACGAAAAAGAAAGTTTTTTTTAAAGAATAGTAAAGGCCATCAGTAGAAATAGAAGCCTACAATAATTCAAACTCAAAACGACCAGAAATTATTATTAAAGAATAAAAAAGGAAAAGAGAATAATTGGTATGGCGGTAACACTGCATATAAATTTATATGAATGTATATATAGTGGGCTGTAATAATGCAAAAGGTAAATATAACATTGGTTTAAGAATGGAAAGAAAGACAAGGAATAAATTTACGACGATAATCAAGTAAAAAATAAGTTTTATTTGAACAATGCCATAAGGCGATGACATTTGATTATGATGTTTGGTGCTTCGCATTGATATTTCAGTTTTAAAAGTTTTATTTTAAATAAATTTTAAAAAAATTTACCCCTTTGTTCAAAAAAATAGATAATCAAATATTTAAACTACTAAAACTAAAATAATTACTTGCTAGTTTATTTTCCTTGATAGGTACGTCTCTCGATTTCTCGATTCTTAAATTTTACTTCGAAATATGCACGTGTGCGCAAAAAAATCTTATAAACTGTTCAAAGGGGAAGTCCTCGCAGCCAGTTTCCCAATTCAGGTCTTTGCACTCAAGCCATATTCGATTGATTATGTTTGTCGGATCAACCTATTTTGCGCCCCCCCCCCTAAAAAAATCCTGGATCCGCCCCTGAAACCATCACACCTACCCCACCAGTTATTAGAAGAAGAAAAAATTCCTTATTTTCACAAATTTCATCAACCCCCCGCCCCCTTTTTTATAAAATCCTACATAGGCCGATCAGTTGAGTCCACGTAAATAATAGATTAAGTCATAATTTGTATATAAATTAATTCATACCTGTGAGATGGGACGCTTGCAAACCACTTGGCTGGCTCACCAAGTTTTTTTCTGCTTTCGCAATTACGAATAATGCACTTGGTAACCATTTCTCAGTGATTGACGATAACAGACTGATCCGCTAAGGCAGAAACAAGTGGGAGGAGCTTTTTGTTCGCACCGAGACCGAAGACCAGAAATTATCTGCGATAAGCTTACTGTCTATAAACTGTGGTCTAAATAGGCTATTCTGGAGTTTTTAGCATAGTTATCAGCCAACAGCAGGGCCATAAACCAATAGTGTTGGTATGTTTGGGTTAATGCAGTTACTAGTTTTTCTTACTTTTTTTTATTTTTACATTAGTACGCATGGAATTCAAATAAAAAATGTGAGATTGACTGGGGAATCATCTCAAAACTGACCCGTTCATTCAGAACAAAGTCTTGTACAATTGTAAACCTAAACAACTTTCCGTTGAACACTTTGAACGATTTTGTCATGTAAAAACGTATCTCTCGGTTTAACTACCGATCTCTTTGCTATATACAAGACTAAATTTAATGCAATCAAACAGTTCGTGGTAACGTGGCTCAATAGTAACCGCAACTCTAAAAAACGGAATTTTGATACCAATAGATACATCAGAAGAATCAGATTTTTATGCTGATTTCAAATATATAAGTTCCATCAAATTTAGTCCTACTTATCAAAAGTTACGCGCCTGAGAAAATTTGCCTTATTTTCGAAAAAAGGGAGAAACAACCCCTAAAAGTCATAGAACTTTATTGAAAACCACACCATCAGATTCAGCGTATCAGAGAACCCTACTATAGAGGTTTCAAGCTCCTATTTGCAAAAATGTGGAATTTTGTATTTTTTGCCAGAATAAAGATCACAGATGCGTGTTTTTTTTTGTTTTTTTTTTTTCAGGGGTGATCGTATCGATCCAGTAGTCCTAGAATATCATGAAAAGGGTTCATTTGAACAGAAATTAAAAGTTTTAGTGCTCTTTTTAAGTAACCAAAACAATTGGAGGGCAACTTGGCCCCCTCCCACGCTCATTTTTTTCCCGAAGTCACCCAATCAAAATTTCAAGATAGGCATTTTGTTCAGCATAGTCAAAAATCTAATTTATGTGTCTTTGAGGATGACTTAATCCCCCACTGTCCCCGGGGGGAGGGCTGCAAGTTATAAACTTTGCCCATTGTCAAACAGTTCGTGATAACGAACTGTAAGTAAGGAGCGACCCGGCTCAATGGTAACCGAAACTCTAAAAAACGGAATTTTGATACCAATAGATACATAAAAAGAATCAGATTTTAATGCTGATTTCAAATATATAAGTTTCATCAAGTTTAGTCTTATCCATCAACGGTTACGCGCCTGAAAAAATTTGGCTGATTTTAGAAAAAAAGGGGGTAAGACCCCCTGAAAATTATAGAAACTTAATGAAAATCACACCATCATATTCAGCGTATCAGATAACCCCACTGTAGAGGTTTCAAGCACCTATCTACAAAAATGCGGAATTCTGCATTTTTTGCCAGAACAAAAAAGATCACGGATGCGTGTTTATTTATTTTTTTTTCTTCTTTTCCAAGGGGTGATAGTATCGACCCAGTGGCCCTAGAATATCGTGGGAGGGCTCGTTGGAACGGAAATTCAAAGTTCTAGTGCCCTTTTTAAGTGACCAAAAAAATGGAGGGTAACTAGGCCCCCTCCCACGCATTTTTTTTCCCAAAGTCACCCGATCAAAATTTTGAGATAGCCATTTTGTTCAGCATGGTCGAAAATATGATAAATATGTCTTTTAGGATAACTTAATCCCCCAAAGTCCCCGGGGGAAGGGCTGAAAGTTATGAACTTCACCCAATGTTAACATATAGTATTGGTTATTGGGAAGTATACAGACGTTTTCAGGGGGGTTTTTTTCTGGTAGTGGGGGGAGGGTTGGGTCGGGGGTTATGTGGGGGGATCTTTCCATGAAAGAAGTTTTCATGGGGGAAGGGACATTGCTATGAAGAGGGCACCGGATTTCCCAGCATTATTTTAAAAAAAATCAGAAATTAAATAAAAAAACAAGTTTTTCAACTGAAAGTAAGGAGCAACATTAAAACTTAAAACGAACAGAAAATATTACGTATATGATTGGGTTCAGCCGCTAGTCAATACCTCGCTCTTTAAGCTAAAAATTTTTCGGTACTTTCATAAGAGCTATTTATTCTAATTAACGGCCTTTGTGATTAAGGGGTCATTTTTAAAGAATTGGAACAAAATTCGAACTTTAGCTTAAAGAACAAGGTATTAACTAGGGGGCGAACCCCCTAATATACGTATAAAAAATATATGAATATCGAAGTTCGTTACGTAAGTTAATTCGTAAGTTACGTATATTTATTACTAATAAAAACGTTCGTAAATAAAATTAAACAACTTTCGAGAAAGCCATTTAACCAAATAAAAGTAAAATTAATATGAAAATTTTGTTGTAATTATTCATGTACGGTGAGCCAAAATCAAAACCTGTATTAATCCAAAAACGTTCAAAAATTAAATACAAAAAAAAAGGTTTTTTTTTAACTGAAAGTAAGGAACGACGTTAAAACTTAAAACGAACAGAAATTATTCCGTATATGAAAGGGGCCGTCCCCTCCTCAACGCCTCGCTTTTTACGCTAAAGTTTTTTATTGTTTAAAAAAAAATAGAGTTGTGTGACAGAGTCAAACTTTAGCGTAAAGAGCGAGGCGTTGAGGAGGGGACAGCCCCTTTCATATACGGAATAATTTCTGTTCGTTTTAAGTTTTAACGTCGTTCCTTACTTTCAGTTAAAAAAAAACTTGTTTGTTTTATTTAATTTACATATAGTATTGGTTATTGGAAAGTATACAGGCGTTTTCAGGAGGAATTTTTTTCTAGTGGGGGGGGGGTCCGGGTCAGAGTAGGGGTTACGGGGGAGGATCTTTCCATGGAGGATATTTCCTTGGGGGAAGGGACATTTCTATGAAGGGGGCGCCAGATTTCCCAACATTATTAAAAAAACGATCAGAAATTAAATAAAAAAATAAGTTTTTTTCAACTGAAAGTAAGAAGCAACATTAAAACTTAATTCGTAAGTTACTTAAAACGTAAGTTACATCAGAACAAAATTTCGAGAAAGCCAATTAGCCAAAAAAAGGAAAATTAATATGCGAATTTCGTTTTAATTATTCATGTACGGTGAGCCAAAATCAAAGCTGCATTAATTCAAAAACGTTCAGAAATTAACTAAAAAAAAACAAGTTTTTTTAACTGAAAGTAGGGAGCGACGTTAAAACTTAAAACGAACAGAAATTATTCCGTATATGAAAGGGGCTGTCCCCTCCTCAATGCCTCGCTCTTTACGCTAAAGTTTGACTCTGTCTCACAACTTAATTTTTTAGAACAATAAAAAACTTTAGCGTTAAGAGCGAGGCGTTGAGGAGGGGACAGCCCCTTTCATATACGGAATAAATTCTGTTCTTTTTAAGTTTTAATGTCGCTCCTTACTTTCAGTTAAAAAAAACTTGTTTTTTTTTTAGTTAATATCACTAAAGAAGTGACTCTTCTTCAGGTAAAATTCCCTTTTTCATAGAGCCAGCTAAAAGTAGCACCAAAAAAGTACTCCGTTTCGGTCAAGAAGTACCATAAGAAAAAAGATATATACCACAGCTCATGTAAAAGAGCCACTCATTTTACGCTACTTGCATAGGCTTGCAACGGTACTGCTTGACGGAGAGGGAATCAGCCAAAAAATCTAAATTCCCCACTAAATTTGGCTCTGGAGACGTCAGTAATAAAAATATAATATACTTTTTTCAAACAAGGTCTGTAGGGAAGAATAGCGATTATTATCTGGCGCTTTGAATTAACAAGAGGGTAGCAGAACCAGTAGTACATGCCAATCCCCTCTCTTTTTTATATCAACAGGCGGCTCTGATTGGATGATACCCCCATTCCAGCCAGCTCCAAATGAATATGCGGTTGCAAACAAAAAAAATAAAAAATAAAATAAGTACGCTTTCCTAGGTGTTTACCCCATCGGGTAAACTTAACTAGCTGTTTAAACCATTTGGTAAACATAGCTAGCTGTATACCTACGTTTTTGCCCTGATACTTTTGGCAGATATTGACACAAAGAAAAGGAAGCTTTGTAGAAGAAGTTGAGTGGATGCACATATGAAACTCAGTCATTTGTCCCAGATCAAACCATGCCTTTAAAGGTTATTGGTGATCTTTGGTGTTGCTACAACAAACCTTATTAGTTCTCTTGTAAATCCTTTGGATCATTTCCAAGGAGCTGTGAAAACCCGACCATAAAGTGGGCAACCATGTTTGCCTACGGGTCTAATGAAGAACTTTAAGTAGGTGGTTGAGCTAGGTGGAGAAGCCACCTAAGGGTCAAGTTTGGCTGCTTTTGGTTCCCTATCAAAGACGTGCTTTGTTTGTATTAAATAAAAAAAAACTAGTTTTTTTAACTGAAAGTAAGGAGCAACATTAAAATTTAAAACGAACAGAAATTATTCCGTATATGAAATAGGCTGTCCCCTCCTCAACGCCTCGCTCTTTACACTAAAGTTTTCTTGTTTAAAAAATAGCGTTGTCAGAAAGAGTCAAACTTTAGCGTAAAGAGTGAGGTGTTGAGAAGGGGACAGCCCCTTTCATATACGGGATAATTTCTGTTTGTCCCCTTCTCAACGCCTCGCTCTTTACACTAAAGTTTTCTTGTTTAAAAAATAGCGTTGTCAGAAAGAGTCAAACTTTAGCGTAAAGAGTGAGGTGTTGAGAAGGGGACAGCCCCTTTCATATACGGGATAATTTCTGTTTGTTTTAAGCTTTAATATTGCTCCTTACTTTAAACTTGTTTTTTCTTATTTAATTTTTGAACATTTTTGAATTAATGCAGGTTTTTGATTTTGGCTCACCGCACATGAATAATTAAAACAAAACTTGCCTCCATGGAAAGATCTTCCCACATAACCCCTGACCCCCCCCCCCACTACCAGAAAAAATCCCCCTGAAAACGTCGGTATACTTCCCAATAACCAATACTATATGTAAACATTGAGTAAAGTTCATAACTTTCAGCCCTCCCCCCGGAGGCTTTAGGCGGTTAAGTCATTCTAAAAGACATATTTGTCATATTTTCGACCATGTTGAACAAAATGGCTATCTCAAAATTTTGATCAAGTGACTTTGGAAAAAAATGAGCGTGGGAGGGGGCCTAGTTGCCCTCCATTTTTTGGTCACTTAAAAAGGGCACTAGAACTTTTAATTTCCGTTCGAATGAGCCTTCTCACGATATTCTAGGAACACTGGGTTGATACGATCAGCCCTGGGAAAAAAAACAAACAAAAAACAAATAAACACGCATCCGTGATCTTTCTTCTGGCAAAAAATACAAAATACCACATTTTTGCAGACAGGAGCTTGAAACCTCTCCAGTAGGGTTCTCTGATGCATTGAATCTGATGATGTGATTTTCACTAGGGTTCTATGACTTTTTGAGGATGTTTCCCCCTTTTTTCGAAAATCAGGCAAATTTTCTCAGGCGCGTAACTTCTGATGGGTAAGACTAAACTTGATGAAAGTTTAGTCTTTTATATTTGAAATCAGCATTAAAATCTGATTCTTTTGATGTATCTATTGGTATCAAAATTTCGTTTTTTAGAGTTTTGGTTACTATTGAGCCGAGTCTCTCCTTACAGTTCATTACCAAGAACTGTTTGATATTTCTGTAAACTTAAACAGAAATGTGTGTGTAAAACACCCTTAAAAAAGACAAATTAATTTGTAGACTAACAAACTTCAAATGAATAAAAAATTATCCCCTTGATAAAATCAGCTGTTTTGAAATACTATATCGATAGCATAGTTTATATAGATAGCACTAATTATATAAACTGTGATTGATAGAGACAAAGTTATTAATTTGATGGACTAGGGATGCAGGAGTCGTTCGTTCCAATTATACTGGTTTTTGAAATGTCACGCCAATTTTCAATTCTTGAAAAATTATAATTTGTGACGAAAAGAAGATACCTAAAGTTGAGGAATTAAGAAACCAGTTCATCGATCTGATTACTGAAGAAGCAACTGCAAAGCTGGGAAAAGGCTTGAATTCCGTGTTAATAAACTCTTAATTTTTCCATTTTTTTCTCATGTGGCTATTGCCAGAGGGTACAAGAAATAATTATTTACTCGTCATTTTTCAAGTTTTTTTTCTCTCAATCTTGGAAAACCACAAATATTGGCATGAGCATAAAACTTTGGCATCAAATGCGGTTTGTCAAGGCCGCAGTTCTCTTTCGCCGATCATACTAATGGCTTCGACTTTTAACCATAAGGTCATTATCTATTTTGAGATGGTTAGATAACGTAATAGTACTATTTATTCGACCTTTTTAAGAACTGGTGTCTTAAATTTGTTTTTTTTTTACATATGAAATGAACATTTTAATTTGTTTGCATTTATTTGAATTTTATGCATCTCGTCTTCCTTCATTTTATTTTCTTTTGTCGAGTTTCTAAAATTGAGAAGAGCTGAGAAAGGTTCCAAAATGTAAGTTTTTAAAGCTTGAAAATTGAGTATTCAAAATAACTACAAATTTTTTGCTTACCTTTATTAAAAAAATAGCGTCGGGTCTAATTAAGAGTTTCCGGTAGATGGAACATATCGTCCCTGTTAATTTTGTGCAAGATTCAGTGCTTGAAACTCTAGGCTCCGGGCTTAAGAGCCCTAACTAACTATACGAGAAAGCAAAAAAAAAAAAAAAATTGGGAGCGCCATCTAACGACTTTCATTTCGTCAATGGCAATATTGATATTGCCTCAGGTTTAACTCTAGACAAAATCAGGGCCACTATTGGGTTATTTTGGATTCCCTGGCATCGTTAGCAACCGCCACGGTTTCACCCACAACTTGAGGGTGTATGGTAAGTCATGAAAAGAAAGTTCAAATTCACCTAAGAAAGAAAGATTTCACAGTCAACGCAGTAGCATTGACTAAGTAAAGAACGATCTGTTTCCCATGTATTGTTATTCATCAACAGCTCTTCAGATATTGTAAGTATCTTCTCTACCTTCCCCTGTTGATCAAGAAAACATCGACAAGAAATATAGTTTTTTTTTGTATCACTGTGAAAATGGACTCATCAGAGGTGTGTCATTTTATTAATTCTTATGCTGTAGTTTTATTGAATTATGTGTAAACTCTTTTTTTACTTCCTATGTTATAGTTTTGTTTGTGTTTTGCATTTTCTCTTTTTCTTTATTTACTTCTCTATTACAGTATTTTGATGTTTTATAAAGGGGATAGAAATAAATTGTTATTATTATTATTAATGTTGTGTTGCTCACTAGACTATAAGTTCAGCAATTGGTATCACCCTTCAAGGCAACCCTGCAGTGCTAACAATGGCAGTTCTAGCAACTCTTACCCCTTGGCAAAATCCTGATCAGCGCCCCCTTGTAATCCAACAATTCCCTCTACTTTATTTAACAAAAACAAATTACAAAGCGATTATAACCGTTAAATTATTTATTGAAAATTCTGCGCCCCTAAAATTTCTGCAATCGGGACAAGTGGCCCCTCTGTCCCCCCTTAAAACCGCCTTTGAGTGCTATTTACTGTCCAACCGTGTTTGAATGCTGTTCTAACCATGCTGGAACGATCGTGTATGATTAATTTATAGTGCGCTCTGTTTCCCTTTTTTGTTGTTGATACACTGTCAGTTATTTCATAGTAGGGTGAAAAGCACACATACAAAATAAGCAAATTATAAGAAAATCGTAAAGAATCCCCATTCCCCGTTGACGGATATTCTTCCTTCATGCGAATATTTCTCTTGAAATATTGGCAAATATTCTGTTTTGCGATCTTCAACGATATGGAATCAGTACTTATTGTTCAGTATGATGACTTGTGGAAATGTTATCGAATTCAACATTTTTTAATTCCATTTAATCCGCCCAATAAACTTCTTATCAAATTATTTCATTTAAGCAATTTCACGTGTGCAATAAAGTAATTTTGTTTTAGTGTTATTGGCACCCCAGCACCCGATTCGGTAACAGCTATACCCCCATCTACCATGAGAATTTTTCTTGGTAATCCGGATGAAGACTTCGTAGCAGAAAAGGTCAAGATAGGTGATCCATTGACCCTAGTGGTAGCTTTAGAAGAGCAAGATGTTTATGGAATGAAAATCACAGACTGTTCTGTCAAAGATGGTATTGGATGGGGCGAACAAATGCTATACAACAGCCAAGGGTAAGTTTCATTGAGGTATCAACTTTCTACAGTTTGAATTTTGTCCCAGTTCTTTAAGAACGACTCCTGAAACACAAGGGTCGTTTAATTAGAACAATAATAATCTTTTTTAAAAGTACTAAAAACTTGAGCGTGAAGAGCGAGTATTGAGGAGAGGGCAACGTCCCTCATATACGTAATAGTTTCTGACCTAAGCCTACAGTTTTTATATACACAAGCTAAACCTTGATTTAGTTTATAAATTAGCTGAGGGATGACTCAATGCAAGAACTAGTTAAGTTTTGATTCGGTACCAAAGCAAGTTAAGCCGTTGCTCAGTGTAAAATCCTGCTCAAACCTGATTCAGTGCAAGAACTAGCTAAGTGATGACTTGATACAAAAATAATCGAAGTTTTGACTCGCCTTAAAAACGAGCTAAGCCCTGACTCAGCCTTGATTCAGGGCAAAAACGGGCTAAATTGACGCTTCGCATAAAACAACATGATAATACAATCTAAGTCTGAGTGGCGGAATTTTGTTGACACTTAACGAAAACGAGTTAAGTCCTGATTCAGTACAAGAAGGAAGAAGTCATCTCTTTGTTCAGAAATGAGCTTAGTTTCGATTTGATGTAAAAAGAACCAAATTCTGACCCAGTGTGAATTTGAGCTAAGCCTTGATTTGGTAAAAAATGAGCTAAGCAATGACTTGGTGCAAAAATGAGTGAAGTCCTCACTCTATGGAAACACTTGTTAAGTCATCAAAGGGTGCAAAGACAAGCTAATTCTATGCTGGTTGGCTCGGTGAATGCTGGCGACTCAAAGTAAAATCGAGCTAAACCCTGGCATGGTGCAAAATAGACAACGTCCCGGTTCAATGTAAAACAAGCTGTCTTGTTTCGGTATAAAACGAGTTTAGTGCCGGTTTGGTGGAAAAACAATTTCAGTCCTAATTCGGAGCAAAAATGGCTTTAGTCCTAACCCGGTGTAAAAACAAGCCCCAAGTCCAAGCTATACTTGGCACTCTCCCACTGTCAACTATTTTAAACAGATTTTTAGGCTGTTAAAATCTTTTTCGGAACACGCAACGACTTTCAATGTTTGTGATTAGAGGCACAAGGCGGGCCTGTGGTCTCTCCAAGACAGCCCTCACAGCCAACATTTTGGCATAAACGTCATGGAGCATGTACCATCAGCCAAGAGAACAGAGGGGGGGGGGGAGATTATCAGAGGCGTAGACAATTTCTGAGCCCTACTTGCCTTCCATACGAAAATACTCGGATCTGTTTAAGATTTCGTGTGCATATTGTTCACTAAAAAAAAAAAAAAAAAAAAAAAAAAAAAATCTCTGCATCTCTGAAATGTAATTTGTGAACCCTTTGCTTTTCTTTGTTTTGAAATGTTTACATTTCTCAACTAATTTTTCCTTGAATGAAATAACCTGCCTATCAAGTTTCAAACGAATTTTAACGCTTTTAATTTGTCAGTCACCTCCCCGGTAAAATACCACAGAAGTTAATAATCTTAGATGATCGGTCGTTTCAAGTTTAAATTGCCTGTCCATTTTAATTTTTGTTCATTTTGAGTTTCAATTTTCCTTTGTAGTAACTTTTATCTGTTTTAAGTTTGACTTACTGTAGGACTTTATTTCTGCTCATTCTAGATTTTGATGTCACTCTTTACTTTTCTTTGTCAGCTTCTTTTGGAAAATGCTTTTCTTTAATCAACACTATTTAGGGCCTACCAATGCTATGGCTTTGACTGTGACTTCTGAAGTTATCTCCAAGTTTAAATCAAAATCTATTTTATAGCACTAATTCAGGGTTGGTGGAATAATAGCGATACATAGCTTATCCCAAGAAAAAAAAATATATAAGAAATGCTGTCTCATGATACTTAATAAAAATCCTTCCAGGAAGCATACTGCCTAATGGCACTTCCTGCACCAATTTATGTATTTAAAAAAATGTAATGTCTCTTACCTACAGTTATATGACAATAATTAGCAAGTAAAAAAAATCGTGGAAGCGTTGCATGATGATGTCACAGTTGAACCCTAAAGGTTATTATCTCACTTTGAATAACTGTGTAACATAATTTAATGAAAGAAATTACTTTCACACGAACATTAGGGAAAGAAAAATCAGAAAAAAGCACTGATTTGTATAGTTCAACATAACGGAATGGGAGGTGGTGGTAACTATGAGAAAAAGCGAAATCTACTATAAAAATATAATGTGTAATATCAGTATAACGACCAACATGAGAAGCAAAGAACTTGCCCAAGGAGGTAGTAAATTGCATACACTGCTACAATGAAAAGATAGCCGCCAAACGGGTTACATTTCCACCATATCTTACAAATAAATGATCACATCAGTATTTGAGAGCTCAACCCAAAAAATAACATTCCACAAAAAAAAAAAACAGATATAAAAATCATGCTCGTAAAAAAAGATTAGGCCTACTTTAATGACTTTCTTAAAGGAGTAAATATCACCAATATTTTTTATGTTCTTATAGAAATGGTTCCAACTTCAGTTGGAAGAACCGTCGACAGTGTTTAAGCGACCAGCGGGATTTTAAACTCTATAGAGGACTGAGTGTCATAACCGTGAAAACAGGATCTCAAGCATACCCAGCTATTTAAACATGCTACGTGTATACTGTGTTGCAGGCTAGATATCACAGTTTATATAATTATCCAGTATGATCTTTCTCTATCTCACCCATTATAAAAACCCGGACCAAGGTGCGAGTGCTCCAGAGAACGTTTTTGCAGATAGAAACATAGGCGGCATCAGATCTTTTCACGGGTAGACAAGTCAGACTGTGATCTAATCGGAAACAAGTGGAAACCCGCTATTACGAATAATGCACATTGTTGGAAACAATCGGAAACAGACTAACCCGCTAATGCAGAAAGAAGTGGGAGGAGCTTTTTGTTCGTACCGAGAATGAAGACCAGAAATGATCTGCGATAAACTTACTGGATAATTCTATAAACTGTGCTAGATATGAACAAAAGCCTAAAAAGCGCCCGGAAACAGGCAGTATTCTTAAACGCTCTTATGTGTTTGTTACTGAATCCCAGGCTTTAATAGTCGGGGAGCCAAAGTTGAAAATCTGACAAAATAGCAATCTGAGGGGGACAAGTGATTTGAGAGAGGTTTTAGACTAAATCGACCATGCTGATTATGAATATCTCGGGAATATAAGCGCCAAAGGTGCGCTTGGTGGTTTTTTGCACCTAAGTTCGTTGATTTTTCTATTTCACTCAGACTAAGTCCAGCTTTCTACTAGAATGTTGTAGTTGTCTCTTTTATACCTAGCCAAAACATTAAGCGATCGTTAATTCCAAAACATTAGCCAAAACATTAGGAGATCGTTAAACACCAAAAAAAAAAAAAAAAAAAAAAAAAAAAAAAAAAAAAAAAAAAAAAAAAAAAAAAAAAAAAAAAAAAAAAATCCTGCTCCAAGCACTACAGCTTCATTATAAGATCAAATTTCAAAGCTGCTTTCATAAATGTCTTCTTCCCCACAGAATATGCAAAGCTCGTCGTGTCAGTGCCACTAAGGCAGTGTAGAAGTCCAATGCTGTCAATAAAGTCCCGTGGAATAGAAATAGCTAGCTCGTGCACAGGGAAAATTCTGTCAGGAAATTGGAGGAATAGCTCCTTTTTGTTTTCTTTCGTAGCTAACAGCGTAGAGGAGTGTTGCAAAAGTATTACCAGAATATTTGTGTCATTGGCCCAAACAATAACAGAAGAACTTCCATTCCTAAAGCTGGAAGCAACATGGACTGCTACAGGCATGTCTGCTTCTTCATGTGTGCTTGCAAGCTCAAGACTAAGAGGAGGCAAAGGTTCCAGGGATCCTTTTCTGTTGGGGGGCAATATCCCAACATGTCGACGATCAGGGAAACATCCAGCAAGTATAATATCAAAGTTCTTACTTTTACTTCCAACATTGCTCCAAAACTCATAAATAAAAGCCACCAAGTTAGCTTTGCAGGAAGAACTTCTAAGAATTGATTGCCAGGAATCACTGAGTTTGATGCTGTCACTATTTGTGGTACTGAACTTCAAACTCAGCTCACCCCTTCGTCTATGGCAGCCACTACTGTCTTTTAAGCACACTGGTGAGCCGGTTCGGTCCTTGATTCCATAAATTCCATCATACCGGTCAGAAACCACATGCAGTTGGCATAGATTTTCTGGGAGCTGAGTAAAAACCTTGCACATCAACCTTCTTGAAAAATCAGACAATGTCTCATCCCTTGACGGAGTCATAGTCCTTAAGAGCGGTATAAAGTCCAGAATGAGAGATAGCCTCGAATTGACATCAAACACTGGCAAAGAGCAGGCCTTAGAATCTAGGCAAGACAACCCTTATATAAAGTTTATCAGACCAGATTTCTTTCCTGTTCTTAATTGGAATCCCTCGGATTGCGCTTCGAACAATGCCGGGGAATACTGGAGGAGTTCATGCTGAAGTATTTTTTTTTTTTAGCATGTCAGTTGGTGATCCTGGATTTTTACCAACATTCAGCAGAACTTTTTTAACTGCTTCTAGTTCTTCTACAGGGTTAGCAAAAGTACGTTCTATGCCAAGCAAGCCTTTTTTGTAAGAAGTTTGGTTGCTGACAGTCCTTTCTTAGAGCATGGTACTTAGCATTGCACTTGCATCTGGTCAATATAAGTTCTCGGACACGTTTTATATCACTAACAGTGGGAAGCTGTCCTTTTCCATCGGTTTGGCAGATTTTGCATAATATTTTTTTTTTTTGGGGGGGGGGGCTATATAGAGCATCTAATTTTTTTCTGGCAAATGATTCCATGCTATCCTGCCAAATAGAGAAGAAATTTAGTACGGTACTAATGGTAACCTTAGAAAAAAAAAATTCAAGATTTTCATCATGATATATAACCGATCCATTTTCCGTATCTACAGACTATTATAGTCTATAATAGGACGCTATAAGCAGTGGAAGGACCTGGTGAAAAAAAATCTTCAAACCAGAAAGTAATTAAAGCCCCCCCGCCCCCTCCAGCAGTGATAAGAAGTCCAAAATGGAAGAAAAAAGACACTTCTTAGTGCTAAATTTCAATTTTTTCGCCTCTGTAAAGCATACTCATATTCAGTCTTGCTCCCTCAAAAGATGGAAAATGACAATTCTTAATGCTCCATTGTAGAGGCAATGGGCCTTGGAGGCCTGAGTCTCAACCCATTTGAGTCCGCCCTAAATAATAATAATAATGCTCCATTGAACAATTTTACAACTTTGTGGCATAGTATTGGGCATTGCAGCATAGTATTGGCCAAAAAGAAGGTACCACCAAACCTTCTTCCACCTAGCCTAAAATTTTTTTGTGCCACCTAATAGCACGTCCAGACTATCCGCTTTCTTGAAAAATGGGACGGAAATCTGGAAATGTGGACAGGTCTTCCATCCTCTTTTTCCGTTTTCTGGGCAGGAAGGATCAGAGGGTCCGAAAATGGAAAAATGGGACGGAAGACTGTAGTGGGGACAGCTTTTCTGGAAAAAATGACAGAAGAAGGAGACGGTTAAACATGATAAGTGATAAATAAAAATAGTTGTCTGATGTGGTTTAAAATAGAAAAAAGGTAAATTGTCTAACTGAGGCTCTAAAATTGTTTTCTATAGGTTTTGGCTCAGAAAAACAGATTTGATAAGGATGGCTGACAAACTTGTATCGATATTTTTTTAAAAACCGCCAAGTCTGGAGGGCTATTCCTTTTTCCGGATTTCCATCCCATTTTTCCAGAAAGCGGATAGTCTGGATGCGCTATAAAGTTAGTGACTTGAAGAGCAATGGTAAATAGTTAGATTCTTGACACACAAAAAAGGAAAGAGAAGACAGCCAAGTATTGTCAGTGTACCACCTTTGCTTGAATATGCTTGAAAAAAGCCTGTACCACCTAGGCTAGCTCACAAAAGAGCCAAGCACCTCGTAAAACCCTTCCCGTGGACACCCCTATAATTTACTGAATAATAGTAAGAAACAAGTTGCTTTTATCAGGGGGAACTAATCTGCACCTTTACCCTACTTTTAAACCACTTAAGTAAGCCTCTAACTATCCTTTGACCCCAAAACTGGTAAGACTTTTAGCCTATGCATTATAAATTTATATACCAAGGATTCCTGAAAGACGAGGCGAAACAATAAAAAGTGAAATACTGGTAAAAACAAACCATTGAGGATCAGATAATAGAGTTAATTAGCTTTTTAACCATCAATTTGCACCAGCATGGCAGATGGCAGTAAAGATAACCATAACAAAGCCACGAGAATGATGCAGTGTCATCTACTTAACACTGAACAAGTTAAGTTTTAAATTGTTTACCATAGATGATTGAGTCGAAACTTTGACCTCATATTAAAGTATGAAGCGCACATTGGTGGTCGCAATTCCCGAAATAAATGGAATCAGCATGTTCAAAAACATCGTTTCCAAAAGTCAGAACTCATGTACCAAAATGTTTTTTACAAATCGTTATTTGACGACTTTTTCAACTTTGGCTCCCCGACTATAAGACAATCTAACAACTAATACCATTGTGTTTTTGCAAGACACGCACCAGACTAACAAAGGAAGGAAAATTCCCAAGATACATGCTTTTATACTAAACTACATATGGATGGATAAAGAAAAAATGAAGAAGGAATCTGATTTAAAAAGGAAAAGACGTTTTTTTTTTAATTTTTCTCATTATTCCGCGATTACGGGCTACAAACATACTCCATATGAATCCTGAATGACGTGATTTCATCAATATAAACTCGCTGGTAATTACAGGAAGAAACACGTTTAAAAGTACCAGATCATGTTATATCTTCATGAACCCAGGGATATTTTGAATCCTGGGTTCAATGATTTAAATTCCTGTATGTAGGAGACAATGAAAAAGTTGCAAAATTCGATTTACTAAATAAATCTTGAATCTTTTCTTGAAATCTTTTCACCCTTAATCAAGAATGTAAATCGTCAACTGTGTGCTTCATCGATGTCTTAAAGTACCCCACCAGTACCTTCTTGTAAGTACCCCACGTATTGATGAGAAAATCGATTCCAGGATCTTTAAAATCGCTAAGGCACTGTCGGACGCACTATTTTTCATGCTGCTTGTGGTAACCTCTAGTTCATCCGAGGTGATCTTCCTTAAATTATGTAATACATCTCTAGCTACCGGTGGTGCGGATGCAAAAGATGGGTTTTCTTGACTTGGAAAATCGTATTGCACTAAGCTATTTCAATTTTTCAATTCGAATAGTAAATACTGTTTGAAACTTAAAGTTGTCAGATTACTTATAATTGAGAAAATTATATTCGAGTAAATTTAATTTCGGTTAAGTCACTTTAAACATTAAACTTTACTTTTGCTTAATTTGTGATTCTATGAGTAAATTAACAATTTATGATTTATTTATTATCTCTTGAGCGATAACTGATGATCTTAAGCGGTAAATATAAGCACCTTTAATAATATATAATCAATTCTGAACAGGAGGCATACTCCTTCTTTCGCCTTATTAATTAAAAAAAAAGTTTTTCTGATCGAAGTGAAGAGTGAAGGTGTGACACTTAAAACGAACAAAAATTGTTGCCTCGTAGTTTATACAACATATAAATGCAAAATTGGCCCCAGTAAACTGACTCGTTATATTTTCCTATATTTGTAGACAGTGAAAAAATAGCG
Source organism: Artemia sinica (assembly GCA_027921565.1). Classification (NCBI taxonomy): domain Eukaryota; kingdom Metazoa; phylum Arthropoda; class Branchiopoda; order Anostraca; family Artemiidae; genus Artemia; species Artemia sinica. The sequence goes on from CM051272.1 coordinate 26,018,692, forward strand.
CTTTACTGGAAATACAAAACCAACGCAACAAAACATGATCAGAACCAGAAAAGTCCTCGAGTAGCCTGCAGAAAATAAAACACTAATTTATAAAGCTCTCAACAGTTTTTCACCGGTCATAAAATACGTAAATTTTAGCATATAATTTTAGTTCTCTGAAAACTCAAGCAAGTTCAGTTTCAAGCAAGCACATAGATCTGATCGGTATTTTTGGAATAAGCCGTTAAACATCTCTACGATGGTTCATTAAGCCTACTAGTCTTGCTAGTCAGCAGACAATTCATGAATAAAACAAGGAACTCACTACGCCAGATCATTTTTCACTTTTTCCACATGGGGGGGGGGGGGGGTCGGAACGCAAAGTGAAAGGTTTTGACCATGCTGATTCCAATGGTGCACTTGGTTCATTTTGATCTGCCGCCATTTTTGAGGGGTTTCAGGCCCATTTTCTAAAATCCCATAAAGTTGTCTTTGCAATAAAGTCTTACTATTAAGATTAACTGAAATAATAGTTGCCATTCCTGAATCAGCTTCAAATTGCAATCTTTCTCACCAACCTAGTGCAAATGCTGTGTTGTTTATTAAGCTGCAATTTTCTCGAGGGGTGCCAATTCTCGAGTTCATTCTGAAGCGCTGTTAGCAGTCACAGTTTTGGTTAGGAAAACTAGTGAAAGGTCCACTATGAGGCCACTCAAGCAATAAGTTTCCTGTCGGTGTTAGGTACGGAGAAAGGAACTTTCTCCGGAGGGGAGACCCCAAACCATCTCACAACACCGGAACCCAACCTTTTATCCGCAGTCCATCCTCGTCAGGGCATTCATCAGGTATAATTGTGCATCAACTATCATGAAGAAAGGGGGGGGGGAGTTATTTTGAAGGTAAGGGAGGGAGCGAGATCCTTCAAAAAGTGTTTTTCAATGCCCAAAGTATCTGACTCTCCATGAGCCTTGAGATAAATATAAAAAGGGGTTTGTGTGTGGGGAGGGGGTAGGAATCAATCTCTCATCTTCCTTCATTCAGACTAAGCCTGAATAATGGTGCTTCCTGGTGACAACTCGTTTCTTATTGCAGAAAAATGTTTCTAACATTTATTTTAAATCTTCATTAGCTAAATTAATTCTGTGATGTTTCATAGCATTATATAAAGTGTTGTATAAGTGCGCATCAGCTATTGCGAAGGAAGGACAGCGGAACACTGTATAGGTAGGAGGAGGAGGCTCGATGTCTTAAATAGTAAATTTTAATGCCCAAATTTCCTAAAGTCTTATTGAGCTTTCAGATAAATATAGAATGAGTCTTGGGGAAGGGGGTAGAAATTAATGTCTAGTCCCTCTTGATTCTCGGGAATATTTTTGGTTTTTGGTCTACGCCTTTATTGTTGGTGTATCGGTATCGACCGAGCAACGATTTGCTATTCTACGCCTTCTATTGCCGGAGGGAGTCCAACACCAAACATCATGAGGGAGCCTACCATTGTTCATACGGACCATATGGCGCCGCCATCTATACTTCGAAATTTTTCAATTATCAATGGTTGTTTTGATTTTCATATGAAGGTGTTCGAAATCCTATCAGACCAGTGGATACCCAGAATGCGTCAGGGGCAACTATTTTTGAGACCTTGTATTTGTTTTTCAAGCATTATTGACAGTGGCCATGTCGTTGAGGCAATCTTTTCTGTGTAGCATAAAAAGATTACATTCAAATGCCTACCGATACATAGATGGAAAAGAGGGGATGAGGCATCAAAAGCATTACCAGAAAATTTCGTTGGGCTGAAAAGTGCTACCAGGATCTTTACTTCAGCTTCTTTAACAGTAATATTTCCCATTTTATTTTTCAGTATAATGCCAGCGTCTTATTTTTTACCTGTACGCGCCACTTCCTGCTGGCATCTACGGGGAGTATCCCTATAAAAATGTTTTTTTCGAATAATGTACCTTCAATCCCGTTGAAAAGATGAATCTATAACCAACATTTGGTATTCTAACCCCTAATTTAAAAGCAATATTTGATATTCTAACCCCACTCTCATATTAAATACTCGAGGGGGGGCATTTTTTTTAGGGATGAAAATCATTCTTGAAGCATTGTTTTACGAATATTAATCTTGAATGTAAAAAATGGGATTTAAAGGAGGGAATAGTAGCCCTTTTTCACATCTAAGAGAGCTACTACTTTCCCCAGAAGGTAGTGTCATCTGGATGGAAACTATACAATGAAATTTAGCATGTACGAAAGACCTAAAGGTGCTATTGGCAAAATGTGAAGTTTCTTTTTTTTTCTTCTTATGCACTATGAAACCGAAAGCTACCTTTATATTAAGAGGCGATAGTCTAATTTGGATAATTTCACTTTATTTCGAAAAGCAAATCCAATAAATGAGACATTTTTTCTTGTAGCATTACTGTGCGAAAGTTAAATTTTGGTTTAAAGACTCCAGTTTGTGGGGTGATAGCCCTCCTCGCGTGTAGGGTAACTCCGGGTACGCTATGAAAAATTAACAGAAACTAAAAAATAAAACAGGTTGTCTCAAATGAAAGTAAAGAGCCACACTAAAAGTAAAACGCCTACTCCTCAACCCCTTGCTCTTTGCGTTAAAGTTTTATAGTGCTTTAAAAAAACTTTTCATTCCTATTCAACGGCCCTTGTGTTTGTGTAGTTGTTCTTGAAGAATTGGACAAATTTCCTAACTTTAGCGAAAAGAATGGGGAATTGAGGAGGGAGCAGGCCTCATCATGTACGAAATAATTTCTGTTCATTTGAAGTTTTAATGTCGCTCTTTCCTTTCATTTGAGAAAACATGTGTTTAATTCAATCATCAGTGTAGATCAAGTATAAACAATACTTATTTTGGTAGATGGTATAATCCTACATAAAGTAATGGGTCCACCTTCAGCTCTGTTAGGTGCGAATATTAAAAGTGACAAAATTTGTCACTCAGTATCATCAGGTTTCAGTGAATGGTAAGGTACACGACGTTTGATGTCTGATAGAAAGGTACGCTCCTCATTTCGCTACAATCATAAATTTCTGGCTTACATGGACGTCAGACCAGCCAGAAATATATGGAATTAGTTCAGGATTCTGATGTTTTCATTTTTGTGTGATATTTGCCTTCTATAAAGATTTAAAAGGTATGAAAGAAAACCAAAAGTTGACCTTCAGGTGGTAGAGACGGCTTTGGGACCGGGGTGATGTTTTTCGCAATCAGCAGACTATCAATGTGGTGTACTGCCGTGAGATTTCATGATAGGATAGACGAGAATATCGTCATAAAATATTCTACTGGTCATTATGAGAAGTCATTCTTCTCCATTAGAATACAAGGCCTTACACCGGAACAGTCACACACGAGAAATCGAAGCAAAACTGCTGAACACTCTTCTGATAGTCTGGACCTATTCCCTTTTAAATCCGATCTCTTTAAACCGCTAAAAAAAGATATAAAAACCCAACAATTCGGAAGGGATGGCGGAGTGGAGGAATGTGTGATTAATTACCTACTGACACAACCCAGTTCTTTTATGATGATGAGCTAAAAAATCAGGTTTTGTTTTTACGAAAAAAAAAATATATATATCAAAATATTTGGTTTGTCAATATGAGAAGTCATTTCTCTCAATTTGAATGCAAGGCCTCGCACTGGAATAATCACTCGCGAAACATTGAAGTACAAGTGCTGAACGCTCTTCTGACATTCTGGATTAATCCCCTTCTAATTTTGATCTCTTTGAACCACTAGAAGGCTAAAAATTTGAGCGGGACGGGAGAGAGGAGCAATTTGCGTCCAATTATCAATTGATGGAACGCATTTTTTTTTACAAAAATAAGGTTAAAAAGATAGGAATCTGACAGAAAAAAAAGATCCAAAGCCGTAGACTGTGCAAGTAATGATTCTCAAATGCTTATTTTTTTTGCAAAAAAAAGGAAGGAATTCAACAGTGTCATTTATTTTTTATCCATCCTTAGTTAACTCATAAGGTATAATTGCTATTTTGCTTGTGTGTCGTTACTGATACCAATGTCACTTGTTGTATCGTGACCAGACAATCTGAAATGACAGTGGTTCTGAGGCTTCTATTTTCGAATTTTTACAATATAGTTAAGTGGTATAGTTTCTTCCTATTATTCCATAGTATTACCCCTTAAAGCTGGGCTCGGAAAAACTAGTATTTTAAGGTGTCCAGAAATGGTAACATTACCAAATCTAGCTTATTTTACAACTATTTTTCAGGTGCCCTGTTGACCCAGAAATAATGGGCCCATTGACATACAGTCGTTCTAAGACCATTGCAAAGGTGAATTTCCAGGCCCATAAATTTCCTTACACACCATCTGTATACTACCAGTGTCAAGTTAGCATTTGCAAGCGAAAAAATGGTTGCGAGGATGTGGTGAGTCTTTCATATACATATAGACACAAGCCCGCTCCAAGGGTTTGTCACTGCCTCACTTCGATCGCTAGGAAAGGTAGCTTGGGGGTTATCGCAAATGTAACCTCACTTCGCTCGACCGCTAGTCAAGCCCTCAGCCCGGGCAAGATCATTATTATAATGTGACATTTTAAATTTTTTTTTATTATTAATAGTCTGTAGCTTCTTGTTTTATATTAAATAAAAAAAACAAGTTTTTTTAACTGAAAGTAAGGAACGACGTTAAAACTTAAAACGAACAGAAATTATTCCGTATATGAAGGGGGCTGTCCCCTCCTCAACGCCTCGCTCTTTACGCTAAAGTTTTTTTATTGTTTAAAAAAATAGAGTTGTGAGAAAGTCAAACTTTAGCGTAAAGAGCGAGGCGTTGAGGAGGGGACAGCCCCCTTCATATACGGAATAATTTCTGTTCGTTTTAAGTTTTAACGTCGTTCCTTACTTTCAGTTAAAAAAACTTGTTTTTTTTATTTAATTTTTGAACGTTTTTGAATTAATTTAGGTTTTGATTTTGGCTCAGCGTGCATGAATAATTAAAACAAAATTTGCATATTATATTTGGTAAAATGGCTTTCTCGAAACTTGTTTAATTTTATTTACGAACGTTTTTATTAGTAATAAATATACGTAACTTAGAATTAACTTACGTAACGAACTTCTATATTCATAAATTTTTAACACGTATATTAGGGGGTTCGCCCCCTAGTTAATACCCTGCTCTTTAAACTATAGTTCGAATTTTTTTTCCAGCTCTTTAAAAATGACCTCTTAATCACAATCAGTTGATCAGTTGAAAAACTTGTTTTTTTTTATTTAATTCCTGATCTTTTTCTTTAATAATGCTGGGAAATCCGGCGCCCCCTTCATAGCAATGTCCCTTCCCCCATGAAAACTTCCTTCATGGAAAGATCCTTCCATATAGACCCCGACCCTCTCCTTCCCCCAACTACCAGAAAAAATCTCCTCTGAAAAAGTCTGTATACTTCCCAATAACCAATACTATATGTTAACATTGAGTAAAGTTCATAACTTTCAGCCCTCCCCCTGGGGACTTTGGGGGATCAAGTCATCCTAAAAGACATTTTTATCATATTTTCGACCATGCTGAACAAAATGGCTATCTCAAAATTTTGATCGGGTGACTTTGGGAAAAAAAGAGCGTGGGAGGGGGCCTAGTTGCCCTCCATTTTTTTTGGTCACTTAAAAAGGGCACTAGAACTTTTAATTTCCGTTCCAATGAGCCCTCCCATGATATTCTAGGACCACTGGGTCGATACGATCACCCCTGGGGAAAAAAAAAAAAAAAAAAAAAAAAAAAAACAAATAAACACGCATCCGTGATCTTTCTTCTGGCAAAAAATGGAAAATTCCACATTTTTGTAGATAGGAGCTTGAAACCTCTACAGTAGGGTTCTCTGATACGCTGAATATGATGGTGTGATTTTCATTAAGGTTCTATAACTTTTAGGGGGTCTTTCCCCCTTTTTTCGAAAATCAGCCAAATTTTCTCAGGCACGTAACTTTTGATGGCTACGATTAAACTTAATGAAACTTATATATTTGAAATCAGAATTAAAATCTGATTCTTTTGATGTATCTATTGGTATCAAAATCCCGTTTTTTAGAGTTTCGGTTACCATTGAGCCGGGTCGCTCCTTACTTACAGTTCGTTACCACGAACTGTTTGATAATCTTTTCTCAGGATTCCAAGATTATTCTACATAAAATTTAACGCTTATAACTTGATTAGTTTAGCTGTGTTTTTTTTTTTCAGTGTATACATACATTCCTTTTGTAATGTACACATGAACGAACGAACAGACATTTGATTGTGTGTATAGTAACCAAAGAGATAGTATATATAACAACTTACTTTATATATATATATATATATATATATATATATATATATATATATATATATATATATATATATATATATATATATATATATAAAGGTCTATATATCTATATGCACCTACTGTTGCCCAAAGGGGGTTGAAGATGGAAGATACGCAATTTTGACAAAAAAAAATTTGAGACAAAGTGTAGGCTCTGCTGACCAAAGAGAATCGGACATGGAACTTCTGCATTTTGGCCCAAAGGGGACAAAGACGGAGCGTGCTCCCTGTTGAATAAAGTGGATTGAAAATGGAACGCACGCATTGCTGAAATAGAAGGTCGGAGACAGAGCGCCCGTACTGTTGACCAAAGGGGGTTAAAGTCGGAGAGTACTCACTGCTTACAGAAGCGAGTTGAAGAGGGACCATACTCGCTATATACAAAAAATTTTAGAAGAGGGAACAGATGTACTTTTATCCAAAGGGATCGGACTTGACCAAAGGTGCCGACCACAAGGGGTCAGTGATAGAGCTTACGCATTACTCACAAGTATGAGTGGGACCTAGATCTTACCCTAGTTCATCAAAGGGGGTAGGAGATATTGCGTGCACACTGGCAGTCAAAGGCTGTCAGAGATAAAATGTATGCAATGTCTCCTAAAGAGTTTGGAGACAGATATACACTCAGAGTGATTGCATTTGAGACTAGGTTGAAAAATGTTTCTATTTGTGAATATGGAGATTAGAAATTCTGAGGTGACACGGACCCATGGAACTAATGTTGGAGCCTTTTAATCATTGAGGTTGAAAGTTATCGCAGAGCTTAGATTTTCAGAAGGTGCAACATGTCTAATTTTGCATTAAGAAAACATCTATGGAGTCTGCACATATCAGCTTCCGTTCGGGGGCAAATCTTCTTTTTAACCTTTTGGCCGTTTAAATTAAAATGATACCTCAAAATTTTGGGAAACTAAAATTTTTAAGGGGAAAACCGTCGCTTCCTCGTGGAAGTTAGTTTAAAAATTGAACTGCTTCATTGAGGCTCTTTAACTTGGAATTTTGTTTGGGTAGACCCACTTGCCGGTTATTCAGATGATTTGCATTTTATTTTTGCAAATGCCACTTCACAGAATGTTTAAGCATGAACTCCAAAATATACTATTGCAGCAGATCGACTTTTAGCGTATCATATTTTGTGCAATTTTAGAATCGCCGACATGTAAATACCACAAGCAAAGGCATTTTTTTTCAAAATTGACGTTATTCATTTCTATTGGAAATGTTTTTTTTTCGGCTCAAGAGTTGTACTTCGGAACAAACGTGGATTCTTCTAGTATCAGGTAACAGCTAAAAGTAAGCTTGATCCTAGTGTATCAAATTACATCCCCTAAGAAATCCTATATCCTAAAGTCGTGACAAACCCGGATCCAAAGGTCTTAAGATCCTACTAAAAATCTCACTTTCGTATTAGTTGAAAGAATGGTCGCTATTAGAAATCAAATCAATGAAATTTGTGTGAAGAAGCATTAGCCACAGAAGGGGGAAAAAAATAACAGACGCCAAATTCTGCAAGATTTCGCTGTTATGGCAGAGCAGGGCTGAATTTTGGAATGAAACTTTTATAATAAAAGAATGGAATAAAACAAAGCACCATCTAACAAGAATAGTAATTTTTCTCTTTATCTTCATGGTCTTAAACAGCGCTGGTTAGCACCTCCTATAAATTTTACTCTGCCAACGCTTCTCGTTTCTTGCATTTTTCACACTTATGTCGCTGATATTAAAGTGAAAACGTGTATTTGAAATTTCCGTATTTTTTCAGAGAAGCAAACAAAAAGAATGGGGAATACCATGAGAAAATAATAATTTTCTTTACATGATTGAATGGTACGAATACATGTAAGAGCCCTGACCATTACAACTTTTTTTGGTTGAATGTAACAAGTACAGCTGCAGATTTTATGTCCAAGCCATGCTATAGTCAAACTTGTCAACAAAACGCCAAGTTTTAACCCTAGTTCTTCTTGGATGTTAACCTTATGCTAGTGCAGGAGATTCAAATAGCGAGAACATGGTATAAAACGTCTATCAACAATAGTTTGCTCCCAAGTATATTTTATTACCACTTTTTCTTTGTATTTATTTTGGCTAGAGGCAGCAAACAAATATCTGAATTGTTAATCAGGGATAATTACAATATGTCACAGGCACTTCCATGGGCGTAGGCAGCATATTGTCTAGGGGGGGGGCAGATATTTTCTAGGGGGGGCAGTCGATAGTGTGATGGAGTTTTATCAACTGCTTTTTCCAAACCATCTGCTTTTTCAGCCATATCTAATGTAAATTTGAAGGTCTAGGGGGGCAGCTGCCCCCCTGCCCCCCCTCCCCCTCCCTACGCCCATGGGCACTGCTCTCTGGGGTGGTTATTTCACCAGAAGAAAGTTCATGTTTTAAGTCAGACGGAAAATTGGTGTTTTACTTTCCGATATTTTGTTAGTTAGTGCTTGTTAAATTTTAGAAAATTGATCGATGAATTTTTAATGACTATGGTCGTGTTCAAACCTTCTTACTTTCCTTACTACAGTAAGCTTTGCAGTAGTGAAAGAATAAAGCTAAAAAATATTTTATGGTTTCTAATGAGCTCATCTAGGAACTGCTCAACTCTGCCAATATTTCATCCGCCAGAGTTGAATCACTTACTGTAGTAAAAAAAAACTGTGGAAACTTGATCGCAGGTTGTTTCAAAGTTGCCCAGCCATAAGACCATCGTCTACTCACGAGTATATGAGAAAAATAACAGTTCCATGAATCTTCTGAGGATGACTTCTAGCATATAGTGCCAAAATTTACAACTATCCTTCAAACAAGAAAAACTAATGGCATGTGTTTTTCTTAGAAAGAGTAATAAATTGTAAAACTACAACTAAGATACTTTTTCAAACAAAGTTTTTGATTAAAATTTGGACAAATAGCTACAGTACTATAGAAGGGAAGCCACGTCAACATCCCTTTCATCTGGAAGAAAAACAATATTTTCCCCCTCCATTGGTCATCAATACCAGAAAGGGACCAGTTCTTAGGACTGGTCCCAACTCGGATGGAAGCAATGTTTCTAGGGTGTAAATTTTGAGCCTTTTTTGGTTCTAAGATCTTTACTTTATCATATACATAATCTGTGAAAACAAATCTGTGATGGATCCACGTCACTGCTTCCTTGTAAAGTTGCAGGGTGAGTTGTAAATTTTTAAAAGTTCTGTATCTGATGTATCTGAGTTACAAGATATGAGTTCTAGACTCAGCAAAAACCTCGAGATAGACTTGATTAAATCAAAGGCATATTCATAGGTAGTACTTTGACATTAATCTTCAGAATGACAAAAGACTTCAGATATTGTATGCTTGTGAAGTTGGTAGCAACATTTTAGATATTTTTTTTTTTTTTTGGTTCCCTCCTTCAGTCAATGAAATAAAAGTAATTGTTTTTGGAAAAGCACATTATAAAACGTCATTATACCCAAAATTTGGCTCAGAAACTCAAGTCCCACCTTTGTATACCTATCGTTCAGGTAGTCAAGGACGAGAGGTTGTTTGCTGAAGAGAGGTTTTCTAAAGCATGCACTGTAAAATAAAGCTATACGGAATCCACCGCTCAAGTACTCTTCAGTACACTATTTGACAGTGAACTAGCTTAAGGCTCAGTTAGGCTTGCTCGACTATCTGAATGAAAGCCTGATTCATGTTTTATGTATAGGTCTGTCTAACCCAATGAGAAAATAGGATAATTATTGTTGTATCTTAGCATTAGCTTACCACCATTTCTGTTCTAATTATCTATTATTTGAAATAGGCAAATCCTATAGATCATGTTATGTTACTTCAATTTCGGCGGTCTTTAGAAGATTGAAGCTCACAAGATATCACGAGAAGAAGTACAGACTGGGCACAAAGAAATTGAACTGACTTTGATTTTGCGTTATAATAACTGATTTTCAGTTATTTTTCCCTAAATCCCTTACCAGAGCCTCTTATATTTTCACAAATCACAACGGTTTTTTAACAAATCACAATCTATTTCTTAATATGTTGCTATGGGTTTTTCTTTTCTTTTTTTTTTGTCCACATATCCATTTTAGAAACTGCACGCGTTGTCTAAGAAATTGAAGGATTTGAAAATGGAGAAAAAGAATAAAAAAAGGAAAATTCCTTGCCTTGAAAAAGGCCCCCGGAGGTGCTTATATACCAAATAAAGTATATCATAGTCGGGTGTAACTGAAGATTAGATCAGCTTTCTTCAAGTATCTGAAGTTTCTCCTCCGACTCCCTCTTTACACCAAAATACATACCTGGAGAAATAGTATAAAGTATAATATAGTTCAATTCAGGTGCCCGAACTCGGATATCCTGTTCGCGTAAAAGCTCCAACCCCAAGTGGTCTTCCTGAATGTGTATCTACATACTTGATCTACAATGCCGTTTGTTGAATGTTCAGTTTCTTGTGTTTTGTATTTACAGTAATATGAAGTTTTCTTGTTAGTTTTTTTTTTCTTTTTTCTCGTGGTACATTTACTCCGCCCATTCTTCTTTTGTTGTAAGGTGGGCTACAAATAAAATTGATTTATTCATTCATTCATAATATCAATATTTGTACCAAATAATACTAATATATCAAAGGCCTTTTTAAAATTTTGAAAAACTGTAAGTATCGACGTCTGCAGGGGTGGTGATAGTGGAGCAGATTGTTTGAATTCTATACACATCATCTAGATTCCTCCCCTCCTCCTTGCAATTTTGCAAAATTACACACGAATTTATGAAAATCCAAGAGATTACGTGCTCTGTACTTGTTTTTGTACTTAACAAAGTTGTATTATTAATGATTTTTTTTCTATATTGATTTTTTTTTCAAAAACCTCCCATTGGAAGAAAAACGCCAAATTATCCCTTAAAAATATCCTTTGTTTACGGATAATGTTCTTGTGCGCTACTAAGTATACCTTATTTATTGTGCTTATATTTAGACTTCTACAAGACTGAGTTCTGTATTTTCAAAATAATAAGTCGCCTTAATCTTTGAATTATTCTTATAATCTGGAATCTAAACATTTACGGACTGTGAATGAGATTGAAAAGGTGTTTCAGCAAACAATTTGGGATTAATTTCAATCGCTTACAATTGAAAGTGAAATTTTGCAACAGAGAAAAACTAATAAAAAACCGTGCGTAGCAAATTGAATAAAAAAAATTAGGCCAATCCTTATTCGAGTATTTCTAAATTCATTTAATTACTTTTAAGCTATTTGGAAATAATAAGATAAATGAGGATTAAACTGGATAAAACAAGACTATAAATGTGCCATGAATAAAACTTCGTGGTTATACACCCTGGAAGCCTATAATCCCATTTGTATTTTCAAAATAGTTTCTTGTGAACCTTGGAATTTTCTATGATAAGATTCCAAGTTTGATGACTATGGTAACACCTCTTTTTGGAGCCCATAATATAAAGATGGGGAGGGGTTAGAACAAATTTGATGGCCGTCTCATGGATTTTAAAGAGAACATCTGGAGGTTGCTACGCCCTGATATTAACTGACATGTTCAGAAAGAGCTAGTAGTTTTAGTATCCAAAATAAACACGACATTTTCTTGCAAAACTTCGATTTTTATCTTGACCCCTCCCCTCAAACGGAAAAATATTTAGCAGATTCCTCCTTCTTCAGTAGATAAGGTCATATGGTTGCCCTTGGTTTGGCTAAATAGTTTTGATTGCTGTTTTTTGGTTTCAATGGTTATATACTACACCTTCCTTCGGGAATAGGCGCGGATAGAATCCCGGAAGAAAGACCCCAAGAGTGCTAAGCAATGACACCTAAATGTAGCTACAATGGTCGTCGCTTTGCTACAGTGATTAATTGGAAAAAAAAGTTTTAAAAAAAGAAGTTTTTTAAAGAAAAATAAAGACTTACATTAAAATCAAAGTCATAATACACTTACATTAAAATCGATATAATACGAGTAATTCCAACAAGACAGACGGATATTACTATCAAAGAACAAAGGAGATCCGAAACGAACATAAATTAAGATGAATAATCACATCAAATTTAAAACGAACAGAAATTGCCACAAACTGGAGTAGGTCTAACTCTCCCTAATTCTTCTAAATTCCAGAGCGTCATTTATGCTTTACAAAAAGGATTCTCAATTTGGAACGTACGTATTTCGAGCAGTGGCCTTTTAAATATCGCAACATCAGCAACAATCCAACGAAAAAAAAAATATATTTCAAGGCTAATCAACGTTTACAAATACGAATGGTGTTACCTGTCCCCTTCCTCCCTCTGAAAGACTATAAACCTCTGGAAAGGAATTTGCGTTTCATTTTTGAACAGTGTGGTTTTTGATTGTCAAAACATCCACAGCGACAACAAGAGCAAGAAAGAAAATCACCACTTTAGCAAAGACTGCTGAAGAGAACTAATGAAAGTAAACCGATTTTCTAATATATAGTGATAGTAATTCCTCAAAGTGTCAGGAATTTTTCATTTAATATCATAAAAAGAAAATATCTAAAATATATTTTGTGTTCATTAAAGCGCAGATGGCGCTCTTGCCGTTAGAAGACTTATGGAATGTTTGCCCTTCTTTTATTTATGGTAATTTCTATCCATTTTAAGGTTGACTTGATTACTCATTCTGTTCCTTTTGGGTCTCATTTATTCATTGATAGTAATTTTCTATTCGTTTTGATTTTGAATTAGTATATCACTTTGTTTTAGCTCGTCTTTGGTTTTAACGTAGCTCTATACTTTTATTTTGAAGATGTTTCTGTGACAGTAATTTTGCTGACGACATAGCCCTCTTTTCTCACCTAAGAGAGGAACTACTGCTGAAAGTCACTGAGCTCTCAAACAGTGGAACCACTCGGGGTGTCAATTAGTACAATCAGGAAACATCATGTGAAACAATGGTAGAGCTTTTGATAAACTTGAAACGTGTAAAAAATATAGCCTACTTTATGAAACTAAAGCTTCGGATCTGTTTTAGTAATACTCTCTCAGTATCAATATACGGATGTGAATCTTGGGTGCTAACTAAACAGCTCGAAAAACGAACGCAAAGGTTTGAGAATAAAAAAAATTAGAACATTCATTTAAAATTTGTGAACGATAGTTTTGTGCAAAAAATTTTAACAATAATTTTACTATAGAATTAGGCGGATTGGGTGCATAATATTTTTAGGCAATCCCATTCCCCAAAACAAGAATTTGAAAACCCTTATCCCTCTCTTCTTCTCTTATAGTGCCTGGAAATTTTAACTCCATCCCCAGCTCTGTCTCTAAGATATTGCAGATATAGAATTTTGATACCTGGATGCACATACTATTTTTAGTTTTTGTTCTACCTTCTCCCATTTCTCTTTTTATTTTCCATTTGCCCATTTGCCACTTGTCTTTTAATTTAGTCGTACAATTTCCCCCAAGTCATAATTCAACGTCCACGTCCGCCCCTGCATTCCCTTAAAGTTTCACCTTTGTACCGTAGGCCATTCCCAAAATACTTCAGATACGCTATTTCTACAATCTGGCGGCACATAATCTCTTTTGGTTTATCTTGCTTCTTAAATGTGCATAAATTCCAAATTCCATAGGAGCTTATAGTACAAACCGTTACTTTTGCCTAGATTGGAGACAAAAATTGTTTAAATGCTTCCCTCTCCTCCAACACTGAAGTTGAATTTATTTTGCCCCCCCCCCATTCGCCGTTATTTCGTTTCTTTGATAGTACCTGAAATTTTGATATTATCCACCAAGCTCTGCCCCCCTTCCTCTTCACTATTAAACCTATAGTTAAACAATAGATAATTTGCATAGCTTACGGCCCTTGCCCAAGAGGCAAGAAAGGCACAAGAACTTTACTTTCCAGTTGAAAGAGACTGCTCCGAAGTTTCTACGACTGCCCCTTGATGCTCACATATGTGTCTAACTAAACCTTTTCATATGTTTCTAACTAGACCTTTTCATAGAACGATTAGATAGTCTTAAATAATAATCAAAGTTTCAGGTATAATATCCTTATCTTTTATAAGTAAGCATAAAAACGCTAAAAATACGGGTTAATCTGGAAAGAAATCCCAGTTCGTATGCAAGCGCAAATTACGACCGTTTTTAGCTTGAGAATTGCTATATCCATCCAGCCCTTTGGCATCAAGGCAGTTCTTCGTCACTCATTGAATTTGGTGCTGGGATTGTCACAATTTACTGCCATACATCTCGTTCTAGAGCCCAGTAATTTTGTTCAAGATATGTACTTTTTTTCAGTGGGTGATTATCATTTTCGAAGCATTTTTGTAAAAAATATAAGTTTTATTGTAAATAAGGGCGAGGCCGAGAAAGGTGACAGTATCCCTCATTTTTAGCTATACATTATACTTAAGTAAAATCATAAGTTGCGCAAGAAAAACAAATTTTTCAAATGAAACTAAGGAGTAACGTTAAAACTAAAAATGACAATAAATCACCCCACATTTATGGGGACTAGCACCCCTTAAGCCCAACACTCTTTGCGCTAAAGTTTTAATATGCTATAGTTATCAATCATGCTTTCAATAAAGCATTAGTTAAACTTTAGTTTAAAGAGGGGAGTTCGAGGATCAGCAGCCCACTTCATAATATGATAATTTTCCTTCGTCTTTAAAGGATGTTGAATATGTTTTTGCTATCTCTTAGATGGCATTGACAGTGCTGCGTTTGTGAAATATCAGTAGTGACGCATCTACGAGGCAGCAGTACACGTAAGCTTGAATTTCAGTCAGTGGTAGTTTATTATTATGTGAACAAGTCTTTTTTTTATTGGTTTTGATAGGTCTAGTTTTGTGCCAAATATGGTGTGTTGTGGAAAAGTTTATTGCGTTGTTTTATTCCAAAAGAAATCTGCAGTTGACGTACATAGAATTCTTGTTGAGATTAACGATGAGGCTTTTAATGCAGAGAGAGGCTTTAAAGCTTCAAAAATGATTGATCTCAGGGTGTTCTGGTGCACCAGAAAAGTTTAAAAACAAAGAATTGCTTGATCAAGACCCACAGCAAATGCTAGCAGAACTTAGAGGTAAACATTGCAAGTAGACGAGTCAGGAGTTTCTAAGGTTATCAAGCGTTAGGAGTGATCCAGAAGCAAGGAAATTGGCTTCTTGCATCTATTTTGTATTTTTGTTATAAAAAAAACAAACTTCGAGAGCTTATTCATTGTCCTTTGGATTTTAGCTTCACTCATTAATTTCATTTGACAAAACTTGTGTTTCCCCTTTAACTTTGATATAACAGGGATAAAACTGAGAAATCGAAGATGGAAACACATTGTTTTCGCTTGTAATTTTGAGCTACCTGCATAATTGTTTCCGTCCAACCCCTTGAATTCGATTGATCAATTCTGAGTAGCTTCTGGGTGTTTTTATTTGGATTCATTTGTACAAATTTTACAGCGTGTACTATCATTATCCGTATAACTTAGTTAACTTAGCACTACAATGAAACGAATAAAGACAAATTTAGATGCAAAATTTTATATTATCCTCTTTTTGAACTTCTATAGTGTGTGTTATGAACTACTAAACATTCACATAAGAGCAACGTTGAGATTTAAAACGAACAAAATTCTTCTCAAATGTCAAAGTTTCTCAGCTCTTCATGTTTTTACGGTGAAACTTCCCTTGTTCTTTCAAGAAAACTATACATATTTTCACTCGTGTAGCATGAATTGAGAGGGAGTAGTCAATTAGGACTAGTCCCAGTTAAAGATAGGAACGGGGCCACAATTAGTGACAAGGAAAAGGAAAAGTTATGCCAACCTTGCCTCTCACAGAGACCATCTGTCTTGGCTTTACTTTATTTAGCCATAGCTCTCAAATCCTTCGTCTCTTCTACTAAGTTGATAATTATGAAAGACATTATACACATGGATCACCATTCTAAATTGACTTTTGTCAAGAACAGCAAAAAATTTGGCATTTTCGTATTTCAACTGATAAACTTGTCAACTGATAGAAGTCGAGCTGCGACTCGGCGAAAATTTTATTCCCTAGTGGCACACCAAGCTCTGATTCTTATTTGGGTTCACTTACCCTCGTAAATTTTGTAAAAAAATAAATTTGCATGAATTAATAGAATTAAATATAAAGGCTTCAATTTTTTTTAGCCACCAATATGTGACGTTGCTGGGAATAATCTCCGCCGGAAGCGCCGAATTCAAAGAAATACACAAGAAGATTTTATTGTTCCTCAATATTATGTTGGTGATTCGAAATTTGCTCAGAACGCAACAATAGAAGTGTTTGGTGGTTTTTATGTAACAGATACAACAGATAGTCGAAGTTCCAATCCTTTAGGAACGGAAGAAAGGGATTCTCCAGAAGTAAGTACCGTGAGGCCTATTTAGTTGTTAGTCTTGTGTTCGTTAATCCCAGTGTCCCAGATTTATTGTGTCTCTCCCAAGATCATAGTTGACGCATTACTGTTGTTTTAGTGAAGAGCGACGCGTCTCCCATGCACATTTTTAATCAATGGTATCACTATACATAATGGATAGTTTTAAAAGTGTGGGAGATGGTTGATTCAATCGTAAGTTAGAAATTTTAATTAAACAATGCAATCAACCAAAGAACAGTCAATCGCCTTTCAGTGCCCTTTTTGCACCTGGATGCTTACACAGATCCAAGAGTGATAGGATCAAATTTCAAGACAATAATCAAAACTTTCGGAAGATACAAAAATACCTCTAGGGTTGACATTTTTTTTTTATTATTATTATTTTTTTTTTTTACTGGTCAGACGCGTATGAATGAAAGTTAAAACTGCACTCAGGCCATGGTAGGGTGAAGTGGTGGCCTCCTGGGTCAACAGCCGCTTTAACTAGTCTTCGAACAGGGAGATAACATGGAAGTTCCTTCTAAGATCCCCAAGGAGTTTTTAGACCCTCCAAAGAGCCCCCGGAGAACATCATTTTTGACGCTACGACACAACGAACTTTTTTGACATTTTAGTTACCGTGTTACAGAATACAGACCATCGTTGCTGTACTACACAAATAAATTTTTTTTTACAACTTGGTTTAAGGACTAAGTGTATCTATTTTGCTCTTCTTTTCTGAAATTCTTCGTAAATGCTAAGTGTACATATTGCTGTCTTTTATTATTTATGTTGTTGAATTTCAAACTAAATTCTTTTTTAATTTGACAAGCTTTAGAACCTCAACAATTACTCACTCAAATGAACAGTGGCCAAATTTAGGTTCCTTAAATAATTAGCCACGCCCACTAACAAAATAAGGACTTTTTGACCGGTTTAGAATGCTTTTTTTTATGTTTTTGTGATAACACTTGTGAAGTCTTAGCCTTACGAATTCTCAAGAAAATTGTCTCAGAGTTCAAATAAATCCATCATTAGAGTTAAAGATAAATCCATCATTAGAGCTAAAGTAAGAAAAGGGGCAATTAAAAACTATATATTTATTAAACCTAATAAAATATCAATGATGAAAATCTCTACTAAAATTCGAACGTTCAAAGACAAAATCTTTAGTTCACAAGTGACTTCTTTTCAATCTCTCTCTCTTTCTTTTTTCCCTGCTCCTTCTCTCTCTTTTTCTCTTTCTTCCCCTTTTTTTCTTGGGAAACATTTTAAAGTAATGTCACTTTCTATGTCAAACCTTATGTCCTTATTTATTTCATTTCAGATCGTTCGTGATCCCGACACATTGTGCATATCTCCTCGCCACTTTGCAATCGGGATAGCTATTGCTGGTCTAATACTAATTTTTGCAGTAGTCGCCGTTATACTAATTTTGGTCTCTAGAAGAAGGAGACGGAAGGCAATTAGCACAACTGGAAGTTCCATATATTCTGGCCAGTACTCAAACACGGCTTATAGTAGCCATTCGAGTTAGTTTTTTTTAGGATTTGTGGCCAATTGCGTATCTTGTGTATAGTTTTAAGTGCCATATGTGATATAATGTGTTTTTTGTGGCTCATTTGTCTGCGCTTGCCCTGTGAATTTATGTTGTCGTTTCTAGCTGTGCTTGTACAATATTGTCATGTTCTTTGTGGTAGGTAGGGAAATAACTATCGTAAATAGCACCTAGACAACGCGGCTAACTTGGCAAGTCTTGAGTGTGGCATACACCCAGTTACCGGAAAGGTAGTTGTTCGAGGCGGTCCTTCTGACAGAGTTACAAACCACACAGCCTTTAAGAAGGGAAGGTGGGGGGTTCAGATCCACGGAAGGCTAATCAAAAAGCCTTGTAGCTAAATTTGCACCAAGGTTAAGTTTTTTTTTCGGAGGAGAGGGCTCTAGCAACGTTTTGTAGATGATCCATGCTTTCAGATGCATGAAAATCAGGCATTTTTATGTTTTTGAATTTTACGAGCGTATACTCCCTCCTCATTATCCTTGATGCAGCTTACTTCCATGCTGTTTGAACTTCATACAAATCTTTCAAGCGAAAAAAAAGTATTCGTCAAAATTCTAGCCTACAAATCTGGCGAAGCAAAAAATATTAAAAATAGGGCATAAAAAAAAATGCCATGGATGTACCCTGATGGCTATTTTCAAAGATGGCTATATCACCTTTAAAACTGAGTCACACTCAAGACTTACAAAATTAATCTAGCGAAGTATAATTGGGCCCAAAGAATGTACTAATAATTAAAAATTGTTGGGGTTGCGGTGATGGATTTTAATTTTACTAATAATAAAAGGGGCTCAGCCCTATAAATGCCCTTGTTTTGGCAGCTATCCGTCCATACATTGACATTCCAAGTTGGTAGTTTAATAGAAAATCACTAGATAATGCTAGAGTTACTTATTTGTTAATTTTAATGAGTGCTTTCTCCTAAGATAGTTCTTCCAAACCTTAGCTGTATACTTGTATGTATTTGGTTTGCCAAATACAGATTTCGTGAACCCAATCCAATCTGTTGCGCGTTGAATTTACTGTTTTGCCAAGTAAGTGAACATTGAGGAGTAAAACCCTTGAGGAGCATTCATAGCCCAGTACCTTAGCGGGTGATTCCGGAGAATACTATTCATCAAGTCCTAAAACCTCAAACATTAGTATTTAACTCAGGCCAGAATGTAGTGAGCCTTCTATAACCATATACTTCGCCCATTTTTTTTACGTTTTAGCTCTCTAGATCCTGCTCACAAAGAGATTTAAATTACAGCAAAGTTAAATTGATAATATTAAATTTATAAATATTTTATAATATTTGATAATAAATTTGACCTACATTAGCGGAAATCATAGACTGACTTCGGATTTTGGAGTATGCTTATCAAACTGATAAATATTTAATAGGTGGTTCTGAAATACGGTATCACATCTTTAAATTCAATGCCTATCAATGCTTTGTCTTGGCTAGGTTTAGTTCTAGCCATAAGTATTTCCAAAAGTAATTCTGATTTTGAACCAGGGTTATTCACTAAAAATATCATTGAATGCTTCTTTCTTTGTCTTATTCATGATTACCAAGGCTGCTCGATGCCACACAATAGCTTGAATTTTCACTCGTATTTTGGCTGTCAAAATATGAAAAACCCTTCTGACCCAGAAATTTAGATTACAGCAAAATGAAATTGATAATATAGCACAACTGACACCAGTATAAATTTGACTTACTTTAGAACTAACCAAAGACTGAATTTGGACTTTGGAGTATGCTTATCAGACTCATAAATCCAAGACTCCAGACTTGAATAGGGCATCACCTCTTTAAATTCAATGCCTGTCAATACTTATCAGGCTTAGTTCCAGCCATAATTCAGATTCTGAATCAAAGTTGTTCACGAGAAATGTCATTGAATATTTTTTTCTGTTTCTTATTCAGGATTACTAAGGCTGCTAAATGCCACAAGATAGCGTGAATTTTCACTCATATTTTGGCTTCCAGATCTAGAGTGCGTCTATTTTCTTTTACTTCAGATTTCAAACTTCGTTAAAAATTGATGAAAAAAACCTGGTCAAAAAACTACTTTCTATTTGCGTCAAAAGTCTTGCTACAAAACTCATAAAACATGCTAAAATCGTAATCTTCAGAAAAAAAAAAAAAAAAAAAAAAAAAAATCAATGTTCAACTTCAATGTTACAACTTGGACTACACGTCAATAATACTTGAACGGAACTGGAAAACTAAGACTACAGGTAGCACGGAAAGTAGGTCAAACGGACCGTATAGGATACTGGAACACATTGTTTTGTCGCACATTGAATAAAGTTTGAAAATGTTCTGTAATTAAGTAGCCTTTGGTACGTACCTCGTTGAGTAAGATTAAAAGCATAAAACATTAGTAAGTCTGTAAGTTGCAGAGCATAATAATATAGGCTGCAATTAATACTTTTGACCACAGAGCCTACTAAAATGAATTTTAATGATCTTCTGTCCGCCTCTTCTCTATGCTCTGCTTTTTCACTGACCCAATGAAAATGGAGACATGCTAAATGAAAAGATGAAATTGAGTTTCACAAAAGTTTAGTCTTTAAGTTGTGGAACAGTTTGTGTCTTTAATTTTGTCAATCTCAGGACATATTTATGGTTCATAATGTCATATATCCCGGTTTTTCTACCATCTTACTAAACTATAAAGGCGAATAGTAGAAAGTTTGGGATTCTCTTTCAAAGCACAATAAAAGGTTAAAGAAGTTCTTATCTCGCTTAGAATTTAATTTAAAATGCAGAAGTATGCATCTTATTGAAATAATATAGCCAACTTAGAATGCTGGTTACCCAAAAAGCTGGTTTCGCTTTAAGAGATAAATCTTTACATAAAGCATGGCAGTATACATTTTATTTTATAATTTAAATTTATAAATTATTAATAAGCTGAACTTAGGCTGAAGTAAAGACAAGATTAGTATTTTTTTTTACCAGTTTCCTATTAAACCTACAATAGTTAGCTTTAAAAGAGAATCATATATACGGTTTCTTATGCATAATATGCACAAGTAGAAAGGATGTGCGCAGAGATGGAGAGCTTTTTGACCCATGCTTTTCCTTTCTTTGCTGTTTAAATTTGTTTTAATTTTTTTTGTCATGTAGTGTTTACCTAATTTTCCAATTTTCACGAACTTATGACCCATCTTCCCCTCCAAATGTCATCTCCCCACCTTGGGGTAAAAATTCTGCACACAATATCGAAGTATGCATATAGTGGGCCCGAAATTGAGTTCTATTGTTGAGGCTAGTTTAAATGAAATACTTTCGATGTCAAGTTCTGTAATTTTATATTGCAATATTGGAAATGAGTATCGGATTGTTCAAAATAATGTGAACTTTTGTGAAGTATTTTTTTTTTACGAACTATTTGTTTAGATGTGATAAGGCATTATCTAGTGTGAATATATATCTTTCAAGTGTAACATTTGATGTATTTTTGGAGTATTATATTTAGTTTTTAGGTTATATGTTAAGTTTTATTTTAATGAAGCGTTCGTATTTCGTCTTTCTTCCTTTGCTTTTCTAGAAAATTTAAATTTGTTTTCCAATAAAATAGTGACTTTGGTACAAAAGATTCAATATTTATCTATGATTCTTTCATTTTAGAATACTTTTCAATTATTTACGACGACTTCATTAGAACCCAGTTTTAGGAGGTATATTTTGAGATGACTCAAATATGGAACTTTTGTATGTAAATAAAGCGTACCCTTTTTACACGTGAATCCAAGGGAAGTCTCAAACCCACACAACCTCATCCCATGCTACACCTCTGCTCATCTGTTTTTGTGCTTCTACTTTCAATTTTTGAAATTCAGGGAAAAGGGATGGATTTTTGGGGGGATGAAGTAAGATTTTGGCGAAAAAATATCTGAAATGTAAAGTTGAAATATTCTTAGCCAGGGACGTAAAAAGGTCGTTTGAATATCGGGAAAACGTAGACCTAACATTTCACGTGGTCTGGCAAGATTTTCCAACTATTTAGATAATCATAAAACACCGTTAGGAGATGCTGAGAATGGAAAAGAAGAGGATTTTTCTCTTTAAAAAATATATAATTGCAGCAAAATATCTTTTTTCACTAAAAAAATTTTTAATTTTATTTTAAACAAATTAAACTTCAATATCATACTCAGTGATGCTTGTAAACAAACAGGATTTTGGAGCTAAAATCGAAAATATAAAGTACAACTACCCTGCTTATCTTTTCACAAGAGACACATTTTCTCTGGAGTTTTTGTTAGCTTTTTACATGCATATGAGTTACAAAGGATAATGGAGTAACAGTCAGTTGTGTCACTAACTCAATTATTCTGGGGGGTAGGGTAGGAAGTCCGAGTAATTATTTCTTGTAGACTTGGTCTGGTACCGACCAGAGGTGTAATTAGTGAAATGTTCGGGGGGGGGGGCAATGGATTTTATCGACTGGCTGGTAATTTTAGTGACTAATTTGGGTGGTATTGCTATTGATATTACTTCATTTTTTTTTTCGACTGAGACTGATCTTCATTCATTTACTTTACCCCATATATTTCCATCAGCCCATTTGTTCTAATAAAAATTTATTCATTAAAACAGTGGCACTTCATGTCGCTACTTTACCACCCCAAATGTTTTATGTGACTGGTTGAAAACATGGGGGAGAAGTGTCTCCTCATACATAACACACCTGCCGATAGCTGTGGTACATGATGCCACTTTACCCCTGAATATGATCGAGAACACGTCGATTAGGAGTACATCACAAGGTTTTCCAGTCTGAATTACCCTTAGGAGCATTTTTTTCAATTTATTTTAAATGACAAGTAATGAAATTGTAAGTCAGAGCTAAGAAAACTTAATATTGACAAAGCTACTTTCTCCAAATAAGCAAAAAAATTGTTTAAATAATAAAGGTTTTCAAAAATTTTATCAAGCCGTATACACAAAAAGGTGTTGGGTATTGTCCACCAGGCGCGCATTTTGAATTTTTTTTTTAATCTGAAGTGCCTTTACTTGAATGAACTGTGTGACTTTTATGGAACGAAGGGGCATCACTTCCTCAGCAGCTCGGAAGAGCAACCGTGCGGTATTACTTCTTCCCAAACTTAGAAGCGCAACCGTGCGGCATTACTTACTCCACATCTTGGAAGCGCAACCCGTGCGGCATTACTTCTTCCGCAACTCGGAAGGAGAACCAATGTGGCATTACTTCCTCGGCAGTTCGGAAGCGCAACCGTGTGGGAGTTCTTCTTCCGCAATTAGGAAGTGCAGCCATGTGGCATTGCTTCCTCCGTAGCTTGGAAGCACAAGCGTACGGCATTACTTCTTCCGCAGCTCGGAAGCGCACCGTGCAGCATTACTTCTTCCGTAACTCGAAAGCGCAAACCGTATGGCCTTACTTTCTTCACAGCTTGCATGTGCAACCGTGCAGCATTACTTCTTCCGAAACTTGGAAGCGCAACCGTGCGGCATTACTTCCTCCGCAGCTCGGAAGCACAACTATGTGAAATTACTTCTTCCACAACTCGGAAGCGAAACCGTGCGCCATTACTTCCTCCGCAGCTCAGAAGTGCAACCTCCGGCATTACATCTTCTGCAACTTGGAAACGCAACCGTGCGGCATTACTTCCTCCGCGGCTCGGAAGCGCAACCGTGCGGCATTACTTCTTCCGCAACTCGGAAGCGCAACCGTGCGGCATTACTTCTTCCGCAACTCGGAAGCGCAACCGTGCGGCATTACTTACTCCACATCTTGGAAGCGCAACCGTGCGGCATTACTTCTTCCACAACTCAGAAGCGCGACCATGCAGCATTACTTTCTCAGGATCCCGAAAACGCAACCGTGTGGCATTACTTCTTCTGCAACTGGGAAACTCAACCTGTAGTTTTTTTTTTATGTTTCTAAATCGATTGGCTATCTCAGAATTTGTAATTGATAGTAACTTGTTCCTCCGTGGGGCAAAACCGTAGTTTAAAAAATTACTTTGTCAGCATCTCGGAAGCGCAACCGTGCGGGATTACGTTTTCCACAACTCGGAAGCGCAATCCTGCAGCATTAAATCCTTCGCAGCTCGAAAGTGCAAACGTGCGGCATTACTGTTCTGCAACTCGGAAGCGTAACCGTGTGGCATTACTTCTTCTGCAACTGGGAAACTCAATGTGTAGTTTTTTTATGTTTCTAAATTGATTGGCTATCTCAGAATTTGTAATTGATAGTAACTTGTTCCTCTGCGGGGCAAATGGGGCAAAACCGAAGCAGAAAACGTCATTACCCCGTGACACAATCTTTTCAACATTTTACAAGTTCTGGAACGGTAAAATCCTAGACAAGCTACTTTTCGCAATATTTGAAAGGGGCTAGTTTAGGAAAATAAAACTTTCAGTAGTGAATCCCGGAAAGGTATTGCTAAGATAATATGTAAATCCTCTTCTGATTTCCAAATCTTAGTAATTTGCCTACTTGACAGGTTGACAGGTGACACCTCAATTTCAATGACACCTGAATTTTGAAAAAACAACAATATACCTTAATTTTCAGTTTCCTTTTCTCTGATTTTAGTTTTGAAAATGCTATTCCTGTAACATGAGTAGAATTTCAAACCATATCAGTGGTTTTTTTTTCTAAATTTAGGAAATGTATTTGTCAATCTATGAAACCTCATAAACTAGGATACCTCACACTTTCAGAAGATCTGTTTTACAAGGTTTTACTTTTAAAAGACAAAGATTTTTATATGTCATCAAAGGTCAGTGTCTTTTAGAGGGAGAAAAAGTGGAGGTAGGTACTTCAAAATACCTTCCCAGGACATATTTTAGTCTGTTTGATCCATACCTGAAAGTTTCATTTTTCCACCTAATCCATTTCCAAGATAGCAAAACGTAGCTTTTTTAGAATTTGACCGTCTAGAATTTTCAATTGTTAATTTTCCTATGCTATGAAAAGAGATCTGGCTCTCTGACCCGGCATGTCACCAAAATAAATTTTTCCAAAAGGGATCCTTGAAAAAGGATCTAAAATTTGGTTGTTTTGCTTTTTCTGAATTAATTCCCAGGAAATAGAAAAAAAAATCTAAAGTGAAACTTGGTAGTTTTTTTTTGAAAAAGGTCTGGAGCGTAAAAAAAGGAAAATTTGAAAAAATTGAAAGTACCAGAAATTAAAAAAAAACTTTTAAAATTAATTGGCCAATTTGAAAATTCTATTTTTTTTAAATTTATTCCTCCACGATTGTTTTTACGTTTTCACAATTTAGACTCTTGTAGGGCATGTATAAAAGCGACGAAGTCGAACTCAACTTCAAACTCGACTCTTTTTTTATTTAGTATATTCCAAGCTTCTCAGCTTTTTAATCCGAGTGGTTAATTTTATATCTATTTATGAAAAAAATTAGATTTTTACTTTATTTCTCCTGTTTTACATAACCCCACTTTACACCCCCTGGATGGGAACATACCCGAGGCTAAGACGGGTCAGAAACATTTTCAATTTGAGTTTGACTGCTGAGAGAATCGCATAAAAGTGACTAGGAGAAAAAAGATCAACAAAGGATGGCTTAATCTAAAACATGTGCGGTAAGTAAATAAATTATACGTAATTTATTGTTTGGATTAAGAATTTGGTTTTGCATTTGATAAGTAGCGGTTTTAGGCCTCGTAATCAAGGGGGAGGTACACCACAATAGCGTAAAAATATAGAATACATGTACAGTCCCCTTCCTGTCAAGGCCTAAAACCGACAATAGATTTGATCAAAACAATGAGGGAAACCATAGCGTAAAAAAAAAAAAAAAAAAAAAAAAAAAAAAAAAAAAAAAAAAAAAAAAAAAAAAAAAAAAAACTGATCCTATACAAAAATGAGGTAGGCTACTGGTCTATTATATAAAACACACTCGAGAAGTCAAGTTTGGTGACAATAAAATATGATGAAAATAGAATAGGCTAATTTATTAGCAACATTGTGAAGGTCATTAGTAAATTACTAAATTGGGAGCTTAGGCGTCGGATGACCGTCTCAAAGACAAAGAAAAGTTCATTATTAACGTGATTCTTGACCTAGTTCATTTTAATTCATTATTAAGAGCGGTTCTTGAGGACACTTGTTTGTTTGCGTTGACTAAGGATAGAATACAGTGTCTCACCATGGATGTTCAAGAATCATTTCAGATTGTTGGAAGGACTACAACACAACTGGCTGGAACAAACAGGTTTCACTCATTTGAAAGTGAACCACATACTTTTGGCGACCCAGAAACCGGCGCCTCTACCCAAAATGTAGAGAGAATGTGGGGTTCCGCAGAGAAGTGGAGCAACAAACGGCACCAAGGTACATCCTGCCATCATTTACATTCATACTTAGTAGAGTACATCTTGAGGCCTTTTTTTTGCGTTTTGGGAGCATATTTCCAAGTTGTAGCTTTCACTGTTTTGCTAATAAAGTATTCTATTTTCATCATTTTTTTTTTCATTAGGTTTAATAGGTTTGGTTAGGTTAAAATAGGTTTGTTTAGGTTATGCATTTAATATATGGTAGGCTTTACCCCCCCCCCCATAATGTGCAAATATATAGTCCAAATTTGTTTATAAACTATTACATTTTCATCATAATTTGGTTTTATTTCATTAGCATTCACCAAACTTCACTTCTCGAGTGTGTTTTATATAATAGACATTCATAGACAGTACTGAAAATGGTCTTATTTGCCTTACTTTTTCCTTGCCAACTCAATTTTACATGTGGAGGTGTTCTAGGGATATTTTTCGGAGAAATTTTCAGCCGGGTCGGAACTGTCTGGAATATTTTTCCATGGAGGGGAGAATTTCCGTGAGAAAAATCCTTCATGGTGAAATTATCCATGGAAGCATTTTCCAACTGGAAAGGGGGGATTCTTTTTTGGTTGGTTTAAGAATTTTGTTTAGTATTTGATCATTAGCGGCCTTACACCTCCTAATCTGGTAGGGGGGGGGGCAAGGTATGCCACAGAAGTATACAAATATAAAATACAAGCGCTGCCCTCTCCCTGCCTGCCGTCTCCCTCCCTTTTTTACACATAAATGATTCTTGATAATTACACTATTCTAAATACATTTTACGCGCCAAAAAGTTTAGCTTGAGTGGTACTCCTTTAAATATGGTTTTCGGACAAATATAGCATAATTAATTTCTTTTAAAATTGCTTGTTCTCTCACTGCCTGCTTCGATTACTAACTTACTTTTCCTATTTCAGGTCCTTCCTTCCAAGGGAAACTTCTATTGCTAATCAATCTACAGATGATACGAGGGATGCAGTATCAGATGCAGGACCAGCTCTCATTGAGAAAAAGAAGAAAATTCCCGAGGGTGTTGATTTAGGGAACATTCCAAATCTCAGCTGCATAGTGAACCTTCCATTTTTCGTCCAAGAGCTCACAGAATTTTTACTGCACATATTTCAATGTAGACAAGAAAGCCCCGAAATCCGCATCGTTTATGTATATAATGTTGGTTTAAAAATCACACTAGTGACGGAATGTGCTCCCTGTAAGTGGAAAAAACTAGTGAAAAATGAACCTGACCCACCCGTGATAAAGATCAAAGATTATTAAACATCTTTTTCTGAAGAAAAGCCCAAAGAATCAATTGAACGTTACACAAATGTCCATGGAAACCTCAACTTGAAGGCTACGTGGGGTGTCATGGGCTCAGGAGAAGGCTACGCAACACTTTGTGATATTCTAGGTGTACTGGGTGTGCAAGGCATGTCACAAAATTTATTTTTGAAAACTGAACTTTCTGTAGGGAAAGTATGGATGGATACTTTGACAGATGTTTTACTGGAGAATGGAAAGGAATCCCTACAACGTGCGATTCACGAAGATCGATATGTCGATGATACATACTGGACCAAAGTGGTTTGTGATGGTGGGTGGAACAAACGGAGTAAGGGACATTGTTATACAGCTAAGGGTTGTGTGGCTGTAATCATTGACGCTTACACAAAAAAATTGCTGTACGTGGGCATAAAAAATAAATATTGCTATGTTTGTTTTCGGGCGAAAAAAACGGTAAAAACTCCTCTATAACATGTTTGTTTTATGAATTATGATGGCCCGTCAATAAGTATGGAGACGGATATTCTCATTGAAGGTTTTAGAGTGTGCGATGAAATACATGGACTGCAGTAACGTCGTTTTATTGGAGATGGAAACTCGAGTGTTTTATACAAATTGAAACAGAACATCTCATACGGTCCTCTAATTGAAAAAGAAGAGTGTGCAAACCATGTTACGAAAAACTACACTTCGTATCTATATAATCTAGTGAAAATGAAGAAAGGTGCACATGCAAAATCTCTAAAAAGAGAGATTATACAAAGACTTACAAAATACCTTCGTGGGGCACTAAAAAAAATGCAGAAGAGGAGTGTACAGCCGATAATTTAAAAAGTTTGCTCCACAAAGGCCCCGATCATGTCTTTGGAAATCATGTAAAGTGCAGTGATATTTGCCCCCCAAAAAGTCAACTACCCAATAGCTTTATAGAGGATCGTTGGTACAACTTGCCAGCACAGGTTCTCCAGGATGTGAGAGATGGGGTTGAGAATGTGTGCAAGAAAGCAGATTTCCTCCTTACCGATGTAACAACGAACCTTGCCGAAAATTACATGTCAATAGCTGCCAAGTTTTGCGGAGGCAAGCAAATTAGTAGGTCAAAGCGAGGGTCGTATCATGCCCGAATTGGTGGTGCAAGCCTGTCCTACGCATTTGGTCCAAAGTGGCATGCCTATACATGGAAAAAAACATTTAATCACAGTCCAACAAATATAATGAAGAAATTCTGTAGTAAAACTGCAAACCACCGAGCTGAATCCAAGCGAAATCTGATACGGTACTATAGTAATATTGGAGGTAGATTCCAGGCCAAAAGAAAATGCAATCAACAACTCTCTCTGGGTAACTCTGACTATGGACCGAGCTGCAATAGGCCTGACATGAAAAAAGAGGAGCTAAAAATAACTATGGTTACATTTGAGGAGTCCTATCTAAAGAGTAGTGAAACCACTTTGAAAGAACTTTACGAGAGAACCAAAGGCCAATCTTCCAATGAAAACTGGATATATGAAAGAAGCAATAGAATAACAAGCACGTATTTTCACAGAATAGCTACAGGCAAACAATCAACTAAAACTGCACCGATTGTGAAAGATATTAGAAATGGAGGTTGTGGTTACCGCTCAACTGCTATGCTGAAAGGTAGTCGGTTGGAACCTGTTGCTCTAAGAGCATATGAAGAAAAAATTGGTGCGCAAATTACGAAAGGTGTGGATATTGGTCTTTTGGTTCACTCGACACACCAGTTTCTTGGTACTTCATTAGACGGGATTTTCCAGATGGGACACCAATAGAGGTTAAGACTGTCCACAATATTCCAGAAAACAAAACAATAATTGATGCAGCTCGTACAAAAAGCCTTGTCAAAGACTTCTATCTGCAGAGCATCGGCTTAGATATTAAGCTCAAAACCACTCACAAGTATTATAACCAAATTCAAGGACAGCTTGTAATTTCAAATCAAGAAAAATGTTGCCTGCTTGTCTATAATAACGAGAAGGATTGGGAAGTCCTTACAGTTGAACGCAATAGAGAGCATTGGGCCCGAGTATTCCCGAGCCTTTTAAGCTTCTGGAAGGAAAGTCTTTTACCAGAAATTATTGATTCGCGCCTTCTTAGGAATCTAGGGCCCAGAGAACCAATATCTGTTGGAACAACTATGAAAAGTTTGGGCTATAATAGCGGTAAGAGGCAGATTTTGAACCCAAATAACACAAACCACAAAAAACAGAGAAAAGAAGAATTAGCAGCTGAAGAATTTTTGCCAATCATTTGGTCTGACTCTGATCCTGAGCCATAGTTTTTTTTCGTATTTCTATATATATTTTTATTACAATTTAATGAGTGATGAACATACAAATCATTTATCAGTTTATTTAATATGGTTTTGAGTCATATTTGATGAAAAGAAAAAAAGCTTTGATAAAAATTCAAAGCTTATCAGATTAATAATTCTTGGTTGATTTGTTATGGTAAATACATACCCAAATGACGCTCTGGCTTTTGATGGGTTGAGAAGACAGGTGATCAAGGCCTTATTTGTGACAAGACCTGACTTTTCATTTTAATGCTTGAACCTAATGGGTTCCGTCTATTCATCCAAAGTAGCATCTCTTATATTTATCTTTGATGTAATTACTCATTTAAATGATGTTTGTTTCATATTTCATTGATTCGATCATATCAATTTACGTTCATATTAAGTTTGACTTTTTATATGACTTTATTTGGGGTCATTTCAGGTTATATTATGGCTCTTTACTTTTCGTTGAAAAGCATATTGGAAAATGTTTTTTTTTCTTTAATCGCATGTATTGAAAGAATTTCATTGAAGGTTAATCGTCGAAGTATTTGTAGAGTTTTCCACTGCTAGATTGTCAGTTTTTTTGTTTTTTTTTTACCAAAAATATTGGAATGCAACAAAAATTTTCAAAATCAAATAATTTTTTAATATTTTGTCAAAATTTTCGATCATCCATAGTTTTGTGCAATGCCTTTTTACTAATACTTTTTGCACGGGGAGGATGGAGAGGTGGCTTTTAATTATACGGATTGAATATTAATATTTTCAGTATAGCACTGACGCCGTTTCGACCCCTGGCTAGTAGAAAGCAGAAAAGGCAGGCGGTCAAGGTCTTATTTTTGATAAGACCTGACTTTTCGTTTTAATGCATGGACCTTATGGGTTCCGTCTTTTAAATTTCATTTATTTGATCATATCAATTTATTTTCACATTAAGTTTGAATTTATGACTTTATTTCGGGTCATTTCAGGTTATATTATGGCTCTTAACTTGTCGCTGAGAAGCTTATTGCAAAATGTATTTTTTCCAAATTTTATATGTTTTTCCACATATTAAGTTTGACTTTTTACATGATTTTATTTCGGGTAGTTTCAGGTTATAGTATGGCTCTTTGATTTTCGTTGAAAAATTTATTGGAACAGGTTTTTTTTGTTACTTTCTATTCGTATTAATTGAAAAAGTTTCATTGAGGGTTAATTGTCGAAGTGTTGGTAGAGTTTTCCACTGCTGGATTTGTCAGTTGTTTTTTTTTTGTTTTTTTTTCAAAATATAATGGAATGCAAAATAGATTTATAAAATTATAAAAGTTTAAACATTATGTCAAAACTTTATATCATCCGTAGTTTTGTGTAATACCTGTTCACTAATATATTTTGCACGGGGCGGATGGGGAGGAGGATTAATAATTATACGGATTGAATATTATAAATTTCAGTCTAGCACTGAGGCCGTTTCGACCCATAGCTAGTTCGAACCTTAGCGACCCTTAGAAGCCCTTGAATATACATTTATCTTTTTCCACTATTTATAAAGAGACTATTTATACTATTTATAAAGAATTGTTTCATATACTGTTTTGTCAGAACTATTAGTTTTCTGTTTTTTTTTTTTAATAGATACATGACAATGTGGTTTATAAAAAAAATTCTGTTTTGTTGTATTTAGATAAAATACAGAATTCGAACGTCACAAAAATTCAAACTAATTTCTTTCTTGACTTATTTTTCTATTGAGGTTCCCATGTTATCATTTACGTTCAGTTGTTTTGTAGTTTTCAAACGAATTAGCTAGGAAGAATGCTAAACTTTGTCTTACTACGAATCGATACAGCCGAATTTTTTCTTCTAAAATTCGTTATTTTTCTTTAATTTTTTCTTGACCCGGTCTTCTTGACTGTTTGATCAATATCAATTAAGTTGACCGAAGAAAAGTAATGTCTGTCCCATTTTGGGGTTTGGCAAATCAATACACAACAACTGACTTTTTCAAAAATTAGTTAAAAAACTTTTTCCACAAAATAAATTTTTTCAAAAAAAAAGTAAAGAACTCCATTAAACCAAAAATTAACAAAAATAGAGTCAAATAATCTACCAAGCATGCAACTACCACAAATCAGCATCAATAAACAAATGAAACCCAAAACAAACATAATTCAAAATAAATAACAGAGTCAAACTCAAAACGAGGAGAAATTAATATGAGTAGGGTCCTAAACAACTATGCTTTCTAAAAGCAAGAATATAACTTTACTTTACTGAAAAAATTCAAATGAATTTACTGAAAAAATGTGCATTGTCAGTTTAATATATATATGCTCATATTTATTCCTTAACATCTTAATTAATTTTGATTTCTTAAAGTTATAAAAATGAAAACATTTAAAAGAATTTTTTTTCAGTAAAGTACTGAATTTCTGAATATTCTGGCTTTTAGAAAGCATAGGGGTTTTCATTTATCTCCCTTCGTCCTTTTCTCAGGCCCTGTAAGTTTCAGGCCAAAAGAGGAGAATTTAACATTTTTAGAAATTCACGTGCCCCAAATTAATGTAACCAATTTTTATTAATACTTTCTTTGTCTTTATATGCTGATTAAAGGGGGCCTCCATTGGTCCTGTCTATATGTCCTGTAAGTTTAAGGCAACTGGGAAAGTTTTTTTGGGCAGTTTTAGGCGATTAATTTTGATACAACCAAACTTCTAAATGTTATGTCTTTATTAGGGTCTGGTTGACCCTATTTCATAAACACTGTAAGTTTCAAGACTATTTCAGACTGAATAAATTTTTGGGTTCATGAATTGACCCAGCCAAAAATTAGTCTCAATTTGTGTAACAGTAATAATCTTATTTTTTATGTCTTTCTTTTTTTTTACTAATTCCAGAATTGTTTTTCTTTTCGTAAAGACGATTCACTTAAGTTCAGTTAAGTTTTTATTCCCGAGGCTCTTTGAAAAAAACTGTACGGATGCAAGCTACCTCGGGACCTGGAAGCTGAAATCCTAATCGACCTGAGGCCTGAAATCCTAATTTTCCCCGGAAATTTCAGCATTTTTCTTGTTCAAATTATTATATTTTGTATTTTATTTTAGAGCCTTCCCTGAGAAATATTCATGCACACATCCCTCTCACTAAAAAGTTCAATCGCCAACCTGATCTGACTATATCTACATATTATGGGGGGGGGTGCATAATAGAACTTAGAAATTAGCCGAACCAGTATGGTTTGCTTATTGAATGGTTCTGCATACATGACTTAATGATATTGAAACAACAGGATAAAAATTATATTGGGTCAAGAGATTTGAGTAGATTATAATTTAGATACATTTAAATGGAACTTCAATTTCAAATATAAAGTAAACAAGAGGTTTCCGCACCCTTGCTAATTTATAAACTTCATAACTGAATGACTACCATATTTTCATTGGCTGTATGTTGCTATTATCTGGTTTTCAATGACTGTCCTACAATTTATCATTGCTTTGATCTGCTTTCTGGAATTATTACTTTCTGGACTAGACATTATACTAGCAAAACATGGGACCCATAGATTCGCATTCAACACTATTCCCATATGTAATAGCTGCTACCGTGATAATACCGTATCCCAGATCCCCTCCCAAATATGGTTCGATATAGCCCTAGTCAAACAGTTCGTGGTAACGAACTTTAAGTAAGGAGCGACCCGGCTCAATAGTAACCGAAACTCTAAAAAACAGAGTTTTGGTACCAGTAGATATATCAGAAGTTGAATTTTTATGCTTATTTTAAATATGTAAGTTTCATTAAGTTTAGTCTTACCCGGGGGTGATCGTATCGACTCATTGGTATTAGAAGATCTTGAGAGGGCTCATTAAAACGGAAATTAAAAGTTCTAGTGCCCTTTTTAAGTAGCCAACAAATTGGAGGGCAACTAAGCCCCCTCCTACATCCCTTTATCGCAAAACGGTCCAATCAAAATTTTGAGATAGCCATTTTCTTCAGCATAGTTGAAAGGCCAAATAACTATGCCTTTGGAGATATCTTGGCCCCCCACAGCCCCTGGGGAAAGGTCTTTACGTTAAAAAATTTGCCCATTATTCACGTATAGTATTTGTTATTGGGAAGTTTGCATAAATTTTTCAGGGGGAGGGGGGTCTGCTGGTGGGATTCTCCATGGGTATAATTTTCCATGGGGAGGGTAGTTTCCAGGGGGTACATTTTTCAGGGGAAATTTTCCACTAGGGGAATTTGCCAGAATTCCTACATGAAATTCTTCTTAGTTATTGCTTTCTTACTACCGACTCAATTTTACGCGTGGAGATGTTAAGGGTAATTGTCCGGGGTAAATTTTCACCAGGATTGAATTGTTTAGAGAATGAATCTGTGGGTAAGAGGGATTTGTCCGTGGGGATGTTGCCAGATTTCCTGGCATTACTTAAAAAACGATCAGAAATTAAGTTTTTTCAACTGAAAGTAAGGAGCAACATTAAAACTTAAAACCAACAGAAATTATTACGCATATGAGGAGGGTTACTCTTCCTCAACATCTCTGTCTTCAAGCTAAAGTTTGAATTATGTACCAATTCCTTAAGAACGACTCGAGATACACTGTTCGTTTAATTAGAACAATAAGAAGCTTTTTTTAAAGTACTAAAAAACTTTAGCGTGAAGAGCGAGATTTAAGGAGTAGCAATCCCCCTCATATATGTAATAATTTCTATTGGTTTTAAGTTTTAATATTGCTCCTTACTTTCAGTTGAAAAAACTTGTTTTTTATTTAATTTCTGTACAAAACTGTTACTTCCTTTGTTGGCTGGCATGATTTTTTGGCGCTTTTCTCATCATCTTCGGCTTCATAGGGCAAAAAAAAAAATGTATTTTGAAAAAGAACATCAGTAAATTTGTATATAGCTTAGGGCTATATCTTGGTTCCTAGTAGGGAGGACGCAATAGTCACGTTAAAGACCATGGGTAATAGATCGGTGCAATGCCTGTTCTTTTGTTGCTACAGTGATGGGTTCAAAAGAGGCCGTGCACAATAGTAGAGTTGGCCTTATGGATTTGCTTGAAGCTATAGGGATTACCATGCTATTTGCTTGCAGCACGTTCCTTGGCACCTTTCCAGAGCATGGCCTTATGGATTTGCTTGCCTTATGTTCCCTTGGTACCTTTCCAAGCAAAGTGATTAAAGAAACACGTCTTTAGCAACTTCGTTCATCATGATAGTGTATAAGATTTCAATTGCACATGAAATTACACAAGAATATACAGTACAGTTTGACGTGCACATTGCAAAAAGCGACCAGACTGGTTTTTGACACATTTTCATCATAATATTTTTTTATTTTTTTTTAAATCAGAAACTAGAAATTGTCAACCTTTTCAAAGAGAGTGATTAGAACCTGTCAAAGAGTTTGATAACCTCTAGCTTAAAGGCATCTCATCAAGTTTGATTAAGAATGCAACATGTCTAGAATTGATGCCATATGCTGTTGAATCATTTACCAAAAAAATAACTCTATTTGCAAAAAAAGGGTTTAGCATTTGCGAATTGGACTCTATGAACGATATTAATTAATGTTTGAATAATAGGAGCGTGAATGATTCTAATTAGTGATTGGATCGTATGAAGATAGAGAAAAAGGGTTAAACTGATTAGCAGTTAAGGTAACCCCGAAGAGCATGTTAACTCATAGCTTATTTATTATAAATTTGGAACAATATCAATCTATGGAAATGGTTAACGATGAAAATGGTCTTAGGACTTGACCTAGCTTTACTTCTTCGATGTGTTCTGTATAATACACAAGTGGCGTTTGAACAGTGTTGTCAATTTAAAATAGAGTTTAACGTTATAGTATACTAAAAAGTTGATACTAAGAGAGATGTAGATGGCAAGAAAAGAATTTTAATAATGGATAGCTTTACTTCTTCCATGTGTTCTGTATAATATACAAGTGGTGTTTGAACAGTGTTGTCAGTTTAAAATAGAGTCTTACGTTATAGTATACTAAAAAGTTGATACTAAGAGAGATGTAGATGGCAAGAAAAGAATTTTAATAATGAAATTCAGAACAAACCTTAGAAATCCTTGCAAATCAAGTAGTAAGGTGTATGTGAGTACGAACCATCAAGGATCATAAGCACCAACGACCCTAACCAGCAGAGACATCAACCCCCCAAAGGTCCCCTATCCCCAAACTCGAAGGGCGCCCCCCTTCCCTCCATTTTTTTGGCCCCCTCCCCCCCATTTTTTCTTATTTTTTTAACTTTTTTATTTATTGTTTTTTTAACATGATATATTTTTTTCAACTTTTTTTTACATGTCTTCGAATGAGATGAAACATACTTAAAACAAAAAAAAAATCACATTTAATATTTTCCAAACTCAAAATGAGAATGGTATAGACATTTTAGTCATGACCTTTACTATTAGAAAAATAATGTTTGTAGTAGCACTCTTTTTTTATAGGACTAAAATTTTTTTTGGACTTCAAAATTATTCAACTTTTTTTTACATATCTTAAAATGACATAAAATATGCTTACGGTTCTAACAATTGTACTCTATGCTTGCTCAGAGGCACGATGCGGCTTTCCCACTGGTACTTCATGGCGGGTTATCGACACTATCTAGTTTACTGCATTATTAAATCATTATTTTCTACGCGGTGGAATGATAAACACATAAGTCATATCTTTAAAAAAAAGAAGATGGAGCATTTTAATAAAGTGTGTTCACATGACAATGTTATTGTAGCATTGAACGCCGACAGGGAGAAGTATTTAAACTATGAAACAAGTACAAGTGGTAGCACTATTGGAAATGTATGCATGCATTGTCATGACAGTAAGGAATTAAATTTCTTTGGAGTACCGAAAAAATTCAACTCTTATGTTGGTGGATATGTAAGATTGAGATCTCCAGAGATGATTGCACTCAAAGAGAATGCCAACATAAAAATAATCGTTGATGATAGATGACAACTCCTTGCTACTGTTGCAGGTAACACATTACCTGCTGATACATCCTATCGTCAGCTTTCGGGTATTAATATTCAACGGAAGATCAAAAAAAGAAAGGCCTACTCTTCTACTAATATCATAAACCATACCTTGTCTACGTGCCGAAACTCTTACATGTGTAAAAATAATGTGATAATAGACAGTGAAATTGCCAGAAAAACAAAAATGGCATTGGTAGAAAATATCACTATGGAATATAAAGATGAATCGATGAAAAACAAAGTACCAGCAAACGTTACTGCCATTGATCAAAAAGTCAATGAACCAAATAATACCAAAGACGAAAAGCATACTGAGCCTGTCGATGACACACCAGTAAAAATTGTGCATGACTCAAAATGGAATAATGATTATTCTACTGATTACGAACTAAGAGAAGACAATAACTACAATATCAAGAGAGAACATGGTGAACTACTTTATGGAATGGATTCAAAATTTGCATCATTTCTCGGGTATATCGGATAAAATTGACAAAATCTAAGTAACAGATTGATTAAATTTTATATCAACATCCATTTCTCGAATACATGGGATAAAATTGACAAAAGCTAAGTGTCAGAGTGAATAATTTTTTTTATCAACATCTTTCGTCAGATACAACGAATATAATTGACAAAATCTTAACATCAGATTGATTAAATTCTATATCAGCATCCTTTGTCGGATATGCTGGATAAAATTGACAAAAGCTAAGTTTCAGAGTGAATAAATTTTTTTATCAACATCTTTTGTCAAATACATCAAATATAATTGACAAAATCTAAGTATCAGAGTGATTAAATGCTTTATCAGCATCCTTTGTCGGATATCTCGGATAAAATCTAAGTATCAGAGTGATTAAATACTATATCAACATCCCTTTCTCGGATACATGGGATGAAATTGACAAAATCTAAGTATCAGAGTGAATAATTTTTTTTTCTATCAACATCTTTTGTCAGATACAACGAATATAATTGACAAAATCTAAGTATCAGATTGATTAAATTCTATACCAACATCCCTTTCTCGGGTACATGGGATAAAATTCACAAAATCTAAGTATCAGATTGAATAAATTCTATATCAACATCCCTTTCTCGGATACATGGGATAAAATTGACAAAATCTAAGTATCAGAGTGAATAAATTCACTATCAACATCCTTTGTCGGATATGTCAGATAAAACTGACAGAATCTAAGTATCAGAGTGAATAATTTATTTTTTATCAACATCTTTTATCAGTTACAACAATTATAATTAACAAAATCTAAATATCAGAGTGAATAAATGCTTTTTCAGCACCCTTTGTCGGATATGTTGAATAAAATTGACAAAATCTAAATATCAGAATGAATAAATGCTTTAACAACATCCTTTGTCGGATATGTTGGATAAAATTGACAGAATCTAAGTATCAGAGTTATTAAATTCTATATCAACATCCCTTTCTCGGATACATGGGATAAAATTGACAAAATCTAAGTATCAGAGTGAATAAATTCATTATCAACATCCTTTGTCAGACATGTCGGATAAAACTGACAGAATCTAAGTATCAGAGTGATTAAATTCCATATCAACATCCCTTTCTCGGATACATGGGATAAAATTGACAAAATCTAAGTATCAGATTGATTAAATTCTATATCAACATCCCTTTCTCGAATAATTGGGATAAACTTGACAAAACCTATGTATCAGAGTTATTAAATTCTATATCAACATCCCTTTCTCAGATACATGGGATAAAATCGACAAAATCTAAGTATCAGAGTGAACAAACGCTTTATCAATATCCCTTAACTGCATTATCAACATCACATGTCAGATACATCGGATAAAATTGACAAAATCTAAGTACCAGAAAGAATAAATTCGTTTTCAAAGTTTTTATCTGATACATCAGATAACAGTCATAAAATCCAAGTTCTATTCATTTTGATTTTATGCGTCGTTACGTTGAATTTAGGTTAGACCGGCTATAGATGGCAGCACACCCGCTCAGACTGACAGTCATAGTGAGAGAGATATTCAAAAAGTTGAGTTAATTTAGGTTCACTTAGAGTGGCCAGACATGCATTGGAATAAGCAAACACCCGCCCAGACACACAGGCAAAAGGAGTGAGAGAGATAAAAACACATAAAAATATGTAGATTTAGACACAAAAACCGAGAAAGACATGGAGTGTACCCCGAGACGGCGCATACATAGAGAGAGAGACATGCAAAGTCGACATAGCTTTATTTCATTTTTTAAGGTTCATTTAGACTAGGTTACGTGCGCGCACGTAACCTAGGTGACTCTGAAAGCTTAGCCAGAGTCGACCCAGCTCTAAATGGGTACCTGGAGAAGTCTGGGAAAGGTAAGCAAGAAGGGTGTGCAAAAGCACAGGATTGCTGGTCCCCAGCCCCCCATTGCTTTTCCTGGCTGAGGGCCACGAAATGGACATCAGCACCACGGGTTTGGACCATAAGGGTCTAGTGCCGTCATACTTACTAACTTACTTACTTACTTGCTATATCATCTACAGAGTTGTTCGTGATTCTAGCTCGCTAATAACTCTCAATAAACAAATATACCCCGGCGTCCACAAATTTCTACTTTCAGCGTACAATCAGGCAACTAATAAACCCTACGGCTACATCCTTTTGGATCTTAATCAAAATACACCCGAGGATCTGCGTGTAGTCAAAGATATTTTTGACAATGAAATTACAATATATCTCCCCGTGAACAGTAAAAAAGGCTATTAGTTCCACTCATGCCACTGAAGAAACTACAGGAAAATAGACATTTATTTTCCGTTCTAAGCACTTCAAAACCCCCACTTAGGAAAGCCATAATTAAACATGGTATTAACCATGATTTCATTAATCTAACATCTGAACTTTGTTTAAATTTAACCGAGGGCAATGTTCAACTGCCAGAAGTAGTTAAGCAACAGGTAAAGCAACATCGTTCAATTGTACGTACATTGGCCTGTAAAAAGCAAGGAAAGAATTTTAAAAGGATATGCCTTCTTCAAGCGGGAGGTGGCTTTTTCACACTTTTACTGCCAATAATTGCAGGACTTCGTAAACAGTTTTCTCTAGATGGCTAAACCCTATAAATTGACTCCAATAGAACTCGCTCTCTCACCCGTGAAACACTTTGAGGACAATCTGAGTAGATTCATTGACAACGAGAATATTGAGAATAATAAAAACTGCTTTTACTTCAAGATGCACTTCACCGAGCGGATAAACATAAGCCCTATCTTGCGAGAGCCAGTGGCATTGATCACAAAAAAGAAACATCTTCTCAGGATTCTTCTGCTATCACTGCTAGAACACAATCAAAGAAGGGGAATTGGATTCATTAGTGTTGAGCATTGGAAATCTAATTCCGCACTCATATCGCGAACAAAGTAAAAGACTCATAACATATCTCATGGAAAGTGGTCAGGATCATATTCAAGTTGATAGCAATGGGAAAGGGACTATAACTCAGGGCATGAGCTATAATCTACTTTATTTAATCTATGATATGGTTACAAATCGTAAAGGACTATCATCATTTGAGAGTCATCTATACAAATTTCTAAATACATTAAACTTCCCCAAAAGCCTTATTAGCAATAGGCAAATTCTAAAAAAATTATATGAACATGTACCATCATCTTCAACACCATTAAAACATGAACAAGAAGAAGGAGAAGAAGAAGAAGAAGAAGGTTTTAAATAAATCTTGGAAAATACTAGCAGATCTAGTGGATACATTGATTTGACAATGAGGAGGAGGATGAGAACACCACTGATAGCTAGACAAAAGCGAAGACGTATCAAGTCAACATCACCATCACCACCAACCGCTAGTATACAAAAGGGTAGTGGACGTTACACTACCGGTTTACGTTCAAAATGGTTGAAGTTCTGAAACGTGTTTATGAAAATATTGGTGAAGCGGGAAGTTTAAGTTCCCACACCACTCTTTCCAAAGTCACTGGTGTTCACACTAAAAGTGTACAAGACTATTTACAAAATGAAACAAGCTACACTCTACATAGAAATCATAGGCTTCGTGCTAATCATTATCAAAAAACTAAAGCCTTTTTCCCCTACATATAATGCAAGCCAATCTCTTAACTCTAGATAAGATTCAAAGGCGTTACAATACACCGTAAAAGTACATTCTACTTGCAATCAGTGTTTATAGTCGCTATACATATGCCATTCCATTGCGATCAAGAGAGGTCTTGAAGTTGCTCAGGCTATAGAAAGTATTCTCGAACTGGATTCGTATGAGAAAATTCAAACGGACCGCAGTAGTGAATTTTTTAATCCCCATGTTGAAAAAGTACTAATGAAATATAATACACAGCTCTATCATAGTCATAGTCCTATAAAGGCTGCATTGGCGGAACGATTGATAAGAGCTATTCGACTTTTAATTTCAAGATATTGTACATTGAAAAATACACCTGCTTTTATTCATGATTTAGATAAAATCATGTTGATTTATAATCAACGACCTCATCGATCATTGTCCAACTCAACCCCAACGGAAGTTCATCATTCTGATCATAATACAGTAGATACTTTTCTTAAATAATATTCCAATGAATCGACTGTGAAGAAGAAAAAATTCAATGTTGGTGATACTGTTCGAATTAATAGAACAACTAATGTTTTTAAAAAGGGTAATTACTTTTGGTCCACTGAACTTTTTAAAGTAGCAAAAATCCTGGACACCAAACCCATAACTTATCGTCTGCGAGATAATAAAGATGAAGAGATTCTCGGCGGCTTTTATGACTATGAACTACAAAAAGTTAAAAATAATAGTGAAATACATCAAATTAAAAAGATATTAAAGACTCGTAATCGCAGGGGTAAGAAACAGTTACTCGTTCGGTAGCTAGGATACAACTCTGATTTTGATTCTTGGATCATTGTTGAAGATATTGACAATGCCCAATGATTTTTATGTAACATTTATGTCCAACTTCTCCGATCCTCTCTACAATGACTTGAATAAAACTAGTGATTTTGGGACGAAACTCTCCCCCGCCATCAAATTCAACGAAGGAAAGTTTGAAGTGACTCTTGTCGACTGCATTCTAAAAAATACCTATGATATCTTGAGAAAGGATCGTGTGTATGAGATAAAAGTTATACCATTCGATTGGTCACTCTTTGTCGAGTATGAATGGGTTGAAGCCTTTACACCTAGTGACTATCCGGATGTTACATTGAGATAAAAAAAATATGGTACTATGACGGATTTGTGTCGTGCAATCAATAGAAAAATCTCATATCGTAGATATGGTACGTTCCATTTTAACTATTCAATGGAACACGATAGGATTTACATTACTTCACATGTTTACACTGAAATGATTCATCTCAATGATAATCTGAGAGATGTTCTTGGCTTTAAATAGAACATGATCAATGGGAAAAACGCAGGCACTGTTAGCGGGATGGATCAAGTTATTTTTGCTGATTATCCACCTGGTCTCACCTCCTCGGACTCTTGCATATTTCTTTATGCATCCTTTGTGGAAACATCAAGAGTTGGTAATTCAAATGTCCCCCTCCTAGGTATTCTTGAACGAAAAATCACCCATGAACATGTTCATCAGTATAATATAAAGCATCTTCAGTATGTTCCTCTAAACACTTCGTATTTGGAACTCTGTCAGTTAACATTAAGAAGTGAATTGGGTGATCCTCTTGCAATAACAAAAGGTTTAGCTGTGATTACATGTCATTTTCGACCCATCGTCGTCGTCGTCACTGCCTAAAATGAACAACAGAAGAGTTCCATTTGTCTGTCCTGATATCAATTGCTATGTTGGTGCTCTGAGTCCACGCCAAATAGGTCATGGATTGGACTATTACAAGGGGCTTACTACAATGTCGGGCTATGGTCTTGGTAGCTGGTTTGCTAGGCTATTTCGTTCTGCACTACCTCTTGCCAGAGAATATCTTGTACCTGCTGCATCAAATTTTGCTGCCTCAACACTACAGAACTGGGGGTCTGGTAAAAATTTCAACGAGAGTGTTAAGGAAAATATTAGATCTTCAGCAAGAGCCGTTGGTGAGCAACTAAAATCCAGCAAAATGGGAAGGGATTAAAAACGATGCATGGGCGTCATTCACTCATCAGTCTCTACCCAGGCGGGAAGTGATGGACATCAACAAGGACTTTGAGGAATAAAACGAAGAAGACCAATAAGGAGAAAAAGAAAAATATTGTTAGATCAAAGAAGGATTTCTTCTCTTAAGATGACCTATCTCCCTCAAAGGGATCACATCAATCAATCAGTTCCTCATTCACTCTGTTCAATGCTGAAAATGTTGATGTCAGTGTCAAGTATGGCTACTATGAACAATTTCATCCTCAACAGCACCTCTCGGAAAACATACACTTTCAGATATTTTCCAATGAGGACTATTTCATTGATTTGTCATCAACATTTATTGATTTAAATGTTGCGGTAAAGAAAAAGTCTGACAATACAACTCCGTCTGTTGCTGATGGCCTGTCCTATGAAAACTGTATTTTACACAATCTGTTCAAACAAATTAATGCATTTATTAATGGAAGATTGGTGAGCACTATCAACAATTTATCCAACTATGCAAGCTATATACAATTTATGATGATGACACCAAAGGCATATAAGGAGTTGAGAGGACAGTCATTGGGCTATGAATATCGATCAGGTGTTGATACTGACCGTGAGTTAACTACTGCACTGACCCAGGAGTATCATTAAGTTGTAAAATTAAATCATGAGATATTCAATATATCCCAATGGTTACCCCCCAATATCAAGATTGAAACAAAGTTGCAACTAGCTCCATCGAATTTCATTTGAGAAAAACACTTGCTGCAGCACCTGATGCAAATGTCATTATCACTTCGGCAATTCTTCATGTTCGAAAACAACAGGTTATGAGTTCTGTTGCATTGGTAGTGGAAAAGCTAAGAGCCAATGGGAACAACATTAAACTTCTTGTCCCACATACGATCACCAATTAACGTCACATTGCAACTGGCTCTCGTAGTTATACTGATTCATCATTTATCAATGGAGAAATTCCATCAAAACTCGCTTTGGCCTTTGTGAAGAGTGGGAGTGCCATTGGATCCTGGACTGCATCCCCCCATGATTTTACTTTTTTTGGTCTATCTAGCCTTGTGTGCAAAGTGAATGGTATTCCACTGTACACTCTATCATTTGATAAGAAATCCTATTGAACTTTGTATGAGTTGACCATGCAATCCCTAGATCATGATTCACAACTAATTGAAAATGGAATAACTGATTCAAAATTTTTCAAAAAATCATGGTGTAATTGTTTTGGACCTGTCTGGCAGCCAGTATATGAGCATAGTACGAACGGGGAATGTACATTTAAAGTGCAAATTTTCCAATGCTTTGACTGAGAGTATCACGCTAATATCATTGAGTCAATTTGAGACCTATTGGGAAATCACACCCGACGGCAGTGTTCTACTAGACCTAGCACCATGAACAAAAACCAAACATTCATTGTTAATAGCAGTCCATCAACTTTGAAGACAGGCCATTGGCTATGCATCTTTCAAACAGCGAAGAGTATTGAATTTTTTAATTATCTTGGCCTATCATATAAATTCTACAC
Organism: Artemia sinica; assembly: GCA_027921565.1. Lineage (NCBI taxonomy): Eukaryota > Metazoa > Arthropoda > Branchiopoda > Anostraca > Artemiidae > Artemia > Artemia sinica. Next base: position 26,063,468 of record CM051272.1, read on the forward strand.
CCCCACATCAGCAACTTTATTGAGAGAAGTGGGAAAACTATTATTCAAAATCAAAGGAGAATACAGGATTTAACGACTAAGACATGCGGCTTTCATGCACTACTCTTTTTGATGTTCAGATGTCGTGGCTATATCTACAAGCAGTATCTCAACATTTACATTGACTTTCCTCGATTGAACGACTTTCTAGTGGAAAATATACTTTCAAGTGTTTTTGATATTGATTTTAGTGCCCCACGAATAAAATGTTCTAAAAATGTATGTGAAATTGTTTATTAATAAAAATAATGTATGTAGATGATAAAAACACTTTTTCTACTCTTTAGATTTCATCTTCTACTAGGTATAGGTACTTGTCGAGAACAACTAATGCAGGTAGATTATCTGAATATACAGTATACTGATCCCTATATGCTGCAATGTAAGGGTCACATTTTCTACAGTAGAGTGTAACTTCACTCTTATCATATCTCTGTGTATAGTCAATGATACTATTCTCGTTCATTTTGTAAAATTCGCATGTTTCAATTTGCTTATTTGAAGCAGTGTCACAAACAGTGTCCTCAAGTGGCGAATCACATTCCGTCACAGCCAAATAAAAATCAGTAGGCTTATAATCATAGTAGCCATTGTCTTCACAACGATGACGTAGAAACCAAATTCTTTTGTTGTTCCAACATTTGACTCGCTGACCTGGCTCCTCCTCCCAAAACAATCTAAGGCCACGACGATACCAATCTCTTAGCAATAAACTAAAATCACGCTTAGGAATCTTTCCAATCATACCAGGATACGTATTCTCCCACTGATTACATTAATCATAGTGACAATTAGAGCATAGGTGGCCTCTAGGATGAGAGTCACACATCCCTTCAAGACAGGAATTACAACCTTTAATTTTTACAGCATATCCTCTATGCAATTTACACGGATTGTTGCCCAGTGTATAAATGCATAGCGGACATGTATGGAACATTTTTTCATGTGCTGACTTTCTCACCCCCAAAATGAAACTGAGCTACTATCAACAAATTGAGTGACAGAGAGACAGAGAGAGAGAGAGAGAGAGAGAGAGAGAGAGAGAGAGAGAGAGAGAGAGAGAGAGAGAGAGAGAGAGAGAGAGAGAGAGAGAGAGAGAGAGAGAGAGAGAGAGAGAGAGAGAGATAGATAGAGAGAGAGAGAGAGAGAGAGAGAGAGAGAGGAGTAAATCACCCTTGAACAGCATCTTTCTCGTGAAAAATTTTTAAATTTCTAAGCTACTGTGCGTGTTTAAAAGCATATCCACAATATCATTTTGTCCTGTTGTGATTAATATGTCAATAAATTGTGTAAATGCCTTTGGACCATCACGCAAAAGCTTCATGCAATGGTCTAATGATGGAGAATCAGTTTTCATTATATCAACAAGCATTCCCTGAGAAAACATCATCCTTTGAATGGATAACTCCAGAAAATCATCATCTAGAATCAAACGTTTTTCCATAAACAAAAGATTCCCCATGATTCGCTCCTTCTCAAATATATCCATTTTTTAGAGTGCTAACACTCTCAAAACCAACTTCAGACAAACCAGGATTCTTTTTCTACTCTAAAAAAATATACGCTAGTCTACTGTAGAAAGAAAAATATCCTCGATTTAGAAACAATTTTATTGAGTATTATTACAACAATAATAATCACTGATTAACTTTGTTTTCATCAATATATTTCACTAGTGCATCTAATGCAGCTTGAAGTCTAGTTATATGCACAAAGTTCAGTTTCGCAGCAAAGAATAATTGCTCCTCCCATTTAAATCTGCTCAATGATATCACGTATCTAGCATACATATCGTCCCATTCAAGGCTTAGTCTACATCCTCTATGTCCGACATGCCTGTCTCGATTTCGTAGCGATTTAAAACTACGGGATCATCTGAAGCATTGTAGACGGCATGGCTACCAGTCAGTGGAAACGGTTTCGGGGGATAGGGCCATTTTACGCTTTAAAAATTTCCAAAATACCCTCCTCCAGAGCAATAAAATCTCTTTGGATTGTGAAGTGAAGCTAGTGGAAGTGAATGACCCTCGATTTCCGAATCGAATCAAAGAACATCGAGCCATTGCAGTCTCCTACGCCCACGCGCAAAGATACAGTTCTAATACTATGCAGCTGTTAGAAATAGTCGAAACGTTGGATGAGGGTGATTGCATGGTCAAGGCACTGAATAAATTAATTGGCACCGCTATGGAGCTATTTCTCGTTTGAGAAATACACATTACCCAATTTTATTGTCTGCAGAGGATCGTCTCGCGAGTAAAAATCAAAAAATATGCTGGGTTTGTAAGGGGAAGTTTGAAGAGGGGGATAAGGAGAAAGGGACTAGAGGGAAAAGAGGGGGGAAGGGGAAAGTCAGAGATCACAATCACTTGTGGCAGGAAATATCATCTGGGGGTAGTAATTTTAGAGGGGAAGCACATCAATCGTGCAACATAAACGTTAGCCAACCGTTTTTTATTCCAGTTTTTATTCATAATTCAAATTATGATTTAAAATTCATTTTACCAGCATTGGCACGTATGCACAGGGAGGGAGGGGGAGTAGATAGTCCATGGGTAAATAATTCATTTACCTATAACATCATCCCCAAATCAGCTGAGAAGTTGGTGCTTCTCGAGTTGAAATGGCAGGTAGTGAATAATGGGCATACGTGCCTGAATAAAATCAGCTTTTACCTTTGTGTAGAAAGATCAATGAGGGGGAGGGTACGTTTTTCATGGGGATCGCGTTTTGACAACAGATCCAAGCAGACAAGACACAGGTGTAAAGTCAAATGCAGTTTTCTTGGACATGAACTCATTGCACCCCTCGGCAAAGTCTTACTACTCTTTGCCGTGTGGGAAGTATAAATGGCTTGAGAATCCTTGTGAGTTCCCGGACATTAACACCGTTGAGGACAATGGGTAACAAGGATGGTTCTTTGAAATTGATGGTCACATTCCATTGGCGCTTCATGATTCAGTCAGAGATTTTGTTTTCCCCTGTATCAATCGACCAGTGACCAAGGACTCACTGAGTCCCTACAATCGATCATTGGTTGAGGATATGGGGATGCATTGGAACCCCTCTAAGCAGAAACTGATTGCGGATCTGGACCCTAAACATAATATCGTGGTTCACCATGTGCTTTTGCACTGGATGATGAACAATGGTTTCAAGATCACTAAAATACATAGGGTTCTGCAATTCAATCAAAAACCCTACTTAAAGACGTTTATTGACACCTTTGCTGATAAACGCTCTCGGGCAAACACTAAAGTAGAGAAGAAATGTACAAGCTCATTCTAAATTAAGCCTTTGGAAAAATGTGTGAAAGCGTACGGAACAGATCTCGTTGCGACGTCGTAACTGATCCTCAAGAGTGTGCACGAATTATTGCAGACCCCAATTTTACATCGTTCACGAGCATAGAGACAAGCATGGTTCTTCTACACAGGAAAAAGAGAAATGTGGTACTGAACAAGAATATAGCAGGAGGTAGTTCAGTACTTGAAATTTCCAAAAAGCTCATGTTGTCGTTTTTTTACAATGTGTGCAAGGTGCAATGGCCAAGGGAGGGGGAGGTTCAAGTTTACTATGGGGATACAGATTCTCTGCTGTTAAAAGTAAAAACCGGGGATTTATTGGGAGATTTAGTAAATGGGGAACACATCAGCTCGTGGATGGATTTCACTAACTGGAATCCGTCCCTCTACCCCGAGTTGGTGAAACGTCAGGCCCCCAACCAACTACTCCTGTTAAAATCAGAGACGGGGAATGATTTGATATCCAATGGGGTGTCCCGGGTCCTAAAGTTTATTGCGTTGAAACTCATAACGGGGATGAAAAGCAGGCGTGTAAAGGGGTGCCTACACATTTTGTTAAGAACAATTTCAACATGAGTGTGTACAGAGACTGTGTAGAGAGTAGCCTAGTGCCGAGAGCACAAGTGCTTGCAATTCGCTCTCTACAGTATAGAAATTATACTGTTAGAGTGGAAAAGAATGCAATGTCATGTATATCCGACAAAGTCTTTGTGCTCGAGAATGGTGTAAATTTACTCCTCCATTGCCACTATAGAATTTCAGACCGGGTTGAATGCATGGACTATCGCAATCAACTTGGTCTGGATAAATTAACCTAATTCAAACCTAATCTGATAAATTAACCCAACCCTAACCCAAACCTAAACCTTTCATGAATTAAATGCTCCAACCTAACCTAACCCAACCTGTAGCAGCAGCAGTGACGGTGACTATTGTATAAAGTTTTTCCACAGCGATCCCGGGGGGTGGGGGGGGGTCCCGCACGCAGCCGGCTTTCGGCCCACGGCTCCCCGGAGGGTATAAATTCATAGTGTTCAACTGTGCTATTCATGTTCATGTTCGTGTTCGTGTTTTTCTATGTGTTGTACAAATAGTACTATTCTACAAAAAAGTGTGTGTGTGCACAAATAGTGTTCTTACTGGACAAATAGTGTTTTTTTATGACAATAAATGCTATTAATGTACATATAGTGTGTGTGTTGTTCTTGTTGAACAGAAGTGTTTTTTTTTTATCTTAATAAATGTTGTTTTAATAGAGTTGTTGTTCTTGTTGAACAAGTGTTTTTTTATGATAATAAATGTTGTTCTTGTTTGAACAAATAGCTTTTTTGTTCTTGTTGAACAAGTATTTTTATGTTCAATAAATGAATGAAATATTATTTTTGTTGTTAATGTACTAGATAGATCTTTGGGAAAATTACTACTTATTCCTTGGACAAGTATGGTTTACTGTTAGTTGTAGTCCAACTGTTGTCAACAGCAGCACTATGTATCAATTTAATACACCATTCAGATCGTTTCTGTGTGGTCCATCAATGTCTGGGAAAACGACACTTTTAGGTAAAATAATTCAAAATTGTAATAAAATGTTTTTGGAAAAACTAAAGAAAATTTATTATTGCTACAGTATTTGGCAGGAATCCTATGATCAAATAAAAGCTAATGCCACATCCATACCAATACAATTCATACGGGGACTTGATGTTTTCAATAGTATTCAACCAAACTCGTGGCTGATTATTGATGATTTGGCTGAATCCATTGAACAGTTCTCACAGGAAATGCTACAGCTGTTTACCGTTTGCTCTCATCATGAACGCATTTCCATAACCCTAGTTCTACACAACCTCTTTCATCAGAGCAAATGTATGAGAACCCTTGCTTTGAATTGCACCATCTATATTATCTACCGAGTTGTTCGTGATTCTAGCTCGCTAATAACTCTCAATAAGCAAATATATCCTGGCGCTCCCAAATTTCTGCTGTCAGCGTACACTCAGGCGACAAATAAGCCCTACGGCTACATTTTGCTAGATCTTAATCAGAGCACACCCGAGGATCTACGTTTAGTCACCGATATTTTCGACAAAGAAATTACTGTATATCTTCCGGTGACCAGTAGAAAAAGCTATTAGTTACCATTATGACACTGAAGAAACTACGCGAACAACGGCATTTATTTTCCGTTTTAGGTACTTCAAAACCCCCACTCAGGAAGACCATACTCAAACATGGTGTTGACAATGATTTCATTAATGTAATATCTGAACTTTGTTTAAATTTAACTGAGGGCAATGTACACTTGTCAGAAGGTGTTAGACAACAGATAAAGCAACATCTTTCCACTATACGCGCCTTGGCTTGCAAAAACAAGGGGAAAATTTTTAAAAGAAAACGTCTCCTTCAAGCGGGCGGTAGCTTTTTTACCCTTTTACTGCCAATAATTGCAGGACTTCTAAACAGTTTTCTCTAGAGAATGGCTAAACCCTAAAAATTGACGCCATTTGAACTTGTCCTCTAGCCCTCGGAACATTTTGAAGACAAACTAAGCAAATTTATTAATGATGAGAATATTGCCGATGACAAAAAGCTAGTTTTACTTCAAAATGTATTGCGACGTGTGGACAAACATAGACCTTATCGTGAGCGATCCACCGCCGTCACAAATCCCTCTAAACAGGAAACATCTCCTCAAGATTCAGCCGCAGTGCAATCAAAGGAGAAGAAATTGAATTCCATAGTGTCAACAATTGGAAACCTATTGCCAGTGACCTATCGAGAACAGAGTAAAAGAGTATTAGCAAAACTAATGTTGGAAACTGCTGGTGATCAAGTTCAAGATGATAGCGCAGGGAAATGAATTATAACTCAGGGGAAAAGTTATAATCTAGTTGATTTAATTTGTGATATGGTGACGAATCGTAAAGGACTTTTATCTTTTGACAATAATCTATACACCTTTCTAAATGCATCAAACTTCCCCAAAAGTCTTATTGGCAATAAGCAAATTCTAAAGAAACTAAGAGAATATAGTCCTCCAACAACATCAACATCGCCACCATTTAAAAAAGAAGAAGATCCAATATTGGAAAATACTAGCAGCAGCAGCAGCAATGATTTTATAACACCAACGATGGTGGCTAGTCAAAAGCGAAGACGGATTGAATCACCCTCCAGTATGCAAAAGAGGAGTGGACATTACACTACGTATTTGCGTTCAAAATGGTTGAAGTTCTGAAGCATGTCTATGAAAATATTGGTGAAGCGGGAAGTCTAAGTTCCCCCACAACGCTTTCTAAAGTTACCTCTGGCATAGATGGCAGCACATTAAAAAAAGCAAAAGAGTATCTAGAAAATGAACCGAGTTACACACTGCATCGGAATCGCAGGCTTCGTGGTAAACAATATCAACAAACTAAAGCCTTCTTTCCTCTGCATATAATGCAAACTGATCTTTTAACTTTAGACGCGATTCAACGGCGTCACAATGCACCCTACACATATATTCTAGTGGCAATCAGTGTCTTTAGTCACTATGCCTATGCCATTCCATTGCAATCAAAAAGGGGTGTTGAAGTTGCTCATGCTTTAGAAAGTATTCTTGAACAGGATTGCTATAGAAAAATTCAATCAGATCGCGGTAGCGAATTTGTTAATCCTCATGTGCAAAAGGTTCTATTGAAATATAATACAACACTTTATCATAGTCACAGCCCGATAAAGGCTGCATTGGCTGAACGATTAATAAGAACGATTCGTCTATTAATTTCAAGATATTGTACACTGAAAAATACACCTGCTTTTATTCATGATTTAAATAAAATCATGCAAATATACAACCATCGACCTCATCGATCATTGTCCAACTCAAGCCCTCGGGAAGTTCATTGCAGTGAAAATACATTTGATGCTTTTATAAAGCAGTATTCCAATGGTAATGAGAATAAGAAAAAGAAGAAATTCAATGTTGGTGATACTGTTCGAATTAATAGAACCACCAATATTTTTGTAAAGGGGAATTATTTATGGAGCACTGAACTATTTAAAGTGTCCAAAATCCTAGACACTACACCCACGACATATCGACTGCAAGACACCAAAGATGATAAGATTCTCGGTGGTTTTTATGAATATAAACTACAAAAAGTTAGAAACACTAGTGAAATTTATCGAATTGAAAAGATATTAAAGAGTCGTACTCGTAGAGGCAAGAGACAGTTGCTTTTTCGCTGGCTAGGATACAACTCTGATTTTGATTCTTGGGTCAGTGCTGAAGATATTAATAAAGCCCAATGATTTCTATGTGACTTTCATGTCCAATGTTTCTGATCCTCTCTACAATGATTTGAATAGAACAAGTGATTTTTGGACGAAACTCTCCCCCACCATCAAATTCGACGATGGAAAGTATGAAGTGGCTCTTGTCGACTGTATTCTCAAAAATACATATGACATCCTGAGAAAGGATCGCAAATATGAAATAAAAATTAGAACCGATGATTGGCAGCCGCCACCCTCAGGTGATCAAGAACAAATTCAAAAGATCAATTGGATGAATTATCCATATATTGAATTAAACTATGAAGAACTCACCTGTATGAATGATTTATGTCGTTCTATTAATAAAAGAATTTCCGCTCGTAAAAAGGGAGCTTTTCATTTCAACTATTCAAAGTAGGAGGGCAAGATATAAATTAGTTCACCTATTGCCAATGAAAAGGTAATTCTCAATGATAATCTAAAAGATTTTCTTGGCTTTAAGCTCAATATAATCAACGGATAGAGTGCTGGAAACGCTAATTTCATTTTTGCAGACTAACCGCCTGCCTTCTCCACGGACACTTGTATATTTCTCTACGCCTCTTTTGTGGAAACATCTCGGGTTGGCAATAGCAATGTTCCCCTCCTACGAGTTTTTGAACGAAAAACCAATCAAGAACATATTCATCACTACAATATAAAGAATCTTCAGTATATTCCCGTAAACACTTCCTATTTGGAACTCTGTCAGTTAACACTAAGAACTGAATTAGGTGATCCCCTAGCAATATCAAAAGGTTTGGCTGTGATTACACGCCATTTTCGACCCATCGTTCAACAAGATTTCTAATAGAAAAGTGGTATTCATTTGTCCTAATATTGACTGCTATGTTAATGCTCTTGGCCTGAGACAACAGGGAAATAGAATGGACTATTACAAAGGTCGCTCGTCAATGTCTGGCTACGGTCTTGGCAGTTGGTTTGCTAAGCTGTTTTGCTCTGCACTACCTCTGGCTAAAAAATATATTGTACCGGCTGCAACAGATTTTGCATCCTCTACACTATACGATTGGGGCTCTGGCAAGGATTTAAAAAAATTACATCGGAAAATCTTAGGTCCAGTGCGCGAACCCTTGGCGAGAGATTAAAATAAAATGGAAAAGGTTTAAAAAGGTCCAGAAACAATGCATCACTCATCAGTCTATACTCAGGTCAGTAACGTAAGACATCACCTCTGTCAAAGAAAAAAGGAAAAAGCCGACACGTACAGTAAACAGTAGAAGAAGAAGCCCCAGGAAGAGAATTGTTAGATCAAAACTAGATTTCTTTTCCTAAGATGTCCTACCTAACGCATAAGGATTCCCAACCTTCAATCAACTCCTCATTGAATCTATTCAATGCAGAAAATGTTGATGTGAGTATGAAACATGGATACTATGAACAATTTTATCCTCAACAACCCCTCTCTGATAATATCCATTTTCAAATTTATTCCAATGAAGACTACTTTATGGAGATGTCTTCGACATTTATAGATTTACAAATGAAAGTCCGGAAATCCGATAATACATTGCCAATTCTTGCCGATGGAATATCCTATGAAAATTGTATATTGCATAATTTATTTCATCAAATCAGTGTCTACATCAATGGCGCACAGGTGAGCGCAAGCAACAATCTCTCAAATTATACAAGCTATATGCAATTCATGCTGATGAAACCCAAGTCATACAAGGAATTGAGAGGCACCTCCAATGGATATGAATATATTACTAATACTGATAGTATAGATGCACTTAAAAATGCTACAACTATTGAATTACATCTAGTTGAAAAAATATATCATGAAATATTCAATACACCCCAATGGTCAACACCCAATATTAATTGGATATAAAATGACGCTTGCACCATTCAATTTCATATTGAGAAAAGAACTTGCTGGTAATCCTGATGTAACTCTCTCTCTCACCTCGGCAATACTACATGTACGCAAACAACAAGTTATGATTTCTGTTGCTTTGGCAGTGGAAAAACTGAGAGCCAGTGGAAATAATATTAAACTACTTGTTCCTCATACAATCACCAATCAACGTCATATTGCTGTGGGGTCACGCACCTTCACCGACTCATCCTTTATCGATGGCGAAATTCCATCAAAACTGGCCTTGGCATTTGTAAAAAGCGCTAGTGCAATAGGATCGTGGACTGGATGCCCACATATATTTGAAATGTTTGGGCTTTCATCTCTTGTCTGCAAAGTAAACGGCACCCCACTCTGCAATCTATCTGTTGATAAATCATATAGAACATTGTATGAGTTGACCATGCAAACCCTAGATCATGATTTACAACTATTTGAAAATGGTATAACCGAAGAAATGTATGCTAAAACACATGGTATCATTGTATTGGATTTGTCTGGCACCCAGGATATGAGTACAGTACGTACGGGGAGTGTGCGTTTAGAGTGTATATTTGCCAACCCGTTAGCTGAGAGCATTGCACTATTCTCGCTAAATCAATATGAAACCTATTGGGAAATCACTCCCGAAGGCAGTGTTCTACTTGACTTGGCGCCATGAACACCAGTCAAATAATCAATGTATTTAATATGAATCCCTACATGTCCAAATACAAATCCTATTGTCTACCCTCGGATTTCTTGGAACAATTCAAAGTGTCAACAATACCCTAATTATTGTTAATAGCAGTCCGTCGACTGTGCAGACAGGTCATTGGTTGTGCATCTTTCAAACAATGAAGACGATTGAATTTTTTGATCCTCTTGGTCTACCCTATACATTCTACACTCCCCACATCAGCAACTATATTGAGAGCAGTGGGAAAACTATTATTCAAAATCAGAAGAGAGTGCAGGATCTGACGACTAAAAGCTGTGGCTTCCATGCACTACTATATTTTGTGTTTCGATGTCGCGGCTATACTTACAAGCAGTTTCTCAACATTTATGTAGACAATCCACGTCTGAACGATTTTATGGTGGAACATATCTTCTCTGACCTATATAATATTGATTTCGGTGCCCTACGAGTAAAGTGCTTAAAAATGTATGTGAATTTGTTTATTAATAAATGTAAAAAATTTATATACAACAATGTCTTTATTCTTCACTTTAGATTTCTTCTACTTCTGTGTATAGGCAACTGTCGAGAACCACTAATGCTGGTAAATCATTTGGATTCACTGTATATTGATCTTGATTGGCTGCAAAGTCAGGGTCACATCTTCTACAGTATAATGTAACTTCACTCTTGTCATATCTCTTTGTATAGTCAATGATACTATTTGCATTCATATTATGAAATTCACGAGTTTCAATCTGTCTATTTGAAGCAATATCACATACAGTATTTTCAAATGGTGAATCACATTCCGTAACTGCCAAATAAAAATCACTTGGTTTATAGTCATAATAGGCAGTGTCGTCACAACGATGACGTAGAAACCAAATTGTCTTGTTACCCCAACAGTTGAATCGTAGACCTGATTCTTCTTCCCAGAACAATTTAAATCTACGACGATACCAATCTCGTAGAAATAAACTAAAATCACGTTTGGGATTCTTTCCAATCATAGCGGGGTAAGTATTCTCCCACTGATCACATTTGTCAAAGTGACAATCGGAGCACAGATGTCCTCTAGGGTGAGAGTCACAAATCTCTTCAAGACATGAATTACATCCTTTAATTTGTACTGCATAGCCTCTATGTAATTTACAAGGATTACATAATTTGCACTTTTCACTATAGTCATCAATAATTGTACAATTCTCACATTGTGTCCAACTGCCAAGAGTGTACATGCATAGTGGACATGTATAGAGCATTTTTGGTTTCCGATGTCAACTCTCTCACAGCTAAAACGAAACTGATCATCCTCGTTCGATAAATTCAGAGGGAGGAATGGGAGAGGAGTAACTATGTGACGTCACCTCTTTCGAATGGTGGGGGAGCCATCTACATTGAATCTATGGCAATGTTTTCAAAAGCATATCCACGATATTATTCTGTTTTGTTCTAATTAATATATCAATAAATTGAGCATAAGTATTTGAGTCACATCGACAAAGTTTCAAACAATAGTCCAAAGGGGGAGAATCAGTTTTCATTATATTGTCAAGTGTTCCCCGTGAGAATATATTTCGTTGAAGAGATAACTCGAGAAAATTACCATCCAAAATCAAATGTTTTTCCATAAACACCAGATTCGATCTAATTCTCTCTTTCTCGAATTTATTCATTTTTCAATCCTATCACTCTGACTGCTGACTCTAGACTGACCATGATTCGTTAGCCTAACATTCTAACAAAAAGAAAGGGAACATTTTCGATTTCGAGACAATTTTATTGTATAATTACAACAATAATACTAGACATGTACAATTAGCGATAGGCCTACAGTTTATTGTCTTCGATATACTTCACTAATGCACTTAAATCACATTGAAGTCTATTCACATGCGCTATATCAACTTTTGCAGCGAAGCATAATTGATCCTCCATTTTAAATTTGCTCAAGGATATCACATATCTTGCATATACTTCATCCCATTCCAGACAAAGCCGTGATCCTCTCGTGATTTCCACCGCAATATTTGGTGCTCTTGTATCATTGCTACCAACTCCAATATCAACTTCTAATAGGGTAAACATTCAACTCATCTTCAGCACAAATATATCCTAATGAGTAAAGTCAAACTGTTCTCGTTCCTTTGAATTCTATTCACACACTAATAAAAAATATAGCAAAAATCCTTTCCTTATATTCTCTACAATCCTCTCCCGCTCATATTTCCGTCTCCCTGATTGGCTTAGAAAGAGACACGTGATCCTGTTCCCGTTAGACTCGATCAATACATTCCCCACCGATTATGTAATCAATTTTTCGGAAATCTACTTCCCCTCTTGTCCTAGTCGATTATGTAATCAATTTCTCTGAAATCCACTTCCCCCCCCCGAGTCGATCAACACATCTCTTCCCGTTAATGCGCATGTGCAAACTTCGCCCCGGAGTCATTACAACTAGAAACAATAAATAAATTCCCCTTTCGTGGATCAATACATTCCCTTCGATTATGTAAATCAATTTCTCGGAAATCTACTTCCCCTCTTGTCCTAGTCGATTATGTAATCAATTTCTCTGAAATCCACTTCCCCCCCCCGAGTCGATCAACACATCTCTTCCCGTTAATACGCATGTGCAAACTTCGCCCCGGAGTCATTACACCTAGAAACAAAAAATAAATCGAAATTGAAAAAGGGGCATTGACCCCATTAGACTCGATCAATAATCCTTGAATAAATTATAGCCTTTCAGCATTAGACTCAATTGTATGGCAGCACATGTGTTCGTCCAGGAGATATTATGGCTTCCCTACTATGATCGAGTAGCTAAAGTTGGAGATATGTCTAATGTTTTTGTTAATTGTATAAATGTTTTAGTGGATCATCCTTCTTTTAATCATCCCGTTAAACGTAAAAATCGATCAAGAGGGCATAGGAAAAATAATAGGAAAAAGAATATAGATTTAGATATCTATTTGATGGAGTTGTGCAAACTATTTGAGTCTAATGGTATGGCTAGTATAATAAAATGTTTAAATAAATTATCAAAAAATAATTTAATAAAATTATTTTGGACTATAAATAATAAAACACCATGTAACTCAGAAATTAAACTAATTTATGATACAGCATGTATTTTAGCTAGAACTAAATGTATTTCAAAAGATAAAATGTCTGATAAGGCAGTTAATAAGGAGAAGAGATTATATCAACCTATAAATTTTAGAAGTAAACAAATAGAGGATATAAATTTACCTGGAATTTTAAACCAGGTTGATGTGAAACAGACCCTTCCTAGTAATTTAAATTAAAAGAATAATCCGATCATAACATATAAGTTTTCAAAAACGATAGGACAAATGATTTTTAATTATAATTTAATACTTAAGAATTTTGACATGGATAGTAATTGGAAACGTATTTGTAAGTGTGACCAATTTTTGTCATTTGTTAATCCAGCTTACGGACATATTATTACAGGTGATTTAGCAATAATAAAACAAATGGATTTGCAGAATATAATGAAAATGGGGGCTGAATTCCGCCTTTCAAATCATCTAAAACCCTCGAATCTGCTTAGTGGGTTAAATAATAATCTAGAAACATTTATCGGTAATTGGGGCTAAAAAGAGAAAATTAATAAAAATAGTTTTCAGAATTGGAAAAATTTAATTATTAGTAAGGTTAGAAATAAGATATATAAGAGGACAAATAAACATAATAATGAGGTAGTTTTTTATAATTCTAAGATAAAACAAGCGATTGCTAATATAAAGATGGATTTTGTAATTGTACCCATTGATAAAGCGAATAATAATTTTGCAATAATTTGTCAGAAGCTATATTGTGATGTTTTAACAAAGGAGCTTAGTACAACAAATACATATAAAAAGGTTCAAGATGTCAATAATAATCTATTGATTGGAATAGAGGATACACTTTTAAAAAAAATTAATATTAAGGTTAATGATAATGAAAAAAATTTTCCGTTTTATATTTGACGGCAAAATTTCATAAAAATACCCCGAAACCACGCTTTATTGCGGGTGCAGCAAGATGCCCGACCAGAGTTGCGGCTACTGACCTGTCGTGTATTTTAGGAGAAATTAAAAATAAATTTAAGGCATATTGCTCGGGAATTAAAAAAATTTCTAAGTTTAATCCATATTGGAGCGTTAATAATTCGCTGCAAGTAATATATTCTTTGGCTTTAGTCTCAGCCAAAAGAGTGGACTCGTTTGATTTCACTACATTATATACAAATTTACCCATTAATTTAGTATTTATAAATTTTAAAATATTATTAAGAAAGCTTTTCTTTTGTCTAATTTGCCTTTTTAAAAATGGATACGTATAATAAGAAGGCAAGATGGACTAATTATTTTAATAGTACCACTAGGTCAAGATGTTATAGCTTAGACATGATTTATGATTTACTAGAATTTGTTCTATTTAATGCTTTTATAACATTTAATGGTAATCTATATAATCAAAGTATTGGAATTCCTATGGGGGGCAATGCCAGTCCAGTTATAGCGGACTTGTTTTTAAATTATTTAGAATATGATTATATGATAGATAAAAAGAATCCAAGCAACATAAAATATTTGCTCTCAAATAATAAAAGATATTTAGATGACCTTCTGGTGATAAATTATTCAGATTTTTTAGAGATTTCAAGTAAAATATATCCACCAGAGTTAAAGCTGGAATCCAGTAATGGGAATGGCAATTATGACCATTTTCTAGATTTAGATATTAATGTTGCGCCTAATAATACAATAATTTTTAAAATATATAATAAAACAGACGATTTTAGTCCAATAGTTCGTTACCACCGACTGTTTGATTCCACACCATATATCCTACATGTATTTTGGAATATCGGTAGAATTTACATAATCCTTTCTTTTCCTCCTTTTTTGTATTTGTCATAATTTCCCTTTATCTGCTCAATTTTACGCATAGGGGGATTTTTCTGGGAATTTAATATGCCACCTCACTTTTACTATGTCCATTAGGACCTTAACCCCTTGTCGTTTTTCAATCGCTTCCTTTTCTTGCTTCGTTTATTAAACGATATTAAACGATTGCTTCGTTTATTAAACGATATTCTAATACCAAGCTCTTAAATTACGATATTTTTCAGTGGCAAAAGCAGTCCAAGTCACTTTGCTATCTCTTCAATGTTAAAGAAATTTTGTTTGTTTAAAGAAACGGATACATTAGAGAACTTAAATTCTGGTTCACCTGATTCGGACTAATGGCCGTCATTTGGTTAGATTCACTTTTTTTTTCTTATGCTCTCTCTATTTTTTAAATGATTTTTTATAAAACAAATTCTCTTGGTTTTGTTCGAGAAAACAATATTAACAACTTTAATAAAATTCATACAAGCTTGTAAATGTTTTTAAGCCGAACAATTTGTTTAGACAGTTTATCTTGATTTTACTCAATTAAAGCCCTTTTTTATCCTTTGTTTTTTTTTGCTGCAATTGATTTGGAGTTACGGAGCCCTCAAGTTGAACAAGGGTTGTCTGATTTTCGGATCAGAGTTTCAAACAGTTCGTGGTAACGAACTGTAAGTAAGGAGCGACCCGGCTCAATGGTCACTGAAACTCTAAAAAACGGAACTTAGATACCAATAGATACATCAAAAGAATCAGATTTTAGTTCTGATTTCAAATATATAAGTTTCATCAAGTTTAATATTACCCATCAAAAGTTATGCGCCTGAAAAAATTTGGCTGATTTTCGAAAAAAGGGGGAAAGACCCCCTAAAAGTTATAGAATCTTAATAAAAATCACACCCTCATATTCAGCGTGATTTGTGATTAAGGGGCATTTTTCAAGAATTGGAACAAAATTCGAACTTTAGCTTAAAGAGCAAGGTATTGACTAGGGGGCGAACCCTCTAATATACGTATTAAAAATATATGAATATAGAAGTTCGTTACGTAAGTTAATTCGTAAGTTACGTATATTTATTACTAATAAAAACGTTCGTAAATAAAATTAAATATGTTTCGAGAAAGCCGTTTAACCAAATAAAAGTAAAATTAATATTCAAATTTTGTTTCAATTATTCATGTACGGTGAGCCAAAATCAAAACCTGCGTTAATTCAAAAAACGTTCAAAAATTAAATAAAAAAACAAGTTGTTTTTAACTGAAAGTAAGGAACAACGTTAAAACTTAGAACGAACAGAAATTATTCCGTATATGAAAGGGGCTGTCCCCTCCTCAACGCCTCGCTCTTTACGCTAAAGTTTGACTTTCTGACAACTCTATTTTTTTTAAACAATGAAAAACTTTAGTGTAAAGAGCGAGGCGTTGAGGAGGGGACAGCCCCTTTCATTTAAATAAAAAAAACAAGTTTTTTTTAACTGGAAGTAAGGAACGATGTTAAAACTTAAAACGAACATAAATTATTCCGTATATGAAAGGGGCTGTCCCCTCCTCAACGCCTCGCTCTTTACGCTAAAGTTTTTTTTTGCTTAAGAAAAATAGATTTGTGAGAAAGTCAAACTTTAGCGTAAAGAGCGAGGCGTTGAGGAGGGGACAGCCCCTTTCATATACGGAATAAGGGGACTAAGGGGAGAACCCCCTCATATACGTAATAACATATACGTAATAAAAAAACAAGAAAAAAAACAAGCGATACGGCTCAATAGTAATCGAAAATTTTTAAAACGGAATTTTGATGTCAATAAATGTATCAAAAGAATGGGCTTATGATGCTGATTCTAAATATATAAATTTTTTTTACGTTTAGTATTACTAATCAAAGGCTACAAGCGTGAGAAAATTTACCTGATTTTTTAAAGAGGGGGGAAACATCCCCTACAAGTGAAAGAATTTTAATGAAAATCACACCGCCAGATTCAGCGTATCAAAAAACCCTATTACATAGGTTTCAAGCTCATATGTGCAAAAATCTGCAACTTTGTATTTTTTGCCAAAAGAAAAATATACGAATTTAGAAGTTCGTAGTAGAGAAGGGGGTGCCAGTCGTGACGGGAGTCCATATATGGGCATAGACTCCCTAGGGAGATGGTTTTTCTCACTGAGAATGAAAAAACAGGATTTTTTTCACTTGAAAAAAACAGGATTTTTCTCACTTTTATGGATGTTTCTTGGATGGTTATGAGTGTTGGTCAATTTATTTGTTGTTTTTCTTGGATGTTAACAGCAATTTATGTCTGTTTTATGGTTTTCGTCAATTGATTACATAATATCTCCGACGAGTACAGCAATTTATGGATGTTTTATGGTTTTTCTCACTGATAATGAAAAAACAGGATTTTTCTCACTTTTATGGATCCAGGAATGGGGGCACATGTGCTGTCAGTCCGATGAGGCACCATATATGGGCATGGAATCCTCAGGGAGAACTCGTTTCCGAGAAATTGGTGTTCGTCCAGGAGAATTGTTTCCGGGCGAAATTTATTAATGTCTTTGGAGTTCATCCAGGAGAATTGTTTCCGGGTGAAGTTTATTAATGTCTTTGGTGCTCGTCCAGGAGAATTGTTTCCGGGTGAAATTTATTATTGTTTGACGGATGATGTCAAGGTTGATTGATTTGTCACGAAAGGGGAATTAATTTGTTGTTTCTAAGGGGAATTATTGATCTACGAAAGGGGAATTAATTTGTTGTTTCTAAGGGGAATTATTGATTCACGAAAGGGGAATTAATTTGTTGTTTATAAGGGGAATTATTGATTCAAGAAAGGGCAATTAATTTGTTGTTTCTAAGGGGAATGTGGGGAAGAGATATATTGCTCTAGGACTTGAGAGGGAAAATGGATTTCCGAGAAATTGATTGCGTAACCTAACCTAACCTCATGAGCACATGATGGGACTCCATATACGGGCATAGAATCCCTCGAGTGGAGAGGATTTCCGAGAAATTGATTGCGTAATCGAAGGGAGAGAATTTCCGAGAAATTGATTACATAATCGGTAAAACCCTATCAGGAGCTCGTGACGGGAATCCATTTATGGGCATAGAATGACGTAATCGATTAGGACAAATGGATTTCTGAGAAATTGATTACATAATCGGTAGAACCCTATCAGGATGTCGTGACGGGGGTCCATATATGGACATAGAATGACGTAATCGACAAGGACAAATGGATTTCTGAGAAATTGATTACATAATCGGTAGAACACTATCAGAAGGTCATGACGGGACTCCATATATGGGCATAGAATGACGTAATCGACTAGGACAGTTGGATTTCTGAGAAATTGATTACATAACCGGTAGAACCCTATCAGGAGGTCATGACGGGGGTCCATATATGGGCATAGAATAACGTAATCGACTAGGACAGTTGGAATATTTCAGTAGTAGTTTGTCGTGGTTTACCATTTCACAGTTACATTCTCTTGATTTTTCAAAGTTCATTTTCGATTTCTTTCGTTGAAATGCAAGAGTTGGAATATTTCAGTAGTGTTTTGTCCTGGTTTACCTTGTCACAGTTACATTCTCTTGCTTTTTCAAAGTTCATTTTCGATTTCTTTCGTTGAAATGCAAGAGTTGGAATATTTCAGTAGTGTTTTGTCGTGGTTTACCATGTCACAGTTACATTCTCTTGATTTTTCAAAGTTCATTTTGAATTTCTTTCGTTGAAATGCAAGAGTTGGAATATTTCAGTAGTGTTACGTCGTGGTTTACTTTGTCACAGTTACATTCTCTTGATTTTTCAAAGTTCATTTTGAATTTCTTTCATTGAAATGCGAGGGTTGGAATATCTCAGTAGTGGTTCGTTGTGGTTTACCTTGTCACAGTTACATTCTCTCGATTTTTCAAAGTTCATTTTGAATTTCTTTCATTGAAATGCAAGAGTTGGATTATTTCAGTAGTGGTTTGTTGAGGTTTACCTTGTCACAGTTACATTCTCTTGATTTTTAAAAGTTCATTTTCGATTTCTTTCGTTGAAATGCAAGAGTTGGAATATTTCAGTAGTGTTTTGTTGTGGTTTACCTTGTCACAGTTACATTGTCTTGATTTTTCAAAATTCATTGTGAATTTCTTTCATTGAAATGCAAGAGTTGGATTATTTCAGTAGTGTTTTGTTGTGGTTTACCATGTCACAGTTACATTCTCTTGATTTTTCAAAGTTCATTTTGGATTTCTTTCGTTGAAATGCAAGAGTTGGAATATTTCAGTAGTGTTTTGATGTGGTTTACCTTGTCACAGTTACTTTCTCTTGATTTTTCAAAGTTCATTTTGGTTTTCTTTCGTTGAAATGCAAGAGTTGGAATATTTCAGTAGTGTTTTGTTGTGGTTTACCTTGTCACACTTACATTCTCTTAATTTTTCAAAGTTCATTTTGGATTTTTTCGTTGAAATGCAAGAGTTGGAATATTTCAGTAGTGTTTTGTCATGGTTTACCTTGTCACAGTTACATTCTCTTAATTTTTCATAGTTCAATTTGAATTTCTTTTATTGAAATGCAAGAGTTGGAATATTTCAGTAGTATTTTGTCATGGTTTACCTTGTCACAGTTACATTCTCTTGATTTTTCAAAGTTCATTTTGAATTTCTTTCATTGAAATGCAAGAGTTGGATTATTTCAGTAGTGTTTTGTCATGGTTTAACATGTCACAGTTACATTCTATTGATTTTTCAAAGTTCATTTGAATTTCTTTCGTTGAAATGCAAGAGTTGGAATATTTCAGTAGTGTTTTGTTGCGGTTCACCTTGTCACAGTTACATTCTCTTCATTTTTCAAAATTCATTTTGAATTTCTATCATTGAAATGCAAGAGTTGGAATATTTCAGTAGTGTTTTGTCGTGGTTTACCTTGTCACAGTTACATTCTCTTGATTTTTCAAAGATCATTTTGGTTTTCTTTCGTTGAAATGCAAGAGTTGGAATATTTCAGTAGTGTTTTGATGTGGTTTACCTTGTCACAATTATATTCTCTTGATTTTTCAAAGTTCATTTTGGTTTTCTTTCGTTGAAATGCAAGAGTTGGAATATTTCAGTAGTGTTTTGTTGTGGTTTACCTTGTCACACTTACATTCTCTTAATTTTTCAAAGATCATTTTGGATTTCTTTCGATGAAATGCAAGAGTTGGAATGTTTCAGTAGTGTTTTGTCGTGGTTTACCTTGTCACAGTTACATTCTCTTAATTTTTCAAAGTTCTTTTTGGATTTCTTTCGTTGAAATGCAAGAGTTGGAATATTTCAGTAGTGTTTTGTCGTGGTTTAGTTTGTCACAGTTACATTCTCTTGATTTTTCAAAGTTCATTGTGGATTTCTTTCGTTGAAATGCAAAAGTTGGAATATTTCAGTAGTGTTTTGTCGTGGTTTACCTTGCCACAGTTACATTCTCTTGATTTTTCAAAGTTCATTTTGGATTTCTTTCGTGAAATGCAAGACTTGAAATATTTCAGTAGTGTTTTGCCGTGGTTTACTTTATCACAGTTACATTCTTCGTTCATTTGATTTTTCTGAACAGGTTTTCATTTTGTATGGATTTTCATTTCGATTGTAATGCAAGAGTTGGATTATTTCAGTAGTGTTTTGTCATGGTTTAACATGTCACAGTTACATTCTATTGATTTTTCAAAGTTCATTTTGAATTTCTTTCGTTGAAATGCAAGAGTTGGAATATTTCAGTAGTGTTTTGTTGCGGTTCACCTTGTCAGAGTTACATTCTCTTCATTTTTCAAAGATCATTTTGGTTTTCTTTCGTTGAAATGCAAGAGTTGGAATATTTCAGTAGTGTTTTGATGTGGTTTACCTTGTCACAATTATATTCTCTTGATTTTTCAAAGTTCATTTTGGTTTTCTTTCGTTGAAATGCAAGAGTTGGAATATTTCAGTAGTGTTTTGTTGTGGTTTACCTTGTCACACTTACATTCTCTTAATTTTTTCAAAGATCATTTTGGATTTCTTTCGATAAAATGCAAGAGTTGGAATATTTCAGTAGTGTTTTGTCGTGGTTTACCTTGTCGCAGTTACATTCTCTTAATTTTTCAAAGTTCTTTTTGGATTTCTTTCGTTGAAATGCAAGAGTTGGAATATTTCAGTAGTGTTTTGTTGTGGTTTACCTTATCACAGGTTTACATTCTCTTAATTTTTCAAAGTTCATTTAGGATTTCTTTCGTGAAATGCAAGAGTTGGAATATTTCAGTAGTGTTTTGTTGTGTTTTACCTTGTCAAAGTTATATTCTCTTGATTTTTCAAAGTTCATTTTGGATTTCTTTCGATGAAATGCAAGAGTTGGAATATTTCAATGGTGTTTTGTCGTGGTTTACCTAGTCACAGTTACATTCTCTTGATTTTTCAACTTTATTTTGGTTTTCTTTCGTTGAAATGCAAGAGTTGGAATATTTCAGTAGTGTTTTGTCGTGGTTTACCTAGTCACAGTTACATTCTCTTGATTTTTCAAACTTCATTTTGGATTTCTTTCGTTGAAATGCAAGAGTTGGAATATTTCAGTAGTGTTTTGTCGTGGTTTACCTTGTCACAGTTACATTCTCTTGATTTTTCAAAGTTCATTTTGGTTTTCTTTCGTTGAAATGCAAGAGTTGGAATATTTCAGTAGTGTTTTGTTGTGGTTTACCTTGTCACACTTACATTCTCTTAATTTTTCAAAGTTCATTTTGGATTTCTTTCGATGAAATGCAAGAGTTGGAATATTTCAATAGTGTTTTGTCGTGGTTTACCTAGTCATAGTTACATTCTCTTAATTTTTCAAAGTTCAATTTGGATTTCTTTCGTTGAAATGCAAGAGTTGGAATATTTCAGCAGTTTTTTGTTGTGGTTTACCTTATCACAGTTACATTTTCTTGATTTTTCAAAGTTCATTTTGAATTTCTTTCGTTGAAATGCAAGATTTGGAATATTTCAGTAGTGTTTTGTCATGGTTTACCTTGTCACAGTTACATTCTCTTCATATTTCAAAGTTCATTTTGAATTTCTTTCATTGAAATGCAAGAGTTGGAATATTTCAGTAGTGTTTTGTTGTGGTTTACCTTGTCACAATTACATTCTCTTAATTTTTCAAATTTCGTTTTGGATTTCTTTCGTTGAAATGCAAGAGTTGGAATATTCCAGTAGTGTTTTGTCATGGTTTACCTTGTCACAGATACATTCTCTTGATTTTTCAAAGTTCATTTTGAATTTCATTCGTTGAAATGCAAGAGTTGGAATATTTCAGTAGTGTTTTGTCGTGGTTTACCTTGTCACAGTTACATTCTCTTGATTTTTCAAAGTTCATTTTGGATTTCTTTCGTTGAAATGCAAGAGTTGGAATATTTAAGTAGTGTTTTGTCGTGGTTTACTTTGTCACAGTTACATTCTCTTGATTTTTCAAAGTTCATTGTGGATTTCTTTCGTTGAAATGTGTTTTGTTGTGCTTTACCTTGACACAGTTACATTTTCTTGATTTTTCAAAGTTCATTTGGATTTCTTTCGTTGAAATGCAAGAGTTGGAATATTTCAGTAGTGTTTTGCTGTAATTTACCTTGTCACAGTTACATTCTCTTGATTTTTCAAAATTCATTTGGATTTCTTTCGTTGAAAATCAAGAGCTGGAATATTTTAGTAGTGTTTTGTTGTGGTTTACCTTGTCACAGTTACATTCTCTTGATTTATCAAAGTTCATTTGGATTTCTTTCGTTGAAATGTAAGAGTTGGAATATTTCAGTAGTGTTTTGTCGTGGTTTACCTTGTCACAGTTACATTCTCTTGATTTTTCAAAGTTCTTTTTGGAATTTCTTTCGTTGAAATGCAAGAGTTGAAATATTTCAGTAGTGTTTTGTTGTAGTTTACCTTGTCACAGTTGTTTACCTTGTCACAGTTACATTCTCTTGATTTTTCAAAGTTCATTGTGGATTTCTTTCGTTGAAATGCAAGAGTTGGAATATTTCAGTAGTGTTTTGTCGTGGTTTACCTTGCCAAAGTTACATTCTCTGGATTTTTCAAAGTTCATTTTGGATTTCTTTCGTGAAATGCAAGAGTTGAAATATTTCAGTAGTGTTTTGCCGTGGTTTACTTTATCACAGTTACATTCTCTTAATTTTTCAAAGTTCATTTTGGATTTCTTTCGTTGAAATGCAAGAGTTGGATTATTTCAGTAGTGTTTTGTCATGGTTTAACATGTCACAGTTACATTCTATTGATTTTTCAAAGTTCATTTTGAATTTCTTTCGTTGAAATGCAAGAGTTGGATTATTTCAGTAGTGTTTTGTCATGGTTTAACATGTCACAGTTACATTCTATTGATTCTTCAAAGTTCATTTTGAATTTCTTTTGTTGAAATGCAAGAGTTGGAATATTCAGTAGTGTTTTGTTGCGGTTCACCTTGTCACAGTTACCTTCTCTTCATTTTTCAAAGATCATTTTGGTTTTCTTTCGTTGAAATGCAAGAGTTGGAATATTTCAGTAGTGTTTTGATGTGGTTTACCTTGTCACAATTATATTCTCTTGATTTTTCAAAGTTCATTTTGGTTTTCTTTCGTTGAAATGCAAGAGTTGGAATATTTCAGTAGTGTTTTGTTGTGGTTTACCTTGTCACACTTACATTCTCTTAATTTTTCAAAGATCATTTTGGATTTCTTTCGATGAAATGCAAGAGTTGGAATATTTCAGTAGTGTTTTGTCGTGGTTTACCTTGTCGCAGTTACATTCTCTTAATTTTTCAAAGTTCTTTTTGGATTTCTTTCGTTGAAATGCAAGAGTTGGAATATTTCAGTAGTGTTTTGTTGTGGTTTACCTTATCACAGGTTTACATTCTCTTAATTTTTCAAAGTTCATTTTGGATTTCTTTCGTGAAATGCAAGAGTTGGAATATTTCAGTAGTGTTTTGCTGTGATTTACTTTGTCACAGTTACATTCTCTTGATTTTTCAAAGATAATTTTGGTTTTCTGTCCTTGAAATGCAAGAGTTGGAATATTTCAGTAGTGTTTTGTTGTGTTTTACCTTGTCAAAGTTATATTCTCTTGATTTTTCAAAGTTCATTTTGGATTTCTTTCGATGAAATGCAAGAGTTGGAATATTTCAATGGTGTTTTGTCGTGGTTTACCTAGTCACAGTTACATTCTCTTGATTTTTCAAACTTCATTTTGGTTTTCTTTCGTTGAAATGCAAGAGTTGGAATATTTCAGTAGTGTTTTGTCGTGGTTTACCTAGTCACAGTTACATTCTCTTGATTTTTCAAAGTTCATTTTGGTTTTCTTTCGTTGAAATGCAAGAGTTGGAATATTTCAGTAGTGTTTTGTCGTGGTTTACCTTGTCACAGTTACATTCTCTTGATTTTTCAAAGTTAATTTTGGTTTTCTTTCGTTGAAATGCAAGAGTTGGAATATTTCAGTAGTGTTTTGTTGTGGTTTACCTTGTCACACTTACATTCTCTTAATTTTTCAAAGTTCATTTTGGATTTCTTTCGATGAAATGCATGAGTTGGAATATTTCAATAGTGTTTTGTCGTGGTTTACCTAGTCACAGTTACATTCTCTTGATTTTTCAAACTTCATTTTGGTTTTCTTTCGTTGAAATGCAAGAGTTGGAATATTTCAGCAGTGTTTTGTTGTGGTTTACCTTATCACAGTTACATTTTCTTGATTTTTCAAAGTTCATTTTGAATTTCTTTCGTTGAAAGGCAAGAGTTGGAATATTTCAGTAGTGTTTTGTCATGGTTTACCTTGTCACAGTTACATTCTTTTGATACTTCAAAGTTCATTTTGAATTTCTTTCATTGAAATGCAAGAGTTGGAATATTTTAGTAGTGTTTTGTTGTGGTTTACCTTGTCACAGTTACATTCTCTTGATTTTTAAAGTTCATTTTGAATTTCATTCGTTGAAATGCAAGAGTTGGAATATTTCAGTAGTGTTTTGTCGTGGTTTACCTTGTCACAGTTACATTCTCTTGATTTTTCAAAGTTTATTTCGGATTTCTTTCGTTTAAATGCAAGAGTTGGAATATTTCAGTAGTGTTTTGTCGTGGTTTACTTTGTCACAGTTACATTCTCTTGATTTTTCAAAGTTCATTTTGGATTTCTTTCGTTGAAATGCAAGAGTTGGAATATTTCAGTAGTGTTTTGTCGTGGTTTACCTTGCCAAAGTTACATTCTCTGGATTTTTCAAAGTTCATTTTGGATTTCTTTCGTGAAATGCAAGAGTTGAAATATTTCAGTAGTGTTTTGCCGTGGTTTACTTTATCACAGTTACATTCTCTTAATTTTTCAAAGTTCATTTTGGATTTCTTTCGTTGAAATGCAAGAGTTGGAATATTTCAGTAGTGTTTTGTCGTGGTTTACTTTGTCACAGTTACATTCTCTTGATTTTTCAAAGTTCATTGTGGATTTCTTTCGTTGAAATGTGTTTTGTTGTGCTTTACCTTGACACAGTTACATTTTCTTGATTTTTCAAAGTTCATTTGGATTTCTTTCGTTGAAATGCAAGAGTTGGAATATTTCAGTAGTGTTTTGCTGTGGTTTACCTTGTCACAGTTACATTCTCTTGATTTTTCAAAATTCATTTGGATTTCTTTCGTTGAAAATCAAGAGCTGGAATATTTTAGTAGTGTTTTGTTGTGGTTTACCTTGTCACAGTAACGTTCTCTTGATTTATCAAAGTTCATTTGGATTTCTTTCGTTGAAATGTAAGAGTTGGAATATTTCAGTAGGGTTTTGTTGTGGTTTACCTTGTCACAGTTACATTCTCTTGATTTTTCAAAGTTCTTTTTGGAATTTCTTTCGTTGAAATGCAAGAGTTGAAATATTTCAGTAGTGTTTTGTTGTAGTTTACCTTGTCACAGTTACATTCTCTTGATTTTTCAAAGTTCATTTGGATTTCTTTCGTTGAAATGTAAGAGTTGGAATATTTCAATAGTGTTTTGTCGTAGGTTACCTTGTCACTGTTACATTCTCTTGATTTTTCAAAGTTCGTTTTGAATTATTTTCGTTGAAAAGCATGAGTTGGAATATTTCAGTAGTGTTCTATCGTGGTTTACCTTGTCACAGTTACATTCTCTTGATTTTTCAAAGTTCATTTTGAATTTCACTCATTGAAATGCAAGAATTGGAATACTTCAGTGGTGTTTTGTCGTGGTTTACCTTGTCACAGTTACATTCTCGTGATTTTTCAAAGTTCATTTTGGATTTCTTTCGTTGAAATGCAAGAGTTGGAATATTTCACTCGTGTTTTGTATCTGGGTTAGTTTTTTACAAGTCCAAGAATTTGTTTTTGTTGGTTTAAATGTCTAAAGTGCATGTCTTTATCTGTTTCTATGTCTGAATCTATTTGTTTACATGTCTGGGTTGGTGTTAGGTTAGTTTAGGTTAGCTAAGTTAGGTTAGGTTAGTTAAGTTAGGTTAGGTTAGCTAGTAAAAATTTTTCCATGTTTAAGTTAGGTTAGGTTAGGTTAGCTTATCATGAGCGCTCATGATAAGCTAACCTAACCTAACTTGATCTAGCCTAACCTAACCTAACCAAACCATACTCGCTGGAAAATCCCCCCAGGTCGACTTTGTATCAACCTTAAATTAAGTTAGCTTATCATGAGCGCTCATGATAACCCAACCTAACCTAACTTAAACATGGAGAAATTTTTAATAGCTGACCTAACCTAACTTAGCTAACCTAACCTAACTTAGCTAACCTAAACTAACCTAACACCAACCCAGACATGTAAACAAATAGATTCAGACATAGAAACAGATAAAGACATGCACTTTAGACATTTAAACCAACAAACACAAATTCTTGGACTTGTAAAAAACCAACCCAGATACAAAACACTAGTGAAATATTCCAACTCTTGCATTTCAACGAAAGGAATCCAAAATGAACTTTGAAAAATCACGAGAATGTAACTGTGACAAGGTAAACCACGACAAAACACTACTGAAATATTCCAACTCTTGCATTTCAATGAAAGAAATCCAAAATGAACTTTAAAAATCAAGAGAATGTAACAGCGACTAGGTAAACCATAACAAAACACTACTGAAATATTCCAACTCTTGCATTTCAATGAAAGAATTTCCAAATGAACTTTGAAAAATCAAGAGAATGCAACTGTGACAAGGTAAACCACGACAGAACACTACTGAAATATTCCAGCTCATGCATTTCAACGAAAAAAATTCAAAATGAACTTTGAAAAATCAAGAGAATGTAACAGTGACAAGGTAACCCACGACAAAACATTATTGAAATATTCCAATTCTTACACTTCAACGAAAGAAATTCAAAATGAACTTTGAAAAATCAAGAGAATGTAACTGTGACAAGGTAAACTACGACAAAACACTAATGAAATATTCCAACTCTTGCATTTCAACGAAAGAAATTCCAAAAAGAACTTTGCAAAATCAAGAGAATGTAACTGTGATAAGGTAAACCACAACAAAACACTACTGAAATATTCCAACTCTTGCATTTCAACGAAAGAAATCCAAATTAACTTTGAAAAATCAAGAGAATGTAACTGTGACAAGGTAAACCACAGCAAAACACTACTGAAATATTCCAGCTCTTGCATTTCAACGAAAGAAATCCAAATGAACTTTGAAAAATCAAGAAAATGTAACTCTGTCAAGGAAAAGCACAAAAAAACACATTTCAACGAAAGAAACCCACAATGAACTTTGAAAAATCAAGAGAATGTAACTGTGACAAAGTAAACCACGACAAAACACTACTGAAATATTCCAACTCTTGCATTTCAACGAAAGAAATCCAAAATGAACTTTGAAAAATTAAGAGAATGTAACTGTGATAAAGTAAACCACGGCAAAAAACTACTGAAATATTCCAACTCTTGTATTTCACGAAAGAAATCCAAAATGAACTTTGAAAAATCAAGAGAATGTAACTGTGACAAGGAAAACCACGACAAAACACTACTGAAATATTCCAACTCTTGCATTTCAACGAATGAAATTCAAAATGAACTTTGAAAAATCAAGAGAATGTATCTGTGACAAGGTAAACCATGACAAAACACTACTGAAATATTCCAACTCTTGCATTTCAACGAAAGAAATCCAAAATGAACTTTGAAAAATTAAGAGAATGTAACTGTGACAAGGTAAACCACAACAAAACACTAATGAAATATTCCAACTCTTGCCTTTCTAAGAAAGAAATTCAAAATGCACTTTGAAAAATCAAGAGAATGTAACTGTGACAAGGTAAACCATGAAAAAACACTACTGAAATATTCCAACTCTTGCATTTCAACGGAAGAAATTCAATATGAACTTTGAAAAATCAAGAAAATGTAACTGTGATAAGGTAAACCACAACAAAACACTGCTGAAATATTCCAACTCTTGCATTTCAACGAAAGAAATCCAAATTGAACTTTGAAAAATTAAGAGAATGTAACTATGACTAGGTAAACCACGACAAAACACTATTGAAATATTCCAACTCTTGCATTTCATCGAAAGAAATGCAAAATGAACTTTGAAAAATCAAGAGAATATAACTGTGACAAGGAAACCACAACAAAACACTAATGAAATATTCCAACTCTTGCATTTCAACGAATGAAAACCAAAATTATCTTTGAAAAATCGAGAGAATGTAACTGTGACAAAGTAAACCACAGCAAAACACTACTGAAATATTCCAACTCTTGCATTTCACGAAAGAAATCCAAAATGAACTTTGAAAAATTAAGAGAATGTAAACCTGTGATAAGGTAAACCACAACAAAACACTAATGAAATATTCCAACTCTTGCATTTCAACGAATGAAAACCAAAATTATCTTTGAAAAATCGAGAGAATGTAACTGTGACAAAGTAAACCACAGCAAAACACTACTGAAATATTCCAACTCTTGCATTTCACGAAAGAAATCCAAAATGAACTTTGAAAAATTAAGAGAATGTAAACCTGTGATAAGGTACACCACAACAAAACACTACTGAAATATTCCAACTCTTGCATTTCAACGAAAGAAATCCAAAAAGAACTTTGAAAAATTAAGAGAATGTAACTGTGACAAGGTAAACCACGACAAAACACTACTGAAATATTCCAACTCTTGCATTTCATCGAAAGAAATCCAAAATAATCTTTGAAAAATTAAGAGAATGTAAGTGTGACAAGGTAAACCACAACAAAACACTACTGAAATATTCCAACTCTTGCATTTCAACGAAAGAAAACCAAAATGAACTTTGAAAAATCAAGAGAATATAATTGTGACAAGGTAAACCACATCAAAACACTACTGAAATATTCCAACTCTTGCATTTCAACGAAAGAAAACCAAAATGATCTTTGAAAAATCAAGAGAATGTAACTGTGACAAGGTAAACCACGACAAAACACTACTGAAATATTCCAACTCTTGCATTTCAATGATAGAAATTCAAAATGAATTTTGAAAAATTAAGAGAATGTAACTGTGACAAGGTAAACCGCAACAAAACACTACTGAAATATTCCAACTCTTGCATTTCAACGAAAGAAATTCAAACTGAACTTTGAAAAATCAATAGAATGTAACTGTGACATGTTAAACCATGACAAAACACTACTGAAATATTCCAACTCTTGCATTTCAATGAAAGAAATACAAAATGAA
Organism: Artemia sinica; assembly: GCA_027921565.1. Lineage (NCBI taxonomy): Eukaryota > Metazoa > Arthropoda > Branchiopoda > Anostraca > Artemiidae > Artemia > Artemia sinica. Next base: position 26,093,231 of record CM051272.1, read on the forward strand.
CTTTGAAAAATTAAGAGAATGTAACTGTGACATGGTAAACCACAACAAAACACTACTGAAATATTCCAACTCTTGCATTTCAACGAAAGAAATTCAAAATGAACTTTGAAAAATCAATAGAATGTAACTGTGACATGTTAAACCATGACAAAACGCTACTGAAATATTCCAACTCTTGCATTTCAATGAAAGAAATACAAAATGAAATTTGAAAAATCAAGAGAATGTAACTGTGACATGGTAAACCACAACAAAACACTACTGAAATATTCCAATTCTTGCATTTCAACGAAAGAAATTCAAAATGAACTTTGAAAAATTAAGAAAATGTAACTGTGACAAGGTAAACCACAACAAAACACTACAGAAATATTCCAACTCTTGCATTTCAACGATAGAAATTCAAAATGAACTTTTGAAAATCAAGAAAATGTAAATGTGACAAGGTAAACCAAAACGAAACACTACTGAAATATTCCAACTCTTGCATTTCAACGATAGAAATTCAAAATGAACTTTGAAAAATCAAGAGAATGTAACTGTGACAAGGTAAACCACAACAACAAACTATTGAAATATTCCAAATCTTGCATTTCAACGAAAGAAATCCAAAATGAACTTTGAAAAATCAAGAGAATGTAACTGTGACAAGGTAAACCACAACAAAACACTACTGAAATATTCCAACTCTTGCATTTCAATGAAAGAAATTCAAAATGAACTTTAAAAAATTAAGAGAATGTAACTGTGACAAGGTAAACCATGACAAAACACTATTGAAATATTCCAACTCTCGCATTTCATCGAAAGAAATTCAAAACGAACTTTGAAAAATTAAGAGAATGTAACTGTGACAAGGTAAACCATGACAAAACACTACTGAAATATTCCAACTCTTGCATTTCAACGAAAGAAATCCAAAATGAACTTTGAACAATTAAGAGAATGTAAGTGTGACAAGGTAAACCACAACAAAACACTACTGAAATATTCCAACTCTTGCATTTCAACGAAAGAAATTCAAAATGAAATTTGAAAAATCAAGAGAATGTAACTGTGACAAGGTAAACCATGACAAAACACTACTGAAATATTCCAACTCTTGCATTTCAATCAAAGAAATTAAAAACGAACTTTGAAAAATTAAGAGAATGTAACTGTGACAAGGTAAACCATGACAAAACACTACTGAAATATTCCAACTCTTGCATTTCAACGAAAGAAATTCAAAATGAACTTTGAAAAATCAAGAGAATGTAACTGTGACAAGGTAAACAACATCAAAACACTACTGAAATATTCCAACTCTTGCATTTCAACAAAAGAAATCCAAAATGAACTTTGAAAAATCAAGAGAATATAACTGTGACATGGTAAACCACGACAAAACACTACTGAAATAATCCAACTCTTGCATTTCAATGAAAGAAATTCAAAATGAACTTTGAAAAATCAAGACAATATAACTGTGACAAGGTAAACCACGACAAGACACTACTGAAATATTCCAACTCTTGCATTTCAACGAAAGAAATTCAAAATGAACTTGAAAAATCAAGAGAATGTAACTGTGACAATGTAAAGCACAACAAAACACTACTGAAATATTCAAACTCTTGCATTTCAACGAAAGAAATTCAAAATGAACTTTGAAAAATTAAGGGAATGTAACTGTGACAAGGTAAACCATGACAAAACACTACTGAAATATTTCAACTCTTGCATTTCAACGAATGAAATTCAAAATGAACGTTGAAAAATCAAGAGAATGTAACTGTGACAAGGTAAACCATGACAAAACACTACTGAAATATTCAAACTCTTGCATTTCAACGAAAGAAATTCAAAATGAACTTTGAAAAATTAAGGGAATGTAACTGTGACAAGGTAAACCATGACAAAACACTACTGAAATAATCCAACTCTTGCATTTCAGTGAAAGAAATTCAAAATAAACTTTGAAAAATCAAGAAAATGTAACTGTGACAAGGTAAACCACAACAAAACACTACTGAAATATTCCAACTCTTGCATTTCAACGAAAGAAATCGAAAATAAACTTTTAAAAATCAAGAGAATGTAACTGTGAAATGGTAAACTACGACAAACCACTACTGAAATAATCCAACTCTTGCATTTCAATGAAAGAATTTCAAAATGAACTTTAAAAAATCGAGAGAATGTAACTGTGACAAGGTAAACCCCAACAAAACACTACTGAAATAATCCAGCTCTTGCATTTCAGTGAAAGAAATTCAAAATAAACTTTGAAAAATCAAGAAAATGTAACTGTGACAAGGGAACCACAACAAAACACTACTGAAATATTCCAACTCTGGCATTTCAACGAAAGAAATCGAAAATGAACTTTTAAAAATCAAGAGAATGTAACTGTGAAATGGTAAACCACGACAAACCACTACTGAAGTATTCCAACTCTTGTATTTCAATGAACGAAATTCAAAATGAACTTTGAAAAATCAAGAGAATGTAACTGTGACAAGGTAAACCACGACAGAACACTACTGAAATATTCCAACTCATGCATTTCAACGAAAAAAATTCAAAATGAACTTTGAAAAATCAAGAGAATGTAACAGTGACAAGGTAACCCACGACAAAACACTATTGAAATATTCCAACTCTTACATTTCAACGAAAGAAATTCAAAATGAACTTTGAAAAATCAAGAGAATGTAACTGTGACAAGGTAAACTACAACAAAACACTAATGAAATATTCCAACTCTTGCATTTCAACGAAAGAAATTCAAAATGAACTTTGAAAAATCAATAGAATGTAACTGTGACATGTTAAACCATGACAAAACGCTACTGAAATATTCCAAATCTTGCATTTCAATGAAAGAAATACAAAATGAACTTTGAAAAATCAAGAGAATGTAACTGTGACATGGTAAACCACAACAAAACACTATTGAAATATTCCAACTCTTGCATTTCAACGAAAGAAATTCAAAATGAACTTTGAAAAATTAAGAAAATGTAACTGTGACAAGGTAAACCACAACAAAACGCTACAGAAATATTCCAACTCTTGCATTTAAACGATAGAAATTCAAAATGAACTTTGAAAAATCAAGAAAATGTAACTGTGACAAGGTAAACCACAACGAAACACTACTGAAATATTCCAACTCTTGCATTTCAACGATAGAAATTCAAAATGAACTTTGAAAAATCAAGAGAATGTAACTGTGACAAGGTAAACCACAACAAAACACTATTGAAATATTCCAACTCTTGCATTTCAACGAAAAAAATCCAAAATGAACTTTGAAAAATCAAGAGAATGTAACTGTGACAAGGTAAACCACAACAAAACACTACTGAAATATTCCAACTCTTGCATTTCAATGAAAGAAATTCAAAATGAACTTTAAAAAATTAAGAGAATGTAACTGTGACAAGGTAAACCATGACAAAACACTATTGAAATATTCCAACTCTCGCATTTCCTCGAAAGAAATTCAAAATGAACTTTGAAAAATTAAGAGAATGTAACTGTGACAAGGTAAACCACAACAAAACACTACTGAGATAATCCAACTCTTGCATTTCAATGAAAGAAATTCAAAATGAACTTTGAAAAATCAAGAGAATGTAACTGTGACAAGGTAAACCATGACAAAACACTACTGAAATATTCCAACTCTTGCATTTCAATAAAAGAAATTCAAAACGAACTTTGAAAAATTAAGAGAATGTAACTGTGACAAGGTAAACCATGACAAAACACTACTGAAATATTCCAACTCTTGCATTTCAACGAAAGAAATCCAAAATGAATTTGAAAAATTAAGAGAATGTAAGTGTGACAAGGTAAACCACAACAAACACTACTGAAATATTCCAACTCTTGCATTTCAACGAAAGAAAACCAAAATGAACTTTGAAAAATCAAGAGAATGTAACTGTGACAAGGTAAACCACATCAAAACACTACTGAAATATTCCATCTCTTGCATTTCAACGAAAGAAATCCAAAATGAACTTTGAAAAATCAAGAGAATGTAACTGTGACATGGTAAACCACGACAAAACACTACTGAAATAATCCAACTCTTGCATTTCAATGAAAGAAATTCAAAATGAATTTTGAAAAATCAAGACAATGTAACTGTGACAAGGTAAACCACGACAAGACACTACTGTAATATTCCAGCTCTTGCATTTCAACGAAAGACATTCAAAATGAACTTTGAAAAATCAAGAGAATGTAACTGTGACAATGTAATGCACAACAAAACACTACTGAAATATTCCAACTCTTGCATTTCAACGAAAGAAATTCAAAATGAACTTTGAAAAATTAAGAGAATGTAACTGTGACAAGGTAAACCATGACAAAACACTAAAGAAATATTCCAACTCTTGTATTTCAACGAAGGAAATTCAAAATGAACTTTGAAAAATCAAGAGAATGTAACTGTGACAAGGTAAACCACATCAAAACACTACTGAAATATTTCAACTCTTGCATTTCAACGAAAGAAATCCAAAATGAACTTTGAAAAATCAAGAGAATATAACTGTGACATGGTAAACCACGACAAAACACTACTGAAATAATCCAACTCTTGCATTACAATGAAAGAAATTCAAAATGAACTTTGAAAAATCAAGACAATATAACTGTGACAAGGTAAACCACGACAAGACACTACTGAAATATTCCAACTCTTGCATTTCAACGAAAGAAATTCAAAATGAACTTTGAAAAATCAAGAGAATGTAACTGTGACAATGTAAAGCACAACAAAACACTACTGAAATATTCAAACTCTTGCATTTCAACGAAAGAAATTCAAAATGAACTTTGAAAAATTAAGAGAATGTAACTGTGACAAGGTAAACCATGACAAAACACTACTGAAATATTCCAACTTTTGCATTTCAACGAATGAAATTCAAAATGAACTTTGAAAAATCAAGAGAATGTAACTGTGAAAAGGTAAACCCCAACAAAACACTACTGAAATAATCCAACTCTTGCATTTCAGTGAAAAAAATTCAAAATAAACTTTGAAAAATCAAGAAAATGTAACTGTGACAAGGTAAACCACAACAAAACACTACTGAAGTATTCAAACTCTTGCATTTCAACGAAAGAAATTCAAAATGAACTTTGAAAAATTAAGGGAATGTAACTGTGACAAGGTAAACCATGACAAAACACTACTGAAATATTCCAACTCTCGCATTTCAACGAATGAAATTCAAAATGAACGTTGAAAAATCAAGAGAATGTAACTGTGAAAAGGTAAACCTCAACAAAACACTACTGAAATAATCCAACTCTTGCATTTCAGTGAAAGAAATTCAAAATAAACTTTGAAAAATCAAGAAAATGTAACTGTGACAAGGTAAACCACAACAAAACACTACTGAAATATTCCAACTCTTGCATTTCAACGAAAGAAATCGAAAATAAACTTTTAAAAATCAAGAGAATGTAACTGTGAAATGGTAAACTACGACAAACCACTACTGAAATAATCCAACTCTTGCATTTCAATGAAAGAATTTCAAAATGAACTTTGAAAAATGGAGAGAATGTAACTGTGACAAGGTAAACCCCAACAAAACACTACTGAACTAATCCAGCTCTTGCATTTCAGTGAAAGAAATTCAAAATAAACTTTGAAAAAACAAGAAAATGTAACTGTGACAAGGCAAACCACAACAAAACACTACTGAAATATTCCAACTCTGGAATTTCAACGAAAGAAATCGAAAATGAACTTTTAAAAATCAAGAGAATGTAACTGTGAAATGGTAAACCACGACAAACCACTACTGAAGTATTCCAACTCTTGCATTTCAATGAATGAAATTCAAAATGAACTTTGAAAAATCAAGAGAATGTAACTGTGACAAGGTAAACCACGACAGAACACTACTGAAATATTCCAACTCATGCATTTCAACGAAAAAAATTCAAAATGAACTTTGAAAAATCAAGAGAATGTAACAGTGACAAGGTAACCCACGACAAAACACTATTGAAATATTCCAACTCTTACATTTCAACGAAAGAAATTCAAAATGAACTTTGAAAAATCAAGAGAATGTAACTGTGACATGGTAAACCACAACAAAACACTACTGAAATATTCCAACTCTTGCATTTCAACGAAAGAAATTCAAAATGAACTTTGAAAAATTAAGAAAATGTAACTGTGACAAGGTAAACCACAACAAAACGCTACAGAAATATTCCAACTCTTGCATTTAAACGATAGAAATTCAAAATGAACTTTGAAAAATCAAGAAAATGTAACTGTGACAAGGTAAACCACAACGAAACACTACTGAAATATTCCAACTCTTGCATTTCAACGATAGAAATTCAAAATGAACTTTGAAAAATCAAGAGAATGTAACTGTGACAAGGTAAACCACAACAAAACACTATTGAAATATTCCAACTCTTGCATTTCAACGAAAGAAATCCAAAATGAACTTTGAAAAATCAAGAGAATGTAACTGTGACAAGGTAAACCACAACAAAACACTACTGAAATATTCCAACTCTTGCATTTCAATGAAAGAAATTCAAAATGAACTTTAAAAAATTAAGAGAATGTAACTGTGGCAAGGTAAACCATGACAAAACACTATTGAAATATTCCAACTCTCGCATTTCATCGAAAGAAATTCAAAATGAACTTTGAAAAATTAAGAGAATGTAACTGTGACAAGGTAAACCACAACAAAACACTACTGAAATAATCCAACTCTTGCATTTCAATGAAAGAAATTCAAAATGAACTTTGAAAAATCAAGAGAATGTAACTGTGACAAGGTAAACCATGACAAAACACTACTGAAATATTCCAACTCTTGCATTTCAATAAAAGAAATTCAAAACGAACTTTGAAAAATTAAGAGAATGTAACTGTGACAAGGTAAACCATGACAAAACACTACTGAAATATTCCAACTCTTGCATTTCAAAGAAAGAAATCCAAAATGAATTTGAAAAATTAAGAGAATGTAAGTATGACAAGGTAAACCACAACAAACACTACTGAAATATTCCAACTCTTGCATTTCAACGAAAGAAAACCAAAATGAACTTTGAAAAATCAAGAGAATATAACTGTGACAAGGTAAACCACATCAAAACACTACTGAAATATTCCATCTCTTGCATTTCAACGAAAGAAATCCAAAATGAACTTTGAAAAATCAAGAGAATGTAACTGTGACATGGTAAACCACGACAAAACACTACTGAAATAATCCAACTCTTTCATTTCAATGAAAGAAATTCAAAATGAATTTTGAAAAATCAAGACAATGTAACTGTGACAAGGTAAACCACGACAAGACACTACTGAAATATTCCAGGTCTTGCATTTCAACGAAAGACATTCAAAATGAACTTTGAAAAATCAAGAGAATGTAACTGTGACAATGTAAAACAAAACAAAACACTACTGAAATATTCCAACTCTTGCATTTCAACGAAAGAAATTCAAAATGAACTTTGAAAAATCAAGAGAATGTAACTGTGACAAGGTAAACCACATCAAAACACTACTGAAATATTCCAACTCTTGCATTTCAACGAAAGAAATCCAAAATGAACTTTGAAAAATCAAGAGGATATAACTGTGACATGGTAAACCACGACAAAACACTACTGAAATAATCCAACTCTTGCATTTCAATGAAAGAAATCCAAAATGAACTTTTAAAAATCAAGAGAATGTAACAGTGACTAGGTAAACCATAACAAAACACTACTGAAATATTCCAACTCTTGCATTTCAACGAATGAAATTCAAAATGAACTTTGAAAAATCAAGACAATGTAACTGTGACAAGGTAAACCCCAACAAAACACTACTGAAATAATACAACTCTTGCATTTCAGTGAAAGAAATTCAAAATAAACTTTGAAAAATCAAGAAAATGTAACTGTGACAAGGTAAACCACAACAAAACACAACTGAAATATTCAAACTCTTGCATTTCAACGAAAGAAATCGAAAATGAACTTTTAAAAATCAAGAGAATGTAACTGTGAAATGGTAAACCACGACAAACCACTACTGAAATAATCCAACTCTTGCATTTCAATGAAAGAATCTCAAAATGAACTTTGAAAAATCGAGAGAATGTAACTGTGACAAGGTAAACCCCAACAAAACACTACTGAAATAATCCAGCTCTTGCATTTCAGTGAAAGAAATTCAAAATAAACTTTGAAAAATCAAGAAAATGTAACTGTGACAAGGGAAACCACAACAAAACACTACTGAAATATTTTAACTCTTGCATTTCAACGAAAAAAAAATCGAAAATGAACTTTTAAAAATCAAGCGAATGTAACTGTGAAATGGTAAACCACGACAAACCACTACTGAAATATTCCAACTCTTGCATTTCAATGAAAGAAATCAAAAATGAACTTTGAAAAATCAAGAGAATGTAACAGTGACTAGGTAAACCATAACAAAACACTACTGAAATAGTCCAACTGTTGCATTTCAATGAAAGAAATTTCAAATAAACTTTGAAAAATCAAGAGAATGTAACTGTGACAAGGTAAACCACGACAGAACACTACTGAAATATTCCAACTCATGCATTTCAACGAAAAAAATTCAAAATGAACTTTGAAAAATCAAGGGAATGTAACAGTGACAAGGTAACCCACGACAAAACACTATTGAAATATTCCAACTCTTACATTTCAACGAAAGAAATTCAAAATGAACTTTGAAAAATCAAGAGAATGTAACTGTGACAAGGTAAACTACAACAAAACACTATTGAAATATTCCAACTCTTGCATTTCAACGAAAGAAATTCCAAGAAGAACTTTGAAAAATCAAGAGAATGTAACTGTGACAAGGTAAACCATGACAAAACACTACTGAAATATTCCAACTCTCGCATTTCAACGAATGAAATTCAAAATGAACGTTGAAAAATCAAGAGAATGTAACTGTGACAAGGTAAACCTCAACAAAACACTACTGAAATAATCCAACTCTTGCATTTCAGTGAAAGAAATTCAAAATAAACTTTGAAAAATCAAGAAAATGTAACTGTGACAAGGTAAACCACAACAAAACACTACTGAAATATTCCAACTCTTGCATTTCAACGAAAGAAATCGAAAATAAACTTTTAAAAATCAAGAGAATGTAACTGTGAAATGGTAAACTACGACAAACCACTACTGAAATAATCCAACTCTTGCATTTCAATGAAAGAATTTCAAAATGAACTTTGAAAAATCGAGAGAATGTAACTGTGACAAGGTAAACCCCAACAAAACACTACTGAACTAATCCAGCTCTTGCATTTCAGTGAAAGAAATTCAAAATAAACTTTGAAAAAACAAGAAAATGTAACTGTGACAAGGCAAACCACAACAAAACACTACTGAAATATTCCAACTCTGGCATTTCAACGAAAGAAATCGAAAATAAACTTTTAAAAATCAAGAGAATGTAACTGTGAAATGGTAAACTACGACAAACCACTACTGAAATAATCCAACTCTTGCATCTCAATGAATGAAATTCAATATGAACTTTGAAAATCAAGAGAATGTAACTGTGACAAGGTAAACCACGACAGAACACTACTATAATATTCCAACTCATGCATTTCAACGAAAAAAATTCAAAATGAACTTTGAAAAATCAAGAGAATGTAACAGTGACAAGGTAACCCACGACAAAACACTATTGAAATATTCCAACTCTTACATTTCAACGAAAGAAATTCAAAATGAACTTTGAAAAATCAAGAGAATGTAACTGTGACATGGTAAACCACAACAAAACACTACTGAAATATTCCAACTCTTGCATTTCAACGAAAGAAATTCAAAATGAACTTTGAAAAATTAAGAAAATGTAACTGTGACAAGGTAAACCACAACAAAACGCTACAGAAATATTCCAACTCTTGCATTTAAACGATAGAAATTCAAAATGAACTTTGAAAAATCAAGAAAATGTAACTGTGACAAGGTAAACCACAACGAAACACTACTGAAATATTCCAACTCTTGCATTTCAACGATAGAAATTCAAAATGAACTTTAAAAAATCAAGAGAATGTAACTGTGACAAGGTAAACCGCAACAAAACACTACTGAAATATTCCAACTCTTGCATTTCAACGAAAGAAATCCAAAATGAACTTTGAAAAATCAAGAGAATGTAACTGTGACAAGGTAAACCACAACAAAACACTACTGAAATATTCCAACTCTTGCATTTCAATGAAAGAAATTCAAAATGAACTTTAAAAAATTAAGAGAATGTAACTGTGGCAAGGTAAACCATGACAAAACACTATTGAAATATTCCAACTCTCGCATTTCATCGAAAGAAATTCAAAATGAACTTTGAAAAATTAAGAGAATGTAACTGTGACAAGGTAAACCACAACAAAACACTACTGAGATAATCCAACTCTTGCATTTCAATGAAAGAAATTCAAAATGAATTTTGAAAAATCAAGAGAATGTAACTGTGACAAGGTAAACCATGACAAAACACTACTGAAATATTCCAACTCTTGCATTTCAATAAAAGAAATTCAAAACGAACTTTGAAAAATTAAGAGAATGTAACTGTGACAAGGTAAACCATGACAAAACACTACTGAAATATTCCAACTCTTGCATTTCAAAGAAAGAAATCCAAAATGAACTTTGAAAAATTAAGAAAATGTAACTGTGACAAGGTAAACCACAACAAAACGCTACAGAAATATTCCAACTCTTGCATTTAAACGATAGAAATTCAAAATGAACTTTGAAAAATCAAGAAAATGTAACTGTGACAAGGTAAACCACAACGAAACACTACTGAAATATTCCAACTCTTGCATTTCAATGATAGAAATTCAAAATGAACTTTGAAAAATCAAGAGAATGTAACTGTGACAAGGTAAACCACAACAAAACACTATTGAAATATTCCAACTCTTGCATTTCAACGAAAGAAATCCAAAATGAACTTTGAAAAAACAAGAGAATGTAACTGTGACAAGGTAAACCACAACAAAACACTACTGAACTATTCCAACTCTTGCATTTCAATGAAAGAAATTCAAAATGAACTTTAAAAAATTAAGAGAATGTAACTGTGGCAAGGTAAACCATGACAAAACACTATTGAAATATTCCAACTCTCGCATTTCATCGAAAGAAATTCAAAATGAACTTTGAAAAATTAAGAGAATGTAACTGTGACAAGGTAAACCTCAACAAAACACTACTGAAATAATCCAACTCTTGCATTTCAGTGAAAGAAATTCAAAATAAACTTTGAAAAATCAAGAAAATGTAACTGTGACAAGGTAAACCACAACAAAACACTACTGAAATATTCCAACTCTTGCATTTCAACGAAAGAAATCGAAAATAAACTTTTAAAAATCAAGAGAATGTAACTGTGAAATGGTAAACTACGACAAACCACTACTGAAATAATCCAACTCTTGCATTTCAATGAAAGAATTTCAAAATGAACTTTGAAAAATCGAGAGAATGTAACTGTGACAAGGTAAACCCCAACAAAACACTACTGAACTAATCCAGCTCTTGCATTTCAGTGAAAGAAATTCAAAATAAACTTTGAAAAAACAAGAAAATGTAACTGTGACAAGGCAAACCACAACAAAACACTACTGAAATATTCCAACTCTGGAATTTCAACGAAAGAAATCGAAAATGAACTTTTAAAAATCAAGAGAATGTAACTGTGAAATGGTAAACCACGACAAACCACTACTGAAGTATTCCAACTCTTGCATTTCAATGAATGAAATTCAAAATGAACTTTGAAAAATCAAGAGAATGTAACTGTGACAAGGTAAACCACGACAGAACACTACTGAAATATTCCAACTCATGCATTTCAACGAAAAAAATTCAAAATGAACTTTGAAAAATCAAGAGAATGTAACAGTGACAAGGTAACCCACGACAAAACACTATTGAAATATTCCAACTCTTACATTTCAACGAAAGAAATTCAAAATGAACTTTGAAAAATCAAGAGAATGTAACTGTGACATGGTAAACCACAACAAAACACTACTGAAATATTCCAACTCTTGCATTTCAACGAAAGAAATTCAAAATGAACTTTGAAAAATTAAGAAAATGTAACTGTGACAAGGTAAACCACAACAAAACGCTACAGAAATATTCCAACTCTTGCATTTAAACGATAGAAATTCAAAATGAACTTTGAAAAATCAAGAAAATGTAACTGTGACAAGGTAAACCACAACGAAACACTACTGAAATATTCCAACTCTTGCATTTCAACGATAGAAATTCAAAATGAACTTTGAAAAATCAAGAGAATGTAACTGTGACAAGGTAAACCACAACAAAACACTATTGAAATATTCCAACTCTTGCATTTCAACGAAAGAAATCCAAAATGAACTTTGAAAAATCAAGAGAATGTAACTGTGACAAGGTAAACCACAACAAAACACTACTGAAATATTCCAACTCTTGCATTTCAATGAAAGAAATTCAAAATGAACTTTAAAAAATTAAGAGAATGTAACTGTGGCAAGGTAAACCATGACAAAACACTATTGAAATATTCCAACTCTCGCATTTCATCGAAAGAAATTCAAAATGAACTTTGAAAAATTAAGAGAATGTAACTGTGACAAGGTAAACCACAACAAAACACTACTGAGATAATCCAACTCTTGCATTTCAATGAAAGAAGTTCAAAATGAACTTTGAAAAATCAAGAGAATGTAACTGTGACAAGGTAAACCATGACAAAACACTACTGAAATATTCCAACTCTTGCATTTCAATAAAAGAAATTCAAAACGAACTTTGAAAAATTAAGAGAATGTAACTGTGACAAGGTAAACCATGACAAAACACTACTGAAATATTCCAACTCTTGCATTTCAAAGAAAGAAATCCAAAATGAATTTGAAAAATTAAGAGAATGTAAGTATGACAAGGTAAACCACAACAAACACTACTGAAATATTCCAACTCTTGCATTTCAACGAAAGAAAACCAAAATGAACTTTGAAAAATCAAGAGAATATAACTGTGACAAGGTAAACCACATCAAAACACTACTGAAATATTCCATCTCTTGCATTTCAACGAAAGAAATCCAAAATGAACTTTGAAAAATCAAGAGAATATAACTGTGACATGGTAAACCACGACAAAACACTACTGAAATAATCCAACTCTTTCATTTCAATGAAAGAAATTCAAAATGAATTTTGAAAAATCAAGACAATGTAACTGTGACAAGGTAAACCACGACAAGACACTACTGAAATATTCCAGGTCTTGCATTTCAACGAAAGACATTCAAAATGAACTTTGAAAAATCAAGAGAATGTAACTGTGACAATGTAAAACAAAACAAAACACTACTGAAATATTCCAACTCTTGCATTTCAACGAAAGAAATTCAAAATGAACTTTGAAAAATCAAGAGAATGTAACTGTGACAAGGTAAACCACATCAAAACACTACTGAAATATTCCAACTCTTGCATTTCAACGAAAGAAATCCAAAATGAACTTTGAAAAATCAAGAGGATATAACTGTGACATGGTAAACCACGACAAAACACTACTGAAATAATCCAACTCTTGCATTTCAATGAAAGAAATCCAAAATGAACTTTTAAAAATCAAGAGAATGTAACAGTGACTAGGTAAACCATAACAAAACACTACTGAAATAATCCAACTCTTGCATTTCAATGAAAGAAATTCAAAATGAACTTTGGAAAATCAAGACAATATAACCGTGACAAGGTAAACCACGACAAGACACTACTGAAATATTCCAACTCTTGCATTTCAACGAAAGAAATTCAAAATGAACTTTGAAAAATCAAGAGAATGTAACTGTGACAATGTAAAGCACAACAAAACACTACTGAAATATTCAAACTCTTGCATTTCAACGAAAGAAATTCAAAATGAACTTTGAAAAATTAAGAGAATGTAACTGTGACAAGGTAAACCATGACAAAACACTACTGAAATATTCCAACTCTTGCATTTCAACGAATGAAATTCAAAATGAACTTTGAAAAATCAAGACAATGTAACTGTGACAAGGTAAACCCCAACAAAACACTACTGAAATAATACAACTCTTGCATTTCAGTGAAAGAAATTCAAAATAAACTTTGAAAAATCAAGAAAATGTAACTGTGACAAGGTAAACCACAACAAAACACAACTGAAATATTCAAACTCTTGCATTTCAACGAAAGAAATCGAAAATGAACTTTTAAAAATCAAGAGAATGTAACTGTGAAATGGTAAACCACGACAAACCACTACTGAAATAATCCAACTCTTGCATTTCAATAAAAGAATCTCAAAATGAACTTTGAAAAATCGAGAGAATGTAACTGTGACAAGGTAAACCCCAACAAAACACTACTGAAATAATCCAGCTCTTGCATTTCAGTGAAAGAAATTCAAAATAAACTTTGAAAAATCAAGAAAATGTAACTGTGACAAGGGAAACCACAACAAAACACTACTGAAATATTTTAACTCTTGCATTTCAACGAAAAAAAAATCGAAAATGAACTTTTAAAAATCAAGCGAATGTAACTGTGAAATGGTAAACCACGACAAACCACTACTGAAATATTCCAACTCTTGCATTTCAATGAAAGAAATCCAAAATGAACTTTGAAAAATCAAGAGAATGTAACAGTGACTAGGTAAACCATAACAAAACACTACTGAAATAGTCCAACTGTTGCATTTCAATGAAAGAAATTTCAAATAAACTTTGAAAAATCAAGAGAATGTAACTGTGACAAGGTAAACCACGACAGAACACTACTGAAATATTCCAACTCATGCATTTCAACGAAAAAAATTCAAAATGAACTTTGAAAAATCAAGGGAATGTAACAGTGACAAGGTAACCCACGACAAAACACTATTGAAATATTCCAACTCTTACATTTCAACGAAAGAAATTCAAAATGAACTTTGAAAAATCAAGAGAATGTAACTGTGACAAGGTAAACTACAACAAAACACTATTGAAATATTCCAACTCTTGCATTTCAACGAAAGAAATTCCAAGAAGAACTTTGAAAAATCAAGAGAATGTAACTGTGACAAGGTAAACCATGACAAAACACTACTGAAATATTCCAACTCTCGCATTTCAACGAATGAAATTCAAAATGAACGTTGAAAAATCAAGAGAATGTAACTGTGACAAGGTAAACCTCAACAAAACACTACTGAAATAATCCAACTCTTGCATTTCAGTGAAAGAAATTCAAAATAAACTTTGAAAAATCAAGAAAATGTAACTGTGACAAGGTAAACCACAACAAAACACTACTGAAATATTCCAACTCTTGCATTTCAACGAAAGAAATCGAAAATAAACTTTTAAAAATCAAGAGAATGTAACTGTGAAATGGTAAACTACGACAAACCACTACTGAAATAATCCAACTCTTGCATTTCAATGAAAGAATTTCAAAATGAACTTTGAAAAATCGAGAGAATGTAACTGTGACAAGGTAAACCCCAACAAAACACTACTGAACTAATCCAGCTCTTGCATTTCAGTGAAAGAAATTCAAAATAAACTTTGAAAAAACAAGAAAATGTAACTGTGACAAGGTAAACCACAACAAAACACTACTGAAATATTCCAACTCTTGCATTTCAACGAAAGAAATCGAAAATAAACTTTTAAAAATCAAGAGAATGTAACTGTGAAATGGTAAACTACGACAAACCACTACTGAAGTATTCCAACTCTTGCATCTCAATGAATGAAATTCAAAATGAACTTTGAAAATCAAGAGAATGTAACTGTGACAAGGTAAACCACGACAGAACACTACTATAATATTCCAACTCATGCATTTCAACGAAAAAAATTCAAAATGAACTTTGAAAAATCAAGAGAATGTAACAGTGACAAGGTAACCCACGACAAAACACTATTGAAATATTCCAACTCTTACATTTCAACGAAAGAAATTCAAAATGAACTTTGAAAAATCAAGAGAATGTAACTGTGACATGGTAAACCACAACAAAACACTACTGAAATATTCCAACTCTTGCATTTCAACGAAAGAAATTCAAAATGAACTTTGAAAAATTAAGAAAATGTAACTGTGACAAGGTAAACCACAACAAAACGCTACAGAAATATTCCAACTCTTGCATTTAAACGATAGAAATTCAAAATGAACTTTGAAAAATCAAGAAAATGTAACTGTGACAAGGTAAACCACAACGAAACACTACTGAAATATTCCAACTCTTGCATTTCAACGATAGAAATTCAAAATGAACTTTAAAAAATCAAGAGAATGTAACTGTGACAAGGTAAACCGCAACAAAACACTATTGAAATATTCCAACTCTTGCATTTCAACGAAAGAAATCCAAAATGAACTTTGAAAAATCAAGAGAATGTAACTGTGACAAGGTAAACCACAACAAAACACTACTGAAATATTCCAACTCTTGCATTTCAATGAAAGAAATTCAAAATGAACTTTAAAAAATTAAGAGAATGTAACTGTGGCAAGGTAAACCATGACAAAACACTATTGAAATATTCCAACTCTCGCATTTCATCGAAAGAAATTCAAAATGAACTTTGAAAAATTAAGAGAATGTAACTGTGACAAGGTAAACCACAACAAAACACTACTGAGATAATCCAACTCTTGCATTTCAATGAAAGAAATTCAAAATGAATTTTGAAAAATCAAGAGAATGTAACTGTGACAAGGTAAACCATGACAAAACACTACTGAAATATTCCAACTCTTGCATTTCAATAAAAGAAATTCAAAACGAACTTTGAAAAATTAAGAGAATGTAACTGTGACAAGGTAAACCATGACAAAACACTACTGAAATATTCCAACTCTTGCATTTCAAAGAAAGAAATCCAAAATGAACTTTGAAAAATTAAGAAAATGTAACTGTGACAAGGTAAACCACAACAAAACGCTACAGAAATATTCCAACTCTTGCATTTAAACGATAGAAATTCAAAATGAACTTTGAAAAATCAAGAAAATGTAACTGTGACAAGGTAAACCACAACGAAACACTACTGAAATATTCCAACTCTTGCATTTCAACGATAGAAATTCAAAATGAACTTTGAAAAATCAAGAGAATGTAACTGTGACAAGGTAAACCACAACAAAACACTATTGAAATATTCCAACTCTTGCATTTCAACGAAAGAAATCCAAAATGAACTTTGAAAAATCAAGAGAATGTAACTGTGACAAGGTAAACCACAACAAAACACTACTGAAATATTCCAACTCTTGCATTTCAATGAAAGAAATTCAAAATGAACTTTAAAAAATTAAGAGAATGTAACTGTGGCAAGGTAAACCATGACAAAACACTATTGAAATATTCCAACTCTCGCATTTCATCGAAAGAAATTCAAAATGAACTTTGAAAAATTAAGAGAATGTAACTGTGACAAGGTAAACCACAACAAAACACTACTGAGATAATCCAACTCTTGCATTTCAATGAAAGAAATTCAAAATGAACTTTGAAAAATCAAGAGAATGTAACTGTGACAAGGTAAACCACGACAAGACACTACTGAAATATTCCAGGTCTTGCATTTCAACGAAAGACATTCAAAATGAACTTTGAAAAATCAAGAGAATGTAACTGTGACAATGTAAAACAAAACAAAACACTACTGAAATATTCCAACTCTTGCATTTCAACGAAAGAAATTCAAAATGAACTTTGAAAAATCAAGAGAATGTAACTGTGACAAGGTAAACCACATCAAAACACTACTGAAATATTCCAACTCTTGCATTTCAACGAAAGAAATCCAAAATGAACTTTGAAAAATCAAGAGGATATAACTGTGACATGGTAAACCACGACAAAACACTACTGAAATAATCCAACTCTTGCATTTCAATGAAAGAAATCCAAAATGAACTTTTAAAAATCAAGAGAATGTAACAGTGACTAGGTAAACCATAACAAAACACTACTGAAATAATCCAACTCTTGCATTTCAATGAAAGAAATTCAAAATGAACTTTGGAAAATCAAGACAATATAACCGTGACAAGGTAAACCACGACAAGACACTACTGAAATATTCCAACTCTTGCATTTCAACGAAAGAAATTCAAAATGAACTTTGAAAAATCAAGAGAATGTAACTGTGACAATGTAAAGCACAACAAAACACTACTGAAATATTCAAACTCTTGCATTTCAACGAAAGAAATTCAAAATGAACTTTGAAAAATTAAGAGAATGTAACTGTGACAAGGTAAACCATGACAAAACACTACTGAAATATTCCAACTCTTGCATTTCAACGAATGAAATTCAAAATGAACTTTGAAAAATCAAGACAATGTAACTGTGACAAGGTAAACCCCAACAAAACACTACTGAAATAATACAACTCTTGCATTTCAGTGAAAGAAATTCAAAATAAACTTTGAAAAATCAAGAAAATGTAACTGTGACAAGGGAAACCACAACAAAACACTACTGAAATATTTTAACTCTTGCATTTCAACGAAAAAAAATCGAAAATGAACTTTTAAAAATCAAGAGAATGTAACTGTGAAATGGTAAACCACGACAAACCACTACTGAAATATTCCAACTCTTGCATTTCAATGAAAGAAATCCAAAATGAACTTTGAAAAATCAAGAGAATGTAACAGTGACTAGGTAAACCATAACAAAACACTACTGAAATAGTCCAACTGTTGCATTTCAATGAAAGAAATTTCAAATAAACTTTGAAAAATCAAGAGAATGTAACTATGACAAGGTAAACCACGACAGAACACTACTGAAATATTCCAACTCATGCATTTCAACGAAAAAAATTCAAAATGAACTTTGAAAAATCAAGGGAATGTAACAGTGACAAGGTAACCCACGACAAAACACTATTGAAATATTCCAACTCTTACATTTCAACGAAAGAAATTCAAAATGAACTTTGAAAAATCAAGAGAATGTAACTGTGACAAGGTAAACTACAACAAAACACTATTGAAATATTCCAACTCTTGCATTTCAACGAAAGAAATTCCAAGAAGAACTTTGAAAAATCAAGAGAATGTAACTGTGACAAGGTAAACCACAACAAAACCCTACTGAAATATTCCAACTCTTGCTTTTCAACGAAAGAAATCCAAATGAACTTTGAAAAATCAAGAGAATGTAACT
The DNA here is from genome assembly GCA_027921565.1 of Artemia sinica. Lineage (NCBI taxonomy): Eukaryota > Metazoa > Arthropoda > Branchiopoda > Anostraca > Artemiidae > Artemia > Artemia sinica. The sequence continues at coordinate 26,112,515 of CM051272.1, forward strand.
GTGACAAGGTAAACCACAACAAAACACTACTGAAATATTCCAACTCTTGCATTTCAACGAAAGAAGTCCAAATTAACTTTGAAAAATCAAGAGAATGTAACTGTGACAAGGTAAACCACAGCAAAACACTACTGAAATATTCCAGCTCTTGCATTTCAACGAAAGAAATCCAAATGAACTTTAAAAAATCAAGAAAATGTAACTGTGTCAAGGTAAAGCACAACAAAAAATATTTCAACGAAAGAAATCCACAATGAACTTTGAAAAATCAAGAGAATGTAACTGTGACAAAGTAAACCACGACAAAACACTACTGAAATATTCCAACTCTTGCATTTCAACGAAAGAAATCCAAAATGAACTTTGAAAAACTAAGAGAATGTAACTGTGATAAAGTAAACCACGGCAAAAAACAACTGAAATATTCCAACTCTTACATTTCACGAAAGAAATCCAAAATGAACTTTGAAAAATCAAGAGAATGTAACTGTGACAAGGTAAACCACGACAAAACACTACTGAAATATTCCAACTCTTGCATTTCAACGAATGAAATTCAAAATGAACTTTGAAAAATTAAGAGAATGTAACTGTGACAAGGTAAACCATGACAAAACACTACTGAAATATTCCAACTCTTGCATTTCAACGAAAGAAATTCAAAATGAACTTTGAAAAATTAAGAGAATGTAACTGTGACAAGGAAAACCATGACAAAACACTACTGAAATATTCCAACTCTTGCATTTCAACGCAAGAAATTCAAAATGAACTTTGAAAAATCAAGAGAATGTAACTGTGACAAGGTAAACCCCAACAAAACACTACTGAAATAATCCAACTCTTGCATTTCAGTGAAAGAAATTCAAAATAAACTTTGAAAAATCAAGAAAATGTAACTGTGACAAGGTAAACCACGACAAAACACTACTGAAATATTCCAACTCTTGCATTTCAACGAAAGAAATCGAAAATGAGTTTTTAAAAATCAAGAGAATGTAACTGTGAAATGGTAAACCACGACAAACCACTATTGAAATAATCCAACTCTTGCATTTCAATGAAAGAAATTCAAAATGAACTTTGAAAAATCGAGAGAATGTAACTGTGACAAGGTAAACCACAACAAACCACTACTGAAATATTCCAACTCTTGCATTTCAACGAAAGAAATTCAAAATGAACTTTGAAAAATTAAGAGAATGTAACTGTGACAAGGTAAACCATGACAAAACACTATTGAAATATTCCAACTCTCGCATTTCATCGAAAGAAATTCAAAATGAACTTTGAAAAATTAAGAGAATGTAACTGTGACAAGGTAAACCACAACAAAACACTACTGAAATAATCCAACTCTTGCATTTCAATGAAAGAAATTCAAAATGAACTTTGAAAAATCAAGAGAAAGTAACTGTGACAAGGTAAACCATGACGTAACACTACTGACCTATTCCAACTCTTGTATTTCAACGAAAGAAATTCAAAATGAACTTTGAAAAATCAAGAGAATGTAACTGTGACATGGTAAACCACGACAAAACACTACTGAAATATTCCAACTCTTGCATTTCAACGAAAGAAATCGAAAATGCAATTTGAAAAATCAACAGAATGTAACTGTGACAAGGTAAACCACGACAAAACACTACTGAAATATTCCAACTCTTGCATTTCAACGAAAGAAATCGAAAATGAACTTTGAAAAATCAAGAGAATGTAACTGTGAAATGGTAAACCACGACAAACCACTACTGAAATATTCCAACTGTCCTAGTCGATTACGTCATTCTATGCCCATATATGGACCCCCGTCATGACCTCCTGATAGGGTTCTACCGATTATTTAATCAATTTCTCAGAAATCCAACTGTCCTAGTCGATTACGTCATTCTATGCCCATATATGGAGTCCCCTCATGACCTTCTGATAGGGTTCTACCGATTATGTAATCAATTTCTCAGAAATCCCTTTGTCCTAGTCGATTACGTCATTCTATGTCCATATATGGACCCCCGTCACGACATCCTGATATGGTTCTACCGATTATGTAATCAATTTCTCAGAAATCCATTTGTCCTAATCGATTACGTCATTCTATGCCCATAAATGGATTTTACGAGCTCCTGATAGGGTTCTACCGATTATGTAATCAATTTCTCGGGAATTCTCTCCCTTCGATTACGCGATCAATTTCTCGGAAATCCTCTCCCCTCGAGGGATTCTATGCCCATATATGGAGTCCCATCATGTGCTCATGAGGTTAGGTTAGGTTACGCAATCAATTTCTCGGAAATCCATTTTCCCTCTCGAGTCCTAGATCAATATATCTCTTCCCCACCTTCCCCTTAGAAACAACAAATTAATTGCCCTTTCTTGAATCATAAATTCCCCTTAGAAACAACAAATTAATTCCCCTTTCATGAATCAATAATTCTCCTTAGAAAAAACAAATTAATTCCCCTTTCGTAGATCAATAATTCCCCTTAGAAACAACAAATTAATTCCCCTTTCGTGACAAATCAATCAACCTTGACATCATCCGTCAGACAATAATAAACTTCACCCAGAAACAATTCTGCAGGACGAGCACCAAAGACATTAATAAACTTCACCCGGAAACAATTCTCCTGGATGAACTCCAAAGACATTAATACACTTCGCCCGGAAACAATTCTCCTGGACGAACACCAATTTCTCGGAAACGTGTTCTCCCTGAGGATTCCATGCCCATATATAGTGCCCCGTCGGACTGACAGCACAGGTGCCCCCATTCCTGGATCCATAAAAGTGAGAAAAATCCTGTTTTTTCATTCTCAGTGAGAAAAACCATAAAACATCCATAAATTGCTGTACTCGTCGGAGATATTATGTAATCAATTGAAAAAACCATGAAACAGACATAAATTGCTGTTGACATCCAAGAAAAACAACAAATAAATTGACCAACACTCATAACCATCCAAGAAACATCCATAAAAGTGAGAAAAATCCTGTTTTTTCAAGTGAGAAAAATCCTTTTTTTTCATTCTCAGTGAGAAAAACCATCTCCCTAGGGAGTCTATGCCCATATATGGACTCCCGTCACGACTGGCACCCCCTTCTCTACTGTTCGTTAAGTAAGTTAATTTGTAAATTACGTCAGAAGCAAATTTAGAGACAGCCATTTAGCAAAACAAAAGTAAAATTTTTATGCAAATTTTGTTTACTTATTAAATGACGGTGAGCCAAAATAAAAGCTGCATTAACTAAAAAACGATCAGAAATTAAATAAAAAAACAAGTTTTTTAAACTGAAAGTAAGGAGCGACATTAAAACTTAAAACGAACAGAAATTATTCCGTATATGAAAGGGGTTGTCCCCTCCTCAACGCCTCGCTCTTTACGCTAAAGTTTTTTATTGTTTTAAGAAATAAAGTTGTGAGACAGAGTCAAACTTTAGCGTAAAGAGCGAGGCGTTGAGGAGGGGACAGCCCCATTCATATACGGAATAATTTCTGTTCGTTTTAAGTTTTAATGTCGCTCTTTACTTTCAGTTTAAAATACTTGTTTTTTTTTAATTTAATCAATTAACAGGCGTTGTGTCTTGCGCATGATATCAATAAACTTCGATAAACATCCTGTATACCGTAGGTAGAACCGTAGTGTAAAACCAATCGAAATATATCAAGGAATTAAGCAGGTTCTATCCAAAAGATGGAAAAACTTTTTGAGTTACGGGGAAAAAGCGCAATAACAGAGGACCTGGTTTGATCAATGCGCAAAAGAGCAGGGAAAAGTTAAAACAAATATACTTGAGACGTGGAAGACCAAGACTTCTAAAGTATTTGCTAGACTTGGAGGAAATATCCATGCAAGAGGAAACCATTATATAACCACCGAGACTAAAGGCGGTACTTGTCTAGAATCAGGTAAGTACGCAATAAAAGACAGCATTGAAATGTCAAACATGCTATTGATAAACCGGTTTCCGGTGACTACTGACGTATAAACAAAAGGTTTCTCCTTCGGGAACTATATTTAAACTTTAGTTTTTTGGGGTTTAGGGGGACTAAAAGGTACCTAGGTTGGGTTATGTTAGGTTAGGTTACGTATTTAATATATGGTATGTTTTACCCCCCCCCCCCCCCCCACCCTATTTTGTCTTATTTCATTTGTATTAACGAAACTGTACTTACCGCGCACTTACTGGATTCTAGACAAGTACCCTAAAAAACAATAACAGCTGGCCGCAATTCAACATCTGAAATCTTGAACAATGCTGGTTAGATAGTCAATGCGCCTTATTTTCTGAAAAACTACGAAGATCTTGTGATCAAACGTATGTTTGTACGAATTTTTAATTTTACAGAAAAATAATATGGTTAAGTCCTGACTCCAAAGATGGTTACATTAGCCCCCCCCCCCCTCCCCAAAAAAAAACAACAACAAACAAACAAACAAAAAACAAGAAAACAAACAAACAAAACAAAGAATTGTCGAGGTTCAGAATAATTTAACGCTTGTACTGGAGTGCTATTTTGGGGGTATTTCCCGTCCTAGATTTGAAACTGCTGTTTTTTAAGTATTTTTACTGAGAAAAAAGAAAAACAATTCTGTACTTGTATGATATAGCCTCGATCTAATATTCTTAATCTAAGTAGAATCTGTTTCTGACGCTCAATCCTAAAGAAATTAAATAAAAAACAAGTTTTTTGAACTGAAAGTAATGAGCAACATTAAACCTTAAAACGAACAGAACTTATTCCGTATATGAATGGGGCTGTCCCCTCCTCAACGCGTTGCTCTTTACGCTAAGTTTTTTATTGTTTTAAAAAATGGAGTTGTACGAAAGAGTCAAACTTTAGCGTAAAGAGCAAGGCGTTGAGGAGGGACAGCCCCTTTCATATACGAAATAAGTTCTGTCCGTTTCAAGTTTTAATATTGCTCCTTACTTTCAGTTAAAAAAATTTGTTTTTTTTAATTAAATTTTCCGAAGTTTTTGAATTAATGCAGGCTTTGATTTTGGCTCACCGTACATGAATAATTAAAACAAAATTTGCATACTACTTCTACTTTTATTTGGTTAAATGGCTTTCTCGAAAGTTGTTTAATTTTATTTACGAACGTTTTCAATAGTAATAAATATACGTAACTTACGAATTAACTTTCGTATCGAGCTTCTATATTCATATATCTGTAAAACGTATATTAGGGGGCTCACACCCTAGTCAATACCTTATTCTTTACGCTAAAGTTCGAATTTTGTTCCAATTCTTTAAAAATGACCCCTTAATCACAAAGGCCGTTAATAAGAATAAATAGCTCTTATGAAAGTACTAAAAAATCTTTGGCTTAAAGAGCGAGGTATTGACTAGGGAGCGAACCCAAGCTAATACGTAATAAGTTTGTCTTAAGTTTTGATGTTGCTCCTTACTTTCAGTTGAAAAACTTTTTGTTTATTTAATTTCTGATCGTTTTTTTTTAAATAATGCTGGGAAATATGGCGCTCCCTTCATAGCAATGTCCCTTCCCCCCAAAAAATTCTTCCATGGAAAGATCCTCCCACACACCCCCCCCCCCCGCTACCAGAAAAAATCCCCCTGAAAACGTCTGTATACTTCCGAATAACCAATACTACATGTAAACATTGGGTAAAGTTCATAACTTACAGCTCTCTCCCTGGGGACTTTGGGGGATTAAGTCATCCTAAAACACATATTTATTATATTTTTGACCACGCTGAACAAAATGTTTATCTCAAAATTTTGATCAGGTGACTTTAAGAATAAAATGAGCATGGGAGGGGGCCTAGTTGCCCTCCATTTTTTGGTCACTTTAAAAGGGCACTAGAAATTTTAATTTCTGTTCAAATGAGCCCTCTCACGATATTCTAGGGCCACTGAGTTGATACGATCACCCCTGAAAAAAAAACAACAAAAAAAATACATACACACATCCGTGATCTTTCTACTGGCAAAAAATACAAAATTCCACATTTTTGCAGATAGGAGCTTGAAACCTCTACAGTAGGTTTTCTGATACGCTGAATCTGATGGGGTGATTTTCATTAAGGTTCTATAGCTTTTAGGGGATGTTTCTTCCCTTTTTCAAAAATCAGGCAAATTTTCTCAGGCGCGTAACTTTTGATGGGTAAGGCTAAACTTGATGAAACTTATATATTTGAAATCAGCACTAAAACCTGGTTTCTTTGATGTGTTTATTAGCATCAAAATTCTGTTTTTTAGAGTTTCGGTTACTATTGAGCCGGGTCGCCCCTTACTTACAGTTTGTTACCGCGAACTGTTTGATATACTTAATTATGATAAAAATATTACACTTTAGAAACAAATTTGGGCTATATTTTGGCATATTAGGGGGGAGGGGGGAAGTTAAAGTATAGTGGGCCTGCATGCCTAATGTTTTAGGTACAATTATTCTGCATATCAGAGGCAACGCTATAGCATTGCCTATAGTAAGGGCCATTCGGCTCCAATGCTTTTTTTTCCTAGAGGCACTTCATACGGAAGGAGTCGTCGCATAAACCTCAAAGGGGGCTCATTCGATTGGAACTTGAGAGTTCTAGTGCCCTTTTTAAGAGTCAAAAGTGATCGGAGGGCATCTAACACCCCTTCCACGTCTAACATTCGTTAAACACTTCCAATCAAAATTTTGATATAGCCATTTTGTTCTACGTAGTTGATTTCCACATAGAAATTATGTTTTTGAGGAGGATACTCCCTCCACAGCCCTCAGGGAAAGGGTTGTAAGTTATGCCCTGGGGGCATATAAGGTATTTATAGAAAGCTTTGTCGAAGAAACTTCAAAAAGGCCTCTTTCGATTTGAAATTCAAAGGGCCGGTACCCTTTTTAATAGTCAAATGTGATTGGAGGGCAACTAACCCCCCACTCACGCCCACCTTTTCCCCAAACACATCCAATAAAAATTTTGAGATAGCCATGTCGTTCAACGTAGTTGAAAATTCTGGAAATTAGGTCTGTGATGATGACAAGCCCCCCAGCCCTCAGGGCAAGGGTTGTAAAATATGCCCTGAGGACATATAAGGTTTTTATAGAAAGTGTTGTCGTAGCAACCTCAAAAGGGCTCATTCGATAGGAAATTTAAATTGATAGTGCCCTTGAATTTCCAATCGAATGCTACCTTTTTCAAGTTTCTACGACAAAGCTTTCAATAAAAACCGTATCTACCCCCAGGGCATAACTTATAACCCTTTCCCTGAGGGATACGGGGGGTTGTTATCCTCAAAGACCTAATTTTCAAATCTTTCATCTACGCTGAACACAATGGCTATCTCAAAATTTTGATGGGATGTGTTTGGGGAAAAGGTGGGTGGAAGAGGGGGGTTAGTTACCCTCCAATCACTTTCGACTATTAAAAAGGGCGCTATGCCTTTGAATTTTCAGTCGAATGGGCCTTTTTTGAAGTTCTTATGACAACGCTTTCTATAAAAATCTTATTTGCAACCAGGGCATAACTAACAACCCTTGCCCTAAGGGCTGTGGGGGAGTGTCCTCCTCAAAATCATAATTTCTATCTAAAAATAAACTACGCTGAACAAAATGGCTATCTCATAATTTTGATTGGATGTGTTTGGGGAAATTGTGGGCGTGGAAGGGGTGTTATTTGCCTTCCAATCACTTTTGACTATTAAAAAGGGCATTAGCAACTCCAGTTTCCAGTCGAATGAGCCCTTTTTGAAGTTTCTACGACAACTCCTTCGATACGAAGTGCCCTGGTATGGAAAAAAATACTAATAATATATTGTGTCAACATCGTTCTTTAGTTAGGCAGCGCGATTGCGCTGCCTATGATTTACCGTTGATTTTGGTGTACATCTGGTATGCATTGATATTCATTGTTATTAATTATATGAACTAAGGAGGTGTGAAGTGGAGGCCATGGATAAAATTGCCGAGGATCTGGAAGATGCAGCTTGACGGCATAATAGGAAAATATTGTACTCGCATGTTAATAAATTGAGAGGGAGTAGTCAATCTGGACTTGGCCCAGTTAAAGATAGAAATGGGGCAATGATTAGCGACAAGGAAAGAACTAACGAGAGATGGGCCGAACATTTTGAGAATTTTCTTAACCGAGACAGAGTTGAAGGAAAATATATAGAAGAAAATGAAAAAGTTTTTGATACCTTGGATGTGGAGGAAGATTTGTTTTGTGAGGAAGAATTTGCGACCGTACTAAAAGGATTAAAAACTAATAAGGCTCCAGGTGCTGATAGGGTAGTAAATGAGTTTCTTAAATATGGTGGCTCTGAGGTTAGAAATAAGTTACTGAAGATTGTGAATATGATTTTAGAAAAAGGGGAAGTACCTAACGATTTTATGAAAACCTTAATTAAGCCAAGGGGCTCATTTGATTGGAAATTGAAAGGGATAGTGACTTTTTAATAGTTGAAAGTGATTGGAGAAAGACTAACGCCCCTCTCACACCCACCATTTTCTCAGACATATCCAATCAAAATTGTGAGATTTGAGAGCCAGTTGAAAGTTTTGGAAATTAGGTCTTAGAGGATGACAACCACCCTCACAGCCCTTAGGGTAAGAGTTTTAATTTATGCCCTGGGAGCGTATAAGGTGTTTATAGGAAGTTTTGTCGTAGAAACTCAAAAAGGGCTCATTCGATCGGATATCGGAAGGCCTAGTGCTCTTTTTAATAGTCGAAAGTGGTTTGAAGGCTTGACATTTTTTTTAGTAAAGATCGATGTGGGTATCATGTATTATTTTTTTGTTGTTGTTGTTGTTTAGTCCAGGGCACTTTGTATCGAAGGAGTTGTTGTAGGAACTTCAGAAAGGGCTCATTCGATTGAAAATAGAAAGGGCTGATGCCCTTTTTAATAGTCGAAAGTTATTGGGGGGGGGGGGGAACTAATCCCCCTCCTACGCCCAGCCTTCCATTTGACTTTATTTTTAAAAACTAAATGTTGCCATAAGATTTAAATCAAAATGCACTGTGTTAATGCTAATTCCCAATAAGGAATCTCAAAAGTATCCCAAGAACGACTGAGGGTATTATGTTCAAAGTTTCGGGGCTGCTTCTGCTCTTAAAATTTAACCAAATCAAAATAGCGTGTGTATCCAAGCTATCAAAGAAAGTTAACAGATTTTTTTGTGAGTGGTATCAAGTTTTCCATTTCAGGTGAACTAGAGGAGGTATGAAACTAAATTAAACACTACTATTTTGTCTAGATTTTTAAGAGGGTGTATGTTGTTAAAAATTGCTGAAAATTTTTCTCCAGTATTCAAATAGCTGGCCAAACTATAAATTCTTAAAAAAAACAAAAAGATTTAAAGTATTATTTTCTTTTTCTCTGAAAAGACTTTGTCAATATTAAACAAACAGAAATTAATAAAAACAACTTTTTCCACAAAATAAGTTTTTCAAAGAAAAGTAAAGAACTCCATTAAACAAAAAATGAGCAAAAAAAAAAAAATCAAATAATCTACCAAGCATGAAACTACCACAAATCAGCATCGATAAATAAATGAAACCCAAAACGAACAGAAATTACAATAAATAACCGAGTCAAACTCAAACGAGCAGAAATTAACGTAAGTTGGGCTCAAAACCCCTATGCCTTCCCAAGGCCAGAACATAATTTGCACATTACTGAAAAAAATACAAATGAATGTGCATTGTCAGTTTAATATACATATACTGATATTTAGTAATAAAATCTTAATATTATTTGATTTATTAAAGTTATAAAAGTAAAAACATTTATATTTTTTTCAGTAAAGTGCAAATTAAAGGCATATAAGGTTTTTATGGATAGTGATGTTGTAAAAACTTCAAAAAGGGCTCATTCGATTGGAAATTAGAAGGGCTTGTGCGCTTTTTAATGGTCGAAAGTGATTGGAGGATAACTAACACCCGTCTCACACCCACCATTTCCCCAAAGACATCCAATAAAAATTTTCAGATAGCCATTTTGTTCGACGTAGTTAAAAAGTCAAGAAATTATGTTTTTGAGAATGACACTCCCCCCACAGCCCTCAGGGTAAGGGTTGTAAGTTATGCCCTGGTGAAATATAAGTTTTTTTTATAGAAAGCAGTAGTATAAGAAATACAGGAGCCTCCTCACCTATATCACCCCTTCAATTTACCCCCTTTTTCAATTGAATTCACCCCATTTTAAATGAAAATCTGCAACATCTTAAGAATTTCCCATCATGACCTTTAACATCAAAAAAGGTCTTCTGAAATAAGAATTTTTGATGTAATTTGAAAAAATATTCCATTCTTCTTATACTACTGATAAAATTTCACAATTTGATATTTATTAGATAGTTCGATATACTACTAATTAAGTTCAATATCAATATCTAGATAATTGTTATTATCTTTCCCTTTTCTTTCAATAACCTTTAAAATCATACCTTTATCTTTTTCTATTTTTTTAAATTTCTCTTCAAAATCAGCTGCTTTAAAATCAAATCGTTTTGGTGCAAAGATATCAGCCATTTCACCTTCAAAATTAATAATAATAACAAGTTTATTACCATATTTAGTTACTACGTTTTTCATTGCTTTAATTGTGTATTCTATTCCAATGTCTAAGTCTTCTTTCTTAACGGTTCGATTGTATTTATTTTCCACTTTCATTTCTCTTAAAAGTTTCTCCTTTTATTTGTAAATTATTTTATTAAACAAATTTTCTGAATCGAAAATAATTCATAGATTAACATTTAATTTACAGATCAACATGTAACCTATGATCAATAACCTTGGCATTATTCCCAAGAATCTTTCACTCGGTGAAATATTTCTGGGAATAATGCCAGACACACGACAAAAACAAGTTTCAGATTACGCAACCTAATAGGTGGATTTCGAACTATATGACTGTTGTAATAAGAGAATTAAGCGAATAGGAAATGAGAGCAAATAGAGTGGTTAATGAAACAAGCAATATTACAGGTGGAAAGTAAGAATGGTTTTATTTATGTCTTGGACTTTACAGACATGGAGCAGTATTTATACCCGTTTAATTTCACTTGCTTCATATATTTTTCACGAGGAAAAAACTGTAATGTTTTCCGTAATTGATTTTCTCGTTTAATTATATCTTCATTAGTCAATTCACCCGATTTGTACATAGCAAGCAATTCTAAATAGAAAGAATAAGCAGTTTTATACTCAGCCTTTCTTTCTGCTATTCTTAGATGTTTCTCAAGTATTTCAATCAGAACTGTGCCAAGACTTAAAGAAGCAAGGGGTAACATAGTAAAAGCAGATAAACCTGAAGCACTAAATATAAATTTAAATTCTAAAACAGCATTACTAACATTTCCATAATATTTACAACTTCTACGATAAACGAATAATTGTTTCTCTAATTCTTCTTCCATTTATATCAAGAAATAAAATCTAAATAAAATTTTGTGGATACACTCCCTGAAATCTTTTTTTAATATACTCTTCACATAAATGTCCACAATTGACATCACTTAAATTTTGTATTGGGATAGAATGATAAGCAATTGGTTTATTTGAAGTGTTTAAATATTTTAATGTTTCATTTCCTGGCGGAATACCAAACGATTCAATGAATTCTACAAATAGATTCTTAGGGTCATTGAAATAACAAGTCCAATGAGTTCCAGGTGAACCACTTCAATCATAATTAATAACACCACATTGTTTTTTATTGATTTTATTTGGTAAATTATTTCTAGAAAATACGCCTCTGAAGTAAGGAATGTGGTGTAATTCAGCAGTTATATCAATATTTGTTAAGGGATTTTTTCTTTTTTTACTCTCTTCACGTTTTTGGGATAAGAAGATGAAACTGCAGTATCAGCAAGTTTTTTGGGTCTTCCACGTTTCTTAGGAACTTCAGCGTTTTCAGCAAGTTTTTTGGGTCTTCCACGTTTCTTAGGAACTTCAAGGTTTCCCATTCCAACGATTTTCTGTGTACCTGGAAGTCTTAAAGCTCCTCCACCGACTTTCCTGGGTAATTTTAAAGCTCCACCGGAGTTGCCAGTAAATTTACCAGCAACTTTTTTACCAGCATAATTTCCTAAGGCTGCAGCACCACTTGTTAAAGCCGCTTTTCCGAGTGCAACAGCTAAAGGTATTGAAAACGGTAAAAATCCTCCATTTTGGACTAGCTGTTTGTACGAAACATCAATATCACATCCTTTATTTTATTTTTTAAATTTTTCTATTGTATTCACTTGCCTTTGGTTTAAAAGAAATTGAACGGGTTCTCAATCATTTTTTCTGCTGTGATTTACACGAATTTTACATGTTTGTTTTGCCTTAAAACATTTTTTTATTTTCCTTTTTTGAAAAGGGGATAGATAAACTGCATACTCAATGAAACTTGACATTTATTAGTGAATTATTTTATGTAATAAAAAATCTAACATTATTTATTTCGTTTCAGCCTGCCTTTCATTCTCTTTTTAAATGCTTCATCAGGATCTTTTTCAAGTATATTTATTATAACATTTTCGAAATTGTCTAAGCGATCAGATAACTGCATAAAGCCCTTCGATTGTACCAATAATCTTGAAAGATTAACTGCATCTGCACCATTTTTGGGGTTTACAACGTTTCTAATTCTTCTATTTTCTGCATTAATATCTTCTTTTGTTATTTTTAAGGTATTTTTTACGAATAATCCTTTGTTATCAACTCTAGTCAATATATTGTCAGATGATTCATAAATTTTAGTTAATCTATTAATATCCTCGCTTAAATACTGATTTGTAAGGATTTGTTGGTTGACAACTTCATCCTTGAAATCGTTTAAAATAATCTTAACATTTTGTAGAGTAATAGCATCATTGTTTGATTTTGCATCACCTAAATTAATTAAGCGCTTACCCTGTAAATCAAGATTTCCATTATCATCGAGTAATCTGCTTTCAATGTTATCTTTACTGGATTTACTTCCTAAACTACCAAACTTATTCATTTATTATACAAATAAACTTATTAACAAATTTTATTCGATGAGTAGTATAGAAGCATATAAAACAAGCCAGTGATTTTTTTTTCATAATGTTATGTTAAAGTTCTTTCTATATTTTAGAGATTCTTTATTTGTTTTCAGATCAATAAGTAAAAATCCATGATCCTTTGTAGCACGATTAAAGTAATTGAGAAATTTATATTCTTTTAAGTCAGATGCATGATTTTGTCCAATTCTACTGATTTCGCTTCGATTCCAGCATTTGAAAAATGCAAAATAATTACAATTTAATCGTATGATTTTAGGGGTATTAAAATAGCTTTGAGAAATATATACTATTGAGGCATTTCGTTTTCTACCTCTCACGAATAAATCTTCAATTTTTTTCTGATCCTTTTCTGTTACAAAATCGTCAAAGATAACCAAATTCATATAATTAGGGTCTAAGTCATCTACTTCTACGATATCGTTTTTATCATTACTTGCAAACAGTATATCCTGCCCACTTTTCTTCTAAACAATTTATGCTTTGAATTAAGTCCTGATATTTCTCTTCTTCAAGATCTTTAGCATATAAATAAATTTTATTGAAATAAACATAATCATATATTAAATTTAAAAGTAAATTGGTTTTACCACTACCCGAATTTCCGCAAATTAATAACCGAAAAGGCCATTGAGGTGCTAGTGGATGTTTATTATGCGATTTACTATTCGAGTGTTTAAAATCATATACTTTAATAGGTGCTTTTTGATTCATTTACTTAGTATAAAATTTTAATAGATAAAGTACTAGTAGTATATAATGTAGTATACCTACCTACCTAACTTAGCTACCTACCTAACTAACTTAACTACCTACCTAACTAACTTAACTACCTACCTAACGAACTTAACTACCTACCTAACTAACTAACTTTACTACCTAACTAACTAATTAACTAACTAACTAACTTAACTACCTAATTAACCGACTTAACTACCTAACTATCCAACTAACTTAACTACCTAAATAACTAACTTAACTAACTTAACTACCTACCTAACTAACTTAACTACTTAACTAACTAAGTAACTACCCAACTATGGGTTAAATCCCCATGGAACTGTTTTAACTTTATTTTTCAACACTTTTCTTTTTGTGTCATTAGGGTCTAGAGCTTTTTATTTTGTTTTTCTAAGAACATTCTGTGTTTATTTGCTCTTAAAGCATACTGGGTTTTTGATAGACTTTCCACTTTTCCGAATAATACATCTTTATAATTCTGTAATGTTATTTTATCTTTGACGATATTAGTTTTAATACCTTTTAATTTTTTCTTTGCTTTAGTTTCATCATCACCCTCTTCTAAATAAGCGTATATTTTGACCTTAAACCCACAAACTCAGACATTATTGTTCCAGATAATTCATCCTTCATCATACCTATCACTTTTTTATTGACTGCAGGGAAGTTATAAGGATTATCCTTTTTAAAATCTGAAGTATCGAATTTTTCTTGCAAGTCAGCTTTAATGTCTTCATAAAAATCCTTAGTTCGAATATCATAAATAAAACTATCCGTATCCATATAACATAAGTCAATGTTTTCACTATATTTAGGTTTCATGTATTCATAATGAAATTCATACATTAATAGCTTGGATAGTTCTAATACAGCGAATCCGATATAAATAGGTTTATCCAGATTTATTTTTGACTTGGCCATTCTGGCTACCGAGAAATTGTCGCTGAAGATTATTTCCGATCTAAAGTTATGTTTTTGAATTATTTTTTGTCTTTGTTCATCACTAGTGATTATTTCAATACTAGCTCTTTTTCTAACATTTTCCATAGTTTTCCCAAAATAAGCATTATTCATTAATTTAAAGAAATCTTTCTCGAAATCATTCTTTCCCTTTTGTCGTAATTTAGTATTATGATTGATATATTCTTTTAAATAGGGTGCTTCAGTAAATGCTAGTATTCTATTTTTTTTTCAATACTAAACCATGTTTTAAATAAAATTCTAAATTCTTATAATGAACAACATAGTTTATTTTATTATTTAAAGTTGAACTTAATTTATATTCAAAGTGTTCAGGAGCTAGTGGTAAATCTTTGTGTAAATTGTGTAATTCTCTTGGATATTCTAAATCAACTTCATAAATGGCTCACACATTATCCTTATTCATTTCTGAATGGATATGTTGTTTTAGTTGTTGGTAGTAATCTAAAGAATTATTTTCTTTTAAATTTTCTGGTATATTAATAAAAGTAAAATCTTTTTCTCGCAATTGTTGGGACATTGCTTAACCATATAAATTATTAGCGTCTAAATACATTAAATAATTAGAAGGTTTTTTTTATCAAAGTTTTTCATATACTTATTATTTGCTTTAGCATATCTTTTCATACACTGAGATACGCCACCTCTTATACCTTTCTCAATAAATGTATACATATCTTCATCAGAAAATAAGGGAATTTAAGTTTTAGAATGTTTGAGAAAAGCTTCCCATGTTAATCCCGGTGCAGAAAAAAAGTGTAAGGGATCTAGTTTATAATTATTTAAACATACATTTCTAAAATTTTCAACGACATCTGATAGAATTAAAACATCACTTTTTAGGTATAGTTTAGTGTAATCTAATAGCGTTTTACATTTAAATAATTTCCAAATAGATTTCGCTCTTACATAATCTTCTTCAGAAATATTTTTTCCTGTTAATCTAGAATAAAACTTGTCTATTGAAGGTAATTTTGAATCATTTATTTTTTCATAGCTACCAATATATTCATAGGGATAAACCCCTTTCTTTATTATTTCTTTAAATTCTTCAGTATTTTAAAATACAGCAGAAGTATACTCGAAATTGTTTCTCAAACAGTTGCAATTTAATTAACAATCACATTTTGCTAAATTTTCAGATAATTTATCTAATGAAGAAGCCATAAAACGGAGTTAATCTATGAATCGCATTTCATATTGGGTTTGATTAACAGTCATTGTTTTATAAAACGATATAAAACTCTCCGCTGAATCAAAAATACCGTTATCAGGTACTAATTCTCTACGAAATAAATGAGAGTCATATTTTGAGAGATTATGCATTACAATAGGGATATGTTTGGGAATTCTAATTTTTTTATTACAGTTCAGCATGTCTAAATCCACGTATATTACCAGTCATATGGTCATGATCTAAATGGAAATTATTATCTAATATTTTCTTTTCACAGATATGGCAGCTTTTATTAGTTGTATTATTCAATTTTTCACTTACTTCTTCTTATGTACAACCATCTTCTTTTTGTCTATTTTCATACTCAATGGCTATTTCTTTACAAACTTCTGTTATGGTAGTTACAAAATGTTTGCTAGCATCTTCACCAAAGTATTCGTAATATTTATTTTGTGCTGTATCAAAAGAACAACATAGTTGGAATCCATAAGCAAATGCGTTTTGTTCTGCTACTTTAATTGTCTTTTTACCTTTCTTTTCATTAAATTCTTCACTATACGATTCAAAACCACATATTATACATTAAGGTACTTTCATTTGTTTAGCTATATTCTTAACTTCAATTTTAGATCCTGGTTTAGGCATAATGATGTCAGTATCTTCACAATTTTTTTTTAACATGTTTTTCAAATTTTTCTTGTTCATTAAAGTGTCTTCCACAGAATGTACATACATGAATTTTCTATTTAGTTTTTTAGATTTGGGATGCAAGTAGTTTGTTTAAATCTTCAATTAAAACATAATGATTATCACAATAGAGTAAATTAATCACATGTGTAGCATTTTTTCCATTGATCTTAGTTTTAGGAATATAAAGTTCTAATCACTTTACTTTCACTTATTTCAAATAAAAAAATTTTTATATTATATTTATTTTCAAATTTATGAAAATCTTGAATATCCATAGGAAAATTAGTAATCCCTGTAAAGTTGAATTCATTTTCATAGGGTTTATATTTTGAAAGTCTATCAACATTTCTATCATTCGCTGGATGAAGATAAGCAAGTATTGACCAAAGAAAGCATTTATTATCATTATTTTCTGTATTAATACACGCCTTTTTATTTTTTACAAATTCAGGTAATTCTTTATATGTACCTCCCACATAATTTGGTAATCGTGTCATTCGATAATCAATTCCATCGACTCTTTCAAATTGTAAGCCTGATCTTGGGGTATTTTCAATGACTAACGTATGTATATTCCTGTGATTACTATTTAGACGGCTTTGATCGATATCACTATTTTTATTAAAAATCCAGGAATAACTATGATAATGAATAGGTTCGAGTTCTTCATTATCCTTCTGAGAATAAAATATTACCCGAGCTGTGAATTGAACTCTGTAACTATCTCTTTCATTCATTCTATTTTTTACATCCTCAACAACAAAGTCAAACAGTGTTCCAAAATCAGCTCCATTTGAATTCATTGAAATATTAACTGTAAGGGAATTTTCTCTAATCCATTGAATACTTGGGTTATTATCGTATTCTTCTTCTATTTTAAAAATATATTCTGGGATATCTGGAACTTCCCTTGTTTTTTTCTTATTTATAAATAAGTTAGAAATGTCAATATTCCGATCTTTTTTTTACCCTATTTCTACCACTTAAGTCTCTAATGAGTTTTTGAGTTTCGTCATTCACTTTTTGATTAATCTCAACTTGTTTATTGAAATAATTTTTTACTTTATTCTTCATTTCGTTATAATTTCCAGCAGTGGAAATCTGTTTTGATTTTAAGAATTTTTTAAGTTCAATAATATCTTTATTTCTCATAGTGTTATGTTGATTTTGTAAATCTGAAATAATTTCATTATTTTCTTTTATTTCATTTTCTAACCCTTTTTTGAACTCTGGGATAATATTAAATCTGTAGGGTTTTTTATCATGTCGACGCTTTGCATTACGCTCTAACTCAATCAGATTATCTTCAATTAATATTTTATTATTAAGATGATTATTAATTTTATTGAATAGTTTATGTTTTCTACCAACAGCTTTTATATCAAATAATTTGGCTGCTGTGCGTAATTCATTAAATGTATAACAAGATAATTTATTTTTTTATATTGGTGAATTTAGATTTTCGTTGTAAACAACTTTTAATCACTTCTGCAATGCCTGCCATTTATTTAGAAAATATTTTATTAAACAAGTTTCCAAATCTTAAAAATTTTCAAACCTGAGGAATTTCATTGTTTTTTTTTGGATAATTAAATTTTAAGATAATTTTGATAAATTGTATTATATTCATTTTTCTTTAATATTTTATTTTTTAATAAGGAATTTAACAAAGTTACAGCTTCATTTCTAACTTCATCTGATGTATTTCCAGCAGCTCTACTACCTATTAGAGTGTATAATCGTTCAATCATTTCATTTGCATTTAGAAACAATCCAGTTCCTACTTGTGGTATTTCTGTGTCCATTTTAAGGAGTTCAGCAACTTTTAACAATCTGGACCTATAAATTTTTACAAAATCAACTAGTTTAACATATTCAGGTATTCCATGTCCTTTTTTCCCACCATATTTTTGATTCAATTCACCCGATTTCTTTATAGCGTCTTGAAGGAATTCAGGATGAATTATGTAATAATTAGGCAATTCAAAAGAAGTTGGTTCTTGAGGATAATACTTTTTATCGTCTCCATTTAACTGTTTCAGCAGTTTAGGGTCAAGATTCAAATTAAGATCATAAACTCTCGGTGATTTAACAGGAGTTTTTGTTTTTGGTATTTCTAATGGTTCAATACCTTGAAGTAGCGATGATGGTGCTGGTAATGGTTCAATACCTTGAAGTTGCGATGGTGCCGGTAAAGCGTTTCTTAAATTTTGATCTAATCTTAGAAATCGCCGTTTCAAATTATCATCATTTTCTTTTAATTTTTCAACAACTGGAGCATTCAGCTCTTCAGTATATTCATGAAATCCTTCTTGTATTAACGCATTCTGCCTGACCTTTTGTCTTAGTATTTCCCTGTTGTTAACTATATTTGTTAACAGCTTTTTTAATTCTTTAACATCCATTTATATAGATTAAATTATATATAAGAAAATTATTATTATAAGTCAATCACTTTTGATAACTCTTTTTCATAAAAAGGACCAATAATTAACTCACCCGATTTATCGGATAATTCATAGGTACTAGGATTTGTCTGTTTAACTGTAGCAATTTGAAATATTTCCGTTGTATAATTTGGAAGATAGCCTTTATCAAAAACAATCTTTTTCTTATTACTACTACTACTACTACTAACAACTCACCGCAGCACCAAGCCGCCTGAGGCCAACACAGTTACGCACGCTCCTCCTCCACCCCAATCTATTCAAAGCCTCCCTTTTTACACACAACCACGAAGTTCCCATTTCCTTTAAATCTTTCTTTATGACGTCCTCCCACCACAGACGGGGACGACCTGCTTTCCGTTTGGCCCTAGATGGTTGGCCGAAAAGAACAATATTCGGCAATCTGTAATACTTCATCCGCACAACGTGCCCTAACCACCTCAACCTTTCTTTCATTATAGCCCTAGAGAGCAGTATTGAACCACATTTTTCGTATAGCCTATTGTTTAAAATACGGGTGAGTCAGCCGGGTACCCAGAACAATCCTTAAGCAATTTCTCTGGAAAACATCTAGCAAATCCTCATCTGCTTTTCGAAGCGTCCATGCTTCAGAGCCATATTTGACCACTGTCATCACTGTAGCTTCTAATATTCTAATCTTGGTTTGCACACTTATCTTCCTATTCTTCCAGACTTTTTTAACTGTGAAAAAACACCATGAGCCCTATTCTATTTTTAACATCTTCACTGCTTCTACCATGTTTACTAATAATACTACCAAGGTAAGTGAAGCTGCCCACTTGATCAATCTTTTCATTACCCAACGTCACCTTTTCATCTTCACTTATTCCTAGCCTTAGTGACTTAGTCTTCCTAATATTAATTTTCAAACCAATTCGAGCACCCTGAACTCGCAAAACTTCTAAAACTTCATTCATTTTGCTCACATTTTCATCTAGGATGCTTAAATCATCAGCGTAATCCAAGTCCAGGAGACTGTTTCCTCCCCATTTGATTCCGTGGTCTCCCATTGCCTTTCCTGTGCTCCTTAAAACAAAGTCCATCAAAATAATCCATATAAAGGGGGATAGAAAACAACCCTGCTTAACTCCTGATTTAATACCAAACCAGGTGCTAACCGCATTTCCTACCTTAACCGCAGCAGTGTTATTCTCGTACATAGCACTAATCACTTTAATGTATTTGTCTGGTATACCATACAAGGATAAAACCTTTACTAAAGCTCTTCTATCAACAGAATTGAACGCTTACTCATAATCTATAAAACTGAGGACCAAAGGTGTTTGAAAACTCAGGCACTTCTCAATTATTAGCCTAAGAGTGAAAATTTGGTCGACACATCCTCTACCTTTTATAAAACCACACTGCTCTTCTCTTAAAACTTTGTCTCCAGCATCTCTCAGTCTAAAAAGTATCATATTACTAAGTAATTTGCTACCTACAGAGACTAGACCAATGCCTGGATAATTACCACACTCACTTTTATCACCTTTCTTATAAAGTGGCTTAATTAAGGTTTTTCTAAAATCGTTAGGTACTTCCCCTTTTTCAAAAAATCATATTCATAATCTTCAATAACATATTTCTAACCAAAGAGCCACCATATTTAAGAAACTCATTTACCACCCTATCAGCACCTGGAGCCTTATTATTCTTTAATCCTTTTAGCACTGTTGCTAATTCCTCCTCACAAAATAAATCTTCCTTCACATCCAAGGTATCACAAACTTTTTCATTTTCCTCTATATTTTTTCCTGCAACTCTATCTCGGTTAAGCAAGTTCTCAAAATGTTCGGCCTATCTCGCTTTAGTTTTTTTCCTTATCGCTAATTGCCACCCCCTTCCTATCTTTAACTGGGACAAGTCCGGATTGACTATTCCCTCTCAATTTGTTAATGTGCCAGTACAATATTTTACTATTATGCCGTCTAGCTGCATCTTCCAGATCCTCGGCAGTTTTATCCATGGCCTCCACTTCACACCTCCTTAGTTCATATTTTAATGCTTTCTCCACTTTCTTTACATTTCTTAAGTTTTCATACGATCTATCACTCAGATAATTCTTGTACAAGTCCTTTCTCTTTTCGATTAAACATACAGATTTTCCACTAATATTCTTAGCTGGAGTTCGAGCTTTCTTCCCTAATACACCTTCAGCAACTTCACAAATTATTTTTGTAAAATTATTCCAACCATCTTCCACATTATCAAATTTTAAACTCTCAAGTTTAGTATTCAACTGTTCCTGGAAAGTCTATCTAAAATTCTCATCCTGGAGTCTACTAACATCACAACTTCCCGGAGGTAGTTACCCTTCCGATATTTCAGCAATTCTAACCAAATCACCTACGTTAAATTTATGTTTCGTTGTTTGAGAATCTATGTCTGGAAACAGATTTTTATACACCCTGTTTTCATTTTTTTTTTCTACTAGCTTCTATTGGTTTCATTTTGATTGATCTATGATATGACTTATTATAATTGTCAACTAATGACGGTAATATATCTATCCAACGTTTAGTATTGCTGTAAGTAAAATGTTTCCATAATTTCTCTTTAATAGTTCTATTAAATCGTTCCACTATTTGAGCTTTCAATTCACTTTTAGATGAAAACCAATGAATTTCATGACTTTTAAAAAATACTTGAACGTTTTTCATAACAAATTCTTTACCTTTATCTGTTTGTAACTTTTTAGGTTTTCTATTTTTAAATAAATCCATGAAAGCATTAATAGTTTCCTTACCCATTTTATTTTTTAAAGGGGTACACCAAGCATATTTACTAAAACAATCAATCACTGTAAGAATTTAATTAAAATTATTATTTTCCTTTTTATACTGTTGCATATCAACTAAATCAGCTTGTCACTGTTCATCAATACTATGCATATAAACTCGCCTTCTTTCAAATGTGTGATAAGAGGTATGGTGTAAAGAATAAATATTTTGTTTTTGCAATATTTCTTTTATTTTAGCTTTTGAAACAGTATAACCATTTTCTCTTAATTTTCTATGTAAATCATCAATCCCTAAAAAATTAGCGTAATATAATTCTAGAAAGCTTGTCTTCGATTTGCTTATACCGAGCTTTTTGCTCTCCCCAGGGTTTTTGTTCATTGCTCCCTTTTTTAAAAAACGATTTTTCTTGCAACCACATAGTGCACATATACCTTTAATCATTGGCACATCATTTCTTTTTGAAACTGCTTGAGTCATTGACGTAGTAGCAGTAACCTTTTTACATCGCATACAATAAATCTTACTTTGTAAATTCATTTCCATTTATAAGAGACTGAAATTATTAGATAAATTTTCTAAATAATAAAAAAAATGTCTTCTTAAAAAAAGTATTCTATTAAATCGGTTTGATTATTATTGAAGGTAATAAAAGTGAAATTGAACAATCTTGTACAAGTAATCCAATTAGATTAGATCGTAATTATGATTATGAAATCGCCTTAACGCAGTGTACTTTATGGTATTCATGGCATAGTATTAGTGATAAATTTAAAACAATACATTTGAGTTTAGAAAAAATAAAGATGAACCATGGCTAAATGTTTTGATATCCAATGGTATGTATAATGAAGAGTGTTTCAATTATTTTCTAAGTCATTATTTTAATGCTTCTAGAGAAAATTGTCCAATAACTGTTTAATCAAATCCTGCAACAATGAGATTCGTTATATTATTAAAAGATAATTATGAATTTAAATTTAATAGTGATTTAAGTATTTTTTTAGGATTTGAAAATGATGTTAAATTATCAGATAAAATTAATGAAGGTACAAAAGTTCCAAATATTACAAGAAATGTTGATAAAATCCAAGTCCATTGTTCATTAGCTGATAGTTCAATCGTTAATGGAGCTAGATCTGATGTAATATGGACATTTGCACATAATACCGAACCAGGTTGTTTAATTGTAGAAATTCCTAAAGAAAGACAATATCACTTAATAAATCGAAAAGAGTTTATTAATTTTTTGTAAATGACAACTACAGATCAATTAGGTAGACTTATCGATTTTAATGGTGAGAATGTTGGTTATGTATTGGATTTGAAAAAAGTTTAATGAAATTAAAAAAGTTTTAGTTAATGATTTTCTCTTAAAAATTTTTTACTATAATAAATGTTGATTAATAAAAAACAATTGCTATACACAAGACAATACGGTAGTGGTATTGGCAGTTTCCTTAAGAATATAGCTAACGCGGGATTATTCAATACTTCCCTGAAAAATATAAAAGATGGAGCTTTATAAGTGTATAATAATATGATTAAACCTCGATTAGAGTTAGTAAAAAATAGAGGTATTGAATATAGTAAAGAATTCATCGACTTAAATAGAAAAAAATTAGATGATGTATTTGAAAATAA
This sequence comes from Artemia sinica, assembly GCA_027921565.1. Classification (NCBI taxonomy): domain Eukaryota; kingdom Metazoa; phylum Arthropoda; class Branchiopoda; order Anostraca; family Artemiidae; genus Artemia; species Artemia sinica. The sequence continues at coordinate 26,135,937 of CM051272.1, forward strand.
AAAATCGATGAAAGAAGCTATTGGAAATAATAAAAGGTATAGAGATAGAAGAGGTCGAGATCTCTTAAATAAATATGTTATTTTGAGTTATACTTTTATCGCATTGCGTTCATTTTTAAGCCTTGAGATAAAAAATGAAACCTTAGCGTAGACATTGGGGGGGGGAGTCTCCCACCTCACATGCATTGAGCAGTCACAGAGAAAGTAATACAAATGAAAATAATCTGTCTTTTGAAAATGTCTTTTTTCAAAAAACACGAAAATAATCGTCTAAAGGAACCTGATGTGCTATCTCTGCTATTTCCGTTGATTCTTTATTCCCGTTACTTTCATACGTAAAATTTAGAATATTATCGAATCGGTTTAGCCGTCCCCTCCCTGAATAATTCACATTTGGAAAACTCACCCCCTGGGAAATTCCTCCCCCCTCCAAGAACATTTTCTTTTCCTGCTGATTATTCCCCCGCGTTAGATTCCACCCAGCAGAAATTTCCCAGCCGTGGAATATGCTCCCCCAAACATATTCCCCTGAGATAATTTCGGATATTCATAAAAATGGAAGCTGAAATTTCTACTCAAGTTTTTAGGTCAGAAGCAATGCTATAGCGTTACCTAAGAAAAGAGCCATAAGGGTTCAATGAATTAATACTTATTTATTTTTCCAGGGGCACTTTATGCGGAAGAGGTGGTCGCATAAACTTTGGAACGGGGTTCATTGAATTACAAATTAAAAGTTACAGTGTCCTTACACCAGGGGTGGACCCATGACTTCTTAGGGAGGGGCAAAATAGGTTGGTCCGATAAAATTGCGTTAGGAGTAAGTTTAATTAACGCAATCTTGCGTTAATTAAGTAAATTACATTACTTTATACTACTTTAGGGGGGGGGGGGCGGCGCCCCCCTCTCCCCTCCCCTGGATCCGCCACTGCCTTACACTCTCTGTTTCTTTCCTTGTTAGGGAGGAGAGCAGATGCCTAATAGGTAAACATTCTAACTCTCATTGGGCCTTCAGGTATAAACAGAATTAGTTCAAAGGAAGGGGCTGGGGAAAAAGGGCGTGGGGGGGGGGGTTATTTGCCCTTCGATCACTTTTGACTCTTAAGAGCTGGACTTTGACTAAATTGACTAAAGCTTAGAGTTTTTCTTGAGGCAAATTAGGAATGAACTTTGAGTCATCAAATCCTTTGTAATTCCCCATATTGGCATAGAAACCACAGACATAAACCTTAAAAGCCTAACCATAAACCATAAACTATAAAACCTAAAACTAGACATAAACTAGACATAAACCTATAACTTTATCAAAAAAGAGAGAGACATGAATCCTACCATTGTTCCAAGCCCGAGGAACTGTTTTCTTTGATCTAATGAAAACATGCTATCTCTCACCGAACTCCATAACTCTAAAATATTGTTACTTTCAGTAATGGCTGATGTTAAGGCATTGACTAAAGCTTCGAGTTTTTTTCTTGAGGTAAATTAGGGATGAAACCCTTGCCCAGAGGGTTGTGGGGGAGTGTCCTCCTCAAAAACATATTTTCTATCTGGAAATCAACTACGCTGAACAAAATGGCTATCTCAAAATTTTGGTTGGATGTGTTTGGGGGAATGATGGGCGTGGGTGGGGGGCTAGTTTCCCTCCAATCACTTTCGACTATTAAAAAGGGCACTAGCCCTTTGAATTTCCAAAGGAATGAGCCTTTTTTAAAGTTTCTACGACAACGCCTTCTATAAAAACCTTATATGCCCCCAGGGCATAGCTTAAAACCCTTGCCCTAAAGGTTGTGGGGGATTGTCCTCCTCAAAAACATATTTTCTATCTGGATATCAATTACGCTGAACAAAATGGTTATCTCAAAATTTTGGTTGGATGTGTTTGGGGAAATGATGAGCGTGGGTGGAGGCTAGTTGCCCTCCGATCACTTTCGACTATTAAAAAGGGCACTATCCCTTTGAATTTCGAATCGAATGAGCTTTTTTTGAAGTTTCTGTGACAACGCCTTCTATAAAAACCTTATATGCCCCCAGGGCATAGCTTAAAACCCTTGCCCAGAGGGTTGTGGGGGAGTGTCCTCCTCAAAAACATATTTTCTATCTGGAAATCAACTACGCTGAACAAAATGGCTATCTCAAAATTTTGATTGGGTGTGTTTGGGGAAATGATGGGCGTGGGGGGGGGGCTAGTTGCTCTCCAGTCACTTTCGATTATTAAAAAGGGCACTAGACCTTTGAATTTCCAATCGAATGAGCCTGTTTTGAAGTTTTTACGACAACACCTTCTATAAAAACCTTATAAGGCCCGAGGGCATAACTTAAAACTCTTGCCCTGAGGGTTGTGGGGGAGTGTCCTCCTCAAAAATATATTTTCTATCTGGAAATCAACTACGCTGAACAAAATGGCTATCTCAAAATTTTGATTGGATGTGTTTGGGGAAATGATGGGCGTGGGGGGGGGGCTAGTTGCCCTCCATTAATTTTCAACTATTAAAAAGGGCACTAGAACTCTCAATTTCCAATCGAATGAGCCCCCTTTGAAGTTTCTACGACGATCCCTTCCGTATGAAGTGCCTCTGGAAAAAAAATAATAACAAAACATTGGAGTCGCATGGCCTTTACTATAGGCACCGCTACAGCGTTGCCTCTGATAACTTGTTGTCCCTGACGAAAAAATGTTATCACTGACGAAAAAACGTTTATTACTGTGTATTATAATGACCACAACCTAGATGTTCTAACTTTTTCCTGTCCAAACAATCCCCTGAAATGTTAAGTAATTCCTACACGATCCTTTGTGTACTAGAAAAAATCGAATTATTGTCCCGATATACCTTTAGTTGGTAAGCAATTCTAAACCTTTATTACACCTAAGATTCTAGCTCTGAAACCCCTTGCTTATTGTTCTCCTTATATTAGTTGTGGTTGCTATGAGCTGCTGCTAGGACCTCTTGGTCCTATTACGCAAATCCAATGCTAAATTTCCTGGAAGTACAGGTCTGACGTAACTCCCGTTAGTATGTATTATGGCTAGGAACATCTCTGATTGGCCTAGAAATGCGCGTGTGCTCTCGTTCATCCTGAATCTCAATATTGACCTCTAATTAAACTTGATGAAACTTATATATTTAAAATCAGCATAAAAATCTGATTTTTTAGATGTATCTATTGGTATCAAAATCCCAGTTTTTAGAATTTCGGTTATTATTAAGCCGGGTCACTCCTTACTTACAGTTCGTTATGACAAATTGATAAAGCTTTTTCCACAATGTTCTTAGCTGGCTAGATATCCTTTCTCCCTATTTCTACCGCCCTGAGTATTAAAATCCTTTAATAAAAATACCATATTTCTACTTGGGAACCTGTCTATTTGTTTCTGTAGTTGTAAGTAAAAATTAACTGAGTCACTAATATCTCCATCAGTCAGTTCTATCTGAACATATACTACTATAACTGGTACCTTGCACTTTAAAGCCATAGAATAAGCCAATAGCATTCTAATTTTAATACCTTCCTAACCTAAACAAGACTCGGCAGCTTCCTTATTCATCCTGAGGGCTTCTCGTAGCCTATGCATCCCATCCTTCCTGCCTGAGTAAATAAAACAATATCACCTAATTTCATGTTTTCTACCCCTGGGTTATGAGTTAATAAGTCCAGTTCAAAGCGTCTGAGTTCGCCAGTCAAAATGTCGATAGGATAGTTGTTTTTTAACGTTGTAATATATCAAGTTACAATTTTCATATCCTCCAAATCATTAAAACTATGATGGCCCCAGGAAATCCAATGGTCCCAAACCCAGGACAGGGTGGGGACTAACATATTTTCTTAAGCCTACATGAAGCGCATAAGCCAGCTTAGAACCGGACAGCAAGGAGTCTCTGGGACTTCCTGTTGAATGGAAGCTTTTTGACCTAGGGGAACTTACAGTAAACTCATAGTTTACTTAAAAAAGTGAACTACTACTTCTACTACTGAGGCTACTAATAATTCACTGCAGTATCAATCCGGCTTTGGCTAACACAACAGCTTGCGCTTCTCCTCAAGTCCTATATATTCAAACCTTCATTCTTATTTACTCCCCCCCCCCTATGTAGTTCCAATACTATATAAATCCTTTCTTATCCCTTTCCGACCCGAGGTTTTTTTGGCAGTAAAAATTCAAAATTTTTCAGTTTATGAACGTCTATGATCACAAAATCTACTCTATCTCTTTTAAGGAATTAATTTAAAAAAAAAACAATTCCACAAAACAAAGTTTTTCAAAGCAAAGTAAATAACTCTATTAAACCAAAAATGAATCAAAATAAATTCAAATAATCTACCAAGCGTAAAACTGCCCTTTCAATTTTTGTGGAAAGGACACTAGCCCTTTCAATTTTTAATCAAATAACCTCTTTTTGAGTTTCTACGACAACGCTTTCTATAAACACCAGTAGGGGTCTAGGTATTACTCCTGTACGAACACAACTGCTGCCATCTATAATCGAGTCTAACGGGTCAATGACACATTTTTCAAGGTCAATCAGGGGATGTTTCTAAGCCTATTGACTCCGAAACGAAATTTACGCATGCGCACTGAATACCTAACCTGAATCAATGGTATTGATCCACAAAAGGGGAAAGGCTTTCTGGGAAATTGATTACATAATCGACGGGAATGTTTCTAAGTGTATTGATCTACGAATGGGACAGATTTCTGGGAAATTGATTGCATAATCGAAGGGGACTAGATTTCTGGGAAATTGATTGCATAATCAAAGGGGACTAGGTTTCTGGGAAATTGATTGCATAATTGACGAGGAATTCTATATTGATCCATGAACTTTACTTTACCACGAATAGTTTAACTTTACTCATTTATTAGAATATATTTGTAATAATGAGTGGAATGTTTACACGATTAGAAGTTGATATTGAAGTTGGTTGCAATGATACAAGAGCACCAAACATTGCGGTGGAAACCACGAGAGGATCACGGCTTTGTCTGGAATGGGATGAAGTATATGCAAGATATGTGATATCTTTGAGCAAATTTAAAATGGAGGATCAATTTTGCTTCGCTGCAAATGTTGGTATAGCGCGTGTGAATAGACTTCAAAGTGCTTTAAAGGCAATAGTGAAGCATATCGAATACAGTAAGCTATATCGCTAATTGTACATGTGTAATATATATTATTGTTGTAATTATACAATAAGATTGTTTCGAAATCGAAAATGTCCCTTTCTTTTTGTTAGAATGTTATATTATCAAATATTCTTGAAGTAGAACGAACCGTAGTCAGTCTAGAGTCAGCAGTGAGAGTGATAGGATTAAAAAATTAATAAATTTGAGAAAGAGAGAATTAGATCGAATCTTGTGATTATGGAAAACATATGATTCTGGATAACGAATTTCTCGAGTTATCCCTTCAACGGAAGATATTCTCACAGGGAACACTTGAAAATATAATGAAAACTGATTCTTCCCCATTGGACTATTGTATGAAGCTTTTACGATGTAACTCAAATGCTTATACTTAATTTATTGATATATCAATTGAAACAAAGCAGAATAATTTTGTGGATATACTTTTGAAAACATTGCCATAGATTCAATGTAGATGGCTCCCCCTTCGAAAGAGGTTACAGAGTTACTCCTCTCCCCCATTCCCCTCTGAATTTATCGAACGAGGATCAGTTTCTTTTTAGCTGTGAGAGAGCTGATATCGGAAACCAAAAAATGTTCTATACATGTCCACTATGCATGTACACTCTCCGCAATTGGTCATAATGTGAGAATTATACAATTATTGATGACTATAATGAAAAGTGCAAGTTATGCAATCCTTGTAAATTACATAGAGGATATGCAGTACCAATTAAAGGATGTAATTCATGTCCTGAAGAGATTTGTGACTCTCACCCTAGAGGATATCTATGCTCCAATTGTCACTATGACAAATGTGATCAGTGGGAGAATACTTACCCCGGTATGATTGGAAAGAACCCCAGACGTGATTTTAGTTTATTTCTACGATATTGGTATCGTCGTGGATTTAAATTGATTTTGAAGGAAGAATCAGGTCTACGATTCAACTGTTGGGGTAACAAGACAATTAGGTTTCTACGTCATCGTTGTGATGACACTGCCTATTATGACTATAAACCTAGTGATTTTTATTTGGCAGTTACCGAATGTGATTCAATATTTGAAAACACTGTATGTGATATTGCTTCAAATAGACAGATTGAAACACGTGAATTTCACAATATGGATGCAAATAGTATCATTGACTGTACAAAGAGATATGACAAGAGTGAAGTTACATTATACTGTAGAAAATGTGACCCTGAATTTGCAGGCAATCAAGATCAATATACAGTGAATTCAAATGATCAACCAGCATTAGTGGTTCACGACAGTTGCCTTTACACCGAAGAAGAAGAAATCTAAAGTGAAAAATAGAGACATTGTTATTGTTTACATACATTTTTCATTTATTAATAAACAAATTCACAGACATTTTTTAAGCACTTTACTCGTAGGACACTAAAATCGATATTATACATGTCTGAGAGGATGTTTTTCACCATAAAGTCGTTCAGACGTGGATTTTCTACATAAATGTTGAGAAACTGCTTGTAAGTATTGCCGCGACATCTGAACACGAAATATAGTAGTGCATGAAAGCCACATGTCTTAGTCGTCAGATCCTGCACTCTCTTCCGATTTTGAATAATAGTTTTCCCACTGCTCTCAATATAGTTGCTGGTGTGTGGAGTGTAGAATGTATAGGGTAGGCCGAGAGGATCAAAAAATTCAATCGTCTTCATAGTTTGAAAGATGCATAACCAATGGCCAGTGTTCACAGTCGACGGACTGCTATTAACAATAATTAGGGTATTGTTGGCACTTTGAATTTTTCCAAGAAAGTCCAAGTGCAGACAATAGGATCTGTATTTGGACATGTAGGGGTCCATATTAAATACATTGATTATTTGACTGGTGTTCATGGTGCAAGGTCTAGTGGAACACTGCCTTCGGGAGTGATTTCCCAATAGGTTTCAAATTGATTTAGCGAGATTAGTGCAATACTCTCAGCTTATTGGTCGGAAAATGTACACTCTAATCGCACACTCCCCGTTCGTACTATACTCATATCCTGGGTGCCAGACAAATCCAATACAATGATACCATGTGTTTTGGCGAACATTTCTTCGGTTATACCATTTTCAAATAGTTATGAATCATGATCTAGGGTTTGCATGGTCAACTCATACAATGTCCTATAGGATTTATCAAAATATAGATTTTAAAGTGGGATTCCAGTTACTTTGAAGACAAGAGATGAAAGCCCAAACATTTCAAATTTATGTGGGCATCCAGTCCACGATCCTATTGAACTAGCGGTTTTTACAAATGCCAAGGCTAATTTTGACGGAATTTCGCCATTGACAAAGGATGAGTCGGTGAAGGTGCGTGAGCCTGTGGCTATGTGACGTTGATTGGTGATTGTATGAGGAACAAGTAGTTTAATATTAGTCTAGGAACAAGTAATTTCCACTGGCTCTCAGTTTTTCCACTGCAAAAGCAACAGAACTCATAACCTGCTGTTTGCATAAATGTAGTATTCCCGAGGCGAGGGAGAGAGTTACATCAGGATTGGCAGCAAGTTCTTTTCGTAAAATGAAATTGGATGGAGCAAGCGTCAATTTTATATCCACTTTAATATTGGGTGGTAGCCATTGGGGTATATTAAATCTTTCATGATATATTTTTCCAAATAGATGTAATTAACTAGTTGTAGCATTTTTAAGTGCATCTGTACTATCAGTATTAGTAATATATTCATATCCATTGGAGGTGCCTCTCAATTCCTTGTATGACTTGGGTGTCATCAGCATGAATTGCATATACCTTGTATAATTTGAGAGATTGTTGCTTGTGCTCACCAGTGTGCCATTTATGTAGACACTGATTTGACGAAATATATTATGTAATATACAATGTTCATAGGATGTTCCATCGGCAAGAACTGGCAACGTTTTATCCGATTTCCGGACTTTCATTTGTAAATCTATAAATGTTGAAGATATGTCCATAAAGTAGTCCTCATTGGAATAAATTTGAAAGTGGATATTATCGGCGAGGGGTTGTTGTGGATAAAATTATTCATAGTATCCATGTTTTACACTCACATGAACATTTTCTGCCTTGAATAGATTTAAAGATGAAGTGATTGAAGGTTGGGAATCCTTATGCGGTAGATATGACATCTTAGGAAAAGAAAATCTATTTTCGATCTAACAATTCCCTTCCTGGGGCTCCTTCTTCTACTGTTTATTGTACGTGTCGTCTGTTTCCTTCTTTTCTTTGAAAAGGGTGATGTCTTTCGTTTTTGACCTGAGCAGAGACTGATGAGTGGTGCACTGTTTCTCGACCTTTTTAAACCTTTTCCATTTTGATGAGATTTCAATTGTTCACCAAGGGTTCGCGCACTGGACCTAAGATTTTCCGTAGCACTTTTTTTAAAATCCTTGCCAGAGCCCCAATCGTATAGTGTAGAGGATGCAAAATCTGTCGCAACCGGTACAATTATATATTTTCTAGCCATAGGTAGTGCAGAGCGAAACAGCTTAGCAAATCAACTGCCAAGACCATAGCCAGACATCGACGAGCTACCTTTGTAATAGTCAATTCCATTGCCCAATTGTCTTGGGCCAAGAGTATTAACATAGCAGTCAATATCAGGAAAAATGAATACCACTTTTCTATTAGACATCTGGTTGTTGAATGGGTCGAAAATGGCATGTAATCACAGCAAAACCTTTTGTTATTGCTAGGAGATCACCTAATTCAGTTCTTAGTGTAAACTGACAGAGTTCCAAATAGGAATTGTTTATGGGGATATACTGAAGATGCTTTATATTGTAATGATGAATATTTTCTTGATTGGTTTTTCGTTCAAGAACTCGTAGGAGGGGGACATTGCTATTGCCAACCCAGGATGTTTTAACAAATGAAGCATAGAGAAATATACAAGTGTCCGTGGAGAAGGCAAGCGGGTAGTCAGCAAAAATAAAATTAGTTTTTCCAGCACTTTTACCATTGATTATATTGAGCTTAAGGCCCAGAACATCTTTTATATTATCATTGAGAATAACCTTGTCATCGGCAATGGGTGAACTAATGTAGATCTTGCCCTCCTCCTTTGAATAGTTGAAATGAAAGGCTCCTTTTTTACGAGCGGAAATTCTTTTATTGATAGAACGACATAAATCATTTATACAGGTGAGTTCTTCGTAGGGTAATTCAATATATAGATAATTCATCCAATTGATCTTTTGAATTTGTTCTTGATCACCTGGGGGTGGCGGCCAATCATAGGGTCTAATTTTTATATCATATTTGCCATCTTTTCTCAGGATATCATATGTATTTTTGAGAATACAGTCGACAAGAGCCACTTCATACTTTCCATTGTCGAATTTGATGGTGGGAGAGAGTTTCATCCAAAAATCACTTGTTCTATTCAAATTAATGTAGAGAGGATCAGAAACATGGGACATGAATGTCACATAGAAATCATTGGGCATTGTTAATGTTTTCAACTGCAACCCAAGAATCAAAATCGGAGTTGTATCCTAGCCAGCGAACAAGCAACTGTCTCTTGCCCCTGTGAGTACGACTCTTTAATATCTTTTCAATTTGATAAATTTCACTAGTGTTTCTAACTTTTTGTAGTTCATATTCATAAAAACCACCTAGAATCTCATCATCTTTGGTGTCTCGCATTCGATATGTCGCGGGTTCAGTGTCTAGGATTTTGTACACTTTAAAAAGTTCAGTGCTCCATAAATAATTCCCACCTTCAAAAATATTCATGGTTCTATTAATTCGAACAGTATCACCAACATTGAATTTCTTCTTCACATTTTTTTTTTCACTGGAATATTGCTTTAGAAAAGCATCAAATGTATTTTCACTGTAATGAAAGTCCTGACGGCTAACAATGGACAGGGATCGATGTGGTAGTTGGTTGTATATTTGCATGATTTTATCTAAATCATGAATAAAAGCAACAGTGTTTTTCAGTGTACAATATCTTGAAATTAATAGACGAATCGTTCTTATCAATCGTTCAGCCAATGCAGCCTTTATCGGGCTGTGACTCTGATAGAGCGTTGTAATATATTTCAATACAACCTTTTGCACATGAGGATTAACAAATTCGCTACCGCGATCCGATTGAATTTTTCTATAGCAATCCTGTTCAAGAATACTTTCTAAAGCATGAGCAACTTCAACACCTCTCTTTGATCGCAATGGAATGGCATAGGCATAGCGACTAAAGACACTAATTGTCACTAGAATATATTTTTAGGGTGTATTGTGACGCCGTTGAATTGCGTCTAAAGTTAAAAGATCAGTTTGCATTATATGCAGAGGGAAAAGGGCTTTAGTTTGTCGATATTGTTTGCCACGAAGCCTGTGATTCCGATGCAGTGTGTAACTCGGTTCATTTTCTAGATACTCTTTTGCTTTTTTTAATGTGTCAGAGACAACTTTAGAAAGCGTTGTGGGGGAACTTAGACTTCCTGCTTCACCAATATTTTCATAGACATGTTTTAAAACTTCATCCATTTTGAACGCAAACACTTAGTGTAATGTCCACTCCCCTTTTGCACACTGGAGGGTGGACTGGTGTTATAAAATCATTGCTGCTGCTGCTAGTATTTTTCAAGATTGAATTAAAATATTCTTCTTTTTTAAATGGTGTTGGCGTTGTTGGAGGACTATATTATCTTAGTTTCTTTAGAATTTGCTTATTGCCAATAAGACTTTTGGGGAATTTTGATGTATTTAGAAAGGTGTATAGATTATTGTCAAATGATAAAAGTCCTTTACAATTTGTAACCATATCACAAATTAAATTAACTAGATTATAACTTTTTCCCTGAATTATAATTCGTTTCCCTGTGCTATCTACTTGAACTTGATGATCATCACCAGTTTCCACCATGAGATATGTTAATACTTTTTTACTCTGTTCTCAAAAGGTCACTGGCAATAAGTTTCCAATTGATGTCACTATGGAATTCAATTCTTTCTCCTTTGATTGCACTGCTGAATCTTGAGGAGATATTTCTTGTTTAGGGGGATCTGTGACGGTGACGGCCGGTCTCTCACGATAAGGTCTATGTTTGTCCACACGTCACAATGCATCTTGAAGTAAAACTAGCTTTTTATCATAGGCCATATTTTCGTCATTAATGAATATGCTTAGATTGTCTTCAAAATGTTCCACGGATGAGAGGAAAAGTTCAAATGGCGTCAATTTATAGGGTTTAGCCATCTAGAGAAAACTGTTTACAAGTCCTACAATTATTGTTAGTAAAAGTGTAAAAAAACGCTACCGCCCGCTTGAAGGAGACGTTTTCTTTTAAAAATTTTTCCTTTGTTTTTGCAAGCCAAGGCACGTACAGTGGAACGATGTTGCTTTGTCTGTTGTCTAACACCTTCTGGCAAGTGTACATTGCCCTCAGTTAAATTTAAACAAAGTTCAGATATTAGATTAATGAAATCATTGTCAACACCATGTTTGAGTATGGCCTTCCTGAGTGGAGGTTTTGAAGTGCCTAAAACGGAAAATAAATGCCGTTGTTCGTGTAGTTTCTTCAGTGTCATGATGACAACTAATAGCTTTTTTTACTGTTCACCGGAAGATATACAGTAATTTCTTTGTCAAAAATATCTGTGACTACACGTAGCTCCTCGGGTGTACTCTGATTAAGATCTAGAAAAATGTACCCGTAGGGCTTATTCGTTGCCTGACTGTACGCTGACAGCAGAAATTTTGGAGCACCTGGATATATTTGCTTATTGAGAGTTATTAGCGAGCTAGAATACCGAACAACTCGGTAGATAATATAGATGGTGCGATTCAAAGCAAGGATTCTCATACATTTGCTCTGATGAAACAGATTGTGTAGAACTAGGGTTATGGAAATGCGTTCATGATGAGAGTGAACGGTAAACAGTCGTAGCATTTCCTGTGAGAACTGTTCAATTGATTCAGCCAAATCATCAACAATCAGCCAAGTGTTTGGTTCAATACTATTGAAAACATCAAGTCCCCGTATGAACTGTATTGGCATGGATGTGGCAATAGCTTTTATTTGATCGTAGGACTCCTGCCAAATATTATAGCAATAATAAATTTTATTTGGTTTTTCCAAAAACATTTTATTACAATTTTGAATTATTTTAGCTAAAAGTTTCGTTTTCCCAGACATTGATGGACGACACAGAAACGATCTGAATGGTATTTTAAATTGATACATATTGCTGTCGACAACAGTCGAACTACATTTAACTGTAAACCATACTTGTCCAATGATTAAATAATAATTTTCCCATAGATCTATCTAGTACAAGAACAACAAAAACCATATTTTTTCATTTATTAACATCAACACTTTTCTGTACAACATGAATAGCACACACTATTTGTTCAACAAGAACAATAGCAACAATATTTCTTTCATTTATTAACAAAACAATTTTTTATACAGCAAGAAGAACAATATTTATTAACAACAGCACTATTATACAATAATATCATTTTTCATTTATTGACAAAAAAAACTTTTTTTTACAGCAAGAACAACAATATTTATTAACAACATCACTATTGTGCAACAACAACATTTTTCATTTATTGACAAAAAAACGACACACTATTTGCTCAACAACAATAAGAATAACATTTTTCATTTATTGACAACATCTTTTGTACAACTTAAAACCTGCAGCACGAGTAGCAACAGCACACACTATTTGTACAACACTGGCATGAAGAACAGAATTTTTTCACTTATTGACAAAACTTAAAATAGCACACACTATTTGTACAACAATAAGAACAACATTTTTCACTTTTTGACAAAAAAAAACTTACAACACGAACAATACCAGCACAGTTGAACACTAAGAAAATATGAGAAACCTGACAATTGACAACATTTAAAAGATACCCCTCCCCCCCACCCTAAGGTCTCCCCATTCCCCGGGGCTGCGGGCCGGACCGGGTGGCCGAAGGCTGGCCGTGGGTGGGACCTCCCACCCCCCACCCACCCCCAAGGGACCGCGAGGGGGGCGCGGGACAACTGTATACAATAGCCGCAGCTGCTGCTGCTGCAGGTTAGGTTGTACTATTTGAGCATTTAAGTTAATTTATCAGGTTAGGTTAAGTTAGGTTGTACTATTTGAGCATTTAAGTTAAGTTATCAGGTTAGGTTAGGTTAATTTAACTTATCCAGACCGAGTTGGTTGCGATAGTCTACACATTCTACCTGGTCTGAAATTCGATAGTGGCCGTGGGGGAGTACGTTTACACCATTCTCGAGCACAAAGACCTTGTCAGATATACATGACATGGCATTTTTTCCACTCTATGAGTATAGTTTCTATACTGCAGAGAGCGAATTGCTAGCACTTGTGCTCTTGGCACTAGACAACTATCTACACAGTTTCTCTAGACACTCATGTTGAAATTGTTTTTTGCGATATGTGTAGGCACCCCTTTACACGCCTGCTTTACATCTTTGTCGTGTGTTTCTACACAATAAACTTTAGGACCGGGGAACACCCTATTGGATATTAAATCATTCCCCGTCTCTGATTTTAATATTAGTAGCTGATTGGGAGCTTGAAGTTTCACCAACTTGGGGTAGAGGGAGGCATTCGAGTTAGTTCAAGTTCAAGTTCAATCATTTTATTATTAACATATACATGTATATAATTGACATAGGCCCATGGGGAGACAAGCTCGAAAAACTAGGCCTAGACAAAGATACAATAAAAAATTTTACGCTACAATACAAAGATAATTACGACGGCAAAGATACAATAATACAAAAATAATATGAAAATAGCAGCTAGCCCAGGATACAAATATAAATATAAATATATATAAAAAAAAGAGAGATCAATATTATTAAATATAAATTCATACTAAAAGATAGTCGAGAGGCCCACATTCACATAGAACAAAAATCCAAACAAATAACTTAATCATATTAAAAAGACACTTAATTAAAAATAATCCTGAACTAAATGAAATTTAAGATTCCTTTTTATTAAATGGATAGAAGAAAATTTATCAATAAAATCCTTGTGAGCATCCCAGCACCGGGCTATTGACACAAACGGGGCGAATTTAGATCTCTCAGTACTATACTTGTCAAAGTAGATACTCTTTTTTTGTCGCGTGTTATAACGATGTAAATCTTGTGATCGGGAGAACAAACTTTGATTGAGGTAATATGGCGGTAATTTCTTAATGTCATAATTAAATTTGAAAATAATTGCTCCAAAAGTAAATAGTTGAGAAACTGGAAGTATATCTAAATAAGTATATAAAGATGCTGTAGAAGACTTATTTGGAAGTGAAATAGGCGATGAAATAAAAAGTTTGAGGATTCTTACTGCTTTATTTTGTAAAATCTGTATTGGTTTAATATGGCTTTTAAATGTAGATAAATATACTACAGAACAATAATTAATATTAGACTGAATCAGAGCAAAATAAATGCTTCGTAAAGCAGAGTAGGGCAAATAATGCTTCAACCTCCGCATTAAACCAACATACCTTGAAATCTTTAAGCGTATATTTTGAATGTGTGTTTTAAAAGATAATCTTTCATCAATCATAAGTCCAAGGTACTTTATCACATTCGCCAGAGATATTGATAATAGATAGTTTGAAGAAGTAACTCGGGTAATACGAGGGCATATATTTGACTTCCTGCCGTAAATTATGAAATTAGTTTTTGATAAATTCAAAGCAATAAAATTTGCGGAACACCATTCAAGAACATTAGAAAACGCAGTATCAAGTTTTGCCTCCAACTCCTCGTCATTCCTCTCAGAAACTGAAACTGCCGTATCATCAGCAAAATGTGTGCTGAGACATGGGATTGCCAAAGCGCGGTGAAAATCATTTATATAAACTAGAAAAAGCAGAGGACCTAGGACAGAGCCCTGAGGCACCCCAACCATGGAGGACTGAGGAACAGGCGAAGAGAGAAAATTACCTCCATCTATTCGTTGCTTTCTCTTATTAAGATAAGATTTAACTAGATCCAACGCCGGTCCGCGTACACCACAATTATCCAATTTACGAAAAAGAATACAATGGGATATTGTATCGAATGCTTTTTTAAAATCCAAGTATATTGTTGCTGGAATTTCACCTCTATCTAAGCATTCATGAATATATTGGATGAGAGCAATGATAGCGTGCTCAGTATTGTGTCCAGACCTAAAACCAAACTGGGAATTTGTGAAAAAATTAAACGATTTAAGAAAATCATAGATCCTCTTATAAATTGCCTTCTTAAATATTTTAGAAAATGCTGACAAAATAGAAATAGGGCGGTAATTTGATGGGTTTTCAGGAGAGTCACCTTTGTGAAGCGGAATTATCCTCGCTTCTTTAAAAGCAGACGGGAAAACTCCATTTTTAAATGAAAGATTAATTATATGCTGTAATGGCAAAATTACTGCAGACAATATTTCATTAACAATTATAGAACTAGAGCTGTCAATTCCCGCTGAATTACCTGGATTTAGATCACACACTATTTTTGTTATTTCAGACCGAGAAATAGGCGTAAGAAAAATTGAATTACTTTGAGGAGATGGAAGGTATGAAGAAAAATGTTTATTACTGCGTGAATCAAACTGGTTCATTACTGATGAAACAATTTTCTCTCCTATACTAGCGAAATAAGTATTCAAAACATCAGCCACTTTCTCCAATTTGTTAGTCGTCGATCCATCTTCTAAACTAATAACTTCAGGCAACTTAGAAATCCTTTGTTTTTTAATAATAGAATTAATTAAAGACCACGTTTTGCGAGGAGAATTTTGAGCTTCTTCGAAAGACTCTTTATAATACCTATGTTTCGACAATCGTATCAGTGCGGTTAATTTATTTTTGAAGATTTTAAAATTTTTAATATTATAATCAGTTGGATTCTTTAACTGCTTTTTAAATAACTGTTTTTTTTTATTAACTGATATCAAAATTCCAGACGTTATCCACGGCCTTATAGGAAATTTCTCTCTGCACATTTTCTTCGTAACAAATGGGCAACTAGAATCAAGGCAGCAATTGAAATTTCTTAGGAAAGTATCAGTTGCCACATCTGTATTCTCCGTGGATATTACATCCTGCCAATCCAATAGACCAAGGCTTTCATTCAGGTGCTTTAATGTTATTTTATTTATTAACCGTACTTGACGTTCCCTACTTACCTGCGGTATTTTATAAGTAAAAGCTAAATCTGAAACCAGCAGGAAATGATCCGATATATCAGTTAAAACAGAACATTTGCTTTAATTGGTAAAGATGTAAAAATATTATCAATGAGAGAAGCAGAACTAGGTGAAATTCTTGTAGGTATCAGGCAAGTAGGAAGCAGATATGAAGAAAAGCAAGAAGACAATAAATCAACAGAAGCTTCATTTGAAGCTTCTAGAAGGTCAATGTTGAGATCTCCGGAGAGGATAACATCTTTATTTTGAAAAATGAGGTTGATGCAAAAAATCATGGAGTTTAGAGAGGAAAGACTTGACTGGAGAAGAAGGAGGTCGGTATACTACGCAAAAAACTATATCTTTTTTTCCAAGACTAATTTCAGTTACCATTACTTCAAAAAGCATTTCCTCATGAGAACCTTCTAGATTTACAAGGCGTCGAAAAGAGATACCATCTTTAACTAATACTGCCAAACCACCTTGGCGCCTTGTCAGTCGGTTTTTGAAAGTAAATTGATATCCAGGAAAAGCAATATGAGGAGCCGTGTCTATGAGAAAAGTCTCACAGAATCCAACGACATGACAAGATAGCTTATGTACTACATCGACAAGATCATCCTGTGAACTAAAAAACCTCTACAATTTAAAAATCCTGTTCTCACAACCCCCGTACTGGGAAGATCAGAAACCTCGGAAGGTAATTTATATCTACATTTTGGAAAATTAATTAGCCCACCATCATTTATCTCATTTCCAAAAAATTTATCATGGCTCTGGAAAATGGAAAAGTCAAAACGGTTAGACTCTAGGTCTCTCAGTCTATCCCAAATGCAATTATCATCCAATGTAAATAATCAGAATTATGATCAGGACTAGTAGAAACTTACGCAAAATGCACACCGTCTGAGTCTTAACGTAGCAAAAACAACTGAACCAGCGAGAACTCGAAAATAATGATGAAAGAAAAAGAAACTGCTTGAAAATAAATAGAAACAAGAGAAAGAAACCGAACTTATTCATTGTAACATGAAATGCGGAAACAGAAAAAAAAATTGTACTCAATTACTTCATATAAATAGAAACACACAAAAAAGACAGAAAATAAACTTATAATAAGCTACAGAGGGACAAAAAACCTCACAAGAAATAAAAATAATAGAAACACACAAAAAAGACAGAAAATAAACTTATAATAAGTCTACAGAGGGGCAAAAAACCTCACAAGAAATAAAAATAATAGATCCTATGAACAGAGAAACATTACATAAAGTAATAAAAATAATCTCACCAAACGAATGTCATTATTAATCACCATAACTAGTCAATCTTAGACCACTGTGAAGACGGAGACTTTTTACACTCGAGCCATAATTTACTCCCTTTTTGTTTAATACGCGTAAGATGAACCGAACCCGAATCACGCATGTCCTTTCCCTTGGATAATAGATCATTCCGTAGGAAATTTAGCTTTGGTGGGAGATCAGTGCAAATGCGAATTCCACTACCCTTCAACTTATTCACCTCACTGAGAATCGCCTGAATGCTATGATCTGTGTCTAGCGATATAAACACAGGGGCCGGTCGAACACTAGTTTTCCTACTAGTGATGTTTGAACTGCTATCTCTCGCAAGGCGATAACACTTGGTAAGAGAAATGTCCTCGGTAACTTGCAATTTGTCAGAAAGAAGAGACTTTACGTTGCTAGTCACTGATTGATTATGCTTTTCAGTAGGCAGACCATGAACAATCAAATTCAACTTTCTTTCTCTCACCTCAATGTCCAGAAGCTTACTCTCCAAATCGTTATTCCGCAATTTTTCTTGCTCTAGATCATTTCGAAGCTTTTTAGATTCCTCTCGTAGATTCGCATTTTCAGCTGATATTTGCCTAACTTCATCTTGAAGGGAAATTATTGAGACAGAAAAACTTTTCTGCTCTGCTAATATTTTATCCAGCAACGCCTGAATCCGTTTCATTCCTTCATCAAATTTTGCTTGAGTGACAGCCATAATGAATGCTATAATCCGCACGTAGAAGTCTACACTTGCATCAAATTACGCAATGGCAAAGTCCAAAACAATATCAAATTTAATCCTTTTAACTTGAAAAAGTAATCCGATTATAGGAGTTCACTCTTCAATAGCTAGATACTGTTAGATATTCAATAGCTGTGTAGATAGCTAAAATCCATCCGCAATCTGATGTGCAACTCATTTTCCAAATCATTTAATAAATCCCCGGTTTTAACTTTTAACAGCAGAGAATCTTTGTCCCCATAATAAACTTGAACCTCCCCCTCCATTGGCCATTGTACCTTGCACACATTGTAAAAAAACGACAACATAAGCTCTTTGGAAATTTCCAGTACTGAACTACCTCCCGCTATATTCTTGTTCAGTACAACATTTCTTTTCTTTCTGTGCAGAAGAACCATGTTCGGCTCTATGCTCGTGAATGTTGTAAAATTAGGGTCGGCTATAATTCGTGCATATTCTCAGGGGCATGTTACGACGTCACAACGTGATCTGTTTCGTATGCTATCACACATTTTGCCAAACGCTGAATTTAAAATGAGCTTGTATATTTCCTTTTCAACTTTACTCTTTGCCTGAGAGCGTTTACCGACAAAGGTGTCGATAAACGTCTTCAAGAATGGTTTCTGACTGAACTACAGGACCCTGTGTATTTTTGTGATCTTGAAACCATTGTTCACCATCTATCGCAAAAGCACATGGTGAACAACAATATTTTGTTTATGGTCTGGATCTGCAATCAGTTTCTGCTTGGAGGGGGTCCAGTGTATGCCCATATCGTTGACCAAAGATCGATTTATGGGCTCAGCGAGTCCTTGGTCACTGGTCTATTGAAACAGGGGAATACAAAATCTTTGACAGAATCGTGAAGTTCCAATGGTTTGTGCCCGTCAATTTCAAAGAACCATCATTGTGGCCCATTGTCCTTGACGGTGTGAATGTCGGGGATCTCACAAAGATTCTCAAGCCATTTATAATTTGCACACGGCAAAGAGTAGTGAGACATTGCCGAGGGGTACAATGAGTTCATGTCAAGGAAAACTGCATTAGACTTTACACCAGTGTCTTGTCCATTTGGATCCGTTGTTAATACGCGATACCCATGAAAAACATACCCCCCCCCTCATCGATCTTTCTACAAAAAGGTGATGATCGACATCAGTGATCAACCCTATTTCCTCCCTACTAATTTTTAGAATCAAGTCCATCACCAAATGTGGTGTGGAAAAACAGTATCCAATATCTAGTCCAAACTCTGAATAAATTTGATCTGTGTTCTTACAAACAATATCTTAAAGAGTTAAAACGTCACTGGCCAAGTAAATTCTACAATAATCCCACCCATTTTTACATTTACCCTTTTCCCAAACTCTCTTGGCAAATTCATATTCCTCGGCAGTGCATTCACTATTGGTAAGTGAATTATAGAAAGCTTCAATTGGAGGTAGTTTCTCCTCGCTTAACCGTGCGCCAGAACAGCAATAGTCATATGCATATATACCTTTACAGGTCAGTAGGTCATATATTTCACTGTCTGGAAAGCGTTGTTTAAGCAGAGGAAAACTATCAAAATTGTCGCTTTTCTGCACTTGAATCAATTGACTCAAAACCTTGGGGAAAAAACTAAATAAATCTAAAAACCAGATTTTATTCCAGCACGTATGCCCATTATGCCCACTACCTGCCATTTCAACTTGAGAAGCACCAGCTTCTCTGCTGATTTGGGGATAATATTGTAGGTAAAATGAATTGTTTACCCATGGACTATCTACTCCCCCCCTCCCTGTGCATACGTGCCACAGCCGGTAAAAATAAATTTTAAATCGTAATTTGAATTGTGAATGAAAACTGGTACAAAAAACTGCTGGCTTACATTCACATTGCACGATTGATGTGCTACACCACGAAAATTACTACCCCCTGATGATTTTCCTGCCACAAGTGATTATGATCTCTGACTTTCCCCTTCCCCCTCTGTTTCCCCTAGTCTCTTTCCCCTTAGTCCCCTCTTCAAATTCCCGCTTACAAACCCAGCATATTTTTTGATTTTTAATCACCATATTAAAAATCTGCGGACAACAAAATTGGGTAATGAGTATTTCTCAAGCGAGAAATAGCTCCATTTGCAGTGACCATTAATTTAGTCAATGCCTTGATCATGCACTCATTCTCATCCAACATCTCTACTATTTCTAACAACTGCATTGTGTTAGCGTTGTCTCTTTGCACGTGGGCATAGGAAACCGCAATAGCTTGATGTTCTTTGGTTTGATTCGGAAATCGGGTGTCGTTCACATCCACTAGCCTAGCTTCACAATCCAAAGCGATCTTATTGGTTTAAAGCAGCGTAATTGAAAATTTTTAAATCTTAAAATGGCCCTGTCAGCCGAAACTGTTTCCACTGATTGATAGCCATGCCGCCTGCACTGCTTCATGTGATTCTGTAACTTTAAATCACTACGAAATTGGGACAGGCATGTTGGACAGTACAAATGAACACCCATCCCCTTTTTACCCTCCCCCAGAAGTCTACTGATATCTGTAATAGGATTGTATGGCCAATTGCATTGGGTTCACTAGGTGGTGTGTATAACAACCAAACCCAGTGCTTCACCAATTCAATTCAAGGGCCCCTACTGGGTGTTGTGAAGTGTTTATTTATGGTATTTGGGGGTTGTAGTTGTAGATGCCTTTATTCTCCCTTTATAGGGGAGATTAACTCTGGCCCTAAGGTAATTAAACTTTGGTAGCGTGCCTTAGGCTATGACCGAACTAATGAGGCGTACCGACTGGGTATGTTCGAGAGGCTAAAAGTAGATCGTAGAGAGGTTGTCTAAAATACAATACTTTTATTCATTTAACGTATAATAATAATCAGATATATACTTTTCTACTGGGACCGGCTGTCCCAAGTAGACCACAAGTCTCAAAAATTACAATAATATATAATAAGATACAGACACTTACAATGATCCGACAAAATCCCAAGGTATTTCTAATGAGAAAATAAACGGGCAGAGGTTCACCCGGCAAGTCAAAAAGTCTTACTTCATTCCCAAAAATCGGGGTGTATGTATGAAAAACTAACCACGTCCTTCCGGTACATTGACGCATTTAGCCAGGAAATTGGTTATTGAGCAAGTTCCCTCCAAGCCCACACATTCCACGATTTGTGTCTTTATCTTAAAAAGTGTTAATTTGAAACTTTGTTTTTGCGTCTTAATATATTTTTACTCAATTAATAATTAACTAAATTAGAAAGCTTTACCACAATACTCCTCATTTAAAGTAGAATTGTCCCAAATCTCAATATTTTACTTTTAAAACAACTTAATTTCGTTTTCAGCTATTATGCTGCCATCTTTGGGTCATTATGTGCATCTACCCTCAATGGGTTTCCTTAGGGTTATGTTTCTGGTCCAATATTGGCCATGTTCTTTTTTTGTCGAAGGATTTCAATTTGAAATTCATCCTTGTTTCTCTTTCTCTGTCTCTAGGACTGACAATTGCTCTTTTACCCTCTTCATATGCATCTTCTGTTTTACTTGACCCCAAGCGGCTTAAACATTATATTAGTGGTTTTGCTTAAATTAGATTTATATTAGAAAAAGTTTTATGAATTTTTTTGAGTTTAAATTTAATTCCCCTTAATAATTTAATTTGTCTGTGTGATGTGGTTGATATACCGTCTATTTTTCGTTTTAGAAATGCCTTGGTAAATTACACATAACACTTTGATTTTTAAATTTTCACATATTTTTCCAGCACAAAGCATTTTCACATACTTCAATAACATAAGCCATTGGGCTATGTAGCACATTTTCTAGGCCTAAATTAAGTTCTGATTTTTATCTCACTTTCTGACGAACTTGTAGTGAAGTCTGTATTACTGCTATAGTTTCCAGATATCAGTTGATCAAGAATGGTTTGGTTTCCGATGGTATGTATGATAGTATCAGGATATATTTGAACTGGCTTTGAAATTTGCTACTTTCCAAAAATGCGTCAAAGAAATGATTGAGAAATGGATCCAAAAGGATGTTATGAAAAATTTGATTTCCAAAAAAAATAGCTAATGCTGTATCTAAAATAAATATCCACATTAGTATACATATAAAGCATATATTTTTACATATATAGTAGAATGAAACACTCAATTTTCGTATATATCAATGCATTCGAAAGTTAATTAATTTTAATTAATTTCTCCATTTTTTTTAATTACTCCAAAAATAATATCCCGCCTAAATCGAAACATTATTTTCCTTGCTGGATTATTCTTTCAAACTTAATACTAAACAGATTATTTTACAATAAAAAAATTATTAATACTTTGACTCGAGGTCAAACATTTACATATAACATTACATCACTAGTTAAAATTTAAAGTAAATTAAAACAGCGTATATATAAATAAGCATTGTATAATAACTTACATAAGTATTTAAGTCGCAAAACCAGATATGTTATTATACTATTGGTTAAAACTTAAAGCATTTTTTAAAAACAAAACACGGTATAGACTAGTATTTATAACAGTAGATATTTTCTCAATTACATTTGTTACAACTATATAACTTTTCTCATATACGACTACATACATTTTGTTTTAAAACTTTGGTTCTATTTTGAACCCACTTGTGTCATTAATTGTCATTATCTTATAAACCTGTTTGTCTATTCAAACTTTCAAGCTTTTCAATTCTTTTAGAATATCTAGGTACTTTAGACAGTTTTATAACGTTTTTGTCTGTAATCTCTCTTTTTTCAGCTTTAATGTCTTTTTGGTTTAAGGCTTTTATTTACAGCTTATATCTGATAAGCTAAAAAAAAATTTTTGCTGTTCACCTTATACCTGTAATGCCATTATCAATTGACTTTGCCTGTACTCTGAAGGTTCGCTTACCAGGACTGCCTTCTGGTAGCTCCTTATAACGTATCCAGGTCCTCTTGTCATGGGCTACAGCTAAAAAGACTATTATGAACCTGCACACAAAATAATTATTTATTTAATAATTTGTGGCTACAATTTTTTCTTGGGCTATTCTTTTTTTTCAGAAAAAAGTGGCCCTTCTGCAGAAAATACCTGGCCTTCATGGCACACAGTAATTCTGTTTTGACATACAAGTAACAATGACTATTTTCACTTTAACTTCCCCACTTTTAGTGGTCTTGCCATCTTTGGTTTAAACTTCAAGTTCTTAAGGCTATTATGTGCCTTACTTTCAATTTTCTATGTCATGCTAGTCATTTTTCTGGAAACGACTTCCACATAAGAGAGCCAAATTTCTTTTCTTGACTACTTTGAGCATTTCTCCAATATTTCTATTAATCTCGGCCCGCGTTAACCAATGTAACGGAGGCTCCGTAGTATTAATGCTACTTATTTGTACTTATTTAGTACAGTTTTCATACTAGTTCGCTCGGCAAGTTCAATAAGTACGTCTAACAGAGTTTAACTGAATTCATTCAGTTTATTTTCCTTTTAGTTTCGTCTGGCTATATTTTCAACTTGAACCCTTCTCTTTTTTTGATTCGATATTTCAATGGAGCCTAAGGGTTTTTTCAAGTCTTTTCCCGCTTTTTCAGTAAAATATGTCTTTTTTTTAAAGCCTATATTTATATATTCCATGTTCTTTTTCAATAACCTTAACAAGTTTTTATGCTGATTGCCCTTTATGATCAAATTCATTATCTCCATATTTCTAAGAGGTGGGGGGGGGCGGTTGTCTAATTTTTGCAACCTGTATTTTTTTGAAATTATTCAAATTTTTTCTTCGAAAGTTTTTGTGTTAGAAAAGTACTGTAGTTTTTCAGCTAATTTTATTTATTTATTTTTTTTGAACACTTTTAATTAAGTTTTGTCTTGCATTTGCTAGTTCTCATTTCTTCCTTAAAATGCAATTTTCACGATATACTGGTTGCCAATTTTATCCCAGCTTTAATTACTATTTTATTTGCCAAAGAAAGAGAGACAATATTTCCGTTGCAAGGCTAAATTACTTTGAATTCGGTACTCATTATCTGCGGTTTATTGATAAGCTTGAATCTGGGAGAATTACAAGAATGAATTTATGTTCATTACTGCGAGTTTTTTTTGTTGTGAAAGGTTATATTTTATTTTCAAATAAAAAGTGGATACGTTTAGTTTCTGTTAGGGTTCAACGGTTTGGGATTTGGGTGTTTGGGTTGGCACAGGTGAAAACTAATTGTTTAAACTAGGATTCTCCTGTGCCAGTTCGTTTTCTCAGATCCAATACATCGCTAGAGTTCAAATTATTATCTTGAACTACTGTGGTTTTCTTGTGACGATGGGGTTAATTTTTGGCTGATTTTTAATGGATTTTGTCGTTGGCTTTTACCTCCTGGTAAGTTTTTTTTTTTTTTTTTTTTTTTTTTTTTTTTTTTTTTTAGGTTATAATTTATTTTTATATCGCTTTTCGTTTCCTTTACCTAGCACTCTTTTTGCTTTCTAAGCTTATTCTAAGTTTTGCTTAAACCTTTATAGCGCTTCTTTAAAATTTCTTTTTTTTTACCATTTGTAACTAATAAAAAAAATATTCTCTTAGACTATAACTAATTATAATAAGATTGCAGCTAGCTTGTACATGTCCGGATTCATCTAAACTCTCGCTGTATTTTCCTATTATTATTTTTTTTAAATTTCTTCAAAACAAAAATTTTTTTTCTAAATTCGACTGAAAGTGTCACCTCAAAGAGTCAAAGGTCAGTAGATGCATTGCATGTACTTAACAACGAGAGACCAGCAGTGATTGTGCTCAACTCCAAATTTGCTAGCTCCAAATGACCCCATTTCAGTAAACTACCCTCCTTCGTGTTTTAATTTTTTTTTAAATTGTCCCCCCCCCCCGAAAAAAGAAATTTTACATATCAAAATATACATATCAAAATATCAATATGCATATCAAAAGAATGGCCTTTTAATGCTGATTCTAAACATGTATAATTTAATTAGGTTCACTACACCCATTTAAAAGTTACGTGGCCTTACTTATTTCCTTTTTCTTTGAAGCGAAGCCTAATTTGTTTTGACAAGTCTTCACATTATACCGCTCGCAAAGTCTTATCTCGTATCGGAAATAAAATTTTTCTAGGAACCTATGATGTCACTTCAGATCGGAGCTAATAATTTGGCGTTGGAATGTGACGTTCATAATTTTTACTGGCGATATATATTTGAAAGAAAACTTGATGTTATCTATATACCGATTAAAAAAGAAAATATAGATAT
Organism: Artemia sinica; assembly: GCA_027921565.1. Taxonomy (NCBI): domain Eukaryota; kingdom Metazoa; phylum Arthropoda; class Branchiopoda; order Anostraca; family Artemiidae; genus Artemia; species Artemia sinica. The sequence goes on from CM051272.1 coordinate 26,161,526, forward strand.
TTCTTTAGTGGCTTTTATACTCGTTTGATTTTTATTTAATATTTTTTCTGTTATTATTGTTTTACTCAAATATTAATCTGCTGGGGGCTGCGCTTGTTCTGCCTTTCTCCGTTTCCTGGTCCGAGTTCTGGATTCCAAATTTTTGCTTTTCTTCTTTATAATATTGGCAAGTTTTTCCGTGGTTTCTACAGTGTGGCTTACAAGGCTCTGAGTCCGAGTGCTGTTTTGTTGCCTCGTCAAATATCTTTAATCTTTGTTTCTCTTGATGTTTGGCCTTTTTCATAAGTGTTTTAGCGACTTGTGCTGCTGACAAAGGAACTCAGTTGTTGTGAAGTTGTTTTGTGGTATTTGGGGGTTGTAGTTGTAGATGCCTTTATTCTCCCTTTATAGGGGAGATAAACTCTGGCCCTAAGGTAATTAAACTTTGGTAGCGTGCCTTAGGCTATGACCGAACTAATGAGGCGTACCGACTGGGTATGTTCGAGAGGCTAAAAGTAGATCGTTGAGAGGTTGTCTAAAATACAATACTTTTATTCATTTAACATATAATAATAATCAGATATATACTTTTCTACTGGGACCGGCTGTCCCAAGTAGACCACAAGTCTCAAAAATTACAATAATATATAATAAGATACAGACACTTACAATGATCCGACAAAATCCCAAGGTATTTCTAATGAGAAAATAAACGGGCAGAGGTTCACCCGGCAAGTCAAAAAGTCTTACTTCAGTCCCAAAAATCGGGGTATATGTATGAAAAACTAACCACGTCCTTCCGGTACATTGACGCATTTAGCCAGGAAATTGGTTATTGAGCAAGTTCCCTCCAAGCCCACACATTCCACGATTTGTGTCTTTATCTTAAAAAGTGGTATTTTAAAACTTTGTTTTTGTGTCTTAATATATTTTTACTCAATTAATAATTAACTAAATTAGAAAGCTTTACCACAAAAAAGCTTTTTAACCTCCCCCAGAAGTCTACTGATATCTGTGATACGATTGTATGGCCAATTGCATTGGGTTCACTAGGTGGTGTGTATAACAACCAAACCCAGTGCTTCACCAATTCAATTCACGGGCCCTTTACTGGGAACAACACCCCCTTTTTATTAGAACGTGCTCCATCCTCAAATCCAGTTTCACATTGGATCACAGTAACGCCGATATTTAAATGGGCATTGGCCCGTTCGAAAATATCAATTGACCTGAGCACTGCTGGAAATTTTCCCTCTAAAGAAGAGAAATCTACACGGGGAAAATCAGATCTCTCCTTCCCATGTACAGCCCAGGATTCCAATTTTTTCTTTGTAGCGTCACATGCTAAAGGCTCATAAGCTAATATGAGGAAAGTGTACATGAAACGTTTTTGGCCCGTTTCAAAACAGATTCGTTGAACGCCCTTACAACCCTCTAAATCAGAATTATATTTTAAAACTATTGACCTTTCCCCCGCCCCTCCTGCCCCACCTCTTAAAATAAAATCTTTTTTTAAATTTATAAATATTAACGCTTAAATTTTCAATAGATAAAACTACGGAACCACTACCATTTTCATTATAATTTTCGAGATGCGTAATAATGTGGTCTATGCACTGCATAAAAACTGTTTCATAATTTTCCAAATGAGGATAGACCACCAACATCTCGGTGTGCACATAATGATCGTACACCTCGCTTTTGCCATCGTTCAAACAAAATATCTTTAAAACAATTGAAGCCTTAATTGAGTCCCTAACCCCCCCCCCCCCCACAACTGAATATGGTTTTCTAACTGTGCACGAATTTTTTTCCACATATACAAGAACAATATCTGTAGGGTCAAATATAAAATTCCCCCCATAAGTGTATTAAATGGATCCCCAAAGGTTGCACTATAAACTACTATTGTATTTAATATTGAATTTGATTGATGAAAATCTGGTAGTGTTGTAAAATGTATACTGTTACCCTCCCCCTCTTGTATATTATTCCCCCTCCACCTCCGCTTTGCTCAATAACAGGTCTATGTAAATCCATTGGAGTCATTTCATTTGTTTGAACTGGAACTATGTCTATTAAATCAGTGGGGGGAGGGTTCTCAGTTAACTCATTGGCAAAATCACATAAAATTTGCAATGTATTTGGACTTAGCAATGATAAGTCCCCCACTGAACTAGCTAGATTACCTTGCTCAACTGTGCTATTATCTACATTGAAATAACTAGTTAATAAATCGTCAATATTAGAAGGTATTTCATTAGAGTTAACAATACCATAACATTCGTTGTTAGGTGATGTTTCATTGTTCTTAATGGCATGAAATTCCATATAAGCGTCAATGAGTTCATGACTTGTTTCTTCTTCTTCAAGTGATGAGGGGGGAGACAGAGAATATGGAACCAATGCAATCTATAAAAGAAAATAGCTTATTTTCAAAGTGTCTAAATCGCCCTATTTTTAAAATTGGATTATTATTTACGTATTATTTACAACACACTTAGTAGTAGTAGTAGTAGTATTAGTAGTAGTGGCAGTATGCACATAGTAGCATTTGGTTAATTCACTGTTCCCTACTCTATATATCCTGAAAGTCCCAATTTCCTATTTAATATAAGATACTTACAGTCTAAAACATGACATAGTAGGTTTTGATTTTGTTCAAACAACCCCCCCCCCCAAAAAAAATAAATCATATTAATACTCTTTATCTGCTTTGGAAAAAAACGGAGTCTTTACTTGGTTTGAAATGGATAGCCTATCCCTTTCAGGCCATCTCCTGTCATGATACACAACTCATTCTGATAGAAAGTTGTTTTTATGATATCTGTAGTGGCAAGATGAACCATTCGTTAATAAAGCGGTTTTTACTTGAGAAACAATATCGCAAAGATTTTGCTACTTACTATTGGAAATTATAACCGGAATATAGTGCCTGTTTTTGGCTTCGCTAACCTAATTCAAGATAATTCAGAAGGCTGAATGCATGCACTTGACATGATTCAAAGGAGAGCAATATATTTCCATTGGGAGAAAAAATCTTTAGCGAGAAATAAAATTTAAACTTACATTTAGGTCTACAGCTTGCACGTTGAGAACTGTAGGGACCATATCATTCATCCCTTGCATTGGTCGTGAAGGACCCGGCAATGCTTGATAGGGGGCGACCTCATAATCTTGTGCAGCAGTGTCGTTATGAGCAGCAATCCACTCACTCTTTAATTTTCTACCAGGCTGCATTGGTACCTGCGCAGATGGAACATGGGCAGGCAGCGCTGGTCTGGAACGGATGTGGGTGGCTCTGAATGGGCCAGCCATATCCAGCCGTCTCATAGGAGTTACATCATTAACCCTAGCTCTCTTACTGGAAGGAGGAAGGCATTTCTCATAATTGTCCTTAAAAAGGAGAATAAATTTAGTAAAAAATAATGACTCCCCTTTTACAGAAGAAAAATTAGCACCCCCTTCTACAGAATTTATTGTAAGGCATAATTTTGTCTAGAAAGCATCTGCCATTGTCCCAAATAAGCCCCTGCCCCCTTTTCAGCAAAGCAAAAAGTAAAATTTGCGAGAAATATACTGCGACAGTCAGTAGTATGTAAAAAAACATATAATATAAAGCAAAAAGAGCTAAGGTGTACTTAAAGCTTAAAGAAAAACTAACATTATTCATGTAAGGCCAAAAGGTGCATCAAATCCAGGCCAACGATTTAAAATCTAGATCTCAAAATAGCCAGCCATAATTATAGCAGACACAATATGGTATCATTAAAGGCTAACCAAACACTAAACTTAAGAGTTGCATGTAGGAAAGGCTACATTAGTTTTCTTGTCAAAAGGGTGTACATATCTGCACAATGAATCCACCCCCTTACTTTTCACGGGAAGAAACAGTTTGTTTCACCTTACAACGAAGTTGTTAGAAGCAAACCCCATAACTTACGCACAGTCCCCACCCTTCTGTTTCGAATAGATAATGACCACTTAAAAAGGGACCAATAACCGTTTCCATATGAAAATATTTATCATAACTAACACCCGCAACCCTAGCAATTCAAAGAATTTACTATAGAAAAATATGTCTTTAATTCGACCAGAAAAAGCATCTTTTTTGCATCTTTTTTTCTTGGTCAATCAGACAATAAGCTCGATCCGACTATTGTAATTGAGTTACACAGGATGTGGATTTGACGGGTGCCAATAATTATCACTATTTAAATCTTTACGGAAATGTTTAAGTCAGATTAGCGGCTAAATGTCATAAGGAGATCAGTATATTAATATCTAAGAGTTGACAGATGTAAGTTGTCACTTTTAGCTAGGATACAGAAAGGTGCATTGAAAATTGTATAAATTTATCAAAAAAGGGAATTATTTCCAAAGAAAGAATCAAAATCTATAACAGTGGGGGGGGGGATTACATGGTAAAAAAGAGCGTATTTTACGTTTTCTAACGACTATAAACATCGCATAGTTGATATTTTTTTTTTGGGGGGGTATACCCTGAATTTGAAAATGTTTGAGAGGGACTACAAAAATGATTTTATTTGGGAAAACCTAAGAAAGTTTACTAAACAGAACTCACATTATAAATCTATGTAGTTAAAGCTTCCAAGTCAACAATATCTAATGTGCTCTCCATGATGTCTTGAGATGGTATGATAATTTAAGCTCAACGCATGTCCATTATCAGCGAAATCTCAAGGCCGAATTGTGATGTAAGTGAAACCTTACGTAAGTCCCTGATTGACCTAGAAAGAGACACATGATCCTGTCCCGTTAGAATCGATAATTCCCCCGTCAATTATGCAAATCAATTTCCCAGAAATCTGTCCCCTTCGTAGATCAATACACTTAGAAACATCCCCGTCGATTATGTAGACAGTGTCCCAGAAATCCTGTCCCCTTCGTTGATCAATACCATTGATTCAGGTTAGATATTCAGTGTGCATGCGCAAATCTCGTCTCGGAGTAAATAGGCTTAGAAAAATCCCCTGACTGACCTTGAAAAAGGTGTCATTGACCCGTTAGACTTGATTATAGATCGCAGCAGTTGTGTTCGTACAGGAGTAATACCTAGATCCGTACTAACACCTTATATGCTCTCAGGGCATAAATAACAACCCTTGCTCTGAGGGCTATGAGAGGGTTGTCATCCTCAAATATCTAGTTTTCAGAACTTCCAACTACGTTAAACAACGTAGAGGGGGTTACTTGCCCTCCAATCACTTTCGACTATTAAAAAGGGCACTAGCCGTTTCAATTTCCAATCGAACGATTCTTTTTTGAATTTTCTACGACATCGCTTTCAGTAGTATAAGAAATACAGGAGCTGCCTCACCTATCTCACCCCTTCAATTTACCCCCTTTTTCAATTGAATTCACCCCATTTTAAATGAAAATCTGCAACATTTTAACAATTTCCCATCATGACCTTTACCATCAAAAAAGGTCTTCTGAAATAAGAATTTTTGATGTAATTTGAAAAAATATTCCATTTTTCTTATACTACTGATAAAATTTAATAATTTAATATTTATTAGATAGTTCGATATACTACTAATTAAGTTCAATATCAATATCTAGATAATTATTACTATCTTTCCCTTTTCTTTCAATAACCTTTAAAATCATACCTTTATCTTTTTCTATTTTTTGAAATTTCTTTTCAAAATCAGCTGCTTTAGAATCAAATCGTTTTGGTGCAAAGATATCAACCATTCCACCCTCAAAATTAATAATAATAACAAGTTTATTACCATATTTAGTTACTACGTTTTTCATTGCTTTAATTGTGTATTCTATTCCAATGTCTAAGTCTTCTTTCTTAACGGTTCGATTGTATTTATTTTCCACTTTCATTTCTCTTAAAAGTTTCTCCATTAATCTATAAAATTATTATATTAAACAAATTTTCTGAATCGAAAATAATTTATAGATTAACATATAATTTATGATCAATGACATCAATGTTTTCTTTTCTTTCTGAAAATATAATGCAATAAATGTTGTATGAATTAGCAGGCTCTTGATCTAACAAAAGTTTAATTTCTATATTAACATTTGATACAGATGCATAAATATTAGGTTCATGTTTTGAAACGTCAAAACAAAATAATGGATATACTGTTTTAAAGTCATTAAGTATAATCTGACAGTAAGCACCCCCCCCCCCCCCATACCATAAAAACTTAAAACTTTTTGCAATAAAAAACGAACAAAATTAATTAATAAAAACTTTCCGAAAAATAAGTTTTTCAAAGAAAAGTAAAGGCCATTTTAAACTTAACCTCAGGAGATACAAATACCTGTTAAAATTCAAACTCAAAACGACCAGAAATTACTATTAAAGAATAAATGAAACCCAAAACGAACAGAAATTAAATAAACAATCATAGCAAGAAACATACAACAAGTAATAATATAAATGAATAAATAGATCTTAAGGCGAGTAATGTTTAGATTCAATATGAAAATCAAACTTAAAACGAAAAAAAAATAGTTTGCTATTAAAGTATAAATGAAACTTAAAACGAACAGAAATTAAATAAACAATCAATGCGAACAAACATACAATATATATTAATGTAAATGAATAAATACATCTTAAAACGAGTGAAACTTAAATTGAATATGCAAATCAAGTTTGAATCGAATAAAAATAACTACAAACAAGAGTTTGGGTATCGCCTCACTGCAGAAGCCTAAAACCTACTGCGTCATTGGTGCTTTACTGAAAACAAATTATATTACAAATGTTTTCTTTTGTACTTAATATTGAAGATAAACATTAAAATTACAGTAAAATTTTGAACTGACGAGCTTTCAGCAATTAATATCATTATACATAAAATATTCAGTTTAATTTATTAGTTCTTTCCAAGATTGGTCAAGACAAAAAATTAAAGTTTCACTATTCAATTCAATTCAATTCAAATTATTAAATACTACAATAAATACATAAATTCACTTAAGCGCTAGAGGTCCCAAGAAGCATAGCTTGTAGAGGACCTCGTGACAATCACAAAATCCACACAAAACAAATCAGGGAAGGAAAAAAAAATACAACCATATCTCAAAATATAAACACAATGCGAGAAAAATCAACAAAAAAACAACAACAAAAAACAAACAACTGCTACACAATAACCTTTGACTTAATTTTATCTGAATTAAAAATGTCCTGTAATTTATTAAAAATCCAAACCAAAAATAATACTATTAAACACCGGGGTTCAAATCTCATTCAACATATTGAGAGAGGAAAAAAGAAAAAAAAACTACATAAAGTAAATCGGAATAAATAGATAAAGCAAAATGAATAAAGAAACAAAGGAAAAAAACGAAATTACTTCAAGCCTTAGAGAATATTTTTCTGCAAAGGGAAGAAGAGTTTTTGATAAGGGAAAGTTCACTGGGAATAGAGTTCCAAAGAGCAATTGCTCTATAAATTGGTGACCTCTGAGCTGCTGAGGATACCCTTTTAGGCAGCCGAAATTGGTGAACAGAGCTCCGAAGCAAAGTCTGGCACTTACGTGTTGATGCTAGATCAAAGTAGGATAAGATGTTTGGAGGAAGCAAGAAATTGAAGGCTCGATGAGCTAGTTTTAGGTTCTGCTTCTTGATAACCACATCTAAGGCATCTAGACCTGTATCACTGTAAAGATCAGCTGTAGGATAGAGTCGGGGTAGGCGAAAAGTTGCCTTCACCGCTCTATTCTGTGCTGTTCGGAGTTGCCGAAGGGAAGAATAGTTAGTATTGCCCCATACAGTGCAGCAATAAGAAAGATAAGGAAGGACAAATGCATAGTAAAGAGAAAGCATTACATCGGGAGGAAGAAATTGATTGGCACGATGAAGCATAGACACTTGACGAGAAATTATAGAATGTGTATAGGAAATATGAGTTTTGAAAGAAAGAAAACAATCAACATGCACACCAAGAAGTTTAACACAAGAGCACTGGGGAATTATATCAGTACCATAAAAAAAAAAGATTGTTGGGGAAGGTTCAGACATGTGGTATGGGGTTCGAAAATGAATAATACTACTCTTAGAGCTATTCAACAGCATCCCGTTCTGCTCACACCAATCACGCACATGGTTGAGCAGAAGCTGAGCCTTAGCAACAGCAGAGGGCAGATCATTGGAAACCACGAAAAAATTACTATCGTCTGCAAATATAACAGTGTGGGTATCAAGGTTGGGAGATGGAGGAAGGTCATTAATATAAATAAGAAAGAGGAGTGGTCCCAAAACTGAGCCTTGATGTGCCCCTTTGGAAACCAAAGCTAGATCAGAACAATTCCCATCATAACACAAAACTGAGATCTATTAGACAGGTAAGATTTAAACCATTCAAAGGCAATTCCCCGAACTCCAAGTAGAGATAGTTTTCCCAGTAAGACAAAATGATCTATTATGTTGAAAGCATTATAAAAATCAAGAAACAGTCCTAGAACACAACAACCCTTGTCTATGTTAACACGCACGAATTCTGTAATGTCAACTAGAGCACATGCAGTAGAGAGTTTAGGTTGGAAGCCATACTGATGACAGAACCGCTTCCAACTGAAGCACCAGTAGACAGGAATGAAAAAAGCCTCTTATGCACAACTTTTTCAAGTAATTTCGAGAAAATTGGGAGAATTGATATAGGTCTATAATTTGACACTACGCTGGGGTCAACCTTCTTAAAAAGAGGGATTACTTTTGCAATTTTAAACAAATCAGGGTATACATCTTTTGAAATAGATAGATTAAAAATATGGGTAAGAGGTTCAACAACATAAGAAGAAACAGACTTGAGCACATGGTTTGTTAGTCCAAGCGCATCAGCTGTATTACTGCTACTTAAAGAAGAAATAAAATCACAGATCTCTATGCTTGTACAAAGAGTTAGAAAAATACTTCTCTCAGCTGGTAAAGATTTACCTAGTTTAGGAAAGGAGGGGGTCTTAACAGTTGGTATGGTGGTAAAGTAAGAGTTGAAGGCACTAGGTACAGCTGCTTTTTCAATAGTTGAACTATCTGCATTCTTGAAGGCAGTAGGCTGTTTCTTTGATTGTTTCCTACGAGATAAAGCTTCATTAACTACACTCCAAACTTTCTGTAAATTACCTTTGCATTCCTGAATTTTCAACAAAAAATAATTCTTCGTAGCTAGTCTAATTGTTGATGTTAATACATTCTTATAATGCTTATAGTTTGATAAATCATCAGGATCAAGGCTTTTGCAAGCCAGCTTAAAAAGCTCTGACTTCTGAATTGTTGATCTCACAAGACTAGGAGACATCCAAGGCATCATGGGTTTATATTTACTTGAAGATTTTACAAGGGGAAAATTTTTTCAATTAGTGTTGTCAGTCGACTTATTAATGAGGCTGAAGCCCTATTAACATCATCAGAATTCATTACTGAACACCAATCACTAGCACTAAGATCAGACATAAGGTTATGAAGGGTCGGTCGAAAAGAGGATCAGCCGCTTTGTGGCATGTTTGAAACAGGTTTTATGCGGCCATGCCGCATAGAAACAAAAATGAATTCTTGTCGAAAAGGGGCATGTTTAAGAGCTGACGTCACAAGACTTGTTTTGTTTCTTAAGCTAATACGAAGGTGATGATATGCCGATTCTAAACCAAAAACGACTCTATCGAAATGTGGCATGTATAGGCATCATGTCAAAAAACTGGTTTTTATCACAAAACTTGAATGTCTCTTGTTTTGGCTTTTGCCAAGGATACACAGACATATCGATCGTATATATGGGTCTGCTAATTACGAGTTATAGAGTTTGTACTTTGAATAGAAGATGGCATATGAGACGCAAATATCTTATTCTCTTAACCCAAAAAATATATCAAACAGTTCGTGGTAACGAACTGTAAGTAAGGAGCAACCCGGCTCAATTATAACCGAAACTCTAAAAAACGGATTTTTGATACCAATAGATACATCAAAAGAATCAAATTTTAATTCTGATTTCAAGTATATAAGTTTCATCAAGTTTAGTTTTACCCATCAAAGTTAAGCGTCTGAGAAAATTTGGCTGATTTTTGAAAAAAGGGAGAAAGACCCCCTAAAAGCTATAGAAGCTTAATAAAAATCACAACATCATATTCAGCGTATCAGAAACCCTACTGTAGAGGTTTCAAGCACCTATCTACAAAAATGTGGAATTTTGCATTTTTTGCCAGAAGAAAGATCACGGGTGCGTGTTTATTTTTTTTTCCCAGGGGTAATCGTATCGACCCATTGGTCCTAGAATGTCATGGGAGGGCTCATTGGAACAGAAGTTAAAAGTTCTAGCAACCTCTTAAGTGACAAAAAAATGGAGGGCAACTAGGCCCCCTCCCAGGCTCATTTTTTCCCAAAGTCACCTGACCAAAATTTTGAGATAGCCATTTTGTTCAGCATGGTCAAAAATATGATAACTATGTCGTTTAGGATGACTTAATCCCCAGGAATCCCTGGGGAGAGGGCTGAAAGTTTTGAAATTTACCAAATGTTAACATATAGTATTGGTTATTGGTAAGTATACAGACGTTTTCAGGGGGATTTTTTCTGGTAGGTGGGAAGGGGGGGGGGGTCGGGGTTATATGGGAGGATCTTTCCATGCAGTAAGTTTTCATTGGGGAAGGGACATTGCTATGTGGGGGGCGCCGCATTTCCAAGCATTATTAAAGAAAAAGATCAGAAATTATATTTAAAAAAAAACAAGTTTTTCCCCTAGTCAATACCTCGCTCTTCAAGGCAAAGAATTTTAGTACTTTCATAAGAGCTTTTTATTCTAATTAACGGCCTTTGAGATTAAGGAGTCATTTTTAAAGAATTTGAACAAAATTTGAACTTTAGCTTAAAGAGCAAGGTATTGACCAGGGGGCAAACCCCCTAATATACGTATTAAAAATCAATGAATACAGAAGTTCGTTACGTAAGTTAATTCGTAAGTTACATATATTTATTACTAATCAAAACGTTCGTAAATAAAATCAAACAAGTTTTGAAAAAGCCATTTAATAAAAAAAAAGTAAAATTAATATGCAAATTTTTTTTAATATTCATGTACGGTGAGCCAAAATCAAAACCTACATTAATTCAAAAACGTTCAAAAATTAAATAAAAAAAACAAGTTTTTTTAACTGAAAGTAAGGAACGATGTTAAACCTTAAAACGAACAGAAATTATTCCGTATATGAAAGGGGCTGTGCCCTCCTCAACGCCTCGCTTTTTACGCTAAAGTTTGACTTTCTCACAACTTTATTTTTTTTAAACAATAACGAACTTTAGCGTAAAGAGCGAGGCGTTGAGGAGGGCACAGCCCCTTTCATATACGGAATAATTTCTGTTCGTTTTAAGTTTTAACGTCGTTCCTTACTTTCAGTAAAAAAAAACTTGTTCTTTTTAAATTTAATTTTAGTAAAGTGCAAAGTATGTTTTGGCCTTTGGAATGCATAGGGGTTTTGACAGTGCCGTAATTTCTTCAAAATCCTGGGAAGGGGGGGGGGGTGGTGATAAAGCTGGAGCCAAGTTATCCAAATTAAGTGAAAATGACAGTGAATATTTTTTTTTTGGGGGGGGGGAGTGCAACGGAAACGAAAAAAGAAAAAATGCCAATTGAAATGTACTCCCTTATGATTTCTGGGAATACTTCTGGTGTACGCTGTTGCTATGAAAGTAAAGAGTAACATTTAACCCCAAAACGAGCAGAATTTATTCCGTATAGGAAAGGACTATCCCTTCCTCATCCAAACCTTTGCCTCATGGTCGCAAAAGCTTCAGAGGGTGCTCATTAGATCGGAAATTGAGAGTTCAAGTACCTTTTTTTCATAAGTCGAAAGTGATTGTAGACCAATGAGCTGCGGCAGGGAGTGGGGGTATTTTCTGAGGGAAAGAACCTTCTATGGTTGATTTTACTGCAAGAGGAGATAATTTTATCATGCAGGGAGAGAATTTACCATCATTATTTGAAAAACGATCAGAAATTAAATTTAAAAATAGTTTTTTTTCAACTGAAAGCAAGGAGCGACGTTATAACTCAATACGAACATATATTAGTCTTATATAGAGGGAGTTTTCCCAGGGGCTTCGTTTGATGGGGCCAGGTGGAGGCAGTTTTCCCCTCTCTCAGTAATGTGGAGAAGAAAATTATTATATATCCGATTCCCATTGACGTTTCTCAGGATACTTGAATTATGCAGGCTTATCTTAGTTTTGACAAGATTTTTTGCAGAATCTACATTTCTGCTGGGGTGAGGGGCAGACTGAGGTCGAGGGAGGGCTTTGGTTCTGAAGAGGTAGTTCCCCTCCATGCCCCACATCAAATTACGCCCCTGGGTTTTGAGCCCTACTCATGTTAATTTCTGCTCGTTTTGACTCTGACTCGGTTATTTATTTAATTTCTGTTCGTTTTGGGTTTCATTTATTTAATGAGGATGATTGGTAATAGTTTTATGCTTGGCAGGTCATTTGATTCTATTTCGCTCATTCTTAGTTTAACGGAGTTCATTTCTAGTTTTTTGATTTTGAATTGAAGTTATCAAGTATTTTGCAATAGGTTGCATAGGTTGAATCAAGACGCTGGGTAATTGTAAACAGAGAAAAGCCAAGACAGATAGTCCAAGTAATTGAGAGGCCTTCCTTTGAAAGATTATTTTGTGGAAAAAGTTTTTTTATTTAATGTCAATAAAGAACGAACACAAATTAATTTTAAAGACTTTTTCCACAAAACAAATTTTTCAAAGAAAAGTAAAGAGCTCCATTGAGCCAAACATGGGTAGAAATAAATCCAAATAATTTTTAAGTTTTGCTTCTAACTCTACTTTTACCTTGCTTGCTTAAACTTGGTTCACCCGGTTCTAGGAGTTTACCCCCCCCCCCTCCTCCCAGTATTTACCACCCTAAAAAATACCCCCTCAAGAAAATAATTCTACCCCCTCCATGGAAAATAGACCCGTGGAAAATACTTCACCAGAAAATATCCCTAAGAAAATACCCCCCTCCCGAAATACCCCAGTGGGAAATAAGACTTTCCAAATTTGATATTTTTATTTTGGTTTTGTTTTTTTATTTTCCCTAGCGGAAAGCAATTTTGTTTCTTGTGTATTATAGGCCACTCACTCAAATTAACGCTTTGTAAAACTCGAAAACAAATTTGTTTCTTAGTTCGTTTCTTTCAACTTAGCGTGAGACAAGACAAAGACAAGTGACATAATAGTGACTTTATTTAGTGGCGTATAATACACAAGTACCAAAATTTCTTCCCCACATGGAAAATAAAAAACAAAAGTCATATAAAATTCCCAAATTTTGAAAGACTTATTTTTCCACAGAGGGGGGGGGGGTCTTTTTCCGCTGGTCACTTACGGGGAGGGGGTGTTTTCTGTGGGGGGTATTTTCTGGGGGATATTTTTCTCCGGGGGATGGGGGTATTTTCCAGGGGGGGGGGTAAATTTAGCGGACAGCTTCGAATGTCCAGACGCATTTGTGCAAGTACCAAAATTTCTTCCTCCCACGGAAAATAAAAAACAAAAGTCATAAAATTCCCAAATTTTGAAAGACTTATTTTTCCACAGAGGGGGGGGGGGTTCTTTTTCCACGGGTTACTTACGGGGAGGGGGGTGTTTTCTGTGGGGGGTATTTTTCACCGGGGGATGGGGGTATTTTCCAAGGGGGGTAAATTTAGCGGACAGCTTCGAATGTCCAGACGTATTTGTGGCATATTTTGCTAGCTCAATAGAAATGTGCCTTTAGGCTTAGGGAATTATTTCACCTGTCCCTAAATAATAAATAAAAAAACAAGATTTTTTAACTGAGAATAAGGACGACGTTAAAACTTAAAGACCTGTTTCAAAATTCAGCGAAAATTAGTGGAAGTCATTTGGGACAGAGTTATCTTAAAAGATAACTCTGTTCCCATGCGTTTCTTCTGGCATCGTTTATCTTATTGCCTTTAGGGTGTTTCAACCTTTTCTTTGATAGATAAAGACTGGGACAATATTCTTTTGAAATCTAGAACTAAAACGAGCAACATATCTTATAAGCGAGTCAAATTTTGTGTATACCTCAGAAATTGGAATATTAGAAGTTGGAAATTCTTGTAAGTAATCGTTTAATTATATAATAGTTTAGAAACAAAAATGGGCTATATATTTATACATTAGGGGAGGGGGTGGGGGTAAAGCATAGCATATGCTTTTTTTGAGACAACTCATTCACAGATTCTGAAAGGTGATATGGACTTGTTTTTGTTAAAACTACGTAGGTCTATTGTGATGCTTAGATTTTGGTTGAAGCTCATTAGGTGTAATGAAGATAGACTAGTAAGAGCTGCTTATTATCAGATGTTGAGTTATGGTTCAAAAACGTCGTGGCCATCCCAAATTAGCTAATTACGCAAATTATAACGGCAAAATCTTTCAATTTCCTTGCGTTGAAGTTTTCCTTTCAATTCAGATGTTAAAGCAAAACTTTTGGTTACCATTCCACTTTGCTCCAGGGGTTGTAGCCATGTTTGTTTGTTTAGATAAAAATCGACAGAAGTAAAAATTCATAGATCATGAGATCACAGACTGTAAACCAAATACTATTAAGATTTTCAGGAATAACTATCAGCATATGTATATTAAACTGACAAACCACATTCACTTGTATTTTCTTTCTAACAGTTCGTGGTAACGAACTGGCTCAATAGTAACCAAAACTCTAAAAAACAGAATTTTGATGCCAATAGATATGTCAAATAAGTCAAATCTTTATGCTGATTTAAAACATATAAGTTTATATCGAGTTTAGTCTTACCCATTAAAAGTTATGTGCCTAAGAAAATTTGACTTATTTAAGAAAAAAGAGGGAAATACCCTTAAAAGTAAAAGAACTTTAATGAAAATCGCACCATGGGATTTTGCGTATCAGAGAACACTACTGTAGAAGTTTCGAGCTCTTATCTTTAAAAATGTGGAATTTTGTATTTTTTGCCAGAAGAAAGATCACGGATGCGTGTTTGTTTTATTTATTTATTTTTTTATTTCCCCAGGGGTGATCGTATCGATCCAGTAATCCTAGAATATCGTAAATGGGCTCATTTGAATGGACATTAAAAGTTCTAGTGCCCTTTTGAAGTGACCAAAAAAATTGGAGGGCAACTTGGCCCCCTCCCATGCTCATTTTTTCCCCAAAGTTACCCAATTAAAATTCTGAGATAGCCATTTTGTTCAACATAGTCGAAAATCTAATAAGTATGTCTTTTAAGATGACTGAATTCCCCACTGTTCCCAGGGGAAGGGCTGCAATTTATGAACTTTGCCCATTGTTTAGATATTGTTTTGGTTATTATGAAGTTTACAGCCATTTTCATGAAGGATTTTTTTCTGGTTGGGGGGGGGGTGCAGGAGGAGGGGGTTACTCGGGAAAATCTTTCCGTGGAAGATGTTTCCTTGGGGTAAGGGACATTTCTATGAAGGGGGCGCCGGATTTCCAGCATTATTTAAAAACGATCAGAAATTAAATTAAAAAAAACAAGTTTTTTCAACTGAAAGTAAGAAGCAACATAAGAACTTAAAACGAACAGAAATTATTACGTATATGAGTGGGATCATCCCCAAGTCAATACCTCGCTCTTTACGCTACAGTTTTTTATAGTGCTTTCAAAAGAGCTATCTATTCTAATTAAACAGCCTTTGTGATTCAGCGATTTGTGATTTAAACAAAATTTTAACTTTATCGTAAAGAGCGTGGTATTGACTAAGGGGAGAACCCCCTTATATACGTAATAACATATGCGTAATAAAAAAAAACAATAAAAAAAACAAGTGATACGGCTCAATAGTAATCGAAACTTTTAAAAACGGAGTTTTGATGTCAATAAATGTATCAAAAGAATGGGCTTATAATGCTAATTCTAAATATATAAATTTTATTAAGTTTAGTATTACTCATAAAAGGCTACGAGCCTGAGAAAATTTGCCTGATTTTTGAAAGAGGGGGGAAACATCCCCTACAAGTGAAATAATTTTAATGAAAAGCACACCGTCAGATTTAGCGTATCAGAAAGCCCTGTTACATATGTTTCAAGCTCATATCTGCAAAAATCTGCAACTTTGTATTTTTTGCCAGAAGAAAGATCACGGAGGCGTGTTTATTTTTTTTTCAGGGGTAATCGTACCGACCCATTGGCCCTATAAAATCAAGAGAGAGCTCATTCGAAGTTCCATACTTTCAGTTAAAAAACCTGTTTTTTTATTTATTTTTTGAACGTTTTTGAATTAATGCAGGTTTTGATTTTGGCTCACCGCACATGAATAATTAAAACAAAATTTGTATATTAATTTTGCTTTTTTTTATTAAATGGATTTTTCAAAACTTGTTTAATTTTATTTACGAACGTTTTGATTAGTAATAAATGTACGTAACTTACGAATTAACTTACGTACCGAACTTCTATATTCATTGATTTTTAATACGTATATTAGGGGGTTCCCCCCCTATTCAATACCTTGCTCTTTAAGCTAAAGTTCGAATTTTGTTCCAATTCTTTAAAAATGTTTACTTAATCACAAAGGCCGTTAATTACAATAAATAGCTCTTATGAAAGTACTAAAAATTCTTTGGCTTGAAGAGCGAAGTATTGACTAGGGGTTGAACCAAATCATATACGTAATATTTTCTGTCCGTTTTGGGTTTTGATGGTGCTCCTTACTTTCAGTTGAAAAACTTGTTTTTTTATTTAATTTCTGATCTTTTTCTTTAATAATGCTGTGAAATGCGGCACCCCCTTCACAGCAATGCTCCTTCCCAATGAAAACTTCCTTCATGGAAAGATCCTCCCATATAACCCCCGCAAAAAACAAATACTTTTGTTTAATGAGCAAGGTGTTGAAAAGGTGTTATATTTGTTTTAAGTTTTAAACTTGCTCCTTATTTTAGATGAAAACCCTTTCCTATTTGTTTAATTACATTTCATGAAACTGTAAAGTTATATGAAAACAGTACTTTTGGTAGCGCAGAAAAAAAGATCAGTATTTCTATGTTCTCTATTTTTATATATAGACAAAAAAGGTACAAGAACTTTTCATTTCCATTAGAACGAGCCCTATCCTTACGTTCTAGGCCTACAAGGTCGATACGATCACCCCTGGAAAAAAAAACAACAACAAAAAGCCAAATAAACACGCATCTGTGATTTTTCTTCTGGTAAAAATTGCAAAATTCCACATTTTTGCAGATATGAGCTTGAAACATCTACAGTTTCAATCTGATGGTGTGGTTTTCATTAAAATTATATGACTTCAAGAAGGTCTCTCCCACTTTTTCAGACAAATTTTCTCTGACCCGTAGCTTTTGATGGGTAAGATTAAATTTAATGAAACTAATATATTTGGAATCAACATAATAAGTCAATTCTTTCGATATATCTATTGGTATCAATATATAAAATTCTTTCAGTTTATTGTTCCACACCCAAAACCAAAAATTTGAGAAAATTTGCCTAATTTTTGAAAAAGGGGACCCCCCCCCCAAAAAAAGCAAGAGATCTTACTGAAAATCTATTTATCAGATACATCATATCAGATAACCCTGCCGTGGAGGTTTCAAGCTCCAGTTTAAAAATATGAATAACTATATTTTAGATTCTCCAGTTGTAAAAGAAGTAATGGCACACGAAGGCAGGACTGGATTCAATCAAGTTGATTCGCTTTATTTGTAATGAAATTAAGCTGTGCTTGGCGATCTGTGTTTACGTATCAGCTATAATGAGGGAGGGGAATGAGTCATTGTTTAGGTGGGGGTAGGTACGGTGGTTTCATATACGTTCAAAAATTAAATTAAAAAAAAAGTTTTTTTAATTGAAAGTAAGGAGCGAAATTAAAACTTAGAACGAACAGAAATTTTTCCTAATATGACAGGGGCTGTCCCCTCCTCAACGTCTCGCTCTTTGCGCTAAAATTTTATTGTTTAAAAAAATAGAGTTGTAAGAAAGAGTCAAACTTTAGCGTAATTAGAGAGAGAGAGACGTTGAGGATGGGACAGCCCCTTTCATATATGGAGTAATTTCTGTTCGTTTTAAGTTTTCATGTCGCTCCTTACTTTCAATTAAAAAACTTGTTTTTTTATTTTATTTTTGAACGTTTTTGAATTAATGCAGGTTTTGATTTTGGCTCACCAAATAATTAAAACAAAATTACCCCCCCCCCCATGGAAAATACCCCCCGTGAAAAATAAGACTTTCAAAATTTGAGAGTTTTATTTGAGTTTTATTTTTTTTTAATTTCCGTAGGGGAAAGGAATTTTGATACTTGTGTCTTATACGCCACTCCCTCAAGTTTACGCTGTGTAATATTCGAGAACACACCAGTTTTTTCGTTAGTTTCTTCGTTACTTTAGAAATAAATTTGGGCTATATATTTGCATATTAGAAGGGGGGGGGTTAAAGTATAGCGGGTCTGCATGCAAAATGTGTTTGGTTTAATTATCCTGCATATTAGATAGATAGATAGAGAAGCGTATTTTAAAACCAAATATACGGCCATGAACATAATAAAATAACATAAATAGTTACCCAATTAAAATTCTGAGATAGCCATTTTGTTCAACATAGTCGAAAATCTAATAAACAAGTTTTTTTCAAATTTAATTCAGTAAAGTGCAAAGTATGTTCTGGCCTCTGGAATGCATAGGGGTTTTGACCGTGCCGTAATTTCTTCAAAATCCTGGGAAGGGGGGAGGGGAGTGGTGGTGGTAAAGCTGGAGCCAAGTTATCCAAATTAAGTAAAAATGACGGTGAATATTTTTTTTTTGGGGGGGGGGATGCAACGGAAACGAAAAAATAAACAAAAATGTCAAATTGTTATGTACTCCCTTATGATTTCTGGGAATACTTCTGGTGTACGCTGTTGCTATGAAAGTAAAGATTAACATTAAACCCCAAAATGAGCAGAATTTATTTCGTATAGGAAAGGACTATCCCTTCCTCATCCACACCTATGCCTCATGGTCGCAAAAGCTTCAGAGGGTGCTCATTAGATCGGAAATTGAGAGTTCAAGTACTTTTTTTTATAAGTCGAAAGTGTTTGTAGACCAATGAGCTGCGGCAGGGGGTGGGGGTATTTTCTGAGGGAAAGAACCTTCAACGGTTGAGGTTGAAAAATCTTCAAAGTATTGAGGTTAAAGTTTAGAGAGTGTTGACAGGTATGTTAAACATGGGCACCGACAAGAGGAGGCAGGGGGCATGGCCCGCCTGGAAGTTTGGGACTATAAAGTAATTATAAAGTAACCAAAGGAAAGAGAGCAGAATAGGGAAAAACCATGGAAAAATATTTGTTGCCCCATTTTTGGCTGCCATCAATAGATAGTGATCCATAATAAGGAAAATATAAGTTCTAATTTGTGACTGAGTAAACCCTAACCAGTTTTCCACAAACATTTTTTCTATCTGATATGGTTAATTTAACCCCGGAATTTACCCCGGACAATTACCCTTAACATCTCGACGCGAAAATTGAATCGGTAAAGAGAAAGCAAGACATATAAAGAAATTTCGTATATGAATTCTAGCAAATTCACCCAGTTTAAAATTTCTTCTGAAAATTTCACCCCCTGGAAGCTTTCCTCTCCATTGAAAATTCTCCCGGCAGAAAATTCGTCCTCCCTGCCCCAGCCGAAAAATGCATGCACACTTCCCAATAACAAATAAAACAAAAGACATTTTTTATAGCTTAAAAGCTTACCTCCAGGGGCTGTAGGGGGTCATTTTATCTCAAAAGACAGTTATTGGGCCTTTCAACTATTTTGAAGAAAATAGCTATCTCCAAATTTTGTTGACTATTTTGGCATTGAAATGCACTCTCTTGGTCTGATATCCCTCAAACCAACACGGTAAGGGGTGCAACCCAAAGCCGTTTTCAGGGGGGCTCAGAGGAATTTCCCGGGTGGAATTTATCGAGGGGGGACAAAAATACTTTTGTCCCCCTAATTTTATATGGTCAACAAAAATTACTACCAATAGGAGTTTGGCTACTGCCCCTTTCTCCCTTCCCAAACCATAAAAGTCTAAGGTATGTTATGTCCTTTCCGTTTTATTGAAAACTATATGTATCTCGAACAGCGTGCTTTTGTTTTTCAAAACATCAACGACAAAAAGTGTAAAATCAATATAATAGTCCGTATAACTGTAAGGAACTATTGAAAATAATGAACATTAATTCCAGGAAGCTCAGCGGTTTAAGTGTTTATTTCACTGTAATTTTTATTACAAAAAACTGTTTTATTTTACTGTAATTTTAATGTATTATTGAAAATTTACCAGCATTAATTAAGCCACTTTATAAGAAAGGTGATAAAAGTGAGTGTGGTAATTATCGAGGCATTAGTCTGGTCTCTGTAGGTAGCAAATTGCTTAGTAATATGATACTTTTTAGACTGAGAGATGCCGTAGACAAAGTTTTAAGAGAAGAGCAGTGCGGTTTTAGAAAAGGTAGAGGATGTGTTGACCAAATTTTCACTCTTAGGTTAATAATTGAGAAGTGCCTAAGTTTTCAAACTCCTTTGGTCCTCAGTTTTATAGATTATGAGCAAGCGTTCGATTCTGTTGATAGAGGAGCTTTAGTAAAGGTTTTATCTTTGTATGGTATACCAGACAAATACATTAAAGTGATTAGTGCTATGTACGAGAATAACACTGCTGCGGTTAAGGTAGGAAATGAGGTTAGCAGCTGGTTTTGTATTAAATCAGGAGTTAAGCAGGGCTGTGTTCTATCCCCCTTTATATGGATTATTTTGATGGACTTTGTTTTAAGGAGCACAGGAAAGGCAATGGGAGACCACGGAATCAAATGGGGAGGAAAAAGTCTCCTGGACTTGGATTATGCTGATGATTTAAGCATCCTAGATGATAGTGTGAGCAAAATGAATGAAGTTTTAGAGGTTTTGCGAGTTCAGGGTGCTAGTATTGGTTTGAAAATTAATGTTAGGAAGACTAAGTCACTAAGGCTAGGAATAAGTGACGATGAAAAGGTGATGTTGGGTAATGAAAAGATTGATCAGGTGGGCAGTTTCACTTATCTTGGTAGTATTATTAGTAAAGATGGTGGGAGCAGTGAAGATGTTAAAAATAGAATAGCCAAGGCTCAGGGTGTTTTTTCACAGTTAAAAAAAGTCTGGAAGAATAGGAAGATAAGTCTACAAACCAAGATTAGAATCTTAGAAGCTACAGTGATGACAGTGGTCAAATATGGCTCTGAAGCATGGACGCTCCGAAAAGCGGATGAAGATTTGCTAGATGTTTTCCAGAGAAATTGCTTAAGGATTGTTCTGGGTACCCGGCTGACTGACCGTATTTCAAACAATAGGCTATATGAAAAATGTGGTTCAATACCGCTTTCTAGGTCTATAATGAAAGAAAGGTTGAGGTGGTTGGGGCATGTTGTGCGGATGAAGGATGACAGATTGCCGAAGATTGTTCTTTTCGGCCAACCATCTAGGGCTAAACGGAAAGCAGGTCGTCCCCGTCTGGGGTGGGAGGACGTCATAAAGAAAGATTTAAAGGAAATGGGAACTTCGTGGGCAGGTGTAAAAAGGGAGGCCTTGAATAGATTGGGGTGGAGGAGGAGCGTGCGTAGCTGTGTTGGCCTCAGGCGGCTTGGTGCTGCGATGAGTTGTTAGTAGTAGTAGTAGTAGATTATTAGAAAAACGATCAGAAAACAAATTAAAAAAAAAGAATGTTTTTCAACTGAAAGTAAGGATCAACGTTATAACATAAAACGAACAGAAATTATTTTCGTATGAGGAGGTTTCGCTCCTCCTTGATACGTTGCTCTTTACGCTAAAGTTTGACTATTTTTAATTGTTGTCCCAAATTTTCTAACGTTGTCTCCTGAAACACAAGGGTTACTTAATATTAGAATGAGAAGCTTTTATATAGCTAAGAAAAAAACCTTTGCGTGTTTGACAAGTTTATTGTCAAAGCAGACACCGCTATTGTTTAGTGCTTCTACTGCAACAATTGTTCTTGAAAAAATATTATGTGCATAGTCTGGTTTATTTTTATATTGTCAACAAAAATTACTACTAAGAGGAGTTTGGCTACTGCCCCTTTCTCCTTTCCCAAACCATAAAAGACTTAAGCCTGTTATGTACTTTCCGTTTTATTGAAAACTATATGTATCTTTTGTTTTTCAAAACATCGACGACAAAAAAAAATAAAATCATAGGCAGCGCAGAAGCGGTGCCTAAGTAAAGAACGATGTTGGCACAATGTATTTTTTTTCAGATCAGAGGGATCTAGTAAGAGTCAGTGATCAGAGGGCAGCTACCCTCTCCACCCTACCCACACGTCGTATTGTCCTAAAGTGCGTCTACTAGAAATTTTGAGATACCCCTTCTATTCAAAATAGTCTCAATATCATATAACAAGGCTTTTAGGGTTGAAACAGACCCCAGAGATTAGGGGCAAGGGTCATAGTTTATGCCCAGGGGGTATTTAAGGTTCTTATGGAAGGGATGGCTGTTTAACTTCAGAAGAGGCTCAATCTTTCTCCCTGAAAAAAACTATGTCAATATAAAACGAAAAAAATTAATCACAAAAACTTTTTGCACAAAATAAGTTTCCAAAAAAAATAAAGAACTCCATTAAACCAAAAATGAAAAAAGAATAGAATAAAATAATCTACCAAGCATACAACTACCATATATCAGTATCAATAAATAAATGAAACCCAAAACAAACAAAAATTAAAACAAGTCAAACTCATAACGAGCAGAAATTAACCTAAGTAGGGTTCTAAACTCTATGCTTTCTAAAAGTTAGAATGTAATTTGTACTTTACTGAAATTTTTTTTAATGTTTTCACTTTTATAATTTTAAGAAATAAAAAATAATTAAAATTTTAAGGAATAATAATCAGCATATGTGTATGCACACTTCCCAATAACAAATAAAACAAAGGACATTTTTTATAACTTAAAAACTTACATACCAGGGGCTGTAGGGGGTCATTTTATCTCAAAAGACAGTTATTGGGCCTTTCAACTATTTTGAAGAAAATAGCTATCTCCAAATTTTGTTGACTATTTTGGCATTGAAATGCACTCTCTTGGTCTGATATCCCTCAAACCAACACGGTAAGGGGTGCAACCCAAGGCCGTTTTCAGGGGGGGGGCTCAGGGGAATTTCCCGGGTGGAATTTATCGAGGGGGGACAAAAATACTTTTGTCCCCCTAATTTTATATGGTCAACAAAAATTACTACCAATAGGAGTTTGGCTACTGCCCCTTTCTCCCTTCCCAAACCATAAAAGTCTAAGGTATGTTATGTCCTTTCCGTTTTATTGAAAACTATATGTATCTCGAACAGCGTGCTTTTGTTTTTCAAAACATCAACGACAAAAAGTGTAAAATCAATATAATAGTCCGTATAACTGTAAGGAACTATTGAAAATAATGAACATTAATTCCAGGAAGCTCAGCGGTTTAAGTGTTTATTTCACTGTAATTTTTATTACAAAAAACTGTTTTATTTTACTGTAATTTTAATGTATTATTGAAAATTTACCAGCATTATTAGAAAAACGATCAGAAAACAAATTAAAATAAAAAGAATGTTTTTCAACTGAAAGTAAGGATCAACGTTATAACATAAAACGAACAGAAATTATTTTCGTATGAGGAGGTTTCGCTCCTCCTTGATACGTTGCTCTTTACGCTAAAGTTTGACTATTTTTAATTGTTGTCCCAAATTTTCTAACGTTGTCTCCTGAAACACAAGGGTTACTTAATATTAGAATGAGAAGCTTTTATATAGCTACAAAAAAAACCTTTGCGTGTTTGACAAGTTTATTGTCAAAGCAGACACCGCTATTGTTTACTGCTTCTACTGCAACAATTGTTCTTGAAAAAATATTATGTGCATAGTCTGGTTTATTTTTATATTGTCAACAAAAATTACTACTAAGAGGAGTTTGGCTACTGCCCCTTTCTCCTTTCCCAAACCATAAAAGACTTAAGCCTGTTATGTACTTTCCGTTTTATTGAAAACTATATGTATCTTTTGTTTTTCAATACATCGACGACAAAAAAAAATAAAATCATAGGCAGCGCAGAAGCAGTGCCTAAGTAAAGAACGATGTTGGCACAATGTATTTTTTTCAGATCAGAGGGATCTAGTAAGAGTCAGTGATCAGAGGGCAGCTACCCTCTCCACCCTACCCACACGTCGTATTGTCCTAAAGTGCGTCTACTAGAAATTTTGAGATACCCCTTCTATTCAAAATAGTCTAAATATCATATAACAAGGCTTTTAGGGTTGAAACAGACCCCAGAGATTAGGGGCAAGGGTCATAGTTTATGCCCAGGGGGTATTTAAGGTTCTTATGGAAGGGATGGCTGTTTAACTTCAGAAGAGGCTCAATCTTTCTCCCTGAAAAAAACTATGTCAATATAAAACGAAAAAAAATTAATCACAAAAACTTTTTGCACAAAATAAGTTTCCAAAAAAAAATAAAGAACTCCATTAAACCAAAAATGAAAAAAGAATAGAATAAAATAATCTACCAAGCATACAACTACCATATATCAGTATCAATAAATAAATGAAACCCAAAACAAACAAAAATTAAAACAAGTCAAACTCATAACGAGCAGAAATTAACCTAAGTAGGGTTCTAAACTCTATGCTTTCTAAAAGCTAGAATATAATTTGTACTTTACTGAAATTTTTTTTAATGTTTTCACTTTTATAATTTTAAGAAATAAAAAATAATTAAGATTTTAAGGAATAAATATCAGCATATGTGTATGCACACTTCCCAATAACAAATAAAACAAAAGACATTTGTTATAACTTAAAAGCTTACCTCCAGGGGCTGTAGGGGGTCATTTTATCTCAAAAGACAGTTATTGGGCCTTTCAACTATTTTGAAGAAAATAGCTATCTCCAAATTTTGTTGACTATTTTGGCATTGAAATGCACTCTCTTGGTCTGATATCCCTCAAACCAACACGGTAAGGGGTGCAACCCAAGGCCGTTTTCAGGGGGGCTCAGAGGAATTTCCCGGGTGGAATTTATCGAGGGGGGACAAAAATACTTTTGTCCCCCTAATTTTATATGGTCAACAAAAATTACTACCAATAGGAGTTTGGCTACTGCCCCTTTCTCCCTTCCCAAACCATAAAAGTCTAAGGTATGTTATGTCCTTTCCGTTTTATTGAAAACTATATGTATCTCGAACAGCGTGCTTTTGTTTTTCAAAACATCAACGACAAAAAGTGTAAAATCAATATAATAGTCCGTATAACTGTAAGGAACTATTGAAAATAATGAACATTAATTCCAGGAAGCTCAGCGGTTTAAGTGTTTATTTCACTGTAATTTTTATTACAAAAAACTGTTTTATTTTACTGTACTTTTAATGTATTATTGAAAATTTACCAGCATTATTAGAAAAACGATCAGAAAACAAATTTAAAAAAAGAATGTTTTTCAACTGAAAGTAAGGATCAACGTTATAACATAAAACGATAAACTAACAATGCACATTTTTTCAGTAAATTCATTTGAATTTTTTTTGAGCAAAGTTCCAAGCCATTGAAAGAGAAGCAGTTTCGTTCCCTTTTTTAGGGGGATTTGACATCCAACTGCTCTCTAGTAATGCTTTACTCATTTAAGTTTGGATCCCCTTTCACAGACTCGTGGATGTAGTTTTTAAGACAATGAAATACGTGTCTTTTTAGTTTCACTCGTAATTTCTATTCGGATGATGGGTCAAAACAAGAAGAAAAGAGGCTCTCGTGGCACATCCATCAACATATACAAAGAAAAAAATGAAATTCTCAAGCTTGAAAGAAGAAATAAGAGGTATTTGAAAGAATGTGAGCTCAAAATGGTAAGTACAATGTGCAAATCCACAGATGAAGATGAACAACAGGGAGTTAAAATCAATAAGGATGGTTACCAAACACACTTTAAAGCAAAGGTGTCAGAAAAGATTGATACCGAAGGGAACTTTGAAAATGATAAGCTGGACATGGAGTTCAAGGAGTGCATGGAGTGCATGGACACTAAAGAGTGCAAGGACATGGAAAAGGTTGACTACCAAGAGAATATGGTGGAATGTTTTCGACTGGAAGTAGAAAATGAGTTCCAGATTAATGACGCCTATGATGAAAACAATAAAAGAAACCCAGAACAAAAAAGTAACGTTAACAAAACGGTATACATAGCCAATGAATTATGTGAAGACAAATACCAGGGCTCTTACGAAACACAGATTTATAGTACACAGCCTGAGAAAAATAAATCGGCTTTTAATAAGCCTTCTCTGAATGTTTGTTTTTTGTCCAAAAAAGTACAAGATTTTCAAAATGATCGACCAAGTGTAATTCAAACAATACATGGCGCCTCACTTCCTAATCCAGTGATTGATACCGAAGGGAACTTTGAAAATGATAAGCTGGACATGGAGTTCAAGGAGTGCATGGAAATTAAAGAGTGCATGGACATTAAAGAGTGCATGGACACTAAAGAGTGCAAGGACATGGAAAAGGTTGACTACCAAGAGAATATGGTGGAATGTTTTCGACTGGAAGTAGAAAATGAGTTCCAGATTAATGACGCCTATGATGAAAACAATAAAAGAAACCCAGAACAAAAAAGTAACGTTAACAAAACGGTATACATAGCCAATGAATTATGTGAAGACAATTACCAGGGCTCTTACGAAACACAGATTTATAGTACACAGCCTGAGAAAAATAAATCGGCTTTTAATAAGCCTTCTCTGAATGTTTGTTTTTTGTCCAAAAAAGTACAAGATTTTCAAAATGATCGACCAAGTGTAATTCAAACAATACATGGCGCCTCACTTCCTAATCCAGTGGACCCACATATTTACGAAACCAAGAAATCGGCACTTAGATCTACTGAGGCTGCCATAATCTTAAGGACCGCTCACGAAACTGGTATATCAAAGTTTAGACTCTGCAAGAACAAAGTTCCAGCCTATCCTACTGCAGATAGTATTTTTTTAGTATATTCAGATAGTTTTGAATACTTACAAGACTACAAGGCCGATGGTTACCGTTATAGCAGAAGTAGTGGGGGACACTCAGTATCTGTACCCTCTGTTCATCCAAACTTCAGAAAGAGAGTTAATCAACGGATGATTGAAGGCAAGATGGTTGATTTGAAGAGATATATCTTTCGATATGAGCAATGTGCATTCAACTGTCCCCTTGAGCACTGCCTATATACGGTGATTCATTATGTTGGTACTTGTGACAGAAAATCCAATTGTGACCCCCATGGAAACCATAAAAAGAAAGAAGGAATAAAAGCTATCCCTTTTGTTCCTTCTGAGAAATCTGTATTAATAAGAGCCAAAAATGTAGCAAAAACCACAACAATGACGCCCCGAGAACATTTCCATAACGAGTTTAGCAAGACAGTGAATGAGCTGCAGACAAATGTTCCAAGAAGTCAGCGGCAGGTAAAGGATGCCTTTTCTTTGGCCAGAAAAAGCATGATATCCAAAGACACATGTAATATGATTCGATATCTTATGACGGAAACTGATTTTGTTGTGACAGAAAAATTTTTTGGGCAAGGAGAAGCAGCCGTCACCTGTATATCAGAATTTGCCATCTTAGAGGTTGATTACTTTGTAAAACACGGTATCCCGATAGTGTTCTATTATGATACCAAATATAACATTGGAAATTACTGGGTTTCAGCTCTGACATTCCGACATCCTGACTTCGACCATAAGGGGACAACACCTCTGATTCCAATTGCATTTTTACTTCACACAAATAGATCAGCTGATTCGCACGAAGAGCTGTTTATAGTTCTAATGAAGAAAGCACCAAGCATCAATTCACCGCAAAATTCTTTTGTGAGTGATAGAGAAAAGGGTATAGAGGTTGCGAGAAAAAAAATATTTCCTCATATTCAGGCTGCTCATTGCTGGCTACACTATCGGATCAATGCAAAACATGCACTTCAGAAAATGGGGGCATCTAAAGAAGACATCAAGGTAGTTCAAGAAGATATTCTTCAGTTGCTAAGATCAAAAAGTGAAGATGAGTACTACCAAATAAGAACTGACAGGCTCGTGAAATGGTCCATCCCTGCATTTACCTACTTTCGAGATAATCTGGAATCTGACATGTTGAAGTATGATTGTGCCTTCATCGTTTCCCAGATTCCTGATTTTAATCCAGTCTCCGGAATAACCAACAATACCGCAGAGTCATTCAATGCTGTGATGAAAAGAGTTATACAACAAAAGCGAGATATACCAATGGACAGATGTATCTTGGGCCTTCTTTGTTTAGACGATGAATATTATACACACGTGTCTCGAGGATATAAGGGAATAGGAGATTATAGACTCCTTGAGAAGGCACATAAGGAAAACGTAGTTCATATCAAGAAGGAAGAAGATCCACTTGAATCGAGGAATGAAATGTTTCTGCGTATGGTCCAAGAAGTAGATGCATCAGATTCCTTTTGCGAAATAAATACGACAAGAGAAGACCGCCAGCAAAGTGGTTTAGTTGACATAGCAGAAACTCTATGGAGAAAGGGACATGTTACATTTTGCAACGAAAAGCAAGTGTATCTTGTTTCAAATCTGACTAGAAAGAAGGTTAATGTTGTGACACCACGAACAGAAACAATCACTGTTAGAGGAAATAAAATTGTGACAAAGGGTGCTAAGAGGAATAGTTTGGTTGAAGTTTATGATTGTTCTTGTAATTTTGGAATCTCTGCATGTCCTTGCAAACTAGCAGTTTTAAGATCTCGAGGACATGCACTAGTAACAGAAAAATCAGTTATACAGCTGAAAACACTCAAGAACGTGAAGGGGAGATCTAAAAGGCACGTGAGGCCTGGAATAAAAAGCTCATTAACCATTCAGGACTGTTACAATATTAAACCTGCAGCAGATTCTCTAGCAGCCAAGGAATTGTCGTCTACTGCTGATAGTGATGATCAGAATGAGGGGAGTTTTTCACCGTCAATTAATGAAACTGCGAAAGCTGACTTGAAAACAAGCAGGGAGCAGAATACATTCGAAACGGGTTTCAGAAATGAAAAAAAAGAAATTATTGAAGTAGCTTCACTTAAAAAGAGTTCCAAACCCCAATCGAAAAGCTCTGATGGGAATCATAATTCAAAAGTTGCAAAGCAAGCGGAAGATGTACAGTTTGTGAAGTCTGTTCGAAAAAGGCTGCATAGCCCCACTCAACTGGTGAAACCCCAAAAAAGGGTAAGGAGACCGAATCTTCGTGTTGAAGCTAACCAGTCTATAATTCCTACAGCCCTTTGTCATGGTTACGCGTTTAAAGGGCCCATAAGTGATTTGTATGACGAAGCAAAGCAAGTGATCCAGCATTTAAAAAGGCTTTTTGGAATAGTGGTCAAATCTACCGATTCTGCTATCGTAGAAAACGCAGAGAAACTAGATTGGTGGAGAGCTACTGGTTTTCCCTTGAGGGACACAGACGTGTTTCCAATTTTCTTTCAAGACCTTGAATCACTGCTGACGCCTGATACTTGGCTCACAACTGGAATTGTTTCATACCTCGTGAATCTTGTAACTTCTAGCTGTGCGTCAGCAAGAACTATCGATAGCTACTCTACTTTCAACTTGACAAGTATTGATGCTTTGAATACTTACCCAGATACGCCTAGAGAGAGTTTTAGTGATGTTTCGAATGATTGCAGTGTTTTGTTTGTTCCATTGTGTGTCAATATGTGTGATATAACGAATACGAAGTCCAAGAATCATTTCATTTTGGGAATATGTGATTTCTCCAAGAAAACTTTCTATCTTCTTGATAGCCAGAAGCCGTTAAACCACGCTCACGGGAGGCTAGTTCTTTCCAACCTAAAAAATCTGATGAAGGGAGTGGATAAACGCTACATAGAACTTGAACTTGACTCGTGCAGAATAGCTCCACAAGTAGATTCTTCAAGCTGTGGGCTTCTTGTTGTCAAATATGCCCAAGACTATACAAATGAAATAACCTATTTGGGAAGCGCAATGTCAATTGATCTTCCATCACCTTCTAAGTACAAGACGTCAAAAGGAAGATCTACGCTATCGAAGAAATTCATAGATTTATATAACGAGGATACTGAAATGGTAAATAAGAAAACTATTGAACTAATGAATAAACATAGAATCAAATTTGCTGTCCAGGTACTTGAATCTCTTTTAATGCAGGACAGAAGAGCCACTTGTTATAAATGTCGAAAACAGATGCCAGAAAACATGCAGCTCATATGTAAGAACTGTTAAGCAGTTGCATGTAGTGAATGCGAAGCAAGATCCTGTAGGTACTTCTGTAGGCTCTGCTGTGTCTAAATAGAAAAACATACACAAACACGCAGTCAGACACACCAACACACAGAGAGAGGCAAACACAGTCAGACACACAAAACAAAAAACTTTGAAAATACGCTTGGGATCACCAAAAACGCTTAAAAAGACAAGCTAAACCACGAAACAGCAAGACTAAACATCCTAAATCATATGTTATAAACGAAAAACTTCTAAAACACACTTAGAATTAGCAACACAGCTAACACAGACAAGCTAAACCGCAAAAATCACAACTAGATATCCTAAATCATTTGTTCTAACAAAAACTTCCAGAAAACGCTTGGAAAAACCAATAAAGCTAATACAGACATGCTAAACCACGAAACAGAAGAACTAAATAACTTCTTCCAAAATACTCTTTGAAACACAAAGAGGGCTAACACTGACAAGCTAAACCAAGAGAGAGCACAACTAAACATCCTAAATCTTAAAGTTTCAAACGAAAAACTTCCAAATACTCATGGAAACACCAGCAGCGCTAAAACAGACAAGGTAAACCTCGAAACATTGAAACTAAACATCCTAAATCAAACGTTTCAAACAAAAAACTTAAAACACTTGGAATCACCAACAAAGCTAACACAGACAAGCTAAACCACGAAGCAGTGAAACTAAACATCCTAAATCTAACGTTTCAAACGAAAAACTTCCAAAACACACTTGGAAACACCAAAAAAGCTAACGCTGACGAGCCAAACCAAGAAACAGCAAATTAAGCAACTTCTTCCAAAATTCTCTTTGAAACACCAACAAAGGTGATACGGGCAAGCTATACCGCGAAATAGCACAACTAAACATCCTAAATCATACTCTTTAAACGAAAAATTACCAAAATACACTTGGAAGCATCATTTTTACCAAGAAAATGTCTGAAGATACCTTAGGAATAATAGTTTGCTCCAGAGGGTAACTTGTGCCAGCCATTGAGTGCCATGGTGGAGTGATCTGCCTTGGACTATCACGTTCTAGCAATGAAATAGCATGTTCCCACTGTTCAAATAAAAATATATATATACTGTGATATCCAAACGCCAGAAAACGCTCAAGTGATGATGACGGGTACCAGATGTTGCCACTAGAAAGGTACATTGTGCCCTGCTGGCGTATTTTGTCACAAATCATCAGAAGAAACGCTATTGGGAATTTTCTTTAAGTTTAAACGATGTAGTGTATAATTCTTTAAGTTTAAGTCTAGTTTATATGGTTCTTTTGGTGGAAAATGTCTGAAAATGCCTTAGGAATGCTAGTTTGTGCCAGAAAGGTGTCGTTTGCCAACCATTGAGTGACACGGTGGCGTGATTTGCCTTGGACTATCACGTTCTACCAAGGAAATGGTATGTTCCCACTGTTCAAATAATAATACATATTGGGTTTCTAGTGGTAAGCCACGACTGCCACCAGATATTGGCGCAAAAATGATACTACATCACTTACTAGAGGGGAAGTCTCTCTGGCGACAAATATTGTAATGGAATGCTCGCGCTTACCACTACTGTTCCGTAAATATAGAGTATGTTAGTACCTTTTGTACGGTATACCATGCTCCAGGGTATGGTAACGTGATTGAATGGTCAAACGGTTAAACTCT
Organism: Artemia sinica; assembly: GCA_027921565.1. NCBI lineage: Eukaryota > Metazoa > Arthropoda > Branchiopoda > Anostraca > Artemiidae > Artemia > Artemia sinica. The sequence continues at coordinate 26,193,476 of CM051272.1, forward strand.
ATACCAAGAATGCACCCACACTGAGTCACCACTAAAATCTCTAACTATCTCATCAGAGGGTAAACGGACCCCCTGTCTATGTAGTAAATGACGGTATGTCTCGCAACTCTTTTCCTACTGCAAATAATATAATCTCAGCCCTTCTTTAGGCTGCCGGACTCCACCTAGGCTAAAAAGTCCAAGATTATGAATCAACTTACTTCAAATGTATCAAGCCAACTTACTTCGAATGAATCAGCTTTATGCCCTTTCTTTCACCCCTCGACAATACGGACCAAACTTGTTATCTGAAAGTAACTTTAGCTATGATGGGTCACCCGTAACTGCGCAATTAAAACCTTGTGGTTTTAACAAACTACGCAGTTAAAGAAATGAAAAATGGCGCAGCCAATATTAAGAGATAATTTATCATTTCCACAGATGGGAAAGAGATAATTAAAGAACTCAAAAGAAAAGAAACAAGGAAAGACATTTATCTGAAGAAAAAACCCAGGACCAAAGGTTCCAACATCGAGGTATTGAAACGTCAGAAAACACTTAAGTGATAGTGACGGGTTTAAAATAACCCTTTCTCACATATATAATATTGATTTCAGTGCCCTATGAATAATGTGTTTTAATAATGTTTTTAAATTATTTATTAATAAAACTTGAATGTACAATAAAAAGTTTTTGTCTTTTAGATTCCTTGTTCAAGGATGAATTTTTAATATATTTCACTAATGCTATTTAGCGATAATCCAAGTTCATACTTTTAAGAAGAGCAGCCGGGCCCTTGCTAAGAAGAAACTGGATTCATATATCCCAGCCCTATCCTTCACAACTTGAAGTAATATCAGAAGTGTAGTGCCCAAGGAGTAGTAATCTAGGTCCCAATGAAGCATTAGAAAAAGGGACTAGAAAAGAGGTACGAATTGCCCAAGATGGGATCACCTCTGCCTCTAAGCCAAGTGCTTTGCCTCTTGTCATAACACCAACACGTCACTCCTCCCATCCATATGAACCATGCACTCCTAAGCAAACGTGCCCATTTTATAATGCAGTAATAAACCCGATTTGCACAACCAGCACTCCAGACTAGCCTTGAACACCGGTCTGAAACTCCTATCATCAGAGCTCATCAAACAAGCCACGAGAGAATTGTAAAACCCATCAAAAAGATGAATTTATGAGTGATTTAGACCAAACTTCGACCACCTCTCTATAGACAGCTTAATCGAGAAGAAGCAATATGTACTATTACCTTCTTAGCCCGAATGTGCTTTCCCTTTGCAAGTGTTAATGCTACCTCATGTGCTTTGCTTTGCTTATTGTGTGTTTTATATTATAGGTGCTTGGGTCATAATAAAAGATTGAAATCAACTGCTAAAGCTACTAAATTTGTTTTCATATAATTGATTCCAACTTCACCATGAGTTGAAGTAATATCTATTTTTCTCTCCTCCTCCTCACTCTCCTCCCTCGCTTCTCGATTTTTCTTTTTGCATGGTTATTAAGAGCTTTTTAGTTTGTAGTTTCTAGGTGCTTTTCTAATCGACAGTTTGTATTTATTGGCTATTTATTTTTCAGTTTGTCTTTATTCGTTGTAGACTATACTGTATTATGAAATTATTCGCTGTATTATGAAACTATTCAAATATTCTGGGAAGTGAGCGAGGTGAGATGAATATTGCAAAACATGCAGGGAACATACAAACTGCATTAGGAAAAAACTAAATTTTTTACTCTAGAAATATATTTTATTCGCATATTATAGTATTTTTATTCCAGAAATCAAGATGATTTTACAATTATTATCATATATTTTTTTCAAACTGAAAGGGAACTGAAATAAGAAGTAAAAACTATGAAACAGAATCAAAGAATAGAACTTATGTTAAGTTGCAATAATGATTCATTACTAATTAGTATTTCTTATCCACGAATAGAACATTTGATTTTAGTAGAGTTTTGAAGATTAGCTTTAGAATATTGCCTAATTTTGTTATCTTCCACTTTTTTTCAACTGTGGTTCAGCACGGTTGATTCAATGTTCTCAAGCATTATAATTTTCTAATTCTTCATTTGTCTCCTTTTTTACTCAAAGCTGTCATGAGCTGAAAATTAACAACAGTAACGACCAAAAAAGAAACCGACAAAACAAATTTCGTTTTTATATCTAATTAAAAAGGAATGCCTAAGCTGAAATTCAAAGGGTCATTATTTTTCTTTTTATTGCTTACAGTTTGATTACAGTTTTATCGCTTACAGTTTCATTGGTAGTTGTGGTGGTGGGCCTTCCCTTGTACTTTTGATTTTATTTAAATGTATAACTATGTAATGCGTATTTTTTTAAATAATACGTATATACTTCACAAAATAAAAACAAAATCAAAAGTACTATCAGTGTCGCCTCAACGTGGCGGGGAAGTGACAACAGGGTGATGTTAGATATGAATATTATACCAAGAAAATAATAATCAAAGTAAGGGTTAATTTAAAATATAATCATTCTCGAACAAAAACTTCTTTTTTCTATACTATTGCCAAATGGGTTTTCACTAGTTAACAACTTTGTACTTTTATTTATATCTGACACCACTCTGGCTAAGCACACTGAATCTCTTTATTATTGAATCGTCTGCCTGGTTTGTCCAAAGTACTTTAAAGGTAATATACAGTAGCAAAAAGTTCTATACTCCATTGAAGATTATTTAGTTGTCGGTAAAAATGAAATGCTCGATTATTTAGTTGTCGGTAAATTTTAGCCCATTTTCTCATATCACCCCAACAAAACCCAGGTAGCACTAGTGGGCCAAGGAAGGGTCTTTCCTGCTCTGTGCAAAAATTGTTTGCACGCATCACATACTTTTTCAAACACAATAATAATACCCAAGAACAGAGCAATAAGATACCTCTTGGTCAGGTTGCAACCGACCCAAGCGCCATAAATATTCTCTAGGACGCAGTTCTCCACTGACAGTTTGCAAAAAACCACAAATGAAATGCTGGATTATTTAGTTGTCGGTAAATTTTAGCCCATTTTCTCATATCACCCCAACAAAACCCAGGTAGCACTAGTGGGCCAAGAAAGGGTCTTTCCTGCTCTGTGCAAAAATTGTTTGCACGCATCACATACTTTTTCAAACAAAATAATAATACCCAAGAACAGAGCAATAAGATACCTCTTGGTCAGGTTGCAACCGACCCAAGCGCCATAAATATTTTCTAGGACGCAGTTCTCACTGACAGTTTGCAAAAAACCACAAATGAAATGCTGGATTATTTAGTTGTCGGTAAATTTTAGCCCATTTTCTCATATCACCCCAACAAAACCCAGGTAGCACTAGTGGGCCAAGGAAGGGTCTTTCCTGCTCTGTGCAAAAATTGTTTGCACGCATCACATACTTTTTCAAACACAATAATAATACCCAAGAACAGAGCAATAAGATACCTCTTGGTCAGGTTGCAACCGACCCAAGCGCCATAAATATTCTCTAGGACGCAGTTCTCCACTGACAGTTTGCAAAAAACCACAAATGAAATGCTGGATTATTTAGTTGTCGGTAAATTTTAGCCCATTTTCTCATATCACCCCAACAAAACCCAGGTAGCACTAGTGGGCCAAGGAAGGGTCTTTCCTGCTCTGTGCAAAAATTGTTTGCACGCATCACATACTTTTTCAAACACAATAATAATACCCAAGAACAGAGCAATAAGATACCTCTTGGTCAGGTTGCAACCGACCCAAGCGCCATAAATATTCTATAGGACGCAGTTCTCCACTGACAGTTTGCAAAAAACCACAAATGAAATGCTGGATTATTTAGTTGTCGGTAAATTTTAGCCCATTTTCTCATATCACCCCAACAAAACCCAGGTAGCACTAGTGGGCCAAGGAAGGGTCTTTCCTGCTCTGTGCAAAAATTGTTTGCACGCATCACATACTTTTTCAAACAAAATAATAATACCCAAGAACAGAGCAATAAGATACCTCTTGGTCAGGTTGCAACCGACCCAAGCGCCATAAATATTTTCTAGGACGCAGTTCTCACTGACAGTTTGCAAAAAACCACAAATGAAATGCTGGATTATTTAGTTGTCGGTAAATTTTAGCCCATTTTCTCATATCACCCCAACAAAACCCAGGTAGCACTAGTGGTAGCTCGATTATTAGGTAGCGCGTAATGCCCAATAGCATTATTTTATCGTATCAAAAAATTATAAGGAAACTGACCTTATTCATTTTCATGAACTTGCTGCTGTTCGAGAAAGGGAAGAGCAACTAGCTGCTTTGCATTGAAAGATGTCAAATTTGAAGCAAAATTCGAAACAAAATTTGGCTTGTCAGGAGTGTCAAAATGTTGATGTTTGGCCAAGAAATGGCCTTTCAAATGAAGTTTCAAAAGTATTCTACTTTCGATAAGGGCAAGTCCACCTTTTGTATACTTTAAAACAGCTTTGTCACGAAGTTGATTATATTGCGCCCAATTTTGTTTGGCATCGATGGTATATGAACCGTCTTCTGAGCTTATAGGATCACTGTTTCCATTTGGTCACCCTTGGGGAAGAAATTAAAGAAACAAAGTAACATGCATTCGAGATCTTTCTTGTGGTAAAAATGTAAAATTCCGTATTATGGTGTATAGGGACTTGAAACTTATAAAGTAGGGTTATCAAATATGCTGAATATGATGGTGTAATTTTCCTCGCAAGTTCCCTTTGCAGTGAGTGATTTTTGAATAATATTATTTTTTTTTTTGCTTCACGGAAGAGTTTTGTATATAGTTTTTGTAAGTTTTATAATTAGTTAGGTCAATAACGCTACTGGTTTTGCAAGCTAACTTATATAGGTTATTTTTACAATATGAAGAGATTATCAGGCTATTGGACATCCAGGGGTGTATATAGGTAGTTTTTCGGTTTGATTTACAGACTGGAAAGGTTGAACTGATAAGATCACTCAGTCCCTGTGTAAAACCATTTGTGGCTGAATTAACATCCTGACAATCCAAAACCTTTGACCAGTCAAATTATTTCAGACGATCCGTGAACCGGTTCATATTCACAATATTATATATCCTATTAGACGTAGGGATATTAGTTCTAGGGTGTTTAATAGTTGGTTGGAAGGGTAGGGAGAGATAGATTAGAAAGTGGTCTGACAGGTCAGAGAATATTATTTTGGAGGACAGGTAGTTTCCCAAGGAAGTGGCTACAAAAATGTTATCAATTACAGTAGTGGTAGACCTCATAGGATCAACTCTAGTAGGAAAAAGGATTGTCGGAAGAAGACCACTTGAGGTAAATGTTTCAAAGAAGGTATCACAATCATTATTACTGCTAACATTTAGTAAATTACAATTGAAGTCCCCAAAAACTATTGCCTTCTTTTGTGGTAAATTAATAAAACTAGAAAAGTCATCAAAAAGATTACAAAAGAAAGGTGTCGGAAATGAGGGTGGTTTATAAAACAATGAAAAAATAAAAGAATTGTCGTCAACACTTATATCAACAATTATTGAATAAATGCATCTATTATTTATAGGTTGCGAGAATAAGGATTCACAGTGTAATAGCCTGGTGAATTTAGACTTGACTGATGTAAAGAGAAATGCCAAAAGAGGACTTGGTTAATTTTCTTTCAATATGAATAGCTTGAAAGCCAGGGAGGGAAAATTCATTAGTATCATCAATTTCTGAAAGCCACGTCTCCGTTATTCCAATTACGTCGAAAGGGCAGTAACCGTTAATTAAAATTAAATCTTTAAAATTAGTCCACTTCTCTCTTGTGCTTTTGATGTTAAAGCAGATTATATTAAGTTTTGTCTCTTCCATTAGCTTTGGTTTTACATTTTTTACAAAATCTAGTGTCGAGATATTGACAGTTAAAACGGCTTAAGGGGCTATCAGGGCTAGCTAAGGGGTTGTTGCGCAAATTATTTTGGTCATCGTAATAGTTAAAACAACATTATTGCACAGTGATAATTTTGTGAGAAACGTAAAATCTTGCATAGTATACATTTAAATATCCATTGTGGTCGAAGTTTCATCATTTGCTTGATTTGAATACTGAAATTCTTCTTCAGCCGACGAATTATCATTGGTGGTAATTTTGGACTGGGATGGAAAGTTTGCCGTTTTTTTCTTAGATTTCTTGCCTTTGACTAGGGCAATGGCGTCGATTTGATTAGCAGTTGAGTCAACAGGCTTAACTAGCTTTGATGTGGAATCTATGTCCTTTTTGATGGAAGATAGTTGAGTTATAGCTGTTTGCAAGATGTCATCACCTAGGAGTTTGGTGATAGCTTTCTTCTTGAGAATATTTTTGGTTTCTCCTGGTTCATTACTAACCTCAATTAAGTGACTGACTGTGAGATAAGTTGCAAATCTTTGCCATTCTTGGCAAAGACCTTGGATTGGCTGGAAGAATTAATTTACCACCCCGTACCCCATGTCGCAGTCACGCGTCTAGCGGAGCGGGCTGGGAGAAAGAGTCTTTTTTTAAATCAGTTCTTATACAGCGTGAAGTGAATACAGTAAGACCTTTTTTATACTATGTACTCTTTTAACTTTTCAGCCTAGGTTGAGTCTAAAGAGATAGTTAGAAATCTTATCGGTAAACCTTGGCTTTTAAAAGTGGCCCTGGACCATCCGATCCCGCTAGTATGAACGGAACCGTTGGAGTAACCACGGAAATCCCACTATTTTGGCCGACGAGGGATCTCCCCCTCCAGTAAGTGGCATAGCAGCCCCTTTGCGCCACTTTTGCCTTTAAAAGTGGTGAACCCCTTATGTTAATCCTCCAATACCAGGGGACAACTTTTTCCTAAGTCCTAAATATAGAAAATCCTTCACAGCTCAATGAGTTGATGTCATCTTAACTTTCTACTATCAATTCTAAGGGAAAAAACCATGTACATCTTATTTTTGTTTGTTTTCAGGCTTAGTCCTATCTTTGTTCGTTTTTTTACCATGTCAGGATTATATTTTAATAAGTAATAGATTCTAAGGAGCTTACTTTAAGCATTATTTATCCAGTTCTTTTCTCCATAATTAACTACAGCAATGAAACAATAGATCCCGCGATGCTTTCAAAAGCGTGTGTCCACTTAATGAACTTTTTGGAATAAGCAGATTCAACTAATGTTGCCACATTAAGAGTTATTTATTAACATTTAAAAATGCGTATGTTTTATCTTCTATAAAATTTGACTATAATAAATACATATCAACTTTATAATATTGCTGTTTCTTCGCTCCAATTTCTTTACTGTTTAAGTTCCACTGTTTTATTACTCTTTAAGCTTCAATTTCTTTGTAAATGAATGAATTATAACGTACCAAGAGGTAGTTGTAATGCTAGTAATACTATTCCTTTATCTGTGCCATAAAACATAGTAAATAAAGCGAGACACTCAACCCAATTTGATTAGATTTAAATAATGTTGATGAACGCATCTACGGGCATAGGCAAAATGCCTTTTTTTAGATTCACGAATTTTTCTATTGATTATATAGCAATTCAATAAGAGCCATCTATTTTGTCAACTGTTATCGTCTTCCAAAGAGTCAAAAAGCAATATAGTATATGTTTTTTGTAGTAGGTCAACAGTAAGTGGCTTATTGACGTCAAACAATACAGCCTAAATGTATTGTAAGGTATATTCAATTATGGTTAACATTTGCAGCAATTATAATTTTGAAGTCGCACCGTCCCCAAAACAAAGTTAATATTAACTTTGGGACTCTTATAAATACGAGTTTTTCTTTGCCAAATATATCTGATAGGTCAAGAACTCATTCAGATTCAATACTAGCTGTAAGGATACTTACTTATTCAAGTTAATGCTCTCTAAATTGTTCACATAATTGCCCTAGTTCTAAAAGTTGGTTGTCAAACAAGTACAATACATGGCCATATTCAAAGATTCAATTTCTAGTTTGTGCTTATTTTTATTCTATGAACTGTCCATTCTTTTTTGTGTAAATTAAATTAAAAAAAAGTTTTTTCAATTGAAAATTAGGACCAGGATTAAAACTAAAATAGAACAGGAATTATTCCATGAATAAGGGGGGTGAAACTTTGCTCTTTACCTTGCTCCTCGATACCTCGCTATTTATGATAGTTGTTTTTGGTCCTTTTAAAAGAGCTTTTTATCCTAATTACATACGCTTTGGGTTCCTAGCCGAGTGGATTGGCGCGCTATATTTAGGATCCCTTGTCCGAAAGGGTGAGGGTTCGAATCCTAGTCTATCCAATTATTTGGTTTGGGACGGAGTTTAGTGTGGCGTGATTCAGTAAGCTCAGTCAGAGTTGACCAAGCTCCAAATGGGTACCTGGAGAAATCTGGGGAAGGTAAACAGGAAAGGTGTGCGAAAGCCTAGGGTGGCTGGCTTTCATCCCCCCTTGCACTTTCTGGCTGAAAGGCCTTGAGACGGAGATCAGCACCGCCGGGATGGACCTTAAGGATCTAGTGCAGCATCCTTTATCTTAATTTACGTTACCCTTTGGGTTTCAGGAGTCGCTCTTAAAAAGTTGGGACAAATAGTCAAACTCACTTATATATGAAATAATTTCCCGTTGTTTTCAGTTTAGGGCTGCTCCTTACTTTTTTTTATTAAGTTTCTGATCATTTTTCAAATAATGCCGTTAAATCTGGTTTTCTCTTCATGAAAAATTCACTTCATTCACGGGAAACTTGTTCTTGAAAAGTTGTCTCATGTAAACTACCACCCCCCCCCCGTAAAATTCTCTCCAGACAATTATATCCTTTCTGAAAATCCCCCTTAAAATATTTTTGGACGATTCCCCTTGAAAAATTGTCCTAATAATGCTTTCATTTGAAAGACTTAATTTACTTAAAAATACTTTGTTTGGTGAAGCTTTAAGCAGGGATTCTAACCTTGAGAATGTTATAACAACCCAAAGCGAACCGTAGAAACAATTATAATACATCCAAGAAAGCTGCCTAAGACCCAAGGAACCGCCCAAGGAAACCACTGATTAGACCTAAGATGGAACCGGGGAGGAAAAAAAGCTTTAAGTTTGATGTCCTTCGTACTTTAAGATTAGATCAGATATAGCCCTTTGGTTCAGACATAGTCATCCACACTTTTATAATGTTAAACATTAAGGAATACATTTTTTTGGCATGAAAATGTGAAACAGAGGCAATGAGATTAAACACAATTTTACAACAGAGAGAAGCGGCTACAAAACGGTTATTGAGTTACTCTAACTTTCCCTGTCAATGGCACAAGACCTCAGTGTACTTTTGCGTTATCCCCCTCAATGAAATCCGTATAATATTATGGAAACATATGACGCAGTATTAAAACATTTTTGATTTAGGAACTTCGATAGAAAGATGGAAATAAATAGCGATAAGAAAAAAAATGTTTTATTTTGCTCATTAGTTAGAGTATTTAATTTTTTTATGACATTATACCATCTCAGAATGCGACAGTTCTTGCTGCTTCTCCTAGATTTTACTTTCTTAAATTTCAAATTAGTTTTATTTTACGTTAAAAAGAAATAAAATGATAATCTGGATTATGAGAATTTCTGTCTATACGCCCTTATGCCAAAATACATCTTAGTAGAAAAAAAAAACAATAAACAGAACCCTTTTAGATCGCTACTTTACTATTTAGTCTTTGTTGTCTATGGGTTACTTCAGAAACATTCTGCAAAATAAAATGTATATTTTGGGGAGAGAGGGTTTTGGTTTCCATTAATGCTCCCGTCTTTGCTTAAGTAAAAGTATATGAAAACATCAGTAGTTAATTTTTTTGAGATAGTTATAGATTCGTTGCTTGGGCTAAAGAGCAATAGAAAATTTGAGAATAATTATGATTACAAATGTTCTGGTAATTGATTCTCCTTCAAAACGAACCACAAATTTTATTGTTTAAAACATACGAATAACAAAAAGTCCTATTGGAAAAAACAAACTACCATAATTAGGTTAGAGGTTTGTAACCATGACCCTTTTCATTTACAGGACAATCCCTGTTCATTTATGTTTTGATGACCGTCGTTTATTTCATTCAAAAATCCACTCCGTTATATTGCATTCAGACTTTTACCTTATGCTATATTTAGTTTCTTATACTATTGAAGCGATTAATTAATTAATAACAATATTTTCAGGACATATTGATTCAGAAAGATCCTAGAAGATTACTGGAAAGAATGAATGAAGAACGAAATAATGCATAATAATGGCTGAAGGTTTTGAAGGATTGTAGTGAAATTTTATAAGTTGCACATTTTTTTAATAATGTCCTTTGCTTAGCAAAGGACTTTAAAGAAGCTGTGGCGTTTTTTTGGCCTTTTTATTATGTGTAAATCTCTATTTTAGTTTTGACTTATTAGGTTAAAGATGAACTTTCAAAACGGACAATCAAAGTAGGTAATTATAGGTTCAAAATAAATATATGTTTCATCTTAATAAAAGTAAATTCGTTCAATGGAATAGGTACGTTTCATGCTTTGTAAAAGATGCCATCTATAAGGGTTATTTTTCAAATATAAATACTTTTTTGGAACACATTCAGATTAGGAATCATAGGTTGAAACAAAGCAATTTAGTTCATATTTTTGCGTTTTAATTCTTGTCACATTGTGGGAATTAAAAAGAAAATATATTTTTGTATATCCCCAGTATTTAATAAAATTTACATCTGACAAAAAATTTGTTGCATTCACAAGAAATAGCCTTTTTATAAGGTAATGACGTTGGATGCCAAATTAAATGTTCGAAAATAGGTGTTCCAAAAAAAAACAGAATATTTTTTTTTTGTCACGTACTTAATTTCTCTTAATATTATTCCTTTAAATTAAAAATACATAGTTGTGACTTATTAGGCAAAGCAGACACAAATTGTATCGTAATATTACTACTCCAATCGATATTTTCCGACTTACAAATATTCTCCGCACAATTTTTCTATATTTTTGTATTAAATGAATAAATTATTTATGAAGAAAATGAACAAGCAAGGACATGCTCTTTGGATGAAATTAACTTTAGAAACTAGTTGATAACAGCAACAATTAGCTATAAATCAGCTAAAACAGTATAATGATTCGAACCTACTGTTTTTATGTTATAAAATACCAAATTGCTAAAGATAGCTTTAAAACAGCTGTGGCAAAGGATAAGCGAGGTTTTAGCTTCACAATTAAAATTTATAAATGACTCGTTTTTATTTTTATAAATGATTTTTCCATTTTATTAACTCTCAGAATAACAGAGCAAAACTTCTTTAACTAAGCTAGTACAAGAACTTCAACAATTGAAAACCATCTAAGATATTAAATGCCAAAAATGTGTTGAGAAGATTATAGTTGTAACGTTGAGAATTTGAGAATAATTACGATTACAAATGTTCTGATAATTGATTCTCCTCCAAACAAACCACGTATTTTATTGTTTAAAACCGATACGAATAACAAAAAGTCTTTATGGAAAAAACAAACTAGCATAAAAAACTTCGAGGTTTGTAACTATGACCCTTTTCATTTGCAGGACAATTCCGGTTCATTTATGTTTTGATAACCGTTGTTTATTTCATTCAAAAATCCACTTCGTTATATTCTATTCAGACTTTTACCTTATATTATATTTAGGTTTTTTTTTACTTTATTCAAACTTATGATGACAAATATTTTGGTTTTAAAGAAGCTTATTACTTCCACTTAAAAAACTCAGTTTTCCCCTTTTATATAATTTAATTATTTGAAAAAAACTACGTTTTCTAAAGAGTTAAAGAGGCTGAGTTACAAGGTTGAACCTTAAAACGTACAGGGACTAGGAGGCACAGTTGGGGGGCTGCCGCCCCCCAAACCCTCCGCTTTCGCAGCCTTTAAATAAAAAAAAGTTTTTTAAACTGAAAATAAGGAGCGACATTAAATTTTAAAACGAACAGAAATTATTCCGTATATGAAAGGGGCTGTGCCCTCCTCAACGCCTCGCTCTTTACGCTAAGGTTTGACGTTCTCACAACTTTTTTTTAAACAATAAAAACTTTAGCGTAAAGAGCGAGGCGTTGAGGAGGGCACAGCCCCTTTCATATACGGAATAATTTCTGTTCGTCAACAAATGAAACAAATGTCTTTTCACAAATGAAAAGACAACTTTTTTCAACTGAAAGTAAAGAGCAAGGTTTAAACTTAAAATGATCAGAAGTTTTTCCATTACAGTCGCATTCTCAATCCTCGCTCTTTACTCTAATTAAATAAAAAAAACAAGTTTTTTAAACTGAAAGTAAGGAGCGACATTAAAACTTTAAACGAACAGAAATTATTCCGTATATGAAAGGGGCTGTGCCCTCCTCAACGCCTCGCTCTTCACGCTAAAGTTTGACTTTCTCACAACTCTTTTTTTTAAACAATAAAAACTTTAGCGTAAAGAGCGAGGCGTTGAGGAGGGCACAGCCCCTTTCATATACGGAATAATTTCTGTTCGTTTTAAGTTTTAATGTCGCTCCTTACTTTCAGTTTAAAAAACTTGTTTTTTTTATTTAATTTCTGATCGTTTTTTAGTTAATGCAGCTTTTATTTTGGCTCGCCGGCATTGAATAAGTAAGCAAAATTTGCATAAAAAATTTACTTTTCTTTTGCTAAATGGCTCTCTAAATTTGGTTCTGACGTAATTTACAAATTAATTTACGTAACGAACTTCTATATTCGTATATTTTTCTTCTGGCAAAAAATACACAGTTGCAGATTTTTGCAGATATGAGCTTGAAACCTATGTTATAGGGTTTTCTGATACGCTGAATCTGACGGTGTGATTTTCATTAAAGTACCAAGGACACCAAAATGAAAACACATTTAGCCCTCTTAATCTATTTTAGGTCTATTCATACCTGAAAATCCGGGTTTCCTACGAGTTTTTGTTTAGCTGCTATTAGCATTTTTAGTTTGAATAAATTCGCAAAACAGTGTTGTCAATAATAAAACAACGATAAACTTCGGAGCTGAATAATATTAGCGAAAACTATTTCCTACGAATCCGACACTGTTTTTCATTTGTGGAAATTCAAATTTACAAAATCTGTTGATTGTTATATATATATTAGTGAAAATACATTTTGTGAAAAAATATGACCTCAAGTTCAGAAAGTGACTATTCTGATGTGTCAGAAAATATAAGCGCTAGATGGTATGCAAGATACCATTTCAGGATACTTGTTCCAGCTAGACCCCGACGCCGTGCCGGCAGGTCAACCAAACGCCGCCGACGAGAGGCTTGGCGCCACCGAAGTGTCGTAATGCCAACGGCGCGCTGCAGGCACGCCGCCGCCGACAGAGGCGGCGGCGTTCGGTCGATTTCAAATTAATTTTGCGGCAATTCTTTATTGCGTCAACCGCAAATTCGGAGCTTTTCCTTCTTGTGTGGTTTAGTATTTCGATTTTCCTGATTAGAAATCAAGCAGGGCTTGTACTATCCCCGAATTTTCGGGTATTTCCCCGAAAATCTATGCGTCACCCCGAAAAAAAATTTGGTTCCCCGAATCCCCGAAAACCACGCAATCACGGTGCCACCCCTGGCGATTTATCACCAGTGACTTTCCCTGCCAAATATTACTTGGCATACCATAATTCTTCACTACTCTCTTGTTCATTAATTTTCGTCTCTTTTGTTACTTTGCATAAAAAGAGACAGATGCAATTGCCAATATTGCAATATACACAGTTCTTCATATGTTGACAAAAAACAGGATCGTCTTTACGAAATGAGTTCAAATCATTTCGAATGCAGTTTCCCAATCGCTATTTCTTACATCGTTTGTAGTCAAGAATTTTATTTTCAAGTTGAATCCCAAAAAAAACCTTCTATTGTGACAAATTTAGCTATAGACTAAGCTATGTACAAGGTTTGGGAATTAAAGATTGAACTGGAAGTTACCTAAAACATATGATTCAAAAATAAATTGTAAATTATTGAATATAGGAGGGGGGATAGGGGGCTATCATTTTTAAATGATAATGCCTAATTTTTTTATTGAAAGCGGGGATGCCAAAAGGTTAATTTTTTTTTCATTTAAAATGGAGACAGAAGAAAATGATATCAAATTCCCTAGGAAACCATTGAAATATTTTGATAGACCCAAGGCCCCCCATTAGGACTTGTTCATTGTCTTGGGTATTTTGCGACTTCTCATAGGCTACTGGCCTAATTTGGCTTTTGTGTGTGCTCCCTTTTAATTGTATTCTTTGGATCTTATTGAATGCCACGGCAAATCTATGACTCAGTTTTCCAATAATTTGAGGTATATCTGAGTAATTTTGACATTTTTGTTGTTGTCTTTGTACCCCCTTACTCATACCCTCAATTTTTTTCAAGGAACACAAAGCTTTTTAACGTTATTTTGCATGTTTGTTTGAACCATATAGTGACCTAGTTAATTATTAAGTAACTTATTTTTCTAATGAAAGCTGAGACAGAATCCTATGAATGTGGTATCCAGAGGGGGGGGGGAGTATTACATTTAAATGATAATATCTCGAAATTTTTTTTATTGAAAGCAGGGATCCCAATTTTTTTTTCTAATTTAAAGCAGAGACGGTATTTTATCAAGGTGGTATCCAGAGAGGGGGGGGGAGTAGTGGGCTATAATATTTAAATCATAATACCTCGATTTTTTTTAAAGAAGGGGTGCCAATAAGTTAAATATTTTTGTTATTTAAAGCACAGACAGTATCCTATCAAGATAGTATAGAAGAGGGGGGGGGCATAGGGAGCTATTATATTTAAGTGATAGTACCTTGATAGTACCTGTTTTTAATACAAGATATCTTCTTAAGAATCCAAAGAGCACAAAAAAAAACAATCAATATCAAAGTCACCCATTTCAACTGTTTTAAATGTGATAGGCAAAGGGCATTATAAAAAAAATTAAGCTTCTAAGTTCAAAGCTATATTCAAAGTTTTCTGATTAGCATAATTTAATATTAAGATGGTCTGGCCTAAAAAATAAGACACACGTATAGTCAGAACTCCATTGCAAATCCATATATAGCTAAATTTATAAAGACTCCCCCCCCCTCCCTCCCGCCATAATGGTGAAAAATATACCCTGAATTATAAATCAACACCATATTTTTGGTATATAGCCTAGACTGCAGTTTTCAACAAAATTTAGCGTTTCAGCACAATTCAAAATAATGAGTATTTTTCATGCTCTTTTATAATTAAATAATCACTTTACAGGGACAATTAATTTTGAGCCATGAAGGGGCTAGAAGACTCAGAACAGCCCATAGAAACCTAGTAACCCTATGCTCAAAAATTTGCTTCTTTAAATAACTGGCTAAGGAGAAAAATAGGTCATATGTAGCTGACTAATGATTGAAGCTGACTTAGGCTATATATTTCCATATTAGGGGGGGGGGGTGGGGGGGGGGGGGGGGGGGGGGAGTAAAGCATAGGCTCGTGGTATCAACTTCAAAGTCTAATAACCATAATAATTTATTTATTATGAAGTAACTAAGCAAGAGTCTTTTATTCAGGCTCATCACTAAACAAAATATAACCCAGTTGTGCTGATGATCTGTATCTGGTAATTTTGTCAGTGATTCCAATCCTCAAAATGTAAATGGGGCAAAAATAACCAGTTAGCCATGATAAAATAAAAAGTAGCAAAATAGAAATAAGAAGGTATTTTTCAAAGTCTAACTGAGGCAACTGCTCCCCCCTCACATAATTGGCACCCCAAAATTATGTGGCCTAATGCTGAATTAGAATAAACAGTGTACAATGGCAAGTACAAACAATACAATAATATATTGTATATGATTCATAATACAATAATATATATTACATAATAACAATGACAGATAATGATCTAATAGTATTGATTTATTTAATCAACATTTGTCATTCAGAGAAGCCATGACTCTCTAATTTTGTTCTTAATATAATTCCTGTTTTGTTCCACTAAATTTTTTTTGGTACTGTTCTAATATATGGGCAACATGCAAGAATGCAACTTGAGAAAAGCCAAGAACAGATAACATTACCCAGTAATTTCCTATCTTATGCTCTATAAACAAGGGGTTTCTCACTCCAGGAACTATATTCAAGCTTTAGTTTTTTGGGGTTTAGGAGGAAAAAAGGTACCTAGGTTAGTTTAAGTTATGTATTTATTATATGCTATGCTTTACCCCCACCCTCCTAATGTGCAAATATACAGCCAAAATTTTTTTCTAAACTATTATATTTTTATCCTATTTTGTTTTATTTCACTAACATTAACCAAACTTCACTTCTCGCATGTTCCCCAGATATTAGAACAGTACCTTTTTTTCCTGCATTGCTTTAGTATAACAGTGTGACATCCTTTTCACTAATACATACCCATAATTTTTTGAACGCCTATAGGATATATGTTCTGAAAATTCAATTGATTATTATTATTGTTGCTGGTCTGCCTGTGAGTATTTGATGTTCATATGTTAGTCCTAAAACTCAGCTGCCCTTGCCTGAGACTATAGGCAGGCAGACCTTATGTCACTTGTTCACCTGCAAATCCAGGCAACTTGTTGGGTCAACTAATTTTGAATGAATTTTGTGTTAGTGTAACTGTCTGAGCTTATAAACTGGGTTGCCTGTCTAAGACTTTAGGCAGGTAGACCCTATGCCACTTGTTTGCACATAAGGCCAGGCAACTTTTCAGTCAACCAATTTTCAATTAATTCTGTTTTAGTGTAACTGTCTTGGCTTATAGATTGGGTTTTCTGACTGAGGACTGCAAGTCCAGGTGACTTAGTGGTCATGTTAATCCTAAAACTTGGTCAAAATGCCTTAGACTCTGGGCGGACAGGCCTACTTGGAAAGTCTACTTGAATTACAATAGAGATGACTAAGATTTTTGGGCTGACTCACAACAGACAATGTCTATGGAACTTGCTGATGAAGAAGCATCCTAAGCCTAATTTTCCTGGCCACATAAATTCTCAAGGTTGACTAAGTTTTAGGATTGATATGTGACCACCAAGTTGCCTGAACTGCAATTGGAACTATGAAAAGCCATCTGTATGACTTTGATGTTTTCTCTATGTATCAGTGGGGTAATGTAATTTCTTTTGTATGACATTTTAGCGGATCATATATTAAATAAGAAAACCAAAAAGCATTCTGTATAACTTTATTCATGTTTCTCTATAATAATTTGATGTTTAAAAAGTCATAGAGAAGACTTTATATCATTCTCCATGTTTAAAGGAAACACAATAGGCTATTGCCTATTGTTTTGATTTTATAGTGCTTTGTATATAAGAGTAAATGACAATATTTGTTGCTTAGAGTATAAAGAACCAATGACTTTAATAGGCCTAGTCAAACAGTGCTCACCCAAGTAGGCTAATTTGTATTTCTAATATAAAAAGAATAAAAGGTATATACTACTATTATATAGTAACTATGAGGTAGATTTATATCAAAATATTCAAGCAAATCACACAGCCTACTAGGTGTCTTACCTTAGCCTAGTACATAAGGTAGGCTATCAGTGGAAGCTACCAATAGGGTAGCCTATATATTGATACTTTCTTTTAGAATCATTAATGTTTACCTTTACACTGCTTCATGGTTAAAAGATCCTGGAATGCCAAAAATCCTAGTAACATCAAGACTAGGCCTAGTCTAGCCAAGCTCTTTTCAAGAAGCATTCCTTAAAAGTATTTTTCAAAGAAAAGAGCTTTGCTGAACTAGGTTCCGATTTCTGTTTTACCAGAACATACAAGAAAACAACACTTTCTAAGGCTATATGCTGATTTATTTTTTTTGGTCATTTTCTGCTGTTTAACAGCACACGTTCTTTATTTTTGAAATTGGCCACGAACTTGCGTATTGGAATACATTATGTGAACAGGCGATCTTTCTCCTTAAAAAATGAATTATCGGTTTTTCACACTAATTTAAGACGTATATGGCTGTGTAAGTTTGCAATTGACCAATTTAATGAATTAGTTTTCATTTTAGGTGTCCTTGGTACTTTAAATTTTTTTCACTTTTAGGGGATGTTTCCCCCCTCTTTAAAAAATCAGGTAAATTTTCTCAGGCTCGTAGTCTTTGATGAGTAATACTAAACTTAATAAAATTCATATATTTAGAATCAGCATTATAAGCCCATTCTTTTGATACATTTATTGACATCAAAGTTCCGTTTTTAAAAGTTTCGATTACTATTGAGCCGTATCGCTTGTTTTTTTTTATTGTTTTTTTTTTGTTATTACGTATATGATGGGGTTCTCCCCTTAGTCAATACCACGCTCTTTACGTTAAAAGTTAAAAAAAATTTAATTCACAAACCCCTGAATCACAAAGGCCGTTTAATTAGAATAGATAGCCCCGCCTCCAGCCCCCCCCCCCACCAGAAAAAAATTCATCCTGAAAATGTCTGTATACTTCCCAATAACCAATACAATATGTAAGCAATGGGCAAAGTTCATAACTTGCAGCCCTTCCCCTGGGAACTGTGGGGGATTAAGTCATCGTAAAAGACATATTTATTAGATTTTCGACTATGCTGGACAAAATGGCTATCTCAAAATTTTAATTGGGTGACTTTGAGAAAAAAATGAGCGTGGGAGGGGGCCTAGCTGCCCTCCCATTTTTTTTGGTCACTTAAAAAGGGGACTAGAACTTTTAATTTCCATTCCAATGAGCTCTCTTACGATATTCTAGGACCACTGGGTCAATACGTTTACCCCTGGGAAAAAAAACAAATAAACACGCACCCGTGATCTTTCTTCTGGCAAAAAATGCAAAATTCCACATTTTTGTAGATAGGAGCTTGAAACCTCTACAGTAGGGTTTTCTGATACGCTAAATATGATGGTGTGAATTTCATTAAGGTTCAATTACTTTTAGGGGGTCTTTCCCCCTTTTTTCGAAAACCAGCCAAATTTTCTCAGGCGCGTAACTTTTGATGAGTAATATTAAACTTGATGAAACTTATATATTTGAAATCAGAATTAAAATCTGATTCTTTTGATGTATCTATTGGTACCAAATTCCGTTTTTTAGAGTTTCGGTTACCATTGAGCCGGGTCGCTCCTTACTTACAGTTCGTTACCACGAACTGTTTGAAAAGCAAGTTATTTAAAAATACTTCAAATTCAACAGCCCTTGTGTTCTATGACTCATTCCTAAAGGAACGAGTCATAGAACGATAACAAAAACTGACTAGCTTAAAGAGCAAGGGTTGAGAAAGGAGCCGCTCCACTCATATTTAAAATGGCTCTTGTTTCTCTTAAGCTTAAAACTTGGTTTTATAAATGGAATTTCTGATTGTTTTTCAAATTTTGACAAGAAATCCTTTCCTGCTTTCTGTGTAAAATTTGGCTCAGAAATTTCCCTGAATCTTACCATGAAAAATTATTCCCCCGGAAGGGCTTTATACCACTCAAGGACCCCCTTCCCACCAAAAAATACCACTTCCCATTATAATTTTTTTCCTATTCTGCAATGAGAAATACTATATGTGAACGGTGGGCAAACTGCGTAACTTGTAGTTCCTTCTTCTTGGACTATAAGGGATCATTTCCTCCCCAAAGATAAATTATTGGACCTTTCTACTGTTTAAATCAAATTAATAATGCCAAATTTTGATATGTCATTATATGGGTAAAAAGAGGCGTGGAACAATTGCTAGCTACCCTCCAATCTTTGGTTATTCTCAAAGGTCAGTAATATTTGTGATTCACGATCAAATAAGCCCTCTTCTAATCTTCTAGGTTTGGTTTGCTACAATTGGGCATGGGGAACGAAACATATAAAACCGTATCTCTTCAAGGAAAAAGTACAAAATTCAAGATTTTAGATAGAAAATAGGAGTTAAAACTTCTACACTTAGGCTCTCTAATCAGAAAATAATAAAATGAAAAATAAAATCAAAACAGGTGAGAAAACAAGGATTTTGTCAGCCAGTGGCAAACCATGATGACGAAGAAACAAGCAAATATTTCTACAAGGACCTCCCTCAAGCTGTCCTCAGTGCTAAACAAAAAAGAAAGAAGAAAAAAAACAACGAAAATTTAACCTTTCGAAGTTTACCCGACAACGACAAAACAGACACTCAAAGTGTCTATGGATTTGACAGTGGAAGAAGACACAACCATGTATTTTATAAAATAATCTCTTATTTAAAATAAAGTATTTATCGATTCAACGTTTCTTGTAATTTTTTTTCTATATGAATGAATACTAGATAGGAATGACACAAAAGGCTAAGTAGAAACAGAGTTGAAGGTATAGAGTGAAAGGATATAAGGATAAAACAATAGCTCCAGAGGGAGCTATTTAGAGGGTTAGAATCACCCTTTTCCAGTGAACATGGCCATTTAAATCCGTTTTAACAAGAGTCCCACTTGATATGAAACCAGTGATAAACAAAATTTCTTATTTGAACGAAAACCATCAAAAATTTTTAACTAAATGTTTTATACAATCTCCTTCCAAAAAATATAATTTATACATAAAGGAAACAAATATATTTACAAATAAAATGTCTACTTTTATTTTTGTACATTCTACACCTTAGAAGTAGGTATTTATAAATCCTAAGTTGAAAAGACATCCATTTTTTAAAAAGGGGTTTATCTCTCACTGCCATCTTTATTTCAAAGTACTTACTCTACCACTGAATTCCAGCAAACCCTTAATTATTCAGTGCAAATGAACTTTTGCCATTGGTTTCATATTAGCTTATAGAACAAAAACCAGTTTTTTGACATGATGCCTATACGTGCCACATTTCGATAGAGTCGTTTTTGGTTTAGAATTGGCATGTCATCACCTTCGTATTAGCTTAAGAAACAAAACAAGTCTTGTGACGTCAGCTCTTAAACATGCCCCTTTTCGACAAGAATTCATTTTTGTTTCTATGCGGCCATGCCACACAAAAACCTGTTTCAAACATGCCACAAAGCGGCTGATCCTGTTTTCGACCGACCCGGTTATGAACATTGCTCTGACTATAAATTCTTGAATGAGACTCACCTCTGGTATCCTCTTGGCTCAGCATTTTCAATTTGGGAACAGAACAATAAATTGGAAAATGGTCAGAAAGATCAGAGAAAATAATACCAGAGGAAAATTTAATATCATTTTTAGAAGACATAAAAATGTTGTCAATCAGAGTTGCAGAAGATCTGACTGGATCAACACGAGTAGGAAAGAAAATGCAAGGAAGAAGGCCAGAAAAAGAAATAGATTCAAAAAAAACGGCCAGACTCATTATCACACCCAATTTTCAATAGATTACAGTTAAAGTCTCCAAGCATAAAAACATTTCTTGAAGCAAGCTTATCGACTGAGTACATTTCATCAATTAATTCAGAAAATTTCGCAATTGGGAAAGGTGGAGGCTTATAAAATAAACAAATAGTGTCACAACTTACTGTATCACATGACAGGTCAACAATCAAAGCATACACACATCTATTATTTATGACTGGATCAAAAATCTTCTCAAGATCTGTACGTCTCACAACATTAAGATTACCTCTGACAAAAGGGATATACCACCAGAGCACTTAGTTAGAGATCTAGTTGAGTGGTATGCAGTAAAACCTGGTATGTCATACACAGACATATCCTCACCTGAAGACAGCCAGGTCTCTGTGAGACCTACTACATCATTAGGGCAGTTGATACCACCAATATATTGCAGAAGATTATCCCATTTGTACCTTAAACCTTGCACATTCAAAGTAAACACATTAAAGTTTTTAACAGAAGACATTGAGGGCAGCACTTTTTCAAAGTAATGTTGATAAGAATGGTAACAACAATCAGACTGATGAAGAGATTTTAACAAAGGATAATTTTCACTATCATCACTAGAAACAAAAGGTGAAAATTTTAAGAGAAGAACAGTATGGTTTTAGCGTAGACTAAATTTCCTCTCTTAGACTAAGAATTTTGAAGTGCCTGAGTCATCAAACGCCTTAGCCCTCACTTTTATAGATTATGAGCATGCGTTTGACTTAGCTGATTGAAGAGCTTTAGTGAAGGTTCTGTCCTTGTAAAGTATAGCAAATAAATACACTAAAGTAATTATAGTTATGCATGAGAATAATATTGTTGCGGTTAAAGTAGTAATTAAGGTTAGAGACTGGCTTCGTATTGACTCAGGAGTTAAGCAGCGTTGTGTTCTATCCCTGTTTATATGAATTAAATAAAAAAACAAGTTTTTTTTTAACTGAAAGTAAGGAACGACGTTAAAACTTAAAACGAACAGAAATTATTCCGTATATGAAAGGGGCTATCCCCTTTTCAACGCCTCGCTCTTTACGCTAAAGTTTTTTATTGTTTAACAAAATTAAGAGTTGTGAGAAAGTCAAACTTTAGCGCAAAGAGCGGGGCGTTGAGGAGGGGACAGCCCCTCTAAGCTCTAAGCTCTAACCTTTTTTTTTATTTAATTTTTGAACATTTTTGAATTGATGCAGGTTTTTATTTTGGCTCACCGTACATGAATAATTAAAACAAAATTTGCATATTAATTTTACTTTTATTTGGTTAAATGGCTTTCTCGAAACGTGTTTAATTTTATTTACGAACGTTTTTGTTAGTAATAAATATACGTAACTTACGAATTAACTTACGTAACTATCTTATATATTCATATATTTTTAATACGTATATTAGGGAGCTCGCCTACTAGTCAATACCTCGCTCTTTAAGCTAAAGTTCGAATTTTGTTCCAATTTTTTAAAAATGACCTTTTAATCACAAAGGCCGTTATTTAGAATAAATAGCTCTTATGAAAGTACTAAAAAATCTTTGGCTTAAAGAGCGAGGTACTGACTAGGAGGTGAACCCAATCAAACACGTAATATTTTCTGTTCGTTTTAAGTTTTGATGTTACTCCTTATTTTCAGTTAGAAAACTTGTTTTTTTATATTCAATTTCTGATCTTTTTTTAAATAATGCTGGGAAATCCGACGTCCCCTTCATAGCAATGTCTCTTTCCCCATGAAAACTTCCTTCATGGAAAGATCCTCCCAAATAAGCCCAAAACCACCCACCCCCCTACTACCAGAAGAAATCCCCCCTGAAAACGTCTGTATACTTCCTAATAACCAACACTATATGTTAAAATTGGGCAAAGTTCATAACTTTCAGCCCTCCCCCCGGGGACTTCGGGGGATTAAGTCATCGTAAAAGACATATTTATCATATTTTCAACCATGCTGAACATGCCCTCCATTTTTTTTGGTCACTTAAAAAGGGCACTAGAACTTTTAATTTCCGATCCAATTAGTCCTCCCACGATATTCTAGGACCACTTGGTCGATACGATCACCCCTGGAAAAAAAACAAATAAACACGCATCCGTGATCTTTCTTCTGGGAAAAAATGCAAAATTCCACATTTTTGTAGATAGGAGCTTGAAACCTCTACAGTAGGGTTCTCTTATACGCTGAATATATTGGTGTGATTTTCATCAAGGTTCTATAGCTTTTAGGGGGTCTTTCCCCCTTTTTTCGAAAATCAGCCAAATTTTCTCAGGCGCGTAACTTTTGATGGGTAGGACTAAACTTGATGAAAGTTATGTATTTGAAATCAGCATTAAAATTTGATTCTGTTGATGTATCTATTGGTATCAAAAACCCGTTTTCTAGAGTTTCGGTTACCATTGAGCCGGGTCGCTCCTTACTTACAGTTCGTTACCACGAACTGTTTGATTATTTTGGAATAAGTGAAGGTGAAGAGCTGATGTTGGGTACCGAGAAGATTGATCAAGTAGACAGCTTCCCTTAGCTCAACATTACTATTAGTGAAGGCGTTCGGTGCAGTGAAGATGTTAATAGTAGAATAGTCAAGGTCCAGGGTATTTTTTTTACAGTTGAAAAAAGTTTGGATGAATAGGAAGATAAGTCTGCGAACCGAGATTAGGATTTTGGAAGCTACAGTGATGACAGTGATCATGTATGGTTTTGAATCATGGGCGCTTCGAAAAACAAAAGAGGAGTTGCTAGATGTTTTTCTGAAAAAATGGCTACGGATTATTTCGGATACCCAACTGACTTACCGAATCTATTCCACTTTCTAGGGCTATAATAAGAGATAGAATAAAATTGTTAGGACAAGTTCTACGGATTAAAGATGACAGTTGACCAAAAATAATCTTTGTCGGCCAACCACCAAAGGCCAAACGAAATGCAGGTTATCCCCGAATGGGGCGGGAAGATTTCGTAAGGAAAGATTTAAGGAAATAGAAATTTCTTGAGAGGGTGTAAAGAGCGAGGCTTGAATAGACTGGGATAGAGGACAAGCGTTTGTAGCTGTGTTGGACTAAAACGGCTAGATTTTGCAGCTAGCTATAAGTAATAGCAGTAGTTGAAGTAAATTTAAGCTCTTTTGTCTACATACCCTGAGATTTTCAAAACGCTTGGAGAAAAAGTGAGAAGATGATTTTAAAAAGGCCAATTATGGAGCGTCACAAATGAAACAACACAAGTTTTTCTTCAAAATTTGTTGTTCTCTTGTTTTGAACAACCACGAGATTTTGTTGCTACTTTCAATATGAAATTTATTAAAGAAATCATATGTGGTTTGTTTTGGAGTTATGAGCCTGTAACAACGTCCTAAAAGAGGTGCTGAAAACCTTTAAGGCTTTTGTAGTACCTTATTGAATATCTTAAATAAACTTCATGTTGAAAAATGGTAAATAATTTTGTCAAAACCCTATAGGTTAAAACCATATTAACTATAAAGTGCAAATTCGGGTCGTTTCGGCTTATGATAACCATTTTTCAGGAAAAAATCCTATTTTAACTGCGAATTATATCCGTTTTCCCCAGGTAATTGTTAACCAATCTTACCTCGTTGTTGCGCCCGGTCAGTCAACATTTGTGACTATTTTCATATTCATTTAAGACTTAGTCTGTTTCTGCAGTGATTGCATCTGTGGCTTGGACTCGGCTCTTTGTTGCACATATTCAGGACTCAAATTATTCGGGGCTCATATTTAGGACTCAGACTCGCACTATGCCCTGATATTCTGCAATTTTTATCTTGCGCTGCTGTATTCCTAGTAAATTTTGTTTCTATCAACGATTTGGCCTAGCGAAAACTCCTTTCGTAGCAATGTTAACTGAACATAACCAAAATGCATTCGAGAAGAACAGAAGAATCCCTCACTTTTGATAGCAAACCTACATAAACAAAACAAATAATGGAAATAGTGGGGGTTAAAGTATCAATATTGAATGATGATGGATCTTCATACACTAAATATAATCATGAAGTAAAACTAATACTTGGATATGATCCACATGGCTTAAGCATTACAGTGAAATCAAGTAAGTTTCTTAGGCTTTGAGACTGGCCATACAACTTATTAGGCTAGTATACCTTTCTCAGCGTTATAAATGCTGTTATTACTTGATGATTAAAGGACATCCACCACATGGCTAATATGGGAGTAAAGTTCATTTGTGATGCAAATGGATGTTAGGCCTATATTTAGATTGAGGATGCAATTCTGGTAAATTTCTACCAAATCATATTATTGAGTTAGCCTAGGAATAAAGTGAATGCACCATTCAATGCGTTTTTGTGCTGATTATGAATATAATAATCATTTCTATCAGAAATGAATTTCATCCCCCCCCCCCTATATAGCCTATGCCAATTCAGGGTTAGGTTAGGTTGTAGAAATATGGGTTAATTAAAAACATCTTATAATTAAAACTATAATTAAAAACATCAACCTTGTTCTTACTATCATTAAATGATAGTAGATCAATATCTGCATAAACCTTCACAAGGGCTGAAAAATTTTTCTATTGCATCAAAAGAGCAACTTATATTTAAAGTATTGTTTGCATAATTCAAAATTGATACATAAGTACCTAAATTACATTAATCTTGGCTATATTGTTCTTTGGGCCATAATTACACTATTATTATTAAGAGATGGTGAATAGATAGCTCTGTTAACATTCCTTTCTTGGAGGAAAAACAACCCTAAAATTTTTTCTACATGACATGAAATTTTTTTTTTTAATCTTCAGTTTCCCATTCAAATTAAAGAGAGGTGGCATAATAGCCTTATCAAGGCCATGATTAGCTAAGCAAAAGTGACTGAACACTAGAGTTAAGGGCCCTTTCAACATCTAAAGCTGCAGCTGACATCACATCACAAATACTGCCAGACTCAAGCAAAATACTTCACACTAGGTGGTGCTACTTAAATTAAATGTCTCACATCATAGTTCAAAATTGACACATCAGCCCCTAGATATATTAAACTTGAATGTATTACTCTTTGGGCTGTAATAACCTTATTTCTTATAAAGGAAGTGAAGAGATAGTTCCTAGTGAATGACCTGTCTTGCAGGAATAAGAGTCATATAAATTTTTGTTTGATGTGGCATTGAGACTTTAACTTTGAATCTCTTGTACAAATTACAGAAAGGTATGATAACAGACTTATAAAGGCCTTTATATAACTGCTATGTAACAGCTGGTTATTTATGCCAGAATCAGATGTCCATCTAATATATAAAGCTGTAGCAATCATTAATCATCAGACAAGCAAAATACTACACAATACATGGTGCATATGTTCTCTGCTACTGCTGTTGGTAATTGTTTCAGGCTGGATAGTTCCAGTCAGCATCATATATAATTAGAATTTTTTTTCTTCATCAACTGCTCATGCTACAGGGTGATTCAGGACACACAAGGGAAGCCAAGAAGCATCTCTATAACCTGTATTTTTATCAGAAATTTATTTTGTAATTTGATATTTGTTTGGTAGTTCTAATGTTAACATCCTTTTTATAAAATAACCCTCTGCAAGTGATGCTGGCATAGCCCCTTAATACAATTAATTTAAAAAAAAAGTTTTTCTGAGGGAAGTAAAAAGCAAAGTTGAAACTTAAAACAGACAAAAGTTATACTTGACAGCCTATCTAATATATATCAATAAAACTAGTACAAATAAACCAACTAATTATGTTTCCCTATGCTTTTAGGATTATTGAAAACTAGCACTTTACTGAAAACATAAAAATCAAATATAAAAAACAGGAATATTGATTTGGAAGTCAAAAGTGAGTATTTAGCCTGACAACAATAAACAAATCTATAAAGCTTTTCAAAGTCTTACATCAGTTCTGACATCAGTAACTTTCAGTATATAATTAGAATCATCTTAAAAACATAAGTGTAAATTACATATTTTTTAATTACCATGAAGTAATTGAACAGCATACAGAAATAATGGATTGATTTATTAGGTAGCATTTTTGTCTTGTCAGCTATAATACCAATAGTGAGTAATATATAATCTTAAATTGTAAGAAATATGCTTTAGTATTACTTGAAATGAAGATCAAATACGACATAATATAAACTCTGGAAATTGGATTATTTCTCTCTGTACAGTAGTGAATTTCAAGTTATGATATAAATTCTAAGGCTAGTCTATAGTCCTAGTACTATCAAGATGGCTTTACTTCAAAGTTGTCTACAAACTAATCATGACATGTCCTTTTCAGAACCAAAACGAGAGCCAGTCATGGAACTGAGCCTTTGTGCACAAGTGATACCAAATTAAACCTAAAAAATAAAGCAATAATCCTAAATTTGATTGTTGCCTTATCTTAAAAGGGATTGATAATATTTTTATTCTGTAAAAAGGATCCTTAATTGGTTTGCTTTTACTGTAGAAAAACTCCTAGATTATTTTGTGTTTTCAGTAAATTGCTAGTTTCTGTTTAAAATGGAAAAAGTGCATTTTCTAATGAAATGTCCAAAAAAGTGTTTTTCAAAACCTAGGCAGGAGCAAAAAACTAAGGGGGAAAGGACATCCCTTCCCGTCAATTACCACTGTTAGAACTAGCACACAGGCTTCATTGCAGAGTGAAGTTTGAAGGTTCAATTCAAAAATGTTGATCATTCAAGCTTAATTTTTGGTAGATTTTTAGTTGAAAAGTTTTAAGTCTTAGTGAGTTTGTTTTTGCAATAATCTTTTACTTCTAAGATGAGTAGGCAATTTATGAAACTTATTAAGAGGGTCTGGAGGGGGAGTATATGTGAGGGGTTCTTATAAACCTCCAGTTAAGGGCTTTGGAGAATACTTATTGCAATGGTACTGTTTATACTGCCAAACTCTTCCACTTAAGAAGGTGCACCAAAAGCATGGGCGCCCATAAGGGGGGGGGGGGGGTGCAAGCCCCCCCCTGGCTGAATGACGGTGTCATATATTTTTATTAATTTAAAAAAACTTCCCACTAAATAAGTTTTCAAAGAAAAGTAAAGAGCTCTATTAAGCCAAAAATTGGCAGAAATAAAGTCAAATAATCTTCCAAGCGTAAAACTACCACAAATCACTATCAACAATTAAATGAAACTCAAAACGAACAGAAATTATAATAAATAGCCGAGTCAAACTCAATACGAGCAAAAATTAACATTACTAGGGCTGACAACCCCCATGCCTTCTCAAGACCAGAACATAACTTAGGCTTTACTGAAAAAAAAAAATGACTGGATTGTCAGTTTAATTTACCTATACTGATATTTATTCCTTAAAATAAAAAATGGGTAAAAAAGTGAGTAAAAAAAGGTTTTTACCTATTAAAGTAAAAAAAAGTGAAAACATTTAAACATGTTTTGTTTTCAGTAAAGCACAAATTATGTTCTGGTCTTGAGAAGGCATGGGGGTTATCAGCCCTACTACTCTTTAATTTTTGCTTGTTTCGAGTTTGACTCCGCTATTTATTCTAATTTCTGTTCATTTTGAGTTTCATTTATTTATTGATAGTGATTTGTGGTAGTTTTATGCTTGGATGATTACTTGACTTCATTTCTGTCCATTTTTGGATTAATGGAGCAAGTAATTTTCATGAAAGAAATATAATATTTTATAACTTTTTGGTTTTCAAGGAGGCACACTTGTGCCTCTATAAAGAGGCAACCCACCACAATGTTAAGCGATTTCAGGTCCTAGAGGTCGCAGAGAGACGGCAGTAATCGCATTTTGTAGCCCAAGCTCAAACTAAGAAACTTGCAAAATTTCATCCTCCTCTGACTTTATCTTCATGGGGTAAACTGGGCCGGAAGTTTCGACCCTCCCACCACAGCCCCCCTTTAATGTTGTCCGATTGGCTGAAATTTAGAGGTTAAGCTTTCCTAGGGCCCGGGAGCTTATCCTCGAAATTTCAGCTCAATCCGATCACTCCTTCCCTGTTTTCAAAAAACCAAATATAGCCACTTAAAATTCATCATCATCATTTTTTTTTTCTTATCCACGCCTACAGGCCACAGTTGGCAACTGATCTGGGTGAATGAGGACTCATTCAAAGCAGAATTTGACCTGTTAGGGCCTTTTGATATTTTCAGACCAAAAAAATTATCCCCCGAATTTACATTTACAAAAAACCTTGTTTTCCTATAATAGCCCATGTTAATTTTTCCCACCACAACCCCCCTTTAACGTTGTCTGATCGGGCTGAAATTTAGAGGATAAGCTTTCCTGGGGCCTGGGAGCTTATCCTCGAAATTTCAGCTCAATCTGATCACTCCTTCCCTGTTTTCCAAAAACCAAATATCAAGTTTTGGGGAATTTGCTTTGCAAAAATAGATTCCATTTACTAAAAAACAATTACAATTGTGTCTCATTAGTCCAGCGGTTGATACTTCAGACTGTCAGGCGGAAAACCTGGGTTTGATTCACCGTCAGGGCAAATTTTTTTGTATACTGAATTTAAACTTTAAAAAAGAAACTCAGTTTCTTTTTTAAATTATTTGAAAAAAATTACGTTTTCTAAAGAGTTAAAGAGGCTGAGTTACAAGTTTGACCCTTAAAACGTACAGGGATTAGGAGGCACAGTTGGGGGGCTGTTAAAGAGGCTGAGTCACAAGTTCGAACCTTAAAACGTACAGGGATTAGGAGGCGCCCTGTACGACGTGATTTGAGTATTCAGGAATTAAAAGCCTTAACACAAGAATGTTGAAGAGGGGGGGGGGGGGGGTTTGGGGGGCGGCAGCCCCCCAACTTTAACTCCTGACACAATCAGCTAACAGTTAGTCAAGCAATAATAAGTAATAAACTGTACAAAAACGTGCAGAAATTATTTGAAAAAAACTATGTTTTCTAAAGAGTTAAAGAGGCTGAGTTACAAGGTCGAACCTTAAAACGTACAGGGATTAGGAGGCACGGTTGGGGGGCTGCCGCCCCCCAAACCCCCCACTTTCGCAGCCTTTAAATAAAAAAAAAAGTTTTTTAAACTGAAAGTAAGGAGCGACATTAAATCTTAAAACGAACAGAAATTATTCCGTATATGAAAGGGGCTGTGCCCTCCTCAACGCCTCGCTCTTTACGCTAAAGTTTGACTTTCTCACAACTCTTTTTTTTAAACAATAAAAACTTTAGCGTAAAGAGCGAGGCGTTGAGGAGGGCACAGCCCCTTTCATATACGGAATAATTTCTGTTTGTTCTAAGATTTAATGTCGCTCCTTACTTTCAGTTTAAAAAACTTTTTTTTTTATTTAAAGGCTGCGAAAGCAGGGGGTTTGGGGGGCGGCAGCCCCCCAACTGTGCCTCCTAATCCCTGTACGTTTTAAGGTTCGACCTTGTAACTCAGCCTCTTTAACTCTTTAGAAAACATAGTTTTTTTCAAATAATTTTTCTATAAGAATCCATAGTTTGGCATAATTTTGGGGTTTGACATGCCCAATATCCCTAAAGACATAGTTGCTGGACTGTTCTACTATGCTGAACATAATAGTTGTTTCAAAATTTTCACTATATGTGTTTAGGAAATAAATCGGCTTGAGAGATGTGCTGATTACCCTCCAATCTCTTTTTACTCTTAGAAAGGACCCTAGAACTTTTAATTTTGAATCGAATTAGTTCTTTGAATGCTTCGATGATATTTCTAGTTATAATAGAGTGGTGCTGCCTAGGATATTGCTATGATATGCCTTTTGAAAACCTGCATGTATACAGTTTTTTTGTTTAATTGGAACACCGCCTAAACGCTTCCTAGAAGTTTCACCTTAATACTACTCTAAGCCTTGTTAGTTATAGTAAATAGTTATAGTACTAAAAGTATACACATAGTGCCTTCTGGCTAGTTCAAAATCCCCCCCCCAACTTATTCTTAAAGATCAAACTTAATAATATAAATTGTTCTTGTGATATTGCTTTGTCACCTTTTTGAAAGTTTACATGCTCATAGTTTGCTTTGATTTAATTCAACGTCCACCTAAATATTTCTTATATTTGATTACTGAAGACGTTGTTATATTCTCTTTGGACTTTTGGCTACAAAATGACTGTCTCACAATTTTGATTGAATGTGTTTGGGGAAAAGAGGATTTCAGGGAGAGGGGGTCCATTTTCTCTCCCTCATGCTTGACTCTTAAAATGGAACTAGAACTATGTATTTTCAATCAAATGAGCCTTCTCTAAAGTTCACAAGACTGCCTCTTCATAATAATCATGTTATGAGATCTTTGGACTATTTTTGAACAAATGGCCATCTTAAAATTTCTATCAGATGCGCTTCTGGAAAATACGACGTGTGTATGTGTGTGTGTGGGGGGGGGGGGCTGGGGCTATTTGCCTTCTGATCACTTTGAATCTTAAAAAGAGCACTATAACTTCTGATTTCCAACCCAATGAGCACTCTTTGAAGTTTATACGACCACCATTTCTATAAAAAACAAAAACAAAACGTTATATGCCCCCAGGGCGTAACTTACAACCCTTGACCTGAGGGCTGTATGGGGAGGGGGATTTATCCTCAAAGACATAATTTCTGGACCTATCAACTACACTGAACAAAATGGCTATCTCAAAAATTATGATTGAATGTGTTTGGTGAAATGATTGGTGTATGTGGGGGGGGGGGGGCTGCATGACCTCCAATCACTTTTGGCTGTTTAAAAGGCCAGTAGAACTTCTCATTACCAATCAAATGAGCCTTCTGTGAGGTTTATACGACCACCCTTCCTTAAAAAAACCTTACATCCCCACAGGGCATAACTTACAACCCTTGCTCTGAGGGGAGGGGGGGGGTTGTTATTCTCAAAGTCATAATGTCCGGACCTTAAAACTACACTGAACGAAATGGCTATCTCAAAATTTTGATTGGATGTGTTTTGGAGAGTGATTGACGTGGGGGTGGGGGAGCTGGTTGCCCTACGTGAGCTCTTTTGAAGTTCCTAAGACATTTCTTTCTATAAGAAGTGCCCTGGTCCAAAAAGAAGAATATATTGTGCCCACATTGCTCTTTACTTAGGTAGCGCTAGTGCTGCCTATTATAATTTGTCTTCAGATTTTAATTATACAGCCCTGGAAGTGGTGATTAGACCAGGTAAGCCCCTCCCCCCTAAAATTCAGTCTATGGGCGCCCATGACCAAAAGTGGGGTTTTTAGTGCTATATGGCACTTATGGATAGTAAAATTGATAAAAAGCACATAGATATGAGTAATAGGTTTAAAATGAGCCCTCCTGGGGATATGCTTTAAAAAATAAGTGCATCACATATGAAAAAATAGTGGACTATCTGAAAAGTAATCATAAGAAGGGACAAACCATGATTGAAAAAAATCCAAGCTGGAATCAAACCTATGATAATCTAATTTCAAGTCCAGTGTTGTACTAACAGAACCACACCTCTAATAATGTAATTTAGTATATTGGTGTTTGTAGGACTTGAATTGCATAGCTTATTAAGGGGGTGTGGAGGAGAAACATGCTGGAGGTGTTCTTGCAAACCTTCAGTTAAGAGCTTTGGACCATAATTATTACAATGGTATTGTTTTATACATCTAAGATTTGCCACTTAAGAAGCAGCATTAAAAGTGTTGTTTTCAGTACTATATCTCACTTACGAATGGTAGAATTGATAAAAAGCATGTAGATATGAGCAAAAGTTTTCAAATGAGCCATTAAACATCAATCTACAAAGTTCTGGTAGCCCACTAGCCCCAGCTTTCCCACCTGAGACATGGCACCAAAATTGCTGTTTTTAGTGCCATTTGAAACTTGTAGATGGTGGGATTTATAGGAAGAACATAGATATGAGCAATATTTTTTATATGAGCTATCAAAAATCTATCTAAGATGTTCTGGTAGCCTGCACCCCTTGAGAAACGACATAAAAAGTGCCTTTTTTTGTGCCAAATGGCACTTGCAGATGGCTGAATTTGTATAAACCAGATGCATATGAGAAATAACTTTTGAATGAGCTCTTAAGCATCTCTCTATGATGTTCTAGTAACCGGGGCTGCCACAGAGTCCCTAAAATCGAATGAAGGTCCCTATTGGTCCCTTAAATTGATAAAAATCACCAAAGTCCCTTTTTGTGCTTTGGTTTTAAGCTCCTTTATCCTGAAGGTTGCCAATACCTGTGAGTATATGGTTTGGAGTATTTTTGTTTTGATCAAGATTCTTGGAACCTGATTTGGCTTGTCTAAGAAACACAAAATTTGTTGTTACATACCCTACAGTGTTACTCTTTGGATAGAGCAAACAGGCTAGTAACGGAAAGGAGTGACCCCCCTTGCCTCTGTAGTCAATAGGCAAGGAGGTGGCAGGGTTTGGTTGGCTTTGTTAGTTATTTAGAAAACTCTTTTCTGGGTGTCACTGTTGCATACAGAGGAAAAGAAAAAAAAAAATAAGAGAATGGGTCCAAGCACAAATACAAAGGAGGCAGTGTTAATCAGATTTCTTGCACGATTTGGAGCTTACGTACATTTCTTGAACTACTAGACTACTTCGTAGCTCCTTTTTTATTTGAATGCATTTCTGGTAGCGGCCTATATATTTTTCTACTATCTTCTTTTCTTTTTTTAATGTTTAGGGTTTGAAGTTTCAGTTTGAATAAGAATTGGAAAGTGCAAATTTAAGGAGACTTGGTTGGAAGAGAAAAATATGACAGGGCACCAAATGAAAGAATGGTGCAGAGGCATTCTGGGAGATCTTTTCTCTTTCTACTGTTCTATCCTCAATACATCGCTTGTCTGCCGCAAGGGCTCCTATGCTTTACTGCCACACACCAGATCTGCCAAACATAAGAAGAATGTTACCATAAAGCTAACACTGAATCAGCTTTGTCTCTCAGTAGCATCTTCCATGGAGAGTGGCAAACTGGCAAAACTACCCATGTACTTAGGTGCTTATCTAGTGTGGAATGAAACAACAGTTGCAGAAATTACATG
Source organism: Artemia sinica (assembly GCA_027921565.1). NCBI lineage: Eukaryota > Metazoa > Arthropoda > Branchiopoda > Anostraca > Artemiidae > Artemia > Artemia sinica. The sequence goes on from CM051272.1 coordinate 26,227,667, forward strand.
GGCTCTGAAGATGATTTAAGTCTGACTATTCTGGGAAATCCGCTGATGTATTTAGAAAAATGTTCAGAGATACTAGCGCTTTTTTTTCACTCATCAATGTGCTAAGATCTTGCATCTTTTGTCAGAAAACGCTTAAAAGTGAATTCTTTGAACTAAGATCTTACATCTTTTTCGTTTTTATGCAAGGGTCTTTCATCATTCTACTCTGATCAGCAGTCAGAGAGCAATGATGAGTATATCATCAAAGTTCTCTCATCATGTTCTATATGGCAGAAAAATGGCGTTTTTCACACTTTTTGCTAACATCAGTGAGCTGTAAGATCTTAGATGTAAGATCTTAGAACTGAAAAACGGCCCTACTGTGGTCAAAAACTTCTTCTTTGGGCAAACTAAGTTTGCTTTTTTTTTAACCAAAGCTCTCGGACCCCAGTTCTGGAAGATGACCCTTGATGAAGTCAGCAACAGTTATTATATTGTTGAGTTTAACAAAACCACAAACTCAGAAAGTAAGAAAGAGCTTCAAATGAGGATCCAATTCTGGTCAAAAGTATGAAATGAGTGGTAGAAAGACATCTGAAAACTGCATTTATTTGACATGCCACAGCTGAGGTCAGAAACAGCCAGAACAATCAATGAAAGTGGTTTTTATATCTCTAAAATGCTAGTGTTAATTTGTGCCAGTCCAAACATGAACAAAAACTTCTCCAACTGATTGACAGTGAAAAAAGTGAATTGACAGGTAGCAAAAGTCTCCTTGGTATTGGTACCTGCAAGATACATTTGGTACCCAATGCTTTTTTGAAGGATTTGCAGGAAATCGACGAAATTGTTCCGATATGATCATCAAAGGGTAGTAGTTTTTTTAGCGGTTGACTGGCTAGACAAGAAGAACTACGGGAAGATACAAGAGAAAACTGGCGTTCCTAAGTCTTGGTTTTTGAAAGACATACCCACCAGATAGTTAACAGCAGGACCTGCCAATCTGAGGCTAAGGTAACAGATACCAGCTCTGGCTGAGTACTTCGTTGATCTATATTCCAAAGAAAAACTCTAGTCTTAAGAAATAAAATGTGTACAAAGAGATCATCTGGCCGATCAAACAACCGACCATGAAAGCAGAGTCAGTTTGTTGTTGATAGTTTGAACCTCTTCATACGCTTCACCAAAAGGTTTCAACAAGAAGAGCCCCTTCAATTCAAAGATGGAAAGAACTTTTTGCCACTGCTATATACAGTTGTGAGAGACGAGATTGTCGACTGTCTCGAGTCAGTAGACGAGCTTCCAAAACGCTTGTTCATTCAGCGTGTTCAGAAGCATTATTCTGCAGCCACAAGATATGTCCTCAAGCAAACACTTGGCAGAGATTTTTTCAGTTGTTGAAAGCGTCAACTTTTCTGCATCCCAATGAAGTTTCAAAGCCGGTTTCTGCTCAGGGTTTAATATATGTTGCCAGGAAGATATCCATTGCAATGCAGAAGGACATGCTAGTTGACGAGTTTAAGCTAGTCCAGTTATCCGGAGTTCTACCGGAGCTGGAAAGGATTGACAACAAGTGGAACAACGTGATTCAGGGATGGAAATATCCAAGCTTGTCTGAAGTCGTAAAAAATGCTCTGACCATTACACAAGGGTCTGCCAATTTTGAGCGGGGTTTCTGCCTTTCCGGGTGAGTTCTCAGCAAAGAAAGAGCTTTGAGGAATGAGCAAATTTGAGTACAAAACTCTTTGTTATAGATAGGTGGGGCAGATTGGGAGGAAGTGCGCAAAATGTTGCTATCACAGAAGACTTGATAAAACTATCCAAATGTGCTAGAAAGAACCATGATTTGTACCTACTATGGTGCGTATACATACGTACAGTAGGTACAAAGCTATAATTTACTCCTACTGCAGGAAAAAGTAAAAAAAAAACTGAGAAGTAGCAACAGGATTTGGAGGCAAGAGAAAAGGCAGACAATAGAGACTGTCGAAAAATCTTTCAAAGAAAAAAAAAAGAAGCGTTTGTTTACAAGGAATAGGCCGCAGACGAGTTGCTGAAAGAAGCTCATAACTGGCTGGAAAAAAGTAATGAAAAAAAAGACATGGTCAAGATACAGCTAGCACAGGCCATGACTCTGTCAATGCGTAATGAACTAAAAAAGGTAGCTGCTACTTTTGAAACCGTTCAGCAGCAGTTAGAGTCAAAGATACAGTTGCTGATGACATCTCTGTTTCTGCAGAAGGCAGTGCAGAAAAAGGGAAACAAATAGGTTGCGTGTTCTAGTTACCATACCCTTATCTCTTTTATCATAATTTTGAATCTGATTTTTTGTATTCGAAAGTAATGTGTTTAGAAAAAGAAGAAGAAAAAAGCTCCTTCCATGACGTAATGAATCTCATGTGGTCTGTATCTCAATTATCACTTTGCCTCTGATCATGGAGAGATATCTGCAAATGATCATTCCCATTTTGTTCTCTTAGTCATGTGTCATTTGGTATTGTGTCACTGGTTTTTCTTTCAAGCGGTTTCTCAAAACTGAGTTTTGAGGTCCACTTTGCATCCAGAATGGTTCCTAGAGAGGTCCCTTTTTTGACTAAAAAAAGGTCCCTAAGTCCCTATTTTTTACCACTTGAACCTATGGCAGCCCTGAGTACCCACTAGGCCTGGAAAAAAAGAAGAAATAAAAGGACCGTTTAACGTTTTTTAACTTTTAGTTACTATGGGCTGTGGTTTTGTTCTTTGCTAGATTGCAGCTAATGCTTCAACCATGACAAAGAGTTGATTGCAAATTCTCCCCAGAAACTAGTTAATGTTGAAATCTAATAGATGGTACAATTTGTAAAAACCTAGTAAATATAAGCAATAGCTTTTAATTGAAACATTGAACATCTATCTACAATGGTGTGATAGCCTACCAATGTTTCAGAAGCTTACTGATGAACCGACAATTTTTGAAACTTACTAAGGGGGCTGGAGGGGGGGGGAGTGTACGGGAGGGGTTCTTGTAAACCCTCAGTTAAGAGTTCTGGAACATAACTATTACAATAGTACCCGTTTTGTGTTTCAGAGCTTTTCCACTTAGGAAGTGGCAACAAAAGTGTTGTTTTCAGTGCTATATCGCACTTACGAATGGTAAAATGGATAAAAAATCACGTATATATGAGCAATAGCTTTCAAATGAGCCATTAAACATCACTCTTATAAGTTCTGCTAGCCCAGTAGCCCCACCTTTTCTACTTGAGACACAGTACCAAAAGTGCCGTTTTTAGCGCCAATTGGAACTTGCATATGGTGGAATTTATAGGAAGGACGTAGATATGAGTAATATCTTTTATATGAGCTATAAAAGATCTGTCTATGATGTTCTGGTAGCCTGCTAGTGCCACCCCTTGAGAAATGGCACATAAAGCGCCATTTATTTCCATATGGCACTTGCAGATGGTGGAATTTATAAAAAGCACGTAGATAGTAGAAATAGCTTTTGAATGAGCCATTAAGAATCTCTCTCATGTTCTGGTAACCAGCCCACTAGGCCTGAAAAAAAAGTGCAACCAATGCAAAAAAGTGATTTTCCTTATTGTTCAAGTAGGGGGACTGTAATTTTCCTGTGTAAGATTTCGACCATGCTGATTTCCATGGTAGACTTTTCATTTTGGTCGACGTCATTTTCGAGGGGTTTCAGGCTTTTTTTTTCAAAATCACCATACATTTCTTTTTCCAATAAACTTTTACTTTTAAGACAAACCAAAATAATAGTTACCATTCCTGAATCAGTGTCAAATGACAATTTTTTTCACTAGTCCATTTCTAAAAAAAATGCTTCTTTTAACTTACGGTTAGTATGGGCTGTTGTTCACTCTTTACTAGGTTGCAGCTGTTGCTGCAACCATGATAAAGGTAAGAGACCCTTTATTTGGTTTTCTTTATTAACACATTATAGATGATCTAAGGAGTCCTGTGATATGCTTTCTTTGTCTCTGATGCAATCATCCGCTTTTTGCACTCTTTCAAAATCAAGGTTCCATGTTGCACCATTAGGCAAAAGTACAAAAATCAAGCAGTTATTTCCCACATGTACAAGTCTCATCCTTTTGCTAGCTTTAGTGTAAAAGTCTTTCTCTGTATCTGTATATCTATTCATTCTCTCCTGCATTTCGTTTCTTTCTTTTAAAAAAAATATGTAGAAGTTAATATCTTGGCCAAAATTGCTTGCTCAGAATTGTTCAATATTGTTTCAGTCAATTTCAGGACATCCTCATTTCAACAATGGTTCTAAATAACCTCCAACAAGCTACCTATCCCATAAAAAAACTTACAGCGCTTGACTGATTATCAAAGTTTTCATAAGAAAACCTCAAAGAATTCCTCAGGAACATAGTCAGTGAACAGACAAATAGATTGTTCTCACTAAAGCTAGCATTTGATTAAGACATTACTACCCAAGAAGCCACAAAAGTTGGGTTGTGAGCTATTCTCGCCAGCTGGAGAAAGAAGTTTCATCTTCAGTATCTATAGGCAAGGGTTCAGCTGAAAGCTCTAGCCTTGGATTTTATGGTAGGACTTATTAAGCTTATCCCAAAATATCAGAAATAGAAGCAGTATAACACGGACTGTTTTTCTTACTTGGCTGTGGCTCAGTTGTTGAAGGATGAGGTTAGTCAGACGCTACCAACTCTAAACACTATCAAGCTGAAAGGTTTTTGCTATAAGTCTCCAAAGCACCATCATCCAGGGTTATGTGAGTGGTAGGTGGAAACTGAGTAAAACTTAATAGCAATAAAATGGTTTGATAGTAAGCAAGTCCAAGCGAACGAATATTTCAAGGCCCTTTGCAATGAAAGAATACAACAAGCTTATGCGTAGAGAAGACTTGTGCAATATGCCCCAGGAACTATAAAGGATTGACTTTGAAATGAAAAAGTGGTATATGCTGAACTTCTTCTGCATTCTGATCACTAGCATTGGGAAAGCCCACTATAATGGTAAGTTTGTAGTCAGACCAGGACACTATAGGTTCCAAGTTAGCTCCAGTTCAAGCTTACCTTGTCTAGTGAACAGTTCATTGGTACCTATGCCACAAAACATTGTAGCTTTACTTTTAAGAAAACAACAGTTCCTCCAGCCTCTAAGAATCAAAGATTGGATTTTCTACCTTCTGTGTGTGTCAGATCTGATGACTCGAGCCATTACCCTCCCTGATAAGTGAAGAAGTCACTTATCCTTGATACTCTGTGCGTTTCTGAGATGAGACTAAATGGACGTAACATCTTGACCCTTGAATCCTCGGCTGGGAAGGCGGTCTCTTTTTATAACTCGGGGCCATTAGATGGGTCTGGCCAAGCAGGAGTTGGTATCCTGTTGTCCCCCAAAGCAGTCACTGGGCTCATCAAATATGAGCCTGTATCTGAGAGAATTGTACGGGCAAGAATTAAAGGTTGCATGAACAATCTGACTATCCTTAGCGTTTACGCCCCAATAAGGGATGCCACTGAACTGCAAAAAGATCAGTTTACAGTGACCTGCAGACAGTCATTGATAAGATTCCCCGGAAAGATATCCTCCTAATTGGAGATGACTTCAATGCCAGAATCGGTGGAAAGCTGAATAACTCGGAACAGGCGATCGGCAAGCACGGCCTTGGAGACAGGTGCACAAATGGAAACAGGATTTTGTTGTTCGCAATGCAGAACAATCTCGCTGTGGCTAACACCTGGTTTAAGCACAAGCCGTGTCATACGTATACATGGGAATCACGTGATGGAAGAGTAAAGGCCCAAATAGATTATCTCCTTGTATCCCGACAATGGAAATCCATGGTGTTGGACTCGAGAGTGCACAGAGGTGCTGAAACTGGATTGAAAAATGGATCTGACCACTTCTTGCTGAAGACAAGGCTAAAGTACAGACTTAGCTCAAGGAAGACTACTATGCCAAACCAGAAAATAGACGTGTCGAAGCTGAAAGTAGATGAGTACCGAGGAGCATTTGTCCTTGAACTCTCAAATCACTTGGCTCTCCTTCAAGATGACACCGAGGAGGCAACCCCGACTGATCAGTGCCCCAACTGCCCCAAGATAAAGATTGAGAAGAAATGAAGCAAATTTGAGGACTACATCAATGAAGCTGCCTCAAACACACTTGGGTTTGTAAAGCGTAAAACCAAGAAATGGATCTCAGAAAAGACACTCAAACTCTCTGCCAAGAAAAAAGAAATGACCAACAAGAAGTCCCCCACATACAAAGTGCTACGACAAGAATGTCACAAATCAGCAAGAGCTGACAAAAAAGCCTACTGGTCTAACGTTGCCATTGATATGGAAAGAGCTGCATCACGGAACGATACACGAAAACTCTATCAGATACTTGGAGAATGCACTGGGAAGAAGAAGCAAACTACCATCCCCTCGCTTAAGGCGAAGGATAGGAAAATACTCACAAGCAGCGAGGAGCGTATCGAAAGATAGCGAGTTCACTTCCAAGAGCTATTGAGACCAGAAGACAATAGTAATCGAAAGCAACCACTTACAGCACCGCAGAACCCCCCGCACAACAAGGCTTATGAAAATGCATGTACAGACCCACCCTCAAGGGATGAAGTAATTAAGGCGATCCAAGTTTTGAAAAACCATAAAAGCCCAGGAATAGACGAGATTCCTGCCGAGCTACTGAAAGCTCTCCCCGAGGTGGCGGTAGATGAACTTCATAGCGTGATAACCGAAGGCTGGGACAATGAAATCATCCCAGATGACTGGAAGACCTCAATAATTGTCCCTATCTTCAAAAAAGGAGACCGAATGGGCTGCAAAAACTACCGAGGTATATCCCTTATCCCCATTGCTGCCAAGCTGTTCGCAGTCATACTTTTAAATAGATTCAGAGACATCAGAAACAGCCAAACGCGACCCAACCAAGCAGGATTCAGGCCGGGCATGGGTTGCTGTGACTAGATTTTTAGCCTGCAACAGATCCTTTAACACCGGTTTAAACACCAGCAGGAAACAATCCAAATCTTCATAGACTTCATTACCGCGTTTGATTCGGCCCATTGTGATGCAATATGGGAAGCAATGAGAGAGGACGGTGTGTCTGAGAAGATCATTAATCTGCTCAAGGCATACTGTTCTGGAACAAAGGCCCGGGTAAGAGTCGATGGCGATCTTTCAGATCTGGTCCTGATCGAGGAAGGTGTACGTCAAGACTGTGTCCTTTCACCAACTTTGTTCAACTTCGTCATCGATTGGATCCTCAGGGTCCTGGACAAGTATAAAGGCGTTGCAGTGAGCCAGTCCTTCTCCGTCACAGACCTTGACTTTGCTGACGATGTGGACATGCTTGCTGAATCTGTTGCAGAAGCCCAGGCTATGATAAATGACGTGGCAGTCAAGGCACTCTCGACTGGTCTCCAAATAAGCCTACTAAAAACAAAATCCATGTGAACGGATGGGATGGATGAAACCCCTGTGACCCTAAATGGTAATCAGATAGAGGACGTTCAGTCGTTCAAATACTTCGGATCGATGGTAAACCCTGCCGGCGAATCTTCAGAAGAAATCCAGAGCCGCATTTCGTCAGCCTGGAGTGTCTTCCTTCAACTACGGAAGTATCTCGTGGAAGCGGAGTGAAATATCGCTACGCACAAAGCTCCGAGTGTATGAAGCTATGATTCTCTCTGTCCTCCTCTATGGATGTGAAACGTGGTCACTTAAAGCAGCCGAAGCGTTGAGCTTGAATATATTCAACCACAAATGCCTGCGCCATATCCTGGGTATCCGCCTCTCAGATAGAATCTCGAATGACGAAGTAAGGAGAAGATGTGGGGATCGCCCACTTTTCTCTGACATTGTTAAGCACAGGACATTGAGATGGTTTGGCCACACAATGCGCAGACCAGATGACCATATAAGCAAAAATGTCTCAAATGTCTACCACTACCGGTATGGAAGAAGAGGGCAGGAGGCCAAAAGAAGACCTGGCTAGCAACAGTTAAGTCTGATCTGGAGCCAATCGGAGGATTCCGAAAATAAGGCCGTCGCTGGGATCGCCAGTGGCTGGAAATGGTGGAGCCTGCCATCCTCGAGCGAAACCTATGGAAGGAGACATGTCGTCATCTGCTGGGCGCCATGATGAGTCTGGATGCAGCTTGAACGTGCAACAAGTACAAGTAAGTTCATACCCATACCATGGGAAAATTTCATAAACATTTCTTTTTTTATTTAATTGTGAAAGAAACATCTTCATAGAGTGGCATAGTAAAGCACCAAGCATTTCTGCCAGATTGTTTCACATGACACCATAGTGCCATTTCGTTTCTAAAGTTTTTTTTTTCTTCCATGTTTTTATATTATTTTAATCATAAAATAGTGTTCTGAAAATGTGTATGATTTTTATCAACCCTGTTTCATAGTTTAGGTATTAAAGGATTAAACCTTAACGGATTATCAGGAGTGTAAAAAACCCATAAATTTCACATGTAACTATATTAAAAAAAAAGTATATAACAGATGAGCAATGGTGATTGGTCAGTGGCACTTCTTAAGAACAGATTTAATGAGCTCAACATTAAAAGAATCTGGCACTAGACTAGTAGCAATATTGTGTGATGAAATAAAATTAAATACTATATCAGATGTAGGCTACTATTAACCAAAGGCATATTATCATCATCTTAAGAATATTCTTTTCTAAGTTTCCGGATTCTGTGACTTTATTTGATTATTTGTGCTTATTTTTCATCAAAAGTTGGTTCATAATGCCAAGAAAGCTAAATAGTCTAGGGCCATACCTGGCCCCGTGAAGGAGGAGGAGTGACTGGGGTGCAACTACAAAAGCAGCAACCATTATATTTGGGAAGAACTTCAAATGGAGAATTGTATATATTTCTTTTTTTAATTCTACTTCTGTCCTATACTGTAATTTGCCATATTTTTATAATCAAATAAATAAACTTCACTCTTTATGTTCACTCTTGTGTAACCATATTTTTCAACATTGTTAGGTATGAAAATACCTGAATAAAGTATGAAAATAAACAGATGAAGAAAATAAAAAAAGTGAGCAAAATAATAAAAAGGCACATGCATTAATTTTTTTTTTTGTATTTCTGAATTCAAAGTTCCAGGGCTTTTAAGTATCTGATATGCTGCTATTCATTTATGGCTTTCCATCAGGAGGTTGTAAATGTCTGTTGGACCATCTCTTCAACAGGTAGACAGAGAAACTTTTAGGGAAAACATTCTTAGGAAGATTATTCCAAATTGAGGTGCACCATTGGACAACGCTGTTCTTCAAGTACTCAGATGATGCAATTACAGATCTTCAGAGACTCAAACCAACCAGAGCTCCTCCTCGTCCAAATCTAAATCTGCTCATTAGATAACTTCAGCCTCCACAATTCTGTAAGCCAAGGGTTCTGAGCTAAGTAGGAGGGGAGGGGGTTAGGGTAAAGCTTTGAGGCCTTGACAAAAAAAAGGCAAAAATGCTCTTTAGGTCTATACTCACAAGGATGCGGAATGTACTGCTTCAGATATATACTCTTTATCTCTAACCTCTTTCAGGTTTTTTTTTCTCCAAAGAATGTTGTATATATACAGGTTTTTATTTCTCCAAAGGATGACAAAGCCTCTCAATACACTGGGTATGGGTGTCTGCATTTTCAGGGTCGATAAAATTCTTAGAGTAGCTTATCAAGTGATGAGTGTTACCTAAGAATTTTGTCCAACGTTTGTACAATCTTAGTGCAAGTGTGGAAACTATGAGTGTTTGTGAAAAGTTCCTCACATCATTTGTGAGCGAATTTTTTATTCTGATGAAACATGGTACCCAAAAATTTTGCAAGTGCAAGAAGATTACAATGTCCAAAAAAGATGTTGGTAAATGGGATGTCACAGCTTAAGATCCAAGCTGTATAGCAGGTTTGCATGCCTAATATGTTAGGTACAATTATTCTGCATATTATGCAGTAAGAATTGTTTTCTAACTTTGCACTGTCCAAATACTTTGCCCCCTCCCCCCCCCCCCCTAATGTGCAAATATATAGCCCAAATTATGTATTTTCCATCTATTTTGTCAGTTCTCTTTGTCTTGTCTCACGCTAAGCTGGAAGAAACTAACGAAAACAACGGTTCTATAATGTGTCAATGGATGAGCAACTTAAATGGTAGGGTGTTTATCATGCAAGTACCTTAATTTTAATTAAAACTATGTTTTTTCTAAATTAACGAGCAGGTAATAAGGTTGTTATAAAATGCATATTTTTTTTGGGGGGGGGGAGGCTCACTGTGCTCATTTGGGCCTATCCTAGATCATGGAAAACTAAGTGGGACCTTTAGATATGCATGACATTTTTTTCTGGGTGTATTATATTTGTATTAATTCTTTTAATCAACTTCGAGAATTGATATATGCTTCAAAATTTTAGATTTTGTTCTACAAGTCCAAGCTATAAAGTAATTTGCAAAGCTTACGCATCAGGAAAACGGTTGAGATTTGCTTCCTAGCTCACAGTTTCTGATTACCACACTGGGAGAAAAAAAGAAGACAATCTAAAACTGACAACATTTTAGTTTTTAGGGATAGTTTTTAAAGAAAAAAGCTGAAATCTGGTCTTTTGGCTTTGCTACAGAAAACCAGCCATTTATGAAATACGAATTTCTTAGTCCTATATAATTATTTGAATAAAGCTAAATTTACATTTGGGGTAACCCCTCACATTAGCCCTGACTAAATCTGGTGAAAATTTTTATGCAAATTGGTCAAATATTTCTTTTCTGATATTTGTGTTTCATATGGTAAGTTTTTCGAAACAACAAAAGCTTTATATTTTACATCGATGTGACTTACAACACCAGTTGTAAATTAATTTGGAAAAATACAACCTTTTCTCACAAAAATACATGAAGTGACTGCCATAAAGTCTAAAAAAATGGTATTTTCTACAGCTCATTGAGAAACTTATTGTGGATGCATATTTTTCACATTTTGAGAACCAAAGATCATTAAATCCAATGCTGATTTGCATACAAATGATAAAAATATTTTCCATTAGGGATGCTGCTGTTTGTAGGAAACAGAGTTCCTTATTTTGTAAGCCAACTGTGGTGAAATTTTTACAATTTTACAATCATTGTGGTAAAATTCTGTAAGATTTTGTGATTGCAATTTCATGGAGACCAGAAGCAAATTTTTGTTGTAACTTCGTTTTGTCAGTGAAACATGCTTTAAAGGCAAAGATAATTTTATATAATCTAAGACAACTGCAATGAATGTTCAATTAAAAACAATTTATGAAAGTTTATTTAAAGAAATTTATTGTGGATGCATGTTTTACACATTTTGAGAATCAGAGATCATTAAATCCAATGCTGATTTGCATACAAATGGTAAAAATTGTTTTTCAATGCTGTTGTTTGAAAGAAACAGTTTTTATTTTGTAAGCCAATTGTTATGAAATTTTACAATCTATTTTTTTTTAATACCCCTTTTTACCCCTCCTTTTCTACCCCTTCCATATAAATGACATCCAGCTCGAAAATATTTTACTTCATAGAAGCAGCAATTACTACTACTACTACTAACAACTCACCACAGCACCAAGCCGCCTGAGGCCAACACAGCTACGCACGCTTCTCCTCCACCCCAATCTATTCAAAACTTCCCTTTTTATACCCGCCCACGAAGTTCCCATTTCAATTAAATCTTTCTTTATGACGTCCTCCCACTCCAGACGAGGACGACCTACTTTCCGTTTAGCCCTAGACGGTAGACCTAAAAGAACATTCTTCGGCAATCTGTCATCCTTCATCCGCACAACGTGCCCTAGCCACCTCAACCTTTCTTTCATTATAGCCCTTGAGAGCGGTATTGAACCACATTTTTCGTATAGCCTATTGTTTGACATACGGTCAGTCAGCCGGGTACCCAGAACAATCCTTAAGCAATTTCTCTGGAAAACATATAGCAAATCTTCATCCGCTTTTCGGAGCGTCCATGCTTCAGAGCCATATTTGACCACTGTCATCACTGTAGCTTCTAATATTCTAATCTTGGTCTGCAGACTTATCTTCCTATTCTTTCAAACTTTTTTTAACTGTGAAAAAACACCCTGAGCCCTGGCTATTATACTTTTAACATCTTCACTGCTCCCACCATCATTACTAATAATACCACCAAGGTAAGTGAAGGTGCCCACCTGATCAATCTTTTCATTACCCAACGTCACCTTTTCATCTTTACTTATTCCTAGCCTTAGTGACTTAGTCTTCTTAACATTAATTTTCAAGCCTATTCTAGCACCCTGTACTTGCAAAATATCTAAAACTTTATTCATTTTGCTCATACTTTCATCTAGGATGCTTAAATCATCAGCATAATCTAAGTCCAGGAGACTTTTTCAGCCCCATTTGATTCCGTGGTCTCCCACTGCCTTTCCTGTGCTGCTTAAGACAAAGTCCGTCAAAATAATCCATATAAAGGGGGATAGAACACAACCCTGCTTAACTCCTGATTTAATACAAAACCAGCTGCTAACCTCATTTCCTACCTTAACCGCAGCAGTGTTATTCTCGTACATAGCAGCAATTAGTGGGCTATTATTCAAATATTCCAATGTTATCAGAATACAAACAGTTTTTAATTACTCCAAACTTAATTTTCGGTTTGTGCACCAATGTCATTTGTATATTTGTTTTATACTTATTTAAATACGTGTTATAGGTGGCAATGAAGAGCTATTGGAATTCCCAGTGGATACTAGCACAGAAGTGTGTAGGATTGGAAAACGTGGACATTGTTTTAAATTAGATTATGAAACCCTGCTATTTACCCTCAAGGATGAATTTGGTAACTATTGCTAACATTTTTGTTTTCAGCTGAATTATATATATATATATATATATATATATATATATATATATATATATATATATATATATATATATATATATATATATATATATATATATATATATTTCAGCTGAATTATATATATAGTGTGTGTGTAAATATGTGAAGCTTACTCTGAAGATTTGATGCCTGCAGCTCAGGGCTAAAACAATCAACCTATGCTAAGAATCCATTTTAAAACAGAGGTGTCATTGATGAATTTGAATAAAAAGGTGTAGATTTTATAGCTTTTAAAATCAGAATCATGAAAGGATTTTAGTTTGTGTAATTGGAGGCCCCTAAGTCAGAGTGACTTGGAGATGATCCTGATCCCAAACCCCCTTTCCCCTTAACCATGTATATTCAAATATGTAAAAGCTGTTTGAAACTAGGATGATTTAGGAAAGGTTTTGGAAATTTAAAATTATCTGAAATAAATGAAATGCGAATTTAGTTATTGTCTATCTCAATTTAATCTATTTAGTGTTATCAAGGATAAAATCAATGACTAAATTATATATTAATTTTAACTATAATTATAACCAGCTATTGAATTTATTAAATGTCAAACAATCTTCTTTGATGACACCAAGTTACACTTTGCTGAAGTCAGAATAATGGAATTTTTTTTATCTTCTTGAACTGAAGGACCATAGATAAGGTTCCAAGTCTTCTTTCTTCACACAGCCATTTTCAAATGGGCTGTTAGGGTCAATAGGACTACTAATAGTGCTAATAGTAATATTAGCACTACTAATGGTGCTATTAATAGCACTACTATTATTGGTAATAGTGCTATTAGCACTAATAATGCTATTAGCACTAATAAATTCCTATGGATGTATGCAATACATCCATATGGATACCATCCTAGACGAGGGGTTAGCGCACTGGAACTGAAATCCTGAGAACAGGGGTTTGACTCCTGATCTTGCTTGTTATTTGGTCTGTCACTGGTTGTGGTGTGACTCTTTAAACTCAGCCATTGTCGACCCGGCTCTAAGTGGATACCTGGACAAATCTGGGGGAAAAACACGGGAAGCGTCGGATTATTTGCCCCCAACCACGCACTGCACTCCCTGCCGAAGGCAGGGAATCAGGAGATCGGTACCTGCGCAACGCAGACCATTGGTCAGCAAGAGAAAGGAGTTTTGTTTTTAAGATGTATACAACATACATCCATACATATGAATGTATATTTCCATATATCCATACATATGGTAACATCTATTATAAATCACATAATCCATATAATGCGATTTACCATTTAATCACATTTGAGTTAGTAAGGATCAAACCAATGGAGGTGGAGGAGAAGTTTAGAAAGCAAGGTACTTGTGGTAGTGGAGGTATTGAATCTTTAGTAGTAGGGGGTTGACAGAAGATTATGACAACATAGGGGGTAGTTGTGGATATTGAATTGGTGCATGGAAAGGTGGGGAGGACAACAATGTAATTGGCGGAACTGAGGGGAATGCTACTGACTTTGGGAATACTGTTAATACCACAATTATTGCTGCTGCTCCAAAGAATATTACAGTTGATATTACCAATACGTAATACAACTCTATCAACTAAAACAAGTTTTCTATGAGGAAAATCAACATTAAAACTGAAACAAGGAGAAATTAATTCCTACAAGAAAGCCCAACTTAAAATGAAGAGAAATTACTATGAGTGGAGAAATCAAATCTGAAACTAACAGAATACCAGAGGTCTCCTGGTACTCTCTCTCTCTCTTTCTCTCTCTCTGTATATATATATATATATATATATATATATATATAATATATATATATATATATATATATATATATATATATATATATATATATATATATATATATATATATATATATATATATATATATATATATATAGAGAGAGAGAGAGAGAGAGAGAGAGAGAGAGAGAGAGAGAGAGAGAGAGAGAGAGAGAGAGAGAGAGAGAGAGAGAGAGAGAGAGAGAGAGAGAGAGAGAGAGAGAGAGAGAGAGAGAGAGAAACTTGGCTTGTGATTCGATGTGATCACTGCTGTCACTTGTCTTCCAACCGTAAATTTTGTTGTTCATTTTCATTTATCATTACCTGAGATATTTTTTCCATGCCTTTTGCTTTTGCCGTTTAGATTCATGCATCATCTTATACAATTTCTTAAGACATCATGGATACCAAAAAATGTCTTCTCCAGTTTCTAACCTCAGATCGCTGTTCAAAATTTTCGTTTGCAATTCAATGTAATTCTCGCTGTCGTTTTTTCCATACTCTTGGCTTTAGCTTTTGGATGCGTCTTGTCACAAAAATTTCTTCTTCTTGTTCAAATGATGTATCTTTTCCAACCATTGAAAGTTAATTCATATCATGTTGCTTTAACTCGCTTTAAGCAAATCGGACTTAAATTAGAAGTATCGCCTTTGTAAAATTACAACTTTGCAATTCGGTTACTTCGTGTTTCGGTTACAGTTGGCCCGATCTCTACGTCTTTTGATCCTGGATGTGGCTTTACCACTTTCTGTTTCAGACCTATTTATTTTGTTTTTGTGGCCAGAAATGTCAATATGCCAGTTAAAAAAACAAAAGCGTAGCGGATTTCCTGGCCTGGCCCGTGCACGGCTGCGTGGCAGGCTTGTATATATTGATTCTCATTGTCGCTTGTCTTCTAACTGCAGACAATATGAGCCTCTTCTTGATGTCATGGTGCCACCATAGATTCGATACAACCACCCTGGGAAAAATACAAGTTCTTCCTTAAAATTGTAGCCTTTTTTGATCGTTTTTGTGGCCGGAAATTTAAATGTACCAGTTTTAAGAAAAAAAGCTATATACCCGATTTAGAAGCTGGGCCCCAGCACTCGGCATGCGGCAGGTTTTTATATATTGATTCTCGTTGCAAGCAGCAACCTCCAAATGAGTCACCTTGGCTTTATACTCGTTCCTCGGGAAAATGAAGGGCTCCACAGGGAATTTATCTAACGTTGAAGGGTCCCAATGATTTGTAATTAACAGTTGCGTTGTTTATGGTAGCTTTGTAGTTTGTGCAGTGTTTTGCGCCACATTTTTTTGCCGTTGAATTCCTTATTAGTATATATAGGAGTTTGAAACCTCTTCAGCTGGGTTTTCTAATATGCTGAATCTGGTGGTGTGATTTTCATTAAGATCGCTTTATGTTTGGGGGTGTTCCTTCCCTTTTTGAAAAATTGAGTAAATATCCTCAGGCTCGTAACTTTTGATGGGTAACATCAAACTTAATAAATTTCATATATTTTGAATCAGAATGAAAATTTGACTCTTTAGATACATCTGTTGTTATTAAAGCTCAGTTTCCTAGAGTTTTCGTTACTATTGAACCGCGTCGCTCCTTACAGCCTGTTACCAGAATTGTTTGATAAACTTTTACCCAAATCTGCTTGCTAGAAATCTTGATAGTATTAATATGTTTTTCTTCGGTTATTTTATAACTTTTTTATATTTTGATTGATTTACTATTTGTATCAGGTTCGAAGACACTAATGAACAGTAATTATTAACACTGAAACCGCAAGGTGATTTTGATATTTTTTTTTTTTTTTTTTTTTTTTTTTTTTTTTTAATGCTGCAAGAGATTTCGTCACACAATCACCACGTTCTTTGCGCAATACGACAGTATTAAACAAGTTAGGTATTTTGTTTCGACATAAAGAATCTTTGATTTTACCCGTTTTTCAATTTTGGAATTTGACTTTATATCTGTACACAAGAGGGAACAACACTCCATCGTACAATTCTTTCAAACAGTCATGATCAAAAACCTCAATGATTTTGTCCATAATGAGCCTACACAGTGACCGATGACATTGTTGTTCATTATTGTCTGAAGACGTTTCTGGCTGATTTTCAGAGGACTAAGACCTATCATAAAAGTTACATAGTAATTGCAAAGGTAGAAAACCAAGTAGAAAACAATGTGCCTCAAAGCCATTTTTTTTTCACGACAGGTTGTCTTCAAGAACGATTTTTTTTAGAAGTTCGGGGAAGGGCTCATTCGATTGCCAGTTCATCACATTTCATTGGACAAAACCATCTGATTGGCAGTCTTCTTTTTTTCTGCTCTCAACAGGGTTCCCTCCAATAACGCTTTATGATCATGTGTACCCCCTACACCAAGGTATTCTTCAATACATATTAACAGAAATTGACAGGAATTCACGCACACAACCCCTCATGTTTCAACCATCACGATTTATAAACGAAAAAAATGGGACAAGACATAGAATAACTTTTGGCGTTTGTAGAAGGACCTATATAGAAATAAAGAATCCCAAGATACATTATGGAATAGCTTATCCTACATACAAAAATCAAAATTTCGGTAATAACCACTTATTCACTTCTTTGCCTAGTTTGTCAGTAAAAAAGATTAAATCGTTAATCATGTAGTTACCAGGGGCGCGTCTACTTAACGTATCCCTAGATGTCTTAAAATGATTCTCTGTTTCCAATCTTGTGTTTACGGTTTTGCTAGCATCGATGTTGCCATTAATGTCTCCATTGTCATGTAGTTCACCACTGCTGACAAGAAATGTTACTGAATAAAATAAATATTTCAATACCAAATTAATACAATTAAATTGCATTGCTTTGCCAGGGAGCTTAAGGATGCAAGTTTCAAACCATTCTAAGAAAGTTCTAGCACTTTTTCGGGTCCTGTCTTTGGGAGAACCAATGTATATTTTTTTTTATTTTTTTTACATGGTGTCCTTTGACTGAAGGATTTAAATTTCAAGCCAACTGGAAAAAAAAATCGTCCTTATTCGAGTTCCATTTTGGGGGCCCGTGCCCCTGCCTGTTTTTTGTGCATTGAGTTCACCCTATACCACAGACTCACATGAAAGTTTCAGATACAAAAATTGCTAGGTCTATTTTTGTCAAGGACCTCTGCAAATTTATCTTTATCTGGCAAATAGCAAATTACCAGATAAAAATAAAGTCTAAACAGGGGGTTTAGACTACCAAGAGCAGAAAGATAAGTACTACAGCTCTTCAATGAAATATAATGTAAGAATAAGAAACCCATCACCATGTGACGAAGTAGTGGATCAGACACAGGCGTTTGATTTGAAGGTACTCAGGTTCAACGCCGACCGTCGCAAGGAAATAATATATAATTTTCTGGTAATTATTTTTTTTTTTTTTTGTCTCGGTTGAACAGGATTCTTACTAAACAAATAAAAGGCATATGGTGTTTATTTTGTATATTTGCTAGATATAAGACACGTGATTTAAAACCAACCTAGTTTGAATAAAAATACAAATAAACCGTTTTTGATTTGCTCTTTTTTTGTGCTAAAATAGGAGAAATTTTTGTACGGGCAATATAAAAGAAATTTTATTTGGGAAAATTTTGAAATACTTTTTAAAGAACTAAAAATCACACAAAAACAATTTTGGGTACCAATTGGCGGCAACAATATCATACTGGATTTCAAAGACATTTTCTTAAAGTAATTATTTCAAAAACTTTTCAATGTAGTTTCAGAACGGAGAACAGGCTGCTATGTCGGGGGAAGAGCCCTTCCGGAAAAAATGTAGATCAGATATTTTCAAAGTTCGTTTGCAAATAACGCCTTTCGATTTACTTAGGTACGTGTATCGTTTTGGGAACATACCGTTGAGAAACTCTGGGGAATCTTTGGTAAGCTATGTGGCACACGTGGCTATCTGAGATGTACACCTGGTGGCGGAAAGTGGGTACCCCTTGCCGTTGATGTGAGTGATTGGTGATTGGCGCCCCGTTTAAAAGAATAAAAATGTACTTAATCATGGGCTTTGTGCAGGCGGTGCAGAATGTGTACAGTAGTGTGATAGGAGTGTACTATAATTTCCCTAGAATTGAATTTCTCATTTTGTATTACCATGGCCTTAGGGCTTCTTGAGTAATAACTGTTATATTATCATTATAACTTTGTGGGATAATATTTTGTAACTCATTTTTGAACCTGATATATTTTTAAGTATTCTTCTTCAGTATTTTGTTTAATACTTTGGTAAATTCAATATATAAGTTTTTTAATCTTTTTAGAATTGAGAAGAAATACAAACCAATTTGGGCCTACCAAGGCACTGATTCATAAAGCCATCGATTTATAAAGTCTCAATATTTATCCTTATTTAAACTTGAATACCAATTTTCAGACACTTTAACGCCATAGGGAAATTTTTCCATACAAATCACCCATTTTCGGATTTGTGTCCTTTGGATCTTTCTGGCCTAAGCCTCAACTCATTTTTGGTACTCTATCAAAACGCTAATAATAATGGCGCATTATATGAGGGCCCTGTCCTTTGTAGGTGTGTGGTTTGTGTCCAGCCAGGACACAAACTGTCATTCATTTCTATAAACTATAGAGAAAGCAAATTATCATTAGTTTCATAAAGGATAGACGTGTCATACCTCGTTTAAACCAAGCAAGTATAAGTACAAATTTGTAAAATAATCGAAATTTTATATATTTTTTCCTCCTTTGAAATTTGATTTTGATTTATTAGTCATTTTCAAGCTAGTAATTGTAATTTAAGTCAAAAAGTACAAAAATGTCCATCTGGGGCCAACGTGACGAGTACTGCGCAGGGATAAGTCCTCAGAGTGATCCAAATATCGAATGCAAAGCATTTATCTCAGTTCATTAAAAGGTTAACAGGTTACACGTGTTGATCTCAAAATTAGTGTAGCGGTTGTTTAAACTGTGCAATTTAAGGGTTTATCCCTAGATTCACAATGTAAGCATGGTGTGGCTATTTTTAGGTGGATTTGGGGATTGTTTGGGAATGGTTGTAAATAATTAAAAGTTATTGTTAAAAAATACATCCTAAATCAAAACACAGACTAAACACATATTTTGCAAGGGATGTCTAATTCCTACCAAAGCGGATGTTTAAGACTTTTGAGCCTGCTGACTGTAAAGCTGGTTGTAATATTTCCGCATATACGTCTAAAATTAAAATACGCCGAGTACATATTTTGTTAATGTGTGTGTGAAAGAGGGGGGAGGCTGGGTTGAGCCACCAAAATTGGTGTTTGGATCATAGTTTCATAATTTTCAGTAGTCTGGAATGGGTGGAGGGGGGTTAAAAGACAAATTATGTTCTTGAGAGCTCCCTCCCCTTTCCACCTCTGTCCAGGTAAGTGTATGAATGTATTCTTATTTCATGCTCGAAGTATTTCCACAATAGGAGGGGAGCTGTCATTTCTTCAGTATCCATATCGCTTGCAAGTCTAAATGTATTAATCCAAATCTACATAAGTGAAGGGAAAATTCCCTTAACAGGAACCCGCGGGACCTGCTGCGAAAACTTCTGAAATTTGGACAAAGAAATACATTTTAGTCTCTTGGCACCCCTTCCTCATCAAAAATATCCACTGACCTCCTCTGTAATAACTGGCATGCAATTATAAAATGCTGTATAATCGGTTGTGCTACTATACAGACAATGCATAGTCTTAATAACTCCTCATTCTGACTGTAAGTCAGAATGAGAGCTAGCTTTAAGCTTGATGTTCGTTGATGATGTATCCGTACTGGAGCTGATTGAAAATAGTGTTTCAAGCGAAGCAGACAGAATAATGGTGAGTTTATCACGCCAAGCGGAGGAGGGCAAAATGATCTTCAATCGTGGAAAATTCGCTCGTATTAATTTTTTCTTTTCTGAGGGACAGCTCATCCCTTGCTTTACAGAATGTTTCAGGTTGCAGAATCACCGATATCAAACTCTTAGGAATATATCTCGCACATTACCTTAAGTGGGAAAAACAGACACAGGAAATGATCAAACGGGCAAACCTGGGTATCCTTTCTTTAAAACTCCTTGCTCATCATGGTGTTCCAACCCCCAACCTATTGCATATTTTTCTTACGTTTATCAGGCCGCTGGTAGAATATGCTTGTTAGGTTGGGCATTTCGGCCTGACTTCGGACCAGAAGGATAGCCTGGAAACGATACAATACCGAGCTCTTATGGTATCTAAATCTCCCAAAGTCCCTTATTTCTCCCTTTTAAAGCAATTTTCCCTTCCAACTCTTTCGACACGCCGTGATGAATTGTGTTTCAAATTTGGTGTTGGTATTTTGGTAAATCTGTGGCTTCGTGCAACAGTATGAATTCTGAAATCAAGAGGTTCTAAGAATGAACTTCGATAAATGCAACAGGAAAATAGACGGAATTTCATAAATAGTGGGAGAGGGATCCACGAAAGAGTTTTTTAAAAATCGGACTTTTTACCGCCCCGCCGTATCAGTAAAGATGCATAGGATGATATTGCGACGTACACATTGGGAGGTGAAATATACTGTCGGTTTATTTAACGCCAATGGTAGCAATGTAGAAGCCCACTGTCACTACAATAAACCATCGGTAAAAACCAAAAACAAAAAATACTTGTTTATTTTACCCATTGTTTATTGTATAATGGCCTATGCGACTAAATGTGAATCGTCGTCCAGTCTGCAGACGACAGTTTTGCTTGCATTGAAAGAGTGTGTTTGCAGACAGCATATCATTATATATATATGTAGATATATATATATATATATATATATATATATATATATATATATATATATATATATATATATATATATATATATATATATATATATATATATATATATATATATATATATATATATATATATATATATATATATATAGGGCTACATCAGCAATCATAGAGACAGCGAATGACGTCCTTGGAAGAAAAACTCCAAATGAAAAACCATGGATCACAGATGAGATCATTGCGCTATGCGAGGATAAGCGACTTTTTTGCAATAAATCCGACCGTCACAGTTGGGATACTTACAAGCTCTTCAAGAGACGAGTAGAGCGAGAGATCAGAAAGGCACTACGTAACCACCTGCGGAAGAAATGCGAAGACTGCGAAGTACTGTCCAAGAAGGGGAATAGCGGAGCAGTTTTCAGAATGGTACGCGAGTTAAGCCGGAAAAAAAGAGCCGCAAACATCAGTGATCCTGGACAAAGACGGAAATGAGATCTACGATTCAAAGATGAAACTTGAAAGATGGAAAGAATACTTTAACGATAAACTGAATCCCCCAGTAGCTGCGGATCCTAAAATACTAACCCGCTTCCCCATACCCGACCAAGAACTCAGACCACCACCCCCACTCAAGTCAGAAATCGAGTCAGCAATCAAGTCGCTCAAACAAGGAAAAGCCCCTGGCCCGGACGGAGTCACCGATGAACTCATTAACGTCGGATCGGATGATGTAACTGATTTGTACCATGCCATTGTGTCTGCGGTGTGGGAAACCGGCCACGTACCCTTTGCAGTGGTGCAAGGCTGCCATTGTACCCATTCACAAAAAGGGGTCAAAGAAAGAGTGCGGAAACTACCGTCCGATCAGCCTCACGAGCCATCAGTCACGTGTCCTGACAAAAATCCTACTCCGACGCATACAAGCAACAACTGCCTTTGCCATGGGAGAATATCAGGCCGGCTTCCGCCCTGGAAGATCAACAATCGATCAGATATTTGTCGTTCGGCAACCCATGGAACGACACATCGAATTCAACCAAGAACTCTACCAACTATTCGTTGATTTCCGTCAGGCATTTGACCTGATTTGGCGCGAAGGACTATGGCATATCCTCCTTCACTACGGTATCCCTTATGAGATAGTCCAAATAATCAAGAGTCTGTACGACCAGTTCCGAGGCCAAGTAATAACCGTTGATGGGTTGTCAGAAGAGTTTACAACTTCGTCAGGAGTACTCCAGGGTTGCATCTTATCACCACATCTCTTCAACCTCTTTCTAAATGCCGTTCTGTCGATGATGCAGTCGGAATATGGCTCAACAATAGGAGGGGTGCTAATAGAGAATCTTGCCTACGCTGATGATATTAATGAGCTAGCCAACTCTACACAAGAATTGCAGGCACAAGCTGATAAACTACGATACCACAAAGCCGTTCGGGATGGAGATCAATGCCAGCAAGACCAAAGTCATGGTAACTACGAGACGTGAACTAGACAACCCGCCCATTATCACCATAGGCGGGAGACAGGTTGAAACGGTTTGACCACTTCCTGTACCTTGGTAGCCTACTCTCCTCAGATAATTGCCATAGCTCTGACGTGAAACGTCGACTTGCACTTGCTAGCTCTAGCTTCCGAAGACTAGCAAACCTCTGGAAAAGTAACCACCTATCCAACAAACTCAAAATGCGCCTATTCAACAGTTTAGTAATCCCCATAGTTATTTATGGATGTGAAACATGGACTCTGAAAACCGAAGACGAAATAAAACTTCTAGCTTTTGAGGTGAGATGCCTCCGTCGCATTTCTAGAATCATGTACACTGACCGAATCACAAATGTGGAAGTACGTCAAAGGCTCCAGTCCACTGAAACCATACTCAGTAAAATTAAGAAGCAACAACCGCGCTGGTTCGGCCACGTCAAGCGAATGGAGCCGAGCCGCCTTCTGAAAATTGCCCTTGAAGGATCCCTCCATGGCCTTCGCCCACGAGGCAGACCACGAAAACGATGGATGGAGAACTTCCACTTCGACAACGTCAAGATAGCCCAGTTATCACGTATCGCACCAGATAGAGCAATGTACCGAGCCCTTACGCATGAGCTAGCAAGAGGAGTGGCCCCAAAACATATATATATATATATATATATATATATATATATATATATATATATATATATATATATATATATATATATATATATATATATATATATATATATATATATATATATATATATATATATATATATATATATGTATATATATATATATATATATATATATGTATATATATATATATATATATATATATATATATATATATATATATATATATATATATATATATATATTATATATATATATATATATATATATATATATATATATATATATATATATATATACTAAATTGGAAGTCATGAATGAATTTCTTTTTCTGGGAAGCTAGAGGGCAATTAAAAAAAAACTAAATAATTTGATTAGGAAGTACCCAGAAATTCAAGGAAGTTTTAAGTGTAAGGTAGTCGGGCCCAAATTAGCCCCGACCTTCCCTAAACAAATCAAAGCCTATTTGTCATAAATAAAAAATGAGTTCTAATATAATTTATGTGTTCTAAACTAAATACTATTTTAACAAAATTTGAATTCACTTACATTAAGAAAATTTCTACCTATTGGTTTTCAGAATAGCTTCTGGTATGACTGCTCCCCCGATTCAATGCCTGAACGTATGGTCAATTCACACCAATTTAGGGAAGGGGAAACACACAATGTATTTATCAATGTGTAGGGGGAAATTTGTCCTTTTACAGTTATTTTCAATGAAAATACAAAAAGCCTTTGTCCAATAAACAAATACCTTCTTAACAGACAACCTCTTTTGAAATGCAACTTACCTGGTAGTCCAGTAAAAGTACGGAGAAAAGTGGGTCGACCCGGATAAAATTGCAACAAAAGGTTTTTTTACACCAAAATGTTCATAAAAAATCGCTGAACAACATATGCAAAATCCACCAAAATCGCCCGCCGGGAAAACCTTCTGGGGCTGCTTAAAGGTGGTGGAAGGGGGTGAAAAAATAGGTTTTTTCATTTTTGACATTTAGGAAGCTTTTTTTGCACTAAAATGTTCAGAAAAAATCACTGGACAACATATCCAAAATCTGCTAAAATCGCCGCCGTGAAAACCTTCTGGGGCTGCTTAAAGGGGTTTGAAGGGGGCGAAAAATAGTTTTTTTCAATTTTGACATTTAGGAAGCTTTTTTTACACTCAAATGTTCAGAAAAAATCTCTGAACAACATATCCATAATCTGCTCAAATCTCCCGCCGGGAAAAACTTCTGGGGCTGCTTAAAGGTGGGTGAAAAATCCTTTTTTCGATTTTTGTTATTTTGATACGTTTGGAGACTCGATTCTGGTATAAATCAACTCGCTAAAACCGAAAATGATATCACTTTTATTGTAACACTTCTCTAGCTTACATTAAACTAAAAAATAATAAGATTTTAATAACTCCATTGCCAAAATAAAGGAAGTAGCTTTTCTTCTCAAGTTTTACAGAAAGATCAGATCAATGGACGCCTGAGATATTTCGAACAGCCTGCGAAAAGCAATACAGGAAAATCTCGAACTTAAAGGAGCAGAGAAGTACCTCACTCTTTTTTGTTTCGCTAGTCGTCGGGAACCTGATTATCTGACGAGAACCAAACTTGTGAAAACTAGACTTTAGAAAAAGAGAGACTGAGAATAGACGCATAGAAACTTGAATGTTCTAGTCTATACGGCCCATTAAAGACTAGGTACAGTTAGGTTTCGAAAACGCATGTTGCGAAAGTTACGTCAAGTATGTCGCCACTAGATTCGGAAAAGCTTCGGTAGTTTTTGATGGATATGACAATGGTCCTTCGACGAAAGGTATGGCTCACCTCAAACGTTCCAGGGGTAAACAGCGCCCAGTGGTAGAATTCACTGGTACAACAAAGTTAACAAGAAAGAAGGAAAAGTTCTTGCAAAACTGCACAAACAAGCAGCGGATAATTCTAGCAATAGGAGAAAAATTGTCCTCAGCAGGTTGTTCGGTTCAACATACCTCTGCTGACGCGGATGTCCTGATTGCAACCACAGCCATTCATAGTGCAAGAACTCAGTTGACGTGTCTCATCGGCAACGACACTGACCTCCTTATCCTTCTCCTCTATCATGTCACTGCCACCCACAAAGGCCTCTATTTGAGATCCGAGACGAAAGCTTCAAACGAGCATAAGCTATGGAATATTTGCTCCATCAAAGAAAAACTAAGGGACATGTATGGTGCAATTCTATTTCTGCACGCGTTCCTGGGCTGTGACACCACTTCGAGATTACAAGGAATTGGTAAATCTGTCGGACTGTCATTGTACCGGTCCGATCTGTCTGTCCGTGAGGCCGCTAAGGTCTTGGTAGACTCGAAGGCTACGAAAGACGAGCTCGTTGTAGCTGGTGAACAAGCTCTTTTGAGAATTTATAAAGGAAAGCCTGAAGAAACTCTCGTGTCCTTGAGACATCGTCTGTTCTTGGCCAAGCTCGCTTCCTCTTCCGTATTTGTCTGCCCTGATCGGATGCCTCCCATACCCTGAGCTGCGAAGTTCCATTCTTTTCGCGTGTATTTGCAGGTAATGGAATGGAAAAGCGAGGCGGTTGTGATGAAACCGGAGAAACGGGGATGGCGACTCTCTGATGATAGTTACATCCCAGTAATGACGGAAAAGAAATGTTGTTCAGTGGATTTTTTCTGAACGTTTTGGTGTAAAAAAAACCTTTTATTGCAATTTTGTCCCGTTCAAACCGTACTTTTACTGGACCATGAAGAATTACATCAATTGACGGAGCAAAGCCTGTTTTTGTGACACGGGAGGTTGCAAAGTGATTCCAGCTTGCTTCAGACGCGTCCTGCTTCCTTAGATAAATGCTTTGTCTTCATTTAAGTTACTAAGGGAATTAAATTCAGAATTATTAAATTTGACATATTTTTATAGCCCAGCCCCGTCAGAAGGATTTTTCTCATTGTTCAACCATTGATTAACATTAATTGTTAATTAATATTAATTGTTAGGTCAGATATGTGATTAACTGATATGGCGTCGTTAGAATGTTTTTACAACCAGTGTTTAAAAGCTACATTATTTTAGAGCGGCAGCAGTAAAAAAAATCCGGTCGATGAAATATGTCAAGTGTGTTTAGGGGGGAAAAAAATTAAAGTTTAGCCTTAAGGGTGGTTTGAGGGATGGCAATCCATTCTTATGTGTGGTAATTCATGTTCGTTGTAAGCTTGGATGTAATATTAAAGGGGATGCAACTCAATAGATTGCTTCGAATGTTGCCAATTGATCCAACTGAAAGGGACGTATCGAAATTATTATATGTTTGAAAGGTAGGAATTGAAACGAGAAAAATATCGTTGATGAGAATTATTGCTGTAGTAAAAATGGTCACACTAGAATTATTTTTCCAAGATAATTTATCTTTGGAACTTCTTTTTCTATCGTGAAATTTAACCAGTTTGAACAATCTTTATGATTGCTATGAGAAGTTAGTGGAGATAGAACGGATCGTCTTTTTAGTTGTGAGAACCCATCACATTTCAGGGAGCAATATTTTGATTGTGGATAGGGAAAGTAGACTTCTTGATATTTTGATGTCGTTAACCAGGAATAAAATGGTTGCCAAGGTTGACTTCATTGGTTGAGCTTATTAAAGTGATACAGGGGCAAATTAAGGAGTACAGGCGAGTAGAGTGTAAATACAGTGACAACTATACCCTGGAATAATATATAAGGATTTTGATTAACAGAAATGCCACTATTATTTTCATGTTTTCTTTTTTAACAAGTTTAGCGAAACTTTTACTTTACATATTTAATAACTCATCTGAACGTATATCACTTTTCTGTTTCCTTTGAGTTTTCCTTTATAACTTGTGTTATTTTATCTGAAATGCTTTTATTTGTAGATTCACGGAAGTTTACATCACTGCTAGCGAAAGTCAAGTCCGGAAAAGATCTATCAGTTTTTACAGAAAGGACGGATGATTCTTCTGCAATTCAATATTTCCAGGTATTTTATTTTAGAATGACAAGAACCCTAAAATAATATATTTTCATACAGGCACGTACCCAAGATTCTTTTCTTGGGATGGGGGATATAGAACGATTCGGGGGGCGGGACAATAATGATCAAAATAACAAATTTAATTTGATAATTTGAAGAAGCAGTAACCAGAATTTCAAGAACATTTGGGAGGACGGTCCAGGTCCTAAATTTCCTTATAAGTCGAATAAAACCATACAATAAAGTATTCTGTAATAAACGTCACAGTATCATTACATCAATATGAATTATTCCTTCCCTCTAAAGAAACAAAACAAACAACAACAAAAAAAAAGCAAACTTAAATTATTCTCCTTTCTTAACCACATCATTAATATATTTACAAACTTGAAAAATTTTCGTTTATATCATCATCTACGGTGTCCCTCGAAACTCAAGGGATATCACCGTCAGAAAGTGTATTTCTTAAATGAGAGAAATACTGGCACCCTGCAAGAATTTTTGCCACATCTTCCATTCCTAAATTGTATCTGAATCGAAAATAGGATCAATTTCATTTCTTCATTCGTGTTTTTGTTTGGAGTTTAGCCAAACCCCTCACCGAGATCAATTGCTGTGCTCATGTCTGCTGAGAATGCAATTGTTGGGCTAAAAAAAAGTTTATTCGTAGTTTTAGTAATAATAATAATAAAAAAAAAACTTCAGAGGAATTCGCAATCTGAACTAATCTACAATATTATCCCCGTTTTCATCCAAGATTGAGTTATTTATGCTAAACAGTGAAGACACAATGGAAGTGAATAAATATAACCGTAAGGAAGTGTAGTTTGACTGCCCCTAATATCCCCATAATGACCAAGAGTATGATGACCGTTCAGTTCAAATTCATTTCAATTCAGCCCTTTCTAAAGATTAAACAAAAAAAAGTTTTCGTTTCACCGAGACTAGCTCTGTTTCACAGACCATGCCCATGAAACTATACAGTGTCACAAAAAAGGGGTCATATTATGCTCTTTTCTGTCCAGTTAATCAAAACGATCCAGGCACATACGCAAGATTTATTTTGGTGGGGCTGACGCTTTAGGACTTTAGAGGGGGAGCTATACATATAAAGAATACGAAAAGGTGAATTATTTTGAAAATATATGAAATTATTGGATGAATATTAAAATTTCGAGACTGTAGGAGGGTCGTGAAGTCCTCCACACTGTGTACATGACTGCATGCATTGAACAAACTCTGGAGTTAAATAGAAAAAAAAATACTGTCAATCTATGTCTCGCCTCGTTTCCCTGCCTAGATTAGAAAACAATTATCCATTAAAACTAAAAAAAAAAATGTGCGCATTACAAAGAAAAACTAAAACAAAAAGGCATGTCCTCTCATCTTTCTTTAAGCGTTTTAGGTTAAGTGTACTTGTTTCTTGCAAAGGTTCTGGTGCACGGTTTTGTACCCTTACATTTTGTACCCAAATACATATATCCCTTTCGAACAATTTCATTATTCACATTTCCAACCCCCCCCCCTTAGAAAATGGAGCTCTGATGTAAGTTTTGCTCACATTCGTGGCTAGTTACACTTACATGTCTTGATACAAATTTGGTGCTTGAGTGGAAAATTTGGTGCTTTGAGTGCTTGAGTGATTTTGACCCCCTTCCCCTGAAATTTTTTTCTGAACCGTAAAAAAGTAGCAAAAATGCATTTCAACTTATTTTTGATGTGTTTTGTAAAGATTTTTTTTTATTTTGTCTGGTGGTTGAATTCTGTCTGATGGTACTTGCACACTTTTTTTTTCTTTTATTTATTTATTATCTGTTCTGATTATATCAAACAATTGTTGCCAATGGCTATAACTATTTGTCTTTTTTAGTTTTATGGATATTTGTCACAGCAGCAAAATATGATGCAAGATTATATAAGGACAGCTACCTACCAAAGAGCTGTATTAGCCAACTTGCCAGATTTTAAGGACAAAATAGTGTTGGATGTTGGTGCTGGCTCAGGAATTTTGTCTTTTTTTGCTGCCCAGGCTGGAGCCAAGAAGGTGTACGCTGTGGAAGCCAGTTCCATGGCCCAACATGCTGATGTAATCATTTTTATTTTCTTTTTTTTTCTCGTATACCACTGTGTACATATCTCCCAGGAGGTAGATGTGTGCAATTCTTTCTAAATTCTGTCCAGATATAGAATAATTCTTAATATCCTTTTATAATTTTTACTTTTACTAAACAAAGTAGCCAAATTATATTGGCGTATTTATAACAAGGAATAGGCATCTCTGGTGTTTCTTACTGGTCTCCTCAGATATTACGAACTGGCTTGACTGTTAACTGTGTTAGGTATTTAAATATTCATCTTATGCATATTTCCGTTTTAATGTTTTAACATATAGTAACCAACTTTCCAGTACCTAGGATCTCTCTCCTCTCTTCTTCTTTTAAATCTTCTTCTTCATCTTCCAAGTGTAGGTTTTTAGCCGCTCGGATGTGCCTGTATGAAAGAAGCAGACTAGAGACCCTTCTCACCTCTTCGCGATATATCTTGGGGCCTCCCCCTACCGCATGCTATTCTGCGTTGATAAAATGTGATTGGTTTTGCTGTTATTATGGACTTCAGCACTCAGAAATGCCTCCCTCCAAATTGATTCCTGCATATGCACTTTGGAATTTTAAAATTAACTGCACAGGTTTAAATTTAAAGCAGGTAGGCCCTAAAAAGAGAAAAAATGTAAATGGGAGGAGTATGAAAATTAGACGATACAAAATGTTGCAAATTCTGATTCCACTTCATATTCCTGATTCTGATTACTAGCAAACTCAGTTTACTATATTTTATATATATTTTGTCTAAACAATGATTGTGTTTGAGATTACTTGCCCAAAATCATACGTTTGTCAGTTATTAATTTGACTCCCTAATTATAAATTCCCCTACCCATGTAACTTCTCTCGTCTGCTTCTACTATTTCTATGCCCCCAACCTACTGTTCCCGTCCTACTAACCAACAAAAATACACAATTCAACCATTATTTAATACGTATTCTTTTAAATTTCTTTTAAACTCTAAAAGATGTTCAGCTGCCCTAATGCTCATTGGTAGAGAATTCCAGACTGCAGTTCCGAGAAACTGCAGTTGAAATCTTGATCTTCTGCTATTCCTAAGTTTAACCACCAATTTTTACTATTCCTCGTATCACATTCATGAATATTACTGTTAGCACTGTAATTATCGCGAAAAATATTTGGGACTAGGTTATGCATACACTGGAAAACGAAAAATGCTGCTTGATAATCATGTAGTTGACCCAAATTGAGCAAACTTAGACTTCAAAAAAGCAGTTGTATCATTCACATTTTTGACACACTTGCCTTTTATCTTCACAGCTTTGTTCTGAAGGATCTGGACTCTTATGAAATTGCTGCTCCAGATCAGACAGCCATATGTAGATAAACAATTAAGTGATAAGTCATTCGTAGAATCCGCTTTAGAAATGGCTTAGAAATAAATCATTTGTAGAATCAGATGTTTGAAATTGGAATAAAATAATATACAGCCATACCTATACTCAGGTAGATTTTTAGGTACAAAAGAAGAAATTTATCTATGATATTTAATTTTTCATGTTGAGTTATTATAAGTTGCAACAGGAAACCTTGTAAATGTACGGTTTGCAGAAGTATTTAACCCACAGTTTGTATTGCTATTACTATTTTTTATCTACTATTACTTTTTTTATGTCACTATTAGTTACAAAAGAAATGCTGCTGTAAATAATGAAGATTAATTGTTGTCTGTTTGAGATATTGGGAATTTCCAGGAAATGTTTTCAATATTTTTGGTAGGGGTCTTATGCTCCTGTCCTGGTGATTCGGACATAGCTGGGAAATTGAATAATCTAGGATGGCGGAAATGTTGAGATATAAATAGGTAGGAACATGATAAAATTCAACAACTGATTGGATTTGGAGCACGATGGCCAGATTGAGTGAGTAATTTGAAATTAAGAAAAAGAAAAGAAAAACAATTGAAGTTAAAACTGTTGTGTCACTGAGTATCATGTGACACAAAGTATCATCGCTGTCTCTGACATATTTACCTATTAATGGCGAAAATAAAAATTCTAGGCATATAGGATAGTCAATGTTCTCCTTTATTTTCATATGGTGTTGGTTGTTGGAAGAAAAATTTGATTAAATTAAACTAAATTTTTTAATTTACAAGTAAATTACCCAATGGAATACAACACTGCCCTTTCATCTTGCAAGAAGAAAATAATAAAAACACAATGACTTTAAGTAGTAAACAGTAAATCAATCGCTGCAAATAATTTGGTTACGTAATTAATAGCCTTATCGAAAGAGAAAAAAAAGTTAAATAATTAACATAAAAATGTTTCACATTAAAATTATGGTAACTTGAAGTCTTAATTTGATTTGTATCGAGGAGTTTTTAATTACAAGTTATCTGTATGTTTTTTTCATAGTTTTATTCTGTTTTGCTGAGAACCGGTATTAGTTATATAGCAAAAACATTAGTATTAATTTGTTTTTCTACCCTACAACAAGTCATCATTTTTTTTGAATTGTTTTTTCTGGCTTTGACCATAAAGTCTTTATCAACAAACAATTTGAAGATGTTGTTTTTTATTTTTAGACTTTGGTGAAAGCCAACGGCCTAGGAGAGAAAGTTCGAGTAATTGCTGGCAAAATTGAAGAAATAGACATTCCAGAGCCGATTGATTTAATAATATCAGAACCAATGGGCTATATGCTCTTTAATGAAAGGATGTTGGAAACGTTTTTGCATGCCAAAAAGTGGCTAAAATCCGATGGCAAAATGTTTCCGACAAGAGGAGATTTACATGTGGCACCCTTCACAGATGAATCTCTTTATATGGAACAATTTAATAAAGCCAACTTTTGGTAAGCTGTAGTCTTTTTGAATGGAAATTCAGATTTGAAATGTGTAGTCAAATTATAACGCTATTCTTTGAAAATTTTAAGAAATGTGATTTTCTTACATCTCAAAGGGCTGAAGCATTCTTGGCGTAATACTTTCAATTAGGTAGCCTATGCTTTTGTCAGACCGCACTGTCTTTGTATGACGAACAAATAAACGTTTAAACGGAGATAAGTCCATTTATTTAGACAGTGAAAACAGGTACAAAAGTCTGGATATTTCGATCACTTATACAACAATCGTCATCAATAGAAATACTAAAATGTTAAAATAAAATCTGACATATTGATACAAAACATCATAATTAACTTCCGGGTCATTCACTAGACTTTTCCGAGAGAGTTCAAAAACAGGGTTCATTCAAGTCTTGAGATGCTGAATGACTTGGCTTAATGTCCTAATCGTACTCTATTTGATTGCTGTATCAATATTCCTATAAAAAGAAATATTCTCTAATAACTTCTAAGACCACACTGGCTGTTCAAGACAAAGTGAGGCAAATCGTGAAGAACAAAAAACGATGATATTTCTAGCGACTGAAAAAAGGATGTATAAATATGTGGATTATTCAGTTGAGACCTGCGCTCGATCGTCCCCAGTGCACAAAAGTAAATAAACACTAAAAAAATATACAGATAAGACTAAGGACTAAATAAAAACAATATAAACCTCGATTTGCTAACACTAAATTAGAATATTTTGTTTTTTTTTCAGGTTTATTTTGTTCTTATTCTGTCCTTAAGATTTGTATCTGTATAGATTTTGGTCTTTATTTACTTTTATGCACTGAGGACGGTCGAGGGGAGGTCTTGAAAAATATTTGCACATTTATCCTTCGGTTTTTCACTGGCTGGAAACATCCTCGTTTTTCTTCTTTATTATTCGCCTCATTTTGAAAAAAAGTCATTTTCTTCCTCTTTTACTTCTACGTTTTGACGATTCCCTTGCAATTGGGAAAGGACAGTGGAAGTTTATTGCTATTATGCTTCGACAGTTCCTTTGAAAAACACCTACTGTATCCTCCTCAAGCTTCCAAAGCGCAGGATGCATGATGAGACATCCATGAAGTGGTTAGGACGTTCAAGGACAAAATATTTATTGTTATATATCCATTTTCAGTTTGTATACACATATTTTCTGACTTGGTAGCATTCTTCGTACTGAGTTTGTATTTTAGGCACGTCTTTGGTAAGAAATAGTCAGGTCCAGTTTTCGACCCTGTATCAACATCACCGGCCATTGCATTGTATCAGTGCAATTTAACTGAAAAAAATAATCAGAAAAGATCTGTCTCTTGTTTAAATTTTATTATTCTCCAGATTTTTGTCATTTCCCAATATTATTACCAAGTTCTGGTGCCCGAAATGGCACCAAAGAATGAACCTATTGGGATTATTCCCTCACTTTCTGCAATTTTCCCCCAGAAAATCTGATGTGAAACAGAAATGATATGATTTGAACGTTTTTTGTTTTGTTTGTTGGTTTGGCCACGAGAAATACAGCTATCGAGGTGTTTTAACTCCTTTCATCTCCTAGCACTGGGGAAGCTGAATAGTTTCAAAGATTTGTTCTTGAACCTAATATAAAGTCTTTTAAGGTACCAACAAAATTTTCATGGTGTGGATTTAAGCAGTTTACGCCATGCTGCATTGAAGGAGTACTTTCGACAACCAATTGTCGATACATTCG
Organism: Artemia sinica; assembly: GCA_027921565.1. NCBI lineage: Eukaryota > Metazoa > Arthropoda > Branchiopoda > Anostraca > Artemiidae > Artemia > Artemia sinica. Next base: position 26,261,793 of record CM051272.1, read on the forward strand.
ACATCAGAATATGTTTGGCCAAATCTGTTAGACATGTGGTCGATTTCTTGACTGCGCCTGAATCGGACTTGCACAGAATAGGTAAGACAAAAAACGTTTTTTACTTTTGTACTTCGACAATAACTTGAATGTCTATCAAAGAAAATTTACCTAGTTAATTTTAGAAACCATGTATTAATCGGCTAAAACTGTGTTGTTACACCATTGAAATGGCAGAATAAAGAAAAACAAGGCATAGAAGAGACTTTTGATTAGGTTCCTTTACATCCTTAACAGTAATGGTTCATTAATGCAAATGTTGGATTCCTTACGCTAGTTTTTGTCTGGAGGCTAAACTTGAGGGATGTAAGAAGTGTCCTTCAAATTTTAGCATTATTATCGACTTGCTAAGAATTGTGCTAGAATCCGGTTCAAGCCAATGCCCTTTCAGAGTATAATTGAACCCGATAACTCATTTGCAAACATACACACATCCTTTCGTAGAAGTATTGAATTTAGCTTTGTTTGGCAAATAAGGGGTGACACATGTTTTATATAGAGATACACTGACCATGGAAGTCAGTTGGGGTTATAGCTTCGCTCAAGCTTCTTGTACGCATATAGAATGTGTCTAATATGTTCCTTGCTATTTCTTAATTTTATTATATTAAATCCTAGTAAAGGGGTGTATACCCCAGTTCTTTAATAATATTATAAGATTCTTCAAAACAGGAACATGTTAGCCTTACCTTGTTAGTCAGAACGCTTGCTTTTCTTCAATAATAATGAAATTTCACTTCTAACCAATATAAGAACAAGAATTGATCTTTGATTTCTGAAACTGTGAATAATTAATATTGAATTTTGAATTATAATGAAATAACTTAAAGTACTTAACTAAAATTCTCTTCTTTGATAATAAAATCTTAGTTTTTTTCTATACCCGTGTTATCTTGTTTATTTTGATCACGATGTTAGGTTTTTTTCAAGATACCTGGGTCATTTCTTTCATTCAAGGCTTAGTTAGGGGTATTGTGGTCTCATGGCTGAGTGTGGACATGGAGTCATCGCCATGAATCTCCCCCCCCCTCCCTAAAGGGAAATCTATCGAGTTTACATCATAGGGGATGTATGCTGCCATTTTTTTTGGGGGGGGGGGGTCCTTAACAAGTTCTCTTCTACGATCTTTATTGTTATTGATGTTTTTGTTATGTTTTTACTCGAATAATAAATTGAATTGTATTGAATATCCAGAAAATTGAGAAAACCTGCATAGCTAGATTAAATTTTAAAAATATAGACTCAGTATGAAATTGCATGGTATCACCAAAATTTTAAAGACACCCCGGTAAGTCTTTGCTACGTAAGAAGATTTTCTTCCATTAAGAAGTTGAAAAAATCCTCAAAATTTGCAAAATGTTGATATTAGCACTATGGGATTCTTGAAGAATTAAGTCATGTTGTTGTTTGGTTTTATTCGTTGAAGTTGTCAACTGGTTTTAGATTTTAGAAAACCTTGTGAGTTTGTTTTTGCTTTTGCAAAATTTTTATTTATCCTGTTGGGGCTACATCAAACTTAACTCTTTCTCATCAAAAATTCAAGGTAGAACTAGAAATTACAGTCAAATAACAACTAGGCAGTAGCGAAGAAAGAAAACTAATTTCGTCGGATTATTATTTACAATTAATTAAAATTAATAGCCAAAAAGAAAGTTTTTTAAAAAAAGTAAAGAACCATATTAAAACCAAAGAGGAGCAAAAATAAAGACATATAATAATAATTAAAAAAAAAAAAAAAAAAAAAAAAAATAAAATTTAAAAAGAACAGAAGTCACTATTAATCAATCAATGAGACAAAGAGGAACAGAAATTGCCACAAACGGGACTAACGCCTTCTACCATTTCAAAGGCTGTCACTTTTGCTTTACTGGAAATAAAATATATTTTAATATTGGTTATTATGGTTATAACCGTGTCTGCTTATTGCAGTCTGGTTATAACCAAACCTGGTTAAAACATTCTTGTTATAAACAGTTTGGTCATAACCAAAGAATCAATAAAAACAACAGTTTTCGCAAAACATATCGTTTTTAGTGAAAAGTAAATGACAATCAAGTCGTTCACAGGTTTTGAGATGGTGGTTAAAGAACAGATAGTATCACTGTTATTTGAACACCTTGAGTAGCCTTGAGATATGCTTTTTGTTGTTGTGCCGTTGATCTTATAACAAATAAAAAACACATTGCTCGCAATAAAATTGTTTTCAGTAAAACGCATATGACGCTATAGTATAGCCCTCCTGCTGTTTTTAATAATATCTGCTCGTTTTAAGTTTGACTTGTCTATTCACAAAGAGCTTTTAAATTAATTTCTATTTGTTCCAGTTGACATTGTTCTTGTTTTGTCGGTTAATACAAGAAATAATTGTGAAGTTTTCTCCATTTTTTTAAGAATTTCGATTTTGCTTTGCATTATTCGCATTGTATTCTGCACCTTGCATTATATTCTGGACAGAATTTTGCAACAAATTTAAATAATAGTTTTACCATGTTATTTCAAATAATAGGGAGAGGGTATATTATTTAAATGGAAAATCAGCATAATTTTTGGCCTTCTATAGGGTTGAAGCCACCCTGACCCTCGTCCTATTACAACCTTGAATATAGACCAATATTGATTAATCGTTTTTTATATAAAAATGTTATTGTGTTGTATTTTGTTTTAACTACTTGTTTGTTTAAATAAGTGCATATAGAGCTCATTTATTAAAGAGACTTCTATTTTCTTTTTGTTGTTTAAAAAAAAAACAAAAAAAAAACTAGGACGTCAAGAATCAATGCAACCAGATTTGTATTCTGATTGAGGTTCCAATGCATCTGAAATTTTAATTAGGTTGTCTTTATGCGCTGAAGCTTTAAAGTAGATCAAAATGAAAAACAGAGCATTTCGCACTAAGAATGAATAGAACCATATTTTCTACAAAATGTAATGTCCTTGATAAGCTTTCCTTGGTCCCCAAAGTCAAAAATATTTTTTTTTTGGACCCCTCCCTCCGTCCAATATTCCCTTAAAGTTCCAACTGAGTCCCTTAAGCGGTTGATTTTCGCGCTCCTGAGATATTGCAAATATGATATTGTAATAATCTGGATGCATGTAGTGTCTTTCAATTTAGCTCTACCCTTTCCCCCAAGCCACAATTCAGTGTCCACTTACCCCCCCCCCCAAATATAAACCCACTTGACCCTCGAATACTTTCTCAAAGTTTCAGCTTCGTTCCTTAGGCCATTCCTAAAATATTGTCAAATGTACGCATGTTGTCCCGTAGGACATTTTTGGAAAGGTCTAGTCATCTTGAATCTGCGGGCGTAAAAGCTCATTCATAATAGGATTTATTTCGGACCTAGAGTTTTTGCCCCTTTTTAATACTCACCCCTTATCCACTCCCATCAAAATTGTTTATTCTTTCTTTCAGTTAAGTTTACTATTCCCTTCAATATTCTCTGAAAGTTTCAACTTATTACGCTTAGCCGTTCCTCTCAATATTCCTTGAAAGTTTCCACTTAATCCCCATAGCCATTCCTGAGATATCGCAGATAAGCCTTTTAGAAAACTGGGATGCACAGGTTATATTTTGATTTAGTCCAATATTCCCTGAAATTTTCAACTTGATACTCTTGTTGCAGGTACGCCCTTTCGACAACCTGAATTTGCGTATCGACTTTGGATTTTGTTCAGCATCCCCGGAAAGTTTCAACTTAATACCCTTATTTGTTCTTGAGAAATTGCAGATACATAATTTTACCTGGATCTGAATAGTGTCTTTTAATTGAGATCAATACCCCCCCCTCTAGTATTCGCTGAAAGTTTCCAGCATAAAGCTCTTAGCCGTTCATGTGATATTGTTGATACGCCGTTTTGACAACCTGGATGCAGATAGTTCTATATGATTGACATCAACATCCCCTGAAAGTTTCAATACCCTTAGCAGTTCATGCGATATTTCAAATTTGCCCTTTTGACAACCTGGATGCCAATAGTGTCTTTAGAATTAGTTCATTATAACCCTGCTGAAAATAACCAAATAGTTACGCTGATGGACATAGAAATGCACCTTTTTACAATATCCAGCAACATTCCTCTGTAAAGTGCCGCATTTTTCTGGGCCGTGAACAAATTTAAGTTATATAAGCATAATCCTGCTCAGCGGAATAAACGTAGCCAATAGAGCTACTAAAATGGAATGACAATGGATGCTTGAAAATTTAACATTAGTTATTCTATTCGAAAATTATTTAAGACCTTTTCATCTTTTATTCTGTTTTATTTTTCGGGTTTTTAATATTGACATACATTAGTGGTGCATTTAATGTGCAGGTAAATTGGATCCCTCGTGTGTTCTTGACGCATTAATTTGCCGCACCCATACTTGCAGTCAAATCCTTGATAAACCAGTGTGCTTCTAGGGTAAGGCTTTATTTATGTACGAAGGATTACACCCGGGGAAGTTAGGATAAGATAGATTAAAAACCTTTGTGTCGCAGAAACGTAACTAGTATTTAGATCAGTGAAATTCGTCACAATTTTTAAATGATCTTTTGCTTCTAGAAATCCCACTTGAATTTCACATGCTCCAAACAGCAATGGTTCATGGTTTGGCATTTTGGTTTGACGTCGCCTTCTTAGGTTCTGTGACTACTGTTTGGCTATCGACAGCTCCCACCGAGCCGCTTACTCATTGGTACCAAGTTAGATGCCTCCTAGAGCAACCATTTTGGCTAGACAAGGGCAGCTTCTTGTTGGAAAAGTCTTGCTTGTTGCTAATAAAAGGTAATTTATTTTTGTACTTTGATTTCTCATACGTTAAGGTATGGATTTCCCCATCCTTCAAGTCTCTTTTTACTTTTTTTTTCTCCTTGGCAGTATTTTTCTCTATAGTAATTATAGTTCGGGTTAGCCCGGATTTTTTTTTTTTTTTTTTTTCTTCCAAAATTTCAAAAAATTAAAATTAACAATTCGATTAATTTTTAATTCAGATTCTGGCTCCAAAACAATTTACTTAAAGTATCAAGAAAGTCAAAGTTAAAACACTTCCACCCTCTTCCCACTTTAGATCTATTCATAGCGGAAAACTGAGACTTTTTAAGGTTTTTTCTTTTGATTGTTTTAATTTATCAGGTTTTTAGGTCAATATTACATTTTTGTCAGTGTTGCCACGTTGAACCATTGAAATAAACAAGCAAAACTAATAAGTTAAATTTTGCAACGCCTTTTGTCAGTAAATATTCAAATATTAACAATTAATTGATTCCCAAATTTCAACCACACCTTCAAAGGAAAGCTACATCTTCGTCTTTCGGTGCCATACGTTTTAGTTTTTTTGCTGATTTTTCACCCACGTATCATTTTTTAACTTGGCACCCTCTACTACCAAACGGCAAGCGCAACGTAGATATGTATAGCGATCTCTTCCATTAAAGATTGAATTTTCAGCTTTTCACTCCTAATTTTTAAGACAGATATGTTTTTTTTTAATTTCCGCTTTACCGTCCATTTCATTTTCATTGTCCGTGGTACTTAAAGGTAAGGTGGTCCGTAACAAGATCTGAAGTATGTATTGTTGTGATAGGGAAGAGTAAACTGCAGAAGTATTATTTTCTCCAATAATTGACAAGTGAATACCTCATGAGGGTTTAGCTAACCTTGACAACTCTGCCATCAATTATCAGACTCGGGAGAATGAAAGCAGATAGAAAGGAAGACCTTATGAACATATTTATCGCCAGTCAGGCTTTGCGAATATCTTCTTCATTTTCAAAAAGTGTTGTTGACTAATAAAAGGATTTAGCCTTCCAATACGATGAACTAGCAATATTTCTATAAAAATTGAATCCCTGAACATTAGCAGTTCTCGCTGGAAGCGTAGAAGAACTGCAAATATTATTTCCCATTTGGCTTCTGAGAAGATCAGAATACGTTTAATTATAGTAACTAATTTAATTGTCATTTTATATAATAGTCATTATTGTCATTTTAGGCGATATTCTAGGACCCCTGAAGTTCGATACGATCACCCCTGGAAAAAAGAAACCAACAAATAAACACGCATCCGTGATCTTTCTTCTGGCAAAGAATACAAAATTCCACATTTTTGCAGATAGGAGCTTGAAACCTCTACAATAGGGTTTTCTGGTATGCTGAATCTGATGGTTTGATTTTCATTAAGAGTCTATCACTTTTAGGGGATGTTTCCCCCTTTTTTCGAAAATAAGGCAAATTTTTTTCAGGCTCGTAACTTTTGATTGGTAAAATTAAACTTGATGAAACTTATATATCTGAAATCGGCATAAAAATACAATTCTTTTGGTGTATCTACCAGGGTTGCCAACTTGCACACTTTTCGTGTGAAATGCACTCTTTTTTTTCATTGCACTCTTTCACACCACGGACCAGATTTGCACTCTTTTTGCCCATTATTTGCTCTTTGCACACTTTTATGAAATGATGACAGAAAAAGTGTTAAGCGAAATAAAAAATTAAAATTAAACTATTTAAGCGCAAAAGATAGAACAGCTAACTGGTATGATCTTTGTTATCTATGCCTGGCTCGTCCCCCAGGCCTCTTTCTCGTGTTTTCAGCCATTTACCAAGAAGTAGATCAAAGCATAGATAACTAGTGCAAACGTGGCAAATTCAAATCAAGTTTTATAGAAGGAAGTTGAAAGCTGTTGGGTACAACTGTTCTTCATGAAAATGGAAAAGTGAGCATGAAACATGAACTAAGGCGATGTAGAAGCAACAACCAAAATAAACCTACTAAAATTTAATCTCAAACTGATAAAATTCTGCAAAAACTTTAGGCCTGTGCACCATTTTAAAGCGTGAATGATCCATATTTTCTTGTGATAGCCATTGTCTCTGAAATAAACATCTTATCTTACAAGCCAGGGGTCCAAGAATTTGCTCTGGATGAGACCCATACTATCAAAATGATATAAAAGGGTAAATTAGGAAAATATGGGGTAGCCTAAAATTGTAGTTTAGACTTTAGACACTTCTTGCTATCCTGGAAATCAGTTGAGTTAGGTGAATGACACTTTCAGAAATCAATCCAGAGCCAAAAATATTCGAGCCAATTGAAAATGACAATGAAAAATGGGCAAATATTGAGCAGTTCATATTTTTTGACCTATGAATAAAGTGAACATACCATTCGATGCCTTTTCTTATGCGTTGTCCAAATATAAGGTAAATTTTGACCAAATCATATTATTGACTTACAAATAAAGTAAACATACCACTTGATGGCTTTTTTATGCTCTTTCCAAATATAATAATTATTATTGTCGGAAATGAATTTTACCCCCACCCGTATTTATACCAATTCAGGGTATATATTTGCACATTAGGGGGTGGGGGTAAATTTTATTTCTGATGTAAATGAGAGGTAAGATTAAACTTAAACACCCCCCCCCCCACCCCCTAATGTGCAAATATATACCCTGAATTGGTATGCATGGGGTGGGGGCTAAAATTCATTTCCGACAAAAATGATTAATATATTCGTAAAGAGCATAAAAAAAGGCATCAAGTAGTATATTCACTTTATTCGTAAGTCAATAATATGATTTGGTAAAAATTCACCAGTTGAAAAATTTGAATTGAAGTTATCAAGTATTTTGCAGTAGGTTGCATCAAGACATGGCTAATTGTAGACAGAGAAAAGCCAAGACAGATATTCCAAGTAATTGAGAGGTAAATGTTTACCCTTGAAGCTTCCGTCGAACTGATCTTTGCGCAGTGGAACCCGCCCCTTTTATTCTTTACCAACCATGGAGAAGGTGACTCCGCTGGAGATGGAGGAGCCAAAGAAAAGGCTAATAAAATTCTTTCTTTTATCCGTGATTCATCTGTGAAAGTTATTTTGTATTTTCTTTCATTTGTCTTACAAAAGATCAATATACTAAACAAAGAGTTTCAAGCTGAGGGAACACGGATTCACAGGCTTTTGGAAACATCGTGACAGACGTATCTGTTGCTCCTCAAGTGCTATGTAAAAAAGAAAGAAATAGGGCGGGTACAAGATCCATTTAAAGTTGGGTTGAGCCCAGCTCATTTTCTCGCACTTGATTGTATAAAGTTAGGACCAAATGCACTGTGCCTCATGCGAAGCCTGTAAAACACTGGCCTATTGAGTGCTCAGCAGGTTCACTGCATCCAGATGAGCTTTCCGAATTTTTTTTGCAGTTGTGCTCACAAATGAGCAAACGGATTGACTGCAATGACCTAACGTTGGAAAATCTCAAATGCTTAAGTCCAAATGTTGCCTTATCTGGAGATGTGGACACTCTTGTGCATTTTCTTCAACGGTTTCCGAATTTGCTGGGTGACACTGAGGCACAACTTGATAAAATGCAAATGAAAATGCAATAAACGCGCAATTTTGTGTGCTGTTTTGAAGGCTGATAAATCCGTTTGTTTCTGCTTCTATTTTTTTTTTTTTTTTTGCTGTGCTACGTTGCGGTACTTGACTTGACTACAGTGAAGTCAGCTATAGTTCACGACTAGTTACTTGGACCTCTTATCTTCCTTTCAAAACACTTGGATAAAATAGCGACAAAACTTTAACTAAACATTGGATGCAGTCAACTATAGTTCAGTTAAAGATCTAAGTAATCAAAATAAACATCTGAAATTTTCAAGCAGAGCATTAACTTTTAAGCTAAAAAAGAATGATAATCAGTATCTAACTTATTGTTTAGAGGTTGATTTCCAAACTTTATTTTAAATACAGTTGAAAAATTTAAAGTTAATATGTTTATCAATCGAAGAATAACTGGTAATTATATGTAAATGGAGTAAGAATGGTCAGAACAGTGAAAGGGGCTGCACGCGCGGCAGTAGCCGCGCGCGCGCAAATTTTTTGACTTGCACACGCTTTTAACAACTTGCACTCTTTTTTGGCCTTGATTTGCACACTTTTTTGACGTCGGCAGTTGGCAACCATGGTATCTACTGGTATCAAAATTCCATTTTTTAGAGTTCTGGCTACTATTGAGTCGGGTCGCTCCTTACTTACAGCTCGTCACCACGAACTGTTTGATAAGCAGGAGACGCAGTACTTACATCGAGTATAGCCCGTTTACTGACCCGTAAAAAGAATCACATTTGAATAAAAACGAGATTTTTTTTTCTTTTTTTGTGGAAAGAGGGGGGCCGCTATCTAATGTATATGAAAAATTAATTTTGAAGACCAATTTCACGAAATTTTGCGTACACTCAAGTGCTCTTGCTTTGAATGTAACAAGAGTGGAAAACTTCGGCTTACCAAAGCTGGAGTAGACACTTTTGATCTGTAATGTTTAAATCACATTAAAATATGTGTTTGTTTGATTTTTCCTTTACAGGCAAAGCTATGATGTTACAATTGACGTGAGGATTGAGGGAACTAATATTTCATCAGTAAATACTCTAGATTTAAAGAATCCTTATTTCCGATATACAGGACAAGCCCCATCAGCCCCACCAGGGCAGTCGACTACATCACCGGCTGAAGCTTATTGGTCACAATTGGATGCACAAGGTGCGAGGCAAGGTATGTGTGTGGTTGTCCTGCTTTGGCTCAGTGCGGTTGCCTGAACGTAAAAAAAAGTTCATAGTCCCTTTGTTTTGAATATCGTTACAAGGTTGAAGCTGAAAAATGCCTTATAGCTAAAGTGTAAACAACCTTTTATCAGATAGACTCGTTTTTTGAAACTAAAATGAAACTCACAATGAAACTTATCTATCAACAAGTGAAATGACGTCATTTTTATACAATCCTAAAAAGGGCCTATGCCAGATTTACGTCTCACCCAGACTATCTGTCTTGGCTTTTTCTACAATTAGCCATGGCCTGATGCCCGCAACTACTTGATTTTAATTATTTTGCATAAAACGTCCCTTAACTTTTATGTTTTTTATTCTTCTTTGAAGTATCATTCTCTGAAACTATGGACTTACGAGTTAAGAGGTAAGGAATGTGTTTCCTTGCCCTACTTTGGATCAATATCTATTTTTTTGGTTGGGGGGGATGATCCCTTCATCGGGACTCATTTTCAGGGATCTCTCCATAAACAAGCTATTTGTTCCTGTTTTGGCTCAAAATTGAATCCAGATCAAAAGTCTATCTCGTGGTTAAAAAAGCCAAAAAAGGAAACAGAATCTCTTTTGAGTTTAAATAGTTTTATAGTTTAATCAATAGCTTTGAGAAGCTATTGTTAATATTTAACTTTTCAAATTAGTTGAATTATTTTAATTCACTGAAAAGGGTATTTTAAATAGAAAGAGAGAGCGAAATCTTTAATGTGTGATTTTAAACTATCAGTACTTTCATTTACTTAAATGCATAACTTTTGAAGAAGTTCGAAACGCAACATCGGCAACATCTATATTTTTATGCTTTTGCTCTTGCCACTTGTAGTCTGGACATGTTCTTTTCTTCTTCTTTTTCTGATAGATTTTTGTGTTCAACGGACGAATGTAATGTTTGTAACGGAAAGGATGAAAAAGTTTTGTGTCTTCAGTTTGGTTTGTATGTAGTCAATCATGTGAATTTTTTTTATGTCACTTGCGTTTTTTGGAAGTAAATATTTGGGCCAGGCCGATATGGATTTTGGGGGTCCGATACCGATATATCAGTATCATACCGATACGATACCGATATAATTTGCCGATAGATTCCTCTCCGGAAAAAAAACCTGATCTAAAGTTTTTAAAAACAATTAAAGCAAATAAAGTTCTAGTCTGGAGAGTAATACTATTCTAAGCCGGTTTAATTACATAAACACAAATACATGAAGATCTAAATTTGGGTTATTCAAAACTCCAATTTCAATAGCGGGAATTTGTATTTAATCATTCGCATATTAATGTGAAAACTACGTAGCATCCATACGATATGGTCTCTTAGTAACGAATCCATGTTAGATATACTAGATACAGGCGTGCAGCTAAGGTTTTAAGTTTGGAGGAATAATTTAAAGAATGTGTTGACAAAATCGTCCAGTATGCCAATAAATGCGGACCCATAAGCTAAGTTTCCAAGCTGCACTCCTGACTGGATATCATGGTTTTAATCGATTGAATCGTGGATCTTTCATTAACGCAAGTGAACATTCACTAAACAGAAATGTATGGTTTTTTGTAATCTTTTTAGTTGTTTTGGTAGATGTTGCACGTTCCTGAACTCATTATACGTTTCGAACATTCCTGCACCAGGTGTGTATTCACAAGTATTGACAGTAAATATACTTTGACTTCATTTGACTCACCTCCAGTGCTCTCTCCACCATGGCTAGAATCAGTTGATGGCTCCGCCCCCAGACTGAACAAGCGAAAATTACCTGAGGAAATCTGGCGCCATCTTCTGGATAAGTTGCATAAAAAAAATAGACCGATATCCTATATTTTTCCCCATATATGATAATGACACTGACCCTCATATCGGCCAGCCGAAATATCGGTCGCCTTAGTAAAAAAATAAAATAAATAAACACGCATCAGTGACCTTTCTTCTGGCGAAAAATACAAAATTCCACATTTTTGCAGATTAGAGCTTGAAACTTCTACAGTAAGGTTCTCTGATACGCTGAATCTGATGGTGTGATTCTATGACTTTTAGGGGGTGTTTTCCTCTTTTTTCGGAAATGAGGCAAATTTTTTCAGGCTCGTAACTTTTGATAGGTAAAATTAAACTTGATGAAATTTGCATATTTAAAATCATCATAAAAATCCGATTCTTTTGATGTATCTATTGATATCAAAATTTCGTTTATATATATATATATATATATATATATATATATAATATATATATATATATATATATATATATAATATATATATATATATATATATATATATATATATATATATATATATATATATATATATATATATATATATATATATATATATTTATATATATAGCCTTACAAATGTCTATAATTTTTTTTTTTTATAATTTCAAAACTATATTTAACCTATAATTTATCCTTTAAGCAATAAAACTAATCAAAGCCTCATTATTCTTAACTTCACTATCGATGCCCAGCTGGGTCAGCCCAGCTAAAGCAGAAAACTGTGTTACTTATCCTGATAGAAAAATACACCAAAATTATCTAGAACAGAATTGATTTCAGATTATTGAGCTCTGATGTACAATAAGCAAACAAATAATTCAAACAATAGATTTCAAGAAGCGCAACCGAACGTCATTCAATAATTAGAATTGCCTTTTAAACGCCAAAAATTACAAAATTAATTGCGATAAGGTTATTGAACTTGAGGTTTATGAAAGTAGAATAGAGGTTGACTCGCCCCACGTTCAACAGGGCTTATTGCAATTAATTGATATAACTTATTGAACAAGCCTAATTATTGTCCTCTATTAAAAGCTGTTTGGACATTAACATGAATTTCTTTTAAAAGAAATCAAAACAAAAATCTATAGCCGGAAACTGGATACTCGGTAACTCGAAATTATGATTAATTTCTTTTGCCGGTTATGAAAATACAGTTGTTTGTGAAAGAACTATTTTTGAAGTATCACAGATGCGTCAATAAAAATTTTGATCCTTAATACTCCAGTTTCTGACTAATTGTACGTTTTTTTTGTACGTAATTAATTTTGGAAAAAAATTAATATTTTAGAATTCTCACTGTAGAAAAAAAACCTACTCGCAATACTTTTACTTGTGTTGTATGATTACTCATAATAAATTGACTTGAGGTGAGAAGATGTAAATAAAGTTGTACAAAAATCGTCACATACCATCTTTTTTTAACATCCATCGAAATTGTGTCTGCCATTATCGTTATTATTTTAGGTTGCGATGTCTTTATTCATTTTAAAATCAGCATCCTAGCTTATTTTTGTGCCGTTATTATTATATATTTTTTTGAATGTATTGAATCGATTTGGTCACTTTTTACTATATATAAGAAATTAGGTGTCAGAGAAATTGAAAATTTTTACACTACCAATCTAGGACACTACCAATCAATTTACAGCTATTAGTATATACAATTTAACAGCAAAGCGTTTTGGGTTTATGAGGGCGGTAGCCCACATTCTATCTTAACATGATTTGAAAAAGCGATCTTAAATTAAATTAAAAAATCTTTTTTTTTTCAGCTGAAAGTAATGAGCAACATTAAACTTAAAATGTACAGAATTGGGACAAAATTTAAGCTGGTGTAAAAAATGAAGGGTTGAGGAGGGGGCAGTATCCTTTACATACTGAATAATTTTTGTTCGTTTTGTTTTAATGTAGCTCCTTACTTTCAGTAAAACAAACTAGTTTTTTTTAATTCAATTTCATTTTTTAATCTGTGTTTCAATATAGTTCCTAAATGGTATTGCTATTAATGATTAGGAGAAGTGTTGATGCACTGACAGTAAACTTGCGTTTGCTCTTCAACTGTTGCTTGTGTTACAAAATAATTAGTTTTCAATCTTGGTGAAATCATTCTTTAAGTTTGATTTTTCCTTTTCTTTCATTCTCGTGCTTCCCTTTTTAATTTAACTTGTTCTATAAAATTACTCCTTTGTCTTAAAATCGATCTTTGCTCATTTGCTTGTAAAGCGTTAAATAAGTTTCTTTCCCAATAAAATAACTTGTTTTTAATCTTTTAGCAGTCAACATGGTAAATGGTATTGCCGTTAATGGCGTTGGTGACGTTCAGATGGAGGCCTTGACAGTGAATGGCAGCTCTACACCATCTGGAACCGCTTTACTTGGTCTTGGTAACCAATTTATGCTTATTTTTCATATTTTTGATAATTTTGCAAGTATGTTAGTCAATTTAAGGCTCTACATTTTGTAGAGATCATTTTGTTGTTTCATGTTAGTCATTTTGTTGGAGAAGAAGCTGGAAAAATAGACAAGTTCAAACGGCAACACCTGAGATAAATAATATTCCCCAGCAGCTTTGTAGGAGAGTTTCAAAGCTGACATCAAGTTCCTCCTGACATCAAGTGCAATCTAACCCTATCGATGTCGCTTCGTGGGAAAGACATTTTTTTTTCGCTTTTCCCTTATGATCCTCCTCCGATTGAAGCTACCTATAAAAATGGCCTCCTCCGCCATATGTCAAAACTTGACCACCGGAGGAACCTTGTTATTGGTACACCTTCACCTGTCTAGACCCAGATTCGTCTAATGAAACCTGGTAAAACCCTAGGATACGATGGGGTACAAACTGAGCGCCTCATATACGCTACCCCACTTCTTATACAGTATTTGTCACTATTATTTCAGGCTTGCATTTCTCAGCAATATATTCCAGCTGCTCTTTTGGAAGGTCTCGTTACCTTTGTCTTAAAGAAGGGCAAAAACCCAAAGGTTTGTTAATCGTACAGACCAATTTGCTCCACAATTGGTAAGCTTTTTTAAAAGCTGATCTTCAAAGAAATAAACACAAAGTGCGACCATGGGGACAACCAGTTTGGTTTTCGCGAAGGCTTGGGTGTTTAAAATGCACACGCAATTTTTTCGGCTATTTTAGACCGCTATAAGATGCTGAAAAAGAACCTGTATGTGTGTGTAATCGACATTTCAAAGGCGTTCGATTCAATTATCCATTCACATGCTATTTTGTCTCTATTGAGAAGTGGAATAAACCCTTTTCTCTGCCGTCTCTTATGAAATTGGTATGGTAATGCGTCCATGCGGGTGCGACTAGGTTGCCAGCTGAGCAAATCCATCACTGTTCGGAAAGGTGCGAAACAAGGCTCTGTGTTTAGTCTAGCTCTTTTCAATAATGCCATTAGAACCGTTACTAAAAATATTCCTCTATTTCCAATTGAGCCCCATATTGATGTCAGCCACCTCTGTTACGCAGACGATATCTTTCTTTCATCAGATTATCTCTAGGTTCTCCAATATACAGTTCATACAGTTTGCTTTGTTCTCAATGAGATGGGGCTTCAAGTCGCCTCCTCTGAAACTGAGATTCTCATCTGCGGTTCGTCTCAACCACCTTTCGTTACTCTCAATGTTGGCCCATTACTATTTCTGCATCGTCCTCTCTGAATTATTTAGGTCTCCCGTTTGGATCAAATGTGAAAAATACTAAAACACATGTTATCTCAGCGTTGAAACAAAAACCTTAGAAAATCGTACGGACTGCTTACTCAAGTTAAAGGCCATTTAAAAAAATAACCCTGGGTAGACTTTACAACGATTTTTTGCGCCTCATGTCTTCTTCTTGGTCCCTTTGGGGAGTTTTTTCACAATATCTGGACGGAAGAAAATTAGATCTTTATTCTTCCGTTTTGCAAATATCTTCTGTAATTGCCGCTGTGGACTGGCAACCGGTGCATTTCGAGTACATATGGCGTTTTCGATATTTCCTCCAAAATGCACCAGCTTGTGTACAGGTTCCACAAGCGTCGAGAAAATATTGTCGACTTTTCACTTCATTGTTTAGCTTAATTGTCTTGCTTAAATAGCTGAGATGCTGTTGTTTTTTTTTTTTTTTTTTTTTTCTTGCTTATTGTTTCCATTTTTATTTTATTTGTCTTTATTTTTGTACTCCTCTAAGTGTATTTTATGTATGTAAAGACGGTTTAAATAAATTATTATAGCGACTATACCTCATTGAAAAACGTCCTCTTGAAAGAGTACTCTCTGCGTGACGTTCTCTGAAGAAAGATTAGTGCGGACTCGTTTCTTTTGAGTTACTCCTTTGTGAATTTGTTTGACTGACAAATACCTTTTACTGCTCTTTGCATAGGCGAATAAAGACATCTAGCTATATACCAGTAGATGACGTTCTTAAGCTATATATTAAAGGAATCAGCACTTTACTCATAAAAGCGCAGTATCAGTGAAGATAAGTAGACACTTTCTATATAGTCCCCAGACAAAGAAGGGTTTAATCCCTTTTTCTTGAGCATATAATTATCAAGGCTAACGTAATGAAGCATAAGAATGGAAAGGTACAAGTTTTTGGGGAAGGGCTCTTGGCCTGAGGCAGCCAAAATACTTCTTTGGGAGCTGAGTGCCAACATAAGGTTTTCTGGAAGATCCAAAGCTATTCAATTCTAGCATATCAGAATTAAATCAGAGTGTGCAGCCATTATCCTTTTCTCCTAAACAAACTTCAAAAAATGTTGTCAGAACTTGAAATTAAGCATGAATTAATGGTAACTGATTTGGACTATCCCATAACCCGATTTTACTAAAAAAAATATCGTGACGCTGCATGTATGCCTTGTATTATTGGAAGATCAAGCTGTACAAAGGGCTCTAGAAACTTTTTAGTCATATTTCCATTGAGGTGATGTGGCTATACTTGCATATTGTTTTGTCACAGAACTATTATAGTTTGTATTTTTATTAGCACTGTATCGAATGCACATATAGAGACCAGTATCGACAATTTTAATTGATCTGTATAAAGCTTGAGAGGATAGCTTGGTCAAACACCATAGCTCACCAAGGTATTTCCACTGGTTGTGTTTAGTGATATAGGGGAAGATTTTACTTAGTCCCACCCCTACCTCCAGAGGTACCCAGGGCATCAAGAAAGAGTCAGTAATCATTATTCCAATTTCTGCTCCGGCGATGTCTCCCCATTGAGGCTGATAGGTGATGTTGAGGTTTCGCAAATTGTTATATTGGGTGGGCATGAGGGAGTTTTTTGGTCTAAATCTGTGACTAGAACCCTGTGGTTGCCGATATTGTGCTGGATTTGGGGTTTCGTTGTCATCCATTCGTAGAACATGACTCAAGTACTTTCAGTAACTGAATCTTATGAATTTTTTTCATGAGAGGTTGGCCTGTCTATGCACGGGTTGTTTAATTTCTCATCCTCTACAGCCAATGGATATTCCGGTTTCTTAATAGGTAATTGTTTTCGAATGATAGTATTCTCCTTTCCATGTTTGGTTCAAATGCCAAGTTTCGACTGCTTAGAGTAGAACCAGTATAGCGTAGGTGTTGAAAAGTTGGAGTCTCAATCAAAATGAGAAACCCTGTGGTTTCTAGACTCTACGGAATCAATTGAAAGCTTCATCTCAGTGACTGATTTTTTGTTATATCACTTTATGTTCAGCGTAATTGGTGGGCTCTTAAACTGTCAAGCAGGTCGTACAGATACTCTTTTATTCGATTCGAGGACTGTAATCTCGTAGGGAAAGGCAAGTCGCTGAGCTGCAATTCAGGGACCAAGCGAATGCCCTATGGAGGAGGGGGTGCGTTGGAGAACATAATCTGTGATTATACGAATGGCAATGACAATAGAAATCACCTTAGTTTTACACCTGACAGGATTCGAAAATAACCATTTTTAGCTATCTGATATTATGACACAGCATTCACTGTCTTCATGCTTCGTCACGGTTGTTGAGACAAGCTTTTCTTGGAATCCACTGAGCCAGAGAATCTCCCAGAGAGGTCGAGTGGTATTTCCTACTTTCGATAGTTGGCATTTGGAGAGTGAATGGCATTTCGATAGTTGACATTTGGAGTATATGCATCAGCGATTTGATCTGAACTTCCGTTTCTCATCTTAAAGATGTTTGTTTAGTTTTGAGATAATTCTCTGGAGATTAACATGATACAACAGTTTATTGGATTTTGAAAGTAGGCATATGCCAATTTCAAGTGGTAGGTTCCTTTTTTAAGGCTCCCTTCCATGAAAGAGGCGAAACATTTTTTGTTAAAAAAAAAAAAAACTGTAACTAAGAAGTAGTCATTGTCAATAGAAGTCGAAATCCAAAAAAACAAAGTGTTTCTTATGTTATATGTACCATTAAAATCTATTATTTACTCCGTTTCTAAATATAAGAAGTTTATTAATTTTAAGTTTCTCATCAAAAGCTACTCGCAAATTAAATGTTGCATAATCTTTGAAATAGGGATTTAAGCTCCTCTAAAAGGGGGTGCAGTCTTGATTTAAATTTTAAGTGAAATTCAATGTGTATTAGAACCTGAAAGCTACTATCTATAAAATGTGAAAATTCTTAGTTTCCTAGCAGGGATTGTCACACATGCGTGTTTTTTTCCCAAGGTGATCATACCAAAGCAGTTGTCGTAGCGTATTGAAAGAGGGTTCATACAAATGAACATCTAAAGATCTAGTGTCTTTTTAAGTGACAAAAAGGATCACGCCACATAGATGTCACGTTCTAGCATTTTGTCTCAAATTGGGCTGAGTTTATATATAATGAAAATAACCAAAAAGTTTTTTTTTTCAAAAAACAGGGGGTTTGAATGTAGGACGAAGTGTGTTGGTATGGTTTCTAAAGGGACGAAAGCTTCGCTCTTATTGTTGAAATGACAGTTTATTTCGAAAAGTTATGGTTTTTATTGAAAGGCAAATGCACTAATTGAGCCAATTTTCTCCAAGCAGTGTTATGTAAAAGTTAAACTTTGCATTATACAATGGGTGTTGAGAGATCAGTAGTCCTCTTTATGTTCAGGGTAGGCCTAATCCCCGAACGTAAATATCGAATATGAATTAAATTAATAAAACGAATTAGGTTGAAATTTTTAAAAATGTATTTCAAATGAAAATTCTATTCATATTCTGTACTTAATTGGGACTGCCCCCTCTTTAATCCTGCGCTCTTTAAGCTAAAACACTAGTTCTTATGTTTAGTTTTTATCTTCAATGTATTTAAGAACGCTTGCTCAAAGACAAGGTCATTTGGAGTGGGAAAACAAATATTTTTCCTGATGCCCCAAGAATGGAAGACCTTATTGACGCGCATTTGCTTTAAGCAATATAATTTTCAATTGGAATGTATTAAAAGGCTATCGGTAAATAAAACACATGCGATCACCCATTAACCACATTTATTGCACTGGAAAATGCTTTCAATTAAGCACCTTGGAACTTTGCGTTAAGAGTGAGGTGTTGAAGTGGAGGCAGCCCCATCCATGTACGAATTAATTTCTGTTTAAATTTGTTTTTTATGTCTCTCTTTGCTTTCATGAAAAGCTTGTTCTTTTATTTAGTATGAAAGAAGTGGAAACAAATTTTTTGCTCTTTCTCTAAGTTATTTGTATTCTGCTTTAATGACTCTTCTTTCTATTTGTTAAAGAAAGTTCCATACAAGAAAAATAAATGCATAGCGGCTCGAAAGTATGAAACAGGAGAAAGTGCTAAAGAATGAACCAGTCAAATGGCATCAAGAAGATGAATTTTAAATAAATTTAAAGGGCAGTTAATCTAGAAATCATTTTAGAAAGTTGAATCGTAGAGGAGGTAGAGGTATTGAACAGAGGACGTAGAGGTACAAGCTATACGCATTTATCTATCTACCTCGTCTATCCAAGACGATTGAGGAGGTAAAAGCATTGTAGAGAAATAAAAACAAAGTCTATCGAATATTTGCATGATTGCTTTGACACTGTAGTCTAAAAACGACAGTGAAATTTTCGGATTTTCTCGTGAAAGGGCCATAAGTTCATCAAGAGCCCTGTCAAATAGGCTCACCTTCTAGAGTAGTTATTCTCTGTAATACCGAAACACTTGACCGATTCTTAAGCCTATTAGATTTGCAAAGATGTGTCGCAAATTGAGAATTTTCGCCGTTAATGGGAAAAAAGTCCTGTAGAGTTTTCTGTTGAATTTCATTAATTTTTTCAAGTCAATCTGAGCCGGGCCATGTAAAAATGTGTCAAAGTGCATTCTCAATGTCAAAGCATTGAAAACCCTGCTCCGATCCACAAAGTCAATAATATATTGAGTGCAAAACCAATGGTAGATTGCTTCAGTATCGGTGAAAGTTTTATCACTTTGAATTTTAGTATATTTTTTATGCGCATGATCCTCTTGGCTTCTGAATTGCTCCTATGCATCTTATGTACGAAATAATCGTTTTCTTACTTATATCTGAGCAGGGTTTTCGGAAAAAACCCCTCCCCCTCCCCTTTAAGATTACACTCACTATAAGGGTTTTTTGAAAGAGCATAGCTAAAATACATGAAGATCCGAATACTTAGTTCGGAAAGCGTACCTTTGTCAAGAATCAGATTAAACCCCTTTTGGGTATATTTTCTAAACCACCTGTTTAAAATTATGGCTCTGTCCGCCTTGGCTTCCATATAAACCTGTTTATTTGCAGATGTTCAAAGTGGAGGAAGCGGAAGACAGGCATCCCGAAATGTGCAACTCGTAACACCACTTATATATGGTGCTGGAAGCTCTACTGCCCAAATAGTAAGTAAAATTCGTATGACAGATGAAAAGAATATCAATATGCTTTTAATATTTTACTTTAATGCTATTCATGACTGCTGTCTTTATAAGGACTCCCCCACCCTGAAATTGATGTTCGTTAAAACCTAATTGCACGTTTACGCTTGCGACTATTTTACTAGATGTTTAAAAAAAATAATTGTAGTTGAGATCGGAGTTAAAACTGAAAACGGACAAAATTTTTGCTTTGAAGTTTGTGCAAGAAATGTCTAGATAACTAGCTCAAATAAGATGACCTGTGATATTTCCCCTGAATTTGTAAAATTTTGAAAAACTAGCGCTTGAAAACAGAAAAACTTGCGCAAAGAAACGAGATTTTGGCTTAGTAGGAGTAAAGTCCTTAAGCTACCTAATAAAGTAGAAGATTATTTTATAAGGATCTCAACTGTATTTCACCAGCCATGGTATCGATAGCCTTTAGTATATTCCAGAAGTTAAGTTAAAGAAAAAATATATCAAACTAAATGAATAGCAATTAACCTGCATACAAAATGACACACTTATGAGGTAATTCATTGGTCTCACCGGCTGTAATATGATTAGCTAGTAATACATATTTTAAACTGTGGAAATGCACTTTAATATTATTCAAAATGAAAATAAATAGAACTCGTGACTGTTGTTTATGGACAGTTGTTTACTGTTGATTAATGGTCTTATTCTTGCTGTTGTTTTGTACATGACATGATAATTTCATTCCCCACTCTGGTCAAATGGGAAAGAAAAATTTCATAACTTTCTTATATAGCCCTAGGTCTAGTGACAAGCTTGAAAAGAGATTAATTAAGCTTGATATTTCAGTTTTCTTCAGAAATTAATTGAAAGTTGAACTATTTTTTAATTCCTGGGAAGACGAGCAGATGTTATTATTCCTAAGGGCGGAATTTGAGTCTTGTGTTCCCGTGGGAAATTTTACATTGGCGCAGCCCCGTCAGTAGTTGGGCAAAAGGGTATACGGACACAAACTTTCAATAGATAAATCTCCAAAGTCTAAAAGTGAAAAAAAAGATATTATTTTAACTCTGCTTTGGCCCTCCACGATTTTAAATACCCAGGCCATCTAATTCTTTTGATGAGGCAAACTTAGTGTTGACAGTAAATGGTTTATAACAGTCTTATAGGGGAGCAATTGAAATAAAATATACGCGCATAAAGAAACGTTTTCCAAAAAATGATGCTGTAGCCCTTAGAAGGCTTAGGGGATGGCAGCCTTAATTCTGTTTTGAGGTAATTTCTGTTCATCTTAAGGTGTCTTGATGATCTGTTACAGTTTCAGGATTCATCCATAGCAATATCGGTTAGCTTTATGTTTGATGGGATTATTCGTTTTAATTTCCTGTTCTTTTTTGGTTCATTCAGTCATTGGTAGTTATTTCAGCTCGTCTTATGGTTTATTATGGATCTACTTTTCGAAGTAGAGGTATAACATAATAACATAACTCCCTTAACATAATATTTGAAGTCCCTTGTCCTCCCCAAACACCCTCTAGTCGTTCAGATATATTTTATATACAGTATTTTGACAGTCTTGGTGGACATTCTGTTTCTTGATTGACCCCACTCCCTCACTATGAACGGATCAAAAGTTTTACTGGAGCCTATAGTATCAAAATTTCTATGTGGATCAGGAACACACAGTTTCTGGCCCCCACATCCCTTCATTGTAAATACTAATTATGAATTCCTTTTGCCTCTTCCTCTCCAACACTTCGAAAAATTTTGTTCTATTTCCACCAGTCATAACCAAGATGTTGCAGACGCTCCATTTTGATAACCTAGATACATAGTGTCTTTCAATTTTTCTCTGCCTCTTCTCAAAAATCAAAATTCGAGGTTCATTCCCCCCCCAACATCCCTGAAAACTTGAACTCAGATGGTACAAATGCGCTATTTTTATAGTCTGGGTACACATGGTTTCATTCGGTCTACATTGCTACTTCACTAGGAATAGATTCTACAACAAAGACTCCTAGTACCAACAGATTGGCAACCAATCTTTAGACCTATTCCCTCCATCTCCTACCCCCAAGTCAAGATTCAACATTAAGTCACGTAAACTTTAGGTCATATTAAGTTCTTTTTGACCCAAGGACTAGTGCCTGTGCCTTTCAAACTGACCAGGACCAAAAAGTTCTGCAGGCGATTCTTCTCTGCAAGTAATAATTAATCTCTATTTTTTTTTTTTATAATAATTTGTCTTACTCTAATCTGCTCAAAGTAGCCATAGACTAGCTCAAGATGTTCCTGGCAGGTTTAGTTGGCTAGTTGGCTTTGCGTAGGGTCTATTGGTAACTAATTTCTTTATAAAGAAAGCAGGAAAAATAAAACTAAATGCAAGATGGTGCTGGTTATTTTTCTTTTTGACTCTAGCACTAGGTTCTACTCTCTTTCCTCAAGATTCCCATACTCTTTAAACTTTTTTTTTACTGTCTGAAACGCGATTGAGAACCATTGCCTAAAATGTGTATAGAAGGTGTAATAGTTATTTAATTATTATTCCTCCTATTTGCTTTTTCCCTTTTTTATATGTCCTGGTTTGCGGCTAATCAGTTTGCTAAGATCTTACTTTCCTGATCTTACATCGTTCTGATCAGACTTTCAATTTGTGATTTAATCTTCGATTCTGCCGAACTCAGATCTTGCCGAGCTCTTACTTATATCTTCCGTCCACTGGGATATTGAACAGAGGACTTTGACGATATTTTCACCAAAATTTTTAGACCGCTGGCCAGAGCAGAATGATCTTATATTTTCTGAAAAAAAAAACGGCTTGAGCAGTAATATTTTTCGCAGATTTCCTAAAAGAATGTAAAAAATTTAAAGATTTAAATGAATTAATTTGCCAAAAAACTGCTCTTCAGCTAGCTAGCATTCCTTTGGCAACAATTATCTTATATTTTCTGAAAAAAAAAACAAGCTTGGGCAGTAATGTTTTCTCAGATTTCCTAAAAAATTATCGAAAGTTTAAATTTTTGAATGAATTAATTTCCCAAAAAACTGCCCTTTAGCTTGCTAGCATTCCTTTGCCATCAAATGTGTTAGCTTAAAATTCGAGCGAGACAAAAAAAAGGCTGGAAAAAAGAAGAAGAATGTAACTGAGGAATACTGACTGTCATCGATACTCTATGAGGGTTTATAGCCTAGAAACTAGTCATCCGGCTTTGCTGCATTTCACCTTTTGAATATTGGTATGTTTTGGAATTTTAACTCTGATGTTTGACACCTTTTTGGCCTAAATTTTTTTTTTTTTTTTTTTTTTTTTTTTTTTTTTTTTTTTTTTTTTTTTTTTTTTTTTTCTGGCAAAAAATACCATTTTGTTGTAATTTGGTCTGTTTTGTGGCTTATACAGGCGCTAGAACTTTAAATTTCCTTTCAAATGAGCCCTTTTGTGATAATCTACTACATGTATTTACGTTACAATTACCCCTGGGAAGAAATGCTAAATTACCATTTTCCTCTGGTTTTAAGACAAGGGACTTAACCTTCAGTGAAAGGTTCTAGACCGTGAAATATTTACTGGCTCTCTCAGAATTTAGACTCTTTGTCTTTTTGGGCAAAATTAATGTTTGGCGGTGCGAAATGACATAAAATGCCACTTTGTCGATTTATTTCTTTTTAAATGGGTACTACTACTAACAACTCACTGCAGCACTAAGCCACTTCAGGCCAACAAAGCTGCGCTCGCTCTTTCTCCATCCCAATCATTAAAAGCCTCCCGGGAAGTTCAAATTTCACTTAAATTTATCTTTACGACATCTTTCCATCCCATTTAGGGACAACCTGCTTTTCGTTTGGCCCTAGAGGGTTGGCCGACAAGGACAATCTGTCATCCTTCATCCGCAGAACGTGTCCTAGCCATCTCATCTTTTCTCTTATTATAGCCCTAAAAAGCGGGATTGAACTACATTTTTCATACAACTCGGTGTTTGAGATGCGGTCAGTCAGTCGGGTACCCAAAACGATCCGTAGTCAATTTTTCTGGAAAACATCTAGCAAATCCTCCTCCGATTCTCGTAGCGCTAACGCTTCAGAACCACAATTGACCACTCCTCTCTTCATATTATAAGACTACTGGTTGGATGCAATCATCCCTGGGGAAAAGGGGAGGAAAAAATGGGACATCAATGCCATCCATCAAAAAGGGAATTTTCCTTGCTTTGTTCAAGATGTGGGACTGTAAACCTTCAGCTAAGGGTTTCAACAATAGTAATTTACATGCTGCACTTCTTATTTCTATTGATCATATTTGTGGTGTTTCAGGCTCTTCTTCGAAATTCTTAAGAACTTGTTTTTTTTATTATATAGTACTGTTGACTGTTATATAATAACTAATAGTATTTCCAAATAACTGGCAATTGTGAAAACCTTCTGTTACTATGAGCTGCGATCCGCTCTTTACTAGGATGCAGCAGTTGCTGGACAAGATCAATACCACGTACGGATTGTTTTAGATAAGCCCCCTCCCTATATTTTCGCCATCATCAATCATAAAATGAGCTGTGCATTTGAAAAAAAGTAGTTTTTTTTCAAGAAGAGTTTATTATAATTTTGTTATATATAATATTTTTCAGATTACACAAAACAATAATAAATGATACGGTACCCCTCTGATACGGCCAGAAGGGGGACTAATAGGAATGAATCTAGACAATAGTGGTGATTAACTTGTAGTTGTTCATTTAATTGTGGTTTTATTTTATTGAAATGAACTTTAGGTAAATGTTGGCTCACTTGCGCATTTTATTACTGCTTTGGCAAATCCAGTTTGAACACTTTAGCAAAGAAAACCAGATGCTTAGATTCTCAGAATGGACTTTGAAGAGTCCTTTTAGGTTCCAAGGGTGATAAAGCACTATTGTAAAATATCGCTCTCCGAATTGCAAACTTTTAATTTTATTACTTTATACTACTTAGTATTGATATTATTATGCATAATATGTTATAGACGCGTTAGCCTATATAGTACTAAAACGCATCAAGAAGAAGTTATACAGGCTCGCGGTAAAAAGTACGCAGACAATTTTTTTCACGAGACAGGGGAGAAATAAAAATTTTAGTGGGGGTGGAGGTTCAGGGCTGCTGCCTCCTCCTCTCCGTAGTTTTCTGCTCCTTGTATCTGCTTTAGAAGATACCTTCTAAGAACTATTAAGACACAGGACTTTATAAAGGTTCTTAACTTACAAAATTTGGATTTTGTAAGAAAGATACAATGAATCCCAGCCTCAAGGTTTATGATAAATATCTCCAAAATTCGTCCCTCCCCCCGCCCACGTAACAAGCTCATTTCGTTTGACTTGAACATTTGTCCAAGTTGCTTCTGGAAATTCAGGTTGTACAGGATTTCTACGATATAGAATGGCTCCTGTCCCTCCCTTTACAAATTAGGCAACGCAGGTAATGATATTTTGTTTCCACCTGTAAACGATCACGGTTCTTTTTAAGTATAAATCATAACTGCGCTGTCAATCGGAATATGTATTGACTTGAATTCCATTTCCTCGTGTAATGTATGTGACGAAATTG
Source organism: Artemia sinica (assembly GCA_027921565.1). Lineage (NCBI taxonomy): Eukaryota > Metazoa > Arthropoda > Branchiopoda > Anostraca > Artemiidae > Artemia > Artemia sinica. Next base: position 26,287,548 of record CM051272.1, read on the forward strand.
GGCGTAAGTGCGCTGCTGAAAAGAAAATCAGAGCGTTATATTTGATTTTTGCACAGAGCGTCTTACATCTCATCGAGCCATTTTTTAACGGCTGATTTCATCTTCAATATAATCATTGATACATAACCCGAAATGCCAGAGTATAAACCTCATTAGTATGTGCATTAAGTGACTTTAGAAGGGCTGAATTAAAGTAATGTGGCTTATAGATTAAAACTTTTGAAACCGGATTTATTTTCTTACGTTCAAATTGCTGGATCATTTTCTGGCTCAAAACAGCTCACGCATGAGACCCGTATGCTGTATTACACTCATTATCCGCATGTTTTTTTTTTTTGCATTACACGCATGCTGTAAAATGCAAAACTATTCATGCCTTTGGTTTGGTTGCGTCCGGTAAAAAGTAAATAAAGACCTACTCGAACGAGAATAATAATTAGTAAAAGTCTCTTGTGCGCTTAATGTGTTGCCACAAATAAACTAAACACGATAGTTGCTCACAAATCATATCTATCGGTCTGCATTTTTATTTGCTAATGATAATCCCAAAGAGAAATTAAGGTTTCCAATGTTTTCGTCTAAGGTTTCCAATTAAGGTTTCCAATGTTTTCGTCTGAAATTGTCACTGGCAAAATGAATTAGAAAAGGATCTTGCCATTATACCTCTTAATTTTAGTCATTTGTCACATCAAAGAAATTTCTCACAGAAGAAATCATAGTTTGACCACTAAAAGAGTTTATCTTTCTTAAACGTAGTAAAAATTATTATTTCTTTTTAGCCTCAACAGTTGGTACTGGGTAGCAGCTACCCCGTAAGTAGCAACCTAATGATTGGAGACTATGTCACACCTGGCAATGTCATTCTACCGCAAGGAATGGATGCATACCGCTCTTGAGACTGCACCCTTGCCATGGCATGCCAGAGTATTATACTTATCCTCGACCTTTTTTTTTTTCTTTTTTGTCTTCTTCTTTTTAACATCTGACAAGAGGCGTGTCCAATTCAGTAATGCTATGTCTTGTATGCTTGTGCTTGTAATTTGATAATGTTTCATTAATTGCGTACAGGACAAAAAAAAATGTATGTTTTATAATCAGTACGCTTTTACATTGCGTATAGACATATATACATACGGTATACATATATGTATCGTACCAAGGTTATATAGCCCTTGGGCGTTTGTATAAAGGATTGTGAGGCAGAATTGCCCTTATTAATAGGAATTTATTGTTTAGATTACGAATTTGTAACATTGCTACCATTTAAGGAAATAAGGATCGTCAACATTCAAATGAATAAATAAATTAAAATGTTGCTCTTTTAATTGTGTTTTCTTCTAATTCTGTTAGCATTTTATTACTTAGCTTTTGATGCGCTCGTCCTTTGGTTATGCTCTCTCTCTCTCTCTCTCTCTCTCTCTCTCTCTCTCTCTCTCTCTCTCTCTCTCTCTCTCTCTCTCTCTCTCTCTCTCTCTCTCTCTCTCTCTCTCTCTCTCTCTCTCTCTCTCTCTCTCTCTCTCTCTCTCTCTCTCTCTCTCTCTCTCTCTCTCTCTCTCTCTCTCTCTCTCTCTCTCTCTCTCTCTCTCTCTCTCTCTCTCTCCTCTCTCTCTCTCTCTCTCTCTCTCTCTCTCTCTCTCTCTCTCTCTCTCTCTCTCTCTCCTCTCTCTCTCTCTCTCTCTCTCTCTCTCTCTCTCTCTCTCTCTCTCTCTCTCTCTCTCTCTCTCTCTCTCTCTCTCTCTTCCTGATGGGTTTAAAAAAAACAGTAAAGCCGGACAAAAAAAGGAAAGGAAGATATAAGTGTTTAAGAACGGAATGTACTCCTCTCCTCCCCTCTAGATTATTATATTGTGTCCAAATTAGAATTTAATATCTCCTCGCTGGCGCAACCAGAGGCATAACTAGGGTCATCAGTGCCCGGGGAAAATGTCATTTTTGACTGTTTTAAACGTCGACGAGTTTAAAACATCTACATGAAAAAGAAACTTGATGAATATCTGCCTAGATATTTGTAGGGAAGTAAGTCCTCTTCCTTGTTAATGTGAAATAGCTTCTCTTCTCAAAATAAAACGGACGTTGATCCTAATTTAGTTAAAAATGAGTCAGATTCGGATTTCATATGCTTTATAAATACAACTAGAGTCAGATTGTACCTATCCCTTTCCACACATCATCTTCACTCTGTTGCAGAATCAAAATCAAGGCTTTTTACCACGACAAAAAGTTTCTTATCATCTAAAATCGTTGTGTATTAAACCGAATGGCCTATTACGGATATGAAAAATCGTCACATGACGGAATATAAGGTCTTTTGCTTTCGGCCTTTGTATTTTTCTAACACAATGACATCATGGTTCATCTGATATCAGAGCTTTAGAGCTTTACTTAGAGATCACTCTAGAGCTTTACCTACGGTTAAGCGGCATTTGCCTTCAATATATTTTTCTTTAGGGTTTTTTCACCCGGCCGTTTATTTTGGAAGAAATGATTATAGGAACCTCGAAGGGGGCTTATTCGATTCGAACTTGAAAGTTCTGCCGATGTTTAAGAGTCAAAATTGGTTGGAGGGCAATCATCTCGCCCCTTCCTGTGCTTTTTTTTTGCTACTTGACCCCTTGTAACCTCTCAAGACATACGATAAAATTTTGAAATAGATATTTTTTCAAAATAGTTGAAAGGTATAATAAGTATGCATCTGGGGTCTACATCACCCCTGGAACATCAGGTGGCAAAGGTCCTTAGTTATTAAATTACCAAGTGTTGTTCACTGATAGGTTTTAGTAGGAAAGGTGGCCATGCTTAGTCTTGGTTGTCTGATAATCTTGGAGCTTATAGGGGTCGTTCTCTGGGACAAGGATTGAAGGACTTCTCGAGATTATATTCTAGAAACAGCGCACATATCTGAGTAAGTCAGTAGACGCTATATGCACCGGAGAATTCAAACTTTCAGAAAGGTTAGGGGGAGATCATTTGTACCTCACATTTTGACTTTAGTAGGGGGAGAGGTAGATCCAGCGACGGATGTAGGCTTGTCAGCGTCCTGGGCAAGAATGATATTTGGTGCCCCCTGGCGGAACAAACTCATTATAGATATCAGGTTATGGGTATTTTACTTCTTCAAAGAATATGTTTGTTTATTGTACATTTACTTAATTATTTTACTATAATAAATGTAATTTTTATGCAAATTTTATATATACAATAAGGTACAATAAGATTCCATGTTACAACACAACAGATTAAATGTTAACCAAACATGCTTTGTTCGAAGCAAATGCCTTTATATTGTCTTCATATGAAAGGTTCGAAGCCATATGGTGTTCCATGTGAATGGTACTCAAGTTTATCAACCGCTGCTTGGCTGTCCTGTTTCTAAGATAGTTTTTAATTACCCTTAATTTTGCTGAGACTTCTTTCAATAGAAGGAACTGACATAGGCATAGTTAAATGCATTTTCAAGGCAATCGTTGGCGCGTTTCAGAGCTGGGGAATAAGTGCTCGAATTTTATTACATCAAATCAAATATTGTTTTGCTATCTACCTCCCCCCCCACGAACCAGCACCCATAGTAGGCTGCTCCCCTAGATCCGTCCTGGTTAAATTGAAAAATGCTCTATTTATCTGGGTCGTCAAAATATTATGTCTGTATTGTCTCGGGAATAGCGTAGAGGATGAACTGAAAACTTTCGGCTACTGTTTGGGGAAGGAAGAGGGGTTGGACGAGAGAACTTAAATTTTGTGTTAGTGAAGGGAGTCTGAAGAATCTGTGTCTCGTTCACCAAACAAATTTGTATTAGAAGCTCCTGGGCCTCTAATCCGTTCTTAGGTAAGCAGTGTGATAAATCAAAAGATACTGATTTGCCAGGTTATCGAGGTGTGTGAATAACATTTCAGAAAAGAATTGAAGTTTCAAGTTGAAACTTCCCGAGAGGGCTGAAGAGGGGGGAACCGGTAGATATTGAACCCATCGATTGGGTGAGATCGTAGAACTAAATTAAAATATACTATGTGTATCCATGTTATCAATATACCATATCTGCAAAATCTCAGGATCAGATGGAGATGGAGTTGAAATTTTCAGGTAGTACAGGAGAAGGAAAGGAGAGAGACAGGCAAACCTCAAATTTTGTGTTGGGATGGGGTGGCCAGAACTGTTTTCTTTCTGATTCACCTAAACGTTTTTGTACTGTAAGTTCTTACGAGAATTCGAATTCGTTTACATTTAATTAGCGAGGTTAATTGAAAGACAATATGTTGTATGAGGTTGTCAAAACGGTTTTATGTGCAATATTTAAGGAATGGCTGCGGATTTGCGAAATTTTGCAGGGTATTGGGGGACAAGTGGACCTTGATTTTGATTTCAAGGGAGACTAGAGAGGGGTAGGCATATTTTTATCTGATCCACCTGAACATTATAGTACAATAACCCTCTTTGGGACCTGTAATCTATTCATAGTATAGTAGAAAGATATGTCAAACGACGCTTTATCTTGCCAGGGGATCAAAACAGCGGATCTGCAATGTCTTGGAACTTCTTTTTGTGGGGGTCGGGAGTGAACCTCAAATCTTGACTGGGGGCAGAGGCAAGGCTTCAATGATTTGATTCAGTCTAATTAAAATTTTGGCTTCATGATTCTTTGTTGGGCTAGAATCTATTCCCTGTGAATTAGCGGTTTTGGTCCCAAAAACTATGATGCCCAGGTTATACAGATAATGGAGCTGCATTACTTCAGGAACAGCTTAGGGTAGCAATTTCAATTTCTAGGGGTGTTTGGAGTCTATGTCAATCTATAATTGGGATTTGAGGGAGGGTTAGAGGTAAGAAGCTATGTATCCAGTTTATCTAAATAGTTTTTCTGCAACATTTTGGGAGCGACAGGTTGATGATAGAACTGAAGCTATTGGAGATTTTATCTGAGCGGGGGCAAGGGGGCTTCACCTTTTGTGTTCCGAGAGAGGGGATGTGGGTTCCAAAACGTGCGTCCCCAATCCCTCTAAAAGCTTTTGCGCTATTAGCTCCTGTAGAACTTTGAATTCATTCACGGTGAATTTATTCACTGTAGCGTAAATCAGAAGACAGTATATTCACCCAGGCTTTCAAAATAGCGTATCTGTAATATCTCGGGAGAGACTGAGGGAGCGATTTAGAATTTTAAAGAGTATTTCGTGAGGGTAAGGGGGAATTCAAATATTATGTTTAAATTGTGGATAAGAAGGACAAATCATTTTTGTCTGCTTAATATTGGTTCATCTGAAAAAGACAAATATTTTGTTGAAAGCTTAAAACTTATATCCATGAGTGTTTGGGGTCATGGGAACCCATTTGCGCACTAAAAATCTTGCAATAAATTTGTTACGCCTGAAAATGGGCCCAAAGTTGTTTTTTTTTCTGACCAGCTAGGACTCGAAACACTTCTGTTCAGCCCAGTTACTTGACTTTGAATATTTGTTGTCATTTCCAGACCAAAAGACAAAGATATGGCGGTGCGCATTAAATGTCTATTAAAATTCCATCTCTCCAATCAGCTTGAAAATAGCATTCTTAAGTTAGGAAGGCGTCATAACATCTAACCGTCAGGACATCGGCAAAATCCGTCATAACATCGACAAAAAAAAATCCGTCAGAACCACTAACCGTCATAACATCTAAAATTTTAAAACTTTAGTTTTTTGGAGTTCAGGGGGGAAAAGGTACCTACGTTAGGTTGCGTATTTAATATATGCTATGCTTTACCCCACCCCCCTGATGTGCAAATATATAGCCGAAATTTGTTTCTAAACTATTATATACTTACTACTATTATATAAATTTACAAATTTTTGTCGATGTTATGACGGTTAGTGTTTCTGACGGTTAGATGTTATGACGTTTAGTGCTTGTGACGGTTAGTTGAAATGGCAGCACCCCTCTTAAGCTTCATGGCCAGATGAATCCCTGTGCAGAAAACTAATTTTGACTGTATTCGGCTGTGGTGTCCAAAATTTGTGTCGTCTCGTATACGCTTGAAACTTACAGGTCAATGAAAACAAAAATATTTATTATGTTGGTCGTATCTGACATATGAAACTGCACCGACAAATTTTGTTGTCACAGGGTATGTGGACAGACACAAGGGAATCGAAGAATAATTTCTGGGTACGTAGACTCTACCAGTGGGATCTTAACAAGAACAGTAAAAATTGGGAAGAAAGTGTGTTTTTGTTGATTATTAGCGCATAACTCTTTCTTTAACGCTAGTTTGCTTTAAAACTTCAGGCCACGTAAAAATCTCCGTTAGAATTTCAGTAACAAAACATACTTAAATCAAATTTGGTCATATTGGATTGAGACGTCCCTTTTTTCTTTTTTTTAAGACAACAAAACAGAGTTCTTGCTGGTAAATGACATAGCCATACATTTAGCAAAAAAGTTACAGCCAAATTTAACATATAAAGGTCCTTTTATCAAAATGGTTGATTAATATATGTGCATATCTACAGGAGGGGATCTGGATGGTTTCAACCTTAAAAAAGACGAATAATTAATCTGCTTTTTAATTCATATGAATAATTATGGGATAAAACCAGTATTAAAAATCTATTCCATAAAACTAAATTTCACCGCTGGTCGAATTTTATGCTGCGGTTGGATTATAAACAAACATTTGAGTTCCTAAGCAGAAAAAAATGAAAAACTTTACCAGTATTCCTAATACAAAGCAATTAATAAAATTCACTAATGTGACCAATAATAAAACATTTTAAAGTAAAAACGAGCCAAAATTGATTTTAAAAAACATTCTTCTTGGAAAGAATTTTTTTGAAAAAAAAAAAGAATGAACCATTTAAAACCTAAGATGAACAGATATTACTGTCAATCAATAAATGAAACCTAAAACATTTAGAAACTCTAATGAAAAATCACACGAAATATAAAGGTTACAGATACTACTGTAGATGAATTAATGAATTCTAAACCGAACAGCAATTACCAAAGAACAGAATTAGGACTCCCACCCCCTAAACTTTCAAAGGGCCAGACATCCATTTATGCTTTACTGAAAACAAGTATAATTTAAAATTTTCACTTGCATAATTATAACATAGAAAAATCCGCAGAATTGCTGAGACTTCCAGTAATGAGTATTATTATATATAGAACAGTCAGTCCGCTTTCATTGGGTATTACCAGTAATTTTGATCATTATGGAGATTCTCTGTTTTGTTTTGATATTTTGACAAATAAAGACCACGCTGCTCAAAATAAATATTGTTTTCAGTAAGATGCAAGTTGTACTCGTTTCGTTTATTACCTTCAAATGGCTCATAGAAACTCGTAGACTACTTGAAATACCTTATTCCCATGGGCGTACGGAAGGGGAGGGGGGAAAAAAGGGGGCTGTTGCCCCCCCCTAAAACTTCAAATTTACACTAGATATGGCTGAAAAAGTAGATGGTTGAAAAAGTTCGAGATAATCAGCCGAAATGACAAAATAAAAGTCAAACAAGAAGCAAATATCCATAATTTCTTGGAAAGATTTAGCTCTAATATAAGAAGATTAATGCTGAAGCTTATTGATAATTTTTGGTGATTATTTATTAATAAAGATTTCATAGGTATGATAGAACTTGCTGGTAATGTAAGGTTTTGTGAACTGACAGTATAACTTCAGCTTAATTCCCCCCGCCCTTCATCACAGTATTGGCTGCTCTCCCCCCTAAACAAGAAGCTACGTACGTCCATGCTTGTTCCATGACTATCTACATTAGTTCTGCCTCAAGAGGGGTCTATATCTGGACAATCAAAGGGCATGGAATGTATAATATTTTTTCTCCACATTATTGGGGGGGGCAACTGCCCCTCCCCTTGCCACTCCCAAACGACGCCCCTGCTTAATATTGAAAATAAACATTAAAATTAGTGTAAGATTTTTAACTGATGAGCTTTCATCAATTAATACAATCAAATATTCAGTTTAATTTATTAGTTTTTATAAAATTGTTCAAGACGAATATAGTTTCACTACAAACTAGAGTTTGGATACTGCCCCCTTCCTTAACTGTAAAAACCTAAAGCTTACCGCGTTATTGGCACTTCACTGAAAACAGATTATATTACAAATATTTTCTTTTCCAGTTCTTACAGCATTGAAAATGAAAATAAAATTACAGTGAAATGAAATCTTGAACTAATGGATCTTTCAACAATTAATATAATTATATACAAAATATTCAATTTTATTTTGTTTGTACTATCCAAGACTGTTCAAGACGCATATAGTTTTCAGTAAAGCGCCAATGACGCAGTAGGTTTTAGACTTTTACAGTGAGAGAAGGAAGCGATACCCAAACTCTTGTTTGTAGTGATTTTTGTTCGTTTCAAGCTTGTTTTGCATAAACAATTTAAGTTTCACTCGTTTTAAGATTTATTTAATCATTATATTATTATCTATTGTATGTTTGTTTGCATTGATTGTTTATTTAATTTCTGTTCGTTTTGGGTTTCATTTATACTTCAATATCAAAATATTTTTTTTTTCGTTTTGAGCTTGATTTCCATATTCAATTTAAGCATTACTAATTGTAAGATTTATTTATTCATTTATATTATTACTTGTTATATGTTTTTTTTGGTATGATTGTTTATTTAATTTCTGGTCATTTTGGGTTTCATTTATTCTTTATTAGTAATTTCTGGCAGTTTTGAGTTTGAATTTTAACAGGTATGTGTATCTGCTGATCTTAAGTTGAAAATTGCCTTTACTCTTCTTTGAAAATTTCTTTTTTGGAAAGTTTTTTAATTAATCTTTGTTCGTTTTTGATTGCAAAAAGTTTCAAGTTTTTCAAAACTTCTTATTTCAAAATCAAACTTTTTTTCAAAATCAAATTTTCATCAAAGTATCAAAACTAGTATCAAAGTACCAATATCAAAGTAAAAAAAAATGGGTTTTTGTCAACCTCGGAGATTTTATTATCTGATGTTTGAACTATTTTTAACAAAATGGCTATCTCAAAATTTTTATCGGATGGATTTAGTGAAAAAGGGCGTGGTGGGGGTTGGCATACTTTTCCTTTGATCTCTTTTGAATCTTTAAAAGTGAACTAGAACTTTCTATTTTCAATCAAATGAGCTCTGAAGTTTGTACGAGCATCCCTTTCATAAGAACTACATACAGTCCCAGGACATAACTTACAACGCCTGTCAATGGCCCCTGGGGGTTGTGTCGAAACTGGAGTTTTTGTTATCTGACCTTTGAACTATTTAGAAAAATGGCTATCTCAAAATTTGTACCGGATGGGTTTGGGGAAAAGGGCATCGGGGGGGGGGGGGGGCTAGTTGCCCTTCGATATCTTTTGAATCTTAAAAATTGAACAAGACTTTCAATTTTCATTCAAATGAGCCCTCTCTGAAGTTTGTTCGAGCTTCCCTTTCTTAAGAACTATATTTGCCCCCAGGCCATAACATGCAACGCCAACCCCGGGCCCTTGGGGGCTGTGTCGACACCGGAGTTTTGTTATCTGACATTTGAACTATTTTTAACAAAATGGCTATCTCAAAATGTTTGTCGGATGCATTTGGGGGAAAAGAGGCGCGGGGAGGATAGTTGCCCTCTGATCTCTTTTGACGCTTAAGAACTGAACTAGAACTTCCAATTTCAAATCAAATGAGGCCTTGCTGAAGTTTGTACGAGTATCCCTTCTATAACAGCTATATATGCCCCCGGGCATAACTTTCAATGCCTACCCCGACCCTGAAGGATTGTGTCGACCCGGAGTTTTCCTTACATGATCTTTGTACCATTTAAAAAAATGGCTCTCTCAAAGTTCTTATCAGATGGGTTTGAGGATAATAGGGCTTGGAGGGGGAGGGGCTAGTTGCCCTCTGATCTTTTTTACTCTTAAAAGGTGAACGAGAAATTTCATTTTCCAAACAAATGAGCCCTCTCCGAAGTTTATACGAGCATCCCTCCCATAAGAACCATATACGCCCCCAGGACAAATCTTACCCCTCCTACTCCCGGGCCCTGAGGGGTTGTGTCGACACCGGAGTTTTTGTTATCTAATTTTCGAACAATTTTTTTAAACAAATGGCTATATCAAAATTTGTAGCGGATATGTTTGGGGGGAAAAGGCGTGGGTATAGGGACTAGTTGCCCTCCGATCTCTTGACTCTTAAAAAGTGAACTAGAAGTTTCAATTTCCAATCAAATGTGGCTTCTATGAAGTTTATGCGAGTTCCTTTTCATAAAAAACATACATCCTCTCTGGGCATAACTTAGAACGCCTGCCCCCGGGCCCTGGGGGTTGTATCGACACCGGAATTTTTCTAATCCAACCGTTGGACAATTTTTAAGAAAATGGCTGTCTCTAAATTCTCATCGGATGGGTTTGGAACAAAAGGCGTGGGGGGGGGGCTAGTTGCCCTCGTATCTCTTTTGGCTCTTAAAAAGTGAACTTGAACTTTCAGTTTCCAATCAAATGAGCCCCCTCTGAAATTTATACGAGCATCCCTTGCATAAGAACCAAATGTGCCCTTCGATATCTTTTGAATCTTAAAAATTGAACAAGACTTTCAATTTTCATTCAAATGAGCCCTCTCTGAAGTTTGTTCGAGCTTCCCTTTCTTAAGAACTATCTTTGCCCCCAGGCCATAACATGCAACGCCAACCCCGGGCCCTTGGGGGCTGTGTCGACACCGGAGTTTTGTTATCTGACCTTTGAACTATTTTTAACAAAATGGCTATCTCAAAATGTTTATCGGATGCATTTGGGGGAAAAGAGGCGCGGGGAGGATAGTTGCCCTCTGATCTCTTTTGACGCTTAAAAACTGAACTAGAACTTCCAATTTCAAATCAAATGAGGCCTTGCTGAAGTTTGTACGAGTATCCCTTCTATAACAGCTATATATGCCCCCGGGCATAACTTTCAATGCCTACCCCGACCCTGAAGGATTGTGTCGACCCGGAGTTTTCCTTACATGATCTTTGTACCATTTAAAAAAATGGCTCTCTCAAAGTTCTTATCAGATGGGTTTGAGGATAATAGGGCTTGGAGGGGGAGGGGCTAGTTGCCCTCTGATATTTTTACTCTTAAAAGGTGAACGAGAAATTTCATTTTCCAAACAAATGAGCCCTCTCCGAAGTTTATACGAGCATCCCTCCCATAAGAACCATATACGCCCCCAGGACAAATCTTACCCCTCCTACTCCCGGGCCCTGAGGGGTTGTGTCGACACCGGAGTTTTTGTTATCTAATTTTCGAACAATTTTTTTTAAACAAATGGCTATATCAAAATTTGTAGCGGATATGTTTGGGGGGAAAAGGCGTGGGTATAGGGACTAGTTGCCCTCCGATCTCTTGACTCTTAAAAAGTGAACTAGAAGTTTCAATTTCCAATCAAATGTGGCTTCTATGAAGTTTATGCGAGTTCCTTTTCATAAAAAACATACATCCTCTCTGGGCATAACTTAGAACGCCTGCCCCCGGGCCCTGGGGGTTGTATCGACACCGGAATTTTTCTAATCCAACCGTTGGACAATTTTTAAGAAAATGGCTGTCTCTAAATTCTCATCGGATGGGTTTGGAACAAAGGCGTGGGGGGGGGGCTAGTTGCCCTCGTATCTCTTTTGGCTCTTAAAAAGTGAACTTGAACTTTCAGTTTCCAATCAAATGAGCCCCCTCTGAAATTTATACGAGCATCCCTTCCATAAGAACCAAATGTGCCTCCAGGGCATAACTTACAACGCCTGCCCCCGGGTCCTGGGGTTGTGTCGACACCGGAGTTTTTGTTATATGATCTTTAAACTATTTTTTATCAAAATGGGAATCTCAAATTTTTTATCGGATGCATTTGGGAGTTGTCCTAGTTGTCCTCCAATCTCTTTTGACTTTCAAAAAGTGAACTAGAACTTTCAATTTCCAATCAAGTGAGCCCTATCTGAAGTTTTTACGAATATCCATTCCATAAGAGCCATATATTCCCCCAGGGCATAATTTACAACGCCTGCCCTCGGGCCCTGGGGGTTGTTTCAAATCAAATATCAATGAATAATTGCTATAAGTATACTTTTATGATACTGTTCGGCAATTTCCTGCTCTTTATGTGAGACTTCAATCTTCCCACCAAAACTTCTATATTATATTAGGGAATTCGCCCCCTAGTCAATACCTCACTCTTTACGCTAAAGTTTGAATTTTGCTTGAATCACAAAGGCCGGTTAATTAGAATAGATAGCTCTTTTAAAAGTACTAAAAAAAAACTTTAGTGTAAAGGGCGAGGTATTGACTGGGGGGGGGGGAACCCCTCACATACGTAATAATTTCTTTTCAATTTAACTTTCAATATTGCTCCTTACTTTCAGTTGAAAAAACTTGTTTTTTTATTTAATTTCTGATGGCTTTTTAAATAATACTGAGAAATCCGGCACCCCCTTCATAGAAATGTCCCTTCTCCCAAGGAAAAATCCTTCATGGAAACATCCTCCCCCGTAATCCCTACTCCGACCCCCCCCCCACCAGAAAAAAATCGCTCCTGAAAACATCTGTATACTTGTTAACCAATACCTATTAACCAATACTATATGTAAACAATGGACAAAGTTAATAACTTACAGCCCTTCCCCCGAGAACTATGGGGGATTAAGTCATCCTCAAAGACATATTTATTAAATTTTCGACTATGCTGAACAAAATGGCTATCTCAAAATTTTGATTAGATGACTTCGAGAAAAAATGAGCGTGGCAGGGGGCCAAGTTTTCTTCAAATTTTTTGGTCATTTAAAAATGGCACTAGAACTATTAATTTCTGTTTTTGAATGAGCCCTCTCACGATATTCTAGGACTACTGGATCGATACGATCACCCCTGGAAAAAATTAAAATAAAAATCAACACGCATCCGTGATCTTTCTTCTGGCAAAAATACAAAATTCCACATTTTTGCAGATAGGAGCTTGAAACTAGTAGGGCTAGTAGGGCTCTCTGATATGTTGAATCTGATGGTATGATTTTCATTAATTTTCTATGACTTTTAGGGGTTGTTTTTCCCTTTTTTCGAAAATAAGGCATATTTTCTCAGGTGCGTAACTTTTGATGGGTATAACTAAACTTCATGAAACTTATATATTTGAAATCAGCATAAAAATATGATTCTATTGATGTATCTATTGGTATCAAAATTCTGTTTTTTAGAGTTTCGGTTACTATTGAGCCGGTCGCTCCTTACTTACAGTTCGTTACCACGAACTGTTTGATCTTGCGTGTACCTACTGGGAGTTAAACGAGAAGCTTAAATAATGTTGTAGAGCGGTTGGTTGTCATACAATATTTTTATTTATACATTACACGGTACAAGGTCTGGCTATGCATGCCACGGGGACTAATGGTCCCAGAGAATCAGAAAATATAGTAATACTAGGATAAAGTACAATACAATAAGATATTTGAACACTTACAATATTCCAAGGTATTCCCAAAAATTAACGGACAGACGTTAACCCGGAAAATAGATTAGTACGACCTCGATCCCAAAAATCGTATGTTTTATACTAAAAATCAACCTCATCAAGTACGGCCATTTGACCTACTTAGCCACGAAAGCGATTATTAATCAATTCCTTTCAAAACCTCAACTAAGGATGTTCTCTTATATCTTCGTAAAAAGTAGTATTTTGAAACTTAGCAATTTGTTTTTTTGCGTTATGAATATTATGTGTCATATTAAATTATTTGAACAAGTTACCACAGTACTCTCCCCTTTAACAAGAGTTGTCAACAACTCTATAAATTTTACTTTTAAATCAAGAAATTTCAAGTACTTTGAACATGCTTCTTATTCTGTCATTATTTATTGGTCATTCTGTACATACAACCTTTGTTGGTTTCTTTAGGGTTATGTTTTATGGCCAAATGTCATGCCATGTCCAATCTTCAAGGACATCAAATTTTTTTTGGGATTCATCCGTGTTGTTCTCTTTTCTCTCTTTTCTTTTCGTCCTGATGACGATAAACTTCTCTTTTCACGCCCTTTTTAATACGCATCTTCTCTTTTATTTTGGCCCACAATAGCTTAATCATTTATATCAGTGTTTTTACTTAAATTATATTTAAAGTTATATTTGAAACTATTTGATTAATTGGAGTTTAAATTTTAATTTACTTGGAAAATCTGTTTGATTTAATATTTATCTTCCGGGACTAGGAATGCCTTGGATAAACTATACATAACAATTTTCAATAGCAACAGATTTCATTTAAACACAACATTTTACATTTTGTTTAACTTAATGAATGCCATTTAAGCTATAAACCCTTTGCTTATACATCTTCAGCTTTGAATTCTTACTGATTTAAATTCACTTGTCAGTCTGTAAATTGGTTGTTAAATTATATCTAGTTACTGCATGCTGCTGATGTAATTTGCATGTCTGAATTGCGAATCGATGTCCAATAAGGTCAACATTTGATATTGGTGGAACAAAATGAACCAAAAGTTTGTTTGAAGTTGCATCAAAATTTGGTTGATATTGGCGAAAAAATGAACCAAAAGTTGGTTGTAAAAAAACTAGGTCTGTGGTCTAAAAAAAATATTTAGATATTAATATACAAATAACAAAGATATTAATTTACAGATACAAAATTAGATATTAATTTTGTTGTATATTAGACATTATATTGTATATTAGATACTAATATACAAAAACAAACAATAATTATGTACCCTTACAATTTATTTAATCGCCGCAATGTTGATTCTTTGTACAAATTTTAAATAAGCCAAGCAAAACTTTTAATCTGGATGATCTAATCAAGCATAAATCATTGCACGGAAACCTGTAGTTTCTTTTTACTCCGTTCTAGATAAGTCTCTTCTCCAGAGAGCCGTTTAATTGTTCATTTCTTAGTAACACGAGTTTACAATTACAAATCTATGCGCTTAAAAAATCACACCACATCTATGTGATATGCGCTACTTATGCTCAAGGGTTGTCGAAGACCTTAGACAAGGTTTTTTTGCCTAATACTAGGCTATTATCCAATTAAATCAAATTATTAATGGGAATCAAATTTAAGCTCAAATTAATCGAAAAGGTTCAAATATAACTTTAAATGTAATTTAAGTAAAAACACTGACATAAATGATTAAGCCGTTTCGGGTCAAAATAAAAGAGAAGATGAAAGAGAGAAAAGAGAATAACAAGGATGAATCCCAAAAAATTGAAATCCTTGAAGATCAGACATGGCCTGACATTTGATCATAAAACATAATCCTAAAAAAAACAAGAAAGGTTGTATGCACAGAATGACCAATAAATAATGGCAGAATAAGAAGCATGTTCTGGCGGTTTGGTGGTTTTAATTGTGGTGGTTTTTAGTGGTTTTGACTGTGAATTTTTCTGGATTTGGCAAAATGGTACCTTGATTTATTAAATGTCCGAGAAAGATCAATTTTGGTAACAAAATTTTTAGCTTTTCTGGCTTTAGTTTTAACCCTGTTTTTTTTTCGAATTTTCCTAGTATTCTTCTAAGTCCACTTAAATATTCTTCTAGATTTTCAGTAAATAATATTAAATAAGCTAATGTATCTCTTTTTCTTTTTGTATTTAATCCTGTGCTAGTTCCTTGTTCATCTTCTTTTAATACTAAATTCATTAGTCGGCCAAAATATTTTGGGCTAAATGATAAGCCAAAAGACATACGTTCAAAGTGAACGTTCTTCCATCATCTAATATTACTGTTGCCTTGTGCTTTGTTTCTGGGTCTAAGGCTATTTGCCAATATCCTGCTATCAGGTCAAAACTAGTGTAGTATTTGTATCCTCCAAGCGAATCTAATATCGTATCTATTCGTGGCAATTTCATAACATCTTTTACCGTGACTGCATTTAGCGCCCTAAAATCTATACGTAACCTCCATGTATTGTCTTTCTTCATGACTATTACTAGTGGTAAAAACGCAAATTTTTCTATCAGTTTCGTTTGGCTTGGTTATGGTTAACAAAATTGTCAGTTTGTGACCTGGTTAATGGCTCCCGCACGATTCCATATTTTCTTATAGTGTCTATTCCTAAAATACAAGAGAATTGTAGATGCTTACATATTATTCTTTTACTGTTATTTCCGTATTCTCTGTGCTAAATTTTAATGGACATTCCGCCAAAATTGTCAGTTTGTGACCTGTTACGGATGTCAGGGTATTCTGGCATCTGCTAATGCGATTTTTTTTACGGTAGGGGGAAACCTTCTAAAAACTTCCTCTCTAATTAAGGATTTCGACGTGCCTGTTTCAAGTAAACAGGGTAAATTTTAGAAAGGCTCAATTTTAAAACACCGCAAAATCGGTAAATCCTTATTTATCCCCGTATCACAATATTCTAAACTATATAGGGGTCTTTGAAAAGATAAAGCTCAGGCAGCCCTTACAGGCTGGTTCCTCCGTTTAAATGTCCACTATCATTTGTCCAAAAGTTTTGGGGGCTTTCCCAGTTCTCTCCCGTGTTACTATTTTGACCTTGGGTATTGTTTACCGTTTGATTCCTAGGTATAAAGTCAGGAATATTATTTGATGTTTGCCAAGTATTATTTGTTCCATATGTTCTTGAATTTTTGCCACCCTGTGTTCTGAACTAGTGTCTTGTTTTGTATGTTGGGCCTTCTTTTTGTATTCTGTGCCAACAATCTGCCTCATAGTGAATTGGTTTGCCACCATAAAGGCAAAGTAATCTTATTCTATATTTTCCGTTAGTTTCCTGGCCTCTACGGGGTGTATAATTACTTCTGTATCTGTTTGATCTTTCATTGTTGATTCTCCTACTGTCTGTATTTAGTGGTGGTGGGTGCCGATATTTTCTATAGTTACTAGCTGCTAACGACTCAAGGTCGTGGACTCTATCGGCTAAATCCATAGACGACGACCCTTGGCCTCCTTTGGCCTTTTTGGTTCACGATCTGTCTCTCCAAATCTCACACGCTTTTGCCCCCTTACATAGTTCATATTTTCTTGGTTTTCCGTCCTATTTATTGACATTTGATCAAACTTTTGCATAGTTTCATCAATTTTACCTCTGTGTCTACCAGGGTTATAGCCTGCTCGAGATTTTCAGGTTTACGTGATAATAGTAGCCTGAATAGCCTTAGTAGTTTTTTTGGTAACCCTTGCGTAAAGGTATGTAATTTTACCTTTTGTACTGTCTCGTCACTTCTGCCTTTGCCCAACAGTAAGTACACAGACCGACAAATTTTGTCTGGATACTCCTGAATACTAGTTGAGGCATTGAGCTTGACTACCTCTGTTATTAGCCTCTCGGAAACACTTGTTTCTGTGAACCTTGTTTTAAATCATTCTATTGCTAATGTCCTTTGGCTCTTTTTCTTTAATTAATTCAAAATGTTTAAGCGCACTTCCCTTGAATCTAGCTGCTACGCATTGCTCTTTCACCTTATTGTCAAATGTGTCTCTTAATTCGTCAAAAGTTTTCAATTTTTTGAAGAATTCATTGACATCCGAAATTCCCGCGTATTCTGGTATAATTTTGGAAATTGCGAGCACCGATGATTGGGAAGCCATTTTGTCTTCTGGTAAAGTCATTTTGTTTTAATCTACAATTTTATTTAGTCTTCTCAACCCAGTTCTACCGTATTCCACCAACTGTTGTAAAGTAGGTTTATGTTGGGTGTTATTCTGCCCTTTGTAGGGAGTATAATTATTGTCCTAAGGTGATTAAATCTCGGTAGCATGTCCTTAGATTCGGCTCTAATAATTATCTTGAGCGTACGTACTGGGAGTTAAACGAGAAGCTTAAATAATGTTGTAGAGGGGTTGGTTATCATATAATACTTTTATTTATACAACACACGGTACAATGTCTGGCTATATATGCCACAGAGACTAATGGCTCCAGAGAATCAGCAAATATAATAAAACAAGGATAAAGTACAATAAATTAATATATTTGAACACTTACAATATTCCAAGGTATTCCCGAAAAAAAAGACAGAGGTCAGCCCGGCAAATAGATTAGTACGACCTCGGTCCCCAAAATTGTTTGTTTTATACTAAAAATCAACCACATCAAATCCGGCCAATTGACGTACTTAGCCAGAAAAGTGGTTATTAATCACTTTCCTTTCAAATCCTCAACTAAGGATCTTGTTTTTTTATCTTAGGCAGCGCGCTAGCGCTGCCTAAGTAAAGAACGATGTGGCCACAATGTGTTTTTTTTTCTTTCTTCGACAGGCACTTCATATCGAAGGAGTTGTCGTAGAAACTTCGAAAAGGGCTTGTTTGATTGGAAATTGGTGTGGTTAGTGCACTTTTTAATAGTCGAAAGTGATTGGAGGGCAACTAGCCCCCCCCCCCCCACGCCCATCATTACCCCAAACACATCCAATCAAAATGTGAGATAACCATTTTGTTCAGCGTAGTGGATTTCCATATTGAAAATATGTTTTTGAGGAGGACACTCCCCCACAACCCTCGGGGCAGTGGTTTTAAGTTATGCCCTGAGGGCATATAAGAACAATGTTGGCAAAATGTACCATGTATTATTTTTTTTCCTTTAGAGCAGGGCACTGCATATGGAAGGGGTCGTCATAGAAGCTTCAAAAGGGGCTGATTCGATTGGAAATTGAGAGTTCTAGTGCCATTTTTAATAGTCGAAAGTGAATGGAGGGCAACTTGCCCCCCCCCCCCACGCCCATCATTCCCCCAAACATATCCAATCAAAACTTTGAGATAGCCATTTTGTTCAGCGTAAATAATTTCCGCATAGAAAATGTGTTTTTGAGGAGGACACTCCCCCACAACCCTCAGGGCAAGGATTTTAAATTATGCCCTGGGAGCATATAAGGTTTTTATAGAAGGCGTTGTCGTAGAAACTTCATAACAGGCTCATTCGATTGGAAATTCAAAGGGCTAGTACCCTTTTTAATAGTCGAAAGTGATTGGAGGGCAACTAGCCCCCCCCCCCACGCCCATCATTCCCCCAAACACATCCAATCAAAATTTGAGATAGCCATTTCGTTCAGCGTAGTTGATTTCTAGATAGAAAAAATATTTTTGAGGAGGATACTCCCCCACAACCCTCAAGGCAAGGGTTCTAAGTTATGCCCTTGGGGCATATAAGGTTTTTATAGAAGGCGTTGTCGTAGAAACTTCGAAAAGGGCTCATTTAATTGGAAATTGGAGTGGCTAGTGCCATTTTTAAGAGTCAAAAGTGATTGGAGGGCAACTAGCCCCCCCACCCCCATCATTCCCCCAAACATATCCAATCAAAATTTTGAGATAGCCATTTTGTTCAGCGTAGTTGATTTCCAGATAGAAAAAATTTTTTGAGGAGGATACTCCCCCACAACCCTTGGGGCAAGGGTTTTATGTTATGCCCTGAGGGCATATAAGAACGATGTTGGCACAATGTACAATGTATTATTTTTTTCCTTTAGAGAAGGGCACTTCATATGGAAGGGGTCGTCACAGAAACTTCAAAAGGGGTTCATTTTATTGGAAATTGAGAGTTCTAGTGCCCTTTTATAGTCGAAAGTGATTGGAAGGCAACTAGCCCCCCACGCCCATCATTCCCCCAAACACATCCAATCAAAATTTTGAGATAGCCATTTTGTTCAGCGTATATGTTTTTGAGGAGGACACTCCCCCACAGCCCTCTGGGCAATGGTTTTAAGTTATGCCCTGGGGGCATATAAGGCTTTTAAAGAAGGCATTGTTGTAGAAACTTTTAAAAAAGCTCATTCGATTGGAAATTCAAAAGGCTAGTGCCCTTTTTAGTAGTCGAAAGTGATTGGAGGGCAACTAGCCTTCCCCCACGCCCATCATTCCCCCAAACACATCCAATCAAAATTTTGAGATAGCCATTTTGTTCAGCGTAGTTGATTTCCAGATAGAAAATATATTTTTGAGGAGGACACTCCCCCACAACCCTCAGGGCAAGGACTATAAGTTATGCTCTGGGGGCATATAAGGTTTTTATTGAAATCTTTGTCGTAGAAACTTGAAAAAGGGCTCATTAGATTTGAAATTCAAAGGTATAGTACCCTTTTTAATATTCGAAAGTGATTGGAGGGCAACTAACCCCCCTCTCACGCCCACCTTTTCCCCAAACACATCCTTTAAAAATTTTGAGATAGCCATGCTGTTCAGCGTAGTTGAAAGTTTTGGAAATTAGGTCTTTAAGGATGACAACCCCTCCCCCACAGCCCTCAGGGCAAGGGTTGTAAGTTATGCCCTGGAGGCATAGGAGGTTTTTTATTGAAATTTTTGTCAAAGAAACTTAAAAAAGGGCTCATTCAATTTGAAATTCAAAGGGATAGTACCCTTTTTAATAGTCAAAAGTGATTTGAGGGCAACTAACCCCCCTCTCACGCCCACCTTTTCCCCAAACCCATCCAATCCGAATTTTTAGATAGCCATTTTACTCAACGTAGTTGAAAGTTTTGGAAATTAGGTCTTTAAGGATGACAACCCCTCCCACCACAGCCCTCAGGGCAAGGGTTGTAAGTTATGCCCTGGGGCATATAAAGTTTTTATTGAAAGCGTTGTCATAGAAACTTCAAAAGGGCTCATTCAATTGGAAATTGAAAGGGCTAGTGCCTTTTTTAATAGCTGAAAGTGATTGGATAGCGACTAAAGCCCCTCTCACGCCCACCATTTTCGAAAACACATCCAATCAAAATTTTGCAGACCAAACTATAAAGTGTTAAAAAACGAAAAGATTTAAAGTATTATTTTCTTTTTCCCTGAAAAGACTATGTCAATATAAAACGAACAGAAATTAATTTAAAAAACTTCTTCCACAAAATAAGTTTTTCAAAGAAAAGTAAAGAACTCCATTAAACAAAAAATTAGCAAAAATAAAATCAAATAATCTACCAAGCGTGAGACTACCACAAGCATCGATAGATAAATGAAACCCAAAACGAACAGAAATTACAATTATTAACCGAGTCAAACTCAAAATGAGCAGAAATTAACATAGGTTGGGCGCAAAACCCCTATGCCTTCCCAAGGCCAGAACAAAGTTTGCACTTTACTGAAAAAATACAAATGAATGTGCATTGTCAGTTTAATATACATATACTGATATTTAGTAATCAAAATCTTAATATTATTTGATTTATTAAAGTTATAAAAGTAAAAACATTTATATTTTTTCAGTAAAGTGCAAACTTTGTTCTGGCCTTGGGAAGGCATAGGCGGTTTTGCGTCCAACCTATGTTAATTTCTGCTCGTTTTGAGTTTGACTCGGTTAATTATTGTAATTTCTGTTCGTTTTGGGTTTAATTTATTTATCGATGCTGATTTGTGGTAGTTTCACGCTTGGTAGATTATTTGATTTTATTTTTGCTAATTTTTTGTTCAATGGAGTTCTTTAGTTTTCTTTGAAAAAGTTATTTCGTGGAAAAAGTTTTTTAAATTAATCTTAGTAAAAAGTGGTATTTTGAAACTTAGTAAGTTGTATTTTGCGTTATAAATATTTATATTATAAATATTTCATATTAAATTATTTCTGCATAATTGGACAGGCTACCACACAATAACTCAAACTCAAAATGACCAGAAATTACTGTTAAAGAATAAATGAAACCCAAAACGAACAGAAATTGAATAAACAATCATAGTAAAAAACATATAAAATAAATGAATAAATAAATCTTAAAACAAGTAAAGCTTAAATTGAAAATGCAAATCAAACTTAAAAAGAACAGAAATACTTTGCTATTGAAGTGTAAATGAAACCCAAAACGAACAGAAATGTAATCAACAATCATAGCAAACAAACATACAAAACGTACTATTGTAAATGAATATATAAATCTTAAAATGAGTGAAACTTAAATTGAATATACATATCAAGCTTGAAACGAACAAAAAATCACTACAAACAAGAGTTTGGATTTTGTCTCCTTTTCCCTAAAATCTAATGCGTCATTGGCGCTTTACTGAAAGCTATATGTGTCTATAACAGTTTTGGAAAGTACAAATAAAATCAAACTGAATGTTTGGTATATAATGCTATTAATTATTGAAAAGTCATCAGTTCAAGATTTTTATTTCACTTTAGTTTCATTTTCAATGCTGTAATAACTGAAAAAGAAAGTAATTGTAATATAATTCGTTTTCAGTGAAGCACCAATGACGGAGTAGCCTTTAGACTTTTACAGTTAGGGAAAGGGGCAATATAAAAACTCTTGTTTGCAGTGTAGCTATATTTGTCTTGAACAGTCCTAGAAAGAACTAATAGAATTAAACTGAATATCTGATATATAATAATATTAATTGCTGAAAGCTCGTCAGTTCAAAATTTAATTTTATGTTTATTTTCAATGTTGTAGATCTCTATTTCTTCTGATCTCAAGTTTAATATGCCCTTTACTTTTCTTTAAAAAACTTCTTTTTTGGAAAGTTTTTAATTAAATTCTGTTCGTTTTTCATTGCCAAAGTTTCAAGTTTTTCAAAATTCTATATTTAAAAATTATTTTTTATTCCAAAATACGTAAATTAACAGTCTTGGCAAAAACTAATAAAATTAAACTGAATATTTGATATATTATGATATTAGTTGTTGAAAGCTTACCAGCTCAATATTTTGTTCCACTCAGGGACGGATTTAAGGCTTTGACACTCCTTGGCCCAAGCGTTTTTGCCACTCCGTTTCTGCAAAATTTTTGATGAAACCCCAAAGCTTCGGGAATAGTGAAAGCCGCTGGGCCTAGTGTACCTATTGGTAAATCCTGGTCTGGTTTCACTACAGCTTTATTTTATTTTCAATGTTTTAATAAGTACTAAAGAAAATATTTCTAATATAATTTGTTTTAGTAAAGCACCAATGACACAGTAGGCCCTATGCTTTTACCTCTACGGAAACAGGTAGTAGCCAAACTCTTGTTTGTAGTGAGGGGCATAGGTGTCTCGAACAGTTTTGGAAAGAGCTAATAAATTAAACTGAATTCCGATGAATTTTGGAATAATATATCGTTAATAAGTTTTTTTGGTGGGAGGGGGGTCATGTCATGAAGGGAGGGCCAGGGGTAAGCTCCCATGATTTATCATTGATACTTTTTACGGGGGAGGGAAGAATATGGGGTCATGGAGGAGCAGGGGTCAGCTCCCATAAGTTTTGGAACAAAATTTTGTTAATCTGTTTTTTTTGGAGGGTCGGGCCATGGAGGGTCAGGGGTGAGTTTCCATAATTTTTGGAACGAAATATCGTTAATTTTTTTTTTTTGGGGGGGGGGGGTTAGGCCACGCAGAGAAGGCAGTATTTTGACCCAGAAGTTTTTATTATCTGATCAGGAGATATTTTGACCCCGAAGTTTTTGTTATCTGATCGTTGGACTACTGGAAACAAAATGGCTATCTCAAAATTTTGATTGAATGCGTTATGCCCCAGGTACATAACTTACAACAATTGCCCCAGGCTAAGGGGGGCTGTGTTAACCCCGGAGTTTTTGTTCGTTTTTTCTTTAAACTATTTTGAACAAAATGGCTATCTCAAAATTTGACCGGATGCATTTGGGGAAATAAGGGCCTTGGGGGACAGTAGTTGCCGTACGACCACCTTTGACTCTTAAATGGGCACTAGAAATTCCGATTTACAGTCGAATGATCCCCCTTCGAACTTTACACTACCATCCCGTTCGTAAATACCTACATGCCTCGGAGGAAAAATTTACAACACTTGCCCCCAGGTCCTGGGGGCTGTGTTATCCCTGGAGTATTTGTTATATGATTTTTGGTCTAGTTTGAACAAAATGGCTATATAAAAAATTTGATCTGATGCATTTGGGGAAAATAGGCTTGGTGGGATAGTTGCCATCGGATCACTTTTGACTCTTAAAGAGGGAAATAGAACTTTGAATTTCTAATCATTTAAGTCTTCTCCAAAGTTTATACAACCACCTCTTCCATTAAAACTTTATATACCCCTTAGGCACAAGTTACAACCCCTAGTTCCGCCGGGCTCTGGGTGGGTATGATGACTCTGAAGTTTTAGTTATCTGATCATTAGACTATTTAAAAAAAATGGCTATCTAAAATTGAGCTTCCTCAGAAGTTTATACGACCACCTCTTACATAAAAGCCTTATATGTCCCCGGGGTA
Source organism: Artemia sinica (assembly GCA_027921565.1). Lineage (NCBI taxonomy): Eukaryota > Metazoa > Arthropoda > Branchiopoda > Anostraca > Artemiidae > Artemia > Artemia sinica. The sequence goes on from CM051272.1 coordinate 26,311,634, forward strand.
TAACTTAAAACACTTACCACTGGGTTTTAGTAGGTTGTGTCAACCCCAGAGCCTTTGTTATCTTATGTTTGAACTATTTTCAATATAATGGCTATCTTAAAATTTTTATCGGATGCATTTGGGGAAAAAAAGGCATGGGGGGCTATTTGCCCTCTGGTCACTTTTGAATCTTAAAATGGGAGCTAGAACTTTAAAGTTCGAATCATTTGAGTTCTTCTGAAGTTTATACGACCACCTCTTCCATAAAAGCCTTATATGCCCCCGGGGCCTAAGTTACAACCCTTCCCCCGGAGTTTGACTGTGATCTTTCAAATCAATATACGTTTTCGCATGACGGTGGCTATGGCTGTCATTTTCATATGTTTTATATGTTTAGTGCCTTATTATGACAAGAACTGCCGCTGATTGGCATGACTGTTTTATTGCGTTTGAAAATAAAATCGGTTTATTATTATTGTTATTATAAATGAAGTGCCCCTGGGGAAGAAAAACAACAACATTGGATTCGTATGGCCTTTACGACAGGCAATGTTATAGTGTTGCCTCTGATTCTGAAAAAGGCTTATGCTAGCTTAGTCTCTCACACAGAATATCTGTCTTGGCTTTTTCTCCAATTAGCCTTGGCTCTTAACTTTTTTATCACATTCTACCGACTTGATATTCATTTGAATGAAAATCAAGTGGGTAGACTGTGATGAAAAAGCTAAGAGTCATGGCCTATTAGAGAAAAAGCCAAAACAGATAGTCTGAGTGAGAGGCAAAGCCGGAATACACCTTTTTCAGGATTGTATAAAATGCCCTTTAATCGTACAAATGCCCTTTCCATGGATTTTTTCCTTATGCTCGCCATGAATTTTTTTCTTAAGTTATACTTGTCGTCAGTGTAGTCAGGGCTCTTACTATCCCCAAATTTTCGGGGATTGCCCCGAAAATCTATGCTTCTCCCCGAAAAAAAATTGGGTTCCCGAATCACCGAAATTTCTCCGAAAATCATTCAATCACGGTGTCACCCCTAGTGACTATTCCTAGCAAACATTACTTTATGTACCATAATTTTCACTACTCTGTTGTTCGTTTCCTATGTTACTTTGCATAAAAACCATAAAATTTTCGTCTCCTGTGTTACTTTGCATAAAAATCAGGCGAATACTATTTAAGTATAGACGGTTTTTCATATTTTCATTAAAAGTGTTACTTTCCTGGATTTAGACTAAACCATTTTGAATGCAGTATTCCAAATGCTATAAGATTCTTACATTTATATCATTCGTGGTCAAGACAATCGTGAAAAAATTAGCCAAGAATAATACTTGAAGTTGTTCAACAGAACGTTCAGTTTGATTTTGCGTTTTGAAATTGAACTTCTAAAGAGGGAGAATTGTTTTGAAAGTCGAACCATAAGTTCAAATTTTGTTTTCTTTTGCTATTTTTGGTTTTGTATGCTGTATTAATGTTTAATACTTAATGATTGAACGCATAATATATTGAAGGAATTGATCTTTTTGCCAGGAATTCTTACCATTTAAATTTTTCTTTCATTCGGTGTCTAGAATTTAAGTTCTTTTTTTTTATCTGAGAATTGTATTTGTCATATCACCTTTTTTCCTCAATTCATCCAGCCCTCCCTTCATAATTATTATTCTGGTCCCTTCACCCGCGTAATATTTTCAGGGGGCGTAATATTTTAAACTGCAGTTTTAGGATTTTTTTACGGTCTTGCAAAGCTATTAGTTAGGCGAAGAAAATTGTACGGAAAATATGTTCTGCTCAAATTCGAGATAGCCAAGTAAACCTGTTCAAATATTTAGGCCTATGCTTGAACAATTAGTATCTAATGCTTGAACAATTAGTAACCCTGTATGAAGGCTAATTCTGATATTTCTTCTTGAGAACTATCCCTACATACCATATTCTTAGCATAAGAAATGCACCACCCCCTCCCCCTTCTAATGAGGAAAAATTTAGATATAGACTATTTACAAGGTCGGCGAATAGAGGATTTAAACGGAAGTGACCCCAAAAATATTATTCATAAGAAAATTTCCATTACAGCTTAAAGTAAAAATTTGGTTATTAGGCTCATATTGTTTTCTTGTTTCAAGTTTTATATTATTTTTGGACTTATTTATCACGAACTGTTGGTTAATAATGCCAAATATTGATAGTGTGAACAAAAAGAATAAGTAACTTTATATGATTTGTGGCTTATAGCTATCATGTCCAAGCATTAGATGGGCTGATATAAAAATGAGACTGCAACAAGTACTATATTCAGAGCATGGATGGCCGCAGGGTTGGTGGGAGGGGTGAGGGTTGATCGGTGACTATATAGTAATTATAAGGTAACCAATAGAAAAGAAAGTATAGTAGAAACAAACAATGAAAAAATGTATTTTCCGTAGGAGGGTGGGTATTTTTGGTTTATATTTTCCACATGGGTACTTTCCGCGGGGGGTATTTTCAGGGAAGAGTATTGTCTGCGGGGGGTATTTTTGTGAGGGAGGGGGGGTATTTTCTTGGTTTTGGTACTTGTTAAGAATCAAGTAAACACGCGATAAGTAAAGTTTTGTTAATGCTAATGAAATAAAACAAAGTATGATAAAAATTTAATAGTTTTGAAACAAATTTGGGCTATATATTTGCAAATTGCGGGGGGTGGGGGTGAAGCATAGCATATATTAAGTTCGTAACCTAACCAAAACTAGGTAGCTTTTATTTTGCCTTCAACCCCCAAAAAAACTAAAGTTTAAACATTTTTCACGGAGTGAGCAATACTTCACAAGGCAGCGGAAACCTGGTTTTCATTAGGATTATGTTGGACTCCAAATGCGGTTCTTCTCATGTTGCCTGGATTCTTAACAAGTAACCTGGGTTTTTTTCCGCAGGGGGATTTTCCGGAGGGGGGTGTAAACACCTTAAACCTTAGAATCAGTATGAAAAAACCAATAATGTGTCAATTTTCGTCAAAATTCCCTTTTTAATTTAAGTTTAAATTCACTTGTTTAATCTAGTTCTTGTTTTTTTTTAAGTTTTAATGTTGCCCCATATTTATAGGTTGAATTTTGTCTGTTTAATTTACCTATCTAGAAACCACAAACAATATTTGTTTTTAATTATTATTAATGAATTATCCACATTAATGACTTAATGAAAAACTACTACTGGTTTTTACATTTCACTTTTTTTGCTTAGACAATTTTGAAGTTTTCGCCGTAATATCAGCAATAAGTGTTTTCAGCTATGGTTTCCGATTTCGTGCTCTGGCTCTAAAACCTACCATTATTATTATTATTATTTATTTCTAACCCACACTGTACAGAGGTACAATACGTGGAGTATCACGAGAAAAAACACATAAAAATGCAACACAAATGAATATAGAAATCAAAGATTACCAGTTACAGAGTAACACATACAAATTTAAAAGAAACTAAAACAAAAGAGAAATAACATGAAGGGAGGGGGAAAAGAAGAAGAGAGAAAAAAAACTCACAACTTACAGAATCTAATAAGCAGTAATGTGCAGAAATATGGACACAAGCTGTCATTATTATCTTATTATCATGTGTTTATCATTATCATTATCTTATTATCATTATCTTATTATCATTATCTGTTTATTATCATTATTTGATTTTTACTCACTCTTTACAATACTAAAAAATGTAGAGTGATAAAACAGAGAAAAACAACTAAACCAATAAAAGAAAAATAACTTACGACTGAAAAAACCTGATAAGGTGATGGTGCGGAGAAAAACGGATACAAACAGTATTTGAAAGTTTTCTGTGTAGTGCTTCCAGTTTTTCAGTAAAATTAGGAACCCGAAATTTATTAATAATTACCCGGTTTTTGGTCCAAGATGGAAGATACAACAAAAATTTACAAATCTAAAATAATTAATCCGGATCCTTTTTTACTCATAAAGGAGAAAAATTCCGGAAGCAAAAAGAATGGAATGGGCGCAAAAAGTTGAGTAGAGCTTGGCCAACGCGAATTTATTATTTTTACCTCTATTGGCAACAATCTTAGCATATCCTAATTTAATTTCCATATTAATATCTGAGACTTTGCGCTGGTGCAAGCTCGGAAGACTATTAGTAATAGAAATACCGAGCCATCGAAGAGAATCTACGAGAGGGATAGTAAAGCCACTACAGCAAAGGGAAGTACTAGAAATGTTATTAAAAGAAAGAAATTTACATTTATCTACATTAAGAGAAAGGCCTATGTCTGAAAAAGAAGTGGCAACACAAGAAACCATTTCGGATAAACCAGTTTTAGTACGGCTTATAAGAAGCAGCTCATCAGCGTAACCAGATATGAAACATCAGAAAAACCGGAGAGATAGGTAGCCGATATCTTTGCCAGAACTCCTGAAATACATAAATTAAATAGGGTCGGAGATAAAACTCCACCTTGCCTTAAACCTGTTTTCAATTTAATAATAGACGCTGGCACAAATTTCAGCAGAAGAAAAGAATTAGAGTACCAGTACCGAAGAAGCAAAATAACCGATAGATTGACATCGCAACCACGATTACCGCAACCTAGGTCTCATGCTTGACCAAAAACCTAACTTCCACCTCCACCTTTCAAACACAATAAAAAAATGCAATAGAAAAACAAGTATACTAAAAAGACTTCTTTCCACACCCTGGGGATGTAAGGAGAAAACCTTACTCCAGTTTTATAAATCACATATAAGACCTCATATTGACTATGGGCTCATCGTCTATGGTGCATGTGCAAAGACCCAGATGCAAAAATTGAAACAATACAAAATGATATAGTACGTTTCATATTTGGTCTTAGGAAACCCACAAGCACCAAGTTTCTGCTTATGGAAAGTGGATTAACAACAATAAGATAGATAGATAGATAGATAGATAGTTTATTTTAGCCCACCAATAAAACAAAAACATGGCGGAGTAAGGGAAAAACAAAAAAAAACATTACTTCAAAAATAAACGATTAGAATATATACACTATATACATTCACAGCTCGTACATGACGAGCAACGGAAGGAAATCGTAAAGGTGCTCCAGTGCACCTTTTCTAGCATTGGTTCCCTGCGTTACCACAACTTCACGAGGCTCTGGAATAAGATACTTGTCCAAGAGAAATGTATTTCTCTCGAACAGCGGTACTCGTAACAGAAATTTTAAATATTTGCAGAACGCAGATCTAGCCTTTAGTCGCTCTGTTTCCGTAAACCATTCCCAAACAGGGGACAGGTAAAGAATATGTGGGAGTGCCACCGCTCTATATAGCCTCGCCAGAATTTGCCGATTGTATGAATACTTCAGGGGGGCCAGTTTAGCATAGCTAATTCGTAGGTTTGACATAAGGGTGTCAAGGCAAAGAATTCCAGTTGCTTTCTTATCTCGACCGTACAGAAGACCTAAGTATTTAAGCGACGAAGACGGTGCAATAGTAGCGCTATCTACTGAAACAGTTGGTTCTGGTGCATCCCGTTTCGTTGAGTTGAAAACCAGAAATTCAGTTTTCTTACCATTAACTTGCAGACAAATAGCTCTATAGCCAGATACAAGCTTATCTAAATTATCCTGCAATAGACTCATAGAAAAACTCAACATAAGTAAATCATCGGCATAGCTTATTAGACTCAGATAACAAAGATCAAGGCTAAGCCCACCAGAGATTTGTTTTGTAACCTTAGAAGTCAAAGTGTTAAATAATATCGGACTTAGAACTGAGCCTTGTCGAAGCCCTCTATTTAGTTTAACTGGCGCACTAAGTCTTTCAAGTCCAAGTTTTACTCTTATATAGCTATTAGAGTACCAATAGGATAATATAGCTACTATATGGGTGTTCACGCCAGCATCTAGCAGGGTCTGGAAGACGGCGGACTGGATGACTGAGTCAAATGCAGCAGAAATATCGACACTACATACATACACGGACAACCCGAGTAGTTCAGCCTTAGCAAGAATACGCTTTAGAAGTCTATGGGCAAAAGCGCAGCTGAGATATTTTCGAAATCCAAACTGTCTGTGGTCTATAACATATTTCGATACAATTTCGCTAAGAACCAATCTTTCCAACACTTTACTCAGCGTATTTGAGAAAGTAATAGGCCTATAGCCTCCACAATCATTCGCGTTTTTTCCTTTCTTGAAGATATTTGTAACAACCCCGGTACAGAACGAGTTAGGAACGGTCGCACTATCTATACACATCTGAAAGAGTAGTTGCAGATGCTGAAGCAAAAGCAGGGAACTATTGCGTAGATGATTACCACTAACACTATCAAGACCGGGAGCCTTGTTACCCTTTAACTGGCTAACAGCCCTTGAAACATTATTTTTAGAAACCACAAAATAATTTCTCTGTTTCAGAAGCGAATCAAGACGTGATTTTAATGATTCATCATATTCTTTTTCCAAAGGAATATTTTTTGACCCGAAAACCTTCGAATAATGTTCTAACCACTGTTCTTCAGGTACTGTGGCACAATGCTTTGGCTGCACTCTACTATTTGAAAACTTTTTCCACATATTTTGCGGGTCGCGGATAGCCTCTTTCGAAGCAGTTTCTGCTTCCTCCACTTTAAGCTCATCCACACATGCTTTGTATTCTCTTTTTGTTTTACGAAAGAGATTGAAAACAGTACCTGACCTAGGCTTGCCGGATTCGCGCCACACTGAGTACCACATCTTAGACCTCCTTTTAGCATGATTCACGTAAGGATGGTCGCTCCATCCCCTTTTCCTAGTACCTTTCTTAATAACTGCACTAGGTACAGATGCAGACTCAGCAACTTTTAGCGCGTGGGTGATTTCACCACAATATGTGTTGAGTGCGATTTTGTCATCACACCCATTGACCAGAAGCTGAAATGGAACTTTTATTTTGCCCAAAATTTCGTCACACGTCGACTGATACAGATCAATATTAATCTTTTTCCACTCGCGTTTTTCTATGTAACCTCGATTTCTTGACTTCACTGCGTGACTAAAAGGAACTCGGAACTTGAGACCGAGATGGTCACTTGCTGTATGCTCTGAATCCACCTGTATAGGCGAGGGGATAGTGAAGTTTGAAAAGACGTGATCAATATTGCTTGTGCTTCCTGAGTTGTGAATGAACGTAAAGTTTTGATCTTTAGTGTAAAGAGTACATTCACTCGGAATACATGTCCTAAGAACGTCTTGTAACTTTCCTTTCAAGAGAGGGTCACACTGGAAGTCACCGCAGACTAAAATCCGCCAATTCCCCAGTTTGCGGAGCAGTCTTCCGAGTCGACCGCAAGCCTCGGCATACCGTTTTTCACTGAGATCCGTGTTCATGTTAGTTGGTAGGTAGACATTGACCAGCGTGAAAGCACTGGGGCCAGGGAACTCGACTGCTAGGTAGAAATCGCACGACTCAAGTTTACGACAGTCGATACTGTCGTCAACGAATATCGCAAGTCCGCCACTAGGGCGGCCCCTTGCACTGGAGCGCTTAGCCTCATGAATGCTGACAGATTTATCAGGAATTGATTGAATAAGCCCAAAGTTATCGGTAGTTAACAAGTGTTCTTGGACGCAAACAATGTTATGTGCTATGCACAAGTTCTTGACATAGTCCAGTTTGGCAGCATTATGGCCGTAAACATTGCGGCAAAATATAGATAGTTCGTTCATTTTAGGGTTTGAGGATAAGCTTTCTGTATTGCTCGTCGGACTGCTGGGCACTGCAAACTAAAGCTAGGGTGACCATTATTAGGCTCCGGGCACAAAGTGCATTTCACTGTTTGAGAATGGCAGGAGCTCTCTCTACTGTTCTCATGGGAACCACCACATCTGGAACAACGCATGGTACTGGTGCAGTCTTTATTAAGATGATCAAATGACTGACACTTGAAACACCGCTTGGGAATTTGTCTGAATGGCAAGACTTTGATGTGAGTATAACCAATGAATAACCCACATTTGATTGCTGCATTTCGGGAGTCGGCGTCACTGAAGGTAAGTTTGACTGTCTCAGATTGTCCAAACCGCTTGGCACTGACTAGCTTGGGGTTAACAGAGACAACATCATCTTCTGTTGTGGCAAGAGGCACGAACTTAGCGATCGCGAAGAACTTTTACTCACGAAAAGAAGCACTTATGTCAGGGAAGGACTTCAGGGAGTTGGCGAGTGAAGCTGCCGACTTGGGGCTTTTCATGTAAGCAACCAGACCGGACTTGGTCTGTTGTATATGATCTATGCCTCCATCACTATCATGTCTTTCAAAAAACAGCTTCTGCTTGGAACAGGAGTCAATTTCTGTGGTGGGTACATTGGTGATGAAAACCCGATGTAAAGCTTTCGCAGGCTGTGGGAGGGGGGGCCAAACACCCTGATATGGAAGCACAGATTTGCACTGTTCCATAACACTGTCAATCTTATCCGTGCATTCATTAACTTTCACACACAAGGTTGTAAAAGTGTCTTGTGGAATTTTCGGTACTTCGGATAATTTCCAAATGGTGAACCGTGTCTTAAACTCAGTTACAGAGCTCAATAGTTTCACAGTATCATACATATCACTGGCTAGCGTTTCTGTCGAAGCTTGACTACGCCTTTCTTTCACATACTGCTCACCAAAACTGTCTGCTATCTCGTTCAGTTTTTCATGGTTTTCTCGAAGAATCTCCCTCGTAAAAAATTTCACAGCTGTAATCACGGCTGCATCTTTCGTTACGCTATCTTGATATCACAACGCCGTTTCTATAAAGTTCAATACCGGCGCATAAACATAACTGTAGTCAGCCATGCTGACGTGCCGTAACTATTCCACAATCAGTCCTTTAGCAAGCACAAGTCGTTATCCGTAGGGCAGGTTAATAATTATCCAAGAATGTCTATTTCAAGTGCACGCGCCGAGCGCTGAATGAATACAAACAGAATGAAGGAACCTAGGAACAAGGGAAGTGTAAGGACCCCCTCAACTGTTCCCCGCAATTTACGGGTAACTTAATACCGGCGGGTACAATACGTCGCTTGCGGGAGGTTCCTTCCCCTCTTCTGCTCGTTCCCAGTACGTTACTTAACAATAAGGAATCAAAAATGGCACTATAGAAAATTGAAACTATAGATGGCGTGCCAATCTACCCGAGAAAAAAGATGACGCTGGTGAAAATACCCAGTGAAAAGGGCTTATTCTAACAATTGGAGAAGGTCATACAAACACTACTTGACAAAAAATCTATCTTTAGAGGGTAAACAACAACAGGAAAAGACCTTAAAATAATTCAGAAACTTTTTCCAAGTTACCGGCAAAGATACAAACTCAGACACAATAGCATTGAATATACTATAGATGGCGATATTTCGGGGGGAGAGACATAGCTTTCTCTTGATAAAACATCTTACAAAAATTGAATCAAATAGCTCACACACCCTACATAATTGGTTAAGAAATCCAGCCATGTATAAGGGCATTGCAGATGAGTATGCCAATATTCAGAAGAAGTTCCCTGTACCCGCAAAGTCTATTGCACCTGCTTTCCCCCAATCCCCTCCATGGAATTGGTCAATTCCCATAATAAATACTGATTTCTCAAAGTGGACTAAAGATTTAACCCCCATTGCTTTTGTCCAGAATAAATTTGCTGAACTTAAAACAATTACTTATAAAAACCATTTCCAAATCTTTGTTGATGGGTCCAAAATGAATGAAAAGGTAGCAAGTGGTGCTTTCCTTCCTCACCTGAAAATTGCAATGGGTGAGAGATTGTATAATAATGTATCTATAATGTCTGCAGAGTTAAATGCCATAATCATGGCATTAGAACACCTCTGATTGCTAATTCAAATAGTATTATAATTTATTCCGACTCTTTATCAAGCCTTGAATTGCTGTCTTCAGCTCCTTAGCATAAGTTGGATATTGGCATTTATCATTGTCTTAGTATTATAGATAATCTTGCTTCAAGTGGCATAAGAACTTATCTTCAGTATATTCCTAGCCACTCTGGTATAAGTGGTAATCATCTGGTTGATGAAATAGCAAAAAAATGCTATAAATATTGACCAACCAAGTGGGAGACCAATCCCCATTAGAGATATTTACAGATGGAGACTATCAGATATTATGTTTAATAAGAATAATCCTATTCTTTCCCCCTTTCCCAATAAGTATTTTTCTAAGATTTATCATAGAATTCGTTCTGGAACAAATGGACTAAATTTTCTTGCATTCTCGTACCAGTTTCCTAATTCAAGTGGTTCAGTTCTCCTGTCCCCTCTTTGCAGGTATCGTAATATGAATAATGAAACGATTGACCACTGCCTATTTGAATGTTATATGCTGAAGTCTGCACAGCATACCTTGCTTTGTAAACTATTAAAGTGCTTCAAACACCACAAAATCTCACTATCAGCCAAGAGCCTAGCCAACTATGCCTGCACACAGAGCATAGAAATCGACATCTATCATCTTATGTTTAAACTCCTTGAGTCAAAAGATCTACTGAAAGATATCTGAGAATATCTAATGAATAAGAGGCAACCAAGCCAGTAGCTCTGTAGCCCACAGAGTGAAGCAAGAGGAAAAGGGCTAAATAGTATCTACTGAAAAGCCCGCCTGCTGTGAAATAGAAGAAGAAGAACCACGAAGAGCAGAAAAAAGCTGAGTATAACATGCACTATCAAAAGCTTTTGATAGATCTAAAGTACAAATATATATACTCCTTCCCTTAAAAGAATTTTCAAGGAGCAAAGAAGATAATACACGATGTGCGTGTTGACAACCTACTCCGGGCTTAAATCCAAACTGTTTATCTCTCTCAAGCATATTATTAGTCACAAAAGGTAGTAATACATGCTCAAGAACTTTACTAAAAATGCAAGAGACAGTAATAGGTCGGTAAGAAGAGCAAATTAAAGGAGAATTTCCCATCTTTAAAATTGAAGAAACAGTACCACACAAAAAACTCTCCGGTACACTAGAAGTTCAAATACACATCTGGAGATGTAGGTGTATATGGTCAATAAAGGGGGAGTAATCTAATAAAAGATAAAATCTAGATATACCATCGTTATCAACATTATCTGATTTAAGTTTCTTAATTTCTTCAACTACGGATGAAAGAGAAAGGGGAACACAATGACGCTGAGATACAGGAGTACTAAAAATAGCAGAAAGAGAATGAGTATACAAAGAATGTACACGGTAATTGACATTAGAAAAAATAGACGAGTAATGGCCATGCCAAGCAGATGCAGGAAGACAATCACTACTTGGCACATCACTTCTAATCGACTCAGAATTAATAACTTTTAACGCATTGACCTAATTATAACGGATTGACTTAAGATATTTTTTATATTCACTGCGCGTCTTACGCTTGAGGTCAGATACAATTCCACAAAGCGGTCTATCACATTCATTCCAGACTTTTAACCAAAACTTAGCTTTATTTTTCAAAGTTTTTAAATTAGAATCTAAAGACCAAATAAGTTTTTGCGTACCACATCTAACACGTTGCAGCGGCACTGCAACTGCATCGGCATCTTTTAGACATTTAATTATTTGATTATAATATCAATCCAGGTCCTTTTTGCAATTCACTTGTATAGAGCTCTGAAGCAGATGATAGGGAACTCGTATAGCAGACAGTAGGCTTGTTAGTGTAAACGCATAGAGAGGAACATCAGCTCTCTTCCAATTACTTTTTTCAAACCATTTTTAAGACCGGGGTACTTTACAAATACTTGTAGGGTTTAAATTCAGCGTAAGAATAAGTGAGATAGGGAGATGGTCTTAGTCTTGTTCTTCATCATGTACAAACACTATTGATGTAGTAATGCTAGGTGAGCAAATAATGTGATCAATATTGCTGCCTGAATGGTGAATATAAGAATACGGATGAATTTTGGGTATAATATGATAAGATGGAAGGCAATCTAACAAAAAATCACTTCTCACTGATGAGTTATTTATATCCGTATTGAAGTCACCAATGATCATATAATCTAGAGAATTAGAAAGAATTTTTTCCACTAAAAACTTCAAAGTGTTACAAGCTTTAGCATATCTAGCCATCGATCTGGAAGAACGGTCATTATAAGGCAGATAAGAATTAATGAAAACTATAGTGCCTATACGAACAGCCAAAAAAAACTCATACGAGTAAAAAATCACCGGCGAAACCAAATTAGGATTGCGTTTAAAAACACAAGCTAGCACACCGGATGGGCGGCCTCTTGTGGCTCTGGCAGTAGTAAAAAACACATCATGATGAAGGCTCCGACGCAAAACGTTAATGCTAAAGTCTGTAAGAAGATGCTCCTGTAAACAGACCAAATCAAAATCATTGTAGAGCTCATCAATAACGAAGTCCTTATCCTTTGTACCATTAATATTAAACGATATTATTGAAAACTCCAAAGTCATTGCAAAAAGTGGGAGCGCGACATTAGTTCCTTAGATACAGGGCAGGACAGGCTATAAGAAGCATGATTTTTACCACAGTTAGCACACTTGGGAGCAGAGCTACAAGGACTATCCTTGGTAGTAAGATGCGGCCCAGCACATCTGGCACATTTCGGGACATTGCTGGTGCAAACACTTTGAAAGTGATCGTATGATCGGCATTTGAAGCAGTATTTAGGTATTTCCCTAAATTCGTGAATTCAAAAAAAATTCATATCCAACTTTAATTCCTTCTTTGAAATAAGTAGACCGAGTGAAGGAGTATTCAAATTTAAGCTTGACTGAGATAGTCTGGCTCAGTCGATTTGTACTTATTATACCTTGCAGTCTATTAATAACTAAAAGGTCGACATCAACTGGGAAACCTCTGAGAATCCCAAAAAAGCGCTTGGATCGGACTTTAACTGTTGGTCTGGTAATAAAGTTCTGAACTGATGTACAAAATCTTCAGTTGCAAATTTATCAATATTGACATACCATTTGTCTTTAACAGGTTTCACACTACAAACTAATTCATGCCCAGCTATTTGATCAAGAACAGATTTGCGTTTAATCAGACCACACAGATCTGAAGGCACTTTAGAGACAATAACTGTCTTATGAGTGTCAATTGCTGGGGTAGGTTTGGGAAGTTGAGAAAAATTCAACCGATAATTGTCAAGTTTCCCTGACATTTCAACAACCACTTGTTGTAGCTCATTAAACTTAGAGAGTAAAGAAGTATAAGCATTTGCAGGGAGACATTGCACCTCTGTAAGTCGCTTTATCACAAACATAGGTACAAAAGTGTCGCCTTTGTCAAGAAATCGTAACAGAGAAATAATGTCACTAAAATAATTAGAAAGTGCATTGTTCCCCTTACGTACTGGGCAATCCTATTCAGGTGCACTTATTTGCCATAGTAAACTTTTAGCTTCTTTGACTATATTCACGTCAAAAAACTCCATACCATGTCTTTTGATAATACCCTCCTCGATTCCGCTTTAGCAAATTGCTTTGAATAAAATTCAGAACCGGAGAATATACAAGTTCAGGCGTTTCGTCAGAGCTTTTCATGGCTATCGCAATCACCACACAAATTAAAAAGTCTCAATATTAATTCAAGAAAAAATACTGAATTAATAAATATCGGAATATAGGTCAAACTAAAAGCAAAGTAGATTCCATTTTATAATCCTCTTCAAGTTAACTCAGGTCAACAACTCACTTGGAATAAATTATGACCTCACCAAGATAAATCCAGACAGGAAAAATATCCAATTCAATTTTGGTGTTACCTCACTGAACTCTGAAACTAAACTTAACGAAACTATATAAAAGGCTTGACTTACTACGAGAATCTAAGCACTACTTGAGCCTGAAAACGAAGCTAAAACCAATTTTGGCCTCCAAATTTTCGTAACGAAATTCCGTTTTGTTTTCCCCGAAAATTCCCCGAATCTTGAAGACTTGTCCCCGAAAACTCCCCGAATTTTAAGATTCGAGAGTGGAAGCCCTGATTGACATACCACTGTGTAGTGTCAATCAAAAAAGAAACAGGCTATAAACTGAGAATTCCAAAAATACCTGGGAATTGCTCATTCACAGAAATTTAGGCTAACTGTTGAAGGTTTAGCCTATAATTCTGCTTGGGACAATGGAAAATAGTCAAGGTAAATGATTCTGGACTAGGCATAGGTGAAAGGGTCATCCATGCTCCAGTGAAAATTGATCAAATTTCAGATGTTTTCTTAAGTTACCTACAAATTTTTCGTAGCCTAAATTCCAGGCGATAGACTTCCACTCCTTTGAATTGTAGTTTTGGCCCCAGAATGATTCCTGAAGGCATCATGGATAAATTCTTTAAGACAAATCAGTAAAATTCTACTTTAGCTACTTTTGGCTATCTTGGAATGGGGTTAGGTTAGGAAAATGAAACTTTCAGGGATAGGTCTACAGGCTAAAGTATGTCCTGGGAAGGCATTTTGAAGTACCTACCTCCACTCCTTCTCCCTCTAGAGGGTCCTGAAATTTGCCTACATGACAGGTCTATACCCATTGTAATTTTGACAAAACAACATTTTACCTTAATTTTCAGTTATCAGTTTCTTTTTCTCTGGCTTTAGCTCTGAAAATGCAATTTCAGTTATTTGAGCAGAATTTTTGTGCCATATCAATGTTTATTCCCAAAATGTAGGAAATGTATTTGCATATCTTTAAAACCTTATAAATTGGGATTGAGCAAAGTTGTGAAGCTGAAAACAATTTTGTTATACTTCATTTAAGCAGAAGATCTATTTTGCAAGGTTTCACTTCTATAACTCACAGATTTTTAAAGGTCATCAAAGGTCAGGACCCTCTAGAGGGAGAAGGAGTGGAGGTAGGTACTTTAAAATACCTTCCCGGGACATACTTTAGCCTGTAGACCCATCCCTGAAAGTTTCATTTTCCTAACCTAACCCTTTTCTAAGATATTCAAAAGTAACTAAAGTAGAATTTACCAACAAATCTAATAGAAAAAAAAGAAACATAGGGCTTACTAGGCCTAGCCTACTAAATCTCACAGTCACTGGTCTTTTCAGATATGTGTATCCACCATACAGCTAATATAAAATAGTATAGTTTATATATAGAGATAAAAACCTTAGCCAATCATTATATATAGCATTTTTTTTAGCTGACTAGCCAGTCAATATATACCAAATCATATTATTGAGTTTCAAATAAAATGAATACACCATTTGATGCCTTTTTTTATGCTGATTACAAATATAATAATCATTTCTTTCAGAAATGAATTTCAGCCCCCCCCCCTATATAGGCTACTATACCTAACCTAACCCTGAATTGGCATATGTAGGGGGGGGGCTGAAATTCATTTTGTGATAGAAATGCTTATTATATTCGTAATCAGCATAAAAAAAAGGCATCGAATGGTGTATTCACTTTAGTCCTAACTCAATAATATGATTTGGTATATATTGGCCGACTAGCCTAGGTGGCTAAAATTTATGAAATTGTACATATAGGAATCCTTAAATTTGCCAGCCAGTATATACTTTATAGAATTAGCTAACTAGTTGGCTATTAATATCCCATGTATATATAAACTCTAGTTTAAAATAGCCAACTAGTCAGCTATCATTAAATTTTCTAATACACAATAGAATTACACTTTAGAATTAGCTAACTATGTAGCTATTAAAGTCTCAGCTATATACATATGTTCAGATTAGCCAACCAGTTGGCTATTAGATCTCACCTATATACACTTCAGCCTGAATTAGCCAACTAGTCAGCTAATAAGAAAACTATATAGGCTATACTTTATAGAATTAGCTAACTATTTTGCTATTAATATCCCATGTATGTATAAACTTTAGTTTAAAATAGCCAACTAGTCAGCTATCAATAAAGTTTTGGTAAATTTCTACCAAATCATATTAGCCTATTGAGTTAGAAATAAAGTGAATACACCATTCAATGCCTTTTTTATGCTGATTATGAATATAATAATCATTTCTATTGGAAATGAATTTCAGCACCCCCCCCCCCCTATATATGCCAATTCAGGGTTAGGTTATAGAAATATACACCTGGGGGGCTGAAATTAATTTCCGATAGAAATAATTACTATATTTGTAATCAGCATAAAAAAAGGCATCAAGTGGTATATTTACTTTATGTGTAAGTCAATAATATGATTTGGTAGAAATTTACCAAAGTTTCTAATGTACAGTTAAATTAGCTAACTAGTTTGCTAATAAAGCCTCAGCTATAAACACATGTTTAGATTAGCCAACCAGTTGGCTATTAGATCTCACCTATTTATACACTTCAGCCAGAATTAGCCAGCTAGTCAGCTAATAAGAGAACTGTATATACTTTATAGAATTAGCTCACTAGTTGGCTATTAATATCCCATGTATATATAAACTTTAGTTTAAAATAGCAAACTAGTCAGCTATTGATAAAATTACTAATATACTTGAGGAATTAGCTTACTAGTTGGCAGTTAAGATCTCACCTTTACATACCTTTCAGCCAGAAGTAGCCAAATTGTTAGCTATCAATACTGTTTCTAATATCTATACAGCAGAATTAGTTAACTAGTTGGTTATCTCACTATTTATTCTTTGTGTTTTTGAAAGTCTGATTAAATTATTACATTTATGTGATTTGCTAGCTAACATTGTTTTTTGGCAATGTTTTGTTTAACAATTCTATTTCCACTATACTAACAAAAACATTGACCTGGCTTTCTTAGCCTTTAAATTAAGTTGCAGAAAAAAAAGCCTTCCCAGTTTGAAGATCTAATGTAAGAGAAAGAAACTTTACCAATAATATATTCAGTTTGCTGAATAGAAGAAGACAAGCACAATATTTACCCCATTACTCCCAACATGCTATTTGTTTACAAGAATCTCAAGATATTGTACATTCTTGTTTTGTTTGAGTAAAAAGTGCATTATAGTTTTTTATTCAGTTTTCCTCAATAAGTGTTTCAGAGAATGTATATCTCAGCATGATGGATTTGAAGATGAATTCTTGCTGAATTTATTGATTTAAGTACCAGAAGTGGCTTATCAATGGGGATACCACCAGATACCCCCTTCCCTTCAAAAAGAAAACTATTTGCAAGTGCACTTGCTCTTTATGGCAGGCAATCTTGGCTTGCTAATGCCCTTACAGCTTTCTTTCCCAAAACTAAATTTTGTTAACTTGTCCACCCCCACCCCCTCATAAAAAAAAAATCAATTTTGTTTTCTATACATAACCTATAATTTTTTATATAGCTCTGTGGTGGATATCTGTCTTGATATTGCTCAAGTAGTCTAAATATTATCTGGAGATGATGAAAAGAAAGCAAGATATTCTATATCCCTAACCCCTCCTGCTCAATCATAGTAAAATGATGGGAAAGAGAAAATCTAAATTAATTGGCACTTCAAATCAATCATAATTTGCACTCTGCTAAAATAATCATATTTTTTCTTAATACTGGCCACTGCTTTTCTAACACCATTTTCCCTAACCCTTCTCTTACCCCCTTTTCCTTGAATAAAATCCAGTCACCACCCTTGTGCCTGCCCCTCCCCCTCCATTAAAAAAAATGTTAGCTCTTGTTGGCAGACAATCATACTTTGCTAATTTTCTTTCCTGTATATACATAGACTCAATTCAGTAGCCAACCAGTTCACTATTTTATCTTCTTGTGTGTAGTTTAACTGTTTTTCAATTGCTGACATGTTGGCTATTTTTAGGATGTTTATACATAAATTAGTTTGATATTAGCCAAGTAGTCTAAATAATATGTGAAATGATGAGCAGAAAGCAAGATATTCCACATCCCCACCCCTCCTGCCCAATCATAGTAAAATGATGGGAAAGAGAAAATCAAAATTAATTGGCACTTCAAATCAATCATAATTTGCACTCTGCTAAAATAATCATATTTTTTCTTAATTCTGGCCATCTCTTTTCTAAACGCAATTTCCCTGGCCCTCTTCTTATCCTCTTTTCCTGA
This sequence comes from Artemia sinica, assembly GCA_027921565.1. Classification (NCBI taxonomy): domain Eukaryota; kingdom Metazoa; phylum Arthropoda; class Branchiopoda; order Anostraca; family Artemiidae; genus Artemia; species Artemia sinica. The sequence continues at coordinate 26,329,571 of CM051272.1, forward strand.
AATAAAGTTAAGTCAACAACCTTGTCCCTACCCCCTCCTCCATTAAAAAAGGAATTGTAAGCACTTGTTGACAGACAATCCTAGTTTGCTCATTTCTTTTCCTGTATATACATAGACTCAATTGAGAAGCCAACTGGTTCACTCTTTTACATTTTTCTGTGTACTTAAACTGCTTTTTAATAGCCAACTGGTTGGCTATATTCAGGACATTTATGCACAGAGCAGTTTGATAGTAGCCAAATACTCTAAATATTATGTAGAGATGATGAGCAGAAAACAAGATGTTCCACATCCCACCTCTAACTCCTCCGAGCCATTCATAGCAAAATGATGGGGAAGAGAAAATCTAAATTAATTGGCACTTCAAATCACTTTGATAGCTGACTAGTTTGCTATTTTAAACTATAGTTTGTATGTACATGGGATATTAATAGCCAACTAGTTAGCTAACTATAAAGTAAGTATAGTTCTCTTACTGGCTAATTCAGGCTGAAGTGTATATATATGTGAGATCTAATAGCCAACTGGTTGGCTAATCTAAACATGTGTATATAGCTGAATCTTTAATAGCAAACTAGTTAGCTAATTCTACTGTGCATTAGAAACTTTATTGATAGCTGACTAGGCTAGTTGGTTATTTTAAACTAAAGTTTATATATAAACAAGGATATTAATAGCCAACTAGTCAGCTAATTCTATAAAATATGTACAGTTCTCTTATTAGCTGACTAGTTGGGTAATTCAGGCTGAAGTGTATATATAGGTGAGATCTAATAGCCAACTGGTTGGCTAATCTAAACATGTGAAACTTTAGAAACTATTGATAGCTGACTAGTTGCTAAACTATTGATAGCTGACTAGTTTTGCTATTTTAAACTCAAGTTTATATATACATGGGATATTAATAGCCAACTAGTTAGCTAATTCTATAAAATAAATATATTTCTCTTATTAGCTGACTAGTTGGGTAATTCAGGCTGAAGTGTATATATATGTGAGATCTAATAGCCAACAAGTTGGCTAATCTAAACATGTGTATATAGCTGAATCTTTAATAACAAACTAGTTAGCTAATTCTACTGTGTATTAGGAACTTTATTGATAGCTGACTAGTTGGCTATTTTAAACTAAAGCTTATATATACCAGAGATCTTAGTAGCCAACTAGTTAGCTAATTCCACAAGTGCATTAGAAACTTTAATGATAGCTGACTAGTTGGCTATTTTAAAATAAAGTTTATGTATACCTAGGATATTAATAGCCAACTAGTTGGCTAATTAAGGCTAAAATGTATATATATAGGTGAGATCTAATAGCCACCTGCTTGGCTAGTTTAAAGATTCCATATATATATGCACTCTCATTAATATTGGCCACCTAGTTGGCTAGACAGTTTTTTCTATATATAATGTTTGGCTAAGTTTTTTCTCTCTATATATAAACTGTACTATTTTCTATTAGCCATCTGGTGGTATCCCCCCAAATATAATTGTCACTATTGATGCAATTATGTCTGGGTATCTCTTCCCACACTATTTTGGGTAAAATTCTACTTTAGCTACTTTTGGCTATCTTGGAAAGGGTTTAGGTTAGGAAAATGAAACTTTAAGGGATGGGTCTACAGACTAAAGTATGGCCAGGGAAGGTATTTTGAAGTACTTAACTCCACTCCTTCGCCCTCTAGAGGGTCCTGAAATTTGCCTAGCCTACATGACAGGTCTATCTATTGAAATTTTGACCAAACAACATTTTTCCTTATTTTTCTGTTATCAGTTTCTTTTTATCTGGCTTTAGCCAGATAAAATCCTGTTATTTGAGTAGAATTTTGAGCATGAGCCATATCAATGTTTTTTATTCAAAATTTAGGAAATCTATTTGCATATCTTTAAAACCTTATAAATCAGCATTGAGCAAAGTTGTGAAGCTGAAAACAATTTTTTTGTACTTCATTTAAGCAGAAGATCTATTTTACAAGGTTTCACTTTTATAACACAGATTTTTTAAAGGTAATCAAAGGTTAGGACCCTCTAGAGAGAGAAGGAGTAGAGGTAAGTACTTCAAAATACCTTCCCGGGATATACTTTAGCCTGTAGACCCATCCCAGAAAGTTTCATATTCCTAACCAAACCCCTTTCCAGGATAGCTAAAAGTAGCTAAAGTAGAATTTTACCCTAATGTGGCTAAAGATAGCCATAGTCTATAAGATTACACCCTGGCGCCATGCCGATTAGGGAAGACCGGCGCCAGTGGGGCCAAAAACAGGGCGCCTCACCGCCGGTAACAAGTTGGTGGCACACCGCCAGCACAATCAATGTTGACCACAAACATTAATGTTTTCATCAGTCTTTCTCAAATCACAGCTTAAATTTACAACAGATTCGAGGCTATTCATGAGTTCAAAACTTCACAAGTTGCTGGCTGGAAACTGGTCTTCTTTGTTATTCATCAAGAGAAGTAGAAATCTGGTAGGAACAAAATGATTGTGGCGTTTCAGAACCCTTGCATAATACAAGTAGTTGAAGTATCTATTAGCTATGTATTCATAACATAAATAATTATCAAAATTAATAGTTTTTTTCATTGAGCATTACTGCATACAAAACTTCAAATACCATATCACAAAATTTGTCAGTTATCTGGGTAAAAACTTTGAATATAACTTTGAACTTAGAAGCTTAATTTTTTCATAATGCCCTTTGCCTATATCTGTTTTGTCACCTTTAAAATAGTTGAAATGGGTGACTTTGATATTGATTGTTTTTTTTTTTGCTCTTTTGGATTCCTAAAAAGCCTTCTTGTATTAAAAACTGGTTTTTAATAACAGTTTTAAAAAAATGCATTTTAAAGTTTTTTTGGCTTCTTTATAGAATGTATGTCATGTATGCTAAGGCTGAACTGCTGCTTTTTTATTGCTTTTGGCTGCTCTTTTGGATATTATTCATTTTTTCTTTTGGGGATTCATTCCAAATTATAAACTGATAAATACCTAATATCAGTCAAATCATAAACTGCATCTAAAAGGAGTAAATTTATCAAGTTGAAAAATACATGATGAACACTTCACATGAGAACACTTCAATTACAATGAAACAAAAAACACTTAATGGTTTATTCAGTATGAAGAAAAATGAAGTGCCGGCTATTTTCTTAGGTAAAAAATGAAAAGCTCATCTGTTTTAAATGTAATTAAATTAAATAATATGCAGACTGAAGTAGCTCCAGGAAGATGTTGAGATTTTCATCCTAGTTTGTCACTTTTAATCCAAGCAAAATGTTAGACACTTAACATCAGTTATTGAGTTTAAGCTTTGATTTCCAAATGCTCACAAAAATTACCAAAGTTAAGAAAGTTGCAATAATAAGTCACCTGTGGTCAAAATACTCAAAGACTCCTCTTAGATCCCCACCCAGGCACAAAGCTTCTGCTATGGTCATTTCCATGGAAATCTCCAAAGGGTTTCTTTTTAAAATAGCTTTCAAGCATAGTTCGGGGTATTTAGCCTTTTTTGCTTTTCTTCAAAGCTTTGAAAAAAGTGTTATAATATTCCAAATGTTACATTTGTTTATTTGTGCGTATTTTTGGTAATTATTTGTGAGGTGATCAAATTTTTTAAACCACTGTAGATACGTAAGAATGTTGCAACATATAGTACCCTGAGGTCATAAGACTGTCAAAGACTCCTCCTTGAACCTCCCAAATTGAAAGCTTTTATTATGACTTGGCCTTTAATGTAACTTGGGCACTGGAACAAGGGCGCCATTGTCACTCAAGCGCTACGTTAGGTGGGGATGTCGATATCGCTTTTGTCACACCAATTCGTTTTAGTGTGAATCTGCCTGGTACTTATGAATGAATGTCTTCAAAGTAAATCCGTTTCATCAATAAGAAAAAAAACGGGTTGAACGCATATGGTCCTTTCCCTTTGGACAATAAAACCATGCAAGTGCTGTATCAAGTACAACTCATGAAAATCTTGTTAATTTTTGTCAACTTTTCAACTTTTTGGCATCCCTGCTTTCAATAAAAAAAAATCAAGGTACTATCACTTAAATATAATAACTCCCTATGCCCCCCCCCTCTGGATACCATCTTGATAGGATACCGTCTCTGCTTCAAATAAAAAAAATAATTAACTTATTGGCACCCCTGCTTAAAAAAACGAGGTATTATCATTTTAATATAATAGCTCACTACCCCCCCCCCCTTTCTGGATACCACCTTGATAGGATGCTGTCTATGCTTTAAATTAAAAAAAATTAACTTTTTGGGATCCCTGCTTTCAATAAAAAAAATGTCAAGATGTTATCATTTAAATGTAATACCTCCCTACCCTCCCCCCCCCCTCTGGATACCACCTTGATAGGATACTGTTTCAGCTTTCATTAGAAAAATAATTTACTTAATAATTAACTAAGTCACTATATGGTTCAAACAAACACGCAAAATAACGTTACACAGCTTAGTGTTCCTTAAAAAAAAAATTGGGAATATGAGTAAAAGGGTACAAAGACAACAACATAAATGTCGAAATTATTCACATATACCTCAAATTATTGGAAAACTCATAGATTTGCCATGTCATTCAATAGGATCCAAAGAATCTAATTAAGAGGGAGCACACACAAAAGGCAAATTAGGCCAGTAGCTTATGAGAAATCGCACAATACCCAAGACAATGAACAAGTCCTAATGGGGGGCCCTGGGTCTATCAAAATATTTCAATGGTTTCCCAGGGAATTTAATATCATTTTCTTCTGTCTCCACTTTAAATGAAAAAAATAATTATCTTTTTGACATCCCTGCTTTCAATAAAAAAAAGAGGTATTATCATTTAAAAATGATAGCCCCCTACCCCCCCCCCCACACCCCCTATTGGCAATAATTTACAATTTATTTATGAATCATATTTTTGGGGTAAATTCCGGTTCAATCTTTAATTCCCGATCCTTGTACATAGCTTAGTCTATAGCTAAATTTTGTCTCAATAGAAGGATTTTTTTTTTGGGGGGGGGGGTAAAAATATTTCAGAAAGAACACTGTATTTTCTATCAGGCGGTCAACAATTGAGTATTAAACATTAAGAAAATTTTATCTGAAAACAGCAAGACAAAAAAAATCTACAAACTTACAATTCAGCTGTAAAAACAATCTGTTGGCTGTCAATTTCAAAATCCAACTGAAGGCTGAAGCTGTATAGTAGTGAATACGTTCTATAATTCTATTCAACTTGAAACTAAAATTCTTGACTACAAATGATGTAAGAAATAGCGATTGGGAAACTGAATTCAAAATGATTTAAACTCATTTCATAAAGACAATACTTTTTTTTATCAACATATGAAGAACTGTGTATATTGCAATATCTGCAATTGCATATTGCATCTGTCTGGTTTTTATTCAAAGTAGCAAAAGAGACAAAAATTAATGAATAAGAGAGTAGTGAAGAATTATGGTATGCAAAGTAATATTTGGCAGGGAAAGTCACTGGTGATAAATCGCTAGGGATGGCACCGTGATTGCGTGATTTTCGGGGATTCGGGGAACCAAATTTTTTTTCGGGGTGACGCATAGATTTTCGGCGAAATACCCGAAAATTCGGGGATAGTGCAAGCCCTGCTTGATTTCTAATCAGGAAAATCAAAATACTAAACCACACAAGAAGGAAAAGCTCCGACTTTGCGGTTGACGCAATAAAGAATTGCCGCAAAATTAATTTAAAGTTGACCGAACGCCGTCCCCTCTGCCGTTGGCGGCGCGCCTGTGGCGCGCCGGCGGCGTTACGACACGTCGGCGGTGTTTGACTGGGCCTCTCGTCGGCGGCGTTCGGTCGACCCGCCGGCGCGGTGCCGGGGTCTATATAAGATAAGCTACAGAACTGATTAACCAGCTCCTAGTAGGCCTAGAATTCAGCTCTTCTGAAGGAAGGGTAAATATCCATAATTCCATTACTGAGATAGAGGCAAGGTGAACACCCTCCTTGATGCTCTTTTTCATGCTCATTCCATTATATATAAATCATTTCACTCTCAAATGCACCATGCCCTACTGATGTTCCTAGGCCTATATATAGCCTTAGGACATAAGTTTGTACAAAACTAAAATTAAAACTCTTAAACAGTAAAATTATTGTTATGTAATCTACAGCATATATCTAGCCTATTAATCACATTATCATTTTTACTTCCATTGTCATTCACACTCATAAAATCATTTTTCAACAGCATTTGATATCTAACATCTGAAATTCTTTTATAGTCAGACATATGTCAAATGGTTTTGATAGATCAAGGAACCTACTCACAAATAAAAGCATCAACAGGTAAATACATCAATTAAACTAGCCCATGGCAATATGCAGGACCATCAAAGGGGGGAGGGTGCATTTGTAAAAGAAAAAATTATTATATTCAGACAGAATTTAAAAAGCCATCAACTTGTGTATTCACATTGTCCCTATATTAGTAATGGAATAGCACATAGGAAACATGTTTATAGCACCAAAGTAAGTACTATAATAAAAAGAAACAAAAAAAAGCAGTAGTGCCAAAACAGTAGTAATAATTTCTTCAATTGCTTTATTCACTCAGATTTCTAAATTACTTGGCTGTAAACACAGTTGTGGCCCTCCTTTTTATATTTTGTATAAAACATTAATACCAGCATGATTGAAAACTGCAAAATTAATAAGGGAAACCTTACAGAAAAAAAAAAAAAATAGGTCATCCATCACTAAACAGCACATAATAGAAAAATTACCAGATTTAATAACCCTATTCCAACATATTCATGGCTAGACAGAACAAAATGAGGTGTTAACATTAGTGGTGTTCATAAGTCTTGTTATATTGCCAGGGGGTAACTTTTATTTATTCCTATATTCATTGTGCCAGGTACTTCAAGGTGTCTGATATGCTGCTATTCCTTACCTCATTTTGAAACCTCAAGGTTTTCAATGTCTGTTAAACCTTCTTTTGAATTAGTCATTAGAAGGATTTGTAGGAATTACATCCCCAGGAAGATTGTTCTGGATAGAGGTACAACGCGGGATAGAGCCCATCCTTAAGTACTTGTTCCTTGGCATGTCCCCCTTTAGATAATTGGACCAAGCTGTGTTGTTTTGCATCTGCCCTTGTCAGTTGGACAAAGAGGGGAACAATGCAATAGAGCTTGTTTTAGGGAGGCAAATTCATGTACTTGTAGAAAACAGACATCAATGCTACATCAAACCTTTCATTTAGAGGCTAGAGTAAATCATGTGTAGAAGTGCAGCCTGCCCTATTTGGGATCTTGTCGAGTGGTGCTTACTGCATATTCAGGGCACCTGCATGTGTAGGATGTGAAATCATGTGTAGAAGTGCAGCCTGCCCTATTTGGGATCTTGTCGAGTGGTGCTTACTGCATATTCAGGGCACCTGCATAGCTGGCATCCATATTCAGCTTTGGGTCTGATATAGGACTTGTAAAGTAGGATAATTCAGCTGGATGGAAGAAGGTTTTTGCAGTGAAGAGTAACTCCAAGCTTTCTTGTGTAAGAGGTTCTCACTCAATCAAGGTGGTTATTCCAAGAGAGATCAGCAGAGAAATGAATCCCCAGAGACAAAGCTCATTGACACTATTTACAATTTCATTGTTGAAACTGAAACTGGGGTGTTTATGTGGCACTTTTGATTAGGTAATAAGAAGTTCCTTTATTTTCAGTGCATTAAAGTTGATCATCCATGTATCAGACCATTTTTCTATTTTATAAAGATCCATCTGTAGGGAAATGGAGGCTTGCCTTGAGTTTGCATGTTTTGGGATGGCTGAGTGTGTTGTGATGTTGTCTGCAAAGTGATGCAGAGTGCTTGCAAGGTTGTCTCCCATGTCATTTCTGTTGATAAGGAAGAGTGTAGGTCCCAAGACACTGGCCTTGTGCACCCCTGCTTTCACTGAATATTTGCATTAAATAAGCCCATCAAGGACAAACCACAATGAACAATCTGAAAGAAAGCTCTCAATCACTCTTAAAAAACATCCACAAACACTGTATGCATGTAGTTTCTTTAGCAGGCCATGGTGCCATGCTCTGTCAAAAGCTTTGGCAATGTTGAATGACAATAGCCTAATGTCATGCCTCTTGCCAGAAGTTTGATCCATTCCTGATGCTGGGCAGTTTAGTGTTGAGTCTTTCCTCCAGAATCCATATTGGTGATCACCTAGAAGGTCATTGGATTCCAGAAACTGTTGAAATGTCTTATTGGAGATTCTCTCATAGACTTTGCCAACACAGGAGTGGAGGCTAATAGGCCTATAGGAACCCACACTCATTGGATTGCCATCTGGTTTTAGAGAAGGTACAACATGGGTCAGCAGTGAATCTCCAGCATTTTTTTTTGGGGGGGGGGGGGCAAGAAGGGTCCATATCTGGATAGTCAATGGGCATGGGATGTATAATATTTTTTTCTCGACGTTATTAGGGGTGGGGCAACTGCCCCCCCTTGCCACCCCCAAACGGTGTGCCTGACATGGGTTGATTTCCATGTTTGTGGGAAGGTTCCAGAGCAAAAGCAATGACAATGATCCAGCTAGTTTAGTACTGCAGGATTTTGAAGCAACATTTGGTATGTTGTCAGGACCTGTGGCTTTGGTCACATCAAGGTGCCACAAAACGCAAAGAATCTTAGGAGCAGAAAAGTTCACACAATCCAGGACAGTCTAGGTTTGGTCCAAGAAATTTGTTACTTTTCTACTGTCTTCATCCAGATTCAAGAATTTAGCAAAAGACTAAATTAACTTACACAGGATATCACCATTTCAGCACCACACATCTCTTATTATTTTCAACTCTGTTTAAACATAGGACAGCAGTTCCATACATGGTCTTGTTATGGTTTCAAATATCACTACACCAAGTCCTTTTAAATCTTTCTTTTGGTGTAATAGTAGGTGATGTATGCACTGGTTAGTTAAGTATTAGGCTACAACAGGCCTTGATGGAAACCCTTCCAATTCTCTTCGCTGATACCAAATTGGAATATGTGAGCACCATCCTGGAAATTTTACATTGCACAATAAGAGGAACTTCTTATTTAGCATTTTTTAGGAGTCCACTCTCTTTTACTCCAAATACCATAGTCTGGTTACTAAGGCTTTTCTTTCAAGCTGATCATTAAACCAGTAGAGGTCAAGCTAATAGGTTTTACAGTAGATTGCAAATTTCCAATACCACTAGCCAGACTCGTCATAGCTAACTCTAACCCAGAGATGCAACTATTAAAATCTTTCAAAGATTTGTTGTCAAGACTATCAAGTTCAATGCTAAGGCCTACACCTACAATCTACATCTTGCTTGGTGGGATCGAGTTGAATTGAGTTTATTTATGACTGAAGGGCCTATTCTTCTCTAGTTAGCTTGAATGTATTATCCAATTATATGAGATCTTGGACATTGCTATTTCAGAGACAAGATTCTATTTTGTTTTTTATTGTGTTAATGTGGTTTGTAAGCATCAAAATCTGTTCTGTTGTGGATTCAGTTTCAGCAAACTGGACTGAGTTATCAGACCTGAGGTGATGAGTGATGATTAGGGAGCTATCGATTGTTCCTCCTATTGTTGTCAGTCATGTTAGTGCTTGTCTAGAACACTGCTGTGTATGAGAATTAAATTTGGCTAGCTATAGATGGGGCAAAAAAAAAAAATCCTGCTTTATCCCAGAAACTAGCTCCAAAAAGATGGCCTCAAGCTGTAACAGAGTCTATTCAATATATTTTTTCAAAAAGGTACCTTCTTGCTATCCACTCCAGCTTATTTCTGGTACTTTTAAATCACTAAAGAATTAATAAGTTGTCTGAATGAAGGATTCAACATCGCCATTTGTTTAAAGTAATTTGAACTGCTTGTACAAGTAACTTGAATTATTTGCTAAATGAAATTTCTATAAAGTCAACATGCTTATTTTTTTTATAGTGATGCACTTTAGGAAAAAAAAACTCGTTTGCTTTAATAAGGCTTTGCTGTCTTAGGTTGTTATGTATGCTCCTATCTAGTCACTCTAATGGACATTACGGTTGTCAACCATCCATCCTACATGGGAACATAATTTTCAAGCCTAAGAAAAAGCATTTTTCCAGGAGGAAGAATACTTCCCATACCCCTCCCCTGTGAACGGTATTCATGCAAACATGTTGAAGAATCGTTCATTGCTTGCTGAGATGTGAGTAGTTTGAGCGATTCATTTTTTTATAACCTTCTACTCACACTAGCTGCAGACAAAGGGTGCCCAATGAGAGGGTAATGGGGCATCCACTGTCATCAAAGACTAACTAATTATAAAAAGGGAACAGTTTTTAACATTTGTAGAAATATGATGATGTACTGGCAGAAACTATTTTTTCAACCCTTGCATACAGCCCCCCCCCCCCCACCCTGGATAATTCCTACAGTTGCACTTGGTATCAAATAGGGATGATTCAATATTGGACTTTAGCTTGCGAGTTAAATCACATCTCATGTACCCAGCACCCACAAAGAAGGTCTATGGTCTAGAGGACATCCCCCTCTAGGATAAAATGTTAGGGGGAATATACTCTAAAAGTGTACCTTCCTTGTGATTTGCAATTTAGTTTTAATATCTTGCAATCCTGATGTGTATTATTGTGAGCATTGGATGCCTGACAGATAATTTTTCTGTCTAAGATCAATCCAAGTTGATTGAAAGAAGAAACAATTATTATTTATGACAAAAGTCTGCTTGCATAAGTACCCAAGTAAGTGTGGTATTTGGGAATATTTCTTAGATAGGTGATTAAAAAAACAAACATGTTTTCAGATTTAAATTTCCCTGCAAGGGGCATACTTTTCAACTAATCTTTTGAGAGCATCCCTTTCCTTCTATCCATTTCTTATATGCTTACTTCTAAAGTCAGTATTTAAGTATGATCTGCATTATTTTATGGTTGAACTGCATCATAATGTGAGTTTTTTCTTTAGTAATAGCAATTTATTATAAAAAAAAAACAGACAAAACCAATTGGTAGCACACCGAAAGCGTTGCTTGCAAGTGTGTGCTAAAAAAAAAAAAAAAAAAAAAAAAAAAAAAAAAAAAAAAAAAAAAAAAAAAAAAAAAAAAAAAAAAAAAAAACAATAAAAAAAAAAAAACAAGTATAATCTATAATAAGCAGAAGGGCGAAACCGTGTACAAAAAAAAAAAATAAAAAAAATAATTCATACACAATAAATCAACATATTATCATGATCCTAAAGCAAAAAAAAACAACAAATACTGTCAAATTTAATTCCATCAATCTCAATATGTTTTGAAGGTATACTTACCAAGCAACCCCACATGTAGCTCAGATTTAAATTGATTAATGGGTAATTCCTTGGTACTTGGCACAAGCTTATTCCACAGCTTAGCCCCTCTATAAATAACTGAAAAAGCAGTCCTACTAGAAACTAGGCAAGGAACCTCAATATCTCCATTTGTTAAAATCCGTGACAATGAACATTGGACCTTTCCTGAAACATTCCTGTACTCCTGTACAACAGTCTGGAAGGCACCCATAACAATGCTTATACATAAAAACCAGTGTATAAAAATCACACAATACAGCTGCAGGCATTATTTCAATTATACTGTACATTGACCTGACTGAATCCTGGTTCCCTATTCCAGAAAATGATCTAATAGCATTATCCTGCAGTACACATATTGAGTTAAGTATTGAGGGGAAAGTACCAAGCCATACAGACAAACAGTAAAAAATATACAGATGTATCAGAGAAAAAATATAATAACAGTAAAACATATGAAGGAAAAAAAGTGTTTTAATTTACAGATAATCCCTGAATTCTGCAATAGAATTTTACTTATAGCTTTTACATGGTACTTAAATGACAAATTTTTGTCAATAGTAATCCCAAGGTACTTAACGGAACTTGACTGCTAAACAATTCCCTTTGGTAAAGCTATTTCAGTAATCCAAGGATAATAATTTGGAGACTGCAAAAAGATAACAAAATTTGACTTACTTATATTTAGGTCAAGATAGTTTACCTTCAACCATAGAGATGTCCTAGTCATTGCTGCGTTAATTGTAGAGGTTAGTAGTTGTTCAGTTGAAGCAACACACATCAATGTTGCATCATCAGCAAATAAGGGTGTTGTGATCCTGGACCCAGATGATGCAGGATTGACTAAATCCTTAATTCTAGAAGTAGTTGCAACAGCATTTGGCAGATCATTAATAATTATAAAAAAAAAGAATAGGACCTAATGCAGAGCCCTGGGGGCCACCAGGACTTAGTTAAGCTAAGTTCTAACAGAAAACAGTTAATTTTTCAATCAAAGTATGCTAAATATTTCCCACTTAAGGTAATTTCTTCATTTGGTGCTATGAAGTTCTACTATAAAAATGAAATTGGCCTCTCCCCTTAATATAGCTTTGCATTGATGTATTTAAGATCATGGTGTAAAGCCAAAACCTAACTACAATATTTTGCTGTGAATATCTAAAATTTAAATCATTCCTTCTTATTTTCAGAGTTTTACAAGTATGTCAGTTTGGTAGTTTTAACAGTTCAAAATGCTGCTGTTGGCCTCAGTATGAGGTATGCAAGGATCAGACCTGGTGATTTGTTTTTTTCTTCTACTGGTATGTATCCTTATTTATCACACTAAATGGATTAAGAGGAAAAAATAAAAACTAAGAAACATCAACATTTATTCAAAATAAGGCTATAAACACAAACGTCAAGATTCTCCTGGGAAGGCCAAGGACATAAAACTATCTTGGCTATTGTTCATTTTTATGAACTTTTGTTATGATGCTACTTCTTTTAATTTGTAGATGAATTTTTGAAACCCAAAATTTGGTCAATCATAGGTGAATTACTCCTGTTTGGATGATCTGATATTACAAGCTAGAAATTATCAGACACGGTAACTGTGTTTTGTCATCTTCATTAGAGCTTACAAAAGTTACAAGATCAGACAAGATTTTCATTTCTGAAAAATGGCTATCACAACTCCAGGTTGGCCAAATTCGCACTTAAGAGTCAAAAACCACGCTCTAATTAATACACAAATATAAGTCAGTAAAAGTTATCAAAATGTTAAAAGGGTTGTAAAAAATGCGAGGAAAAGTTAAAGCTTGCAGAATTTAAAGGAAATAAACTAAATGAAAAACACAAGGATAAATTTTTGCTGAAGCAGAACAAACAAGGCGAGGTCAAAGGGGGTAAAATTGACTAGGGAAAAAAGAATTTGTTCAGGGGTTATGGAGGGCATTGTTGGCAAAACACAAGGAAATTTTTGTTGTTGGTAAAACACAAGGAAATTTTTGTTCTCCTTTCCTTGAGAGTGACCAGATAATTCATAGACACTTTTTTTTACTGCCTCTATTCTTTCTGATAATTCGTTGGAGATACCAGGCTGTCAATAAGGACAGGTGTACTGAAGAATAAGTGTACAAAGGAAAGGAAGATTCTCAAACAATGCAATTTAGGACATCTAAATTTTTTTAAGGAATTTAGGAAGGGAAAATGTGATGTTTGTGCGTTTTAAAGTATCATTAATATGATAATCTCATTTTAAGTTGCTTGAGACAGTCACACTCAGTAATTCATAGTACCAACTGACATATCAGAGGGATTGGGGAAGTAATAGAAGAGGAGTCTTAAGGAAATTAATTGTCAAAATGGTTGACTTTAAAGGGTTATCAGTCATATTGTGAGTAACAGCTTCATCTGATAATGGTTCCAGGATATCCATTGGCTACTATTCAAATTTTTGAAACATGTTTCTAAGACAGTTAGATCATCAATAAATTTCTATCTATCCAAGAAATTGACACTAAGGTTATTTATCACTGTGAGAAATAAAATTGGGCCTAAGGAGGTTCCCTGAGGCACACCATTGTATGTTTGGAGGATATCAGAATATACGTTAAGGTATTTGACAACTTTTTTTCTGTTAGAAAGGAAAGACACAATTCCTCTAATACAAAAGGGGTCAACTTGAAATTCATTGAATAGTTTTTCTACCAATGTGTTGTGGTTAAATAAATCAAAAGCTTTTTGTAAGCCCACACCTCTATAATATTGAACCAGTTATTAGGTTTTTCAAGTGTGTTGCTTGTTGTGTCCAAAAGGTGAACAAGATAGTGGGTGATGGATGTAGATCGTTATAAAAAGTAACTATCAAGCAAAAAGCTGCTTTCTAATTTAAAGAATTGAAACTACAAGAAGAGGCTCCAATCCCATCTTACTGCTGAAAAGAGCAGGTCCAAATTTTCTCAGAAATGGATATAAGCCACATGTTTAATTTTATTCTAGTTTGTAGGATGTTTTAAAGATTATCTGTCTTTCCATTGAAATTAGATAAAGTAGACAGAACACAATTATGTTTAACCACGTGGTATTCAAGTATTGTGTTTTCTCATGAGGCATTGAGTTTCTGCTTAGGAAAATGCATGCTTTTAAATAAGATTTATCGTGCACAAAACTACCTGAAAGCCCATTTCACTTTTCACAGCTCTGTAAGCACAAACTTCATAGCTTTGTAGACAAGAGTTAAAACAGTATTTTTTTATTCCTTTTCTTGAAGCCCATTTGACAGTTAAGTTTTTAAACAAATATGCTCTGGTACCAGGTACTTATCTTTTGCCTGCTCCCCTCACTGCATCACCCATACTAAAGCTTTGATCCATTCAAAATAAAAAATTCTGAGGCAGTCGCCATTTTATAAAAATAAGGTATGCTTTAGATTGGTATAACCAGAGTTGCATCCTTCTCAATTTCTTGCATTGCAGTTGAAGGGTAGGGGATTAAATTTCAGTACCTCCCTCCGTACTTGACTCCTTCCTTGGAAGCTTACCTGGAAGTGTTCTTGCAGTAATCTGTCAAAACACAATCACTATCCATTCTTCAAATCTACGCTGGCTTTTTAATTTGACCAAAAAGGACCACAGGCATTCGTTTTTCGGCAAATTGTGTGCGATATTCTTCCATTATAGGCGTGTAACAACAGTATACTACAAAAGAGGAATAATAACAGATTTTTCTTTGTTTTTCTTTTCCAACAATTTAGTATAGATTTCAATTTCGAAATTATTTTTCAGTATTATTTTCTCACGAGATTGTAAATTCCCTAAGCAAGTGGATTAATGGAGTTGACAGCAAACCTATAACCCTGTTTTGTGACTGCTGTGTGTATGGGACGGGGGGGGGCAAAATAATCAGATTCTTGCAATGCTTTGCTTCTCGCTTGGAAGATACAAAATGCTTTGTCGTTTTAAGTTACCTATCTCTTAAATAGAAATTCTTTCATGAGCTGTCGATTTGAAGCATGCTGTAGTGGGACAAAGTGCAAAAGACATAGTAGTCTTTGCTCCAAGGCAGTAGTATACGATATTCCAAGTAGCTAGATCGCGGTACTTTCCATTTTGAGGTTGTCGTCCTTCGGTACTCTGCCTTCCAGAACCGAAAGCTTGTGAAAGAATCGATGTGAAGGAACCGGAAGCTTGTGAAGGATTCTACCTTTGTGAGATTTAGGACCAACCGGAACGTTCCATGGAGCAAACTTCGTTACGCACCCCGTTACGGGCCAAAAAAGGCTCCTATAACATCCAACAAAATAATATTATTTCCGAAGTGAAAAAAGAAGGATTTAATGCATATTGATAGAAAGAAAGTAATATTATCGCTAGATTGGTCTGAATACAGAAAATTGGAGGATTCAACATTCACAAGGCACTACTCGAACTGATTAAAGAAGAGGAAAGTGAATTAAACTACTCGAAGGCTGAACATTTAACCACATGCTCAGAAGATGCAAAGTTTGACGCTGATGCAGAGCAATTTCCCCTTTTTGTTATGATTCAGTTCTAATATAGCATCTGAGATGTGTGGTCCTGCCTTTTCAACTTTTCTAATCGGCGTATGGTGAAGCAACAAGACAGAACCACTAAAAGTGAGAGGAATATAGAAAATTAAAAAATGCACATGTTGAAGGATTGAACCTGTACGCACGGGTCCAATCCTTAGAGGAGGGGCGGAGGTGAAAACATGAAAAGGTACGTTTTTAGGTCACGATTTTTCAATGAAGCCAAACGAAAAGAATCTTTTGGTATTTTTGCGATAAAATCCTAGTCTTGTTGGCGAGCTTTATGGCAAACAGGCAAGAATAGCAAAGGCTTTGGGTATCACAATAATCCAAAATGAAATCCCAGTTAGTGCAAAAAATCTGACCAAATTCAGTTCGAGAGTACAATGTTTGAAGGATGCGTACACGTAGGCGCGCAAAGTTTTGAGGGGGTGAAGGTACTTCCAGGAATGGAGTGACTTCTAAAATAAATACCAAAAAGAAGCCAAGTATACAAAACCATGTATAAACGATAGAAAATATTGTATATAAACAAGCAAAATAAAGGACCTATATGATTTCGTGTTCCTTATTATTACTAGATATGATAACAACACTATTTACAATACTGCATACTTTTCCTTCCTGGGAGCTGGGCTCCCCGCTGATATAAGCGGAAATCCCCGACGGGAATATGTGACGCGAACTAAGCAGTAGACGTTTCTAATGGGACTGGTATCTGCGAGAAATACACCTGGTATCAAACTGTTTATGGTGATGCATAATTAAGTTACGTTTTCTGGATGACTCTGGGTTTGATGTGGATATGGACTAAGGATTCCCCTACAAAGGATCAGCAGCTTGCACCAACATCCTACTCCCCCCCCCTCCCGAGGGCTTATTACAACAATTTTAACCGTAACGCATATGTAATCTCTTATCCCCCACTCTATGGTTAAGATTCTATTCCTGGATAATATAATACTTATACCCCTGATGAACAAACTTTATTAGAGAATATCATGATTGAAGTTTGACTTTAACCAGACTACGTATCACTGAACCAGGTTTCCTGGAGGAAAAAAAAAAAATTAATCAAACTGATCCTTCTGCTCTTAACATTCGTCAAAACTCAAGTACTCTAACATCCATTAAAATTTCTCTTTTGAAATTAAAACATTGCTTTCCTGAAAATGTCAATTAAAAAATTATGAAAAGTACCTTCTCTGCAAACATTAATGGAGATGAGTCAATTGCCAGTCCAAGATGCGAAAAATACAGAAAAACTGCTAATCGCAAAAAGTAACCTATTAACCAAACGTTGATGATTTGCTTTATCAGGTTAGGTTATAAAGCATTAATATTAGGATAAAACAATATCCTATCTTTGGAAGTGTTTTTGGATTAGGATATAAGTTATTCTATGTTAAATTTGTTGATAAAATCAGTTTATTTAATTTGATGAAGATAAAATCAATGATGACCATCTCCCTAGTTCGTGCCTAATTGAGCCTCCTGATGTTTAAGCCCACTTTGAGGGTCCCCAAACAAAATAGTATAAAAAGTCCAATTGAAATAGGATAAACGTTGAGATATATATTGCTACTTTATGCATTCTACTCTCAACTATTAAAGTCCCGTTTCACTTGCTCCAGACTTCGAGTAATTGCCCTGATTCTAAGGAAGACCTAAATTCGTATTATTACCAGATTGTGGAATGTCTAAAGTTGGCCACAAAAGCTGCAGTTCCGATTGAGCACGTGTGCTCTGGGTCTCACAAGCCCCTGTGGAATATACATCCGGAAGTAAAAAAAGTAAAGAACTGCGCAAAGTTTTGGTTGCGACTGTGGAACGTTTGCGATCGACCCTCTGCCGGTGCTATGTTTACATTCAAGCAAAAAACGAAGAAATAATACAAATCCTGTTTACGTAATGCAAGGCTCAACGCGTGGGACGCTCCAAATAGTAAAATGACATGGAGTAGAGTTATCAATAGCAGTAAGGGTACTCCCCCAGCTCAGTCGAATTTAAGCCTTATGAATTTTGTGCGCCACTATATTGACATATTTTCTGTATTTAACCAGTATGTTCAGAAACATTTTTCTAATCTACTTAGTTCGGTCCTGCCAGTGTCTGTTTGTCAACATAGAGTTCTTGCGATAAGTATGATTGATTTATATTGGTCGCTGAAGAAAGTAAAAAGATCAGATTCTCATGATTGTGATGGCCTATGTTTTAGGAATTTTGCTTATGATTGCCCATTATTGTTGAACCACGTGCAGTTATTATTTCAGATTTGTATAGCTCAGTCTCTGTTTCCTGATAGTTTTCTTTCCAGTAGTGTCACGCCTATACTTAAACGAGGTAAAGATCCAGATTCATGCTCAAATTACAGACCGATTACTGTATCATGCTTTATGAGTAAGATTTTTGAGTATATTCTTTTGCCTGAAATAACTTCTAAGTGCGATTTTTCGTCTTTTCAATTAGGATTTAGAAGAGGGGTTGGCTGCCCCCAGTCACATCATGTGCTCAGCCGGTTGTTAAAGAAAACTTTTGCTCAGAAGCGTTCATTGTATTGCTGCACAGTAGACATTTCCGGGGCTTTTGACAATGTTGTTCACGCCCAGGCCTTGTATTCCCTTGCCGATCCCGGAGTTAATTATTTAGTTATTTCTATATTGCGATATTTGTATGATAATTTTTATGTGCAAATTAAGTGGATGTCACATATTTCTGATTTGATAGCTGTTAGGAAAGGCGTTAGACAGGGAGGAGTTTTATCTCCTCATATATTTAAATGTGTCCTCACTACTTGTTTAAAACATCTATCTCCTACTATGTTTTTTCGTAAGTTGTGGTTTAAGTTATTTTGCATACGCCGATGGTGTGCTTTTAGTTAGTTTTTCTTGTCGAGGGCTAGCTCAAAATTTCTGTAAGCTGTCTTCTCTTCTTAGTGATATTGGCCTATCTGTTAATTTTGGAAAGTGTGAGTTTATGTGCTTTAATAGTAGAATTTATGTTATCTCCACTAAACCTTGGTTCGATTTCATTACCTTGTTTTGATAATGTTAAGTGGTTTGGTATATTGTTTTGCCCGTCTATTTCTGAAACCTTCTCCGAGTTGGTTACTAATGCATTAAAAAACATTCGTGTGTCGTATGGTAAAATATCTCCAAATAGAGGGCGTTATAACCGTAAGGATCTAGCTCGGCTTTATAATAGTTTTTGCTCTTCAGGAGTAAATTTTACATCTGGATTCCACCACCTGCTGAGAAAAAAAGATTTACGGAGACTTAGAAGTGGTTACTTTAGATACTGTAAATATCTGATTTGTTTACCCGGCCGTTTCAAAAATAGAAATATTGTATCCCGTTATGGTGTCATTGATGCTTGCGCGCTACTGGCCAGTGTGGCTTCTAGTATGATTATGAATACTTGTAATGTTGTTTCTGTCACTGACCTCCTAGTTTGCGTTTTCCATCGTGATATCGGTTAAATTGTATTTTTTTTTTTCGCATTGTTGTTGTTATTTTTTCTTCTATATTTTCTATTACTCCGCAGTGTCATTTCTAGTCTTCATTTATGGGTTATAAACAAATTAATTAATTAATTTTAATCTCTATGGCTGAAGAGCCAAAAGTTGGTTCCCGCGGTTAATTTTCTCCTCCAACTACCCTTCCCTATCCAAACTTTGCACCTATAGACAAGTACCACTTCTGACACAAGATCAATAAGGGAGTATTTAGGGAATGATTCTAATGATGAAGTCTTAATCATTGAAAATTAATAAAGTTGTATTATTTGAGCCAATTGGATTTTTTCATAGTCTTCTAATTGGCTGACAAATTTTATAAACAATTCTGATTGACTCTAATTAGCGCCAGTTGAATCTCGGAATTAATAGAATCTCTTTGTGAAATGGGCCTTTACTGTCATTTTTTGTTCTTGTGTTTTTTGTTGCATAAATTCCTAGGTTACTTGTTGGGAATGGTTTGAAGTAATGACAGTTGTGTAATCCAACGTTTTATTCCTCAATAGAATTTAAGCTGTATCTAAACTGAAAGAACAACAGAAACTCAAAATACGGCAATTGGTGGTAAACTATCCCTCTAAGGACAAGACTATTGTAATGAAAGTGTGTTTTTATTTTAAAGTGAGCAATTGAACATAGGGGTTCAGCTGATAAAACAAAGTTGATTCCTCCTTGAATATGGCTAAACTATTTAGGAAAAGTAGAAATAAACACTTCAGCAGAAAATCCTAGTAAACCAGTAGAATTTGTAAAACACATTCCCTCCTCTCCCCTTTTTGACATATGATTTGGCCAAAAAAGCGATTTGGATGCCCCTCCTTCTCCTAGGTAGAGTCCCGTGACCCCTTCTCTCTCTAAAGGTAGAACGCGTGTGAACATGTGTGTTCACTTTTAGGTTATCGAACAGTTGCATTTTTAATTTTTAGGTAATGCCAATTGGGGGCATTTTGAAAACTAAAATAGCATAGCTCTTAAATCAGTGATAATTTTAGGCTTTTCAGTACGCAATGTCATCGCACTACATACCCTGCTACCAAGTCAAGACTGTGCAGACAGTTCACAATGTGGTTTGGCTATGGTCGGCAATCTTGTGAATGGGTCATTAATGATGTCTTTCCTTTTCTAGCCGTTGTGATGTCTGAATTAGTGAAACTATTTACATGTCTGCTAATAGTATTTAAAGAAGAAGATTCTAATATAGGAAAAGCGAAAATTGCAGTTAATGAGCAAATTATTAGGCAGCCAATGGACACGTTAAAAGTGTGTATCCCCTCATTAATATACGTTGTTCAGAATAACCTGCTTTACTTAGCTGCTTCCAATTTAGATGCTGCCACATATCAGGTTTGCTCTTTTGATTTGTTTTTATTCATTTGCATTGCCCTTGATGTCTAAAATTATTATTAGTTTTTCCTTTACTGCTAACGAAGATGATCTGAATCAGCTTTGTCTGAATTCCTTGAAAATAATGTGACGTAAGCTCACCATGGATTTTGTACCGAATAGGGTCAATTGAGGGGGGGGGTGTACCCCAAGATTTTTCTCTCCCTCAGATTTTTTGCCACTCGCCTAGATTTTGAAAAATATTTCTTTTTGGGGGGGGGATATTTTATATTAAAATTGCTTCTTTTTGTATTTTTATTGAAAAAATCACCCTTCCTAATTTTTTGTGAATTGATCCCTCTGACTAAAGTGCTCTCTCCTTATCATTTGGCCAATAACCATTGAGCCGCAAAGGAAACCAAATATCATATGAGACTATCTAGAAAGAATACCAATGGGCTTTCACTCCAAGAGAATTTTACTTTGGCAACAGAAAGATTAACTCCTTAGGACATTGTTTTGTTCGTGATTTTAACCATTACTTTCATTGCTTGTCATTTTCATTATATTTTTTTTTGTGTGTGTTGACCTTGAAATATTAGGTACTGCTTTGGATTTTTGTGATTGTTTTTTCCAGATCTTGCAGTATTTCATTCAGTTTTGTCCAATATTAAAACTGATATGAACTGAATAAACATTGTATAAGTGCAATGTCTCCAACATTTGCTCATACCGGATTTTAGCTGTTAGATAATTATAATGAGGAGCAAAATAAAGCTTATTTTTGGCTTAAAAAATAAAGTGTGGTACAGCAGAAGTAACATTTAAGATTTTGAGACAAAATTGTCAGTTTGACATGAATAGAATTGTGTACTTTGGCTGTTTGACAAGCTACATTTTTGAAGTAGGGAACAAACAAATGACTTGAAAAGCTCAAACAAATCTTCAGAAAACTTGGTGTATTTTTGGACGTAGTTTCATTTAATGTTCCACTCTACCAGAACCATAAAGTCTTTTACATCGAGTGATATGCTTTGTGAGATTTCATGACTAAATTTTAATTTTTTTTTCTTAAAAAAAGTTGCCACAAAAAACAATAACAAAAAAATTCCAAGTAAACCCCAATATAACTAAAAGAAGTCACTATTTCTTTTTTTCTTGATCGATTTATATCTGCGTGCTTTAGACGATACCCCTTACCGTTAAAACATTAAAGATTTTATAATGTAGTATATGTGGAAACAGAAAACGAATATCTGGTAATTCGTTATTAGTTAGCTCAAGAAAAATTGCCTAAAAAATATCAGCTTAAATCTGACTGTCTTGAAAGCCTTCTCTTGAAATACTTTGTTGATCTTATAGTTTTTCTGTATTTGTTTGTTTTATGCTTTTGTTTTGAATTATCGTTTAATCCATGGCTCACTTAGACATTCTAGTTAAGGTTTAAAACGTATTTTCTATTTTAGGTTACATATCAGTTGAAAATCTTGACAGCAGCTTTGTTCACTGTGACAATTTTACGAAGAAAATTAATTAGTACGCAATGGATTTCGCTCGTGGTTCTTGTTACGGGCAAGTGTTTTTGTTCTTTACATGGGATATTCGTATTAATTGCCAAGGTTTGTGGTGGACAGATATTCAGACTTGTTTTTTTCTTTAGTCATTGCCAGGGGAGGGGGGGGGGGACATGGCTCCCATGCTTTAATTTTCATTTTTAGGGGATCTTTTCATCAAATTCAGCCAGTAAATATAATAGGGGAAATTTTTAAAGAAGACGAAAGACTACCGTGTCTGTATTTCCATGAATTCCTGAATTTTGCTTGTAAAAACGTATAATTTGGTGGGAAATTATAGTAGAATGTGGCACAGTTCCTACAATTTCACAATCCGTGTAAAACGATTTCCGACGTCGTTCAGATTCGCAATGTGTCATATGAACCTGTCGTCTAAACTCAGAAGCTGTGAATTTTTCTTTTCTTTTTTTTGTTTTATGGATCGTTTTCAGCGTTTTCTTGATTCTCGTTTGAAATTAGATGTTATTCTAAATTCAGCTACCGGAAGTGGTAAAGATATGCCTTATGTAAATAATCTACCTGAATGTGATTATTCTTCAGGCGAGTTTCTATCGGATAAAACAAAAGTTGTGATTTTCCGATCAGATCGTTACATGTAAATGCCCAGGGGCTACAAAGTGCATTCAATGAACTGAAGCTTTTGCTTGCATCTAGTCCTATAGACATTGTTGGAGTTTGCGAAACTTTTCTGTCTGCTAATACACCCCTTACAATGTTAGATCTGCCCGGGATGAAGTGTATTTCGCGTACAAGGTGTCAGAATGCGAGAGGAGGTCAGATGCTGTATATTCGTGATGACTGGTCTTTTAGTATTCTCAGTGATTTGTCTGTATTTGATGAAGGGTTATGTGAGACTATTTTTGTTGAAGTTGTACCTTTGGGCTGTAATCCATTTATTTTCGGGTCTGTTTATCGATCTCTGTCGGGTAACCCAAAAATATTTTTTGAAGTTTTTGAACCGCTGTTGAAAAATCTGGAAGCGTTGAAAAAACCGGTTATTATTTCGGGTGATTTTAATTTTGATCTTTTGAATCTCGATGTTGGAAATAATAAGGAGTTTTTAACTATGATGTTGTGTTCTAATTTTCTTCCAAGTATTTCTCTGCCGACAAGAGTTACAGCTAACACAGCTACATTATTAGATAATATATTTTTCTCTCCTGTTTTATTTGATGCTGAAAAATCGTCAGTAATTTTGTCTGATATGTCAGATCATTTTCCGGTGAGTGTTCTTTTAAATTTAAATAATAGTAATAAACAACATCGAGATTCAACAATGGATAATTCAAAAAAGCGATATACATGGATTGATTGTAAATTTCTACGTCAGTTAATTGGTGACCAGGATTGGAGTTCGGTTTATGGCTCAGATGACACAAATGCTGCGTTTTCAGATCTTATTGATGAAATGATGCGACTGCGGGATCGGGCTTCTTCAACACGAGTTTCGCATGGAAAGTTTGCGCAGAAATTTGACCCATGGATTACTGAAGGTATTTTGGCATCGTTAAAACATAAAAATAGAAAATTTAAGAGTTATTTAAAATTACAGACACCTGAGTCGTTTGAAGAATTCAGAGTTTATAGGAATAAGCTAAATTCAATTATCAGACATGAGAAGAGAAAATATTATAAAGAGAAATTTTTGGAGTATAAATCGGATATGAGAAAAACATGGCAATTGATAAATGAAAAGATACGTCCTCATAGTCGTAAGAATACTAGTGTTAATTGCCTTGTTTTAAATGGAGAAAATGTTACAGAGCCCAATGAAATTTTAAATGCTTTTGGAGATTATTTCAGTAATATTGGTTCTAGACTTGCATTGACTATGAATATGCAACTGAATTCCCCTTCTGTTCCAGTTAATGAGCAACATGCGGAAAATTCGTTTTCTTTTTCTGAGGTTAAGCCTCATGAGATTGAAAAAGTTATTCTGAAGCTTAAACGGAGTTTTTCTAAGGACGAATTTGGATTTTCGGCTCAAACCGTAAAGCAAATAGCGTCAAGCATTTCACCTTTGCTGGCACATATTTTTAATCTATCACTTATGCATGGGGTTTTTCCTGAGCTTTTAAAAAAAGCAAATGTTATAGTATTACCTAAAGCTGGGAGTTCAACTGACCCTTCAGATTATAGAGGCATTTCTCTACTTTCGGTTTTCAGCAAAATTCTGGAAAAACTTGCAAATAGTCAATTACAAAAATATTTATTTGATAGTAAGATTTTATACACGTCTCAATATGGTTTTATAAAAGGAAAGTCAACTGAACTGGCAATTCATGAGCTTTTACTAAATATTAATGATTCACTAGATGATGGTCAACACGCGTTGGCGATTTTTCTTGATGTCGCAAAGGCGTTTGACACCGTAAATCATTCGTTGCTTCTTTTTAAACTAAAGTCTTATGGGTTTTCAACACAAGCTGTAAAATTTTTTTCATCTTACCTTTCTGGGAGACGACTAGATTGTGTTGATAAATCTCGTGATCTCCGTTCCGAAACTTTTCCAATTAATTACGGAGTGCCTCAGGGCTCTGTTCTTGGGCCTATTCTATTTATTCTTTTTATAAATGATTTGCCAGAAGTTTATGCCTCTTTGTAAAATTATAATGTTTGCTGATGATGTAGTAATTTTTGCTTCTCACCGGGACCTATCAGTTCTTTTCCAGAACCTCGGAAGTACGTTACTAACTGTATCTGATTGGTATTCAAGGAATTTACTAGCTCTTAATGAAAAAAAATGCCAGTATATGTTATTTTCGCGAACTGGATCAGTAGTGTCAGATACCTTCTCTCTTTTTTTGAATGGTCTTGAATTAAGACGGGTGGATCAGTTCAAATATCTTGGGATTATTTTAGATGAAAATTTGTCGTTTCATAAATATGTAAAAACACTGTCGTTAAAAATTTCCCGAAATATTGGCATGCTAACTCGTCTTTGTCACTTTTTTCCTAAAGCTATTCTAAAATCTATTTATTATTCTTTCGTCCACCCATATTTTCTCTATTGCATTTCGGTTTGGGCATCTACCTTGCCGTCTGTTTTCAAATCTCTCCAAATACTTCAGAATAAAGCAATGAGGATTCTTTTTAATGTTGATTGCAGAACTTCAGTTAGACACCTATATGGGACTTCAGGAATTTTCTCTTTGGACCAACTTCATTCAATTTCTATCTCTAGTATTTGTCATGATTATCAATATAGTAATTTACCTGTAAATTTCTCCGGCATTTTCTCAACTAATTCTCAATTTCATAATTATCCTACTACGCATCGTTCAGACTTTTCGTGCGAAATTCGTCCGACATCGAGAGCGGGATTCAGCATCCGTCACATTGGCCCAAAAATCTGGAACTCAATTCCTGCATCAGTTCGAGAATGCAGCAACAAGCGACATTTTCTAAGACTGGTGAAGAAATATCTTATGACATGCTAAGCATTTTGTTCATTAGGATTTTCTTTTTCGTTGTTGTAAAATTTAGTTAGAAAATGGCTGTGTATTTTCGTTGGCAATATTTTCAGCGCTAAAGTATGCCACCAGGCATGTGCGCTGTTTTGTGACATTTATTTATGTACGTGTTATAAATAAAAATATTCTACTCTACTACTCTACATTGATCTGTTGGTATTTTTTGTCAATTCAGCAAGCTTTTTGAACGTATTGTTGTTTACACAGAAATTTTAGAAGTATCTGATACTTTGTCTGTTATAATGCCTCTTAGATTCTGGAATTCAATTTTTTTCTTGGACAAATATATGCACGAGACACCATTATAAAGGTACAACGGGGAGTGAGCCAGGGTGAGGTCTTATTTCCTACCCTTTTTAAGATTCGTGTTTTTTAGCCTTTTGGCTCAGGTTCCGACCAAATCCTTTTCTGCTTTTGATGATGTTTCTTACCTTGCATGGGCAGATGGCTTGCTTACGATTAGCCGTTCTAGAATTAGTCTCTTCCAAATAGCTTCAGTCGGTTCTTCTGCTTTTATTGTATTGGGATTGTGATTAAAAATACGACTTTCTTCCCTATAACTTTGCAACTGTCTTAGCTTCTTGTAGATTGTATTCGATGGCTTGGTTTCTCAATTTTACATGAGAGAGAAAATTTGTGTTGATGAAAAGTAAAAAATACAAAATGGCAATGCCCATTAAGCCTAATGGCTTCTGCGACCATCTCTTCACTAAAAAGCAAAACACTATATTAAATCCTCGAATTAATATTGAAAAAACCGTCTCCCCGTTTAAAAAAAAAAAGAAAGTTCCTAAATTATACCCGTCAAACACTGTTTCTTTTCAGAAACCACCGAAAAGTCAGCTTATTAGCCTCTTGAGTAATTCGCTTCACTCAACCGCTGTGTTCCAAGCTGCTGGGAATGGTTCAGTATCTCATAACTAAAGAATTCACCAGGATGAATGTGCAACACTACTATCCATTCTATTCTTATCTTTTCCTCTATGATAGTAATTATTTTTGTCTGTATTATCTTAGTGTTTATTTTTCTTCGAACATATAACATGAACGTGTTGGGTGGTAGGTACGCAGAATTAGGCATCAAATCCTGATAATCATAGTGATATGGCGTTTGTGCTCACGTTGAGGGAGTCTTAAAGTGTTATAAGATACGGTGTCATAAAGGTTCTTCATTACTTGTAAGGTAAGCCGTATCCCACACACGCCACGTATGTAAGTAGGGGGAAGTATTGGGCCCAACCCCCCACCCCCGAAGTGCCAAATGTATCTTGATTTCTGGGCCCTTCTTATTTAAATTATCAAATGAGTTTGTTTTTAGTGTTTGGGCCCCTCCCTCGAAAAAGTTTTTGCGTACGTGCCCGCACCATGCTTTCATCTTTTGTCTTAAAAAAAAATCCATTGTTCTGTGTGGATGTGAATAGAAAGGGGCTTTTATTGTTTTATTTTTCTTTTTTCTTATTAAAAAATTGGTACTGGAAATTATGATAGAGAGTTGTATGAACTTTTAATAAGACTTCGGGAAGTTTGGAGTAGATTAGGGTTTCATCGTTCAGAAAGTTGAGAACCACTTGCATATGCAACACTCAAGTGCAGCTATTAATATTTTTATTTCAGGTGTCGCATTAGTTCAGCTTGCTGATCAACCTAACAAGCCAGGTCAAGCTGATGCGAATCAAAGTAAAGTCATTGGATTCTCTGCTGCTATTGCAGCCTGCTTTTTATCGGGATTTGCTGGAATTTATTTTGAGAAAATATTGAAGGTACTTAAATCTAACCCTGCTTTTTTTGTGATCATCCATTGACTATGACTATTGACCAAATGACTATTTAAAAATATCATATAAATGCTGTCAAATTAAAAAACATTAGTGCGTAATTCAAAATTAAAGTAACAAGTAAATTAGATGCCTAACCATTAGCTGACGTTTTTTTTTTTGCAAACTGCTCATATAATGAAGACAGCAAAGATACCGATTCAGCTACTTTAGAGGGACATTTGGATCAATCTTTGAGGGCTTCCTAATGTCCACATATCATCTTCTCTATCCATGTCCTATGAGTTTCATGCAGTTTTGGGCACTTTAGTGCAAATATTGGAGAAGGAGAGCAAGTGTCAGAAGTCATCCTTTTCGTCCCATAACTTTCAAGCTGATCGGTGGAAAAAGCTTGGAGGGTCACTGCCCGATTTTGTACCCCCAACCACACAGATTTAAGATGCATACGTGATTTTACTTCAAATAAGGAGTCATTTGACTACCTTTCAACTAAAAAGTTGATTATAGAAGGGGTGGAATTGTCAGAGGACCACTGGTCTACTCTAAACCTCTATCGATACCTATTTAAAATGGTTGTGACATTTCCTTTTTTTACAAAAAAGTTTCCAGGAAGGTTGGGGAGATGCTGGGCAACTAGTCTATCTTGTGCTTGGAATGATACAGTTTGAAAATCATTGCATGTGTTCGATCTAAACAGGGTGTAATATGCCTACTATTATGTCGAAAAGCTGGATATGGGACGGCTGGACGACCTAAGAGAGTTCAAGAGTTTATTTCGCTCATCCAATCATACAGATTGATAATCCTTGCATGATTTGAGTTCAGTATTCCTACTTTTCGGCTAGAAAGCTGGCGGTGGGAGTCACAAAGAGGTTTCAGAAGAGCCTGGAAAGAGTTTCATGCACACTTTCTAAAGTCTCAATTTTTTTTTTTTTTTTTTTTTTTAATTACAGGTGATCAGTCGTAAGTGTAGATTACACCAAGCTGTTGAGAACCAGGACTGGATTCAAAAATTTTCCCGTCCTCTTGTGCATTTATATAAGAAAAGGAAACGATCAAAAATCGGGTTTTTAAGGCCAAACGGGATACTGAATAAACAAACAATGCGAATATCTCGAGAGGACAACCGCTTCTCTTCTTCAACACGAAAAAAAATAATGTATTCAAGGAAAGTGCCGAAAAAAAAACAACAAAAAACAAACGCGGAAAGTCAATCTGAATAGAACCAAAAAACCAATGAAAAAACCAAAAACTTAAAAGGTGGATAAAATTCCATAAAAGCCAAAGTTATAAGAATTGAAACCAAATACCTAACAAACATAAAGCGAGTCATTCGCCAATATCCGCGATTTGTAAAAAATCCAAAAAATTATGAACTGCCATCGAGGGATACTAGCGAACAACTGAGAAATAAAAGAAAAGAAAACAATTCATTCACTCAAAAATAAAACGAACCAGCAATTAAAGAAGTTGGAGAACTATGTCATCTGATTTCGGATTTTAATTATATGGTTGGGAAAGTGCTTCAAGGTTTATTTCAGGGATTACTAAAGTATCGGCTTCTCTTTTGAGAAAACCGAAATATGACTCGTCTATTCTTAAATCACCAGAATCTCTGTTTAAAGCTATACCTAAATGTTGGTATCTAGAAATTTCAGCCGCTTCCCTGTAGTGCTGGACAATACCCTTGTCATGAGAAATTAAACTAGCTTGGTTGAATAAAATAGTATGTTCCGGAAAATCATAGATATGTTCTGCAAGGGCAGAATCAAAATTTTCCGGTTTTAAAGGGTGTTATCAATAGAGGTAGAGTGTTGATTTAATCTATCTGTAAGCTGTTGTTGAGTTCTTTCGATGTAATAAAGACCACACGAGCATGGAATCCTCACCAACGGCTTACAGATAGATTAAGTCAACACTCTACCTCTATTGATAACACCCTTAAAAACGGAAAAAAAACGGAAAATTTTGACTCTACCCTTGCAGAACATATCTATGATTTTCCGAAACATAGGCTACTATTTTATTTAACCAAGCTAGTTTAATTTCTCATGACAAGGGTATTGTGTAGGAATCAAAATTTTCCGTTTTTTTCCGCTTTTCAAGGGTGTTGATTTAACCTATCTGTAAGCCGTTGGTGAGTTCTTCCGATGTACTAAAGACAACACGAGCATGGAATCCTCACCATGTTCTTCCGATGTACTAAAGACATTAGAATTGCTTGATCATATCAAACGTCTCTAACGCAAATTTATCGAGTTTCACACATAATTTAATCGCGTACCTCTGCTCTAACGAACGCTGCATTTTCGGCTTGCGCCACTCACAGAAACACGTCACGCAAAAATGCCTGTCCTGGCTCTCTAGGTGCTCTGAGACAACTGACCAGCCGCTTGTTGATTAGCTTGAAACGCCCTCTACTGAATCCAGTCGGCGCGAGCACGCTCCGAAGTACAGTCGCGGCGGAAGAAAGGTCAGTCCTAATACTTTCCGGACAAACCCTGTGTAGGATAATTTGTAATCGTTTTTAAATTCTAATGTTGCTCTTTACTTCTATTGAACAGAACTATTTATTTTCTATTTATCTTGATTCTCAGCCTTGTCTCCCTATTTTTCTAAATTTTATTCAATTCCTAAAAAAATACCCTGTACGTTGCCTTTTCTTATTTTTACATATTCATTGCATCTACTATCCTTACTAATGATGCTGTAGTAAATGAATTTATCTACTAGGCTAATTTCCACGTTGCCTAGCATCGCCTCATTTATTCCTACTTTAAGCGACTTAGTCTGCTTAAGACAAATTGTCGCCCTCTTTTTGCACTCTGTATTACCCAGACATAAAAAAAAATTTATTCATGTTGCTGATATTTATATCTAGATCGCTCAAGTCATGTGCATAATCAAAGTCCAAAGAATTTTACCTTTACGTTTAATGCTATTTTTTCTCATAGCTTCCCATGTTCCCCCGGAAATAAATACGCCTTTGCAAATTTGACCAGTGGACCAAAAAATACTTGAATATTTTTTTTTACTTGTTAATCCGTTATTAAACAAGTATGAGATACAGCCTTTAGTTTTAGGAATGACGATACATTTAGTTTTTCTTGTAGACTTATTTATTATGTTTGACTAGCCATGTTTGAAGAGCCTGTCGGGTGACACACATAAAAAAGAAAGACGTAGGTTATGCTGTTTCTGGAACTGGAGAAAAATTCGATCGCTCCTTCCTGTAAACACTAATTCCTAAGTCTTTTTACCCCCCCCCCCTCCCCAAAAAAAGAAAAAAAAACTTTCTATCAAAGTTCCAGCTCAATCCCTGAGCCGTGGAGCAAGACAGAGGATATGTGTCAAATTAGGCACAAAATTCTTCAGCTTTTAATGAAACTAATTGACCCCATGGAAAATCCGTAATGAGATATAGTCGCTGGCCTTTAGGCTTCAGGCATAAAACAAATCATGCTTTATTGTGAGCATCCAAAACCAACGGACTGATCTGATTGTAAAAGTCTCTGGGTAAACTGTTACCAGTTTTATAGCAAAGCATATAGTTGCTAGATTAGCGACTGGAACTTTCGAATTGCATTAAGTGAGATACCTATTTTAAGAAGATAATAATCGTGAAATTCCACATGTTTGTTTGAAGAATTTGTAGAGATTTAAAGTGTGCCCAGAAGTTACTTTAAAACGTTATATTTAAATAGACTGGAATTATTTGTATTATCTGGTTTTCCGACTATCAGGAAAAATCACTCACTAATACCTTCACAAGGTAATCACCTTCACCATTAGAAAAACTCAATTTACTCTATGCCTTTTCAGGGATCCAATGTTTCAGTTTGGATGCGAAATATACAGCTGAGCTTCCTATCTTTACCATTTGGACTCATTACATGCGTCATCAACGACTACACCCAGTTGAAAGAAAAAGGGTTCTTTTATGGATATGATGGATTCGTTTGGTATTTAGTAGTGCTCCAAGCTACTGGAGGTCTAATTGTTGCTGCTGTAGTAAAATATGCTGACAACATTCTAAAGGTTAGTTATATTTATCATGGTTACAGCAATAGCTGTAACCAAGTAAAGAATGAACCCTGGTCCATAGTAACAGAAAGTTTAAAAATTGTGATTTAATAAAAACTCTAAGGAGGAAATACCCTGACACATTTTTTGGTATCATCAAAGAAGAAAAAAAATGTCCTGAAAAGTATCATTTATCGAAACGAATTAAGTTTGTGTTCTGCTAAAGAATCATACATTCGGTGTTATAGAAAAACTTAAATCATGGAAATTAAAATGAACGAGTTTTTAACATTTAAAAGGACTTCATTGACATGCCTATTAAGGCGAAAAAAAATATTGTAAAGGGTGGTGAAAAGGTCAAAGAAGGAATACGACGCCTATAAATGGCAAAAAAAAAAAAAAAATGCAGTTCCTTCGTTTATTTTTCATAGTATCTCTTCTTTTCAGTCATTAGATGGATTCTAGATTCTTGTTCATAGATTATAATTGATGGGTCATTAAAAAACTGAATGTGTTAAAAACTATTGCAAGATAAGCTCGTCCAAGGAATACAAGGATAATTTTGTGCATTGTTTTGTATTTGGAGACCTTCTAAGAGCAGAATTTGAGAAACGGATGGGACACTTAGAGACAGAATAGACTGAGGGGAACCCAATAATTGATCAAGGAGGGAAGTACTTACATTTATCTATATTTATGGATCAAAGAGCAGTCATTCATAATCTAGCTTTAAAATTCCAACCATCTGTACCGTCCCCTTTCGCAAAATCCTGGATCTTTCAGAGAGAGAACCTCAGTGCAGCCAGCTATAATATTCAAAACTCCTTAGGATGTTCCAGGAAGCGTGGAGCTGAATCGGTCGAGAGGGTGCAAGATTCATTTCAGTATTGTGCAAAATGTTTTATATGCAAGTGGAATCAGTTCCTCGGAATATAATGTGACACTTCCAGAAAGGTGCTTGTAAATGTTGCTTTTAGGGGGGTTCTAGTTCCAGCAAAGTGGAGCCATCTCTTACAGCTTAAAGCTCGATCCGAGATTGGCCAAAAGAGATAATTGGAGGACATTGGATCAGTCTCTATACTGATTCTAGATGGGCTGCTAGCCTTGAAACCATTGGGCTTAAGGTTTGTTTTTTTTTTACTTCAAGCCTTATCCAAATATAGGAAATCTATTAAGTTTAAACATATCCATAGAAAGTTCTTTGCATAAGAAAACTGGCATAATTTCAGAAGAGGAAAAAACCATGAATACCCAAGAACGTCAAATTATGGATGCTCAAAAACCTTCTTATAGGATCATGTGCGCCTAACTGTGAAAACTACGATATATCGTGTTTTCTGCGCCACAAGTCTTTTTTTACCGGTAGGTAGTGGTCGAAAAACAGGTAGTTCCCCCCCCCCCCCCTTTCCTTTTTTTGCTCTTGGAACCTTTTGGAGGGAAGATGACATCGCGGCAAAATTTCACATCGCGGCAAAAACTGAGAAGGGAGTCAGAGGGGGATAGTGGCCCCTCATAAATTTGAAAATTTTTATGTTCTGTCGTTTTCTGAGGAAATCAATCTAATCGATTTTCAGGTAAAGCCATGGTCGCCCCTGAAAAACCGCTTGAAGACTAAAGTACTGCACTTAGGCATCGTTTAAAAACAAAACTTAATTGGGTGCTAAATTTGGCATATCGACGAATCGACTTGTAAAGTATGCATATTTTTCTAATTAAATAATTTTGAAAAGCCTCTCTGTTTGGCATTTTAATTATTTTAAACTTTTTTTGTCATCAGATCTAATAGTTTTATTAGATTTTGGTCAAAGTAACAATTTAAAAAAAAAAAAGTTCTTCATTGTAAAATAAATACCTAGTTGTTGCATTGCCGCCACCAAGGGGCCAAGATAGATTAACATATTAAATGATATCCCTCGTTTGCTGCAGATCTGAACTACATAAGAAAAGTGAAGTAGGTTTTGTTATTTGAGTTTGATTCTTTTTTCTTTTTTTTCAGAAACTATGCTCTTATAGGAGTTTATAAAGGATTTGAGAATAAATTGTTCTAATACGTATATAGAAAAAAACTATCTAGTTCTTCTACGCAGAGTGGAATCAAATCGTGCTTTAGAGGCCTTGAAGGTTTTTCTAAAAAAATCCAAATTGTTCATCCATATGCTTTTACATCATCAACATTTACGAGTAAGAAGAACTTGGCTTTTTTTTTACTTTTTTACGATGCTTTAAACAAATTTAAGGCATTTATGAACAAAAGTTGAAGTATTTTAGACATGGAATAAAGGATGAGCAGGTTCCAAAAACCCTATTCAGGCAAGACCTTCTCTTTTCCCCTATAGGTTCTAAAAGCGTTTAACATCGTACAGTGGACTGCCAGTAAAATTTTGAAGCTACCATCCCTCCTCCCCACGTGTAACTCCCCTGAAAGCTTATAGTAGGAGAAAAATAAGTTTTGACCAGGAAAAAATTGGTACAGAAATGGTTTCTTCACCATTCGGACCGGAAAAAAAATGTTTAACAACATATCAAAAATCTAAATCTCTAGCTCGATGCGAAATTGTTTTTTTTTTAATGTCTTTTTATTTATTTTCTCAAAAACCGGGAAAAAAATTAAAAACGTAAACTATAATGTTTTACACATCTTTTTAGATCAGCTTTTGGCTCTGAATTCATTTCTGATACTCATTTCGTTACCTGACCAAAAGAAAAATATTTATCAGCAAAAAAAAAAAAAATGGGGAAAAAAACTGTGTCTTTGGGGAAAAAAACTCTTACCAGCGTTTATCAAGGTCTACTGCGGAATAAGTTTGTCGTTCTTGTAGTCTATTTGGCTATGTAAACGAAAGGCTTAGAAAAAAAAAAGACTAAACAACAATAAACAGGAATGACGAAACACCTCAGCGCCAAACACCATGAGACAAGGTAGGTTCTAACTCAATGTGTTCAGAGAAAAGCTTTTATCTTATTTTTCAAATATATAAAAATTGCATATCATCAAAATGTAGGAACTAGATTTTTCATCATCACAGTTAACTGTTATTCTTCTTCACTAAGTTCTTCTTCTTGAAACTTCGAATTGTTGCACGAGCTTCCCTTACAGGTACGGCAGGCTATAGTACACTCAAGTCCGTTTTTCTTACAGGTACACTTTTCACTATCACAGCCGTCAATACGACACGAGCATTGGATAATTTGAAAGCACTGTCTCACTTAAGCGGTAAGGGTAGATGGGAATTTTCCCTTTTGGGGCTACTTCATCTAATGAAACTTCAACTCTCGGAATGGGCGATCGGCTATTAATGAGAGGAGGCGTGACTGTTGCTAGCAGAGCCATCCCATGGAAAGTGTTTCTTCCGTCCATCGTGCAAACATCGTGATCTGCATTATCAGCTACATGCTGCACAGCATGTGCGGAGGTAACTCCTGCAAGGCTAGATTCATCATGGACTGATGCACAGCGTTTAAATTTCTGGACTTCAGCATAGGAGGAGCAGAATCCATGGCTGTGTAAAGTGTCAATAAGAAATCTGGACTTGAAATGGTGATCCAGTTGCACTGCTAAGCCTAGTTGCAGTGGACAAATGAGGGCACGCGGGTGAGCTGCTTGAACGATGGAATTGCCAATGGCAAGCACTTTGAAGGAAATATCGGTTCCAACGAATATTTCATCTAAGAACACCATTAGGCTATCAGGTAGAGAGCCTTCCAGCTGTTCTCCAGAAGAAATCTGCTTTGCGGTCATATATGATTCCTTCTGTGCTGTCAGTCCTTTGATATCACTTTTGATAATCTTTGCTGCTGCTCTAATAAGCTTGATTTTCTCACTCTCTTTGTTATCGGTTTTGTCCAAGTAATAAAAATTCTGGAGTATCGCTGATGCTTTTTCTTTGAATGTCACCACGTCAGCCTTAGCGTCAATTGTTGCAAATACTAGCTGGTCACTGAAATATTCCAGAAGCTTGCTCTTCAAGTACTTGTTACAGTACGGTTCAAGGTCTGTCCCATTCAAAAGCTCTCCCATTTCAAGTCCACTGACTGTATACTGTTCTTCGTCATTTTCTTCAAAAAAAGTAGCCAGCTTCAAAAACGCCTGATATCTTTCATCGTGATCTGGCCTCCCCTTTTTTGGACGTTTTTTATCTGGCTCAGTATCTTCGAGTATTCCAAAAAGTTCTTGCGTCGCAAATCTGGCTGGAAGGCTCTTATTTAATCGAAACATAGAAGAACAGGCTGTGTGATAAATGGTGTCAACTGCGTGCAGGTCTGACACTGCACATATTCGGCGGAAACGTTATTTGACCAATCATCATCACAGCTTTTGCACACTGCCTTTATACTCTCTTCAAAGTCTTTAGTCCGAACCTTGTACCACTCGTGTCCTTTTCTGTGGGTAGTGTTGAGATTTATCCTTGTAGTGCAGAAAAAGCAACACTCTTGGAAGTTGAAACTTGGAGTCCGTGATCGGAGTACCACTTTTTCTGCTTTCGTCTTTTCTTGCAAGGTTTGTCGTCTCTCATTCTCAATTTTCGACAGGTATATTTTGTTTGTGAAAGTTTTTCTGCAAGCAACATTGACTTGGTTCCCTGCCTCGACAGAGATAGTTGGTACCTCTCGTTTTGCTAGCTTCATTGATCGCCGTAGCTCCTTTTTCTGCCAGTACCGACGATTCTGAGGTGTCTATTGAACGTTCACAAAGGGGACATAAAACTGCGGTCTCAGCCATCTAAAAAAGAGAACTGGGAATAAGTAGAGCTGTCGGTGAATGTTACAACGAAAACCCTTATTCTGAACCGAAAAATCTGTAGCTAAACCCTCCCCAGTTCAGATAGGTAACTAAAATAAATGAACTGTCAATCTTATTGAGGGCCGGCGTCGAGTATCATGGGTGCTTTAAGGATTCTTGACCAGGGAAATCTGACAGTCACATCCGCGAAAGGGACCGGCGATAGTCGATAGTACTCTCGCTTCCACTAGAGAAATAGCTTTTTCGTTCCGCCTAGCGGCGTTGACCGTGCTGCACTCTAGCGACTTGTTTGCTGTACTTAAGTTTTCTTCAGACAGATGGCGCTGATAAAATCTGTGTCAGAAAAGAGAGCTAGGACGAGCGTAAGTCTTCTTTCCTTTCTATATTTCCTTCCTCCGATTCCTTTCCGCTTCCTAGTAGTTACGTTACAAAAGCATCGGCAAGAAAAACAATCGAAAACGCACCTGTGTTAAATCTCTGCTCAGACTCCAAAATACTTTCCATCTGAGGAGTTTTTTTGCTGATAGGTGGCTCTACAAGGCTCAGCAGACTGAAGCAACTTTGAAAAGAGTGTCAGATCAAGGCATGGTGTAACAGAAAGTGAATATGAGAAGGGACTTTCCAGCTGGTTGAAAATGTCGTCACCAATAAAGCTCGGTAGGAAAAGAAATGGATTCGGAACGCCGGTATGCTATTTGTTCAGATGGGGGAAAATGAACCGAAAATTCATGCTCCTCTTCGAAAAATACCCCGTGATCGTGTGTCGCTTGATTTTTTTTTTTTTTTTTTTTTTTTTTTTTTTTTTTTTTTTTTTTTTTTTTTTTTTTTTTACTTCATACAAAAACAAAACATAAAAAAGAATTAAATGATTAAACGTGATGTTTCTGTCTAATAAAAGAGCACAAAAACAATCGTTTCTTAAAAGGGAAACCACCAATAAACTACTTTTCTTTTCACGGTTCCTCATTCTCGGATTCTGGAAATATCTAAAAAATAGGCGCAAAAAACGTGAAAAAAAGGAAATTTCGCAACGGGATGGACATTTAGATTTTTGATATATTGTAGAGCTCTCTTTTCTAGAGAAAGCTTCTTTTTACGCCGGTAGGCTATTTGTTCAGATGGGGAATAATGAACCGAAAATTCGTGCTCCTCTTCGAAAAATACCCCGTGATCGTGTGTCGCTTGATTTTTTTTTTTTTTTTTTTTTTTTTTTTTTTTTTTTTTTTTTTTTTTTTTTTTTTTTTTTTTTTTTTTTTTTTTTACTTCATACAAAAACAAAACATAAAAAAGAATTAAATGATTAAACGTGATGTTTTTGTCTAATAAAAGAGCACAAAAACAATCGTTTCTTAAAAGGGAAACCATCAATAAACTACTTTTCTTTTCACGGTTCCTCATTCTCGGATTCTGGAAATATCTAAAAAATAGGCGCAAAAAACGTGAAAAAAAGGGAATTTCGCAACGGGATAGAGATTTAGATTTTTGATATGTTGTAGAGCTTTCTTTTCTGAACACAGTGGTGCAAAAATAATTTCTGTACCAATTTTTTCCTGGTTCGACCATTTTTTTTCGTATCTTTCCCCTACTATTATGTATTTCCCCTGCGAGACACATAAGACAATAAGGTAACGAATTTGACTAATCTTGCATCAAAATTGTCATCAAATAATGTTGTGTTTAACTTATCTATTAGCTTATTTGAGTTTCAGCTTTTAAACATGCCATTTACTATGCAGTGCAAATGCTAATTTAATTTAGCGTTCAAACGCTTAGATTTCTTGGTCAGGGGGCTTTCACAAAATTATTTTCCTTGCAAAACGTACTTTATTTTTTCGACTGGAAAAATCACACAAAAATTAACGAAGTTGGTGATACCCCCCCCCCCCTCTCATGGTTACTACTCTATAGCTCTGGGTTGAAAAATTTTTGCTTTTGGATATTTTAATGGCCATCTGGTGTCAAAATCAATTCTTGCTGCTACTAGTAGCCAAAGAAATGTTGCTTAAGTCATCGACTATTTTCAATTTTTTTTTTCAGGGATTTGCAACTTCACTGGCAATCATTTTATCTTGTATAGCGTCTGTATATATCTTTGACTTCCATCTGACTCTGCAGTTTGCTTTTGGCACATCTCTAGTCATTGGTTCTGTTTTCCTGTACGGCTATGTTCCTAGAACTCACTCCAGAGCGAAGGTCATTGTAAGATATTTACTTCAAGATTTATTTTCGAAAATGTCTGTGTGACTGATAAACTCTACAATGGCTCTTACTTCGATTTTAATGCTATGTAACTTTCATAATTTTTTATTTGCGACTCCCTTATCTGTTATTTTGGTTCCATTAAAGGGGTTGTGCCTACTCCAATTAGCACTAGCTCAAAAGGTTTTCTTGATACCTTTCGTAAGATAATCTTCCACTTGATTTTTGGGAAGTCACTTTAACTTGATGTCGAAGGTATTAGTACTTTGAAGGAAAGTTGATTTATACTTAAAAGCAGTAATTCACCCACTTTAACAAACAACAAATATAATAGAAAATTTATGTTACCTATTATAAAGTGATGTAAAAGAATTGTGTAGTAAAATGGCAAGTTTGCATACTTACATACACGTAAATATTAAGGAGTGTAACTTTATGCGAAGTATGAACTTCATATTTAACCGTTACCAACTCTGGATAAAAGTAAACATAGGTCTCATTTCTTCCTCAGTGTTACCAAGGGGGTGTTAAGGATTTGTTTGGACGGGGGGGGGGGGTACAAAATAAAGTGTGTCAAAAATTTTGTAGTGTTTTTATGAGTCAGACAGAAATTTCAGGGGGGGGTTCAAACACTGGATAGGCCTTGAGTGTTTCATTATATCTCTTTTTGCTTTTAACCTCTTAAAGACTAGAACATCCAATCTTGGTATGAAATGGAAAGCTGGAGAAAAATTTTATAGTTTTTTTTTAGCTACTCCTATTTATTATCGAGATATGCTGTACGGTAGCGTAATATTCAGGACACTGTAAAGTGCCGCGAAAAATAGTTTAACAACCGAGACTGTATGTTTAAGAAGTTTAAGAAGAACATAACAGTCCACTCTAAATTATCCTTAGAATTGATTCTTCGTTTTTTTTATGTATTGAATATTTATGTATCTTTGACTAATTAAATTGTTTTGTATAGCTTTTAGTTCATCTCACCGAGCGTGGGAAGAAGTAACTAATAAGAAAAAAAGTCAAGCTCGTCTCTGAGAAAAAAAAACAAAAACAAAAAAGCAGTGCCTTGTAGGAGTGCCAAGTAGCATCCTAAACTTAATTACGAACCTAAATAACAGTATTTTATAGATTTTTTACTTTATATCGGGCTAAATAGAAAAGAACCACTTTTGTCAAAAGAGCAGAGTAGCTTTATTATGTATGTTTTTCTTTTAACGTTTAACTTTTAACTAGCTTATGTCCTAACCATAAATACCTTATTAACAGTAAGAAATAGTTTAGAAGCAAAAGAATCCATCTATCTTTAAATTTTTGGGTGGACTCGAATTAGCTTGGGTGTTTAACATTGGTCCAAACTAGAATAAAGTGTAGATAATTTTGTTTTGAATTTTATAATGTAGCTGGGTAAGACAAAATAAGTCTTATTTCCGAAAAATAGCTATCACTAGCGTAGATGGCCGGAATTCGTCCTACAGAGTCAAGCTCTAAATACAGAAAAAAAAAAGATATGATAAGATTGGTCAGAAAAAATATTAAAACTACCAGAATTTCTAAAGGAATTAAACACTTAATTAAAATACAAATACAATTTAGTCTATGTGACTAAAAAACGCTACTCACTATTTAGTACACAAAAAAGAGAAAGACTATAAAAAGATGTTTAATATTGTAAGATAAACTTTGATTAATGAGTGGTAAGAACCGGAAAGGAAAAAGGGAGAGGATATTAACTTATTTAAGATATCAACTATCTAGGGGGTAAAGTTCTTCTATATCTTCCTGTTACAAATTTTATTGGGGCAAATGTTTTTTTTTTGTTGAAGCAGAAAGATGGGCGTGGGGTCTTAGGAGGAAAATCTGATTAGGGAAAAGTGAATTTGACCGCTGGTTATGTAGGGCTGTGTTGACGAAACGCAAGACAATGCTTTACCTCAAGGAAGTTTAA
Organism: Artemia sinica; assembly: GCA_027921565.1. Lineage (NCBI taxonomy): Eukaryota > Metazoa > Arthropoda > Branchiopoda > Anostraca > Artemiidae > Artemia > Artemia sinica. The sequence continues at coordinate 26,370,003 of CM051272.1, forward strand.
TTTTATTTAAGATAATTCTTAGGCACCTGTTTCGGCCTGCCTCTTTTATGCCCGAAAATCCATGGAGATGCCAGATTGATAAACAGAATAGATTTTCTCTGGGATTGGGCTTATGAATGACAGGAAAATTTTCAAACAAATGTGATTTAGAATATTTATTTTTCGAAAGAGTTTAAGGTGGGCACATGTGCCACTTGAGCGTTACGAACTATCATTAATATGGTAATCCCATTTTAAGTCGCTGCGTTGTCAGTGGTGCTAGTAGTTTGTTCCAATTCCATGTTAAACATTTATATCTTATTTCCGATGCTCTTATTATACGACACTCCAATTATATCTAACGCTCTTTGTTTTAGAAATTGAAAATTTTTCTTTTTAATGCACTATTTCTGAATTAGTGAAAAGGTGGCGTCTACTGTATCACAAAATCAGAGAAAATTTATAACAAGTTCGAACCATTTTTCGAACACCCCCCCCCCCACTCCCTGAAGATATAATTTATAAACGATTATAAATTTTTGGAATCTTAAATTATAACATAGGTAACATGAAAATTCAGTCTCAATGGAAAAGGTTTCTCCCCGAGAACGGCCTTGCTTAGTTGAGTAGTTATATTTTTTTTTCTGGATGCACTGAAATCAGGTTTTTTCTATTAATATTATGCTCTAAGCATGTATCCTATATGTTTCTTGACGTACCTTGAAAGAATGCATGTTTTTTCCTGTATCTAAAAGTAGAGATTTAGAAATCCCGATTACCACGAAAAAACTGTTGTTAGGCAAGAATCCCCTAAACTGCATCTGAGTATGTTTATATCTGTTAGTGTGATTTCAGGCTTAAAGAAGAATAAGTCATTTAATCTCCCTACTATAAGGTGATATTTTGTTTCTCATATTTTTCTTATATTTTCAGGTATGATTCCTTCGATTAAACTATTGACTGGTACGAAGTATGACTGTCTGATTCTGTTATTTTTAGTTATCTTAAATTGTTTACGAATTACACATTACAAAAAAAAAATCGCTCAGGAAAGGGAAAGCTTGTGCAGTATTTAAAAAGAATGAACGATATCACTAAAATTAGACTGTGTTTGAAAATGTATTCAGAAGTGTTTTTTTTTTTTTTTTTTTAGTTGCTTAGCACCTGCATCTCTGTAAAATTTCGAGTTTATGAAGCATCGAAGGTATGTGACTTAAGTTGATGAACTTAAAAAAAATGTGTTGACGTGTTTTAGCCAGAAACCGACTAAAAATTTCCAGGTTCATCATATCTGGTACTTTGATGTTACGTTAAATATTGTTATATAACCCCTTCACACGAAGGAGATTTGAAATTTCTCTTGAATGTACTGTGCAAAACTTTGTACTTTGGAAGACCAAAAAACATGTTAAAAGCTTAAAATTTCGTCGCATTTGAAAAAAGGAAAACTTAAAAAAAAAAAATTGAGACAAAATGCAGTTTCTGGTGGCAACTTTCTTAAGCCAAAATTTGTTATTTATTCCTTTGTTTATATGCTGCCAAGATAGCTTTAACCCTCTGCTTACCAAGGAAGTTGTTAAAAAAAAAAAAAAAAAAAAAAAAAAAAATCTGATCTCTCTTTAGAGTAATGGACATATGTTCGATTTGACTTCATTGTTTACTGGTACTCTTGACGGAATGGAGTGTTGATTCAGTCCTTGGAAAAAACACTATATCCCTTTACCTTAAAAATTGTTTTGTTTGTACCCAAATTATCACAGCCTTTATAGACCTTCCAGGGTCTCCTTCCCCGCTCTCTGCATTTGTGAAAGCCCTGGGTCAAGATTTGCCACTGTTGTATATACCCTTCAATGGTTGACTTCGTGGTAAGCTGTTACGTTTTGGTGCTAGACTTGTTTTTGATTTTTTGTTTCAATTGGTGATGTTATTTCTTTTATATCAAGTTAAATAAATTTGCAAGTTTTACAGTAATGGATTTATGATGTAGCTGAAGTTTAATTCAATTCAATTAAAACTTTTTATTTCCTCCGAATACGAAGAGTAAAATTAAAAAAAAAAGAACCGCTAATCAACAGGCCATAAAATTCTTTTAAACCATATAACAACAAGTACGCAAAGGCCTCCAGTCAAACTTACCCCACAAATTAACACTTTATTCAATAAATAATAAATTAACACTTCACAAATTAAGACTTCATTCAATAATTAATAAATAAAAAAATATATATATATTAAGCTTCATGCGCAGCTTTATATAAATTATTAGAAAAGAGGTAATTTAGATAAAAAAAAAATTTGCTTTTTCTCCAAAACATCAATATCAATAATGTACTCAATTATTAACCCTAGGACATCTGTTCAAAAGCAGAATCGATTAAATTATTTTTGTATGTTTTTTTAGGGATTCTAAGATAAAGCAGTGAATTACTGCTTCCGCTATGGTATTTATAAGGTCCTACTCTAAAACAGATATTAAAATAAAAAAAAAATACTAAGTAACGTCGAACACTAATAGTTTTATTATAAAGATCAATTTTTGCTGTCTATGCTAAAGTGTTCTTACGCATGTTTGATTTTCTCAAGCACATAAGAGTAAAATGCTTTATATCCTGGAGTACAGTATTTCTTCCACCAGATGATGTAACATCAAAATTTAAACCGAAATTTTTATCTTCTCTTTTTTTTTGCATTGTTTGTTTTACGGGCTTGATCGATTTAGCTTCTGCAGAATTGAGACCAAACGAAGAACCTTTGGTGACTTAAGGGAAACTAGAGTTAAGATAATTTATCAGGGCTATCCCCTTCCCTCCAATTGAGTCTACTGATATTAGGGATAGTAGCTGTATTAAACTTTTTTAATGGTTTCAATGGAAAATAACAATGGAACTGCCTTTAGAATTATACTTGATAGGTTATATAGTCGAGAAGAGATTAAGATGTCAAAAGTAAGGCTTTATAAAAAGTTCCATGTGAGTATACCCCCCCCCCCCCCGGTACCCAAACTCTATGTAAGGAGACACTAAGTTTTATCAGTGAGCATATTCGTAAATCATCGACCCCACCCATATATATTATGTATTTTCTTAGTAATTTCCGATCAGTTCTAAGTGAAGTATTGCTTTTCAGCTTTTTTCCATGGAAAATATATACTCTTTAATAAAAAGAGTGAATAGAAAAACAAAAGTGTAAAAATTTTGTAGAAAAAAAAAGTAGAAAATAAAGTCAAATATAAGAAAAGGAAAGAAAATAAGGTGTAAATTTATATTCAATCTTTCTTTATTGAAAACTTTGTTTTTTTTCTCAATTGAATTCCTGAATAAGCGAGCCATTTTGATTGTATTTATTAGCCTATCTTTAGCTCTAAAACTTTTTAACAAGCCATAGAAGGTAAAAGTGTGAAAGCCTGGCCTAAAAATGAACAAGGATTTAATCTGAAAATCTAGCAATTCCATATCTAGGCTTAGAAGTGCTCTTGTTGGAAATCTATGTATTTGTTTGTTTTTTTTTAAATAAGAGATTTCATGATAGAGCTCAGGGCAGTCCATGGAACTGAAATGGAGAAGTTAGAAGTACCTTAGTCATTAGACTTACATGACAAACGGTATTGAACAAGAAGAGGCCTGAGGTAAATAAATCTTGTTTGGTCTTAGTTAATTGTTCCTGGCTCTCATTGGTTTTATTTTGTGTTGAATATGATAATAAAATATTAAAATAATACATCCGGAGAACAATTCCTTCCTTCAGTTTAAAATCTTTCTCTATGGGAAGGAATTTTCCTTTCAAAGTATGTTCAGACCAGGAACGTACATCTAAGTGGGAGTTTTTAACCCCATTTCCTTGAAATCTCTAGATTCTTATAAGTTTTATCAGTAATTTAGAATTCCTTTGAATATTTGAAAAAAAAACTTCTCTACGTACGTGCCTGGCTTAGGTTAGTATGAACTATCGGTATGAACAATATAAGTTGAGGGTTGTTTGTTCAGAAATAGAAGCGACCCAAAATAATCTAATTTGTCTGTTACTTTTATTTTTCTGACTGAGTTGATCTTCTCTACACGGTAAAAAAAAAAGTCAACTTAATCTTAAGCGTAAATATTACAAAATTAAAACTTCAATAAAAACCCATGAAATCAACCATGCTTTGACATCAAGGGTCTAAGATTCAGACAAAGCTTGATAGAAACAGATTAGGGCTCAATATAAAATTGCTAGACGTATTTTGGTTATAAATGAATAAAACCGCAAAGACCTAATAACAGTATTTAGTTGCACCTCAAGCTCAGGGACAAAAAATGATTTAATTGTGCCGAGAGCCAAACTGAAGTCTGGTTCTTATTTTAATTAGTCGGCATTCAACTCATCTTGATAGCATACATTGTCATAAATAATGTCAGAATTGTCAATTTAATAATGTCAAATATTGTCAAAAAATTTTTTATTTCCCACTTTAACTAGCAGTTGAAATTCAGAGGGCCCCAAAATAGGCTTTATGTATAAAGGAGTTTGATATCTGCTGAATTGAATCCTGTATATGATTTTGATGAATAGTTCCTTGAATTAAAGGGTTTTACGTTAAAAGGGTCTTATTATATACGAGCTTAGTGCATAATTTGCTGGCATATCAAGTCTGGACTTTCTAGGAATACTTGTTAGCAAAAAAATTGTATTAAACCCTTTGACCAAGAAAGGCTTAGACAAAATGATGTCTTGACAAAATGCATTGACAAAAAATGATGTGCCGAGAGCCAAACTGAAGTCTGGTTCTTATTTTAATTAGTCGGCATTCAACTCATCTTGATAGCATACATTGTCATAAATAATGTCAGAATTGTCAATTTAATAATGTCAAATATTGTCAGAATTTTTTTATTTCCCACTTTAACTAGCAGTTGGAATTCAGAGGGCCCCAAAATAGGCTTTATGTATAAAGGACGGCCCTCCAAAGGTAAAAGTACGTATCTACACTTTTCATTATTTCGATAAATCACGGCTCAAAGTTTGAGTACTTTTGAGAGCTTCAAATACGGTTTACGGTGAAACTGGACACTGGCTAATTCTGGAAATTAGTTAAATAGGTAAACAAATATGGGGATTTCATATTTTTAAGTAAAATTTTCTATTATTACTGCCCCGAAGCCTGAAACAGTAGATACGTACTTTTACCATTGGACCGTTACTCATATAAAGAGGCGCTCTCAAAAGGTAAAAGTGCGTATATGACATATACGTACTTTTACCTTTGACTCGAGACTCGAATTCGAATGAAGTCCCAAAGGTAAAAGCATGTACAACAAGTCATTTTTTTATTCAAATAATTAGAAGTTAAAAAATAAAAAAATAAAAAGAAATCACTGAAATACTGCAGGCAGCTAAGAAACACAGCCGTGCTTCAGCAAATCGACAGAAGCTGTTGATGAAGGCATAGTGCGCCAAAATGTACGGCGATTCTCATTCATAAAAGGTACAAGTTTTTCTAAGATGGCCTTTTTCTTTTCTGGCTTTACCCCCCTTGCGCCAAGAATCGGATCTGGCAAAGGATACTTTGCCTCTTTGATTGTACTAACCAGCTTTTTTGGCACAAAACTTAGACTCTTTTCTTCACCCTCAGGGCTAGTTTTATAGAACAGTTCTGTTTTTCCCTTCTTAAAACAGACCTCACTGAACTCATCAATGGTCACGCCCAAGTTCTTCATGACGATGCCAGGAGCTTTTAAGCTTTTCCACTGGCAAAAGTCTTCTATGTCCATTTTCACGGCTTTCGTGAATTTTCTACTTTTTTCTATGGTGTCGCACAAATCCTCAAAGTCAAGAACATCCCTTTTTCGAATTCGAGACTCAATCGATCCGTGTATGGAGTCAGCCCCCATGTGCGTATGGCCTTTCACTAGATACTTGATACGAATCGTTTCAGGTCCTCCTTCACTGTTGACTATCAGTACAAATTCACTAAAAATTGTCCAATTTTTGTTCTGGGCACAGCAATTGTCAGTATAAAAAATGAAGTGCAAGATATCCCTATTCATCTTTAAGACCTTGTGGAAGGCACTACCTATATCAGGTGCATCACGTCCTTGTCGAGATTCGTTCCAAACAACGCAAAGGTTCTGGTTTTGTTGGGTGGCCTTAACGGGGGCAAACGTCTCATTAAAACACACGAGTCTTGATAGTAAAAAGGCCTCCTTTCTGCTGTGCATGATGGGAAGCAATAACACTTTTTGTAGGTCCACGGTGAACAACATGGTAGTTGAATCTTTTTCGTATTTCTGCTTATCTTCAGAAAATGCTTTTGAAACCTGTTCAACAAGATCTATGTGCTTTCTGTACAGTTCAGTCTCTTTCTCGGTTGCCTCACCATTTGTACCAGGAGTTCTCGCAGCCCCTACTTTCTCTTTTAATAGTGTGCAAATGTCACAGCTGTCACTTTGGGGCATGCACAATGATACTTTCATACCATTAAGAATCTTCCTATATGTCTCACCACAGATTTTATTTGCTGGATATTTTTCATTAAAGTCTTCTGCCATAAATTTGTAGCTCAAATCACGAGAAAGGTACCGAACATTTGGAGCGTGAGCTCGACGATAGTGTGGAATTGCTGGCTGAAAGCTTTCAATGTGCTGCATCACAAGGCTTCGATCAACTTTGTTTGGTGGCCCTGCCACTTTATGGCCCCTTCCGTCCTTGAGCTCATTCCCAAGAGCATCCCTTTCAATTTTTGACTTGATTGTAAAAATTACTCTGTCATTCTTGCCTAATCCTAGACAACCAAGGAATGTAGACTTGCAAACTGGCAAGTTTTCAACTTTTGGGGTAAGTGTGGGGTCGTCATTCGAATTTCTGGGAAGGCTGTACCTAACTGTAGTTTTTTTTCTACACGCAGCTTCTGGGGCAATAGTCCTTCTTTTAACTGGTAGGAATGTCAGCAAAGAAGCGAGCCACATTTGTCTTGATTTATATTCTTTGCTCCAACATGTGTCATAAATTTTCCTGAATTCTACACTGGAAAACTTCAAACATGAGTTTGTACATTTGTTAGATTTACAGCTAGGTTCGTCAGGAAATGGATACTTCTTAACATCTCTTTCAAATTTATCTTTTTCTGAGCGAACTCGTTTTGGAGTAAGGTCAACAATAGACCTTCCTTCTCCTCCACCATTTTCTTCACGTCTATTTTCTCTATCTTGTCCCACAGACCTTGCTGCTACAGCGTCAATTACACACATGACATGGTCTGAGGAATCAGGTTCACAAACAGCATTGTTGCTTTCATTAGATGGTTGATTGTCCAAATTTAGCTGGTCATCTTGGGTCTCATAAGCTGCTGCATCCGAAGCCGAATCTTCCAAGGGCAGGAAAGGATCGGTAGGAAAATGGATCAGATTGTACTCTGGATGATCTGATGTAAGATCATTACAGACCGAAAGAGGAACTAAATCTGTAAAGAGCTTTCTCCTCTTCTTCAAAGTTGTCTGCCTTTCATCATCAGAAGACCCAAATGTCCCTTCAACGTCCTCCCAGTCAATATCAGACTCATCACTATCACCTCTACTTAAATCTTCTTTTTCGAATTCTTCATCAGCAAAGTGTTTTAACTGTGCCTTAGTTTTAGCTTCTCCATCAGTGGTGTCCCTTGATCGAGAATGTCCAGAAAAATTGGGTGATATGTCTGTTGTTTGATTTATCTGGATGATTTCTGGGGGGAACAGGAACTAGCTCCTCGTTGCTCTTCACTGGAAGATGGCAAGTCGGTATTTGAAGTTGATGCCTCATTTGTACTTGCTTGACATGCCAATGTCCTGAAAAATTGGAATTCTAAGAACTTGTTATCAACCTTGATTATCTCAGATGAAAGAGGGGGTTCTAGGGCTATTTTGATACATTTTTTTTTGTTTCTAAGGTAAGCAATATTTAGAGGCCCTCAATTTTTTCTCAATGTTGTAATAGTTGACCAAACTAATCCCTGATTATCTCAGATGACAGAGAAGGTTCTAGGGGTTATTTTGATGCATCCCTTGTTTTTTATTTTATTTCAAAGGTAAGTCATGTTTGTAGGCAATACTAAAAAAATGGCTTTAGGTGGTTGGTTGGTAATTTGGTATGACGCTGCTCTCCTGTACTAATTCGACAGCTACATAGCTAGCTGTGTAAACTGGTTGTAGCGGGTCTGTTGTACCTACCTGGTAGTACAGATGGGGTTTTACCAGAGGGTTTAGGCCTACTTGGAGAAAAGGTTCCAAAATAGCATGAAGCAAAATTTTCTTACCTTAAATCTCTTTCCTTTTGTATAACCAACGCTCTCTGTAAATTTAGAAAGCCTCTTGACATTCTATGCCAGTACTCTTTAATAGCTCAGAGTTGCTGGTTGTTCAGCTCTGCTCTGGTAAACAAACAATGATGATTGTGCTGAATCATGACATATACGTACTTTGACCTTTGGTTTCCTTTCTCATTTTAATGTGCCGGCCAAAGGCAAAAGTACGTACCAAGGGTGAAAGTACGTATCTACACAGATACGTACTTTTACCTTTGGATGCGCCCAGAAATTTTTCAGATACGTACTTTATCCATATGCTATTTCCGTTAATATTTGGACTAGAGCCTTCTTACATATACCATTCGATTCAGCACATTTTTTTTAGTATGGTGGTGGCATTAAGTCGAGAAGTGAAAAATTGTGCATATACGTACTTTTACCTTTGGAGGGCCGAGGAGTTTGATATCTGCTGAATTGAATCCTGTATATGATTTTGATGAATAGTTCCTTGAATTAAAGGGTTTTACGTTAAAAGGGTCTTATTATATACGAGCTTAGTTCATAATTTGCTGGCATATCAAGTCTGGACTTTGTAGGAATACTTGTTAGCAAAAAAATTGTATTAAACCCTTTGACCAAGAAAGGCTTAGACAAAATGATGTCTTGACAAAATGCATTGTCAAAAAAGTCCTAGATGAATATATACAAAATTTTGAGTTTCTATTTGAAATTTTTGATAAGGAATTCGAATCCATATAATAGGTGCTGAGGTGCCAACCAAATTTTTAATGATAACTCAAAGAGTCGTTTGAAATGTAAACAGTCGTTTGTATTTCCGCCTCTCATTTCCATATTAACCCGAAAAATGAATCTTTTTCGCACAGGTAAAATCTAGTGGATTGTTGAGTTTTGACCACTAATTAGTCAATATTGCCACCTGTGTCCAAAAAAAATAAATTTTGAGTCGCACCAACTGAAACTCGACATTGCTTGTACCGGTAACATGCAGTACAGATTTGTACCCTGGTTGTTTGTTGACTGCCGTTCTTGGTCGTTTTATTAACCTCTTTGTAGCTTGGAGTGTTTTTTTTTTTTTCTCATTTGTTTTTATCCTATTTATTTATTTCTTCTTGTTTCTTTTCTTCCTTTTTATTTTTGTTAGCTTCATTGTCATATTGGCCTAGGCGAAACCCAAAAAAGAACGGTAACGTAGACCAACTTAGTTGAGGAAAAGTAAGAGCAAACGAAAAAACTTGCAATATGAATAGTGTTTGAATTTTGGCGTTTCTTTGTGGCTTGTCGGTAGTTTTGCGTCTTTCTTGTAAGGTTTGTCTATGGTGTGACCACAAGTGGTGAAGACTAAAGAACAACGACTTTTTCAAGAGTAGCTTTTTAGTAATGCCACACAATTATAAAATTGGTTGAAACAGACAAGGACAAATTGTCTAATTACCAAAATCAGTTGCCTCTTCGTCTCAATTTGCGTCATATATTTACCATGTTTAATGCTTTCCCAACATCCTCTCTTCAGGCTTCTATTTTGCTATTTCACTCCTACCAGAGATGCGGTTGGGAGCACCTTAATTTATTAACTTAACTGCAGCCACTGTTTCTATTCGAAGTCAATTTTGCAGCCGCGTCTTGACATTGGTTCGAGATAGAGAACGGTCTTTCAAATTCCGCTAAAAGCAGCAGCAGCTCGACAGCACAATGTCACATATTTTTCAAGATAAAACTCGGCCAGCACCGTCTTTTGCCGACTTCATTGTTTTCCCGAACAGATTGGGCTCACTAAATCCACCATACTTCTTTTTGAACAAATATCCCCCCTCCCACAGCCCTCAGGACAAGGGTTGTAAGTTATGCCCTGGGGGCATATAAGGTTTTTACAGAAAAGTTGTCGTAAAAACTTCAAAAAGGGCTCATTTGATTGGAAATTTAAATGGCTAGTGCCCTTTTTAATAGTCGAAAGTGGTTGCAAGGCAACTAACACCCCTTCCACGCCCACCATTTCCCCAAACACATCCAATCAAAATTTTGAGATAGCCATTTTGTTCAACGTAGTTGAAAGTTCTGTAAATTTAATCTTTGAGCATGACACTCCCCCCAAGGTCTTCAGGGCAAGGGTTATAAGTTATGCCTTGGGGGCATATATGGGTCTTATGGAAGGAATGCTCGTATAAACTACAAAGAGGGCTCATTTGGTTGGAAATTGAAAGTTCTAGTTCACTTTTTAAGCGTCAAAAGATATTGGAGGGTAACCACCCCCCACGCCCTTTTTTCCCAAATGCATCCAATAAAAATTTTGAGATAGCTATTTTGTTGAAAATAGTTCAAAGATCATATAACGAAAACTCCGGTTTCGACACAACCCCCCAGGGCCCGGGGGCAGGCGTTGTAAGTTATGCCCTGGGAGCATATATGGTTCTTATGGAAGGGATGCTCGTATAAACTTCGAATAGGGCTCATTTGATTGGGAATTGAAAGTTCTTGTTCTTTTTTTAAGAGTCAAAAGAGATTGAAGGGTATCTAGCCCCCCCCCCTCAACACCCTTTTTTCTAAAACCCATTTGATAAGAACTTTGAGATAGCTATTTTTTTAAAACAGTTCAAAGACCATATAACGAAATCTCCGGGGTCGACAGAGGGCCCGAAGGCAGGCGTTGTAAGTTATGCCCTGAGGGAATATATGGTTCTTATGGAAGGGATGCTCGTAAAGACTTCAGAGAGGGCTAATTTGATTGGAAATTGAAAGCTCTAGTTCAGTTTTTGAGAGTCAAAACAGATTGGAGGGCAACTAGCCCCCTTTTGCCCCTTTTTTCCCGAATGCATCCGATAAAAATTTGTGGTAGCCATTAATTTAAAAATTGTTCAAAAGTCAGATAACAAAAACTCAGGTGTTGACACAACCCCCTGGACCCGGGGGCAGGCGTTGTAAGTTATGCCCTGGGGCATATATGTTTCTTATAAAAGGGATACTCGTATAAACTTCAGAGAGGGCTCATTTGATTGGAAATTGAAAGTTCGAGTTCACTTTTTAATAGTCAAAAGAGATCTGAGGAGAACTAGCCCCCCCCCCCCGCCTTCTTTTTCCAAACCCATCTGATGAAAATTTTGAAATAGACATTTTGTGAAAAAAATAGTTCAAAAGTCGGATAAGAAAAACTCCAGTGTCAATACAACCCCCCAGGGCCCGGGGAAGGCGTTCTAAGTTATGCCCTAAGGGCATGTATGGTTCTTATGAAAGGGATGCCCGTATACACTTCATAGAGGGCTCATTTGACTGGAAATTGAAAGCTCTAGTTCACTTTTTAAAAGTCAAGAGATTTAAGGGCAACTAGCCCCCCCCCCATGCCTTTTTCCCCGAAACCCATCCGCTACAAATTTTGAGATAGCCAGTTTTTTAAAAATTGTTCAAAATTTAGATAACAAAACTCCGGTGTCAACACAGCCCCTCAAAGCCCAGGGGGTAGGCGTTGTAAGTTTTGTCCTGGGGGCGTGTATGGTTCTTATGAAAGGGATGCTCGTATAAACTTCAGAGAGGGCTCATTTAATTGGGAATTGAGAATTCTAGTTCACTTTTTAAGAGCCAAAAGATATTCAAGGGCAACTAGCCCCCCTTCCCCCCACCCTTTTTCCCCAAGCCTATCCGATAAAATTTTTAAAATAACCATTTCGTTAAAAATAATTCAAAGGTCAGTTAAGAAAATCTCCTGTGTCGACGCAACCCCCCATGGCCCGGAGGCAGGTGTTTGGAGGGCAACTAGCCCCCCCCCCCCTCCACACCCTAAATGCATCAGATAAGAAATTTTGAGATAGGCATTTTGTTAAAAAAAAAAGTTCAAAGTTCAAATAACAAAAAGTCCAGTGTCGACACGGCTCCCCCAGGGCCCGAGGGTAGGCGTTGTAAGTTATGCTCTGGGGGCATATGTGGTTGTTATGGAAGGGATGCTCGTATAAACTTCATAGAGGGCTTATTTGATTGGAATTGAAAGTTGTCATTCACTTTTTAAGAGTAAAAAGTGATCGGAGGGCAGCTAGCCTCCCCCCACACTCCATTAATTTTTTTCCCAGACGTGGTTCAAATAGAAGGGCTCGTCGTATAAACTTCAAAGGAGGCTCATTTGAAAGGGGGTAAACTTTTTTAACTTTTATATTGTTACTTTGATACCAGTTTTGATACTTTGATGTAGATTTGATTTTTTTTTAAGTTTGATTTTGAAATAAGGAATTTTTAAAAACTTGAAACTTTTTGCAATCAAAAACGAACAAAAATTAATTAAAAAAAACTCCGAAAATAAGTTTTTCAAAGAAAAGCAAAGGCCATTTTAAACTTAAGCTCAGCAGATACAAATACCTTTTAACATTCAAATTCAAAACGACCAGAAATTACTATTAAAGAATAAATAAAACACAAAACGAACAGAAATTAAATAAACAATCATAGCAAAAACATACAACAAGTAATAATATAAATGAATTAATAGATCTTAAAACGAGTAATGCTTAAATTCAATATGAACATCAAGCTTAAAAGGAAAAAAAATATTTTGCTATTGAAGTATAAATGAAACTTAAAACGAACAGAAATTAAATAAACAATCAATGCAAACAAACATACAATAGATATTAATGTAAATGAATAAACAAATCTTAAAACGAGTGAAACTTAAATTGAATATGCGAATCAAGCTTGAAACGAACAAAAATCACTACAAGCAAGAGTTTGGGTATCGCCTCCTTCTCTCACTGTAAAAGTCTAAATCCTACTGCTGATCGGAAATGTTTGGGAAATGATGGACGTGGGGGACGGGGTGATTGTCCCTCCAATTACGTTCGACTATTAAAAAGGGCAATAGCCCTCTCAATTTCCACTCGAATGAGCCCTTTTTAAAGTTTTTACGACAACGCTTTCTATAAAAAAAACTTTTATGCCCCCAGGGCAAAACTTACAACTTTAGCCGTGAGGGCTGTGGGGGGGGGGGGGGGTGTCACGCTCAAAGATATAATTTCAAAACCCTTCAACTATGTTCAACAAAATGGCTATATCAAAATGTTGATTGGTAGTGTTTGGGGAATGAATGAGCCCTTTTTGAAGTTTTTGCGACAATGCTTTCAATAAAAACCTTACATGCCCCCCATGGCATAACTTACAACCTTTGTCCTGTGGGCTGTGGGTGGTTTGTCATCCTCAAAGACATAATTTCCGGACCTTTCAAATAATTCTTACAAAATGGCTATCTAAAAGTATTGATTGAATGTTTTCGGGGAAATGGTGGACGTGAGAGGGGGGTCAGTTGCCCTCCAATCACTTTCGACTATTAAAAAGGGCGCTTTCCCTTTTAATTTCCAATCGAATGAGCCTTTTTTGAAATTTCTAAGACAACAATTTCTATAAAAACCTTATATGCCCCTAGGGCATAACTTACAAACCTTGTCCTGAGGAATATTGGGGGTTGTCATCGTCAAAGACCTAATTTCCAGAACTTTAAACAACGTTGAACAAAATAGCTATCGCAAAATTTTGATTGGATGTGTTTGGGGAAATGGTGGGCGGAAGAAGGGGTTAGCTGCCCTCCAATCACTTTTGACAGGGCACTAGCCCTTTCAATTTCCAATTCAATGTGCCCTTTTTGAAGTTTTTACGACAACACTCTTTAAAAACCTTATATGCCCTCAGAGCATAACTTACAAACCTTGCTCTGAGGGGTAATGTCCTCCTCATTACAGACCTAAAGCGACGGATCAGCTTTCCTTGTTTTTGGCATTCTAAAACGAAAGAAAGAGTTTTTAGTTTATAAATTGAGTTTAAGTTCTTCTAAGTTTATATATTAGGTAAGATTTAAATTTAACTGGATAAATAGAATGTATGGAGTTTATGATTGAATATAGTTTTATGGAATATAGAAATAATATAGGATTTTGTATGATATAAAGAAAAAAACTATAGAGTTTAGATTTGAAGTATTTGAAACTTAGATTGTAGGTTTTAGATTTGAGGTCTTACATTTGAAGACTTAGATTTGAACTGGTGGAGTTTATTTTATTAAAAAATATTGAGTAAATTTCTAGGGAATGTAGAAATAGTATAGGATTTTTATGAATTTTTAGATTATAGATTTGAAGTCATTTTTTTAATGATTGTTGGAATTTATTTTAAACTAGTGGTGTTGAGGTGGATACGATTGGCCTGGATTGTAAAATATTTGATTTTTGGGATTTTTTTTTAGGATTGTTGTAGCTAACTAATAACACAAGGCCCATCGACAGTAGAAAAACGAAAGAAAGAAGTCAACATAAGACAAGAAGCATACTCTTGAAAGTTCTCTAGGTTAAAGCAATCAAGGGTACCCTGGGACACAATGAACTGAACTTGTCCCATTGTACCCCGGAACACGCGTCCCAGACCACCCTAACAGTACGAACTTGCGAAAAAAATTAGATCAGCCACTAGATGGGAGAAGAACACAACAAAATGTATACCACCGAAAAGCTCATAAATTTTTCTATCTAATGGGCTATAAGCAATTTTCTAGAAGCTGCTTACCTAAGAGTACCGTAGAATTTCGCAAAGCAAAAATATTTTTCAAAAACCACATAAAAAATTCTTACTTAAATTTTGTGATAAAAAGTTGCACATGCGACCACTATACTACATCCACAAATAATCAAAGATATAGCGTTTGAGGTTTGAGTAGCGGCAGATTTTTAGCTTGAAGTTTTCTGTCAAAAGTAAAAGTGTCTCAACGGATCCGCGTCCCAACATACCCGACTCTCCCCTATAAAGGGTTTAGAAGTTACTTAAAGCGTTATAAAGACCTGAAGTGCTTATGAGCGATCTAAAGCGTTTATAAGTGTTGCAAAGGGTTAGAAGTGACCTAAAGCGTTATAAAAGACTAGAAATGCTTATGAGTGATCTAAAGCGTTTGTAAGTAATATAAAGGGTTCGGGAGTGACCTAAAGCGTTATAAAAAAAAGTGCTTATCAGCGATCTTAGAAGCGTTTATATGTGTTACAAAGGGTTTGGAAGGGACCTAGACCGTTATAAAGACCTAAAGTGCTTATGAGTGATCTAATGCGTTATTAAGTGATATAAAGGGTTTTGAAGTGACCTAAATCGCTATAAAAGACCTAAAAAGCTTATGAGCAACCTAAAACATCTATAAGTGATATAGAGGGTTTTTGAGTGACCTAAAGCATAACAAAAGACCTAAAGTTCTTGTGAGACCTAAAGTTCTTATTTATAAACTCTTACGTGCGCGCACGTAACCTAGTCTAAATTAACCTTAAAAAATGAAATAAAGGCATGTCGACTTTGCATGTCTCTCTCACTATGTATGCGCTGTCGCGGTGTACACTCCATGTCTTTCTCGGTTTTTGTGTCTAAATCTACGTATTTGTATGTGTTTTTATCTCTCTCACTCTTTTTGCCTGTGTGTCTGGGCGGGTGTTTGCTTATTCCAATGCATGTCTGGCCACTCTAAGTGAATCTAAAATAACTCAACTTTTTGAATATCTTTCTCACTATGACTGTGTGTCTGAGCGGGTGTGCTGCCATCTATAACCGGTTTAACCTAAATTCAACGTAACGGTGCATGATGTCAAAATGAATAGAACTTGGATTTTATTACTGTTATCTGATGTATCAGATAAAAACTTTGAAAACGAATTTATTCTTTCTGGTACTTAGATTTTGTCAATTTTATCCGATGTATCTGTCATGTGATGTTGATAATGCATTTAAGGGATATTGATAAAGAATTCATTCACTCTGATAGTTAGATTTTGTCAATTTTATCCCATGTATCTGAGAAAGGGATGTTGATATAGAATTTAATAACTCTGATACTTAGATTTTGTCAAGTTTATCCCAAGTATTCGAGAAAGGGATGTTGATATAGAATTTAATCAATCTGATACTTAGATTTTGTCAATTTTATCCGATATAGCCGTCAAATGATGTTGATAGTGGATTTCAAGGATGTTGATAAAGCATTTATTCACTCTGATACTTAGATTTTGTCAATTTTATCCCATGTATCCGAGAAAGGGATGTTGGTATGGAATTTAATCACTCTGATACTTAGATTCTGTCAATTTTATCCGACATATCCGACAAATGATGTTGATAATGAATTTATTCACTCTGATAGTTAGATTTAGTCAATTTTATCCCATGTATCCTAGAAAGGGATGTTGATATAGAATTTAATAGCACTGATACTTAGATTCTGTCAATTTTATCCGACATATCCGACAAATGATGTTGTTAAAGCATTTATTCATTCTGATATTTAGATTTTGTCAATTTTATTCAACATATCCGACAAAGGATGCTGAAAAAGCATTTATTCACTCTGATATTTAGATTTTGTTAATTATAATTGTTGTAACTGATAAAAGATGTAACTGAAAAAATAAATTATTCACTCTGATACTTAGATTTTGTCAATTTTATCCCATGTACCCGAGAAAGGGATGTTGATATAGAATTTAATCAATCTGATACTTAGATTTTGTCAATTTTATCCCATGTACCCGAGAAAGGGATGTTGATATAGAATTTAATCAATCTGATACTTAGATTTCGTCAATTTTATCCGATATAGCCGACAAATGATGGTGATAATGCATTTAAAGGATGTTGATCAAGCATTTATTCACTCTGATACTTAGATTTTGTCAATTTTATCCCATGTATCCGAGAAAATGTTGTTGATATGGAATTTAATCACTCTGATACTTAGATTTTATCAATTTTATCTGACATATCCGACAAAGGATGTTGATAATGAATTTATTCACTCTGACACTTAGATTTTGTCAATTTTATCCGATGTAACTGGCAAAGGATGTTGATAAAAAAAATATTCACTCTAACGCTTAGATTTTGTCAATTTTAATCTATATATCCAAGAAAATGATGATGATGTAGAATTTAATGAATTTGTTCTTTCTGGTACTTAGATTTTGTCAATTTTATCCGATGTATCTGTCATGTGATGTTGATAATGCATTTAAGGGATATTGATAAAGCATTTATTCACTCTGATACTTAGATTTTGTCAATTTTATCCCATGTATCTGAGAAAGGGATGTTGATATAGAATTTAATAACTCTGATACTTAGATTTTGTCAAGTTTATCCCAAGTATTCGAGAAAGGGATGTTGATAATGAATTTATTCATTCTGAAATTTAGATTTTGTCAATTTTATCCGATGTATCTGGCAAAGGATGTTGATAAAAAAAATGCACCAGCAGTAGAATACCATATATTTGAAATATAAGATTCTTTCCTTCTAAAGATGATTCGGGCAGAAATTAAACGTCCCCTAATTGAGTTCAAATACCGCTTTCAAGAGTCTAAATTCTTAATCAGCAAAAAGAGAAATTGCATTTCTAGCTTCAGTCAGACAACGACGCTAGTCGTTCGAATTTCGCTAAGATAATTAGTAGCAAAAAAAATGCTACGTACGATATTTCTAAGAAAGTTTAAATGGCAAAAAAACCGTGTGAATGCTTGAATCATCAAAAACATTTAAAAGAGACTATTGGACGAAAGATTTACATCCTTGGCCCTCTTGGGCCAATGGCGGGCAGTCCTTACAGCGCAGGACGAAAGAACTGCGTTTGGGAGTGGGGTAAATGTGTTCTTTAATTTTAATATATGAAGTCAGATCTGAAACGATTAGTACGAAATTATTTTGGTCACCGTTATTGTCATTGAAGTGACCCATTGCTGTGCGACTAAGCATGTAAGTTCAATAAATCTATTGTCTTTCTTATCTGTGTTTATTTCATTTATATGTCTGCGTCTAGTCCAATAATAGGTAATTAGTTCGTAAGTCTCCAAGGTAAATGCTCCCAAAGGAATCTGATCTCCAGATAGCTCAAGAAAGAAGAGGCCACATTTATATGTCTACATATTCGATCCTCTCCCATTAATTGAGAGCGGCGCCACAATCTCCAGCGCTATAAGCGGCGCTATCGGAGAAATTTCTATCGCCACAAGTAGCAAATCTTTTATCGCTACAAATAATAAATTTTTCCATTACTACAAATAAAAATTTTTTTATCGCTACAAATGGCGCGTGTCGGAAATTGGAGGAAAACTGCGAACTAGTTAGGCTATTTAAACTTTGTAATTTGAATTTAATTGTTGGAGAGATACAGACATATAAGTAAATTGATTAGGCCTATAACCGCTAGGCTACGACAGTAAACCCCTTATATCTCATAGGAGATAATAGCCTACCCCAAAATAGGTTAAGTAAAATTTTAAGTTGATATAAACGCAAAAAAAATATGGACGAACTAAACGAGATATTAATAGTGCAAAAGTTAGTCGCAAAAAATATAGAGATTGCAAAATCTATCCCGGAATACAATGGTCGGTCAGATATTGACGAATTTAATATCCAATTGACCCAGTTTGTACAATTAACAAAAACAGACGTTGGAGCGTTAAAAGACATGCTCCTACTACGATTAAGAGGCCAGGCCTTAACCTTTCTAAAACAGGTCAAACATACCATAGGCAATAACGCCAACTTGCCAATAAATACGGTTGATGACTTGTTAAAAGCATTCAAAGAGAGATTTATAGAAACTAGTTCTATAAACAAATTAAAACACGGAGTAGTAAGCTTTGATTTTTCACAAAATATAAGGGAATATCTCGATTACATACGCATCTCTGTAGAAGCAAAATACGGAAGGGGTTCGGGGCAACTGTATGAAAAAGTCATACTAAATACCTTTTTGCAAGGGCTACCCCCAAAACTATATAGAGCAGTAATATCCAAAAATATTCAGACGTTAGATCTTGCAGTCCAAGAGGTAGAGCGATTAATCGAAGTTGATAAAATGGTTGCTAATCATAGTAAAGCAAAAATAAATAGCCTAGGCGATTCAAACGCGAACATAATTTTCAAGGGTGATCAAGCATCCCCCAATTTCTTTTCAAGGGATAACTCCCCAGTGGCACAAAGAAACAAAACGCCAGAACCCGCTAGGCAGAAAACAGTACGTTTTCAGCCCATTAACCCTACAATAATAAGGTGCCATAATTGCAATCGTGTTGGCCACATAGCAAGAGAGTGCCACTATGTCCCCAATCCCATACCGAGAAATGCCGTCGGTAATACGCAAAATTACGGTAACCATTTGTTCAGAAGAACAAATTTTAGCACCGGTCGTGCAATAGGCTATAGCCAGGAGGGATTGCGCCAATCAGTACCTTATAATGCGTACCAACCAAATTCGTATAACCCTCCCCCCAACAGGCAAATTAATTACCGGTTTGAAAACCCAAATACTCGCCAAGGCCAATATAATGCGAGAATGCAATATAGAAATCACAAAAATTTGCCGACAAGAAATGAAAATTTTGTAAGCCAACGGCACTGGCAGTCAGCGCCAGCAAACGGCACTGACATGAGACATCCACGTTACCATAATAATACATGGCAAAGACAGGCAGACGTAAATCATTTAAATATGCCTACGGAACCCAATACGTCTGAATATCTATTACGAGCACCAACACATGAAATAAATCCCCAGGGAAACGTTTCGGGCCCCTCAGAAACATAAATTGGACCCAGAGGGTGCCAGGAATATTTAATAGGTCCAAGACAATATTAGTGCCTTCTTGTAGTGATATTAATAACAAGTTACCTATATTTAATGATTTTTGCCTAGAAAACGTTTACTTTACGGCCTTAGTTGACAGTGGAGCTACTGTAAATATCATAAACTCTTGCGTATTTAATATATTGCCTCTGCACATTAGGCGACAAAAGAACCCTAATAATCCCAATTTAACAAGTGTTACAGGTCATAAATTAAATGCAAAAGGGTCAATTTGCCTAAACGTAAAAAGAGACAATAGAACCTTCATGACAAATTTTATTATATGTGATAATCTCCCATATGAAGCTATTATAGGGGCAAATTTTCTAAGGTCTAATAGAATACTATTAGACGTAGCCAACGAGAAGCTTGTATACCCAGCTAAGGTAGGGGAAGAAATTTCTACCTTAAGAAATCGTAACAGAGGTTACGAAAATAACATAACAGTAAACAAAATTTCTAATGGTATAATGGCGAAGTATTTTGAACCTCATGTCTCGCAAAGACATGGCATAATTGGAAATTTATTCAATTACCCTAAGAGATATTGCAGAAATGAAGTATATTTAAATAATAACAGCATTGAAGCTGCGAAAATAAAAATAGGAAATATGCAACAGTACAGGTCAAACGAAATTCAAGAAATAGCGGAATTATGGAAGAACATAATAAAACCCAACGTGACGCCGCAAGATGCCGCAATGGCGCAGCATAGCGCCACTATGAATCTAATAAACAATGAAAATGAAGAGAAATATTACGGATTTGCGATAAGGAAAACAAAAATCCCTCCCAAAACGATGCAAAAAATTCAAATATCACAAATGATCGAGCCAATGGTTAGCAAATCAGAAATATGGTTTGCGACACCGTCTGAAATACCTGAAAATCTGTTATGCGAGGAACAGATTATATCTTATGACAAAGGGGAAGGTTTTATTTGGGTAACCAATAACCATGAAAACGATACAATTACAATTAAAAAGGGGACTTGTTTAGTCCAAATCGAGGTTTTAACGGAAAATGATTTAAATACATGGGAAAATTCTAAAAGAAACCTAGTTAACGGTATTAAAACTTCAAATAACGAATATCCTTTAACTAAATCACAATTTTTAAACAAATTTAAAATGGATCATATTACGGATATGGAACTTAAGAAAAAATTATGAAAATTATTATGGAAACTTAAGGATGTATTTTCTGCATCTGAAGATGATATCGGGCTAATTCCATTTTACGAACATTCAATTTTAACGACTGGTAATCTCGTTGCAAAATAGCCATATCGTGTGCCATATAAGCACAAAGAGTGGTTAAAAAATAAAATCCATGAATTAGAAAAAAACGAAATTATACGCCGAAGTATAAGTCCGTATAGTGCACCAGTGATCTTAGTACCAAAAAAGAATGGCGATCTTAGACTCGTAGTAGATTATAGGGCTCTCAACAAACAAGTAGTTAGCGATAAATTTCCTCTACCAAGAATAGACGAAATTCTTGACTCAATTTCAAGCAAAAACAAAATTTTTACTTCTTTGGACCTTACCCAAGGCTACCACCAAGTGAAAATAGCCGAAAAGGATGTCCATAAAACTGCATTTTCAGCATCAGAATACGGTTCTTATGAATACTTAAGGGTACCATTTGGGCTTAAAACAAGTTCAAGCGCGTTATGTAGACCCCTATTGCATCTGTTAAGAGGATTAAAGAATATAATTCATTTTGTTGATGATATTATATGTGTGGGGGAAAACACTGAACAACACTTAGCAACGTTAGCTAAGGTGTTCGAGAAGTTCAGGCAAGGCAATTTAAAATGCCGGCCGAGAAAGTAAATTTATTTCAATCCAAAATTAAATTTTTAGGAGTAGTAGTAACCCAGGGACTCCCATGGGCGCCCATAAGCTGAATTCCAGGGGGGGGGCAAACCTCGTCTAATTGGCACTTTTAATGCTATATAATAGAAATCTCAGAACAAAAATATAAAAATAAGGCAGCATCATTCAGCCAGGGGGGGGCGACAGCCCCCCCCCCCCTGCCCCCCCATATGGGCGCCCATGCCAGGGAGAGATATTCCCAGACCCTGATAAAATAAAATGTGTTGAAAACCTCAAGCCCCCCAGAACTATGAAAGAACTAAGAGGAATTTTAGGCCTTACTGGCTACTTTAGAAAATTCGTACGCAATTATGCCCAAATTGCGAAACCCCTCACGGAATTAACCAAAGGAAACTCCCATAATGTTACCTGGTCCCAGGAAGCTCAAACTTCCCTAGACCGACTCAAAAAGGCACTCACTTCTGAACCAATTTTATCACTCCTTGATTTCGAAAACGGAAAACTCATCGTTACCACTGATGCTAGCTCAAAGGGCATAGGCGCTATCCTTTCGCAAATAATCCCGTTAGATAACCCTAACCCTCTACAGGGAACACCCAAACAAATTGAAAAAGTCATATGCTATTCAAGTAAAACTTTATCAAAAGGTGAAAGTAGTTATTCCGCCACAAACTTAGAATTGTTATCTATTATCTACCACTTTGACAAGTTTAGACATTATTTAATTGGTAGAAAATTTATACTACGATCAGACCATAAAAGCTTGCAGTACCTGCGCACATTTAAAAATCCCACGGGCATTCTAGCTAGATGGCTTATGAAAATCCAAGACCTAGATTATGAATTTGAACATTTAAAGGGAAAACAAAACGCAGCTTGCGACGTTTTGAGTAGATACCCAGAAAATAGTCCGTCGGAAACTGAAGAAAATGAAGTTAATGCTATTATTGCTAAAAGCAAACATGGATGTAAGAAAAACAAAGTCAAAGACGCAGTAAAAGAAAATAAGATTAACTATTGTCCCTTATCTTTGGAAAATATAAAAAGAAAGCAAAAAAAGGACGAAATGTGTGTAGCACTAATTGATTATTTTGTGAATGATGAGGCTTTACCGGATAAATTCAAAACTCTTAGAAAAGAGATAGATAATTTTTACTACGACCTTGATGAAGAAATACTGTGTAGAATCGTGACTTCTGAGACAAATAGAAACCAAACCTCGATAATACCTGTGTTACCACAAAACTTGATAGGGCCTGCATTTGAATATTTTCATTCGGACGCAGGTGGACATTTAGGAGTTATGAAAACGTTCCATAAGTTAAAACAATACTTTTACGTACAATCGGCACTGACAAAACTTAAAGAATTTGTAAGTACATGCGAAGCATGTAATTTGAGAAAAATCCCCCCAGCTTATCCAAATCCTCCAATGGGAAGGGTCCCGGTAGCGAAGTACCCCTTCGATATTATCTCATTTGACCTATATGGGACAAGTGGAGGCTTACCTGTTTCTAGCAGAGGTAATACTTGTATTCTTTCGGTTGTAGATCATTTTTCCGGATTTACTTTTGCAAAAGCATTAAAAAATCAAGGTGCTTATGCCACAAGTAAGGCATTAGAAAAATTATTTTTACAATTTGGCATTCCTAATAAAATTTTGAGTGACAACGGGAGCAATTTTGTTGCAAAAGTAACAAAAGATTTAATGAGTTTCCTTAATATAGAGAAAATGGTGACAGCGCCGTACCATCCACAAGCTAATGGCAAAATAGAAAACAGGCATAAAATGTTTTCGAACGTTCTAAGTATCTATACGAAAGACAATAGGAGCGACTGGGATAAATTCCTACCTTATTTAACTAACGTAATCAACACTGCTTATTCCGGAACAACCAGAGACAATCCATTTTATTTACTTTTTGGTCGAGATTTTAGAATCCCGTATGATGAGATTATTGAATCTCGGCAGTATTATAATAGCTCAGAAGATTATAAACAAGAATTCATTGAAAATAAACCAAGAACTAAGAAACCAACCCAAAGTTAAGGGGAATATAGATTTCAAAGTAGGAGACTTCGTTTACCTAAAGAACGAGGCGAAAACGGAAGGAAAAAAACTTTCAAACAAATATTCTGGACCGTACAGAATAGTCAAAAAGTACGATAATGAATATACTTTTAAAATGGAAAACCCCGATAGTGGAAGAACTTACAAGGCGCATGTTAGCCGAATAAAAACAGCCAAATTTCCAGAGAGATGGGTATCCCATCCCTCTTCTACTGATTCGTCAGATTCGGAAAATGAGCCCCCTAGGTCAAGATTGGCAGAGCTAAAACCTTTCAATTTTAAAAAAGATTATTTTGAAAATGAAAGTGATGAACAAAACTTTGAAGAATTTTTAGCTATGGAAAATCTAGTTGTTCCAGAAAAAAATCCCTAATACCAGTAAGAATAAGAACGCCAAAAAGTCCAAAAAGTTATTCATCGGCGAGCGCGGGAGATTTAGATTATACAATATCTCCAAAAACCCAATTTTTCCCCGATAGAATTTCGACCCCATTTCCCCCCAAAAGATTTCCAGACGATATGGTTTCCCCTGCAACACCAATAGAAAGGCCCCTGTCATTACAGGAAGAATTAAACAGAGCTGTAGAAACCCCCGGTATTACTGTAAAGAAAACTCCTCCCAAAGCTTTAACTAAAACAAACCTGCGAGAAGCTATGGATTTAATAAATTTTCCCATAAAAACGAGTCAAAGTACATTGCCCGGGAATAAAACTCCAACGGATGACCAGCAAGGTCAATATCATGATATAACTGTATCCAAGGCCAAACCTAAACAGTGGACTTCATGGAGGGAAACCCTAGTGCAAAAAATGCCTCATCCCCCTGAGGACATGGCATTCAAACAATGGAGGAACCCCGCAAAAACTATCTATTCCTCCAAAAGCTCTCAAGAATCTTTCAAATCCCCCGAGTTGAGAACTCAAGACGAGGACTTAGGGAATAAACCTTCTACTTCCAGAGGAGTAGAAATTTACGAAGGAAGGGCAGGTGACACCTCAAAAAGTGCCACCTCTAAAAGTTCTAATCCGGATTCGACGGAAACTAGTTCCGAAGAGTCTGATGGTGAATCAGACCATATAGTAGCTAAAGAAATAGGGAAATCAAGGCCGACCTCAGCAGCCGCACACGGAAAACAAACGAAACTAAAAGGGCAAGAATTTTTGAAAAAACAATACAAAAAGTTTGACCTTATTTCGCTAAACAAACCGAAAAAGAAAAAACCGCAAGAAACAGAGGAGAAAATAACGACACAGTCAGGTAGAACGGTTAAAAAACCTGACAGATGGAAATATCCCTAATTAACGTAAAGACAAATTTCAAAGATAATAAATTTAACACCATAATAAATTTAACAGTGTGCAAGTAAATTTAACCAAGTCAATATTAATGAAAAAAAAATAAAATAATACGAGTAATGTCAAAACGTTGACGATCACAGAAAATAACCAAAGGTAGGAAGCTAGTGGTCTACTGAGAACGACAACTGGCGTTGGACCACGTCTTGTGGGAAGCCCGGGGAGGAACTCAAGGCCCATGATTGTTTTTTGTGATTTTTTTTTTAAACGATCGTAGGAAGGGATATTTCTCAGTCCTTCAAGTGTAAGAAATTAGTATTTTATGCCAATCAGGGCCAGTCAAAACAATACTTAAAGGTTGAATAGGAACTTCAGTGAGCTAAGTTTTCGTTTTTTGAGTCAGAATGCTTTGAAAGAGAAACAGAGAGTTTACTTTCTTATAGCTCCGAGGCGAAAAAAAAGAGAAAAGCGTTTTAATTTCATTATATTATATCTATGACGTATGCTGTCCTACAGCTCTGTGTTAAACATTACTTCCAAAGAGAAACAGAGACATTAATGCCTTTAGCTCCTTGGCGAAAAATTTAATTTTATTAGTTTATATCTATGACGTATACAATAACAGAGAGATCACCGTTCTATAGTTCTGTGACAAAAATGTTCTTTAATTTCATTGGTTTATCTATGACATATATTGTGCTCTAATGTTTGTGACATATTTTCGCAAGTCAGTCACGTTATATCTTACCTATACTGACTCAGGTCTCCCTCAGATTTTCTATGAAAAATCGACCCATGTCCTAACCAAGATGGATATTATCAAAAAAAAAAAATCCGATCCGAACTTTATCTATAGTTGGCTATCGGTACGTTTATATGTAGAATTTCACGGCGGATGTGGAATTATATCTCAATAATAATATGTAAAATTTTAAAACCATTTGATCAGTTAAGATACACGGATTGAAACGCTGTGTATGTCCAATGGCGACTAAGTAAAACCCACAAGGAATTCCCTATTAATGTGAAGGTGTTTCTCGCTTAACGGATTCTAATAAGACTTTAATATAATATTTATTTATTTAGTGCTGAAGGATTTGCTCAAACAATAGCCTTCTAAAAAGATATTGATGTCAGTTCTTCATTATGCTTATATTCTTTGCCAAGCATTAACTGGAATCTACGGAGGCAAGCTTGGAAATCCTGCATCTAATGACCTTATTCGAAAAGCGAATATGAGGCACCAATGTTGACTTGCAATTACGGAAAAATCCTGAGACTAAGAACCTCTGCATTTCAGCCGTTAAACCCGGAACCCCATGAGAACGTCTAAGCCAAGAAATAGGGAAGACATCAGAAAACGAGTGGGTATAGAGGTCTCCACTCGTCCTTGCTATGTCTTGTTCCCTCATTGTAGTACTGTTTGCGTAAAACCGTGTGGTTATGACGCTGCAACATGCGTTTCTTAAACAGCACGGACGTGCGTGAACAATGCAGGCGTGAAAAATATTGTAAAAGTAGACCTCAAACTTAATAATGTAGGTAAAATTATGTTTATTTAATATCGATATTTCCGTTCTCAAAATAAATTTGAAGACATTTCTGTTTTAGATTTTCATTGTGAGTACTAATATTAGTGTATTTATTTAATTCTGTCTCATAACTTAGAAATTAATATACCCAATTAATACGTGACTTATTTGTACTATGAGTCTTTACTTTAAAGAACGTGTGATTCTGCCTCGCTATTTTTATTACAGGAAGTAAATGGCAAATTGGTTATTGAGCATTACAATGAGCTGCCCAGTACAGATACGACCCAGTAGGATCTATTTTCATCATATCTCAACCAACGAAGAGTACTCACCATAACTCCAGGCAACTTTCATCCCAGCTTCGTCTACGAAAACAACAGTTACCTTCGATCGTCGTTTCTTCGACCATGAACCATATTACGTATCAGGTAACACTATATTTGAACCTCAGTATCAAGTGCTTTAACGAACTATATCATCACATAAATGCTGAGAACCCCATCGATCAGAACAAGATAAACGATATTTAACGATATTTGAAGTTAAAAGATACTTAAAAATATTTGAAGATATTTGAAGCTGAAGTTAAAGACAATTTGAAGTTTAATTCGGAGAACCCCATCGATCAGAACAAGATAAACGATATTTAACGATATTTGAAGTTAAATGATACTTAAAAATATTTGAAGATATTTGAAGCTGAAGTTAAAGACAATTTGAAGTTTAATTCTGAGAACCCCATCGATCAGAACAAGATAAACGATATTTAACGATATTTGAAGTTAAATGATACTTAAAGACATTTGAAGATATTTGAAACTGAAGTTAGAGACAATTTGAAGTTTAATTCTGAGAACCCCATCGATCAGAACAAGATAAACGATATTAGAAATCAAATGGTATTTGAAGATGTTTGAAGTTGAATTTAAAGACAATATATTAAGAGAGTCACTATAGTATGACGACAACCCGTTTCAAAAGGCACAAATGAACAATTTTACGCTAGAATACATTCCCTATGTGCCTCAAAAATCCTAAAAATGATATGCTGAGAAGAAAAACACCAACACCTGTAGTGGGAAGAATCATTTCCCAGTTGACTATTAGAACGATATTTAACGGTCATTTCCCAGTTGACTATTAGGGAAAACTTACCGTGTAAAGACAACTAGACTCGAACTGTTCCATGAAGAAACCATAACGTAAGTGCTTCGAAATTTTTGCCAGGACAAAAGGAGTGAAGGACAGTAATTTACAACAGAAGGGTGTAGTACACTAAGGACCTTGACTTTGAAAAAAATTTTTGGTGTTTTGATTGAAAAACAATTTTTGTATTTTCATTGAAAAAACTGGAAAAGAAATTGCCCTCCCCCTCCCCCAATATCCTGGGAAATTTATTCCCCCTTATTTATGTGAATTAACGCATCTGATGGGCAAAATTTTCATTGTATGAATATAAAAATGACGTTTTTTAATTCTATGGGGAAGGGGGCGAATTTGTCTTTTTTATTTTTTACTGAAAGTACAACAAAAGTATTTCTCAAATTCTTGTCGTTCTTTTCAACTTCTTCTCGCATTTCAAACTGCTTTTCAGTTTACAGAGAAAGTATTTGTTTATTGTATAATTGCTAGTCATTAGTTGAATTAGCACGGGACTGTTTGTAAAAACATACTATTATTAATAGTTATAAGTTAGTTGTTGCCTCTTTCAAAGTAGGCCACTGCCTGGAATTAAAATTCATTTTTAAAATTTGTTGGTACACATACAATGTTCAACTTGGAAAATATTTTCTTGGAAAACCGACCATGGACTCGTAGGTACTTTTTCGACATTTGGAAACATATTACTATTTCCAAGAAATAGGAGAGGCCACCTTTAACAAGGGTCACATATCGAGTCTGATTTATTTGCAATCTGGTTACAAAGACAGGGAACACATTGTTTTTATTTTTTAGTAATTATAGACTTCAGGTCATTTGCTAGTGGGCATTGGCAGAATAAATGGATACTTCCGGTCACTTTAATGAGTAAATCTAAAAATTAAATTTTTCAATTCAGACTTTTTTTCTTTAATAAGATAAAATTGTTTTTAATGGTTATCATATATCTTCAATATTGCTGCTCGACATGGCAGGAAGATGCTCTTAATGAGGGCTAATTAAAGACGCTAGTGTGGTCATTCTTCCTTTTTCTTTCTCAGGGATTTAAATTGTTTAAATTTTAACATAAAAAATACCCGCACAAGTTTTTCGATACATAAAACTTGTAATAACAACACCTTGACAAAATTTGGCCCAAGTTTCGATCATAAACTTTTCTACAATCCTCTTTTTTTATATGTATAGCTAAAACTCGAACAGGCGTAGATGCTGGAGGTAATTCTTGGGGCCCTGGCCGGGAGGGGACTCGAAAAGAGGCAAAAGTAGGTGAATTATAAACAGTTTTTGGAACTATGGTAGTAGTAACCATCTATTGAATTCGCCGCCTTTACGTTCCTTCCGGTTTTTTCTGGTAATTCTATTCTACAGGGGCATTACACCCTTTCAAATTTTTTTTTTTTTTTTTTTTTTTACCTTCTTTTGAATTTGCTTGCCCCTCCGTACCAAACAGGTTTTTCTGATAGGTATTCTATTCTACTGGTCGTTACACTCTTTCTTTGTCAAGAGATTTATGCAATTTCAAAGTTCAATGTCTTTTTTTTGTGATAAATCAAAACCAGCATGTCTTGTTTCGCTGTTATGCAATTATTTCTTGTATATATTCGGGTTTCAAATTAGATTCTTCAACAGTTTTGAATAGTTTATTCAACTTAACACTACTGACATTTTTTGTAAACATTTACATAGAAAATGGATAATTCTAAGCAATTTCTGGTGAGTAAAATTTTCTCATTATTATAATAAAAAGAAATTGTCTTGTCATTAAGTTAAGGAAGAAATTCTTTCCTTACACTAGAACTAAGGGTACTTATGCACTTAGAAGCCTGTTGTTTTTAGGAGCTGAAACCTCTACATAGTTCTCTTATAGGCTGAAATTTACGGTGCGATTTTTATCAAGATCAGTGGGCCTTTTTAGAGATGTTTTTGAAAAAAGTGCTTAGCTTTCGATCGGTAATTTGGGATTATAATAAAATGTTGATTCTTTTAATGTATTAATTGTTACAAAAGCTTCCTTTTGATCAAGATCAGTGGCTTTTTTTTAGGGATGTTTTTGAAAATACTTCCAGACCAGTCTGCATTTACGGTGCGATTTTTATCAAGATCAGTTAACCTTTTTAGGGATGTTTTTGGGGTTAGAATAAAATGTTGATTCTTTTAATGTATTAATTGTTACAAAAGCTTCTTTTTAGAGTTTCGGTTTGTTCCTTACTTATAGTTTGTTACCATGTACTGCTGGAAAATGTATTTCAGTGATATTTTTAGATCATAGTAGCCTAATGATGCTTTTAGTCTTTAGAAGAAGAACCAAAACAATTTAGAATCTATTACGACTTCTTTCGTCTTCGATAAGTGCGTGGATAAAAATTCTAATTGGTATTTTTTGTTTTTAATTCACAAAATGGTTGGTTTAAGTTTTCTTTTACAAGATACTCAGGCAGGAAGGATGGGGTACATAGACAGGGAGTAGGGCTCGCCTAATGATGCTTTTAGTCTTTAGAAGAAGAACCAAAACAATTTAGAATCTATGCTGCTTACCTTAGTTTAAGAGCTGAAAATCATTCTAAAAAATCTAAATTTGTAACAATGAGTATTTTATTTTGATAATAAAGGAAAATATAAATATTTATTTAATTGAAAAAAAAAATGTTTTACACTACTTTAAATGCCTAACATAAACTGAATTATTTTCCAAACCCAAAATGCATTTTTGTTACATGCTAAATTTTACCCTTTTTTTTCAAGGAAGCAGATATGTGCAATAGCCCCCCTTCTGAAAAGAAAGCAAGATATAGCGAAGGTGTATTAATGCAAGCTGCAAGACCATCAATTATCAAATATGCCGGTAGAATTACACACGATCTGGACCATCCAACGAGCACCCAACTTATAGTGACAGAGCCCTCTAACCCCAGTGTTAGCTCCACGCAAGCTGGAAGGAAGTTGAAGAGAGAATGGACTGCTTCTCATAATGCCTCAGCTCAGCCTACTGAAGATTGTGAGCTTGACCCCCTTCATGTTTTGCCAAGGAGTTCAGATATAGAAGCCCAGTCAGAATTTGTAAGTATATACATAATTTTTTTTTCTATCCCTATTTTCAAAAATAAGGTAAATTTTCTCAGGCGCATAGCTTTTGATGAGTAAAACTTAAAATTTGTTTCTAAACTATTTCATTTTCTTTCATTAACCAAATTAGCGGTATATAAAGGAATGCTTACCTCGTAACTTCTAACCAAGATGCATTCTAATGCAATAATTCCAATATTCGTTTTAAACAAAAACTAACTATTTGAAAAACAAAAAAAACAAAAACGATTTGCTATTTCACAGTTGGCAAGCACTATTAAACTGGTATTTTTGCGCTAAGCCATTTGCGCGCATCCGCTCCTTATCAGATCTCCCATCGCTTTTTAATCCGCTTTGAATTCTAAGTGGGCTTCTTGCAAAGTGGGCTTTAAATAACAGGATGTCTATCTTCGATAAGCAATTAACACAGGAAAAAAGGTTTTTTAATAATTTCCAAATATGTCATCACAGCGATGTCAAGAAACATTATTTGGGCGAACCCGTTTTTGGTCATTTCATTGAAACATTTAGGTGTTTTCGAGAAAGAATTTGAGGCTGTTCTATTTGAACAGTGTTGTGAAGTCCGATACCCCCCAACTCGAAAGGGTATCGATCCTCCTACCTCGAAGGAAGCTCCCGGTTCCCAAGGGTTCTCCCAGGGGTTTTTTTTTTTGGGGGGGGGGGGGGAGAGCTGTGGGAGGCGCTGCATGAAGCGCCGCGGGGCCCGAGAAGCGCCGCAGGGATGTGCCGCGGGCCAGGAAAGCGCCGCAGGATGCGCCGCAGGGATGCGCCGCGGGGATGCGCCGCGAAAAAAAAAATGATTATTTTACATAAAAAATAAAAAACTTTTTTTTCTACAGATTAAAAATATAGCACCACCAGTGACACCATTGAGTGATGAAGCAAGTGTATTTACAGAACCAATTCTGTCACCACCAGAAGAGTTCAGGGATGAACCTACACTACTTCTAGAGAATTTGGAGTGGCATAGAGGGTTCCTTAACGATGTTTTTGGGGAAATGGCCAGCCTGGAGGACTTAACTTGTGATATTGACATGCTTGAGGACCCAGAGTGGGCAGATAGTTTCATGCGTGAACATTTAAGTGATGTTACAAGTAAATCTGAACCGGGTCCTCCTAACGAAATTCCATCAGAGGACAATACAGGCTGGCTCGATCAATTGTCCCCAAACACCTTGGAATATGTACTAGGGAACCTCATGTCACATCCCCCCAATGTGATTGAACAGACTGGGAGTAGTGTTATTGACAATTCTCTGTCACCCTCCTCCACCATTCCACTTAATAGTATAGATAGTAGTAGTAATACAACAGCAGCTCATTTTTCCGGGGACATTTTTAACAGCAACTTTACTATTAGTGAATTGAGTCCTGAACAAACAGGGTCAGGACATGAAAATAGTGCTACGTCCCCGGAATTGCCTGATTTTTATCTGTTAGAATCTGCTCTAAGCAATTTGCAAACATACAGAGTAGATTTTAGCCTTCCCGAGGAAAACGCGAGCATTATTTTAAATGACCCTGTGAAAGTTCTCCATAGTTATATCGACAGAATTCGAGCACTTATTGAGATTCAGATCCAGAATTGGGGAGGTCGGGGGGGAATTAAAGCATCGGTGAATCAAAAAGTTTCTTTACAAAAGGGGACATCTGGGGACGTTTTTTATTTTCATTTTTCGACAGGCAACCAGACTTTCTACCCAGGTCTAAACGATTTTGAAGACAACTTTTTCAACTGGGTGAATAAACTAATTTCAACTTTGGATACATTTAATGAGAGGGGGAGTGGGTCCACCATTTTAAACATTGAACGCATGGATCTGAATCTCAGTAGATTTAAAAAAAACTTTATTTTAAGGGGAGCGGGTAATCTAAAAATAAAATGCCACCCAGATTTATCGACTACAGGAGGGGTTCAGGGTTTCAGATTTGACACTGGACTACAATTTTTTAAATATGCGTTTTTAGCAGCAGCCCATAAGACATTATATAATGAGTCAACAATGAAAAATCTTGACAAACTTGCACGTAACGGTGGGAAAAATTTCCCTAAAGTAAATTTTGATTGTTTAGAGGGAAAGTATCCGGTGTCCTTTAAAGAAATAAGCATATTCGAAAAAGCAAATGAAAATCTTGGGGTGGGGGTGGTTGTTCTCCAGTATGACACTGAATTTGTAGATGGGGGGAAAAAGCGGATAAAAAAGGGGTTTTGTACTCAGTGAGGACACCGATGGTGGAAAATGTTAAAAATTGGGTATGGATTATTTACGAACCTCCCAAAGATGTAAATTCTTATGGTCATTTTTTCCCCGTTACTGCAATAAGTCGACTCCTATCTCGAGGCAGAAAATTTGGAGAATGTTTCTATTGCCCCATGTGCTTTTCCTCATTTAGATCTGAGCGAACGTTTTCAGATCACATGGGGCATTGCAAAATTCATGGAAATCAAAGAATTGAAATTCCGGCAGAAGGCAAAGACACTTTACAATTTAAAAATTTTCAAAATTCTCTTCTACAATCTGATAAAGTGTCTTTGGATTGTGAAACAAGACTGGTTGAGGTATCGGACCCATCAAAGCCAAATATAGTCAAGGAACACAAACTAGTTGCGTGTTCCTATGCGCACGCCCGTCGCGACGCCAACAATAAAATGCAATTGGAAGAGTTTTTTTTTACTATGGACGAGGAGGGCAGTATGGAAAAGTTATTGGTTTCTTTAATAAAAACGACAAACAAGGCAATTTCACGATTACGTCATACCAATTATCCAATGACATTGTCGGATAAAGAGCAACTGGCGCTGGAAAAGGGGACAATTTGCTGGGTGTGTAGGGGTGCCCTTGCCCCAAAAGACGCGGTGCAGGACCACAATCACCTTATTGACCCCAATTCAACGGGAAAAAGTAACTTTCGAGGGTGGGCTCACAATTCGTGTAATTTAAAAATTAAACAACAACTTTTTCTACCGGTTTTTATACATAACTCTAACTATGATCTAAAGTATGTGCTACCAGCATTGGCACATCTTCAAAGAAATGGAACAGTAGATGATGATGCATGGGTGATAGACAGCTTTACGTACAAAATCATACCTAAATCATCGGAAAAGTTGCTTGTTTTGGAATTTATGTGGAAATTTGTTGAAGCCGGCGTTGAGTACACGAATAAAATTCACTTTTTAGATTCCTACAGTTTTTTTCCCAAATCACTGAGCGAATTAATTCAAGTGCAGAAAAACGATGACGGCTGCAATGCTTTCCCCCTTCTCAAGCAACATTTTCCAAATGATTTATATGATTTGTTAACGGTCAAGGGCATCTATCCTTATGATTATTATTGTTCCATGTCGAGATTCGCCGAGGAGACTGTTCCTTGTATTGAATCGTTTTACGACAGTCTTCACGATCGTAGTTGCACCCCCGAGGAATACAGTTTTGCTAAAAAAGTTTGGGCAGAGGGAGGGTGTAATAATGGGTTTGACTACTGCAAGCTGTATTTGTCGAGTGACGTGTTAACCCTGTTAGACATTATGTGTAAAAATACGGATAAAATCTATGAGGAATTTAATCTTGATTTGGGTTATTATTTTTCTTCGCCTCATCTAGTGATGGACCTCATCCTGAAAATTAGTGGGGAAAAAATTGGGCTAATCACTGACATTGATCAGCATCTGTTCATAGAGAGGTCAATGAGGGGGGTTTTTGTTTTTCACGGAGACCGTATCTTGGAAACCGATCCAACAGGAGAGAAGACGGGGACAAAATCGAATGCAGTTTTCCTCGATATGAATTCTCTCTACCCCTCGGCCATGTCCCATTATGCAGTACCTTGCGGCGACTATAAATGGCTCAATGACCCTCAAGCTCCCCATTTCCCCAACATTAACAGTGTTGAGGAGAATGGACCGGTTGGATGGTTTTTGAAATTGATGGAGAGATACCAGTCGAGCTTCACGATTCAGTAAAGGATTTTGTTTTCCCATGTATCAATAGACCTGTGACTAAGGACTCTTTGAGTCCTCGCAATAGGCGTTTAGTCGAGGTGGACGGATTGCATTGGTCACCTTCAAAACAAAAACTTATTGCTGACCTTCTGCCGAAAAAAAACATAGTTGTACATCATGTAGCGTTAAAATGGATGTGCAACAACGGTTTCAACGTCACAAAGGTTCACCGAGCACTCGAGTTTAGTCAAAAACCCTATCTAAAACGTTTGTTGACACTTTTGTCGGCAAACGTTCTGCAGCACAGACGAAAGCCGAAAAAGAAATTTATAAACTCATTTTGAATTCGGCTTTCGGCAAAATGTGTGAGAGTCTTCGCAATAGGAATCGTTGTGACGTTGTGACCGATCCAGAACAATGTGCTCGAATTATTGCCGATCCCAATTACACTTCCTTTACAATCATTGGCCCGGACATGGTACTTTTGAATAGGAAAAAAAGGCGCATTGTCTTGAATAAAAATATTGCTGCAGGCAGTGCTATCTTGGAGATCTCAAAAAAGCTCATGTTGGAATTCTACTACAATGTGGCTAGAGTACAGTGGCCGGAAAAGGGGTAAGTAGAGGCCTGCTACGGTGACACGGATTCTCTACTGCTCAAAGTAAAAACACCAAATCTAATTGATGCTTTGGCGCACGGTGAAATTATCAGTTCACGGATGGACTACACCAATTGGAGTAGTGGTCTTTACCCTGAGCTAGTAAAACGTCGGGCGCCCAATCAGCTTTTATTTTTTAAATCTGAAACAGGAAGCGACTTGATTTCCCGTGGTATGTTTGTAGGTCCGAAGGTGTACTTTATACAGACATACGACGAGGAAATCAAGAAACGTTGCAAAGGAGTACCCACGCGCTATGTGGACAAGAACTTCGACATGAACATTTATAGGAAGTGTATTGTTGAAAATGCAATTCCACGAGCCAAATTGTTGGCAATTCGTTCATTGAACTACAGGAACTTTACTGTAAATGTAGAAAAAATAGCCATGAGTACCATTTCCGACAAGGTCTATGTTTGTCAAGATGGTGTGACCACCCTTCCCCTTGGTCACTATTTAACTTCAGACCGGATCGAATGTATTGCCCACAGGGAAAGTCTCGGTTTAAATAAAGTCCTGTAAATTATTTCCTAAAAACCTTTTTTTTGTGGGGGGGGGGGGCCTCGCGGCCTTTGGGGGGGGGGGGGGCTCGCGGCCCGGGGGGGGGCAGCCGCCGCCAGCGCGGGGGGGGGGCGCTCCGTCACCAAAGTTATCTTTTTTTTGGACTTAGAGCAGATTTTTTTTTCAAGTGCCATCTCTCTCTAATTTAATGTTTTTTTCTCTATAATAAATAAAAACAAAAAAAGTGTTTTTTCTCTCTGTGTGCACCCATGTAAATGTTGTATTTTTTTTATTATAAATAAATTTTAAAAAGTGTATTTTTTTTCAAGTGCTCTCTCTCTCTAATTTAATGTTGTATTTTTTTCTCTATAAATAAACAAAAAAAAGTGTTTTTTCTCTGTGCACCCATGTAAATGTTGTGTATTTTTTATTGTGAATAAATTTAAAAAGTGTATTTTTTTTCAATGTATTGTTACTTTTTTATGTGCATATAATAAAAGAAAAAAATATGATTCTTTATTCGTCTTTGTCTTTGTCTTCTTGAAGAACAGAGTAGTAGTAGTAGGGAAAAATTATTTAGTCATTAGACAATTAGGGTCTACAGTTAGTTGTCCAGGTGAACTATTGAAAGGAACATGTATCAATTTAAAACACCATTCAGATCGTTTCTGTGTGGGCCCTCAATGTCGGGCAAAACAACACTCTTAACTAAAATAATTAAAAATTGTGATAAAATGTTTGCGGAAAAGCCGAAAAAAATCTACTATTGCTATAGTATTTGGCAGGAGTCATACAATAAAATAAAAGCAATTGCTGCTGCCATGGGATCGGTGCTGATACAGTTCATACAGGGACTTGATGTTTTCAACATTATTGAACCAAACTCTTGGCTGATCATTGACGATCTGGCTGAATCTATTGAACAATGGTCCCAGCAAATGCTGCAATTGTTCACTTTTCGCTCTCATCATGAACAGATTTCCGTTACTCTGGTTCTACACAATCTCTTTCATCAGAGCAAATGTATGCGAACACTTGCTTTGAACTGTACCTACTATATCATCTACAGAGTTGTTCGTGATTCTAGCTCGCTAATAACCCTCAATAAACAAATCTATCCAGGAGCCCCTAAATTTCTGCTCTCAGCATACAATCAGGCACCTAATAAACCCCACGGCTATATCCTATTGGATCTTAATCAAAATACATCCGAGGATCTGCGTGTAGTCACAGATATTTTCGACAATGAAATTACAGTATATCTCCCGGTGAACACTAAAAAGACCTATTAGTCGCTATCATGACACTGAAGAAACTACATGAGAATAGACATTTGTTTTCAGTTCTAAGCACTTCAAAACCTCCGCTTAGAAAAGCAATACTCAAACATGGTATTGACAATGATTTCATTAATCTAATATCTGAACTTTGTTTAAATTTGACCGAGGGTAATGTTCAACTGCCAGAAGTAGTTAAGCGACAGGCAAAGCAACATCGTTCCATTGTACGTACATTGGCCTCTAAAAAGAAAGGAAAGAATTTTAAAAGGAAACGACTTCTTCAGGCGGGCGGTAGCTTTTTCACACTTTTACTGCCAATAATTGCAGGACTTGTAAACAGTTTTCTCTAGATGGCAAAACCCTATAAATTGACTCCAATAGAACTCGCTCTCTCACCCGTCGAACACTTTGAGGACAATCTGAGTAAATTCCTCGACAATGAAACTATTGATGATGATAAAAAACTGATTTTACTTCAAGATGCACTTCGCCGAGTGGACAAACACTATTGATCAAAGCCCACTGCTGCTGATCCCAAAAAAGAATCATCTTCTCAAGAATCTAGCTGCTGGAACACAATTAAAGAAGGAGGAATTGGATTCAATTGTATTGAAAATTGGAAATCTAATGCCCCACTCATATCGTGAACAAAGTAAACGACTCCTAATCTATCTCTTGGAAAGTGATCAAATTCAAGTTGAGAGCAATGGGGAAAGGATTATAATTCAAGGCAAGAGCTATAATCTACTTGATTTAATGTATGACATGGTTACAAATCGTAAAGGACTATTATCATTTGACACTCGTCTATACAACTTTCTAAATACATTAAACTTCCCCAAAAGTCTTATTGGCAATAGACAAATTCTAAAAAAATTAAATGAACGTGCATCATCATCATCATCAACATTAAAATATGAACTTGAAGAAGAAGAAGAAGAAGATTTTAAATCAATTTTGGAAAATACTAGCACACCACTGATAGCTAGACAAAAGCGAAGACGTATCAAGTCAACGTCCCCACCACCAGCAGCCAGTATACAAAAGGGTAACGGACGTTACACAACGTGTTTACGTTCAAAATGGCTGAAGTTCTGAAAGGTGTTTATGAAAATATTGGCGAGGCGGGGAGTTTAAGTTCCCCCACAACTCTTTCCAAAGTCACGGGTGTTCGCACTAAAAGTGTACAAGACTATCTACAAAATGAACCAAGTTACACTCTGCAAAGAAATCATAGACTTCGTGCCAATCAGTATCGAAAAACTAAAGCCTTTTACCCATTGCATATAATGCAAGCAGATCTCCTGACTCTAGATGAGCTTCAAAGACGTCACAATACACCGTACAAGTACATTCTACTTGCAATCAGTGTTTTTAGTCGCTATGCATATGCAATTCCATTGCGATCAAAGAGAGGTGTTGAAGTTGCTCAGGCCATTGAAAGTATTCTCGAAAAGGATTCATATAAAAAAATTCAAACGGATCGCGGTAGTGAATTTGTTAATCCTCATGTTGCAAAAGTACTAGAGAAATATAGTACACTGCTCTATCATAGTCACAGTCCTATAAAGGCTGCATTGGCCGAACGATTGATAAGAACTATTCGACTTTTAATTTCAAGATATTGTACATTGAAAAATACGCCGGCTTTTATTCATGATCTAGATAAAATCATGTTGATTTATAATCAACGACCTCATCGATCATTGTCCAACTCTACACCAACGGAAGTTCATCATTCGGATCATAATACAATTGACACCTTTCTTAAACAATATTCCAATGAATCAAAAGCCAAGAAGAAGAAAAATAAATTCAATGTTGGTGATACTGTTCGAATTAATAGAACAACTAATGTTTTTGAAAAGGGGAATTACTTGTGGTCCACTGAACTTTTTAAAGTGGCAAAAATCCTAGACACTACTAAACCCATAACTTATCGCCTGCGTGATACCAAAGATGAAGAGATTCTCGGCGGCTTTTATGACTATGAATTGCAAAAAGTTAAAAATGCTAGTGAAATCTATCAAATTGAAAAGATATTAAAGACACGTACTCGCAGGGGTAAGAAACAGTTACTTGTTCGATGGCTAGGATACAACTCTGATTTTGATTCTTGGATTGGTGTTGAAGATATTGACAATGCCCAATGATTTCTATGTAACTTTCATGTCCAACGTTTCCGATCCTCTCTACAATGACTTGAATACGACAAGTGATTTTTGGACAAAACTCTCCCCCGCCGTCAAATTTGACGGTGCATATGAAGTGGCTCTTGTCGACTGTATTCTCAAAAATACCTATGACATCCTGAGAAAGGATCGTAAATATGAAATAAAAATTAGACCCTATGATTGGCCGCCACCACCAGGTGATCAAGAACAAATTCAAAAAATCAATTGGATGGATTATCCATATATTGAATTACCCTACGAGGAGCTCACCTGCATGAATGATTTATGTCGTACTATCAATAAAAGAATTTCTGCTCGTAAAAAAGGAGCTTTTCATTTCAACTATTCAAAGGAGGAGGGCAAGATCTACATTAGTTCACCTATTGCCAATGAAAAGATTATTCTCAATGATAACTTAAAGGACGTTCTTGGCTTTAAGCTCAATATAATCAATGGTAGAAGTGCTGGAAACACTAATTTCATTTTTGCTGACTACCCACCTGCCTTCTCCACGGACACTTGTATATTTCTCTACGCTTCATTTGTGGAAACATCTCGGGTTGGTAATTCAAATGTTCCCCTCCTACGAGTTCTTGAACGAAAAACCAATCAAGAACATGTTCATCACTACAATATAAAGCATCTTCAGTATATTCCCGTAAACACTTCCTATTTGGAACTCTGTCAGTTAACACTAAGAACTGAATTAGGTGATTCTCTAGCAATTTCAAAAGGCTTAGCAGTGATTACATGTCATTTTCGACCCATTGTCAACGACGACGGTACAATAACCTAAAAAATGAACAATAGAAGAATTCCATTTGTCTGTCCCGATATCGATTGTTATCTTGGTGCTTTGAGTCCACGTCAAATAGGCAATGGATTGGACTACTACAAGGGGCGTACTACAATGTCTGGCTATGGTCTTGGTAGCTGGTTTGCTAGGCTATTTCGTTCTGCACTACCCCTTGCCAGAAAATATCTTGTACCTGCTGCATCAAATTTTGCTGCCTCCACACTACAGGACTGGGGGTCGGGCAAGAATTTCAAGGAGAGTGTTAAGGAAAATATTAGATCTTCAGCAAGAGCTGTTGGTGAACAATTAAAATCTCGACAAAATGGGGAGGGATTGAAAAGGATGCGTTCGCGTCATTCACTCATCAGTCTCCACCCAGGCAGGAAGCAAAGGACATCAACAAGGACTTTGAGAAATAAAACAACGAAGGCCAATAAGCAGCAGAAGAAGAAAAAGAAAAAGATTGTTAGATCAAAGAAGGATTTCTTCTCTTAAGATGACTTATCTCCCCCACAAGGAATCATATCCATCAATCAGTTCCTCATTGAATCTATTCAATGCTGAAAATGTTGATGTCAGTGTCAAGTATGGCTACTATGAACAATTTCACCCTCAACAACCCCTCTCGGAAAATATACACTTTCAAATATTTTCCAATGAAGACTATTTCATTGATTTGTCGTCAACATTTATTGATTTAAATGTTGTGGTGAAGAAAAAGTCAGATAATACAACTCCAAATGCCGGCGATGGTCTCTCCTATGAAAACTGTATTCTACACAACCTATTCAAACAAATTAATGTATTTATTAATGGAACATTGGTGAGCACTAGCAATAATTTATCAAACTATGCAAGCTACATACAATTTATGATGATGACGCCAAAGGCTTACAAGGAGTTGAGAGGACAATCATTGGGCTATGAATATCGAACAGGTGTTGATACTGACGGTGAGTTGACTACTGCAGTGACCCAGGAGTATCATCTAGTTGGAAAATTAAATCATGAGATATTCAATATATCCCAATGGCTACCCCCCAATGTCAAGATTGACATAAAGTTACAGATGGCCCCATCGAATTTCATTTTGAGAAAAACACTTCCTGCAGCACCCGATGCAAATGTCATTATCACATCGGCAATTCTCCACGTCCGAAAACAACAAGTTATGAGCTCTGTTGCATTGGCAGTGGAGAAGCTAAGAGCCAATGGTAACAACATTAAACTTCTTGTCCCCCATACAATCACCAATCAACGTCACATTGCCACCGGCTCTCGTAGCTATAGCGATTCATCATTTATCAATGGAGAAATCCCATCAAAATTGGCTTTGGCCTTTGTGAAGAGTGGCAGTGCCGTTGGATCCTGGACTGAATCCCCCCATGATTTTAATTTTTTCGATCTATCTAGCCTCGTGTGCAAAGTGAATGGTATTCCACTGTACACTCTATCATTTGACAAAAAATCCTATAGAACTCTGTACGAGTTGACCATGCAATCCCTAGATCATGACTCTCAACTATTTGAAAATGGAATAACCGATTCAATGTTTTCAAAAAATCATGGGGTTATTGTTTTGGATTTGTCAGGCATGCAAGATATGACCATAGTACGAACAGGGAATGTACGTTTAGAGTGTACATTTGCCAATGCTCTGACTGAGAGTATCACGCTAATATCACTGAGTCAATTTGAAACCTATTGGGAAATCACGCCCGACGGCAGTGTTCTACTAGACCTAGCACCATGAACACAAACCAAATAATCAACGTATTTAGTATGGATCCATACATGTCCCAGTACAAGTCCTATTGCATACCCTCGGACTTCATTGAAAAAATTCCAAGTGTTAACAATACCCTAATCATTGTTAATAGCAGTCCATCGACTTTGAAGACCGGTCATTGGCTATGCATCTTTCAAACAGCAAAGAATATTGAATTTTTTGATCCTCTTGGCCTATCGTATAAATTCTATGCTCCATACATCAGCAACTTTATTGAAAGCAGGGGGAAAACCATTATTCAAAATCAACGAAGAGTACAGGATTTAACGACTAAGACATGTGGCTTTCATGCACTACTCTTTTTCATGTTCAGATGTCGTGGCTACACCTACAAGCAGTTTCTCAACATCTACGTTGACTTACCTCAATTGAACGACTTTCTAGTGGAGAATATACTTACAAGTGTATTTAATATTGATTTTAGTGCCCTGAGAATAAAATGTTCTAAAGATGTATGTGAAATTGTTTATTAATAAAAAAAAATATATACATGATAAAACGACTTTTCTACTCTTTAGATTTCATCCACTACTACTAGGTATTTGTCGACAACAACTAGTGCAGGTAGATTATCTGAATTCACAGTGTACTGATCCTGATGTAGTGCAATGTCAGGGTCACATTTTCTACAGTAGAGTGTGACTTCACTCTTGTCATATCTCTTTGTATAGTCAATGATACTATTCTCATTCATTCTATAGAATTCACATGTTTCAATTTGCCTATTTGAAGCAATTTCACAAACAGTGTCCTCAAGTGTCGAATCACATTCCGTCACAGCCAAATAAAAATCAGTGGGCTTATAATCATAACACCCAGTGTCTTCACAACGATGACGTAGAAACCATATTCTTTTGTTGTTCCAACAGTTGAATCGTTGACCCGGTTCCTCCTCCCAGAACAATCTAAAACCACGACGATACCAATCTCGTACCAGTAAACTAAAATCACGGTTAGGATTCTTTCCAATCATACCGGGATATGTACTCTCCCACTGATTACATTTATCATAATGACAATTGGAGCATAGGTGACCTCTAGGATGAGAGTCACACACCTCTTCAAGACAGGAATTACAACCTTTAATTTGTACAGCATATCCTCTATGCAATTTACACGGGTTGCATAATCTACACTTTTCATCATACTCCTCAATCATTGTGCAATTCTCACATGATGACCAGCTGCCCAGTGAGTACATACATAACGGACATGTATGGAACATTTTGTCATGTGTTGACACTCTCACTACCACAATGAAACTGAGCTAGCAACAAAAAAAATTGTCTGAGAGAGAGAGAGAGGAGTAAATCATCCTTGAGCACCATCTTTCTTATGAAAAAAAGTCCTAAATTTCTAAACTAATGTTTAAAAGCATATCCACAATATCATTTTGTCGTGTCGTGATCAATATATCAATAAATTGTGTAAATGCATTTGGACCACGATGTAGAAGCTTCATACAATAGTCTAATGATGGAGAATCAGTTTTCATTATATCGACAAGCATTCCTCGAGAAAATATCTTCCTTTGAATAGACAACTCTAGAAAATCATCGTCTAGAATTA
Organism: Artemia sinica; assembly: GCA_027921565.1. NCBI lineage: Eukaryota > Metazoa > Arthropoda > Branchiopoda > Anostraca > Artemiidae > Artemia > Artemia sinica. The sequence goes on from CM051272.1 coordinate 26,413,569, forward strand.
AACGTTTTTCCATAAGAACTAGATTCCTCATGATTCGATCTTTCTCGAATCTATCCATTTTTTTTTTTTAGTCCTAACTCTCTCACGATCAACTTCAGACTAAACAGAATTTCTTTTTTCTACTCTAGAAAATATACGCTAGTCTACTATAGAAAGAAAAAATACCATTGATTTAGAAACAGTTTTATTGATCATAATTACAATAATAATATTCACTGATGCATTTTGTTCTCATCAATATATTTCGATAGGACATCTAATGCTGACCGAAGTTTATTTATATGGAGAATATTTACTTTTCCAGCAAAACACAGCTGCTCCTCCTGCTTAAATTTGCTTAATGATATCACGTATCTAGCATACATAGTGTCCCATTCAAGACATAGTCTACAGCCAGCAGTTATTTCCACAGCTACATTAGGTACTCGTATATCGTTGCTGCTGCTGCTGTCGGTTCCATCATTAATCTCCAATAGTGTAAGTGCACCACTCATTTTTTTTTCTCCACTAATATCCTTGCAAATAAAAAACCATTCTCTTTGAATTCAATTCTCTTACTAATATGAATTGTAAAGAAAACTATTCCTTTTATTCAAATCCTAAAATCAAGTTATACTCGTTCCTCTTGGCAAAGGTGTAATGACCTGTAGAATAGGACTACCAGAAAAACCGGAAGGAACGTAAAGGCAGCGAATTCAATAGATGGTTACTACTTATGGTAAAAACTATAAGAATCTTGAGATTTTTTATGAGCCCCTCCCCTCCTACACAGGAGCTTGTTCTTAACTAAAATGTTCTACTTATTACCTAGATAAACAGTAGTAAAAAGCTAATCATAAAGGAAAGACTCTAATTTTCTATTTTTTCCCCTTTTTGCTTTGCAGAAAAAATAAAATAAATCTACTATAAGCCGTGAGCACAAAAGTAAGAAAAATTAAGCATATCAAGTCGTGGATAGGAATCAGTCCGTTCATGGTAGTGAAGTATATGAGCAAAGATTGATCCTAATCAATAGTTCAAATCAGGGGCGGATCTAGAGAAAAACCTTGGGGGAAGCTCAATGTGACAAGGGCACCAATAAGCAAAATCTTGGGGGGGGGGGGAGGGGGAATGTGACAAAGGTGCCAATAACTGACCAAATTGACAAGTTTATTCTTAAAAAAGTGAAAAAAAAAACAGGGAAAGAATCAGGGCCATCAAAAATGTTGGGGGCCCGGGGTTCCTCCGCCCCCTAAATGAACCAGTGGTTCTAATCAGACTCTATATAAAAAAGAAAATTTGATGATGACCACGCCAAAAGAATCTACTTTTTGAGCTGATTTAATGTACATAAAATTCATTAAGTTTAAAGTTACGCAAAAAGTTATTAGCATAGGGAAATTCGTAGAATCATTGAAAAAAGGTTTGCGATTCTGATGAAAATTGTACCTTCAAAATCAGCCTGTCGGAGCCCTAACTTTTCCTCTTTTTTTACCAGAGTAGGCTAATGGAATTGAACCGGTGAACGTAGAATGCTGGAAACGGGTTTATTCAAACGAAAATTTAAAGTTCTAGTGCCCTTTTGAGAAGCAAAAGAGAATGTGTCATATTAGAGCATCAACTTATGCTGTTCCAAAATAACAATTTTGGCCTGAAGAGGACCAGAACATAATCGGGCAAAATTTCGAGACATGCAATTGGTTTATAACAAGGCCGTATTCGGGGGGTTAGGGGGTTTAACCCCCCCCCCCCCTTCCGCCCCCGACACGTTTGTCTGATTCGTACAAATTTTGTATGCGTTTTTGAGTTTTTCGTGTACGACCCCCCCCCCCAAAAAAAAAAAAAAACATAAAAAAATAAAATTTGATTACAACCCCCTCCGACCAAAAAATTCTGTGTACGGCCTTGGTTTATAACCCTTGGGAACCTAGCAATAAGTTTTCAATAGAACATTTAAGCAGCAGCAACCATAGAAGGTCTAAATTGTAATTTTTCTGAATGTTGTGGCTCATGGCAAGCAGAACCACATAATACAGAGGCAATATTACCATACGAGTGCATATGCTTCCTTCCCATAGACGCGTCAATAAAAAATTAATGGTTGTTGAACACGATTCTTCGTAAGCTTCATTTACCTAAGCTAAATCAGTTGAGGCTACATTCATTTATGTGCAGTCTATCCAGCTTTTAGGGGGGGTGGGGTCAATGTATTTTTTTATGGGAGGAAGGTCTTAAAATCTCGAATGGTGCATAAGCCAAAATTTTGAAACCTTGAGAGGTCCTTTTGGACAATATGGACGGAAATTAACCCCATAAGCTCCGTTCATACGCAGGAATATACCTGGGCTAAAGCTGCAGAAAAGGGGTGAAAGCTCCCCTTGTACTGCAGAAACATGATGACTGTGGTGTAAAAGTCTACATTCATATACTTACCAGCACCGAGATGATACAGTTGGGGTGCATTCTCTAAGGAAAATAGTTGTCTTACAACCCCCTGAGAAATTTGAAAATTATGACATGGAAATTTATTTTTGACATTTCAGACCCCTTCGCCGACCGCAAGGAATTTTTCAGGGATGTTTGTCCTCAGCCGTACCAATTCACAAAAATGTTGGGGGAAGAGAATGTATTTTCGAAATCTAGGTAAGGGGACAATTTTTTTCTTTCAATGAAAGCATCACAAAAAGGGAATTTTTCGACAAAAATACCCCCAGAAAGATAATTTTGAGATCGGAAAAGGCCAAAAGATCGTGTGGGGCCCCGGAAATTTCATGCAGCTCGTAAAAAAGAACAAAACACAATTAAACAAATTTTTGTTGCGTTTTGTCACCCCCTCCCTCCCATTGAAAAATCATGGATATGGCTCTGCAGAGGGATATCAGGACCAAGGCCCCACCAACATTTCATGATTATGACGAGTTACTTATATAATTTTGGATATCATATATTTTTATTAGCTTAGCCTATACCCCTCCGCCAACCAGGAAATTATTCACATTTTTGAGTCAGATAAGAATCATTCTTATTCTTTTCATTTAGACCTTTCAACCTTTTAAAGACATACATAGCATCATGGAGGGAGATCAGGGGGCTTTTTAGGGGGTAAGTTTTCATTAAAAAAAGGTTTTAGGCATCTCGTTTGTGTTTTTCAACTCCCCCGTTTGCTCTGTTTGCAACACAAATAAATAATCTGAATAATTTACGTAATGAGCAATTTTCACTCAACCCTAACTCTTTATTTTACCCCCCTCTTTGATTTTTAAGAAATTACAACCCGCTGAGCCATAAGCAACAGAACGAGAAAAATGCAATAGATCCAGATAACAAAAAAATCTCAGGGGACATGTCGGTCACTTGCAGACAAGACATTTGAACAAAGCGTAATTGATTTTATGCCTTCAGCCTTGAAGACTCACAGGACAGGATTCTTTCGTAACTATTGCATTGTTGTAAAATCTAATTTATTTTGAGTTGTCACATGAAATGACTACAACATTGTCCCACAGGTATAGTACGGTAGGTGGCGTTTACAAGAACCTCATAAATAGGGGGGAAAGACTGACCATTAACTAAAGCCTTTAGGCTCAACACTTAAAATTCAATGCTCGATTGCTTTGCATATACAGTGTATTCTGTATTTTCTTTCACTAAAAAGACTGAAAGTTACTTGATTATGATGTGAACATGGGCAATCGTGAGGGGGAGGACGTGGTATATGTTCTTCTAATAAAACAAAAACATGCAACATTTCGAAAAAATGCAACACTTTGTGACGAAAACAAACAACTTTTTGTTAACCCAGTGCCTCTATTAAAAATGCTTAGGTAGACTAGTGCCTGGAAAATATTAGAGGGAACGAATGGATAGTAACGGCGATGACCAAATGGAACTTAAAATGCTGCACAACGGGATGAAAGATTTTGCTTTCCTAAATTGGTGAGGTAAAGACCGGAATAACTGCTTTTAAAAATGAAGTTTTCCGCAGCAAAAAAAACGTCTTAGGAGTAGGCTAATGCGGCCGCACAAAATAAAAAACGTATTAGGAGCAATGTAGCCGCCGAAAAAAAAGAAGAAAAAAACGTCTTAGGAGCAATGTAGCCACCGAAAAGAACATGACTTTTCCAGATTTTGAAAACTTTGGTGTATCACTCTTTTTTCAAAAACAAAGATGTCTTATTACAATAAGCACCAAGGCAGGGTCGTAGCCAGGATTTTTTTCGGGGAGGGGGGAGTTGTAAAAGGATTTTTTTTCAGGGGGGAGGATCTTAAAAAACACATTATTTTTTTATTTTCATTTTTGTTACGTATCGGACAAACATCTTGGGGGGGGGGCTCACTTCCCCTATGAATACGGCCTTGCACCAAGGTATTGCTAAGTTATTCTTTAATACAGTTTCTTATACTATGACAGCTAAGTACAAGTTGAGAAAAAACTCAAGAAGAAGAAAAAACGAGAATATTTCAAGTCAGTGAAAAAGCGAAAATGCAAAGCAAATTTTTCGGCCGAGACATCTGCTCAACCGTCCTCAGTGCAAAAATAGAATCATAAAAAAGACCATTGCACACAACCACTAAATTAAAAATAAACAACAAACAAACCGAAAAAACAACCTCTGTAAAATATATAGATTATTTACGACAGCTAAGTATTCACTGACTTGAGGTTGCTTTCTCATTTTCAGCTTCTTTTTCTTCTGAACTTAAAATTTTTTCATTCAAAAGGTTGATTGGTGGGGCAAAGGCTATAAATGGCAAGCCAGGTTCTCCAATCAACAGTACGGGGGCCAAATCAGGCCAGGGAAATGCGCAGATGGGGGTCTCAGGCCCGGCCTCTCCCTCAAGTCCTAATATTTACTGAACTTTAGCACTTTTCTTATTCAAATTATCAAATTGAAAAATCAATTTGCAGTTTTTACTAAAGCATTATATTTTCATCATATTTTGGTATATTTCATTAGGATTAATGGTACTTATGCATTATAAATAACCCACCGCAATAGACTGTAGAAAGAAACCAGACAAATGGGTATTTGCTAGATAAATGGATCGCAAAGCGTGATTTCTTATTGCGTTTACAATATTTAAACTGTTGTTTTTTGGGGTTTAGGGAGGGGGGGGGGTACCTAGATTCAGGGACATCCTTTGGGGGTGGCAAAGAGGCAGTTGCCCCTCCAATAATGTGAAGAAAAAATTATTATACATCCAATGCCCTTTGACTATCTGGATATGGACCTTTCTTGCCCCCCCCCCAAATAAAAATACTGGAGATTCACCCCTGCCTAGATAGGCTAGGTTAGGTTACGTATTTAATATATGCTGTGCTTTACCCCCTACCCCAAATATATAGCCCAAATTTGTTTCTAAACTATTATATTTCCATCCTATTTTGTTTTATTTCATTAGCATTAACCAAGCTTGACTTATTTCGTGTATAGCGGTGGGTTATTTATAATGCATAAGTACCGGATTCTCCTAACTTCATTTTCACTTCTCGGGTGTGTACCATATAGTACACAAGTACCAAAAACTTTAAAAAACGCATCAAAAATGTGTTTCTATTCATTTTTTACGTTTTTATGAGTCGGGCAAACATTTCGGGGGCGGAGGGTTCAAACCCCCTAACCCCCCCTCCCCCCTCCCCCCTGGATACGGCCTTTCTCTGATCTAAAAAATTGGAGTAGTTTATTGTGGTGCTTAAAGATATGTTTTTTTCTTAAATTTCCAGTATATTTCTCCAAAACGAATGTTATATTTTAAAAACATTGCTCAACCCAACATTTGCTACCAAGCTTGCACAATCTGTTGCATTTGAAAATTTCTAAACAAATTTCCGAGAAAAACACGCAAATAAAGAATGACTCAGAAACCAGAATTGACCGAAAAATTTTGATTCATTAGCAAAAATAGAAAATTCAATGCATTTATCCGGTCGAATCATTTCTACTTTCAATAGAATATTGTTCCTTTTATGCACAGTAGACAGAATATAGCAGTATGATCATTCTCTATCTCTCCCATAATAAAAACCCGGACAGGGGTGCGAGTGGAAAGAAACAGGAGCTTTTTGTTCACGATGACCAGAAATGATCTGCGATAAGCTTACTGGTATATTCAGAAACAGGCTAAACAAGCTAAGGCAGAAAGAAGTGGGAGGAGCTTTTTGTTCACGATGACCAGAAATGATCTGCGATAAGCTTACTGTCTATAAACTGTGCTTTTATGTATATAAAATCTCATTTGATGCTATATGACATGAAAATATCCCGAATCATTAATTAGAGGATTACAGCCAGTCAAGCTGATGACTTGTTGCGTGCCATTGTCTATATAAAACTTAGTAAATATTCTCAAATTGAACATATTCCCTTGAGGCTTTTATGATATTGAATTTCAAAAAGTTATTTACTACACACACACCTGTTCATAAGATGACACGACTCCGTTCAGATCAGGTGTATCTAAAATTTGTTATTTGGAAATAACAATCTAGTTTCAGTCAAAACCTTTGTTATTTCGTAACAAAAAGTGAATCTAAAAAATAAAATAAATTTTATGAGGTTAAATAATAGACTTGTTTTTCGTAAACCAACAGAAAAGGGCATACTTCACTAGTAAGGCAAACTTTTTGGTTTTTACCTCCAGAACCTAGTCTCATGCGTAACTGCTGAAAGTTACGCATTGTTTTTTTTTTTTATCACAACAGTCCTGTACTGCTCGTCATGTTTTTCTCTTCTCCTCTCGCAAAAAATTCACAAGAAAAGGAAAAAAAAAAATCGCCAAAAAAAATCGCTTAAAATTGGAAAAATCCCGCTATTTTTTTCTAGTTTTATATAATTTCATGTCATCTGCTAATTTTTTTCTTTTGAAAAATCCCGCCCCACAGAAGTAAACTGCTGTGTACATTTTTGTCCTACCCTGCTTTAAAATCTTTTCATCTTATATCTTATCTTACCACTGGCACGGGGGTCATCAGATTGACTGGTTTTAAGTAATAACAGGGCTTATGGAGATAAATGTGGCCATTTATGGAATTAAGCAGTTAGTCTAAAATATTCAAATTGTGAAACGAGAATAAATGTAATGATAATATTTTTTTCTTCCAGTGAAAGGGGCATAACCTCATGCGTTTTCAAAGTTTGTATACCCCCAGATAAAATTACACCTCCCCCCCCAAAAAAAAAATGTACTGGGTACATTTTTGGTCACTATCACCACAGAGTTACCCGGAAAATAAAATCTATGAAAAAAAAATCCAGAAAAAAAAAATGGGGTTTATTTTCTTTCAAGCTGAAAAGGTAAAGGCCTGGACAGAGTTGGGTGGAAGAGGAGTGTGAGATTGGTTGCCATCAGACCAAGGCCGTACCCAGGGTTTTTATTCGGAGGGGGTTTTACTCAAAACAATTTGGGGTGGGGGGTTACACAAAAAAAAACAAAAAAACGCATAAAAAATTAGTTTTTATCCATTTTTGTTACTTTTTTACAAGTCAGACAAATATTTTTTGGGGGGAGGGGGTTCAAACCCCCCCCCCCCCTGTATACGGCCTTGCATCAGACAATTTGGTACTGCGATGACTTGTCCGTAATGACAGCATTGAAAAGCATTCAAGTAGACCTATTCAACTATTGCGATTTTTTTTATTCATTGTAACTTAATGTCATCTAGGTTTGATATCTAAAACAAGTTTAATTAATATTTTCTATTTAAAAGAAATACTTTATTATATTCCGACCCGTTGATACATTTTGGAAGAAAAATTGGCCCTTCAAAATATTTAACTTTTAATAGCACCTATTTTGGAGCACTCATTTTTATTCTAATTTCCAATTTCTTTTCAATTATGACTTCGTCAAATTTACTTGTTGTTATAATTGTTAAATAAAGTCCTTCATTTGATTTTTACCAAAATTTGGAGAAAATTCCTATTTTAGCAACCAGGTTTAGCAAAATTTATCCGTTTTAATATTGATCTTTCTGACTAGCAGTTCAGTCTCAGTATTTTTTTTTTTTTTTTTTTTTTTTTTTTTTTTTTTTTTTTTTTTTTTTTTTTTTTTTTTTTTTTTTTTTTAACACAGACTAGATATAAATTCGCAATGTTCTTTCAGGTTTTATGATTCAAGGTTTAGTGGGCGGATAGTTAAAGAAAAATGTCACCAAGCAGGTCGGTATTCCACCGTCAACATTGCCGAGGAGCTTGAAAAGTGAAGATTCTGACACCGGAAGTGTGAGTAGAGAAGATCACGCCAGGGTGAATTTTCCCGTCTTGAGGGGTGCCTGCTTAAGTGGATTTGTCGGCATTGTAAGGGACGGAATGTTCCCATGGACAGTCTCATGGTTAATAAAATAATCAATCTCCTAGCTCTTACCACTATAAAAACTTCACTGTAAAATGCTAAATATATGTCTCTTGCTTGAAAGAAAATAAACAATTTCTTGTTCTTTCAAAATGAACATTTGTGCATGTCTTGATTATTTACCATATGTAAGCCTGAATTGATAATAGTTCAATTGCTTAGAATAAAAATCGAGCATTTCCATAACACTCGTTTTCATTTGAATCCCCCCCCCACTTTCAGTCGGTGAAACTGCTGTTATTTTAAACTTTTGTCAATTTGAATCGTCTTACTAATCCCTTGGGTTTCAAATTATTGACAGCCTACTCCTAGAATCTATTCATTAGTCAAAAACAGAAAATATAAATTATAATTTTTTACATTTGTTTAAAGCTTGAATAACATAGTTTAACTGTCCAATACATTGATCGTGTTTACGAATTAATATTGCATCATTGCACTACAACTCTGTGACAATGAAACCATAAAGCATAACAATCAATTGCATATTCATGTGACATATTACAGAATTATGCTGGAAATCCATTAAAGAAACCTGTTTTAGACAGGTTTATTCCTTTATTTCAACAAGATTTATTTCTTTATACGCTAAATCCCGTCGAATAGCATGTTTTAGCATTGAGGCTTACAGAAGCCAATTCGGCCAAGTTTTCTCAATTGAACAGAAATTAAAAGTTCTAGTACCCTTTTTAAGTGACCAAAAAATGGAGGGCAACTAGGCCCCCTCCCATTCTCATTTTATTCTCAAAGTCACCCGATCAAAATTTTGAGATAGCCGTTTTGTTCAGCATGGTCGAAAATATAATAAATATGTCTTTTAGGATAACTTGATCCCCCAAAGTCCTCGGGGGAGGGCTGAAAGTTATGAACTTTACCCAATGTTTACATACAGTATTGGTTATTGGGAAGTATAAAGATGTTTTCAAGGGGGATTTTTTTCTGGTAGTAGGGGGGGGTCGGGGGTTATGAGTAGAAAGGACCCTAGTACTCGTGACGGGAGTCCATATTTGGGCATAGAGTCCCTAGGGAGAACAAAGTCTTTGGAGTTCGTCCAAGAGAATTGTTTCCGGGTGAAGTTTATCAATGTCTGACAGGTGATGTCAAGGTTGATTGATTTGTCTTGAAAGGAGAATTGTTTCAGAGCGAATGTTTTGATCTTAGAGATGAAGAGATTAACGCGGGAAAGGGTTTCCTAGTAATTTGAAATGTGACAGCGCAGGGATGTCAAAAACAAAAGGAACACGCAGAAATTACGTTTAGGGATTATTTGGGCGAAACCGTTTTAGACATTTTAGGAAATTATTTCGGTGAAACAGTTAGACATTTTAAAAGATGATTTTAGAAGATGTTTTAGAAATGGATTTGAGGGTGAAACTCTGTGGTCGTTATAATACACAAGTTGTATTTGAGCAGTGTTGTGAGGTCCTCTACCCCAACCCCAAAGGCCCCCTGTCCCCCTAATGCCCCTTTAGCCCCCAAAGACCCCAAAGACCCCCGGAACCCCCCCCCCCCCCCCACCCCATTTTTTTAAAATAATTTTTGAATTTTTTTAACCTGGTATTTTTTTTTTACTTTTTTAAGAATCTTAAAATGACATGAAATATGCTTACGGCTCTACCAATCGTACTCTGTGCTTGTTCATAGACACGACGCGGCTTTCCCACTGGTGCTCTATGACAGGTTATCGAAACTACCTAGTTTATTGCATGCATTAAATCAGTATTTTTTACGCAGTGGAAGGATAAACACACAATTCATATCTGTGAAAAAGTGAAGATGAATTATTCGACGAAAGTATGTGCACATGATAAAATCATCGTTGTGTTGAATGCTGACAAGGAGAAATACCTGAACTATGAAACGAGTGCAAGTGGTAACACTATTGGAAATGTATGCATGCGTTGTCCTGACAGCGAGAAGTTAGATTTCTTTGGAGTACCCAAGAATTTCAATCGTGTAAACGGTGGATATGCGAGAGTAACATTACCAGAGAAATTAGTGCTCAAAGAGAATGCAAACTTAAAAATAATTGTCGATGATCAGGGACAATTCCTTGCAAGTGCTTCCGGTAACATGCTACCTATTGATACATCCTATCATTATCTTTCCGGTATTAGCATTTTAAACAGAACAAGAAGAAGACAAGCATACTCTTGCACTAATGTCATTAATCATATCTTGTCAATGTGCCAAAACTGCTATCTATGTAAAAATAATGTGACAATAGACAGTGAAATCGCAGGCAGAATAAAAAGGACATTAGCAGACAATATCATCAATGAATATAAAGATGAATTGACGGAAAGTGAAGCGCAAGTGTACTAATAATGTATAATAATGTATTTAACATATTTTTATATTAATATTCTACATGTCGTTATTTCATTCAAAATATCTTATGCGTTATTTTGTTAAAAGTTCATTATTTTTAGGGTATGCTAGAACGTCAAACGTTCAGAATATCAATTAAAAAGGTCAGATATGTAAGAAAAAGAATTTTAGAGATAAAGATACTACTAGCAGGCACAATTTTTCATAGAATGGGCATTTCACAACAAGTTCTTTTCTTAATGTCCTTCCTAACTCCATTTTACAAGTTGAAGCATCCATCCTTTTCATCCACAACTTTACTTTACAGCTTTTTGAATGCTCCAACACCAAGCAATACTTTTCAAAAGGCATTTCACAACAAGTTCTTTTCATAATGTCCTTCCTAAACCCATTTTACAAGTTGAAGCATCCATCCTTTTCATCCACAACTTTACTTTACAGCTTTTGAATGCCCCAACACCAAGCAATACTTTTCAAAAGGCATTTCAGAACAAGTTCTTTTCTTAATGTCCTTCCTAAACCCATTTTACAAATTGAAGTACCCATCCTTTTCACCCACAACTTTACTATACTGCCTTTTTGAATGCTTCAACACCAAGCAATACTTTTCAAAGGGCATTTCACAACAAGTTCTTTTCTTAATGTCCTTCATAAACCCATTTTACTAGTTGAAGTACCCATCCTTTTAAAGATAATTTCTTAAACCACATTGGCCTGACATCACATAAAGAAAGAAAAACGAGCAAAAATGGGGTTTTTATAGGCCAAATGAAGATACTGAAAAAACAAAGCGAATATTTCGAGAGGACAAATGCCTCTCTTCTTCAGCGCGAAACGAAACGATGTATCAATAAAAGCTAAAAAATTAGAAGAATTAAAACCAACTACCTAACAACAATAAAAGCGAGTTATTCGCCAATATCCGCGATTTGCACAAAATCCAAAAAAACATGAACTGCCATCGACGGATACTAGCGAACAACTGAACAAAGAGAAGGAAACCAATTCATTGTTCGTGTGGTCTTTGGTATATCGGAAGAACTAATCAGTGACTAACTGATAGATTAACTCAGCACTCTAGTTCAATTAATAATACACTTAAAAAGCGGAAAAAACCAGAAAATTTTGACTCTGCCCTTGCAGAGCACATTTTTGAAAAACCAGACCATACTATTTTGTTTAATCAAGCTAGTCTTATTTCGCATGACAAAGGTATTGTCCAGCACTACAGAGAAGCTGTTGAAATTTATAAATACCAACATTTAGGTCTAGCTTTAAACAGAGATTCCGGTGATTTAAGAATAAACGAGTCATATTTCGGTTTTCTCAAAAGAGAAGCCGATACTTTAGTAATCCCCGAAATAAACCTTGAACAACTTTCCCAGTCATCTAATCAAACACGTGAACAACCCCTTAGGTCTCAAAGGATGTCTGCAAGAAATGCATTAATTAAAATCCGAAATCAAATTACATAGTTCTCCAACTTATTTAATTGCTGGTTCGTTTTGTTTTTTCGAGTGAATGAATTGGTTTCCTTCTCTTTGTTCAGTTGTTCGCTAGTATCCGTCGATGGCTGTTCATGTTTTTTTGGATTTTGTGCAAATCGCGGATATTGGCGAATAACTCGCTTTTATTGTTGTTAGCTAGTTGGTTTTAATTCTTCTAATTTTTTAGCTTTTATTGATACATCGTTTCGTTTCGCACTGAAGAAGAGAGGCGTCTGTCCTCTCGAAATATTCGCTTTGTTTTTTCAGTATCTTCATTTGGCCTATAAAAACCCATTTTTACTCGTTTTTCTTTACCCATCCTTTTCACCCACAACTTTACTTTACAGCTTTTTTGAATGCTCCAACACCAAGCAATACTTTTCAAAAGGCATTTCAGAACAATTTCTTTTCTTAATATCCTTCCTAAACCCATTTTACAAGTTGAAGTACCCATCCTTTTCACCCACAACTTTACTATACTGCCTTTTTGAATGCTCCAACACCAAGCACTACTTTTCTAAGGGCATTTCACAACAAGTTCTTTTCTTAATGTCCTTCCTAAACCCATTTTACAGTATTTTTTTAAACTTTTTTACGTATCTTAAAATGACATGAAATATGCTTACGGCTCTACCAATCGTACTCTGTGCTTGTTCATAGACACGACGCGGCTTTCCCACTGGTACTCTCTGGCAGGTTATCGACACTACCTAGTTTATTGCATGCATTAAATCAGTATTTTTTACGCAGTGGAAGGATAAACACAAAATTCATATCTGTAAAAAGTGAAGATGAATTATTCGACGAAAGTATGTGCACATGATAAAATCATCGTCGTATTGAATGCTGACAAGGAGAAATACCTGAACTATGAAACGAGTGCAAGTGGTAACACTATTGGAAATGTATGCATGCGTTGTCATGACAGCGAGAAATTAGATTTCTTTAGAGTGCCCAAGAATTTCAATCGTGTAAACGGTGGATATGCGAGAGTAACATTACCAGAGAAATTAGTACTCAAAGAGAATGCAAACTTAAAAATAATAGTTGATGAAGAGGGACAACTTCTAGCTAATGGTTCTGGTAGCATGTTAGCCGTTGATAGATCTTATCGCTATCTTTCCGGTGTTAGCATTCGAATGAAAGCAAAAGGAAAAAGAAGACATGCATACAGCTGCACCAACATCATAAATCATATCTTCTCAATGTGCCAAAACTGCTATCTATGTACAAATAATGTGACAATAGACAGTGAAATCGCAGGCAGAATAAAAAGGACATTAGCAGACAATATCATCAATGAATATAAAGATGAATTGACGGAAAGGGAAGCGCAAGTGTACTAATAATGTATAATAATGTTTTTAACATATTTTTATATTAATATTCTACATATCGTTATTTCATTAAAAATATCTTATGCATTATTTTGTTAAGTGTTCATTATTTTTAGGGTATGCTAGAACGTCAAACGTTCAGAATATCTATTAAAAAGGTCAGAGATGTAAGAAAAAGAATTTTAGAGATTTTAATTTTAATGATACTACTAGCAGGCTCAATTTTTCATAGAAGATAGAAAAGTTCAAGTTCTCTTCTGAATTTTACCAAAGAACACAATTCAATTCTAATTTCACCAGAGAAAATAAAAAGCTTCCACTTCAGTTTTAAGTTCACCAAGACATAAAAAATTTAAAGTTCACTTCTAAATTTTTCCGTAGAAGATAGGAAAAGTTAACTAGATAGGAAATACTGTTCCAAATTTTTCATAGAAGATAGAAGAGTTCAAGTTCTCCACTGAATTTTACCAACGAACATAATTCAATTCTAATTTCTCAAGAGAAAATAAAAAGCTTCCACTTCAGTTTTAAGTTCACCAAGACATAAAAAATTTAAAGTTCAGTTCCAAATTTTTCATAGAAGATAGAAAAGTTCAAGTTCTCTTCTGAATTTTACCAAAGAACACAATTCAATTCTAATTTCACCAGAGAAAATAAAAAGCTTCCACAGATTATTTTCCATGAAGATAAAAAGTTTCACTTTACTTATAAATTTTCTTAAATTCAATTCCGACTTTTCTCAAAAAGATGAAAAAATTTAAAGTTCTGTTCCAAATATTTTCCCGGAAGAAGAAAAGTTCAACTTCGATTCTGAATTTTCTCAATGAAAATGAAATAAGTTATTGATCAATTCTATTTCCCCAAAATAATATAAAAAGTTTCCACTTCAGTTCAGATTTTTTTTCAAAGAGATGAAAAAATTTAAAATACTGTTCCAAATTTTTCTTAGAAGATAGAAAAGTTCAAGTTCTCTTCTGAATTTTAGCAAAGAACATAATTCAATTCTAATTTATCCAGAGAAAATAAAAAGCTTCCACTTCAGTTTTAACTTCACCAAGACATAAAAAATTTAAAGTTCAGTTCTAAATTTTTCCATAGAAGATAGGAAAAGTTATACTATGATTGTGATTATTTTCTATGAAGATAAAAAGTTTCACTTTAATTCTAAATTTTCTTAAATTCAGTTCTGACTTTTCTCAAAGAGATGAAAAAATTTTAAGTTCTGTTCCAAATATTTTCCCGGAAGAAGAAAAGTCCCAAGACATAAAAAATTTAAAGTTCACTTCTAAATTTTTCCGTAGAAGATAGGAAAAGTTATACTATGATTGTGATTATTTTCCATGAAGATAAAAAGTTTCACTTTAATTCTAAATTTTCTTAAATTCAGTTCCGACTTTTCCCAAAGAGATGAAAAAATTTAAAGTTCTGTTCCAAATTTTTCATAGAAGATATGAAAAGTTCAAGTTCTCTTCTGAATTTTAGCAAAGAACATAATTCAATTCTAATTTCTCCAGAGAAAATAAAAAGCTTCCACTTCAGTTTTAAGTTCACCAAGACATAAAAAATTTAAAGTTCAGTTCTAAATTTTTCCATAGAAGATAGGAAAAGTTATACTATAATTGTGATTATTTTCTATGAAGATAAAAAGTTTCACTTTAATTCTATTTTTTTTTAAATTCAGTTCCGACTTTTCTCAAAGAAATGAAAAAATTTAAAGTTCTGTTCCAAATTTTTCCCGGAAGAAGAAAAGTTCAACTTCGATTCTGAATTTTCTCAATGAAAATGAAATAAGTTATTGATCAATTCTATTTCCCCAAAATAATATAAAAAGTTTCCACTTCAGTTCAGATTTTTCTCAAAGAGATGAAAAAATTTAAAATACTGTACCAAATTTTTCTTAGAAGATAGAAAAGTTCAAGTTCTCTTCTGAATTTTAGCAAAGAACATAATTCAATTCTAATTTCTCAAGAGAAAATAAAAAGCTTCCACTTCACTTTTAAGTTCACCAAGACATAAAAAATTTAAAGTTCACTTCTAAATTTTTCCATAGAAGATAAGAAAAGTTATACTATGATTGTGATTATTTTCTATGAAGATAAAAAGTTTCACTTTAATTCTAAATTTTCTTAAATTCAGTTCCGACTTTTCTCAAAGAGATGAAAAATTTTTAAGTTCTGTTCCAAATATTTTCCCGGAAGAAGAAAAGTCCCAAGACATAAAAAATTTAAAGTTCACTTCTAAATTTTTCCGTAGAAGATAGGAAAAGTTATACTATGATTGTGATTATTTTCCATGAAGATAAAAAGTTTCACTTTCATTCTAAATTTTCTTAAATTCAGTTCCGACTTTTCTCAAAGAGATGAAAAAATTTAAAGTTCTGTTCCAAATATTTTCCCGAAAGAACTTGAACTTTTCTATCTTCTAAGAAAAATTTGGAACAGTATTTAAAATTTTTTCATCTCTTTGAAAAAAATCTGAACTGAAGTGGAAACTTTTTATATTATTTTGGGGAAATAGAATTGATCAATAACTTATTTCAGTTTCATTGAGAAAATTCAGAATCGAAGTTGAACTTTTCTTCTTCCGGGAAAATATTTGGAACAGAACTTTAAATTTTTTCATCTCTTTGAGAAAAGTCGGAATTGAATTTAAGAAAATTTATAATTAAAGTAAAACTTTTTATCTTCATGGAAAATAATCTGTGGAAGCTTTTTATTTTCTCTGGTGAAATTAGAATTGAATTATGTTCTTTGCTAAAATTCAGAAGAGAACTTGAACTTTTCTATCTTCTAAGAAAAATTTGGTACAGCATTTTAAATTTGTTCATCTCTTTGAGAAAAATCTGAACTGAAGTGGACACTTTTTATATTATTTTGGGGAAATAGAATTGATCAATAACTTATTTCATTTTCATTGAGAAAATTCAGAATCGAAATTGAACTTTTCTTCTTCCGGGAAAATATTTGGAACAGAACTTTAAATTTTTTCATCTCTTTGAGAAAAGTCGGAACTGAATTTAAGAAAATTTAGAATTAAAGTGAAACTTATTATCTTCATAGAAAATAATCACAATCATAGTATAACTTTTCCTATCTTCTATGGAAAAATTACAACTGAACTTTAAATTTTTTATGTCTTGGTGAACTTAAAACTGAAGTGGAAGCTTTTTATTTTCTCTGGAGAAATTAGAATTGAATTATGTTCTTTGCTAAAATTCAGAAGAGAACTTGAACTTTTCATATCTTCTATGAAAAATTTGGAACAGAACTTTAAATTTTTTCATCTCTTTGAGAAAAGTCGGAACTGAATTTAAGAAAATTTAGAATTAAAGTGAAACTTTTTATCTTCATGGAAAATAATCACAATCACAGTATAACTTTTCCTATCTTCTACGGAAAAATTTAGAAGTGAACTTTAAATTTTTTATGTCTTGGGACTTTTCTTCTTCCGGGAAAATATTTGGAACAGAACTTAAAATTTTTTCATCTCTTTGAGAAAAGTCGGAACTGAATTTAAGAAAATTTAGAATTAAAGTGAAACTTTGTATCTTCATAGAAAATAATCACAATCATAGTATAACTTTTCCTATCTTCTATGGAAAAATTTAGAACTGAACTTTAAATTTTTTATGTCTTGGTGAAGTTAAAACTGAAGTGGAAGCTTTTTATTTTCTCTTGAGAAATTAGAATTGAATTATGTTCTTTGCTAAAATTCAGAAGAGAACTTGAACTTTTCTATCTTCTAAGAAAAATTTGGAACAGTATTTTAAATTTTTTCATCTCTTTGAAAAAAATCTGAACTGAAATGGAAACTTTTTATATTATTTTGGGGAAATAAAATTGATGAATAACTTATTTCATTTTCATTGAGAAAATTCAGAATCGAAGTTGGAACTTTTCTTCATCCGGGAAAATATTTGGAACAAAACTTTAAATTTTTTCATCTCTTTGAGAAAAGTCGGAATTGAATTTCAGAAAATTTATAATTAAAGTGAAACGTTTTATCTTCATGGAAAATAATCTGTGGAAGCTTTTTATTTTCTCTGGTGAAATTAGAATTGAATTGTGTTCTTTGGTAAAATTCAGAAGAGAACTTGAACTTTTCTATCTTCTGTGAAAAATTTGGAAGTGAACTTTAAATTTTTTATGTCTTGGTGAACTTAAAACTGAAGTGGAAGCTTTTTATTTTCTCTGGAGAAATTAGAATTGAATTATGTTCTTTGCTAAAATTCAGAAGAGAACTTGAACTTTTCTATCTTCTAAGAAAAATTTGGAACAGTATTTTAAATTTTTTCATCTCTTTGAAAAAATCTGAACTGAAGTGGAAACTTTTTATATTATTTTGGGGAAATAGAATTGATCAATAACTTATTTCATTTTCAATGAGAAAATTCAGAATCGAAGTTGAACTTTTCTTCTTCCGGGAAAATATTTGGAACAGAACTTTAAATTTTTTCATCTCTCTGAGAAAAGTCGGAATTGAATTTAAGAAAATTTATAATTAAAGTGAAACTTTTTATCTTCATGGAAAATAATCTGTGGAAGCTTTTTATTTTCTCTGGTGAAATTAGAATTGAATTGTGTTCTTTGGAAAAATTCAGAAGAGAACTTGAACTTTTCTATCTTCTAAGAAAAATTTGGAACTGAACTTTAAATTTTTTATGTCTTGGTGAACTTAAAACTGAAGTGGGAGCTTTTTATTTTCTCTGGAGAAATTAGAATTGAATTATGTTCTTTGCTAAAATTCAGAAGAGAATTTGAATTTTTCTATCTTCTAAGAAAAATTTGGTACAGTATTTTAAATTTTTTCATCTCTGAGAAAAATCTGAACTGAAGTGGAAACTTTTTATGTTATTTTGGGGAAATAGAATTGATCAATAACTTATTTCATTTTCATTGAGAAAATTCAGAATCGAAGTTGAACTTTTCTTCTTCCGGGAAAATATTTGGAACAGAACTTAAAATTTTTTCCTCTCTTTGAGAAAAGTCGGAATTGAATTTAAGAAAATTTATAATTAAAGTGAAACTTTTTATCTTCATGGAAAATAATCTGTGGAAGCTTTTTATTTTCTCTGGTGAAATTAGAATTGAATTGTGTTCTTTGGTAAAATTCAGAAGAGAACTTGAACTTTTCTATCTTCTATGAAAAATTTGGTAGCGAACTTTAAGTTTTTAATGTCTTGGTGAACTTAAAACTGAAGTGGAAGCTTTTTATTTTCTCTGGAGAAATTAGAATTGAATTATGTTCTTTGCTAAAATTCAGAAGAGAACTTGAATTTTTCTATCTTCTAAGAAAAATTTGGTACAGTATTTTAAATTTTTTCCTCTCTTTGAGAAAAATCAGAACTGAAGTGGAAGCTTTTTAGATTATTTTGGGGAAATAGAATTGATCAATAACTTATTTCATTTTCATTGAGAAAATTCAGAATTTGTCGGTTTGTATTTCAGAATCCATATATTATGTGTCTGGGTGGGTGTTTGCCTATCTCAATGCCTGTCTCTGTCGGTTTTTATGCCTGAATCAATATATTTGCATGTGTTTTTGTCTCTCTCACTCTCCTTGCCTATGTTTCTGGGCGGATGTTTGCTTATCTCAGTGACTGTCTTTGTCGATTTGTATGTCAGAATCTATATATTTATATGTGTTTTTGTCTCTTTCACTTCCTCTGCTTATGTGTCTGGCCGGGTGTTTGCTTATCTCAGTACCTGTCTCTGTTGGTTTGTATGCCTGAATCCTTACATTTATACGTGTTTTTGTCTCTCTTGCCTTCCTCTGCTTATGTGTCTGGGCGGATGTTTGCCTATCTCAATGCATGTCTTTGTCTGATTGTATGTCAGAATCCTTACATTTATATGTGTTTTGTCTCCCTCACTTCCTCTGCTTATGTGGCTGGGCGGGTGTTTGCCTATCTCAATGTCTGTCTCTGTCGGTTTGTATGCCTGAATCCATATATTTATATGTGTTTTTGTATGCCAGTGGGATTCAAGAAAGAATTTGCTACTTTCTTACAATTTTTTCATAATTTCTTGAATGGAATTGCTGCATTATGTATCCAAGTGGTGAGCTCAAGAAAGAAATTGTTACTCACAATTTCTTCATAATTTAATGAAATGAATAGAACTATTCTAAAGAATAAAAACGGGTTAAGCTTAAAGATATTTATTGCTTAAAAACATTAATAGATTTTTTGAGAAAAACACATATTTACATAAAAATAGTACTTAAAGTTCACCGTGTCTCCTGCATTTATCGCAATCAGGTATGTCCTTAGGTATCCACTGCGCAAAGAACCTAACCTCGTCTTCGGGACGGTGATAAGCCCCTTCAAATTTAGGACACTTAGATTCTTCTAGATTGAAAAGTGAAATCCTAGGGTCACACTTTTGAATTAAAATTTTATCTGTAGGTACATTACCCTTTACATAGAGTGCTTCAACCCCGAAAAAGCTGCAAATTTCACTTTTTTCCTCCTGAACATTTCTCAGTTCCCGACCACTATTATTAAGTGGCGTAATCACTCTATCGTAGAATCTCAGTCTATTTATATAACGTAATGTAGTACTCCACAAGCTTTTATCATGCTCAAACATGTTATAGTTCACTATCCAATGATAACAGTCAATTTCTTCGAGTTCCATAGACAATAATAAAAATGCACATTCAAATATAACACCACAAGATGTTTTTTTTTAAACGGATAAATTCTGTGTCATACAGTCCTATCATCTTGGAAGCTATTAATGTAGTTGTTACGTAGAGAAGTACTTCATCAAGCTTTTATACCTTTGCTCAAGGTTTAATGGAGTTATGGCTAGGGGGATGAGTCCAAAAAATATCTGAATTCATTGTGGAGAGGAGTCATAAAACCCTTAGAATTCATTGTGGGGAGGAGTCATAGAACTCTCGGTATCTGTTGCATGCAAATGAAGTCTGGAAATTACAATTATTTTTTTTTTATATTTTCTGTATTGTGTATGCAAGAGGTGAATTCAAGAAAGAGTTTGTTACTTACTTACAATTTTTTCATAATGACAAATCCGACAACGGCTGATGATAAAGAATTTATTTATTCTAATAGATAGATTTTGTCAATGTTATCTGACGTACTCGACAAATGATATTGATAAAGAATTTTAATAAAGAATTTGTTCAATTTGATACTTAAATCATGTCAGTACTATCAAACGTATCTGTCAAAAGACATTGATAAAGAATTTATTCACTCTGATAGTTAGATTCCATCAAAGCTATCCCAACTATCTGTCAATAGATGTTGATAGAGAATTTATTCATTCTTATACTTAGATTTTCTCTACGTTAACCTATCTATCCGACATATGATGTATGCAAATTCCTTTTCTTACATCTCCGATGTTTTAATAGACATTATAAACGTTTGATATGCTGGCTTACTCTAAAAATAATGAACACATAACAATGTAATGCACAACATATTTTTAATGAAATAATGTCATGTAGAATATTAATACAAAAAATAAATTATTATTATACATTATCAATATCAATGAACAACTTTGGACATTTTGAATCTGTTCCATAAAATGGTTCACCATGTTCTCTCTTGATACTATAGCTGTTGTCTCCTCTTAGTTCGTAATCAGTAGAATAATCATTATTCCATTTTGAGTCACACAATTTTTACAGATGTGTCATCGATAGGCTCAATATGCTTTTCGTCTTTGGTATTATTTGGTTCATTGACTGTTTGATCAATGGCAGTAACGTTTGCTGGTACTTTTTTTTTCATCGATTCATCTTTATATTCCTTAGTGATATTTTCTGCCAATACCCTTTTTATTTTTCTGGCAACTTCACTGTCTATTATCACACTATTTTTAGACAGGTAACAGTTCCAGCACGTAGACAAGATATGGTTTATGATATTAGTAGAAGAGTTGGCAGTTCTTTTCGTCTTTGCTTTCATTTGAATGCTAATACCTGAAAGCTGACGATATGGTTTAACACTGGGTAACGTGTTATCACAAGCACTAGCAAGAAGATGCCGTAGTACTCCACAAGATTTTATCATGCTCAAACATATTATAGTTCACTATCCAATGATAACAGTCAATTTCTTCGAGTTCCATAGACAATAATAAAAATGCACATTCAAATATAACACCACAAGATGATTTTTTTTAAACCGATAAATTCTGTGTCATACAGTCCTATCATCTTGGAAGCTATTAATGTAGTTGTTACGTAGAGAAGTACTTCATCAAGGTTTTATACCTTCGCTCAAGGTTGAATGGAGTTATGGCTAGGGGGATGTGTCCTAAAACCACCTGAATTCATTGTGGATAGGAGTCGTAAAACCCTTAGAATTCATTGTGGGGAGGAGTCATAGAACTCTCGGTATCTGTTGCATGCAAATGAAGTCTGGAAATTACAATTATTATTTTTTATAATTTCTGTATTGTGTATGCAAGAGGTGAATTCAAGAAAGAGTTTGTTACTTACTTACAATTTTTTTATAATGACAAATCCGACAACGGCTGATGATAAAGAATTTATTCATTCTAATAGATAGATTTTGTCAATGTTATCTGACGTACCCGACAAATGATATCGACAAAGAATTTTAATCAAGAATTTGTTCAATTTGATACTTAAATCATGTCAGTGTTATCAAACGTATCTGTCAAAAGACATTGATAAAGAATTTATTCACTCTGATAGTTAGATTCCATCAAAGCTATCCCAACTATCTGTCAATAGATGTTGATAGAGAATTTATTCATTCTTATACTTAGATTTTCTCTACGTTAACCTATCTATCCGACATATGATGTATGCAAATTCCTTTTCTTACATCTCCGATGTTTTAATAGACATTCTAAACGTTTGATATGCTGGCTTACTCTAAAAATAATGAACACATAACAATGTAATGCACAACATATTTTTAATGAAATAATGTCATGTAGAATATTAATACAAAAAATATATTATTATTATACATTATCAATATCAATGAACAACTTTGGACATTTTGAATCTGTTCCATAAAATGGTTCACCATGTTCTCTCTTTATACTATAGCTGTTGTCTTCTCTTAGTTCTTAATCAGTAGAATAATCATTATTCCATTTTGAGTCACACAATTTTTACAGGTGTGTCATCTAAGGCTCAATATGCTTTTCGTCTTTGGTATTATTTGGTTCATTGACTGTTTGATCAATGGCAGTAACGTTTGCTGGTACTTTTTTTTATCGATTCATCTTTATATTCCTTAGTGATATTTTCTGCCAATACCCTTTTTATTTTTCTGGCAACTTCACTGTCTATTATCACACTATTTTTACACAGGTAACAGTTCCAGCACGTAGACAAGATATGGTTTATGATATTAGCAGAAGAGTTGGCCTTTCTTTTCTTCTTTGCTTTCATTTGAATGCTAATACCTGAAAGCTGACGATATGGTTTAACACTGGGTAACGTGTTACCACAAGCACTAGCAAGAAGATGCCCTTCTTCATCAACTATTATTTTTATGTTGGCATTCTCTTTGAGTGCAATCATCTCCGAAGATCTCAATCTCGCATATCCACCATCATAAGAGTTGAATTTTTTTGGTACTCCAAAGAAATTTAATTCCTTACTGTCATGACAATGCACGCATACGTTTCCGATGGTGCTACCACTTGTACTTATTTCATAGTTTAAATACTTCTCCTTGTCAGCATTCAATGCTACAATAACACTATCATCTGAACATACTTTCTTAAAATGCTTTATCTTCACTTCTTAGAGATATGAGTTGTGTTTATTGTTCTAGTGTGTAAAAAATATTGATTTAATACATCCAATAAACTAGGTAGTGTCGATAAACGGACATAGAGTATCATTGGGAAAGCCGCATCGTGTCTCTGAGCAAGCATAGAGTACAATTGTTAGAGCCATAAGCATATTTCATGTCATTTTAAGATACGTGAAAAAAAAGTTGAATAATTTCGAAGTAAAAAAAAAAAATTTAGTCTAATAAAAAAAAGTGCTACTACAAACAATATTTTTCTAATAGTAAAAATTGCGACTAACATTTCTATATCATTCTCATTTTGAATTTGTAAAATATTAAATGTGATTTCTTTTATTTTTAAGTATCTTACATGCCATTCTAAGAGATGTAAAAAAAGTGAAAAAATATATCATGTTAAGAAAAAAATGAGGAGAGGGGGGCAAAAATTGGAGGGGAGGGGGCCCCCTTCGAGTTTGGGAATAGGGGACCTTTGGGGTTGAGGTCCCTGGTGTTTAGGGTCATCGGTGCTTGTGATCCTTGGCGATTGGTACTCGTCTACACCTCACTACTTGATTTGTAAGGATTTCTATGGATTGTTCTGAATTTCATTATTAAAATTCTTTTCTTGCCATCTACATCTCTCTTAGTATCAGCTTTTCAGTATACTATAACGTTAAACTCTATTTTAAATTGACAACACTTTTCAAACACCACTTGTGTATTATATAGAACACATCAAAGAAGTAAAGCTAGGTCAAGTCATAAGACCATTTTATCATCTTTAACCATTTCCATAGATTGATATTGTTCCAAATTTATAATAAATAAACTATGAGTTCACATGCTCTTTGAGGTTACCTTAACTGCTAATCGGTTTAACCCTTTTTTCTCCACCTTCATATGATCCAATTCGCAAATGTTATCTAACTCTTTTTTCCCTATTATTCAAATAAGATCGTTCGTACAGTCCGATTTGCGAATCCCTTATCCCTTTTTGCAAATAGAGTTAGCTTTTACGCAAAATGTTTTAACAGCATATGTCAATCAAATAATTCTGAGTGTAGCATCCGATTTTTTAATTAGCAACGACACATTCCTAAGAAACTAGTCTCGAGTTAAGGCAATTGTCCAAAAAATAGGTGTTGCCTCAGAAACCCGTCTGATTGCAGGGGATACTCACTCTCTTTGAAAAGGTGTATAGCCTCACGCAAATAGCATGGTAATTCCTATAGCTTTATGCAAAATGGTACCTACTACACTACTTGACTGGACAGAGAAAAAGAGTAAAAATTGAGGAATGAAAGAGACAACATCGAGGAAAGTTCACTGGCCGAAAATTATCCCCGTTTTTGTTTGGTTCTCTTATTTCTGAAATTTCTTCTTCGTCACTTTTATTCCTCGTATTTGTCCAGATAACCTATACTTTCAAATCGTATTTTTATACAAACAATGTCTCATGATTGATCAGGAAATTTTTCCGAGCTTGCGGAGGGTAAAGTTGCAAAAAAAAAATCGAGAAAGGGAAAGGGAACAAGTTTGAAGAAAAAGTTACCAAGGAAGATTATATTTCCTTCACGTCCAAAATTCTGTATTGTTTTCATCTAAGGAGGAGTAATCGCTCGGTTTGTCTCCTCTCTCTGTTCGTCTCCCATCACGTGCAACTTCACGAGTTTCTTTACAGTCTAAAACTCTTTTTGGTTTTGGTTTTTACAAATGGTGAGGGCCACCAATTTCAGCCAGAACCTCATTGTAAGCGATTCTTTATTTTTTTTTGTGAATACATCTGATTTTGCTGTATTGACAAATTCTTCGCGGAAACATAGTACTTCAAAAATAATTACCTGAAAAAGCCTGAATATCTAAATTAGCATTGTTCATACCAACCGTGTAAATGAGCGCTATAGCCATATTTAAGAGGCAAAAGAGCGTTAGCTCTCTCTTATACCAACTTCTTTTATTGTATCGTTTCGTTCCATTGATGAGTGGTTGAATTAATACTACTTTTTTTATGAAAGAAAAGGGTTATTAGTGTTTACCTAATCGTTAACCCTTTTGAGACCCAATTCAAACATCAGTAACGCACAATATGGTGTATGTTTAGGTAAAAATTTGAGCTACCTGTTGATATAGTATACATATTGTTCCGGCTAAACCTTGATCAATTTTTGTAAGCCCTGGGTCTTCTTTAGTGGCGCGTGGCGGATATTATTAGGGTTTTCTTTAACAAGACCATTCCTGGATTACTGGGTTGGGGTGATGATACAGGGTAGACCCTCCGGACGACCTTTTGCTAAGTGTGATGACACTGATAATGCAATTTGACACCATTTGCGCAAACTCAAACATGAGTGCCTAAGGTTGACACGTGGGTTTAAAAAGGAACTAAATATTTGTTCTCAAAACAAAGGACACAAGGAAAACCAGACTGCTTGGCGAATTTTAAGGCAAATTCGAAAAAAATCTTGGTATTTGTAAAGAAAGATGGTATCCACTTTTGCGAATTAAGGAAAGTGATTTAGTCTGCTTTACATCTTTGTTTGTGAAAAATCAAAAGAAAAGAAGCTGAGGTGGAAGATTCAAAATGTACCGTTTTAGCGAAATTATTTGAATTAAAAAAAAGGAAGGGGCCTTTCCCCCTTACAGAGGAATGATAGTAGCCAATCAAAGGAAGGGTTTAAATTTCTTAAAGTAGCCGCAGATTTATATTTTTAACAGTAATATGGGATCAAATGTGAGCAAAAAATAAGCAGTAATTTGCAATAATCTACATAATATATATAATCTACATAGGGGAAGAAGGGTAGTAAATGACTTTTGTCTACGTAGAAATAGAATCCCTTAGACCATCCACACCGAATTAGAGCAAACGGATAAGCCGATGTATCCGTTTAGGATAGTTAGTACTAACAAGGCTGGTCCACTTCCACCGTAACCCAATGACACAGGTGCTCCAGCATCTCATATAGTGACTTTTTAAGTTTGGGCTATATATTTGCATATTAGGGGGGGGGGTAAGCATAGTATATAATAAACACGTAACTTAACCTAGGTACCCCCCCCCCCTAAGCCCCATCTCATGTAGCATCTCATATATCTTTATTCTAATGGTAGGAATTTTCAGCTATTTTGTTTTGAGGTATTGGTATGAACATACGTACTAGTGGCTTAAATTAAACCCAACGGAATGCATTTCTGTTTGATACGGCGTGTGCCAAAGAGGAGTCATATCCCCACATATTTTTAAGATTCGTGTAGCCATAGACGTATTATTAAAGAAGTATGCCGTAAGACATATATTAACGTGAAATTAGATATGCCTGTAGCAACAGTCACCTGTGTGACATTGATGATGTATCCATTTTTTTCTAGTTTTGTTTATCAACTTCCGATGAGTGGGGGGGGGGGGGGTCAAAAAGGTTTTGAATCGTTAGGGCTTTTTACACCCTCCTGATTCAAGCGCTCTCGTCCACAACAATTTCTATGAACTGGAATAATCAGAGGCCAAAAAGACATAACTCATAAATAAAACAGCGGATAATGGGTGCAATGTTTTTATTTTTTCGGAGGGAACTTTGTCTTGTTCCATTGAGTTTTGCCCTATTCTAATGGGCTAAAAGGTTATTTCTGTGGGCACTTCTGAGGGGGGGGGGAGGCTGAGTCTCTCAAGAAGAATTTTGGGGATGGCTACGACCCCCCCCCCCCCCCGACCTATTCCAGGAAATGTGCACCTGCGAAGCTAATACAAATAAAACGAAGACCAGTTTTGCTTTTCATCATGATGTACCAAAAACCTATTCATCTTGTGCTGAGGGTAAATATCCAGAATTGTCTGGAATTTGTTCATAGTTAGAACTTAGAAGCCCGAGCTCTTCGACTGACAGGGGCGTCCTTGGGGGGGGGGGGGCAGTTGCCCCCGCCCAATAATTTGGAGAAAAAATTATTATATAGCCCATGCCCCTTAACTTTCCAGACATGGATATCCGGATTATGGATATCCATTGCCCCCTCCCCCAATATAAATGCTGGAGATTCATCCCTGTCGACTGAGGAGGCTCAGGTGTGTCAAAAGAATGGCTCCCGATCGATTCTCAAAAGTTATACTTGGAGGAAAAATAGCAAAATGAATGTGCATTGGCCGGCTAATCTAGAACAGTGCCAGATAGAGATAGATGCAATATCGAGTATTGGTACGTGCCCTGTTTAAAGGAGTCTTCTGAGGATGGACGGCACTTAAGTAAGTGAATGTAGTATTTATGCTGAAATATGTTTTTAAATGCGTTTTTGAATGAACTTGGTAAACCAGGCTTAAAAACCACCACTTGATGGTAGTAAATAAAAAAAACAATTTTTTTTAACTGAAAGTAAGGAGCAACATTAAAATTTAAAACGAACAGAAATTATTCCGTATATGAAAGGGGATGTCCCCTCCTCAACGCCTCGCTCTTTACGCTAAAGTTTTTTATTGTTTTAAAAAACAGAGTTGTGCTCAAAAGTTTTTTATTGTTTTAAAAAATAGAGTTGTGAGAAAGAGTTTAACTTTAACGTAAAGAGCGAGGCGTTGAGGAGGGGACAGCCCCTTTCATATACGGAATAATTTCTGTTCGTTTTTTTAATGTTGCTCCTTACTTTCAGTTAAAAAAAACTTGTTTTTTTTAATTTAATTTTTTAACGTTTTTGAATTAATGGAGGTTTTGATTTTGGCTCACCGTACATGAAAAATTAAAAAAAAGATTGTATATTAATTTTACTTTAATTTAGTTAAATGGCTTTCTCAAAAGTTGTTTAATTTTAATTACGAACGTTTTTATTAGTAATAAATATACGTAACTTACGTGACGAACTTCTATATCCTTGTATTTTTAATACGTATATTAGGGGGTTTGCCCCCTAGTCAATACCTCGCTCTTTACGCTAAAGTTCAAATCTTGTTCCAATTCTTTAAAAATGACCCCTTAATCACAAAGACCGTTAATTAGAATAAATAGCTCTTATGAAAGTACTAAAAAATATTTGGCATAAAGAGCGAGGTATTGACTAGGGCCCGAACCCAATTATAAACTTAATAATTTCTGTTCATTTTAAGTTTTGACGTTGCTCCTTACTTTCAGTTGAAAAACTTGTTTTTTTAATTTAATTTCTGATATTTTTTTTAATAATGCTGGTAAATCCGGCGCCCCCTTCATAGCAATGTCTCTTCCCCCATGAAAAATTCCTCCATGAAAAGATAGTCCCACATAACAGTAGAAAGGACCCTAGTACTCGTGACGGGAGTCCATATTTGGGCATAGAGTCCCTAGGGAGAACACCTGTGTTGTCAGTCCCAATCCCACACCAAATATGGGCATGGAATCCCCAGGGAGAACACGTTTCCGAGAAATGTCTCCGGGCGAAGTTTATTAATGTCTTTGGAGTTCGTCCAAGAGAATTGTTTCCGGGTGAAGTTTATTAATGTCTGACAGGTGATGTCAAGGTTGATTAATTTGTCATGAAAGGAGAATTGTTTCCGAGCGAATGTTTTGATCATAGAGATGAAGAGATTAACGCGGGAAAGGGTTTCCTAGTAATTTGAAATGTGACAGTGCAGGGATGTCAAAAACAAAAGGAACACGCAGAAATTACGTTTAGGGATTATTTGGGCGAAACCGTTTTAGACATTTTAGGGAATTATTTCGGTGAAACAGTTAGAGACATTTTAAAAGATGATTTTAGAAGATGTTTTAGAAGAGGATTTGAGGGTGAAAATCTGTGGTCGTTATAATACACAAGTTGTATTTGAGCAGTGTTGTGAGGTCCTCTACCCCAACCCCAAAGGCCCCCGGTCTCCCTAACGCCCCTCGATCCCCAAAAGACCCCCGGAACCCCTCACCCCCCATTTTTTAAAAATAATTTTTGAATTTTTTTAACATGGTATTTTATTTTAACTTTTTACGTATCTTAAAATGACATGAAATATGCTTACGGCTCTACCAATCGTACTCTGTGCTTGTTCATAGACACGACGCGGCTTTCCCACTGGTACTCTATGACAGGTTATCGACACTACCTAGTTTATTGCATGCATTAAATCAGTATTTTTTACGCAGTGGAAGGATAAACACACAATTCATATCTGTAAAAAAGTTAAGATGAATTATTCGACGAAAGTATGTGCACATGATAAAATCATCGTTGTGTTGAATGCTGACAAGGAGAAATACCTGAACTATGAAACGAGTGCAAGTGATAACACTATTGGCAATGTATGCGTTAGTTGTAATGACAGCGAGAAGTTAGATTTCTTTGGAGTACCCAAGAATTTCAATCGTGTAAACGGTGGATATGCGAGAGTAACATTACAAGAGAAATCAGTGCTCAAAGGGAATGCAAACTTAAAAATAATTGTCGATGATCGGGGACAACTCCTTGCTAGTGCTTCCGGTAACATGCTACCTGTTGATATATCCTATCATTATTTTTCTGGTATTAGCATTTTAAAGAGAACAAGAAGAAGACAAGCATTCTCCTGCACTAATGTCATTAATCATATCTTGTCAATGTGCCAAAACTGCTATCTATGTAAAAATAATGTGACAATAGACAGTGAAATCGCAGGCAGAATAAAAAGGACATCAGCAGACAATATCATCAATGAATATAAAGATGAATTGACGGAAAGTGAAGCACAAGTGTACTAATAATGTATAATAATGTATTTAACATATTTTTATATTAATATTCTACATGTCGTTATTTCATTAAAAATATCTTATGCATTATTTTGTTAAGTGTTCATTATTTTTAGGGTATGCTAGAACGTCAAACGTTCAGAATATCAATTAAAAAGGTCAGAGATGTAAGAAAAAGAATTTTAGAGATAAAGATACTACTAGCAGGCACAATTTTTCATAGAATGGGCATTTCTCGACAAGTTCTTTTCTTAATGTCCTTCCTAAACCCATTTTACAAGTTGAAGCATCCATCCTTTTCATCCACAACTTTACTTTACAGCTTTTTGAATGCTCCAACACCAAGCAATACTTTTCAAAAGGCATTTCACAACAAGTTCTTTTCTTAATGTCCTTCCTAAACCCATTTTACAAGTTGAAACATCCATCCTTTTCATCCACAACTTTACTTTACACCTTTTGAATGCCCCAACACCAAGCAATACCTTTCAAAAGGCATTTCACAACAAGTTCTTTTCTTAATGTCCTTCCTAAACCCTTTTTACAAATTGAAGTACCCATCCTTTTCACCCACAACTTTACTTTAAAGCTTTTTTGAATGCTCCAACACCAAGCAACGCTTTTCAAAAGGCATTTCAGAACAATTTCTTTTCTTAATGTCCTTCCTAAACCCATTTTACAAGTTGAAGCACCCATCCTTTTCACCCACAACTTTACTATACTGCCTTTTTGAATGCCCCAACACCAAGCAATACTTTTCTAAGGGCATTTCACAACAAGTTCTTTTCTTAATGTCCTCCCTAAACCCATTTTACAGTATTTTTTTTAACTTTTTTACGTATCTTAAATGACATAAGATATGCTTACGGCTCTACCAATCATACTCTGTGCTTGTTCATAGACACGACGCGGCTTTCCCACTGGTACTCTATGGCAGGTTATCGACACTACCTAGTTTATTGCATGCATTAAATATACGCAGTGGATGGATAAACACACAATTCATATCTGTAAAAAGTGAAGATGAATTATTCAACGAAAGTATGTGCACATGATAAAATCATCGTCGTATTGAATGCTGACAAGGAGAAATACCTGAAATATGAAACGATTGCAAGTGGTAACACTATTGAAAATGT
Source organism: Artemia sinica (assembly GCA_027921565.1). Lineage (NCBI taxonomy): Eukaryota > Metazoa > Arthropoda > Branchiopoda > Anostraca > Artemiidae > Artemia > Artemia sinica. The sequence continues at coordinate 26,444,619 of CM051272.1, forward strand.
ATGCATGCGTTGTCATGACAGCGAGAAGTTAGATTTCTTTAGAGTACCCAAGAATTTCAATCGTGTAAACGGTGGATATGCGAGAGTAACATTACCAGAGAAATTAGTACTCAAAGAGAATGCAAACTTAAAAATAATAGTTGATGAAGAGGGACAACTTCTAGCTAATGGTTCTGGTAGCATGTTAGCCGTTGATAGATCTTATCGCTATCTTTCCGGTGTTAGCATTCGAATGAAAGCAAAAGGAAAAAGAAGACATGCATACAGCTGCACTAACATCATAAATCATATCTTGTCAATGTGCCAAAACTGCTATCTATGTAAAAATAACGTGACAATAGACAGTGAAATCGCAGGCAGAATAAAAAGGACATTAGCTGACAATATCGTCAATGAGTGTAAAGATGAATTGACGGAAAGTGAAGCGCAAGTGTACTAATAATGTATAATAATGTTTTTAACTTTTTTTATATTAATATTCTACATGTCATTATTTTATTAAAAATATCTTATGCATTATTTTGTTAAGTGTTCATTATTTTTAGGGTATGCTAGAGCGTCAAACGTTCAGAATATCTATTAAAAAGGTCAGAGATGTAAGAAAGAGAATTTTAGAGATAATGATACTACTAGCAGGCTCAATTTTTCATAGAAGATAGAAAAGTTCAAGTTCTCTTCTGAATTTTACCAAAGAACACAATTGAATTCTAATTTCTCTAGAGAAAATAAAAAGCTTCCACTTCTGTTTTAAGTTCACCAAGACATAAAAAATTTAAAGTTCACTTCTAAATTTTTCCGTAGAAGATAGGAAAAGTTATACTATGATTGTGATTATTTTCCATGAAGATAAAAAGTTTCATTTTAATTCTAAATTTTCTTAAATTCAATTCCGACTTTTCTCAAAGAGTCAAATTTAAAGTTCTGTTCCAAATATTTTCCCGGAAGGAGAAAAGTTCAACTTCGATTCTGAATTTTCTCAATGAAAATGAGATAAGTTATTGATCAATTCTATTTCCCCAAAATAATATAAAAAGTTTCCACTTCAGTTCAGATTTTTCTCAGAGATGAAAAAATTTGAAGTTCTGTTCCAAATATTTTCCCGAAAGAAGAAAAGTTCAACTTCGATTCTGAATTTTTCTCAAATGAAAATGAAATAAGTTATTGATCAATTCTATTTCCCTAAAATAATATAAAAAGTTTCCACTTCAGTTCAGATTTTTCTCAAAGAGATGAAAAAATTTAAAATACTGTTCCAAATTTTTCATAGAAGATAGAAAAGTTCAAGTTCTCTTCTGAATTTTACCAAAGAACACAATTCAATTTCAATTTCTCCAGAGAAAATAAAAAGCTTCCACTTCAGTTTTAAGTTCACCAAGACATAAGAAATTTAAAGTTCAGTTTTAAATTTTTCCATAGAAGATAAGAAAAGCTATACTATGATTGTGATTATTTTCTATGAAGATGAAAAGTTTCACTTTAATTCTAAATTTTCTTTAATTCAGTTCCGACCTTTCTCAAAGAGATGAAATAATTTAAAGTTCTGTTCCAAATATTTTCCCGGAAGAAGAAAAGTCCAACTTCAATTCTTAATTTTCTCAATGAAAATGAAATAAGTTATTGATCAATTCTATTTTCCCAAAATAATATAAAATTTTTCACTTCAATTCAGATTTTTCTCAAAGAGATAAAAAATTTAAAATACTGTTCCAAATTTTTCATAGAAGATAGAAAAGTTCAAGTTCTTTTCTGAATTTTACCAACGAACATAATTCAATTTCAATTTCTCCAGAGAAAATAAAAAGCTTCCACTTCAGTTTTAAGTTCTCCAAGACATGAAAAATTTAAAGTTCACTTCTAAATTTTTCCGTAGAAGATAGGAAAAGTTATACTATGATTGTGATTATTTTCCATGAAGATAAAAAGTTTCACTTTAATTCTAAATTTTCTTAAATTCAATTCAGATTTTTCTCAAAGAGATGAAAAAATTTAAAATATTGTTCTTTAACAATTTTACCAAAGAACACAATTTTACCAAAGAACACAATTCAATTCTAATTTTTCCAGAGAAAATAAAAAGCTTCCACAGATTATTTTCCATGAAGATAAAAAGTTTCACTTTAACTCTAAATTTTCTTAAATTCAATTCCGACTTTTCTCAAAGAGATGAAAAATTTTTAAGTTCTGTTCCAAATATTTTCCCGGAAGAAGAAAAGTTCAACTTCGATTCTGAATTTTCTCAATGAAAATGAAATAAGTTATTGATCAATTCTATTTCCCCAAAATAATATAATAAGTTTCCACTTCAGTTCAGATTTTTCTCAAAGAGATGAAAAAATTTAAAATACTGTACCAAATTTTCTTAGAAGATAGAAAAGTTCAAGTTCTCTTCTGAATTTTAGCAAAGAACATAATTCAATTCTAATTTCTCCAGAGAAAATAAAAAGCTTCCACTTCAGTTTTAAGTTCACCAAGACATAAAAAACTTAAAGTTCACTTCCAAATTTTTCATAGAAGGTAGAAAAGTTCAAGTTCTCTTCTGAATTTTACCAAAGAACACAATTCAATTCTAATTTCACCAGAGAAAATAAAAAGCTTCCACAGATTATTTTTCATGAAGATAAAAAGTTTCACTTTAATTATAAATTTTCTTAAATTCAATTCCGACTTTTCTCAAAGAGATGAAAAATTTTTAAGTTCTGTTCCAAATATTTTCCCGGAAGAAGAAAAGTTCCAACTTCGATTCTGAATTTTCTCAATGAAAATGAAATAAGTTATTGATCAATTCTATTTCCCCAAAATCATATAAAAAGTTTCCACTTCAGTTCAGATTTTTTTCAAAGAGATGAAAAAATTTAAAATACTGTTCCAAATTTTTCTTAGAAGATAGAAAAGTTCAAGTTCTCTTCTGAATTTTAGCAAAGAACATAATTCAATTCTAATTTCTCCAGAGAAAATAAAAAGCTTCTACTTCAGTTTTAAGTTCACCAAGACATAAAAAATTTAAAGTTCACTTCCAAATTTTTCATAGACGATAGAAAAGTTCAAGTTCTCTTCTTAATTTTACCAAAGAACACAATTCAATTCTAATTTCACCAGAGAAAATAAAAAGCTTCCACAGATTATTTTACATGAAGATAACACGTTTCACTTTAATTATAAATTTTCTTAAATTCAATTCCGACTTTTCTCAAAGAGATGAAAAAATTTAAAGTTCTGTTCCAAATATTTTCCCGGAAGAAGAAAAGTTCCAACTTCGATTCTGAATTTTCTCAATGAAAATGAAATAAGTTATTGATCAATTCTATTTCCCCAAAATAATATAAAAAGTTTCCACTTCAGTTCAGATTTTTTTCAAAGAGATGAAAAAATTTTAAATACTTTTCCAAATTTTTCTTAGAAAATAGAAAAGTTCAAGTTCTCTTCTGAATTTTAGCAAAGAACATAATGCAATTCTAATTTCTCCAGAGAAAATAAAAAGCTTCCACTTCAGTTGTAACTTCAACAAGACATAAAAAATTTAAAGTTCAGTTCTAAATTTTTCCATAAAAAATAGGAAAAGTTTTACTATGATTGTGATTATTTTCTATGAAGATAAAAAGTTTCACTTTAATTCTAAATTTTCTTAAATTCAGTTCCGACTTTTCTCAAAGAGATGAAACAATTTTAAGTTATGTTCCAAATATTTTCCCGGAAGAAGAAAAGTCCCAAGACATAAAAAATTTAAAGTTCACTTCTAAATTTTTCCGTAGAAGATAGGAAAAGTTACACTATGATTGTGATTATTTTCCATGAAGATAAAAAGTTTCACTTTAATTCTAAATTTTCTTAAATTCAGTTCCGACTTTTCTCAAAGAGATGAAAAAATTTAAAGTTCTGTTCCAAATTTTTCATAGAAGATAGAAAAGTTCAAGTTCTCTTCTGAATTTTAGCAAAGAACATAATTCAATTCTAATTTCTCCAGAGAAAATAAAAAGCTTCCACTTCAGTTTTAAGTTCACCAAGACATAAAAAATTTAAAGTTCAGTTCTAAATTTTTCCATAGAAGATAGGAAAAGTTATACTATGATTGTGATTATTTTCTATGAAGATATTAAGTTTCACTTTAATTCTAAATTTTCTTAAATTCAGTTCCAACTTTTCTCAATTTGATGAAAAAATTTAAAGTTCTGTTCCAAATATTTTCCCGGAAGAAGAAAAGTCCCAAGACATAAAAAATTTAAAGTTCACTTCTAAATTTTTCCGTAGAAGATAGGAAAATTTATACTATGATTGTGATTATTTTCCATGAAAATAAAAAGTTTCACTTGAACTTTTCATATCTTCTTGATATATCTTCTTGATGATCACTTTTCATATTGTCTCTGTGTGCGTGTGTTGTCTCTGTGTGTGTGTGTTGTCTCTGTGTGTGTGTGTTGTCTCTGTGTGTGTGTGTGTTGTCTCTGTGTGTGTGTGTTGTCTCTGTGTGTGTGTTGTCTCTGTGTGTGTGTGTTGTCTCTGTGTGTGTGTTGTCTCTGTGTGTGTGTGTTGTCTCTGTGTGTGTGTTGTCTCTGTGTGTGTCTGTGTTGTCTCTGTGTGTGTGTTGTCTCTGTGTGTGTGTGTTGTCTCTGTGTGTGTGTTGTCTCTGTGTGTGTGTGTTGTCTCTGTGTGTGTGTTGTCTCTGTGTGTGAGTGTTGTCTCTGCGTGTGTGTGTGTTGTCTCTGTGTGTGTGTGTTGCCTGTGTGTGTGTGTTGTCTCTGTGTGTGTCTTGTCTCTGTGTGTGTGTTGTCTCTGTGTGTGTGTGTTGTCTCTCTGTGTGTGTATTGTCTCTGTGTGTGTGTTGTCTCTGTGTGTGTGTGTGTTGTCTCTGTGTGTGTGTGTGTTGTCTCTGTGTGTGTTTTGTCTGTGTGTGTGTGTTGTCTCTGTGTGTGTGTGTTGTCTCTGTGTGTGTGTGTTGTCTCTGTGTGTGTGTGTTGTCTCTGTGTGTGTGTGTTGTCTGTGTGTGTGTGTGTTGTCTCTGTGTGTGTGTGTTGTCTCTGTGTGTATGTGTTGTCTCTGTGTGTGTGTGTTGTCTCTGTGTGTGTGTGTGTTGTCTCTATGTCTGTGTGTTGTCTCTGTGTGTGTGTTGTCTCTGTGTGTGTGTTGTCTCTGTGTGTGTGTTGTCTCTGTGTGTGTGTTGTCTCTGTGTGTGTGTTGTCTGTGTGTGTGTTGTCTCTGTGTGTGTGTGTTGTCTCTGTGTGTGTGTTGTCTCTGTGTGTGTCTGTTGTCTCTGTGTGTGTTGTCTCTGTGTGTGTGTGTTGTCTCTGTGTGTGTGTTGTCTCTGTGTGTGTGTGCTGCCTCTGTGTGTTTGTTGTCTCTGTATGTGTCTGTTGTCTCTGTGTGCGTGTTGTCTCTGTGTGTGTCTGTTGTCTCTGTGTGTGTGTGTTGTCTCTCTTTGTGTGTTGTCTCTGTGTGTGTGTGTTGTCTCTGTGTGTGTGTTGTCTCTGTGTGTGTGTTGTCTCTGTGTGTGTGTTGTCTCTGTGTGTGTGTTGTCTCTGTGTGTGTGCGTTGTCTCTGTGTGTGTGTGTGTTGTCTCTGTGTGTGTGTGTTGTCTCTCTGTGTGTGTTGTCTCTGTGTGTGTTGTCTGTGTGTGTGTGTGTGTTGTCTCTGTGTGTGTTGTCTCTGTGTGTGTGTTGTCTGTGTGTGTGTGTGTGTTGTCTCTGTGTGTGTGTTGTCTCTGTGTGTGTGTGTTGTCTCTGTGTGTGTGTTGTCTCTGTGTGTGTGTTGTCTCTGTGTATGTGTTGTCTCTGTGTGTGTGTGTGTTGTCTCTGTGTATGTGTGTTGTCTCTGTGTGTGTTTGTTGTCTCTGTGTGTGTGTTGTCTCTGAGTGTTTGTGTTGTCTCTGTGTGTGTGTGTTGTCTGTGTGTTGTCTCTCTGTGTGTGTGTGTTGTCTCTGTGTGTGTGATGTCTCTGTGTGTGTGTGTTGTCTCTGTGTGTGTGTGTTGTCTCTGTGTGTGTGTTGTCTCTGTGTGTGTGTTGTCTCTGTGTGTGTGTTGTCTGTGTGTGTGTTGTCTCTGTGTGTGTGATATCTCTGTGTGTGTGTTGTCTCTGTGTGTGTGTGTGTGTTGTCTCTGTGTGTGTGTGTTGTCTCTGTGTGTGTGTGTTGTCTCTGTGTGTTTGTGTTGTCTCTGTGTGTGTGTGTGTTGTCTCTGTGTGTGTGTTGTCTCTGTGTGTGTGTGTTGTCTTTGTGTATGTGTGTTGTCTCTGTGTGTGTGTTGTCTCTGTGTGTGTTTTGTCTCTGTGTGTGTGTTGTCTCTGTGTGTGTGTGTTGTCTCTGTGTGTGTGTTGTCTCTGTGTGTGTGTTGTCTCTGTGTGTGTGTTGTCTCTGTGTGTGTGTTGTCTCTGTGTGTGTGTTGTCTCTGTGTGTGTGTTGTCTCTGTGTGTGTTGTTTCTGCGTGTGTTATCTCTGTGTTTGTGTGTTGTCTCTGTGTGTGTTTGTTGTCTCTCTGTGTGTGTGTTGTCTCTCTGTGTGTGTGTTTTCTCTGTGTGTTTGTGTTGTCTCTCTGTGTGTGTGTTGTCTCTTTGTGTGTGTGTGTTGTTCCTGTGTGTGTGTGCTGTCTCTGTGTGTGTGTGTTGTCTCTGTGTGTGTGTTGTCTCTCTGTGTGTGTGTTGTCTGTGTGTGTGTGTGTTGTCTCTGTGTGTGTGTTGTCTCTGTTTGTGTGTTGTCTTTGTGTGTGTGTGTTGTCTCTGTGTGTGTGTATTGTCTCTGTGTGTGTGTGTTGTCTGTGTGTGTGTTGTCTCTGTGTGTGTGTTGTCTCTGTGTGTGTGTGTTGTCTCTGTTTGTGTGTGTTGTCTCTGTGTGTGTGTTGTCTCTGTGTGTGTGTGTGTTGTCTCTGTGTGTGTGTGTTGTCTCTGTGTGTGTGTGTTGTCTCTGTGTGTGTGTTGTCTCTGTGTGTGTGTATTGTCTCTGTGTGTGTGTTGTCTCTGTGTGTGCTTGTTGTCTCTCTGTGTGTGTGTGTTGTCTCTGTGTGTGTGTGTTGTCTCTGTGTGTGTGTTGTCTCTGTGTGTGTGTTGTCTCTGTGTGTGTGTTGTCTTTGTGTGTGTGTTGTCTCTGTGTGTGTGTGTTGTCTCTGTGTGTGTGTGTTGTCTGTGTGTGTGTTGTCTTTGTGTGTGTGTTGTCTTTGTGTGTGTTGTCTCTGTGTGTGTGTTGTCTCTGTGTGTGTGTTGTCTCTGTGTGTGTGTGTTTCTCTGTGTGTGTGTGTGTTCTCTGTGTGTGTGTTGTCTCTGTGTGTGTGTGTTGTCTGTGTGTGTGTGTTGTCTCTGTGTGTGTTGTCTCTGTGTGTGTGTTTTGTCTCTGTGTGTGTGTGTGTTGTCTCTGTGTGTGTGTTGTCTCTGTGTGTGGGTTGTCTCTGTGTTGTGTGTTGTCTCTGTGTGTGTGTTGTCTCTGTGTGTTTGTGTTGTCTCTGTGTGTGTGTGTTGTCTCTGTGTGTGTGTTTTGTCTCTTTGTGTGTCTGTTGTCTCTGTGTGTGTCTGTTGTCTCTGTGTGCGTGTGTTGTCTCTGTGTGCGTGTGTTGTCTCTGTGTGTGTGTTGTCTCTGTGTGTGTGTTGTCTCTGTGTAGGTGTGTGTTGTCTCTGCGTGTGTGTGTTGTCTCTGTGTGTGTGTGTTGTCTCTGTGTGTGTGTGTTGTCTCTGTGTGTGTGTTGTCTCTGTGTGTGTGTTGTCTCTGTGTGTGTGTTGTCTCTGTGTGTGTGTTGTCTCTGTGTGTGTGTTGTCTCTGTGTGTGTGTTGTCTCTGTGTGTGTGTTGTCTCTGTGTGTGTGTTGTCTCTGTGTGTGTGTGTTGTTTCTGTGTGTGTGTTGTCTCTGTGTGTGTGTGTTGTCTCTGTGTGTGTTGTCTCTGTGTGTGTGTGTTGTCTCTGTGTGTGTGTTGTCTCTGTGTGTGTGTTGTCTCTGTGTGTATGTGTTTTGTCTCTCTGTGTGTGTTGTCTCTGTTTGTGTGTTGTCTCTGTGTGTTGTCTCTGTGTGTGTGTGTTGTCTCTGTGTGTGTGTGTTGTCTCTGTGTGTGTGTTGTCTCTGTGTGTGTGTGTTGTCTCTGTGTGTGTGTTGTCTCTGTGTGTGCTTGTTGTCTCTGTGTGTGTGTGTTGTCTCTGTGTGTGTGTTGTCTCTGTGTGTGTGTTGTCTCTGTGTGTGTGTTGTCTCTGTGTGTGTGTTGTCTTTGTGTCTGTGTTGTCTCTGTGTGTGTGTGTTGTCTCTGTGTGTGTGTGTTGTCTGTGTGTGTGTTGTCTTTGTGTGTGTTGTCTCTGTGTGTGTGTTGTCTCTCTGTGTGTGTTGTCTCTGTGTGTGTGTGTTTTCTGTGTGTGTGTGTGTTGTCTGTGTGTGTGTTGTCTCTGTGTGTGTGTGTTGTCTGTGTGTGTGTTGTCTCTGTGTGTGTTGTCTCTGTGTGTGTGTTTTGTCTCTGTGTGTGTGTGTGTGTTGTCTCTGTGTGTGCGTTGTCTCTGTGTGTGTGTTGTCTCTGTGGTTTGTGTTGTCTCTGTGTGTGTGCTGTCTGTGTGTGTGTGTTGTCTCTGTGTGTGTGTGTTGTCTCTGTGTGTGTGTTTTGTCTCTGTGTGTGTCTGTTGTCTCTGTGTGTGTCTGTTGTCTCTGTGTGTGTGTGTTGTCTCTGTGTGCGTGTGTTGTCTCTGTGTGTGTTGTCTCTGTGTGTGTGTTGTCTCTGTGTAGGTGTGTGTTGTCTCTGCGTGTGTGTGTTGTCTCTGCGTGTGTGTGTTGTCTCTGTGTGTGTGTGTTGTCTCTGTGTGTGTGTTGTCTCTGTGTGTGTGTTGTCTCTGTGTGTGTGTGTTGTCTCTGTGTGTGTGTTGTCTTTGTGTGTGTGTTGTCTCTGTGTGTGTGTTGTCTCTGTGTGTGTGTTGTCTCTGTGTGTGTTTTGTCTCTGTGTGTGTGTGTTGTTTCTGTGTGTGTGTTGTCTCTGTGTGTGTGTGTTGTCTCTGTGTGTGTTGTCTCTGTGTGTGTGTGTTGTCTCTGTGTGTGTTTTGTCTCTTTGTGTGTGTTGTCTCTGTGTGTGTGTGTGTGTTGTCTCTGTGTGTGTGTTGTCTCTTTGTGTGTGTGTTGTCTCTGTGTGTGTGTGTTGTCTCTGTGTGTATGTGTTTTGTCTCTGTGTGTGTGTTGTCTCTGTGTGTGTGTTGTCTCTGTGTGTGTGTGTTGTCTGTGTGTGTGTGTGTTGTCTCTGTGTGTGTGTTGTCTCTGTGTGTGTGTTGTCTTTGTGTGTGTGTGTTGTCTCTGTGTGTGTTGTCTGTGTGTGTGTGTGTGTTGTCTCTGTGTGTGTGGTGTCTCTGTGTGTTGTTGTCTCTGTGTGTGTGTTGTCTCTGTGTGTGTGTGTTGTCTCTGTGTGTGTGTTGTCTCTCTGTGTGTGTTGTCTCTGTGTGTGTGTTGTCTCTGTGTGTGTGTGTTGTCTCTGTGTTTGTGTGTTGTCTCTGTGTGTGTGTTGTCTCTGTGTGTGTGCTGTCTGTGTGTGTGTGTTGTCTCTGTGTGTGTGTGTTGTCTCTGTGTGTGTGTTTGTCTCTTTGTGTGTGTGTTGTCTCTGTGTGTGTCTGTTGTCTCTGTGTGCGTGTGTTGTCTCTGTGTGCGTGTGTTGTCTCTGTGTGTGTTGTCTCTGTGTGTGTGTGTGTGTTGTCTCTGTGTGTGTGTTGTCTCTGTGTGTGTGTTGTCTCTGTGGTGTGTGTTGTCTCTGTGTGTGTGCTGTCTGTGTGTGTGTGTTGTCTCTGTGTGTGTGTGTTGTCTCTGTGTGTGTGTTTGTCTCTGTGTGTGTTGTTGTCTCTGTGTGTGTCTGTTGTCTCTGTGTGCGTGTGTTGTCTCTGTGTGCGTGTGTTGTCTCTGTGTGTGTTGTCTCTGTGTGTGTGTTGTCTCTGTGTGGTGTGTGTTGTCTCTGTGTGTGTGTTGTCTCTGTGTGTGTGTGTTGTCTCTGTGTGTGTGTGTTGTCTCTGTGTGTGTGTTGTCTCTGTGTGTGTGTTGTCTCTCTGTGTGTGTGTTGTCTCTGTGTGTGTGTTGTCTCTGTGTGTGTGTTGTCTCTGTGTGTGTGTTGTCTCTGTGTGTGTGTTGTCTCTGTGTGTGTGTTGTCTCTGTGTGTGTGTTGTCTCTGTGTGTGTGTTGTCTCTGTGTGTGTGTGTTGTCTCTGTGTGTGTGTGTTGTCTCTGTGTGTTGTCTCTGTGTGTGTGTGTTGTCTCTGTGTGTGTGTTGTCTCTGTGTGTGTGTTGTCTCTGTGTGTGTGTGTTGTCTCTGTGTGTGTGTTGTCTCTGTGTGTGTTGTTGTCTCTGTGTGTGTGTGTTGTCTCTGTGTTGTCTCTGTGTGTGTGTTGTCTCTGTGTGTGTGTTGTCTCTTGTGTCTGTGTTGTCTCTGTGTGTGGGTGTGTTGTCTCTGTGTGTTGTGTTGTCTGTGTGTGTGTTGTCTTGTGTGTGTGTTGTCTTTGTGTGTGTTGTCTCTGTGTGTGTGTTGTCTCTGTGTGTGTGTTGTCTCTGTGTGTGTGTGTGTTTTCTGTGTGTGTGTGTGTTGTCTGTGTGTGTGTTGTCTCTGTGTGTGTGTGTTGTCTGTGTGTGTGTGTTGTCTGTGTGTGTGTGTTGTCTCTGTGTGTGTTGTCTCTGTGTGTGTGTTTGTCTCTGTGTGTGTGTGTGTGTTGTCTCTGTGTGTGTGTTGTCTCTGTGTGTGTGTTGTCTCTGTGGTTGTGTGGTGTCTCTGTGTGTGTGCTGTCTGTGTGTGTGTGTTGTCTCTGTGTGTGTGTGTTGTCTCTGTGTGTGTGTTTGTCTCTTTGTGTGTCTGTTGTCTCTGTGTGTGTCTGTTGTCTCTGTGTGCGTGTGTTGTCTCTGTGTGTGTTGTCTCTGTGTGTGTGTTGTCTCTGTGTGTGTGTGTTGTCTCTGTGTGTGTGTGTTGTCTCTGTGTGTGTGTTGTCTCTGTGTGTGTGTGTTGTCTCTGTGTGTGTGTTGTCTCTGTGTGTGTGTTGTCTCTGTGTGTGTGTGTTGTCTCTGTGTGTGTGTTGTCTCTGTGTGTGTGTTGTCTCTGTGTGTGTGTTGTCTCTGTGTGTGTGTTGTCTCTGTGTGTGTGTTGTCTCTGTGTGTGTGTGTTGTCTCTGTGTGTGTGTTGTCTCTGTGTGTGTGTTGTCTCTGTGTGTGTTGTCTCTGTGTGTGTGTGTTGTCTCTGTGTGTGTGTTGTCTCTGTGTGTGTGTTGTCTCTCTGTGTGTGTGTGTTGTCTCTGTGTGTGTGTTGTCTCTTGTGTGTGTGTTGTCTCTCTGTGTGTGTGTTGTCTCTGTGTGTGTGTTTTGTCTCTGTGTGTGTGTTGTCTCTGTGTGTGTGTTGTCTCTGTGTGTGTGTTGTCTCTTTGTGTGTGTGTTGTCTCTGTGTGTGTGTGTTGTCTCTGTGTGTGTGTGTTGTCTCTGTGTGTGTGTTGTCTCTGTGTGTGTGTTGTCTCTGTGTGTGTGTGTTGTCTGTGTGTGTGTGTGTTGTCTCTGTGTGTGTGTTGTCTCTGTTTGTGTGTTGTCTTTGTGTGTGTGTGTGTTGTCTCTGTGTGTGTGTTGTCTCTGTGTTTGTGTGTGTGTTGTCTCTGTGTGTGTGGTGTCTCTGTGTTTGTGTTGTCTCTGTGTGTGTGTTGTCTCTGTGTGTGTGTTGTCTCTTTGTGTGTGTGTTGTCTCTGTGTGTGTGTGTTGTCTCTGTGTGTATGTGTTTGTCTCTGTGTGTGTGTTGTCTCTGTTTGTGTGTTGTCTCTGTGTGCTGTCTCTGTGTGTGTGTGAGTTGTATCTGTGTGTGTGTGTTGTCTCTGTGTGTGTCTGTTGTCTCTGTGTGTGTGTTGTCTGTGTGTGTGTGTGTGTTGTCTCTGTGTGTGTGTGTTGTCTCTGTGTGTGTGTTGTCTCTGTGTGTGTGTTGTCTCTGTGTGTGTGTGTTGTCTCTGTGTCTGTGTGTTGTCTCTGTGTGTGTGTTGTCTCTCTGTGTGTGTGTTGTCTCTGTGTGTGTGTTTTGTCTCTGTGTGTGTGTGTTGTCTCTGTGTGTGTGTGTGTTGTCTCTGTGCGTGTGTGTTGTCTCTGTGTGTGTGTTGTCTCTGTGTGTGTCTGTTGTCTCTGTGTGTGTGTGTGTTGTCTCTGTGTGCGTGTGTTGTCTCTGTGTGTGTGTGTTGTCTCTATGTGTGTGTTGTCTCTGTGTGTGTGTTGTCTCTGTGTGTGTGTGTTGTCTCTGTGTGTGTGTTGTCTCTGTGTGTGTGTGTGTCTCTGTGTGTGTGTTGTCTCTGTGTGTGTGTGTTGTCTGTGTGTTGTCTCTGTGTGTGTGTGTTGTCTCTGTGTGTGTGTTGTCTCTGTGTGTGTGTTGTCTCTGTGTGTGTGTTGTCTGTGTGTGTGTGTGTTGTCTCTGTGTGTGTGTGTTGTCTCTGTGTGTGTGTTGTCTCTGTGTCTGTGTGTTGTCTCTGTGTGTGTGTTGTCTCTCTGTGTGTGTGTTGTCTCTGTGTGTGTTGTCTCTGTGTGTGTGTGTGTTGTCTCTCTGTGTGTGTGTTGTCTCTGTGTGTGTGTTGTCTCTGTGTGTGTGGTTGTCTCTGTGTGTGTGTTGTCTCTGTGTGTGTGTTGTCTCTGTGTGTGTGTTGTCTCTGTGTGTGTGTTGTCTCTGTGTGTGTGTTGTCTCTGTGTGTGTGTTGTCTCTGTGTGTGTGTGTTGTCTCTGTGTGTGTGTGTTGTCTCTGTGTGTGTGTTGTCTCTGTGTGTGTGTGTTGTCTGTGTGTGTGTGTGTTGTCTCTGTGTGTGTGTGTTGTCTCTGTGTGTGTGTGTTGTCTCTGTGTGTGTGTGTGTTGTCTCTGTGTGTGTGTTGTCTCTGTGTGTGTGTGTTGTCTCTGTGCGTGTGTGTTGTCTGTGTGTGTGTGTTGTCTCTGTGTGTGTCTGTTGTCTCTGTGTGTGTGTGTTGTCTCTGTGTGCGTGTGTTGTCTCTCTGTGTGTGTGTTGTCTCTGTGTGTGTGTTGTCTCTGTGTGTGTGTGTTGTCTCTCTGTGTGTGTGTTGTCTCTGTGTGTGTGTTGTCTCTGTGTGTGTGTTGTCCTGTGTGTGTGTTGTCTCGTGTGTGTGTTGTCTCTCTGTGTGTGTTTCTTGTGTGTGTTGTCTCTGTGTGTGTGTTGTCTCTGTGTGTGTGTTGTCTCTGTGTGTGTGTGTTGTCTCTGTGTGTGTGTGTGTTGTCTCTGTGTGTGTGTTGTCTCTGTGTGTGTGTTGTCTGTGTGTGTGTTGTCTCTTGTGTGTGTTGTCTCTGTGTGTGTTGTCTCTGTGTGTGTGTGTTGTCTCTGTGTGTGTGTTGTCTCTGTGTGTGTGTTGTCTCTGTGTGTGTGTTGTCTCTGTGTGTGTGTTGTCTCTGTGTGTGTGTGTTGTCTCTGTGTGTGTGTTGTCTCTGTGTGTGTGTTGTCTCTGTGTGTGTGTTGTCTCTGTGTGTGTTGTCTGTGTGTGTGTTGTCTCTGTGTGTGTGTTGTCTCTGTGTGTGTGTTGTCTCTGTGTGTGTGTTGTCTCTGTGTGTGTGTTGTCTCTGTGTGTGTTGTCTCTGTGTGTGTTGTCTCTGTGTGTGTGTTGTCTCTGTGTGTGTGTTGTCTCTGTGTGTGTGTTGTCTCTGTGTGTGTTGTCTCTGTGTGTGTTGTCTCTGTGTTGTGTTGTCTGTGTGTGTGTTGTCTCTGTGTGTGTGTTGTCTCTGTGTGTGTGTTGTCTCTGTGTGTGTGTGTTGTCTCTGTGTGTGTGTTGTCTGTGTGTGTGTTGTCTCTGTGTGTGTGTTGTCTCTGTGTGTGTGTTGTCTCTGTGTGTGTTGTCTCTGTGGTGTGTTGTCTCTGTGTGTGTGTTGTCTGTGTGTGTGTGTTGTCTCTGTGTGTGTGTTGTCTCTGTGTGTGTTGTCTCTGTGTGTTGTTGTCTCTGTGTGTGTGTGTCTCTGTGTGTGTGTTGTCTCTGTGTGTGTGTTGTTTCTGTGTGTGTGTTTGTCTCTGTGTGTGTGTTGTCTCTGTGTGTGTGTTGTCTCTGTGTGTGTGTTGTCTCTGTGTGTGTGTTGTCTCTGTGTGTGTGTTGTCTCTGTGTGTGTGTTGTCTCTGTGTGTGTGTTGTCTCTGTGTGTGTGTTGTCTCTGTGTGTGTGTTGTCTCTGTGTGTGTGTTGTCTCTGTGTGTGTGTTGTCTCTGTGTGTGTGTTGTCTCTGTGTGTGTGTGTTGTCTCTGTGTATGTGTTGTCTCTGTGTGTGTGTTGTCTCTGTGTATATGTTTTCTCAGTGTATGTGTTGTCTCTGTGTGTGTGTTGTCTCTGTGTGTGTGTTGTCTCTGTGTGTGTGTTGTCTGTGTGTGCGTGTTGTCTCTGTGTGTGTGTTGTCTCTGTGTGTGTGTTGTCTCTGTGTGTGTGTTGTCTCTGTGTGTGTGTTGTCTCTGTGTGTGTGTTGTCTGTGTGTGTGTTGTCTCTGTGTGTGTGTTGTCTCTGTGTGTGTTGTCTCTGTGTGTGTGCTGTCTCTGTGTGTGTGTTGTCTCTGTGTGTGTGTTGTCTCTGTGTGTGTGTTGTCTCTGTGTGTGTGTTGTCAGTGTGTGTGTGTTGTCTCTGTGTGTGTGTTGTCTCTGTGTGTGTGTTGTCTCTGTGTGTGTGTTGTCTCTGTGTGTGTGTTGTCTGTGTGTGTGTGTTGTCTCTATGTGTGTGTTGTCTCTGTGTGTGTGTTGTCTCTGTGTGTGTGTTGTCTCTGTGTGTGTGTTGTCTCTGTGTGTGTGTTGTCTCTGTGTGTGTGTGTGTTGTCTCTGTGTGTGTGTTGTCTCTCTGTGTGTGTTGTCTCTGTGTGTGTGTTGTCTCTGTGTGTGTGTTGTCTCTGTGTGTGTGTGTTGTCTCTGTGTGTGTGTTGTCTCTGTGTTTGTGTTGTCTCTGTGTGTTGTGTTGTCTCTGTGTGTGTGTTGTCTCTGTGTGTGTGTTGTCTCTGTGTGTGTTGTCTCTGTGTGTGTGTTGTCTCTGTGTGTGTGTTGTCTCTGTGTGTGTGTTGTATCTGTGTGTGTGTTGTCTCTGTGTGTGTGTTGTCTCTGTGTGTGTGTTGTCTCTGTGTGTGTGTGTTGTCTCTGTGTTGTGTGTTGTCTCTGTGTGTGTGTGTTGTCTCTGTGTGTGTTGTCTCTGTGTTGTGTTGCCTCTGTGTGTGTGTTGTCTGTGTGTGTGTGTGTTGTCTCTCTGTGTGTGTTGTCTCTGTGTGTGTGTTGTCTCTGTGTGTGTGTTGTCTCTGTGTGTGTGTGTTGTCTCTGTGTGTGTGTGTTGTCTCTGTGTGTGTGTTGTCTGCTGTGTGTGTGTTGTCTCTGTGTGTGTGTTGTCTCTGTGTGTGTGTTGTCTCTGTGTGTGTGTGTTGTCTGTGTGTGTGTGTTGTCTCTGTGTGTGTGTTGTCTCTGTGTGTGTGTTGTCTCTGTGTGTGTGTTGTCTCTGTGTGTGTGTTGTCTCTGTGTGTGTGTTGTCTCTGTGTGTGTGTGTTGTCTCTGTGTGTGTGTGTTGTCTCTGTGTGTGTCTGTTGTCTCTGTGTGTGTGTGTTGTCTCTCTGTGCGTGTGTTGTCTCTGTGTGTGTGTGTTGTCTCTGTGTGTGTTGTTGTCTCTGTGTGTGTGTTGTCTCTGTGTGTGTGTTTGTCTCTGTGTGTGTGTGTTGTCTCTGTGTGTGTGTGTGTTGTCTCTGTGGTGTGTGTTGTCTCTGTGTGTGTGTTGTCTCTGTGTGTGTCTGTTGTCTCTGTGTGTGTGTGTTGTCTCTGTGTGCGTGTGTTGTCTCTGTGTGTGTGTGTTGTCTCTGTGTGTGTGTTGTCTCTGTGTGTGTGTTGTCTCTGTGTGTGTGTGTTGTCTCTGTGTGTGTGTTGTCTCTGTGTGTGTGTGTGTCTCTGTGTGTGTGTTGTCTCTGTGTGTGTGTTGTCTGTGTGTTGTCTCTGTGTGTGTGTGTTGTCTCTGTGTGTGTGTTGTCTCTGTGTGTGTGTTGTCTCTGTGTGTGTGTGTTGTCTCTGTGTGTGTGTGTTGTCTCTGTGTGTGTGTTGTCTCTGTGTCTGTGTGTTGTCTCTGTGTGTGTAGTTGTCTCTCTGTGTGTGTGTGTTGTCTCTGTGTGTGTGTTGTCTCTGTGTGTGTGTGTTGTCTCTGTGTGTGTGTGTTGTCTCTGTGTGTGTGTGTTGTCTCTGTGTGTGTGTGTTGTCTCTGTGTGTGTGTTGTCTCTGTGTGTGTGTTGTCTCTGTGTGTGTGTTGTCTCTGTGTGTGTGTTGTCTCTGTGTGTGTGTTGTCTCTGTGTGTGTGTTGTCTCTGTGTGTGTGTGTTTCTCTGTGTGTGTGTGTTGTCTCTGTGTGTGTGTGTGTTGTCTCTGTGTGTGTGTTGTCTCTGTGTGTGTGTTGTCTCTGTGTGTGTGTTGTCTCTGTGTGTGTGTGTTGTCTCTGTGTGTGTGTTGTCTCTGTGTGTGTGTGTGTTGTCTCTGTGTGTGTGTTGTCTCTGTGTTGTGTGTTGTCTCTGTGCGTGTGTGTTGTCTGTGTGTGTGTGTTGTCTCTGTGTGTGTCTGTTGTCTCTGTGTGTGTGTGTTGTCTCTGTGTGCGTGTGTTGTCTCTGTGTGTGTGTGTTGTCTCTGTGTGTGTGTTGTCTCTCTGTGTGTGTGTTGTCTCTGTGTGTGTGTGTTGTCTCTGTGTGTGTGTTGTCTCTGTGTGTGTGTGTTGTCTCTGTGTGTGTGTGTTGTCTCTGTGTGTGTGTTGTCTCTCTGTGTGTGTGTTGTCTCTGTGTGTGTGTTGTCTCTGTGTGTGTGTGTTGTCTCTGTGTGTGTGTTGTCTCTGTGTGTGTGTGTGTTGTCTCTGTGTGTGTGTGTGTTGTCTCTGTGTGTGTGTTGTCTCTGTGTTGTGTTGTCTGTGTGTGTGTTGTCTCTCTGTGTGTGTGTTGTCTCTGTGTGTGTGTTGTCTCTGTGTGTGTGTGTTGTCTCTGTGTGTGTGTTGTCTGTGTGTGTGTTGTCTCTGTGTTTGTGTTGTCTCTGTGTGTGTGTTGTCTCTGTGTGTATGTGTGTTGTCTCTGTGTGTGTGTTGTCTCTGTGTGTGTGTTGTCTCTGTGTTGTGTGTTGTCTCTGTGTTGTGTTGTCTGTGTGTGTGTTGTCTCTCTTTGTGTGTGTTGTCTCTGTGTGTGTGTTGTCTCTGTGTGTGTGTGTTGTCTCTGTGTGTGTGTTGTCTGTGTGTGTGTTGTCTCTGTGTGTGTGTGTTGTCTCTGTGTGTGTGTTGTCTCTGTGTGTGTGTGTTGTCTCTGTGTGTGTGTTGTCTCTGTGTGTGTGTTGTCTGTGTGTGTGTGTTGTCTCTGTGTGTGTGTTGTCTCTGTGTGTGTTGTCTCTGTGTGTTTGTTGTCTCTGTGTGTGTGTTGTCTCTGTGTGTGTGTTGTCTCTGTGTGTGTGTTGTTTCTCTGTGTGTGTGTTGTCTCTGTGTGTGTGTTGTCTCTGTGTGTGTGTTGTCTCTGTGTGTGTGTTGTCTCTGTGTGTGTGTTGTCTCTGTGTGTGTGTTGTCTCTGTGTGTGTGTTGTCTCTGTGTGTGTGCTGTCTCTGTGTGTGTGTTGTCTCTGTGTGTGTGTTGTCTCTGTGTGTGTGTTGTCTCTGTGTGTGTGTGTTGTCTCTGTGTGTGTGTGTTGTCTCTGTGTGTGTGTTGTCTCTGTGTGTGTGTTGTCTCTGTGTGTGTGTTGTCTCTGTGTGTGTGTGTGTTGTCTCTGTGTGTGTGTTGTCTGTGTGTGTGTGTTGTCTCTGTGTGTGTGTTGTCTCTGTGTGTGTGTTGTCTCTGTGTGTGTTGTCTCTGTGTGTGTGTTGTCTCTGTGTGTGTGTTGTCTGTGTGTGTGTGTTGTCTCTGTGTGTGTGTTGTCTCTGTGTGTGTTGTCTCTGTGTGTGTTGTCTCTGTGTGTGTGTTGTCTCTTGTGTGTGTTGTCTCTGTGTGTGTTGTCTCTGTGTGTGTGTTGTCTCTGTGTGTGTGTTGTCTCTGTGTGTGTGTTGTCTCTGTGTGTGTGTTGTCTCTGTGTGTGTGTTGTCTCTGTGTGTGTTGTCTCTGTGTGTGTGTTGTCTCTGTGTGTGTTGTTGTCTCTGTGTGTGTGTTGTCTCTGTGTGTGTGTTGTCTCTGTGTGTGTGTTGTCTCTGTGTGTGTGTTGTCTCTGTGTGTGTGTTGTCTCTGTGTGTGTGTTGTCTCTGTGTGTGTGTTGTCTCTGTGTGTGTGTTGTCTCTGTGTGTGTGTGTTGTCTCTGTGTGTGTGTTGTCTCTGTGTGTGTGTTGTCTCTGTGTGTGTGTTGTCTCTGTGTGTGTTGTCTCTGTGTGTGTGTTGTCTCTGTGTGTGTGTTGTCTCTGTGCGTGTGTTGTCTCTGTGTGTGTGTTGTCTCTGTGTGTGTGTTGTCTCTGTGTGTGTGTTGTCTCTGTGTGTGTGTTGTCTCTGTGTGTGTGTGTTGTCTCTGTGTGTGTGTTGTCTCTGTGTGTGTGTTGTCTCTGTGTGTGTGTTGTCTCTGTGTGTGTGTTGTCTCTGTGTGTGTGTTGTCTCTGTGTGTGTGTGTTGTCTCTGTGTGTGTGTTGTCTCTGTGTGTGTGTTGTCTCTGTGTGTGTGTTGTCTCTGTGTGTGTGTTGTCTCTGTGTGTGTGTGTTGTCTCTGTGTGTGTGTTGTCTCTGTGTGTGTGTTGTCTCTGTGTGTGTGTGTTGTCTCTGTGTGTGTGTTGTCTCTGTGTGTGTGTTGTCTCTGTGTGTGTGTGTTGTCTCTGTGTGTGTGTTGTCTCTGTGTGTGTGTTGTCTCTGTGTGTGTGTTGTCTGTGTGTGTGTGTGTTGTCTCTCTGTGTGTGTGTGTGTTGTCTCTGTGTGTGTGTTGTCTGCGTGTGTGTGTGTTGTCTCTGTGTGTGTGTTGTCTCTGTGTGTGTGTTGTCTCTGTGTGTGTGTGTTGTCTGTGTGTGTGTGTTGTCTCTGTGTGTGTGTTGTCTCTGTGTGTGTGTTGTCTCTGTGTGTGTGTGTTGTCTCTGTGTGTGTGTGTTGTCTCTGTGTGTGTGTTGTCTCTGTGTGTGTGTGTTGTCTGTGTGTGTGTGTGTGTTGTCTGTGTGTGTGTGTGTTGTCTCTGTGTGTGTTGTCTCTGTGTGTGTGTTGTCTCTGTGTGTGTGTTGTCTCTGTGTGTGTGTTGTCTCTGTGTGTGTGCGTTGTCTCTGTGTGTGTGTGTTGTCTCTGTGCGTGTGTGTTGTCTCTGTGTGTGTGTTGTCTCTGTTGTGTGTGTTGTCTCTGTGTTGTGTGTTGTCTCTGTGTGTGTGTTGTCTCTGTGTGTGTGTGTTGTCTCTGTGTGTGTGTGTTGTCTGTGTGTGTGTGTTTTCTGTGTGTGTGTGTGTTGTCTCTGTGTGTGTGTTGTCTCTGTGTGTGTGTATTGTCTCTGTGTGTGTTGTCTCTGTGTGTGTGTGTTGTCTCTGTGTGTGTGTTGTCTCTGTGTGTGTTGTCTCTGTGTGTGTGTTGTCTCTGTGTGTGTGTGTTGTCTCTGTGTGTGTGTCTTGTCTCTGTGTGTGTGTGTGTTGTCTCTGTGTGTGTGTTGTCTCTGTGTGTGTGTGTTGTCTCTGTGTGTGTGTGTTGTCTCTGTGTGTGTGTTGTCTCTGTGTGTGTGTTGTCTCTGTGTGTGTGTTGTCTCTGTGTGTGTGTGTTGTCTCTGTGTGTGTGTGTTGTCTGTGTGTGTGTGTTGTCTCTGTGTGTGTGTGTTGTCTCTGTGTGTGTGTGTTGTCTCTGTGGTGTGTGTTGTCTCTGTGTGTGTGTTGTCTCTGTGTGTGTCTGTTGTCTCTGTGTGTGTGTGTTGTCTCTGTGTGCGTGTGTTGTCTCTCTGTGTGTGTGTTGTCTCTATGTGTGTGTGTTGTCTCTGTGTGTGTGTTGTCTCTGTGTGTGTGTTGTCTGTGTGTGTGTGTTGTCTCTGTGTGTGTGTTGTCTCTGTGTGTGTGTTGTCTCTGTGTGTGTGTTGTCTCTGTGTGTGTGTTGTCTCTGTGTGTGTTGTTGTCTCTGTGTGTGTGTGTGTTGTCTCTGTGTGTGTGTGTGTTGTCTCTGTGTGTGTGTTGTCTCTGTGTGTGTGTGTGTGTTGTCTCTGTGTGTGTGTGTTGTCTCTGTGTGTGTGTGTTGTCTCTGTGTGTGTTGTCTCTGTGTGTGTGTTGTCTCTGTGTGTGTGTGTTGTCTCTGTGTGTGTGTTGTCTCTGTGCGTGTGTGTTGTCTCTCTGTGTGTGTGTTGTCTCTGTGTGTGTCTGTTGTCTCTGTGTGTGTGTGTGTTGTCTCTGTGTGCGTGTGTTGTCTCTGTGTGTGTGTGTGTTGTCTCTGTGTGTGTGTTGTCTCTCTGTGTGTGTGTTGTCTCTGTGTGTGTGTGTTGTCTCTGTGTGTGTGTTGTCTCTGTGTGTGTGTTGTCTCTGTGTGTGTGTTGTCTCTGTGTGTGTGTTGTCTGTGTGTGTGTGTGTGTTGTCTCTGTGTGTGTGTTGTCTCTGTGTGTGTGTTGTCTCTCTGTGTGTGTGTTGTCTCTGTGTGTGTGTGTTGTCTCTGTGTGTGTTGTTGTCTCTGTGTGTGTGTTGTCTGTCTGTGTGTGTGTGTGTTGTCTCTCTGTGTTTGTGTGTTGTCTCTCTGTGTGTGTGTTGTCTCTGTGTGTGTGTTGTCTCTGTGTGTGTGTGTTGTCTCTGTTGTGTGTTGTCTCTGTGTGTGTGTGTTGTCTCTGTGTGTGTGTGTTGTCTCTGTGTGTGTGTGTTGTCTCTGTGTGTGTGTTGTCTCTGTGTGTGTGTTGTCTCTGTGTGTGTTGTCTCTGTGGTGTGTTGTCTCTTGTGTGTGTTGTCTTTGTGTGTGTGTTGTCTCTGTGTGTGTGTTGTCTCTGTGTGTGTTGTCTCTGTGTTTGTTGTCTCTGTGTGTGTTGTCTCTGTGTGTGTGTTGTCTCTGTGTGTGTGTTGTCTCTGTGTGTGTGTTGTCTCTGTGTGTGTTGTCTCTGTGTGTGTGTTGTCTCTGTGTGTGTGTTGTCTCTGTGTGTGTGTTGTCTCTGTGTGTGTGTTGTCTCTGTGTGTGTGTTGTCTCTGTGTGTGTTGTCTCTGTGTGTGTGTTGTCTCTGTGTGTGTGTTGTCTCTGTGTGTGTGTTGTCTCTGTGTGTGTGTTGTCTCTGTGTGTGTGTTGTCTCTGTGTGTGTGTTGTCTCGTGTGTGTGTGTTGTCTCTGTGTATTGTTTTCTCGTGTATGTGTTGTCTCTGTGTGTGTGTGTTGTCTCTGTTTGTGTGTTGTCTCTGTGTGTGTGTTGTCTCTGTGTGTGTTGTCTCTGTGTGTGTGTTGTCTCTGTGTGTGTGTTGTCTCTGTGTGTGTGTTGTCTCTGTGTGTGTGTTGTCTGTGTGTGTGTGTTGTCTCTGTGTGTGTGTTGTCTCTGTGTGTGTGTTGTCTCTGTGTGTGTGTTGTCTCTGTGTGTGTGTGTTGTCTCTGTGTGTGTGTTGTCTCTGTGTGTGTGTTGTCTCTGTGTGTGTGTTTTCTCTGTGTGTGTGTTGTCTCTGTGTGTGTGTTGTCTCTGTGTGTGTGTTGTCTCTGTGTGTGTGTGTTGTCTCTGTGTGCGTGTTGTCTCTCTGTGGGTGTTGTCTCTGTGTGTGTTGTCTCTGTGTGTGTGTTGTCTCTGTGTTTGTGTGTTGTCTCTGTGTGTGTGTTGTCTCTTTGTTTGTGTTGTCTCTGTGTGTGTGTGTTGTCTCTGTGTGTTTGTTGTCTCTGTGTGTGTGTTGTCTCTGTGTGTGTGTTGTCTCTGTGTGTGTGTTGTCTGTGTGTGTGTGTTGTCTGTGTGTGTGTGTTGTCTCTGTGTGTGTATGCTCTGTGTGTGTTGTCTCTGTGTGTGTGTTGTCTCTGTGTGTGTGTTGTCTCTCTGTGTGTGTGTTGTCTGTGTGTGTGTGTTGTCTCTGTGTGTGTGTTGTCTCTGTGTGTGTGTGTTGTCTCTGTGTGTGTTGTCTCTGTGTGTGTGTGTTGTCTCTGTGTGTGTGTTGTCTCTGTGTGTGTGTTGTCTCTGTGTGTGTGTTGTCTCTGTGTGTGTGTTGTCTGTGTGTGTGTGTTGTCTGTGTGTGTGTGTTGTCTCTGTGTGTGTGTTGCCTCTGTGTGTGTTGTCTCTGTGTGTGTGTTGTCTCTGTGTGTGTGTTGTTTCTCTGTGTGTGTGTTGTCTCTGTGTGTGTGTGTTGTCTCTGTGTGTGTGTTGTCTCTGTGTGTGTGTGTTGTCTCTGTGTGTGTGTGTTGTCTCTGTGTGTGTGTGTGTTGTCTCTGTGTGTGTGTGTGTTGTCTCTGTGTGTGTCTGTTGTCTCTGTGTGTGTGTGTTGTTCTCTGTGTGTGTGTGTTGTCTCTGTGTGTGTGTGTTGTCTCTGTGTGTGTGTGTGTGTTGTCTCTGTGTGTGTGTTGTCTCTGTGTGTGTGTGTTGTCTGTGTGTGTGTGTGTTGTCTCTGTGTGTGTGTTGTCTCTGTGTGTGTGTTGTCTCTGTGTGTGTTTGTCTCTGTGTGTGTGTGTTGTTTCTGTGTGTGTGTGTTGTCTCTGTGTGTGTGTGTGTTGTCTCTGTGTGTGTGTTGTCTCTGTGTGTGTGTGTTGTCTCTGTGTGGGTGTGCTGTCTCTGTGTGTGTGTTGTCTCTTTGTGTGTGTTGTCTCTGTGTGTGTTGTCTCTGTGTGTGTGTGTGTTGTCTCTGTGTGTGTGTTGTCTCTGTGTGTATGTTGTCTCTGTGTGTGTGTGTTGTCTGTGTGTGTGTGTGTGTTGTCTCTGTGTGTGTGTGTGTTGTCTCTGTGTGTGTGTTGTCTGCGTGTGTGTGTGTTGTCTCTGTGTGTGTGTTGTCTCTGTGTGTGTGTTGTCTCTGTGTGTGTGTTGTCTGTGTGTGTGTTGTCTGTGTGTGTGTGTTGTCTCTGTGTGTGTGTTGTCTCTGTGTGTGTGTTGTTTCTGTGTGTGTGTTGTCTGTGTGTGTGTGTTGTCTGTGTGTGTGTGTTGTCTGTGTGTTTGTGTGTGTTGTCTCTGTGTGTGTTGTCTCTGTGTGTGTGTTGTCTCTGTGTGTGTGTTGTCTCTGTGTGTGTGTGTTGTCTCTGTGTGTGTGTGTTGTCTCTGTGTGTGTGTTGTCTCTGTGTGTGTGTGTTGTCTCTGTGTGTGTTGTCTCTGTTTGTGTGTGTTGTCTCTGTGTGTGTGTGTTGTCTCTGTGTGTGTGTTGTCTCTGTGTGTGTGTTGTCTCTGTGTGTGTGCTGTCTCTGTGTGTGTGTTGTCTCTGTTGTGTGTTGTCTCTGTGTGTGTGTTGTCTCTGTGTGTCTGTGTTGTCTCTGTGTGTGTGTTGTCTCTGTGTGTGTGTGTTGTCTCTGTGTGTGTGTTGTCTCTGTGTGTGTGCTGTCTCTGTGTGTGTGTTGTCTCTGGTTGTGTGTTGTCTCTGTGTGTGTGTTGTCTCTGTGTGTGTGTGTTGTCTCTGTGTGTGTGTGTTGTTTCTGTGTGTGTGTTGTCTCTGTGTGTTAGTTGTCTCGTGTGTGTGTTGTCTCTGTGTGTGTGTTGTCTCTGTGTGTGTGTGTTGTCTCTGTGTGTGTGTGTTGTCTCTGTGTGTGTGTGTTGTCTCTGTGTGTGTGTGTTTTCTCTGTGCGTGTGTTTGTCTCTGTGTGTGTGTTGTCTCTGTGTGTGTGTGTTGTCTTTGTGTGTGTGCTGTCTCTCTGTGTGTGTGTGTTGTCTCTGTGTGTCTGTGTTGTCTCTGTGTGTGTGTTGTCTCTGTGTGTGTGTTGTCTCTGTGTGTGTGTTGTCTCTGTGTGTGTGCTGTCTCTGTGTGTGTGTTGTCTCTGTGTTGTGTGTTGTCTCTGTGTGTGTGTTGTCTCTGTGTGTCTGTGTTGTCTCTGTGTGTGTTGTCTCTGTGTGTGTGTGTTGTCTCTGTGTGTGTGTTGTCTCTGTGTGTGTGCTGTCTCTGTGTGTGTGTTGTCTCTGGTGTGTGTGTTGTCTCTGTGTGTGTGTTGTCTCTGTGTGTGTGTGTTGTCTCTGTGTGTGTGTGTTGTTTCTGTGTGTGTGTGTTGTCTCTGTGTGTTAGTTGTCTCAGTGTGTGTGTTGTCTCTGTGTGTGTGTTGTCTCTGTGTGTGTGTTGTCTCTGTTTGTGTGTTGTCTCTGTGTGTGTTGTCTCTGTGTGTGTGTTGTCTCTGTTTGTGTGTTGTCTCTGTTTGTGTGTTGTCTCTGAATGTGTGTGTTGTCTCTGTGTGTGTGTTGTCTCTGTGTGTGTGTTGTCCGTGTGTGTGTTGTCTCTGTGTGTGTGTTGTATGTGTGTGTGTGTTGTCTCTGTTAGTGTGTTGTCTCTGTGTGTGTTGTCTCTGTGTGTGTTGTCTCTGTGTGTGTATTGTCTCTGTGTGTGTGTTGTCTATGTGTGTGTGTTGTCTCTGTGTGTTGTCTCTTTGTGTGGGTGTTGTCTCTGTGTGTGTCTCTGTGTGTGTGTGTGTTGTCTCTGCTTGTGTGTGTTGTCGCTGTGTGTGTGTGTGTTGTCTCTGTGTGTGTGTGTTGTCTCTGTGTGTGTGTTGTCTCTGTGTGTGTGTTGTCTCTGTTTGTGTGTTGTCTCTGTTTGTGTGTTGTCTCTGTGTGTGTTATCTCTGTGTGTATGTGTGTTGTCTCTGTGTTTGTGTGTTGTCTCTGTGTTTTTGTTGTCTGTTTGTATGTGTGTTGTCTCTGTGTTTGTGTGTTGTCTCTGTGTTTGTGTTGTCTCTGTGTGTGTGTTGTCTCTGTCTGTGTGTTGTCTCTGTGTTTGTGTGTTGTCTCTGTGTTTGTGTGTTGTCTCTGTGTGTGTGTGTGTTGTCTCTGTGTGTGTGTTTTCTGTTTGTATGTGTGTTGTCTCTGTGTGTGTGTTGTCTCTGTGTGTGTGTTGTCTCTGTGTGTTGTGTTGTCTCTGTGTGTGTGTGTTGTCTCTGTGTGTGTGTGTTGTCTCTCTGTGTGTGTGTTGTCTCTGTGTGTGTGTGTTGTCTCTGTGTGTGTGTGTTGTCTCTGTGTGTGTTGTCTCTGTGTGTGTGTTGTCTCTGTGTGTGTGTGTTGTCTCTGTGTGTGTGTGTTGTCTCTCTGTGTGTGTGTTGTCTCTGTGTGTGTGTGTTGTCTCTGTGTGTGTGTGTTGTCTCTGTGTGTGTGTGTTGTCTCTGTGTGTGTGTTGTCTCTGTGTGTGTGTTGTCTCTCTGTGTGTGTTGTCTCTGTGTGTGTGTTGTCTCTGTGTGTGTGTTGTCTCTGTGTGTGTTTGTCTCTGTGTGTTTGTTGTCTCTGTGTGTGGGTTGTCTCTGTGTGTGTTGTCTCTGTGTGTGTGTTGTCTCTGTGTGTGTGTTGTCTCTGTGTGTGTGTTGTCTCTCTGTGTGTGTTGTCTCTGTGTGTGTGTTGTCTCTGTGTGTGTGTTGTCTCTGCGTGTGTGTTGTCTCTGTGTGTGTGTTGTCTCTGTGTGTGTGTTGTCTCTGTGTGTGTTGTCTCTGTGTGTGTGTTGTCTGTGTGTGTGTGTGTTGTCTCTGTGTGTGTGTTGTCTCTGTGTGTGTGTTGTCTCTGTGTGTGTGTTGTCTCTGTGTGTGTGTTGTCTCTGTGTGTGTGTGTTGTCTCTGTGTGTGTGTTGTCTCTGTGTGTGTGTTGTCTCTGTGTGTGTGTTGTCTCTGTGTGTGTGTTGTCTCTGTGTGTGTGTTGTCTCTGTGTGTGTGTTGTCTGTGTGTGTGTGTTGTCTGTGTGTGTGTTGTCCGTGTGTGTGTGTGTTGTCTGTGTGTTTGTTGTCTCTGTGTGTGTGTGTTGTCTCTGTGTGTGTATGTTGTCTCTGTGTGTGTGTGTGTTGTCTCTGTGTGTGTTGTCTCTGTGTGTGTGTGTCTGTTGTCTCTGTGTGCGTGTGTTGTCTCTGTGTGCGTGTGTTGTCTCTGTGTGTGTTGTCTCTGTGTGTGTGTTGTCTCTGTGTGTGTGTTGTCTCTGCGTGTGTGTTTTGTCTCTGTGTGTTTGTGTTGTCTCTGTGTGTGTGTTGTCTGTGTGTGTGTGTTGTCTCTGTGTGTGTGTGTTGTCTCTGTGTGTGTGTGTTGTCTCTGTGTGTGTGTTGTCTCTGTGTGTGTGTTGTCTCTGTGTGTGTGTTGTCTCTGTGTGTGTGTTGTCTCTCTGTGTGTGTTGTCTCTGTGTGTGTGTGTTGTCTGTGTGTGTGTGTTGTTTCTGTGTGTGTGTTGTCTCTGTGTGTGTTGTCTCTGTGTGTGTTGTCTCTGTGTTTGTGTGTTGTCTCTGTGTGTGTGTGTTGTCTCTGTGTGTGTGTGTTGTCTCTGTGTGTGTGTTGTCTCTGTGTGTGTTGTCTCTTTGTGTGTGTTGTCTCTGTGTGTGCGTGTTGTCTCTGTGTGTATGTGTGTTGTCTCTGTGTGTGTGTTTGTCTCTGTTGTGTGTGTTGTCTCTGTGTGTGTGTTGTTCTGTGTGTGTGTGTGTTGTCTCTGTGTGTGTGTGTTGTCTCTGTGTGTGTGTGTTGTCTCTGTGTGTGTGTGTTGTCTCTCTGTGTGTGTGTTGTCTCTCTGTGTGTGTGTGTTGTCTCTGTGTGTGTGTGTTGTCTCTGTGTGTGTGTGTGTGTTGTCTCTGTGTGTGTGTGTTGTCTCTGTGTGTGTGTGTGTTGTCTCTGTGCGTGTGTGTTGTCTCTGTGTGTGTTTGTTGTCTCTGTGTGTGTCTGTTGTCTCTGTGTTTATGTGTTGTCTCTGTGTGCGTGTGTTGTCTCTGTGTGTGTGTTGTCTCTGTGTGTGTGCTGTCTCTGTGTGTGTGTTGTCTCTGGTTGTCTCTGTGTGTGTGTTGTCTCTGTGTGTGTGTTGTCTCTGTGTGTGTGTGTTGTCTCTGTGTTGTGTGTTGTCTCTGTGTGTGTTGTCTCTGTGTGTGTGTTGTCTGTGTGTGTGTGTTGTCTCTGTTTGTGTGTTGTCTCTGTGTGTGTGTTGTCTCTGTGTGTGTGTTGTCTCTGTGTGTGTGTTGTCTCGTGTGTGTGTTGTCTCTGTGTGTGTTGTATGTGTGTGTGTGTTGTCTCTGTTTGTGTGTTGTCTCTGTGTGTGTTGTCTCTGTGTGTGTGTTGTCTCTGTGTGTGTGTTGTCTCTGTGTGTGTGTTGTCTATGTGCGTGTGTGTTGTCTCTGTGTGTTGTCTCTTTGTGTGGTGTTGTCTCTGTGTGTGTCTGTGTGTGTGTGTGTGTGTGTTGTCTGTGTGTGTGTGTGTTGTCTCTGTGTGTGTGTGTTGTCTCTGTGTGTGTGTGTTGTCTCTGTGTTTGTGTTGTCTCTGTGTGTGTGTGTTGTCTCTGTTTGTGTGTTGTCTCTGTTTGTGTGTTGTCTCTGTGTGTGTTGTCTCTGTGTGTATGTGTGTTGTCTCTGTGTTTGTGTGTTGTCTCTGTGTGTGTGTTGTCTCTGTGTGTGTGTTGTCTCTGTGTGTGTGTTGTCTCTGTGTGTGTGTGTTGTCTCTGTGTGTGTGTGTTGTCTCTGTGTGTGTGTTGTCTCTGTGTGTGTGTGTTGTCTGTTTGTGTGTGTGTTGTCTCTGTGTGTGTTGTCTCTGTGTGTGTGTTGACTCTGTGTGTTTGTGTTGTCTCTGTGTGTGTGTGTTGTCTCTGTGTGTGTGTGTTGTCTCTCTGTGTGTGTGTTGTCTCTGTGCGTGTGTGTGTTGTCTCTGTGTGTGTGTGTTGTCTCTGTGTGTGTTGTCTCTGTGTGTGTGTTGTCTCTGTGTGTGTGTGTTGTCTCTGTGTGTGTGTGTTGTCTCTGTGTGTGTGTGTGTTGTCTCTCTGTGTGTGTGTTGTCTCTGTGTGTGTGTTGTCTCTGTGTGTGTGTGTGTTGTCTCTGTGTGTGTGTTGTCTCTGTGTGTGTGTTGTCTCTGTGTGTGTGTTGTCTCTCTGTGTGTGTTGTCTCTCTGTGTGTGTTGTCTCTGTGTGTGTGTTGTCTCTGTGTGTGTGTTGTCTCTGTGTGTGTGTTGTCTCTGTGTGTGTGTTGTCTCTGTGTGTGTGTTGTCTCTGTGTGTGTGTTGTCTCTGTGTGTGTGTTTGTCTCTGTGTGTGTGTTGTCTCTGTGTGTGTGTTGTCTCTCTGTGTGTTGTTGTCTCTGTGTGTGTGTTGTCTCTGTGTGTGTGTTGTCTCTGTGTGTGTGTTGTCTCTGTGTGTGTGTTGTCTGTGTGTGTGTGTTGTCTCTGTGTGTGTTGTCTCTGTGTGTGTGTTGTCTGTGTGTGTGTGTGTTGTCTCTGTGTGTGTGTTGTCTCTGTGTGTGTGTTGTCTCTGTGTGTGTGTGTTGTCTCTGTGTGTGTGTGTTGTCTCTGTGTGTGTGTTGTCTCTCTGTGTGTGTGTTGTCTCTCTGTGTGTGTTGTCTCTGTGTGTGTGTTGTCTCTGTGTGTGTGTTGTCTCTGTGTGTGTGTTGTCTCTGTGTGTGTGTTGTCTCTGTGTGTGTGTTGTCTGTGTGTGTGTGTTGTCTGTGTGTGTGTTGTCTCGTGTGTGTGTGTGTTGTCTGTGTGTTTGTTGTCTCTGTGTGTGTGTGTTGTCTCTGTGTGTGTGTGTTGTCTCTGTGTGTGTTGTCTCTGTGTGTGTGTTGTCTCTGTGTGTGTGTTGTCTCTCTGTGTTGTGTTGTCTCTGTGTGTGTGTTGTCTCTGTGTGTGTGTTGTCTCTGTGTGTGTGTTGTCTCTGTGTGTGTGTTGTCTGTGTGTGTGTGTTGTCTCTGTGTGTGTGTTGTCTCTGTGTGTGTGTTGTCTCTGTGTGTGTGTGTTGTCTCTGTGTGTGTGTGTTGTCTCTGTGTGTGTGTTGTCTCTCTGTGTGTGTGTTGTCTCTGTGTGTGTGTTGTCTCTGTGTGTGTGTTGTCTCTGTGTGTGTGTTGTCTGTGTGTGTGTGTTGTCTGTGTGTGTGTTGTCCTGTGTGTGTGTGTTGTCTGTGTGTGTGTGTTGTCTCTGTGTGTGTGTTGTCTCTGTGTGTGTGTGTTGTCTCTGTGTGTGTTGTCTCTGTGTGTGTGTGTTGTCTCTGTGTGTGTGTGTGTTGTCTCTGTGTGTGTGTTGTCTCTGTGTGTGTTCTGTGTGTGTGTTGTCTCTGTGCGTTTTTTGTTGTATCTGTGTGTATGTGTGGTCTCTGTGTGTGTCTATTGTCTCTGTGTGTGTCTGTTGTCTCTGTGTGCGTGTGTTGTCTCTGTGTGCGTGTGTTGTCTCTGTGTGTGTGTTGTCTCTGTGTGTGTGTTGTCTCTGTGTGTGTGTTGTCTCTGCGTGTGTGTTTTGTCTCTGTGTGTTTGTGTTGTCTCTGTGTGTGTGTTGTCTGTGTGTGTGTGTTGTCTCTGTGTGTGTGTGTTGTCTGCGTGTGTGTGTGTTGTCTCTGTGTGTGTGTGTTGTCTCTGTGTGTGTGTTGTCTCTGTGTGTGTGTTGTCTCTGTGTGTGTGTTGTCTCTGTGTGTGTGTTGTCTCTGTGTGTGTGTGTTGTCTGTGTGTGTGTGTGTGTTGTTTCTGTGTGTGTGTTGTCTCTGTGTGTGTTGTCTCTGTGTGTGTTGTCTCTGTGTTTGTGTGTTGTCTCTGTGTGTGTGTTGTCTCTGTGTGTGTGTGTTGTCTCTGTGTGTGTTTGTCTCTGTGTGTGTTGTCTCTTTGTGTGTGTTGTCTCTGTGTGTGCGTGTTGTCTCTGTGTGTATGTGTGTTGTCTCTGTGTGTGTGTTGTCTCTGTTTGTGTGTTGTCTCTGTGTGTGTGTTTTCTCTGTGTGTGTGTTGTCTCTGTGTGTGTGTGTGTTGTCTCTGTGTGTGTGTGTTGTCTCTGTGTGTGTGTTGTCTCTGTGTGTGTGTGTTGTCTCTGTGTGTGTGTGTGTGTGTTGTCTCTGTGTGTGTGTGTTGTCTCTGTGTGTGTGTGTGTTGTCTCTGTGTGTGTGTTGTCTCTGTGTGTGTGTGTTGTCTCTGTGCGTGTGTGTTGTCTCTGTGTGTGTGGTTGTCTCTGTGTGTGTCTGTTGTCTCTGTGTGTTTGTGTTGTCTCTGTGTGTGTGTGTTGTCTCTGTGTGTGTGTGTTGTCTCTGTGTGTGTTGTCTCTGTGTGTGTGTTGTCTCTGTGTGTGTGTGTTGTCTCTGTGTGTGTGTTGTCTCTGTGTGTGTGTTGTCTCTGTGTGTGTGTGTTGTCTCTGTGTGTTGTGTGTTGTCTCTGTGTGTGTGTTGTCTGTGTGTGTGTGTTGTCTCTGTGTGTGTGTTGTCTCTGTGTGTGTTGTATCTGTGTGTGTTGTCTCTGTGTGTGTGTATTGTCTCTGTGTGTGTGTTGTTTCTGTGTGTGTGTTGTCTGTGTGTGTGTGTTGTCTCTGTGTGTGTGTGTTGTCTCTGTGTGTGTGTGTTGTCTCTGTGTGTGTGTTGTCTCTGTGTGTGTGTTGTCTCTGTGTGTGTGTGTTGTCTCTGTGTGTGTGTTGTCTCTGTGTGTGTGTGTTGTCTCTGTGTGTGTGTTGTCTCTGTGTGTGTGTATTGTCTCTGTGTGTGTGTTGTCTCTGTGTGTGTGTTGTCTCTGTGTGTGTGTGTTGTCTCTGTGTGTGTGTTGTCTCTGTTTGTGTGTTGTCTGTGTGTGTGTTGTCTCTCTGTGTGTGTGTTGTCTCTGTGTGTGTGTTGTCTCTCTGTGTGTGTGTTGTCTCTGTGTGTCTGTTATCTCTGTGTTTGTGTGTTGTCTCTGTGTATGTGTGTTGTCTCTGTGTGTGTGTGTTGTCTCTGTGTGTGTGTTGTCTCTGTGTGTGTGTGTGTTGTCTCTGTGTGTGTGTGTTGTGTCTGTGTGTGTGTGTTGTCTCTGTGTGTTAGTTGTCTCTGTGTGTGTGTTGTCTCTGTGTGTGTGTTGTCTCTGTTTGTGTGTTGTCTCTGTGTGTGTTGTCTCTGTGTGTGTGTTGTCTCTGTGTGTGTGTTGTCTCTGTTTGTGTGTTGTCTCTGTGTGTGTGTTGTCTCTGTGTGTGTGTTGTCTCTGTGTGTGTGTTGTCCGTGTGTGTGTTGTCTCTGTGTGTGTGTTGTATGTGTGTGTGTGTTGTCTCTGTTAGTGTGTTGTCTCTGTGTGTGTTGTCTCTGTGTGTGTGTGTTGTCTCTGTGTGTGTATTGTCTCTGTGTGTGTGTTGTCTATGTGTGTGTGTTGTCTCTGTGTGTTGTCTCTGTGTGTGTCTCTGTGTGTGTGTGTTTGTTGTCTCTGTGTGTGTGTGTTGTCTCTGTGTGTGTGTGTTGTCTCTGTGTGTGTGTGTGTTGTCTCTGTGTTTGTGTTGTCTCTGTGTGTGTGTGTTGTCTCTGTTGTGTGTGTTGTCTCTGTTTGTGTGTTGTCTCTGTGTGTGTTGTCTCTGTGTGTATGTGTGTTGTCTCTGTGTTTGTGTGTTGTCTCTGTGTTTGTGTTGTCTCTGTGTGTGTGTTGTCTCTGTGTGTGTGTTGTCTCTGTGTTTGTGTGTTGTCTCTGTGTTTGTGTGTTGTCTCTGTGTGTGTGTGTTGTCTCTGTGTGTGTGTTGTCTGTTTGTATGTGTGTTGTCTCTGTGTGTGTTGTCTCTGTGTGTGTGTTGACTCTGTGTGTTTGTGTTGTCTCTGTGTGTGTGTGTTGTCTCTGTGTGTGTGTTGTCTCTGTGTGTGTGTTGTCTCTGTGTGTGTGTTGTCTCTGTGTGTGTGTTGTCTCTGTGTGTGTGTTGTCTCTGTGTGTGTGTTGTCTCTGTGTGTGTGTTGTCTCTGTGTGTGTGTGTTGTCTCTGTGTGTGTGTGTGTTGTCTCTGTGTGTGTGTTGTCTCTGTGTGTGTGTGTTGTCTCTGTGTGTGTGTTGTCTCTGTGTGTGTGTGTTGTCTCTGTGTGTGTTGTCTCTGTGTGTGTGTGTTGTCTCTGTGTGTGTGTGTGTGTTGTCTCTGTGTGTGTGTTGTCTCTGTGGTGTGTTGTCTCTGTGTGTGTGTTGTCTCTGTGTGTGTGTTGTCTCTCTGTGTGTGTTGTCTCTGTGTGTGTGTTGTCTCTGTGTGTGTGTTGTCTCTGTGTGTGTGTTGTCTCTGTGTGTGTTGTCTCTGTGTGTGTGTTGTCTCTGTGTGTGTTGTCTCTGTGTGTGTGTGTTGTCTCTGTGTGTGTGTGTTGTCTCTGTGTGTGTGTTGTCTCTGTGTGTGTGTTGTCTCTGTCTGTGTGTGTTGTCTCTGTGTGTGTGTTGTCTCTGTGTGTGTGTTGTCTCTCTGTGTGTGTTGTCTCTGTGTGTGTGTTGTCTCTGTGTGTGTGTGTGTTGTCTCTGTGCGTGTGTTGTCTCTGTGTGTGTGTTGTCTCTGTGTGTGTGTTGTCTGTGTGTGTGTGTTGTCTGTGTGTGTGTTGTCCGTGTGTGTGTGTGTTGTCTGTGTGTTTGTTGTCTCTGTGTGTGTGTTGTCTCTGTGTGTGTATGTTGTCTCTCTGTGTGTGTGTTGTCTCTGTGTGTGTTGTCTCTGTGTGTGTGTGTTGTCTGTGTGTGTGTGTGTGTGTTGTCTCTGTGTGTGTGTTGTCTCTGTGTGTGTTCTGTGTGTGTGTTGTCTCTGTGTGTTTTTTGTTGTCTCTGTGTGTATGTGTTGTCTCTGTGTGTGTCTATTGTCTCTGTGTGTGTCTGTTGTCTCTGTGTGCGTGTGTTGTCTCTGTGTGTGTGTGTTGTCTCTGTGTGTGTGTTGTCTCTGTGTGTGTGTTGTCTCTGTGTGTGTGTTGTCTCTGCGTGTGTGTTTTGTCTCTGTGTGTTTGTGTTGTCTCTGTGTGTGTGTTGTCTGTGTGTGTGTGTTGTCTCTGTGTGTGTGTGTTGTCTCTGTGTGTGTGTGTTGTCTCTGTGTGTGTGTTGTCTCTGTGTGTGTGTTGTCTCTGTGTGTGTGTTGTCTCTGTGTGTGTGTTGTCTCTGTGTGTGTGTTGTCTCTGTGTGTGTGTGTTGTCTGTGTGTGTGTGTTGTTTCTGTGTGTGTGTTGTCTCTGTGTGTGTGTTGTCTCTGTGTGTGTTGTCTCTGTGTTGTGTGTTGTCTCTGTGTGTGTGTGTTGTCTCTGTGTGTGTGTGTTGTCTCTGTGTGTGTGTTGTCTCTGTGTGTGTTGTCTCTTTGTGTGTGTTGTCTCTGTGTGTGTCGTGTTGTCTCTGTGTGTGTGTGTGTTGTCTCTGTGTGTGTGTTGTCTCTGTTGTGTGTTGTCTCTGTGTGTGTGTTGTCTCTGTGTGTGTGTTGTCTCTGTGTGTGTGTGTTGTCTCTGTGTGTGTGTGTTGTCTCTGTGTGTGTGTGTGTTGTCTCTGTGTGTGTGTTGTCTCTGTGTGTGTGTGTTGTCTCTGTGTGTGTGTTGTCTCTGTGTGTGTGTGTGTGTGTGTGTTGTCTCTGTGTGTGTGTGTTGTCTCTGTGTGTGTGTGTGTGTTGTCTCTGTGTGTGTGTTGTCTCTGTGTGTGTGTGTTGTCTCTGTGTGTTGTGTTGTCTCTGTGTGTTTGTGTTGTCTCTGTGTGTGTGTTGTCTCTGTGTGTGTGTGTGTTGTCTCTGTGTGTGTTGTCTCTGTGTGTGTGTGTTGTCTCTGTGTGTGTGTTGTCTCTGTGTGTGTGTTGTCTCTGTGTGTGTTGTCTCTGTGTGTGTGTGTTGTCTCTGTGTGTGTTGTCTCTGTGTGTGTGTGTTGTCTCTGTGTGTGTGTTGTCTCTGTGTGTGTGTTGTCTCTGTGTGTGTGTTGTCTCTGTGTGTGTGTGTTGTCTCTGTGTGTGTGTGTTGTCTCTGTGTGTGTGTGTTGTCTCTGTGTGTGTGTTGTCTCTGTGTGTGTGTGTTGTCTCTGTGTGTGTGTTGTCTCTGTGTGTGTTGTCTCTGTGTGTGTGTTGTCTCTGTGTGTGTGTTGTCTCTGTGTGTGTGTTGTCTCTGTGTGTGTGTGTTTGTCTCTGTGTGTGTGTGTTGTCTCTGTGTGTGTGTTGTCTCTGTGTGTGTGTTGTCTCTGTGTGTGTGTTGTCTCTGTGTGTGTGTTGTCTCTGTGTTGTGTGTTGTCTCTGTGTCGTGTTGTCTCTGTGTGTGTGTTGTCTCTGTGTGTGTGTTGTCTCTGTGTGTGTGTTGTCTCTGTGTTGTGTGTTGTCTCTGTGTGTGTGTTGTCTCTGTGTGTGTGTTGTCTCTGTGTGTGTGTTGTCTCTGTGTGTGTGTTGTCTCTGTGTGTGTGTTGTCTCTGTGTGTGTGTTGTCTCTGTGTGTGTTGTCTCTGTGTGTGTGTTGTCTCTGTGTGTGTGTTGTCTCTGTGTGTGTGTTGTCTCTGTGTGTGTGTTGTCTCTGTGTTGTGTGTGTGTCTCTGTGTGTGTGTGTTGTCTCTGTGTGTGTGTGTTGTCTCTGTGTGTGTGTGTTGTCTCTGTGTGTGTGTGTGTTGTCTCTGTGTGTTGTGTTGTCTCTGTGTGTGTGTGTTGTCTCTGTGTGTGTGTTGTCTCTGTGTTGTGTGTTGTCTCTGTGTGTGTGTTGTCTCTGTGTGTGTGTGTTGTCTGTGTGTGTGTTGTCTCTGTGTGTGTGTTGTCTCTGTGTGTGTGTTGTCTCTGTGTGTGTGTTGTCTCTGTGTTGTGTTGTCTCTGTGTTGTGTGTTGTCTCTGTGTGTGTGTGTGTTGTCTCTGTGTGTGTGTTGTCTCTTGTGTGTGTGTTGTCTCTGTGTGTGTTGTCTCTGTGTGTGTGTTGTCTCTGTGTGTTGTGTTGTCTCTGTGTGTGTGTGTTGTCTCTGTGTGTGTGTTGTCTCTGTGTGTGTGTTGTCTCTGTGTGTGTGTTGTCTCTGTGTGTGTGTTGTCTCTGTGTGTGTGTTGTCTGTGTGTGTGTTGTCTGTGTGTGTGTTGTCTCTGTGTGTGTGTTGTCTCTGTGTGTGTGTTGTCTCTGTGTGTTTGTTGTCTCTGTGTGTGTGTGTTGTCTCTGTGTGTGTTGTTGTCTCTGTGTGTGTGTGTGTTGTCTCTGTGTGTGTGTTGTCTCTGTGTGTGTGTGTTGTCTCTGTGTGTGTGTGTGTTGTCTCTGTGTGTGTGTTTGTCTCTGTGTGTGTTCTGTGTGTGTGTTGTCTCTGTGTGTGTGTTGTCTCTCTGTGTGTGTTGTCTCTGTGTGTGTGTTGTCTCTGTGTGTGTGTTGTCTCTGTGTGTGTGTTGTCTCTGTGTGTGTTTGTCTCTGTGTGTGTGTTGTCTCTGTGTGTGTGTTGTCTCTGTGTGTGTGTGTTGTCTCTGTGTGTGTGTGTTGTCTCTGTGTGTGTGTTGTCTCTGTGTGTGTGTTGTCTCTGCTGTGTGTGTTGTCTCTGTGTGTGTGTTGTCTCTGTGTGTGTGTTGTCTCTCTGTGTGTGTTGTCTCTGTGTGTGTGTTGTCTCTGTGTGTGTGTGTTGTCTCTGTGTGTGTGTTGTCTCTGTGTGTGTGTTGTCTCTGTGTGTGTGTTGTCTGTGTGTGTGTGTTGTCTCTGTGTGTGTGTTGTCTCGTGTGTGTGTGTTGTCTCTGTGTGTGTTGTTGTCTCTGTGTGTGTGTTGTCTCTGTGTGTGTGTGTTGTCTCTCTGTGTGTGTGTTGTCTCTGTGTGTGTTGTCTCTGTGTGTGTGTGTTGTCTCTGTGTGTGTGTGTGTTGTCTCTGTGTGTGTGTTGTCTCTGTGTGTGTGTTGTCTCTGTGTGTGTGTTGTCTCTGTGTGTGTGTTGTCTCTGTGTGTGTGTTGTCTCTGTGTGTGTTGTTGTCTCTGTGTGTGTTGTTGTCTCTGTGTGTGTGTTGTCTCTGTGTGTGTGTGTTGTCTCTGTGTGTGTGTTGTCTGTGTGTGTGTTGTCTCTGTGTGTGTGTTGTCTCTGTGTGTGTGTTTGTCTCTGTGTGTTTGTGTTGTCTCTGTGTGTGTGTTGTCTGTGTGTGTGTGTTGTCTCTGTGTGTGTGTGTTGTCTGTGTGTGTGTGTGTTGTCTCTGTGTGTGTGTTGTCTCTGTGTGTGTGTTGTCTCTGTGTGTGTGTTGTCTCTGTGTGTGTGTTGTCTCTGTGTGTGTGTTGTCTCTGTGTGTGTGTGTTGTCTCTGTGTGTGTGTGTTGTCTCTGTGTGTGTGTTGTCTCTGTGTGTGTTGTCTCTGTGTGTGTTGTCTCTGTGTGTGTGTTGTCTCTGTGTGTGTGTGTTGTCTCTGTGTGTGTGTGTTGTCTCTGTGTGTGTGTTGTCTCTGTGTGTGTTGTCTCTGTGTGTGTGTTGTCTCTGTGTGTGTGTGTTGTCTCTGTGTGTGTGTGTTGTCTCTGTGTGTGTGTTGTCTCTGTGTGTGTGTTGTCTCTGTGTGTGTGTTTGTCTCTGTGTGTGTGTTGTCTCTGTGTGTGTGTGTTGTCTCTGTGTGTGTGTGTTGTCTCTGTGTGTGTGTGTTGTCTCTGTGTGTGTGTTGTCTCTGTGTGTGTGTGTTGTCTCTGTGTGTGTGTGTTGTCTGGTGTGTGTGTGTGTGTGTGTTGTCTCTGTGTGTGTGTGTGTGTTGTCTCTGTGCGTGTGTGTTGTCTCTGTGTGTGTGTGTTGTCTCTGTGTGTTGTGTTGTCTCTGTGTGTGTTGTTGTCTCTGTGTGTGTGTGTTGTCTCTGTGTGTGTGTGTGTTGTCTCTGTGTGTGTTGTCTCTGTGTGTGTGTTGTCTCTGTGTGTGTGTTGTCTCTGTGTGTGTGTTGTCTCTGTGTGTGTGTTGTCTCTGTGTGTGTGTGTTGTCTCTGTGTGTGTTGTCTCTGTGTGTGTGTGTTGTCTCTGTGTGTGTGTTGTCTCTGTGTGTGTGTTGTCTCTGTGTGTGTGTTGTCTCTGTGTGTGTGTGTTGTCTCTGTGTGTGTGTGTTGTCTCTGTGTGTGTGTGTGTTGTCTGTGTGTGTGTGTTGTCTCTGTGTGTGTGTTGTCTCTGTGTGTGTTGTCTCTGTGTGTGTTTGTCTCTGTGTGTGTGTTTGTCTCTGTGTGTGTGTTGTCTCTGTGTGTGTGTTGTCTCTGTGTGTGTGTTTGTCCTCTGTGTGTGTGTGTTGTCTCTGTGTGTGTGTGTTGTCTCTGTGTGTGTGTTGTCTCTGTGTTGTGTGTTGTCTCTGTGTGTGTGTTGTCTCTGTGTGTGGTGTTGTCTCTGTGTGTGTGTTGTCTCTGTGTGTGTGTGTTGTCTCTGTGTGTGTGTTGTCTCTGTGTTGTGTGTTGTCTCTGTGTTGTGTGTTGTCTCTGTGTGTGTGTTTGTCTCTGTGTGTGTGTTGTCTCTGTGTGTGTGTGTTGTCTCTGTGTGTGTGTGTTGTCTCTGTGTGTGTGTGTTGTCTCTGTGTGTGTGTTGTCTCTGTGTGTGTGTTGTCTCTGTGTGTGTTGTTGTCTCTGTGTGTGTGTTGTCTCTGTGTGTGTTGTCTCTGTGTGTGTGTTGTCTCTGTGTGTGTGTTGTCTCTGTTTGTGTGTTGTCTCTGTGTGTGTGTTGTCTCTGTGTGTGTGTTGTCTCTGTGTGTGTGTTGTCTCTGTGTGTGTGTTGTCTCTGTGTGTGTGTTGTCTCTGTGTGTGTGTTGTCTCTGTTGTGTGTTGTCTCTGTGTGTGTTGTCTCTGTGTGTGTGTTGTCTCTGTGTGTGTTTGTCTCTGTGTGTGTGTTGTCTCTGTGTGTGTGTTGTCTCTGTGTGTGTTGTCTCTTTGTGTGTGTGTTGTCTCTGTGTGTGTGTCTCTGTGTGTGTGTGTGTTGTCTCTGTGTGTGTGTGTTGTCTCTGTGTGTGTGTGTGTTGTCTCTGTGTGTGTGTGTGTGTGTTGTCTCTGTGTTGTGTGTTGTCTCTGTGTGTGTGTGTTGTCTCTGTGTGTGTGTTGTTTCTGTGTGTGTGTTGTCTCTGTGTGTGTTGTCTCTGTGTGTGTGTGTTGTCTCTGTGTGTGTGTGTTGTCTCTGTGTGTGTGTGTTGTCTCTGTGTGTGTGTTGTCTCTGTGTGTGTGTTGTCTCTGTGTTGTGTGTTGTCTCTGTGTTGTGTGTTGTCTCTGTGTGTGTGTGTGTTGTCTCTGTGTGTGTGTGTTGTCTCTGTGTTGTGTGTTGTCTCTGTGTGTGTGTTGTCTCTGTGTGTGTGTTGTCTCTGTGTGTGTGTGTTGTCTCTGTGTGTGTGTGTTGTCTCTGTGTGTGTGTGTGTTGTCTCTCTGTGTGTGTGTTGTCTCTGTGCGTGTGTGTGTTGTCTCTGTGTGTGTGTGTTGTCTCTGTGTGTGTGTGTTGTCTCTCTGTGTGTGTTGTCTCTGTGTGTGTGTGTTGTCTCTGTGTGTGTGTGTTGTCTCTGTGTGTGTGTGTGTTGTCTCTGTGTGTGTGTGTTGTCTCTGTGTGTGTGTGTTGTCTCTGTGTGTGTGTGTGTTGTCTCTGTGTGTGTGTTGTCTCTGTGTGTGTGTTGTCTCTGTGTGTGTGTTGTCTCTGTGTGTGTGTTGTCTCTGTGTGTGTGTTGTCTCTCTGTGTGTGTTGTCTCTGTGTGTGTGTGTTGTCTCTGTGTGTGTGTTGTCTCTGTGTGTGTTTGTCTCTGTGTGTGTGTTGTCTCTGTGTGTGGTGTTGTCTCTGTGTGTGTGTTGTCTCTGTGTGTGTGTTGTCTCTGTGTGTGTGTTGTCTCTGTGTGTGTGTTGTCTCTCTTTGTGTGTTGTCTCTGTGTGTGTGTTGTCTCTGTGTGTGTGTTGTCTCTGTGTGTGTGTTGTCTCTGTGTGTGTGTTGTCTCTGTGTGTGTGTTGTCTCTGTGTGTGTTGTCTCTGTGTGTGTGTTGTCTCTGTGTGTGTGTGTTGTCTCTGTGTGTGTGTTGTCTCTGTGTATGTGTTGTCTCTGTGTGTGTGTTGTCTCTGTGTGTGTGTGTTGTCTCTGTGTGTGTGTTGTCTCTGTGTGTGTGTGTTGTCTCTCTGTGTGTGTTGTCTCTGTGTGTGTGTTGTCTCTGTGTGTGTGTTGTCTCTGTGTGTGTGTTGTCTCTGTGTGTGTTGTTGTCTCTGTGTGTGTGTTGTCTCTGTGTGTGTGTTGTCTGTCTGTGTGTGTTGTCTGTGTGTGTGTGTTGTCTGTGTGTTTGTTGTCTCTGTGTGTGTGTGTTGTCTCTGTGTGTGTGTTGTCTCTCTGTGTGTGTGTGTTGTCTCTGTGTGTGTGTTGTCTCTGTGTGTGTGTGTTGTCTCTGTGTGTGTGTTGTTGTCTCTGTGTGTGTGTTGTCTCTGTGTGTGTGTTCTGTGTGTGTGTTGTCTCTGTGTGTGTTTGTTGTCTCTGTGTGTGTGTTGTCTCTGTGTGTGTCTTTGTCTCTGTGTGTGTCTGTTGTCTCTGTGTGCGTGTGTTGTCTCTGTGTGTGTGTGTTGTCTCTGTGTGTGTGTTGTCTCTGTGTGTGTGTTGTCTCTGTGTGTGTGTTGTCTCTGTGTGTGTGTTTGTCTCTGTGTGTTTGTGTTGTCTCTGTGTGTGTGTTGTCTCTGTGTGTGTGTTGTCTCTGTGTGTGTGTGTTGTCTCTGTGTGTGTTGTCTCTGTGTGTGTGTGTTGTCTCTGTGTGTGTGTTGTCTCTGTGTGTGTGTTGTCTCTGTGTGTGTGTGTTGTCTCTGTGTGTGTGTTGTCTCTGTGTGTGTTGTCTCTGTGTGTGTGTTGTCTCTGTGTGTGTGTTGTCTCTGTGTGTGTGTTGTCTCTGTGTGTGTGTGTTGTCTCTGTGTGTGTGTTGTCTCTGTGTGTGTGTGTTGTCTCTGTGTGTGTGTTGTCTCTGTGTGTGTGTTGTCTCTTTGTGTGTGTTGTCTCTGTGTGTGGTGTTGTCTCTGTGTGTGTGTGTGTTGTCTCTGTGTGTGTGTTGTCTCTGTTGTGTGTGTTGTCTCTGTGTCTGTGTGTTGTCTCTGTGTGTGTGTGTTGTCTCTGTGTGTGTGTTGTCTCTGTGTGTGTGTGTTGTCTCTGTGTGTGTGTGTGTTGTCTCTGTGTGTGTGTGTTGTCTCTGTGTGTGTGTGTGTGTTGTCTCTGTGTGTGTGTTGTCTCTGTGTTTGTGTGTGTGTGTGTTGTCTCTGTGTGTGTGTGTTGTCTCTGTGTGTGTGTGTGTGTTGTCTCTGTGTGTGTGTGTTGTCTCTGTGTGTGTGTGTTGTCTCTGTGTGTGTCTGTTGTCTCTGTGTTTATGTGTTGTCTCTGTGTGCGTGTGTTGTCTCTGTGTGTGTGTGTTGTCTCTGTGTGTGTGTTGTCTCTGTGTGTGTGTTGTCTCTGTGTGTGTGTGTTTGTCTCTGTGTGTGTGTTGTCTCTGTGTGTGTGTTTGTCTCTGTGTGTGTGTGTTGTCTCTGTGTGTGTGTGTTGTCTCTGTGTGTGTTTTGTGTGTGTTGTCTCTGTGTGTGTGTGTTGTCTCTGTGTGTGTGTGT
Source organism: Artemia sinica (assembly GCA_027921565.1). Classification (NCBI taxonomy): domain Eukaryota; kingdom Metazoa; phylum Arthropoda; class Branchiopoda; order Anostraca; family Artemiidae; genus Artemia; species Artemia sinica. The sequence goes on from CM051272.1 coordinate 26,484,557, forward strand.
TGTCTCTGTGTGTGTGTTGTCTCTGTGTGTGTGTTGTCTCTGTGTGTGTGTTGTCTCTGTGTGTGTGTGTTGTCTCTGTGTGTGTGTTGTCTCTGTGTGTGTGTTGTCTCTGTGTGTGTGTTTTGTCTCTGTGTGTTTGTGTTGTCTCTGTGTGTGTGTGTGTTGTCTCTGTGTGTGTGTGTGTTGTCTCTGTGTGTGTGTGTTGTCTCTGTGTGTGTGTTGTCTCTGTGTGTGTGTGTTGTCTCTGTGTGTGTGTTGTCTCTGTGTGTGTGTTTTGTCTCTGTGTGTGTGTTGTCTCTGTGTGTGTGTTGTCTCTGTGTGTGTGTGTGTTGTCTCTGTGTGTGTGTTGTCTCTGTGTGTGTGTTGTCTCTGTGTGTGTGTTGTCTCTGTGTGTGTGTTGTCTCTGTGTGTGTGTTGTCTCTCTGTGTGTGTGTTGTCTCTGTGTGTCTGTTGTCTCTGTGTTTGTGTGTTGTCTCTGTGTGTGTGTGTTGTCTCTGTGTGTGTGTGTTGTCTCTGTGTGTGTGTTGTCTGTGTGTGTGTGTGTTGTCTCTGTGTGTGTGTGTTGTCTCTGTGTGTGTGTGTTGTCTCTGTGTCGTGTGTGTTGTCTCTGTGTGTGTGTGTGTTGTCTCTGTGTGTGTTGTTGTCTCTGTGTGTGTGTTGTCTCTGTGTTGTGTGTTGTCTCTGTGTGTGTGTTGTCTCTGTGTGTGTGTTGTCTCTGTGTGTGTGTGTTGTCTCTGTGTGTGTGTTGTCTCTGTGTGTGTGTGTTGTCTCTGTGTGTGTGTGTGTTGTCTCTGTGTGTGTCTGTTGTCTCTGTGTGTGTGTGTTGTCTCTGTGTGTGTGTGTTGTCTCTGTGTGTGTGTTGTCTCTGTGTGTGTGTTGTCTCTGTGTGTGTGTTGTCTCTGTGTGTGTGTTGTCTCTGTGTGTGTGTGTTGTCTCTGTGTGTGTGTTGTCTCTGTGTGTGTTGTCTCTGTGTGTGTGTTGTCTCTGTGTGTGTGTTGTCTCTGTGTGTGTGTTGTCTCTCTGTGTGTGTGTTGTCTCTGTGTGTGTGTGTGTTGTCTCTGTGTGTGTGTTGTCTCTGTGTGTGTGTTGTCTGTGTGTGTGTGTTGTCCGTGTGTGTGTGTGTTGTCTCTGTGTGTTGTTGTCTCTGTGTGTGTGTGTTGTCTCTGTGTGTGTGTTGTCTCTGTGTGTGTGTGTTGTCTCTGTGTGTGTTGTCTCTGTGTGTGTGTGTTGTCTCTGTGTGTGTGTGTGTTGTCTCTGTGTGTGTGTTGTCTCTGTGTGTGTTCTCTGTGTGTGTGTTGTCTCTGTGTGTTGTTTGTTGTCTCTGTGTGTGTGTTGTCTCTGTGTGTGTTGTTGTCTCTGTGTGTGTGTGTTGTCTCTGTGTGTGTGTGTTGTCTCTGTGTGTGTGTGTTGTCTCTGTGTGTGTGTTGTCTCTGTGTGTGTGTTGTCTCTGTGTGTGTGTTGTCTCTGCGTGTGTGTGTTTGTCTCTGTGTGTGTGTGTTGTCTCTGTGTGTGTGTTGTCTCTGTGTGTGTGTTGTCTCTGTGTGTGTGTGTTGTCTCTGTGTGTGTGTTGTCTCTGTGTGTGTGTGTTGTCTCTGTGTGTGTGTTGTCTCTGTGTGTGTGTTGTCTCTGTGTGTGTGTGTTGTCTCTGTGTGTGTGTTGTCTCTGTGTGTGTGTTGTCTGTGTGTGTGTGTTGTTCTCTGTGTGTGTGTTGTCTCTGTGTGTGTTGTCTCTGTGTTTGTGTGTTGTCTGTGTGTGTGTTGTCTCTGTGTGTGTGTGTTGTCTCTGTGTGTGTGTTGTCTCTGTGTGTGTTGTCTCTTTGTGTGTGTTGTCTCTGTGTGTGCGTGTTGTCTCTGTGTGTGTGTGTTGTCTCTGTGTGTGTGTTGTCTCTGTGTGTGTGTTGTCTCTGTGTGTGTGTTTGTCTCTGTGTGTGTGTTTGTCTCTGTGTGTGTGTGTTGTCTCTGTGTGTGTGTGTTTGTCTCTGTGTGTGTGTGTTGTCTCTGTGTGTGTGTGTTGTCTCTGTGTGTGTGTGTTGTCTCTGTGTGTGTGTGTTGTCTCTGTGTGTTGTGTTGTGTGTGTGTGTTGTCTCTGTGTGTGTGTGTTGTCTCTGTGTGTGTGTGTGTTGTCTCTGTGCGTGTGTGTTGTCTCTGTGTGTGTGTGTTGTCTCTGTGTGTGTCTGTTGTCTCTGTGTGTGTGTGTTGTCTCTGTGTGCGTGTGTTGTCTCTGTGTGTGTGTGTTGTCTCTGTGTGTGTTGTCTCTGTGTGTGTGTTGTCTCTGTGTGTGTGTTGTCTCTGTGTGTGTGTTGTCTCTGTGTGTGTGTGTTGTCTCTGTGTGTGTGTGTTGTCTCTGTGTGTTTGTGTGTTGTCTCTGTGTGTGTGTGTTGTCTCTGTGTGTGTGTTGTCTCTGTGTGTGTGTTGTCTCTGTGTGTGTGTTGTCTCTGTGTGTGTGTTGTCTCTGTGTGTGTGTGTTGTCTCTGTGTGTGTGTTGTCTCTGTGTGTGTGTTGTCTCTGTGTGTGTGTTTTGTCTCTGTGTGTTTGTGTTGTCTCTGTGTGTGTGTGTTGTCTCTGTGTGTGTGTGTGTTGTCTCTGTGTGTGTGTGTTGTCTCTGTGTGTGTGTTGTCTCTGTGTGTGTGTGTTGTCTCTGTGTGTGTGTTGTCTCTGTGTGTGTGTTTTGTCTCTGTGTGTGTGTTGTCTCTGTGTGTGTGTGTTGTCTCTGTGTGTGTTGTGTTGTCTCTGTGTGTGTGTTGTCTCTGTGTGTGTGTTTGTCTGTGTGTGTGTGTTGTCTCTGTGTGTGTGTTGTCTCTGTGTGTGTGTTGTCTCTCTGTGTGTGTGTTGTCTCTGTGTGTGTGTTGTCTCTGTGTTGTGTGTTGTCTCTGTGTGTGTGTGTTGTCTCTGTGTGTGTGTGTTGTCTCTGTGTGTGTGTTGTCTCTGTGTGTGTGTGTTGTCTCTGTGTGTGTGTGTTGTCTCTGTGTGTGTGTGTTGTCTCTGTGCGTGTGTGTTGTCTCTGTGTGTGTGTGTGTGTTGTCTCTGTGTGTGTCTGTTGTCTCTGTGTGTGTGTTGTCTCTGTGTGTGTGTTGTCTCTGTGTGTGTGTTGTCTCTGTGTGTGTGTGTTCTCTCTGTGTGTGTGTGTTGTCTCTGTGTGTGTGTGTTGTCTCTGTGTGTGTGTTGTCTCTGTGTGTGTGTGTTGTCTCTGTGTGTGTTGTTGTCTCTGTGTGGTGTGTTGTCTCTGTGTGTGTGTGTTGTCTCTGTGTGTGTGTTTGTCTCTGTGTGTGTGTTGTCTCTGTGTGTGTGTGTTGTCTCTGTGTGTGTGTGTTGTCTCTCTGTGTGTGTGTGTTGTCTCTGTGTGTGTGTTGTCTCTGTGTGTGTTGTCTCTGTGTGTGTGTTGTCTCTGTGTGTGTGTTGTCTCTGTGTGTGTGTTGTCTCTGTGTGTGTGTGTTGTCTCTGTGTGTGTGTGTGTTGTCTCTGTGTGTGTGTTGTCTCTGTGTGTGTGTTGTCTCTGTGTGTGTGTTGTCTCTGTGTGTGTGTGTTGTCTCTGTGTGTGTGTTGTCTCTGTGTGTGTGTTGTCTCTGTGTGTGTGTTGTCTCTGTGTGTGTGTTGTCTCTGTGTGTGTGTGTTGTCTCTGTGTGTGTGTTGTCTCTGTGTGTGTGTTGTCTCTGTGTGTGTGTTGTCTCTGTGTGTGTGTTGTCTCTGTGTGTGTGTTGTCTCTGTGTGTGTGTGTGTTGTCTCTGTGTGTGTGTGTGTGTTGTCTCTGTGTGTGTGTTGTCTCTGTGTGTGTGTGTGTTGTCTCTGTGTGTGTGTTGTCTCTGTGTGTGTGTGTTTGTCTCTGTGTGTGTGTGTGTTGTCTCTGTGTGTGTGTTGTCTCTGTGTGTGTGTTGTCTCTGTGTGTGTGTGTTGTCTCTCTGTGTGTGTTGTCTCTGTGTGTGTGTGTTGTCTCTGTGTGTGTGTTGTCTCTGTGTGTGTGTTGTCTCTGTGTGTGTGTTGTCTCTGTGTGTGTGTTGTCTCTGTGTGTGTGTGTTGTCTCTGTGTGTGTGTGTTGTCTCTGTGTGTGTGTGTTGTCTCTGTGTGTGTGTGTTGTCTCTGTGTGTGTGTGTTGTCTGTGTGTGTGTGTTGTCTCTGTGTGTGTGTGTTGTCTCTGTGTGTGTGTGTTGTCTCTGTGTGTGTGTGTTGTCTCTGTGTGTGTGTTGTCTCTGTGTGTGTTTTGTCTCTGTGTGTGTGTTGTCTCTGTGTGTGTGTTGTCTCTGTGTGTGTGTGTGTTGTCTCTGTGTGTGTGTTGTCTCTGTGTGTGTTGTGTGTGTGTGTTGTCTCTGTGTGTGTGTTGTCTCTGTGTGTGTGTTGTCTCTGTGTGTGTGTGTGTTGTCTCTGTGTGTGTGTTGTCTCTGTGTGTGTGTTGTCTCTGTGTGTGTGTTTGTCTCTGTGTGTGTGTGTTGTCTCTGTGTGTGTGTTGTCTCTGTGTGTGTGTTGTCTCTGTGTGTGTGTGTTGTCTCTGTGTGTGTGTTGTCTCTGTGTGTGTGTTGTCTCTGTGTGTGTGTTGTCTCTGTGTGTGTGTTGTCTCTGTGTGTGTGGGTTGTCTCTGTGTGTGTGTTGTCTCTGTGTGTGTGTGTTGTCTCTGTGTGTGTGTTGTCTCTGTGTGTGTGTGTTTGTCTCTGTGTGTGTGTTGTCTCTGTGTGTGTGTTGTCTCTGTGTGTGTGTTGTCTCTGTGTGTGTGTGTTGTCTCTGTGTGTGTGTTGTCTCTGTGTGTGTGTGTTGTCTCTGTGTGTGTGTGTTGTCTCTGTGTGTGTGTTGTCTCTGTGTGTGTGTGTTGTCTCTGTGTGTGTGTGTTGTCTCTGTGTGTGTGTGTTGTCTCTGTGTGTGTGTTGTCTCTGTGTGTGTGTTGTCTCTGTGTTGTGTGTTGTCTCTGTGTGTGTGTTGTCTCTGTGTGTGTGTGTTGTCTCTGTGTGTGTGTTGTCTCTGTGTGTGTGTGTTGTCTCTGTGTGTGTGGTTGTCTCTGTGTGTGTGTGTTGTCTCTGTGTGTGTGTTGTCTCTGTGTGTGTGTTGTCTCTGTGTGTGTGTTGTCTCTGTGTGTGTGTGTTGTCTCTGTGTGTGTGTGTTGTCTCTGTGTGTGTGTGTGTTGTCTCTGTGTGTGTGTGTTGTCTCTGTGTGTGTGTTGTCTCTGTGTGTGTGTTGTCTCTGTGTGTGTGTTGTCTCTGTGTGTGTGTGTTGTCTCTGTGTGTGTGTTGTCTCTGTGTGTGTGTGTTGTCTCTGTGTGTGTGTTGTCTCTGTGTGTGTGTGTGTTGTCTCTGTGTGTGTGTGTTTGTCTCTGTGTGTGTTGTCTCTGTGTGTGTGTTGTCTCTGTGTGTGTGTTGTCTCTGTGTGTGTGTTGTCTCTGTGTGTGTGTTGTCTCTGTGTGTGTGTGTTGTCTCTGTGTGTGTGTGTTGTCTCTGTGTGTGTGTTGTCTCTGTGTGTGTGTTGTCTCTGTGTGTGTGTTTGTCTCTGTGTGTGTGTTGTCTCTGTGTGTGTGTTGTCTCTGTTGTGTGTGTGTTGTCTCTGTGTGTGTGTTGTCTCTGTGTGTGTGTTGTCTCTGTGTGTGTGTTGTCTCTGTGTGTGTGTTGTCTGTGTGTGTGTGTGTGTGTGTTGTCTCTGTGTGTGTGTGTTGTCTCTGTGTGTGTGTTGTCTCTGTGTGTGTGTTGTCTCTGTGTGTGTGTGTTGTCTCTGTGTGTGTGTTGTCTCTGTGTGTGTGTGTTGTCTCTGTGTGTGTGTGTGTTGTCTCTGTGTGTGTGTTGTCTCTGTGTGTGTGTTGTCTGTGTGTGTGTGTTGTCTCTGTGTGTGTGTGTTGTCTCTGTGTGTGTGTTGTCTCTGTGTGTGTGTGTTGTCTCTGTGTGTGTGTTGTCTCTGTGTGTGTGTTGTCTCTGTGTGTGTGTGTTGTCTCTGTGTGTGTGTGTTGTCTCTGTGTGTGTGTTGTCTCTGTGTGTGTGTTGTCTCTGTGTGTGTGTGTTGTCTCTGTGTGTGTGTGTTGTCTCTGTGTGTGTGTTGTCTCTGTGTGTGTGTGTTGTCTCTGTGTGTGTGTTGTCTCTGTGTGTGTGTTGTCTGTGTGTGTGTTTTCTGTGTGTGTGTGTTGTCTCTGTGTGTGTGTGTTGTCTCTGTGTGTGTGTTGTCTCTGTGTGTGTGTTGTCTCTGTGTGTGTGTTGTCTCTGTGTGTGTGTTGTCTGTGTGTGTGTGTTGTCTCTGTGTGTGTGTTGTCTCTGTGTGTGTGTTGTCTCTGTGTGTGTGTTGTCTCTGTGTGTGTGTGTTGTCTCTGTGTGTGTGTGTTGTCTCTGTGTGTGTGTTGTCTCTGTGTGTGTGTTGTCTCTGTGTGTGTGTGTTGTCTCTGTGTGTGTGTTGTCTCTGTGTGTGTGTGTGTTTTCTCTGTGTGTGTGTTGTCTCTGTGTGTGTGTTGTCTCTGTGTGTGTGTTGTCTCTGTGTGTGTGTGTTTGTCTCTGTGTGTGTGTTGTCTCTGTGTGTGTGTGTTGTCTCTGTGTGTGTTGTTGTCTCTGTGTGTGTGTGTTGTCTCTGTGTGTGTGTTGTCTCTGTGTGTGTGTGTTTGTCTCTGTGTGTGTGTGTTTGTCTCTGTGTGTGTGTTGTCTCTGTGTGTGTGTGTTGTCTCTGTGTGTGTGTGTTGTCTCTGTGTGTGTGTGTTGTCTCTGTGTGTGTGTGTTGTCTCTGTGTGTGTGTGTTTGTCTCTGTGTGTGTGTTGTCTCTGTGTGTGTGTTGTCTCTGTGTGTGTGTGTTGTCTCTGTGTGTGTGTGTTGTCTCTGTGTGTGTGTTTGTCTCTGTGTGTGTGTTGTCTCTGTGTGTGTGTTGTCTCTGTGTGTGTGTTGTCTCTGTGTGTGTGTTGTCTCTGTGTGTGTGTGTTGTCTCTGTGTGTGTGTTGTCTCTGTGTGTGTGTTGTCTCTGTGTGTGTGTTGTCTCTGTGTGTGTGTTGTCTCTGTGTGTGTGTTGTCTCTGTGTGTGTGTGTTGTCTCTGTGTGTGTGTTGTCTCTGTGTGTGTGTTGTCTCTGTGTGTGTGTTGTCTCTGTGTGTGTGTTTGTCTCTGTGTGTGTGTGTTGTCTCTGTGTGTGTGTTGTCTCTGTTTGTGTGTGTTGTCTCTGTGTGTGTGTTGTCTCTGTGTGTGTGTTGTCTCTGTGTGTGTGTGTTGTCTCTGTGTGTGTGTTGTCTCGTGTGTGTGTGTTTGTCTCTGTGTGTGTGTGTGTGTCTCTGTGTGTGTGTGTTGTCTCTGTGTGTGTGTTGTCTCTGTGTGTGTGTTGTCTCTGTGTGTGTGTGTTGTCTCTGTGTGTGTGTTGTCTCTGTGTGTGTGTGTTGTCTCTGTGTGTGTGTGTGTTGTCTCTGTGTGTGTGTGTTGTCTCTGTGTGTGTGTGTGTTGTCTCTGTGTGTGTGTGTTGTCTCTGTGTGTGTGTGTTGTCTCTGTGTGTGTCTGTTGTCTCTGTGTGTGTGTTGTCTCTGTGTGTGTTGTTGTCTCTGTGTGTGTGTTGTCTCTGTGTGTGTGTGTTGTCTCTGTGTGTGTGTTGTCTCTGTGTGTGTGTTTTCTCTGTGTGTGTGTGTTGTCTCTGTGTGTGTGTTTGTCTCTGTTGTGTGTGTTGTCTCTGTGTGTGTGTGTTGTCTCTGTGTGTGTGTGTTGTCTCTGTGTGTGTGTTGTCTCTGTGTGTGTGTTTTGTCTCTGTGTGTGTGTTGTCTCTGTGTGTGTGTTGTCTCTGTGTGTGTGTGTTGTCTCTGTGTGTGTGTTGTCTCTGTGTGTGTGTGTTGTCTCTTGTGTGTGTGTTGTCTCTGTGTGTGTGTTGTCTCTCTGTGTGTGTGTGTGTTGTCTCTCTGTGTGTGTTGTCTCTGTGTGTGTGTTGTCTCTGTGTGTGTGTTGTCTCTGTGTTGTGTGTTGTCTCTGTGTGTGTGTTGTCTCTGTGTGTGTGTTGTCTCTGTGTGTGTGTTGTCTCTGTGTGTGTGTTGTCTCTGTGTGTGTGTTGTCTCTGTGTGTGTGTTGTCTCTTTGTGTGTGTTGTCTCTGTGTGTGTGTGTTGTCTCTGTGCGTGTGTTGTCTCTGTGTGTGTTGTCTCTGTGTGTGTGTTGTCTCTGTGTGTGTGTTGTCTCTGTGTGTGTGTTGTCTCTGTGTGTGTGTTGTCTCTGTGTGTGTGTGTTGTCTCTGTGTGTGTGTTGTCTCTGTGTGTGTGTTGTCTCTGTGTGTGTGTGTTGTCTCTGTGTGTGTGTTGTCTGTGTGTGTGTTGTCTGTGTGTGTGTTGTCTCTGTGTGTGTGTTGTCTCTGTGTGTGTGTGTTGTCTCTGTGTGTGTGTGTTGTCTCTGTGTGTGTGTTTTGTCTCTGTGTGTGTGTGTTGTCTCTGTGTGTGTGTTGTCTCTGTTTGTGTGTGTTGTCTCTGTGTTTGTGTGTTGTCTCTGTGTGTGTGTTGTCTCTGTGTGTGTTGTCTCTGTGTGTGTGTTGTCTGTGTGTGTGTGTTGTCTCTGTGTGTGTGTGTTGTCTCTGTGTGTGTGTGTTGTCTCTGTGTGTGTGTGTTGTCTCTGTGTGTGTGTTGTATCTCTGTGTGTGTTGTCTCTCTGTGTGTGTGTTGTCTCTGTGTGTGTGTGTTGTCTCTGTGTGTGTGTTTTGTCTCTGTGTGTGTGTGTTGTCTCTATGTGTGTGTTGTCTCTGTTTGTGTGTGTTGTCTCTGTGTTTGTATGTTGTCTCTGTGTGTGTGTTGTCTCTGTGTGTGTGTTGTCTCTGTGTGTGTGTTGTCTGTGTGTGTGTGTTTTCTGTGTGTGTGTTTGTATTGTCTCTGTGTGTGTGTGTTGTCTCTGTGTGTGTGTATTGTCTCTGTGTGTGTGTTGTATCTGTGTGTGTGTGTTGTCTCTGTGTGTGTGTGTTGTCTCTGTGTGTGTGTGTTGTCTCTGTGTGTGTGTGTTGTCTCTGTGTGTGTGGTGTCTCTGTGTGTGTGTTGTCTGTGTGTGTGTGTTGTCTCTGTGTGTGTGTTGTCTCTGTGTGTGTGTTGTCTCTGTGTGTGTGTGTTGTCTCTGTGTGTGTGTTGTCTCTGTGTGTGTGTTGTCTCTGTGTGTGTGTGTTGTCTCTGTGTGTGTGTTTTGTCTCTGTGTGTGTGTGTTGTCTCTATATGTGTGTTGTCTCTGTTTGTGTGTGTTGTCTCTGTGTTTGTGTGTTGTCTCTGTGTGTGTGTTGTCTCTGTGTGTGTGTGTTGTCTCTGTGTGTGTGTTGTGTGTGTGTGTTTTCTGTGTGTGTGTGTGCTGTCTCTGTGTGTGTGTGTTGTCTCTTTGTGTGTGTATTGTCTCTGTGTGTGTGTTGTATCTGTGTGTGTTGTCTCTGTGTTGTGTGTTGTCTCTGTGTGTGTTTGTTGTCTCTGTGTGTGTGTGTGTTGTCTCTGTGTGTGTGTGTTGTCTCTGTGTGTGTGTGTTGTCTCTCTGTGTGTGTGTTGTCTCTGTGTGTGTGTGTTGTCTCTGTGTGTGTCTGTTGTCTCTGTGTGTGTGTTGTCTCTGTGTGTGTTTGTTGTCTCTGTGTGTGTGTTGTCTCTGTGTGTGTGTGTTTTCTCTGTGTGTGTGTTGTCTCTGTGTGTGTGTTTTCTCTGTGTGTGTGTGTTGTCTCTGTGTGTGTGTGTTGTCTCTGTGTGTGTGTGTTGTCTCTGTGTGTGTGTTGTCTCTGTGTGTGTGTGTTGTCTCTGTGTGTGTGTTTTCTCTGTGTGTGTGTTTTGTCTCTGTGTGTGTGTTGTCTCTGTGTGTGTGTTGTCTCTGTGTGTGTGTGTTGTCTCTGTGTGTGTGTTGTCTCTGTGTGTGTGTGTTGTCTCTTAGTATGTGTGTTGTCTCTGTGTGTGTGTTGTCTCTCTCTGTGTGTGTGTGTTGTCTCTCTGTGTGTGTTGTCTCTGTGTGTGTGTTGTCTCTGTGTGTGTGTTGTCTCTGGTTGTGTGTTGTCTCTGTGTGTGTGTTGTCTCTGTGTGTGTGTTGTCTCTGTGTGTGTGTTGTCTCTGTGTGTGCGTTGTCTCTGTGTGTGTGTTGTCTCTGTGTGTGTTGTCTCTTGTGTGTGTTGTCTCTGTGTGTGTGTTGTCTCTGTGTGTGTGTTGTCTCTGTGTGTGTTGTCTCTGTGTGTGTTGTCTCTGTGTGTGTGTTGTCTCTGTGTGTGTGTTGTCTCTGTGTGTGTGTTGTCTCTGTGTGTGTGTGTGTTGTCTCTGTGTGTGTTGTCTCTGAGTGTGTGTTGTCTCTGTGTGTGTGTTGTCTCTGTGTGTGTGTTGTCTCTGTGTGTGTGTTGTCTCTGTGTGTGTGTGTTGTCTCTCTGTGTGTGTTGTCTCTGTGTGTGTGTGTTGTCTCTGTGTGTGTGTTGTCTCTGTGTGTGTGTGTTGTCTCTGTGTGTGTCTCTGTGTGTGTGTTGTCTCTGTCTGTGTCTCTGTGTGTGTGTTTTGTCTCTGTGTGTGTGTGTTGTCTCTGTGTGTGTCTCTCTGTGTGTGTGTTGTCTCTGTGTGTTATCTCTGTGTGTGTGTTGTCTCTGTGTGTGTGTGTTGTCTCTGTGTGTGTCTCTGTGTGTGTGTGTTTCTCTGTGTGTGTGTTGTTTCTCTGTGTGTGTGTTGTCTCTGTGTGTGTGTTGTCTCTGTGTGTGTGTTGTTGTCTCTGTGTGTGTGTGTGTTGTCTCTGTGTGTGTTGTCTCTGTGTGTGTGTGTTGTCTCTGTGTGTGTCTTGTCTCTGTGTGTATGTTGTCTGTGTGTGTGTGTTGTCTCTGTGTGTGTGTTGTCTCTGTGTTTGTGTGTTGTCTCTGTGTTGTGTTGTCTCTGTGTTTGTGTTGTCTCTGTGTGTGTTGTCTCTGTGTGTGTGTGTTGTCTGTGTGTGTGTGTTGTCTCTGTGTTTGTGTGTTGTTTCTGTGTTTGTGTGTTGTCTGTGTGTGTGTGTTGTCTCTGTGTGTGTGTTGTCTCTGTGTGTGTGTTGTCTCTGTGTGTGTGTGTTGTCTCTGTGTGTGTGTTGTCTCTGTGTGTGTGTGTGTTGTCTCTGTGTGTGTGTTGTCTGTGTGTGTGTGTTGTCTCTGTGTGTGTGTGGGTTGTCTCTGTGTGTGTTTGTTGTCTCTGTGTGTGTGTGTTGTCTGTGTGTGTTGTCTGTGTGTGTGTGTTGTCTCTGTGTGTGTGTGTTGTCTCTGTGTGTTGTCTCTGTGTGTGTGTGTTGTCTGTGTGTGTGTGTTGTCTCTGTGTGTGTGTTGTCTCTGTGTGTGTGTGTTGTCTGTGTGCGTGTGTTGTCTGTGTGTGTGTGTTGTCTCTGTGTGAGTGTGTTGTCTCTGTGTGTGTGTGTTGTCTCTGTGTGTGTGTTGTCTCTGTGTGTGTTGTCTCTGTGTGTGTGTGTTGTCTCTGTGTGTGTGTTGTCTCTGTGTGTGTGTGTTGTCTCTGTGTGTGTGTTGTCTCTGTGTGTGTGTGTTGTCTCTGTGTGTGTGTTGTCTCTGTGTGTGTGTGTTGTCTCTGTGTGTGTGTTGTCTCTGTGTTTGTGTGTTGTCTCTGTGTGTGTGTTGTCTCTGTGTGTTTGTTGTCTCTGTGTGTGTGTGTGTTGTCTCTGTGTGTGTGTTGTCTCTGTGTTGTGTGTTGTCTCTGTGTGTGTGTTGTCTCTGTGTGTATGTGTTGTCTCTGTGTGTGTGTGTTGTCTTGTGTGTGTGTGTTGTCTCTGTGTGTGTGTGTTGTCTCTGTGTGTGTGTTGTCTCTGTGTGTGTGTTGTCTCTGTGTGTGTGTTGTCTCTGTGTGTGTGTTGTCTCTGTGTGTGTGTGTTGTCTCTGTGTGTGTGTTGTCTCTGTGTGTGTGTTGTCTCTGTGTGTGTGTTGTCTCTGTGTGTTTGTGTTGTCTCTGTGTGTGTGTGTTATATGTTTGTGTGTGTGTTGTCTCTGTGTGTGTTTTGTCTCTGTGTGTGTGTTGTCTATGTGTGTGTGTGTGTGTTGTTTCTGTGTGTGTGTTGTCTCTCTGTGTGTGTGTTTTCTCTGTGTGTTGTCTCTGTGTGTGTGTGTTGTCTCTGTGTGTGTGTGTTGTCTCTGTGTGTGTGTGTTGTCTCTGTGTGTGTGTGTTGTCTCTGTGTGTGTGTGTTGTCTCTGTGTGTGTGTGTTGCCTGTGTGTGTGTGTGTGTTGTCTCTGTGTGTGTCTTGTCTCTGTGTGTGTCTTGTCTCTGTGTGTGTATGTTGTCTCTGTGTGTGTGTATTGTCTCTGTGTGTGTGTTGTCTCTGTGTGTGTGTGTGTGTGTTGTCTCTGTGTGTGTGTGTGTGTGTTGTCTCTGTGTGTGTTTTTTCTCTGTGTGTGTGTTGTCTCTGTGTGTGTGTGTTGTCTCTGTGTGTGTGTGTTGTCTCTGTGTGTGTGTGTTGTCTCTGTGTGTGTGTTGTCTCTCTGTGTGTGTGTTTTCTCTGTGTGTGTGTGTGTTGTCTCTCTGTGTGTGTTGTCTCTGTGTGTGTGTGTGTTGTCTCTGTGTGTGTGTGTTGTCTCTGAGTATGTGTGTTGTCTCTGTGTGTGTGTTGGCTCTGTGTGTGTGTTGTCTCTGTGTGTGTGTTGTCTCTGTGTGTGTGTTGTCTCTGTGTGTGTGTTGTCTCTGTGTGTGTTGTCTCTGTGTGTGTGTTGTCTGTGTGTGTGTGTTGTCTCTGTGTGTGTGTTGTCTCTGTGTCTGTCCGTTGTCTCTGTGTGTGTGTGTTGTCTCTGTGTGTGTGTTGTCTCTGTGTTTGTGTGTTGTCTCTGTGTGTGTGTGCTGCCTCTGTGTGTTTGTTGTCTCTGTGTGTGTCTGTTGTCTCTGTGTGTGTGTTGTCTCTGTGTGTGTCTGTTGTCTCTGTGTTTGTGTGTTGTCTCTGTGTTTGTGTGTTGTCTCTGTGTGTGTTTTGTCTCTGTGTGTGTGTTGTCTCTGTGTGTGTGTTGTCTCTGTGTGTGTGTTGTCTCTGTGTGTGTGTGTTGTCTCTGTGTGTGTGTGTTGTCTCTGTGTGTGTGTGTTGTCTCTGTGTGTGTTGTCTCTGTGTGTGTGTTGTCTGTGTGTGTGTTGTCTCTGTGTATGTGTGTTGTCTCTGTGTGTGTTTGTTGTCTCTGTGTGTGTGTTGTCTCTGTGTGTTTGTGTTGTCTCTCTGTGTGTGTGTTGTCTGTGTGTGTGTTGTCTCTGTGTGTGTGTGTGTTGTCTCTGTGTGTGTGTTGTCTCTGTGTGTGTGATGTCTCTGTGTGTGTGTGTTGTCTCTGTGTGTGTGTTGTCTCTGTGTGTGTGTTGTCTCTCTGTGTGTGTTGTCTCTGTGTGTGTGTGCTGTCTGTGTGTGTGTTGTCTCTGTGTGTGTGTGATGTCTCTGTGTGTGTGTTGTCTCTGTGTGTGTGTGTGTTGTCTCTGTGTGTGTATGTTGTCTCTGTGTGTGTGTTGTCTCTCTGTGTGTGTGTTGTCTCTGTGTGTGTGTGTTGTCTCTGTGTGTGTGTTGTCTCTGTGTGTGTGTTGTCTGTGTGTGTGGGTGTTGTCTCTGTGTGTGTGTTGTCTCTGTGTGTGTGTGTGTTGTCTCTGTGTGTGTGTTGTCTCTGTGTGTGTGTGTTGTCTCTGTGTGTGTGTTATCTCTGTTTGTGTGCTGTCTCTGTGTGTGTGTGTGTTGTCTGTGTGTGTGTGTGTTGTCTCTGTGTGTGTGTTGTCTCTGTGTGTGTGTTGTCTCTGTGTTTGTTATCTCTGTGATTGTGTGTTGTCTCTGTGTGTGTGTGTTGTCTGTGTGTGTGTGTGTTGTCTCTGTGTATGTTTGTTGTCTCTGTGTGTGTGTGTTGTCTCTCTGTGTGTGTGTTGTCTCTGTGTGTTTGTGTTGTCTCTCTCTGTGTGTGTTGTCTCTTTGTGTGTGTGTGTGTGTTGTTTCTGTGTGTGTGTGTTCTCTCTGTGTGTGTGTGTTGTCTCTGTGTGTGTGTGCTGTCTCTGTGCGTGTGTGTTGTCTGTGTGTGTGTGTGTTGTCTCTGTGTGTGTGTTGTCTCTGTTTGTGTACTGTCTTTGTGTGTGTGTGTTGTCTCTATGTGTGTTGTCTCTGTGTGTGTGTGTTGTCTCTGTGTGTGTGTTGTCTCTGTGTGTGTGTTGTCTCTGTGTGTGTGTGTTGTCTCTGTGTGTGTGTGTTGTCTCTGTGTGTGTGTGTTGTCTCTGTGTGTGTGTGTTGTCTCTGTGTGTGTTTGTTGTGTCTGTGTGTGTGTGTTGTCTCTGTGTGTGTGTTGTGTCTGTGTGTGTGTTGTGTTTGTGTGTGTGTGTTGTGTCTGTGTGTGTGTGTTGTGTTTGTGTGTGTGTGTGTTGTGTCTGTGTGTGTTTGTTGTGTCTGTGTGTGTGTGTTGTGTCTGTGTGTGTGTGTTGTGTCTGTGTGTGTGTTGTGTCTGTGTGTGTGTGTTGTGTCTGTGTGTGTGTGTTGTGTCTCTGTGTGTGTGCTGTGTCTGTGTGTGTGGGTTGTGTGTGTGTGTGTGTGTTGTGTCTGTGTGTGTGGGTTGTGTCTGTGTGTGTGGGTTGTGTCTGTGTGTGTGGGTAGTGTCTGTGTTTGTGTGTGTTGTCTCTGTGTGTGTGTTCTCTCTGTGTGTGTGTTCTGTCTGTGTGTGTGTTCTCTCTGTGTGTGTTCTCTCTGTGTGTGTGTTCTCTCTGTGTGTGTGTTCTCTCTGTGTGTGTGTTCTCTCTCTGTGTGTGTTCTCTCTGTGTGTGTGTTCTCTCTGAGTGTGTGTTCTCTGTGTGCGTGTGTTCTCTCTGTGTGTGTGTTCTCTCTCTGTGTGTGTGTTCTTTCTGTGTGTGTGTTCTCTCTGTGTGTGTGTTCTCTCTGTGGGTGTGTTCTCTTTGTGTGTGTGTTCTCTCTGTGTGTGTGTTCTCTCTGTGTGTGTGTTCTCTCTGTGTGTGTGTTCTCTCTGTGTGTGTGTTCTCTCTGTGTGTGTGTTCTGTGTGTGTGTGTGTTCTCTCTGTGTGTGTTCTCTCTGTGTGTGTGTTCTCTCTGTGTGTGTGTTCTCTCTGTGTGTGTGTTCTCTCTCTGTATGTGTTCTCTCTGTGTGTGTGTTCTCTCTGTGTGTGTGTTCTCTCTGTGTGTGTGTTCTCTCTCTGTGTGTTCTCTCTGTGTGTGTGTTCTCTCTGTGTGTGTGTTCTCTCTGTGTGTGTGTTCTCTCTGTGTGTGTGTTCTCTCTGTCTGTGTGTTCTCTCTCTGTGTGTGTTCTCTCTGTGTGTGTGTTCTCTCTGTGTGTGTGTTCTCTCTGTGTGTGTGTTCTCTCTGTGTGTGTGTTCTCTCTGTGTGTGTGTTCTCTCTGTGTGTGTTCTCTGTGTGTGTGTTGTCTCTGTGTGCGTGTTGTCTCTGTGATTGTTGTCTTTGTGTGTGTGTGTCGTCTCTGTGTGTGTGTGTGTGTCGTCTCTGTGCGTGTGTCGTCTCTATGTGTGTTTCGTCTCTGTGTTTGTGTGCTAAACTTTTGATATGCTAGCTTACTCTAAAAATAATGAACACATAACAATGTAATGCATAATATATTTTTAATGAAATAATGCTATGTAGAATATTAATACAAAATTATATTATGAAACGTGGTCATACACACGTTCACTCTTAAACATCCCGAAACGATGGTCCCCTGATATAGAATAGTTTTTACCATGTCTTATGCATTTATCACGATCAGGTGTGTCCTTAGGTATCCAGTGCGCGAAGAACCTGACCTCGTTTTCAGGACGGTGATAAAGCCCTTCAAATTTAGGACACTTTAATTCTTCTAGATTGAAAAGTGGAATCCTAGGGTCACACTTTTGAATTAAAACTTTATCTGTAGGTACATTACCCTTTACGTAGAGTGCTTCAACGCCGAAAAAGCTGCAAATTTCGCTGACTTCCTCCTGGACATTTTTCAGTTCCTGACCACTATTATTAAGTGGTGTAATCACTCTATCGTAGAATCCCAGTCTGTTTATATGATGTAATGTAGTACTCCACAAGCTTTTATCATACTCAAACATGTTATACACTATCCAATGATAACAGTCAATTTCTTCGAGTTCCATTGACAATAATAAAAATGCACATTCAAATATAACACCACAAGATGATTTCTTCAAACCGGTAAATTAATGTAGTTGTTAAGAAGAGAAATACATCATCAAACTTTTATACCTTCGCTCAAGGTTGAATGGAGTTATGGCTAGGAAGATGACTCCTAAAACCATCTGAATTCAATGTGGGGAGGAGCCATAAAACGCTCTCTGACCAATGAAAAATCTAAAAAATTCTTCAGTCTTGATTTCACCTCTTAACTTAAACAACCAGGCATTCAATAGTCGTTCTTTTCAAAGCTATTAAAAAAGTGTACCATTGTTGCATCTCTGACCAATGAAAAATCTCAAAAATTCCTCTGGTCTTGATTTCACCTCTTAACTTAAACAACGAGGCATTCAATACTCGTTCTCTTCCATGCTATTAAAAAACTGTACCATTGTTGTATCTCCGACCAATGAAAAATCTCAAAAATTCTCCTGGTCGAAAATAAATAAATAAAGTTGAATAATTTCGAAGTTTAAAAAAAAATAGTTTGTTTTTATGAAAGAAAAAATAAATAAAGTTGAATAATTTCGAAGTTTAAGAAAATAGTTTGTTTTTATGAAAAAAAAAGTTGAATAATTTCGAAGTTAAAAAAAAATAGTTTGTTTTTATGAGAAAAAAATTGAATTAGAACCATCAGTCCTCATTATTATGAGTATCCAAAACTGGACTTAAGTTTCACATTTGAACCAGAGAATGGACCTAAGTTTCACATTTGAACGAGAGAATTGTATTTTCCATAATTTTCTTACAGGAAACTAGAGTGTATGGTCAAAAACCCTTATTAGCTCAGATTCTACAGAAATAGTTTATTTTTCGATCTAAAAAGGGGCTTAAGTTTCACATTTGAACCAGAGAATTGTATTTTCCATAATTTTCTTACAAAAAACTAGAGTTTAAGGTCAAAAACCCTTATTAGCTTAGATTTTACGGAAATAGTTTATTTTTCGATCCAAAAATGGACTTAAGTTTCACATTTGAAAGCTACGATCGTAATGAATGATACTTGTTATCAGAAAAAATTTCAATTGCCAAAAAAAAATGGGGGGAGGGGGCCCAAAAAGTTGGAGGGAGGGGGCGCCCTTCGAGTTTGGGGATAGGGGACCTGTGGATGGTTGATGTTTCTGCTGGTTATACGGAAAAAGGAAGGTTATTAATTGTTTACGGAAGTAGTTTTATTTTTCGATCCATAAATGGACTTAAGTTTCACATTTGAACCAGAGAATTGTATTTTCCATAATTTTCTTACAAAAAACTAGAGTTTACGGTCAAAAACCCTTATTAGCTCAGATTTTAAAGAAATAATTTATTTTTTCGATTCAAAAATGGACTTAAGATTCGCATTTGAACGAGAGAATTGTATTTTCCATAATTTTCTTACAAAAAAACTAGAGTTTACGGTCAAAAACCTTTATTAGCTCAGATTTTACAGAAATAGTTTATTTTTTCGATCCAAAAATGAACTTAAGTTTCACATTTGAACCAGAAAATTGTATTTTCCATAATTTTATTACAAAAAACTAGAGTTTACGGTCAAAAACCCTTATTAACTCAGATTCTACAGAAATAGATTTATTTTTCGATCCTAAAAAGGACTTAAGTTTCACATTTGAACGAGAGAATTGTATTTTCCATAATTTTCTTACAAAAAAACTAGAGTTTACGGTCAAAAACCTTTATTAGCTCAGATTTTACAGAAATAGTTTATTTTTTCGATCCAAAAATGAACTTAAGTTTCACATTTGAACCAGAAAATTGTATTTTCCATAATTTTCTTACAAAAACTAGAGTTTACGGTCAAAAACCCTTATTAGCTCAGATTTTAAAGAAATAATTTATTTTTTCGATCCAAAAATGGACTTAAGATTCACATTTGAATCAGAGAACTGTATTTTCCATAATTTTCTTACAAAAAACTAGAGTTTACGGTCAAAAACCCTAATTAGCTCAGATTTTACGGAAATAGTTTTATTTTTCGATCCATAAATGGACTTAAGTTTCACATTTGAATCAGAGAATTGTATTTTCCATAATTTTCTTACAACAAACTAGAGTTTACGGTCAAAAACCCTTATTAGCTCAGATTTTATGGAAATAGTTTTATTTTTCGATCTAAAAAGGGACTTAAGTTTCACATTTGAACCAGAGAATTGTATTTTCCATAATTTTCTTAAAAAAAACTAGAGTTTACGGTCAAAAACTCTTATTAACTCAGATTTTACAGAAATAGTTTATTTTTCGATCCAAAAATGGACTTAAGTTTCACATTTGAAAGCTACGATCGTAATGAATGATACTTGTTATCAGAAAAAATGTCAATTGCCAAAAAAATGGGGGGAGGGGGCCCAAAAAGTTGGAGGGAGGGGGCGCCCCTCGAGTTTGGGGATAGGGGACCTATGGAAGGTTGATGTCTCTGCTGGTTAGGGTCATTGGTGCTTATGATCCTTGATGGTTCGTACTCACATACGCCTTACTACTTGATTTGCAAGGATTTCTATGGTTTGTTCTGAATTTCTTTATTAAAATTATTTTCTTGCCATCTACATCTCTCTTAGTATCAACTTTTTAGTATACTATAACGTTGGACCCTATTTTAAACTGACAACACTGTTCAAACCTCACTTGTGCATTATACAGAACACATCAAAGAAGTAAAGCTAGGTCAAGTCATAAGACCATTTTATCATCGTTAACCATTTTCATAGATTGATATTGTTCCAAATTTATAATAAATAAGGTATGAATTAACATACTCTTCAGGGTTATCTTAACTGCTAATCACTTTAACCCTTTTTTTTCTCCATCTTCCAAGCTCCGATATCTCTGATTGGCTCCTAAAAACCGGATGTTAGCTAAAAAATACAGTCTGGTTGAAAAACTTGGAGTTGAAAAAAACTTGTGTGGGGAATCCCCGCTAATACTGTTATCTTTTTTGCAATGTTTAGGAACCGGAGGGGAATCCCCGCTCGCTTGGAAAGGTACCAATGAAAGGCAAGCAAAACTCTCTCCCATCCCTCCAAAAATATTTTATTCAGAGATTTATTGTTAAAAAATTATCCAATCACTCCTATTATTCAAACATTAATTAATATCGTTCATAGTGTCCAATTTGCGAATTCCTTATCCCTTTTTGCAAATGTCAATCAAACAATTCCGATTGTAAAAGCGTGTTTAATCACGTTGCTTGGGAAGGTATCCATAAGTATATGCTCTGAAAAGGTGCCAAGGAACATAAGGCGAGCAAATCCATAAGTACATGCTTTGGGAAGACACCAAGGAACATAAGGCAAGCAAATCCATAAGTGCATGCTCTGGAAATGTTTTTTCCTATAGAGGCAAGCAAATAGCATGGTAATTCCTATGGAGGCAAGCAAATCCATATTTAGCATACTACTATCACTAACGCTAGCTATTTTCGCTGTAATCAATTTTGTTTCAAGAGTCACCCGAAAATGTCCATGTTACACATGTATCCATATTGTCCCGGTCTCCCCTATTGTTGTAACTGTGTCGATATGTTTAATATATATTCTATTAATGATGTTAGTCTGCGCGTAAGTTTGATCGCTGAAGGAATCAATGACCGTTTCTACTAACAGTTCATTTAATTTTCCATGTATTTAGTATGATTCCGCAAACGTATCAATTTTTTGTTATTATGAGCTCTAGCCCAAACTGTTGTTTTATGGGTTTTGCTTACATCCTTGGTGGGGCAATCTCTTGCAAAATGCCTTGGGGGAAGTAAAATTTTAGCAAGTAGCAAATATTTGTTTTTGCTGAAAACTGCTTCTCTCTTCTGCGTAATGGAATCCACCTCCCTACTATTACCTTTCAGTTTTATTTTCACTGCATTTGGGCATCTCGGTCTGCTCAAAATAATGGTCTGCTAAACTTCCCACTCTTTTGCTTGTCTCTAGTTGTTTTTTCTTTTATATATATTTTTAAACCGCATGTTGTATTTTCCAAAAGAAACTTCATTGCTTTTTTTTCACAATTCATTTGTTTTTTGTTTTGTTTTCGTTCTTCAATGTTTTCTATTATGATATATTCATATGTTCCTAGCCACTTATGAAATTGTTCCTTTAATTTATATCGTAACTCCTTTCAAGACTGAATTTCTCATTGTGTCATTACTGACAAACAGAGAGTTTGAACAAAGAAGTATAAATAATTTTCATTTTCTTGTAGTGACGCAGTGGGTTTGATCTCAGATTGGTAGTACGGGACCCAGAGTTCTAACCCAGCTTATAGACCATAGTAGTCAAGAAGCGTCGTTAATCTGATACAATACATTTTCCTACATTAGCTGAAGATTTACCGTACGAATTAAGTATATTGCCGACGCCTGTTAGGGTGCTTAGCAGTTTCTCACTTCCACCGTTCTCTTTCTCTTCTATCTGCCTCTGCTCTTCGTTTATTTGCCACTAGAATACCCAACATTACCTCTTCACCTTCACTTATTTACAGTTTAAATTAGACCCCGGCGCCGCGCCGGCGGATCGACCGAACGCCGCCGACGAGAGGCCCGGTCAAACGCCGCCGAAGTGTCGTAACGCCGCCGGCACGCCAAAGGCGTGCCGCCGCCGACAGAGGCGGCGGCGTTCGGTCAATTTTAAATTAATTTTGCGGCAATTCTTTATTGCGTCAACCGCAAAGTCGGAGCTTTTCCTTCTCGTGTGGTTTAGTATTTCGATTTTCCTGATTAGAAATCAAGCAGGGCTTGCACTATCCCCGAATTTTCGGGTATTTCCCCGAATTTTCGGGTATTTCCCCGAAAATCATTAAGTCACCCCGAAAAAAAATTTGGTTCCCTGAATCCCCGAAAATCACGCAATCACGGTGCCACCCCTAGCGATGTATCACCAGTGACTTTCCCTGCCAAATATTACTTTGCATACCATAATTCTTCACTACTCTCTTGTTCATTAATTTTTGCCTCTTTTGTTACTTTGCATAAAAACCAGACAGATGCAATATGCAATTGCAAATATTGCAATATACACAGTTCTTCATATGTTGACAAAAAACAGTATCGTCTTTATGAAATGAGTTTAAATCATTTCGAATGTAGTTTCCCAATCGCTATTTCTAACATCGTTCGTAGTCAAGAATTTTATTTTCAAGTTGAATAGAATTATAGAACGAATTCACGACTATACAGCTTCAGCTTTCAGTTGGATTTTAAAATTGACAGCTGACAGATTGTTTCTACAGTTGAATTGTAAGTTTGCAGATTTTTTTTTTTTTTTTTTTTTTTGCTGTTTTTAGATAAGATTTTCTTGATGTTTAATACTCAATTGTTGAACGCCTGAATGTTTAATACTCAATTGTTCGGAAGCTACGCCAAAAATAAATTGTAAATTATTGCCTATAGGGGGGGGGGGGATAAGGCGCTATCATTTTTAAGTGATAATACATTATTTTTTTATTGAAAGCAGGGATGCCAAAAGGATAATTATTTTTCATTTAAAGTGGAGACAGAAGAAAATGATATCAAATTCCCTGGGTAACCATTGAAATATTTTTATAGACCCAGGGCCCCCCATTAAGACTTGTTCGTTGTCTTGGGTATTTTGCGATTTCTCATAGGCTACTGGCCTAATTTGGCTTTTGTGTGTGCTCCTTTTTAATTAGATTCTTTGGATCTTATTGATCTTATTTGGATCTTTGGATTCCAATAATTTGAGGTATATCTGAATAATTTCGACATTTTTGTTGTTGTCTTTGTACCCCTTTACTCACACCCTCAATTTTTTTTCAAGGAACACTAAGCTGTTTAACGTTATTTTGCATGTTTGTTTGAACCATATAGTGACCTAGTTAATTATTAAGTAACTTATTTTTCTAATGAAAGCTGAGACGGTATCCTATCAAGGTGGTATCCAGAGGGGGGGGGGGGTATTACATTTAAATCATAATATCTTATTGAATAATATCTTTTTATCTTTTAATATCTCTAGATAATATCTTTTTTTTTTAAAGAAGGGGTGCCAATAAGTTAATTATTTTTTTTATTTAAAGAAGAGACGGTATCCTATCAAGATAGTATCCATGGGGGGGGGGCATAGGGAGTTATTATATTTAAGTGATAGTACCTTGATTTTTTTTATTGAAAGCAGGGATGCCAAAAAGTTGAAAAGTTGACAAAAATTAACAAGATTTTCGTGAGTTATACTTGATACAGCACTTGCATGGTTTTATCGTCCAAAGGGAAAGGGACATATGCGTCCAACCCGTTTTTTTACTTATTGATGAAACGGGTTTAATTTGAAAACATTCATTCATAAGTATCAGGCAGATTCACACTAAAACGAATTGGTGTGAACAATTCGAAAGCGATATCGACATCCCCACCTAACGTTGCGCTCGAGTGACAATGGCGCCCTTGGTTCAGTGCCCAAGTTACATTAAAAGGCCAGGTCATAATAAAAGCTTTCAATTTGGGAGGTTCAAGGAGGAGTCTTTGACAGTCTTATGACCTCAGGGTACTAGATGTTGCAACGTTCTTACGTATCTACAGTGGTTTAAAATTTCGATCACCCCACAAAGGATTACCAAAAATATGCACAAATATAACAAATGTAACATTTGGAATATTATAACACTTTTTTCAAAGCTTTGAAGAAAAGCAAAAAAGGCTAAATACCCCTAACTACGCTTGAAAGCTATTTTAAAAAGAAACTCTTTGGAGATTTCCATGGAAATGACCATAGCAGAAGCTTTGAGCCTGGGTGGGAATCTAAGAGGAGTCTTTGAGTATTTTGACCACAGGTAACTTATTGCTGCGACTTTC
The DNA here is from genome assembly GCA_027921565.1 of Artemia sinica. NCBI lineage: Eukaryota > Metazoa > Arthropoda > Branchiopoda > Anostraca > Artemiidae > Artemia > Artemia sinica. The sequence goes on from CM051272.1 coordinate 26,507,312, forward strand.
TTAAATTTGTTAATTTTTGTGAGCATTTGGAAATCAAAGCTTAAACTCAATAACTGATACTAAGTGTCCAAACATTTTGCTTGGATTAAAAGTGACGAACTAGGATGAAAATCTCAACATTTTCCTGAAGCTACTTCAGTCTGCATCTTATTTCATTTAATTACATTTAAAACGGACGAGATTTTATTTTTACCAGAAAATAGCTGGCATTTAATTTTTCTTCATACCGAATAAACCATTAAGTTTATTTTTGTTTGATTGTAATTGAAGGGTTCTCATGTGAAGTGTTCATCATGTATTTTTCAATTTGATGAATTTACTCCTTTTAGATGCAGTTTATAATTTGACTGATATTAGGTATTTATCAATTTATAATTTGGAATGAATCCCCAAAAGAAAAAAACGAATAATATCTAAAAGAGCAGCCAAAAGCAATAAAAAGCAGCAGTTCAGCCTTAGCCTACATGACATATATTCTATAAAGAAGCCAAGAACTTTAAAATGCATTTTTTTAAATTGTAATTAAAAACCAGTTTTTAATACAAGAAGTCTTTTTAAGAATCCAAAAGAGCAAAAACAACAATCAATATCAAAGTCGCCCATTTCAACTGTTTTAAAGGTGACAAATTAGATATAGGCAAAGGGCATTATGAAAAAATTAAGCTTCTAAGTTCAAAGTTATATTCAAAGTTTTTACCCAGATAACTGACGAATTTTGTGATACGGTATTTGAAGTTTTGTATGCAGTAACGCTCGATGAAAAAACTACTAATTTTGATAATTATTTATGTTAAGAATATATAACTAATAGATACTTCAACTACTCGTATTATGCAAGGGTTCTGAAACGCCATAGCCATTTCGTTTCTACCACATTTCTACTTCTCTTGATGAACAACGAAGAAGACCAGTTTCAAGCCAGCGACTTGTGAATTTTTGAACTCATGAATAGGCTCGAATCTGTTGTAAATTTAAGCTGTGATTTGAGAAAGACTGATGAAAACATTAATGTTTGTGGTCAACATTGATCACGCCGGCGGCGCTCCGCCGACATCTTACTGACGGCGCAGCGCGGCGTGCTGTTTTTGGCCCCACCGCCGCCGGTCTTCCCTCATCGGCCCGGCGCCAGGGTCTAGTTTAAATGACTTAGTCTTCTTGACCTTAATTTTTAAGTCTATTCTTGTACCCTGAGCTCTTTACATAAATACGCCATGATCTCAACTTCAAAAGCCGTAAAACTAACTGCAAAAACATTTATTCAGTCAAAAAAAAATAAATCAAATCAGAGAACAAACTTAAAAAGAAGGATTCGGCGCTCAACTTTATCAGCAAAATATGTATAGTCACCACAATTGTCAAGATTCATAAACTGAGCTCTTCCTTCAACACTGTCGAAACCGAAACGCCATCTCACTTTTTAATCTAGAAAACAATTTTTTTTTTTTAAATAAATACTTTATTTTCAGACCAAGTAATCTAGAAATGAATCATTAGAAAACAAACAACAAATTTATTAATGACTTTTTTTCATAAATAGAATCACTGGTGCAATATCTAAGGCTCATATAAACTCATATAAAACTCATATAAGTTATAACTCATATAAAACTTATTTCTATACTTCTATAATTTTCAATTAATCTATAAAATAATACTTATTCATTGATTACTAATGGTATAAAATAATGCAAATAATGATAATTATTATAAATAAGCAACAAATAATGATTTGACTATTGGAAATGAATTAATTCTCATAAAAATTCTTTATGCTACATCAGAACGTCTTTATTTTTAACTTCATAATTTCGTTACGTTTCCAAAAATATGTAAAAAAAAACAACTCTAAGCCATGCAATGACAACTAATAATATATTATGATTACTCTTCACAGTCTATTGTATTAATCAACCACCTGTGGCCAACCTGGCCATGTACGCTCCTTCTCCACCCCGTCATCCTTAGGGTTTAATTCTTGAATCCCTCCAATAGTTACCACTTTAGTGGTTACGAATGCCTAAAACTATCATTAGTCCTTTTCTTCAGAAAACTTAAAGCATATCTTCCTAAACATTTTGAAGTTGAAAAACAAAACTCGGTAATTGCTAGCATTCCATTCTTAGTAATTTAATCCTATTTCTCTAAGCTTTCTTCAGCTGCCAAAAAAAAACCGGACCATGGTTATTCTACTTTTACATGTTCACTGGATCCACTGTTCTCACTAGCAGTACTACCAGAGCATCTGGACCTACACAAAATATCTATATATACGTTCAAGTGTTCATCTGTCTCTTCAGCGATTTGTGGCTAAACTGTTTAGCTATAAACTTGAAATTTTTTGCCAATAATCTTGGAGCCGCGGGAATGCAATTCTAAATGTGTAAATTAGAACACATTTTTAATTAAAATTTAATAAATCTTGGGGTCTTGTGTTTTCAGTTAAGCGCTACTTTTGCATAAACGTAGTGAATTAATAGGAGTCAGTTTATTAGAGCTAGTTTTGTAGATGTATACATTCCATATGAGAGACAATAATTTTAATTTTTTTTTTATTTTTTTATTTTTTGCTATGCAAAGTCGATTGTGTACTTATTTGTCCAACTATTTCTCCGATGAATTGACAATTAAATTATTCAAGCTATAAATCTAAAATTTTGCAGAATTTTTGGAGCGACAAGACTTCACCTTAGCCTATAAAAATAAGAAAGAAAATACGAGTATTAACAAAAAAAAAACGCAAATATGAAGTCATGATAGCAATCCCGAGGACCGAAGAATCGAGCAGCCAACCTCAGCAAGCGGAGCGAAGTGATATCAGACTGTTTTTACGAGGGCCAAAGGCCCGAGCTACCCACCATAACATGCATAGGGGGGTGATCTCAGGTTATCATAGGCTTTTGGTATTTTGGATTCAAGACGACGGGTCTGTAGCTGAATGGCGATCCAAAATAAAACCATATTCCTTTCAAAAATAGGTTTTTAGTCACATGAATAATTTCACACCCTGGAGAAGGAAGGGGATGTCCCAACTCCATCGACGTGGCAAGGGTTTGGCCTATAATGGCTATTTTCTTGTGTTTTGAACAACTCCCACCTCCCCAAGGAAAATTCCTTTTATCATCCCACAAGGGCTCGAACTTGCACATCTATGGTTATAAGCATCAGTCATACCTGACTATTGGATCTGCTGAGGCGAGGACTGACATTTCTGTAATATCAATAAATCATCTTTTTTCAGTCACCTCATTTCACTCATTTTCTACTCAATACGGTAATTGAAAATTTAAAGTCCTCAAAACCTATTTTGATAAAATAGGTCAAAATAAAATAGGTCCTCAAAACCCATATTTTTGATTTAGTTCAACCCTAGTCTTAAGATGACATGAGGATTTTTTCAACTACGAATAGTACACTGCGAATAATGGCTCAGCTACAAATACCTGGTATAAAAATAAACTGTTTCACGCGATGAACTCCAACACGATTAAAGTAAGGGCTACTTTGAGTGTACCATATAGTCAAATGGGTTAAACACCACAGATTGACCCAACAATAAACTTAATATTGCCTTTTTTTTATCATGACATCTAGAAGAACCCATGGGAGGTTTTAGAAGGCAAAGACAGAAGATGCGGGCGACAGATAGGGATATATTACGCACTGCACCCCATCGATAAGAGGAGCAAAGGCAAGATATTCAGCTTTCAACTGAATTTAGATATATAGTAGGCACCAAAAGATTGAGCATAGTCTGCCACGGACACGAAACTGTAGAATCAATGACAAAAAGATACAACAGTAAGCAAATAAGTCTCCAAGGTAACCCTTGCTTGTCCGTCGCTTCAATAGTGTTCGATTTTTATTTTCTTAATGACTCCTTTAGATATTCTAAGTTTTACATATGTTGTGTTTCGCTGATGTAAAGTATACATCAGAGCTACTTTTTGTAACACACGCTTCGTAGTTTTAGACACACGAAGTGCTCAGTATGCCACAAGTCCTTTACCCACTTAAATCGTATGTTTTAATAATCAGCTAAATCAACAGAAGGCTTCAATCGAAAAGAAAACGCGGTTCAGGAAGTTGGTTTCAGATGATTGTGCAGCATCAAAGATACTTCTGTTTCGAATGCCTTGAATATGTTTACTCTTCCTTCCAATAATCAGAGCAAGCTATGCGCCTCCTATATGTTTGTCGTGCCACCTTGAAAAATCATGCCATAAGGAGAACAAGCTACTCGGAAGGAGAAGAGTAGATGTACTTACAAAAGATGATAATCATACGGTTTCATTTAATGCTCGAAAAATGATAAAAATCATAATTCTTACTTCTTTCTTATAAGTACATTAACTTCATTAAATATTATTTTATAGTCACTTTTAGTTTGTCAAAGTTTCATTGTGTTTTGGCTAAATTATTTAAAAATTTTAACAATTTTCCCATCTTTTGTTCCATTTTTTTAGAAGCGGCAGCACAAATTTTACACACAAAATTTTTAAGACAATGATAACATTTATTTTGGAAGTAATTTTAACTCACTTAACCAAGCTAGATTCTAAAGCACTTCCACAGTAACACTAAATAGAGCGAAATCAATAATGTAAAGAAAGGATTAAGTTTTTCAGATAGCAGACATTTTGTTTTCAATAGTTGTGTGAAACCGTAAAAGTTTGTGACTAACGCCAGTCAAAACCTTGTCCCTAAGGGTAGCGATTTCTTGCGGTTATTCTCTTTAGTTGTAGTGGTTTATTCGTGTCACTTAATTGCTAGTATGCTTCTCTTAATGCTGATGTCTCTTTCTGTTAGTTTTGTACTTTTTCTTGTGTCTGTTTCGTTTTTTTTTTTCTCTATAGTATGAAATGTTCATATTACACAAGATTTCCACCTCAAATCTAACCTCCAGTTCTTTTTCCAAGACTTCAGTCACTTCTTTGTATTTCTGGTATACACAAGGTAGGAAGCAATTTCTTCTGAATCCTAGAACATAAAACAATCAACCATATCATAAGTCTACTCTGAAATCTCTACAGCAGCAAATTTCTTACCTTCAAATTATCCTCTTCATTTATATCCAAAGGTGATCCGTCAATTTCTTGCAGGACTAGCCAAACTTGGTCACAAAGATCAGGTTCAGAGGCACATTCTTTAAAAATATTCAAAGCAATAACCTAAAAAAAAGAAGTAAACCGATTTGACTGATGAAGAAAATTAAAAAAGAACTAGTTCTAGTAATAGGGTTATTAAAATTACGGGATTAAAGATTATCGAAATAGCAATTCAACTAGTACATTTTGCCTCCAAAGCTGCACCAAAGTGTAATTAAAGGGGCTTCTCTAAGGAAACTTGACAAAAAATAAATAAAAAAAGAAAAAGAAAAAAAAGCAAACCCACACATATACAGATAGGATATTTCAAGGCACCCCCCCCCCCCTTGTCATGATTATTTTTCCTTATAATTTTCAATATTTTTCATTTTGGTAGTCGCAACTACTCCCTCCTTTAATCTATGTGTGTGCATCAACAAGCATGCTACGTTGTACATTAGGGATCTCGAACCTGATTCGTCTCTGTTCCCACTTTTCTTTTGATGTGCATCAAAAGGCTAGGATTTAATTCAGTGAAAGGTTTTTATGGACATCATGCTGATCCAGATTCAAATATTTGAGACAAACAAGAATAAGATCTATCATACACGAATATAGATGTTGAGCAAAAAAATTTCATAATTGAAACTAAACGCATCCACAACATAGCAGGGATTCTTTACGCATACCAAGCACCGAATGCAGACCTCCGTAAACACTTCTGCTCCTCTGACATAATCATGAACCAAACCATAAGTCAACAAATGCACTAGTTTGGTCACATTCAATGAATGTCAACGGATGAGCTACCAGAAATAATTTTCTAAAGAAAAATATACAGCACATGTCTCCAAGACCGACGTCAAATGCGGTAGACGGACAATTTCTAGAGTTTTAATATGCACCAGCTACTTTGTCAGCACTAGATCGAATAGACTACAGCCACCATGTTCCTCAAATTTTGAGAAGAGAAGAAGTCACAATACAACCACAATGGCCAGGCCGGACGGGACTTAAGTCAAGTCAAGAATTTCTATAGAATATAATAGGCTAGAGGAAGAGACAAAAGACATAATTAAGCAGAACTTTGTTTAGTTCACCATGGGAAGTATGTTCCAGTGATTCATGGAATCAGATTTCTGGGCACTTAATGTTCTAGGATTTTGATTTTGACTTTGCAATACTTACCAAAGGAAACCAAACGAAATAAAAATGGAGCATTAGTTTAAAATTACAGAGCATAAGATACATCCCTGTAGTAGCATGATACTTGTAGGCATGAATATATAATGAGTCGGAGGTAATAGGCTTGAGAATTTTCTGTGCAGGATTTCAAATCTTGTTGATAGAAAAGCATCGTCAAGTGCTGAAAACGATGTTGTAACCAAGATGGATCCAAGATTGTGCAAAGCCTCCATTCAAATAGAGGTCCCAGCGACTTCTTGCTGTCCAATTCTAAGCCGACTTAAGCACTTCTGTGCAGACTTGAGAAGATGTGTTGGTCCCCGTCCTGCACTGGTTCTGGGACCATTGCTTTTCCTGCAGGCAAAATAATTTCAATGATTTAAAGAATATAGCAATTGCGACTTGGAATGTTACGACGGTAAAAAACAACTATCGTATCGACATTTTGACTGACGAATTCAGACGCTTGAAACTGGACTTATTAGGAGTTTCAGAAACTCATATCCCAGGGAGTAGGAAACATGATATTAGGTGATATAGAATTTATTTAATCAGGCAAGAAAAATGGGGAACACAGAAAGGGAGCAGGGCTCATGATGAAAAAGGAATCTGCTAAATCCTGCTTAGGTTGGGAATGTATTAATAATAGAATATTAATCCCTCGTTTTATGACGAATCATCTTCGTTTTATGAAGATGACCATCTAGTAGTTTCTAGGGTTACTTTAAAGCTGAGGTTTCCGAGGAGAAACTACGTTCCACGAAGCTTTGACGTTAGTTGACAGCAGGATGAGAATTTGAGAGAAACTTTCCAGGAACAGTTGAATACTAAATTGGAGAGTTTAAAATTTGACAATGTAAAAGATGGATAAAATAATTTTTGGAAAATATTTGGTGAAGTTGCTGATGGTGTCTTAGAAAAGAAAGTTAGGAAGGCAGCTAGAAATATCAGTAAAAATGCTTTATGTTTAACAGAGAGGAGAAGAGGCTTGTACAAGAATTATCTGAGTGATAGATCATATGAAAATAAGAATTAAGGAGTTGTGAATTGTGCAATGGATAAAATTTCCGGGGATCTGGAAGATGCAGCTATACGGCATAATAGTAAAATATTCTATTGACATGTTGAGAAATTGAGAGAAAGTAGTCAATCTGGACTTGTCCCAGTTAAAGATAGGAACGGGGTCACCATTAGTGATAAGGAAAAAGTTAAAGAGAGGTGAAAAGAACATTTTGAGAATGTGCTAAACCGGGATGGAGTTACAGAAAAAGATATAGAGGAAAATGAAAAAGTTTGTCGAACCTTGCATGTGAAGGAATATTTATTTTGTGAGGAAGAATTATTGACAATACTCAAAAGATAAAAAATAATAAGGCCCCAGGTGCTGGTAGTGTGGTAAATGAGTTTCCTATACATAGTGGTTATGAGGTTAGAAATAAGTTACTGAAGATAATGAATATGATTTTTGGATAAAGAGAAGCACCTAGAAATTTTAGGACAACCCTAATTAAGCCTCTGTATAAGAAAAGCATTAAGAGTGAGTGTGGTAATAATAGAGACACTAACCTGATTTCTGTAGGTAGCAAATTATTTAGTATGATGATACTTTTTAGACTTAGAGATGCTGTAGACAAAGTTTTAAGAGATGAGCAGTATGGTTTTAGGAAGGGAAGAGGAGGCGTCGAACAAGTTTTTACTCTTAGGTTAATAATTGAGTTTTCAGTTTCATAAATTATAAGCAAGCGTTTGATTCAGCAGAAAGAAGAGCTTTAGATTCAAATGGGGATGTAAAACTGGACTTGGATTATGCTGACGATTTAAGGATCCTAGATGTAAGCGTGAGCAAAATGAATGAACTTTTAGAGGTTTTGCGAGTTCAGGGTTCTACAATAGGTTTGAAAATTAATATTAAGAAGCCTTAGTCGCTAAGGCTAGGAATAAGTGAAGATGAAAAGGTAACGTTGGGAAACGAAAAGACCGATCAAGTGGGACTAAATTTGGTAATATTGTTAATATAGACGGTGGGTGCAGTGAAGATTTTAAAAGTAGGTCCAAGTCAAGGTCCAAGGTGTTTTTTCACAGCTGAAAAAAGTTTGGAAGAATAGGAAGATAAGTCTGCTAACCAGGATTAGAATCTTGGAAGCTATAGTCATCAAGTGGTCAAGTATGGTTTTGAAGCATGGGCGCTACAAAAAACTGAGGAAGATTTGCTAGATGGTTTCCAGAGAAATTGCCTAGGGATTATTTGAGTACCCGACTGACTGAGCATATTTCAAACAGTAGGCTGTATGAAAAGTGTGTTTCAATCCCGCTTTCTAGGGCTATTAAATAAAAGAAACAGTTTTTTTTATCTGAAAGTAAGGAGCAATATTAAAACTTAAAACGAACAGAAATTATTCCGTACATGAGACGGAATGTCGCATCCTCAACGCCCCGCTCTTTACGCTAAAGAATGCCTCTTTCTCGCAACTCTACTTTTTAAAGTAATAAGAAGCTTTAGCCTAAAGAGCGGGTCATTGAAGAGGGGACATCCCCTTTCATATACGGAATAATTTCTGGTAGTTTTAAGTTTTAATGTCGCTCCTTACTTTCAGTTAAAATAAAGTTGTTTTTATTTATTTAATTTCTGAACGTTTTTCAACTAATGCAGGTTTGAATTTGGCTCACCGTAAATGAACAATTAAAAGGGAATTTGCATATTAATTTTGGCAAAGTTTCACTCCATGTAAAATTTTCTATAGAAAGCTCACCTCCAGAAACTATCCTCCCAATGTGAAAATCTTACCGTATAGAACCAAAATTATTTATTATGTGTATGAGGGGGCTGTCTCCTCATACAATGCCGGGAAATCTGGCTTCCCCTCCATGAAGAATTCCTTTCCCTCACGTAAAATCCCTCCATGTAAAGTTCTCCCCACGTAAAATACCCCCACCACCAGGCAAATACGCCCCAGACAATTCCATTCTAGCTGAAAATTACCCCTTGAAATCTTTCTTGCGGAGGATTCCGGCTGAAATTTTTTTCTTAGCCCACTTTTATTTGAAAAAGACTTTAATTTCTGATTGTTTATAAAATCATGCCGGAAATCCCCCCTACGTGGAAAATCCTTCTCACAAATACCCCCACCCCCTAGTAGAAAGGTGCTCCCGCAGGAAATTCCCTCTGGAGGATTTATCGTGTGGAAAACTCCCCTATTATGGATAATTTCTCCCGTGGAAAACCCCCCACCTACGAAAAGATACTCTAGATAATTCCAACACAGTAGATATTTCCCCCGAACAATTCCCTTAATATCTTCACATGTAAAATTGAGTCGGTAAAGAGAAAGTGGGACAAATAAAAATAATTTTGTATAGGAATCTTGGGAAATTTCCAAATTTTCCCCAGTATAAAATTTACCTTGGAAATTTCACCTCCCGGCAACTTCTCTCTCCACGGAAAAATATTCTCGTAAAAATACCCCAGCAAAAATTTCTCCCCCTCCCCGGAAAGAGGCTGTATACTTCCCAATAAGAAATACTATACGTAAACAATGGGCAAATTTCCTGACTGACAAACCTTTCCCCAGGGGCTGTGAGGGGTTATGTTATCCTCAAAGACATAGTTACTGGGCTTTTCAACTATTCTGAAGAAAATGGCTCTCAGAATTTAGATCGGATGACTTTTAGGAAAAAAGGTGGGTGGAAGGGGGGCCAGTTGCCCTCCAATCTTTTTGGTCACTTAAAAAGGGCACTAGAGCTTTTAATTTCCGTTCGAATGAGCCATTTATAGATATTCTAGGATCATTGGTTCGATTCAATCACCCCCGGGAAAAACAACAGCAAATAAACACGCATCCATGATCTTTCTTCTGGCAAAAAAATACAAAATTAAACATTTTTGTAGATGGAAGCTTGAAACTTCTACGGCAGGGTTCTCGGATACGCTGAATCTGATTGTTTGATTTTCATTAAGATTCCTTGACTTTTAGGTGGTGTTTTCTTCCTTTTTTAAAATTCAGGCAAATTTTCTCAGGCTCGTAGCTTTTGATACGTAACACTAAAGTTAATGAATCTTATATATTTGAAATCAACATAATAAGCCGATTCTTTTGATATACCTAATGATATCAAAATTCCGTTTTAGATTTTTGGTTACTATTAATCCGCATAGCTCCTTACTTACAGTTTGTTACCTCGAACTGTTTGATAATGAAAGAAAGGTTGAGATAGCTAGGGCACGTTCTGCAGATGAAGGATGACAGATTGCCAAAGATTATCCTTTTTTGGCAACCGTCTAGGGCTAAGCAGGTCGTCCTCGGTTGAGGTGGGACGACGTCGTAAGAAAACATTTAAAGAAAATGGGAGCCTCCTGGGAGGGTTTAAAGAGGGAGGCTTTTAATAGATTGAGATAGAGGAGCAGCATGCCTAGCTGTGTCGGCCTCGGACGCTTTGGTGTAGTAGTGAGTTGTTACTAGTAGTAGTATAAGAGCCTTTGAGCAGCAAAACATGTACAATCTTAAATCAATAACCTTAATAATGAAATATGGTAAATGCAAACACTGGAATTAAGCTGAATGTGCCGGTGTTCCACATTTTCTGATTGCTTGTCAACATTTTATGCTACCTGAATATTCATTTTAGCTAAAACAAAAAACTTCACTACTTTTCTACCCAAAATGAAAAAAGACCATGCACAAAATTATTAATAATTGAAGAAGAGAACCATGTTACAATTGTCAAACAGCCAAAACCTTTACAGGCATAAAAACTAATATTCAAGTTCAGACCAAGTAGGCTATATACGTTCTAGCAGGCATGATTCTCAAGCAAAAATATCGAAGAAAAGAAAATGCTCCAGAATAAAACAAAAAGGAAAATAATAGACAAATAAAAATAAGCAAGAAAAAGAATCAGAAAAGGAGCACACAACGACGTGTTACAAATACTGAACATTAAATAAACCTAAAAGACGAGTCGTAGCTGCGCATATATACTTGCAAAAAAAATTGTAAATGTTTATAAAAAGAAAATAAGAAAACAAAAGAAATATATTTACCCTTATTTCTTCATCAGCTGTTATATTTAAAAATTTTCCCAAGACAGCGAAAATCAAGAGACTTTCTTTAACACTCAATTCCAAGCCTCTAAGAAATATCGCAAACACTTCTAATATCTGCTTCAATAACTTACTTTCCTAAAAAAATAAAAGAAAAAAAAGATTATGTAATATCTTAGGCCAGCCTGATTTATTCACCCTGACGAAAATCGCGTCTGAGATCACTCTAGCTATGCATATTCATGATTCAAAATATAGTTCACAAGCGATAGTTCCGACGGGGCCTGTATGACATCATCTTCGGCTTCGTTTGGATTCAAAATGGTTGCCAGCCAGGAAGAAGAAAATCTATCAATGAAATCGCTAAAAAAAAAAAAAAAAAAAAAAAAAAAAAAAAAAAAAAAAAAAAAAAAAAAAAAAAAAAAAAAAAAAAAAAAAAAAAAAAAAAAAAAAAATCTGTGGTCCTTATCAACTTAACAATCTACAATATTGTACTGCCACAACGAAAAACGCTATCCAGCGTTTTCAGTCTATATTTAGTGATTTCATTAATTTACATTCTAATCTTCCTGCTAGCAAACGTTTTGAATTCAAAAAAGCCTGAATATAACGGGACACAGGTTCTGTCACAATTCTCTTGTGTAAATAATATTTTCGAGCCTGAATATCAACAGCTAAAGTGTTCTTGCATTATACAAAAAGACAAAAAAATCCCTCAAGATGTCTCATCACATAAGAGAGGTTTTTTTATCACCAAAGCTCATGCTCATGGATGGAAGTACAAGCAAAGTCTATAGTATGAATTTGTTTAAGCTGGTCAATAAAAACTACTAATGTATAGATGAGTGTATGGTCCGAGGTGATAGCTTCGGTGATTAAGGTGGCTCTATCACACCCACAGTTTGTATATGTCAGCAGACTAGATGTCGTGGTTTTGCTCTATTATCAGGGTCGCTTCCGGCATTGGAAAAAGAGAATTCTTTTGTTTCTTTTAGTGGCAAAAATAGCAATGTTTTCACATTTTTCCTGAAAAAAATTCTTCATTGAAGTAAGCTATGGATAAATTGAATGAAAGTAAATAATAAATTTAAATTTCAGCTCTTCAAACGAATCTAAATTTTTATATTACAAAGTATAAAAAAGTGTATTTAGGTAAGAAATAAGAAAAGTTTTATTTTAGAATGATTCTCCGAATAATACTGCTTAGCTGTTCACACTAAAAAAAAAAAATGAAACAAGTAAGAAAAAAAAGTAAGCCTTAGACATAGAACCAATCATTGCGTCAATGCAGTCAGAAGGAAAAAAAGTCATAATATTAATTGCAAAAATACACAGATAACAAGTAGTCTATACGATAAAATAAATAACGAGCTAACAAAAGTTAATCACCCTACAATGAGGCGGGAAAAGGAATGGAAATAGAGGAGGGGGGGAATTGAGTGAAAATTAAACATATCAGATATAAAAAAAAACTTTTGATGAACAAAAAAGGGTAAAACAAGTAAACATAATATTAAAAAGGGAAACATTTTAGTATAGTAAAATTTGGTTTAAAATAGAAACTTCAAATAGGAAGGAGGAGGATAAACAATTGAAGAGCTTAATATCAAAGGGTACCAAATCTTTTTAGGGAATAAATGGGAACATTACAGAAAACTAGTCAAAGAAGTCTAAGTTTGACGGGCAGTCAAATTCAGGCAGTCAGATTCTTGAACACGGCAATCAGGTAACACAGATTTTGCGAAACTAAAATAAGGTTTGTGCTTCTATCTTTTGAAAAGATTAGCATAACCTTTTTAATAAGGGGAGGGACAAATGCTCCTCTTTTTAGATGATTTTTAGGCCATGGTTTTAGACTAAATTTGCCTAAGAGCTAAATGAGAGAGGTGAGGAAACTGATTTGATTGACACTATTAGAAATACTAAGTTGCCACTTTAGGTGGCATCCCACCGAGTTTTATTATAGTTACCGGCGTTTCATGTAGAGTTGCAGTAAGGTAGTGTATTTTCGAAGTTCTATTTTGGTTACTTTTAGCCATTCGCCAAATAGATAATGCTTAAATAATGAAGAAAATCATTGGTTGTACGTTACCCGTTGATAAATCCCATTTTCCAACTATCAGGGAGCATGTCTGTTTTGTAATTTCATTAAAAACCACAAAATGTCTTGGCAGACTATGAGCAAAAATTAAGTCAAATAATAAAAATGGTTTTTCGAATTACGTAAACAGCGACTGCTTTCAGCAAACTCAGAAGGTGATTTTGCAACGTGAATACAACTTTCCGGAATAAATATAGTGCCCAAACAAGAGCTCTGATAGATCTTCTCAAGTTCCTATTTCCCCATCCTTCCCTACCTGCAAGGCCAAGAAGAAAAAAAAGCTTTGAAAGTGGCTAAATGAAGCTTCTGGTTTAGCAAAACAAATGCAAAAAATATTCTAAACTTGACTAAGTGAAGCTTCCATTTTACGCTGAAGTTTAAAACTCTTGGATCCCAGAATTTAAGCCAAAGTCCGATCCGATTTTGAAGTCTTCTTGTCATGTGCCAGAACCGATTTTCATAAGGTCTTTGAATCCTTACTAGGGTCTGTTTTTATAGCTAAAACGGATAACACCAACTGCGTCCTTTTACCTAAGAAATTCCACACAAAAGGAAACAATCTAACAAATTTAAGAGTTAAAATTTAACTGATGGCTAAGAGATATAATTAATTTTCCCTTATTCATGCTAAACCTACCATAGAAAAGGGCTCCAACTTTTTACTTGACTCAGTTTCGGCAAAGGACATCAGTATAGGAAGAACTTCTTTGACAATACGAGCGCGAAGAAAACGACCAGAAACTACAACCTGAAAATACATAAAATAAAACAACATTAGATCCAAATTAACGTGTTAAAGATAGTTACTGAAACAGGTACAAGCCCACTGCAGAAGTAGGAGACGCGTAGGCTTATACCCGTTTTGGATTCTACTCTTTTTTAAAAACTGATCTTTCACCATATCTCAAGATATATTCGAAGGGGATGTGTTTAATTTCTTTCTAATTTAGGCCTCCCTGTCTTTTTCTCAACCCTACTAGATTATTTAGCAAAACCGTTCAAGAGGCAAGGCTTAGCAACCTAGTCAATTCTTTATGCAACAAATACTGAGTAGGATCACACCACTTAGTCAATAAACAGTGGTGGTTAACCCCCCCCCCCCTCCCAAGATTTATGCCAAAAAGTATCCTTAAACAATTTCCACGAAAAACGTTTAGTACTATTGTTTCTGCACACAAAGAGGATCTGTTAAGGCAATTTCAAATATTACCATACACTAAACGACACAAAATGTTTAAAAAATACAATAACAAAAAAACTTTTTTATATGTTTTTTCTGCCTGCCAACTAAGTTTGACAAGTTGTCCAGTGTGAGGCATACGACAAACAATTCATCGTATACTCAAGAATGGAATTTTCTTTGAATGGCGGAAGGATTTCATTGCCTCCATGGCAGTAAGTTTTCGGTTCCTGTTGCACGGAGAGCTACAGTTTCATTAACCCAGTGCCTAAAATGGCAAGGGAAATCTAGGGCCTAGCATCAAATAATATACTATATAAGATAGTATATACTTATCTTATAACTACAATCTTATATTATGTATATATATATATATATATATATATATATATATATATATATATATAATATATATATATATATATATATATATATATATATATATATATATATATATATATATATATATATATATATATATATATATATATATATATATATATATTATATATATATATATATATATATATATATATATATATATATATATATATATATATATATATATATATATATATATATATATATATATATATACGTATATATATATATATACATATATATATATATATATATATATATATATATATATATATATATATATATATATATATATATATATATATATATATATATATATATATATATATATATATATATATATATATATATATATATATATATATATATATACGTATATATATATATATACATATATATATATACATATATATATATATATATATATATATATATATATATATATATATATATATATATACTTATACAAGATAGTATATAAGATATATATATATATATATATATATATATATATATATATATATATATATATATATACATATATATATACATATATATATATATATATATATATACATATATATATATATATATATATATATATATATATATATATATATATATATATATATATATATATATATATATATATATATATATATATATATATATATATTATATATATATATATATATATATATATATATATATATATATATATATATATATATATATATATATATATATATTATATATATATATATATATATATATATATATATATATATATATACAGTAATCCAATGCTGTCGTCTGGTGTAGTGATCTGGGTCAACTGCCCCATTGTCACATAAGCCTACTATGGAATGTCAAGGCATCCATGGAACTATGCTTAGGACTTCAGCCTATAGAGAATTTTCTAAAAGAAGAAGTATAAAAAGTGGTGTCAGCCTGAGTTCAAAGTGAACGGACCTCTCATAAATTGGATATTTTATCAACATTATCAAACCAGTAAGCTTTTTCATTGAATTATAATCCCAGTGAAGTTAGTTAGATTTCGCAATATTTCAAAGGATTATAGTTCCTGACCTATATATGAAACCTTTGCTTAATCTTTCAACCTAGTTTCTCGACATTTACATAAGTTTTTATGGCTTATGATTTACAGACACGATTAATCGAAGCAATTTGGTTTCATAAGTGGAATAAGGGATTACGATTTATGGACTATATTACTGTAAGTAAAAATGATTGATCCTGGAATTTGGGCGAAAGATAAACTTTTTTATAATCCAGTGTTGAATTTCATACAGAAAAATCTCGAACAAGGGATTTCCCACGATTCGATTTAAGATCATGCTTTGGATTTTTTTTCAGCTACTGATGTGTTAGATGCGAGAAAGCTTTTCCTCCAGAAAGCGTTTCCGAGGAAAGTTCCACCCAGGCGAGTTGGTAATAACGCCCAACAGAATAGTATTGCCGATATTATTGCAGCGTTTGAAAGATGCGACTCTGAAGATATAGATGTGCCGGACTTCGTGATAAGGGACGCGAGTGAAATCCCGATAATTCCCGCATCGGCATATTCCATGCTTAGTAGTAAGGTAAACGCCTGTTTTAATGAATTACGCGCTTTGTCAGAAAAGCTTCAAACCCAGCCGCCTTTCCCTCCCGCCGCCCCCCCTTTAGTTGAAGATAAACCTATATATGCAGTAATTGTGAAAAATTTTCCTACCGATTTAAGTGATCCTGGTTTGCGAAAAGATAAATTGAATACGCTTGAAGGTCATGAAGGGATTTCAAGTCTAAAACCTGATAATCAGAATAAAAAGTGGATCGCAGTTACTCGAGATAGGCAGTCAGCCGTATCCCTTGCCACCTCAGCCTCTAAAAGCCTACCTAATGTTCAAACCAAGGTCCTTGATAAAAAAGCACTTGGTATTGTTTGGGGTATCCCTGAAAATGTATCAGAATCATCTCTAAAGGAAAGCATACCGGGATTAGTAGGTGCTATAAAAATAGGACATTCAAAATGTTTTCGTTTGGAATTTCTGGATCAGTTAGCACTGAAAAATGCAATTAACCATGGTCACCGACTTGGATATGAGCTTTTTCGTGTTGAAATCTACCAAGAATTACTGCGTCGTTGTTTCCGGTGCCAAGGGGTTGATCACACTATTGCTAGATGCCCACGTTCTCCTGATTTACCAAAATGTTCCCGCTGTTCTGGGGCTCACGAAAACACCACGGACAACCCTTGCTCAGTTGCTCCTAAGTGCGCCAATTGCGGAGGAAATCATGTTTCTTATAGTTTAAAATGCTCGGTACTGAGAAATGCGCTTTCCAAGACAACATGATGACTTCTCCTACAGCCTTAAGTTTTGTTTCTCTGAACATTAATGGTACTAAAGATAAGGATCTGCAAATTGAAGAGCTGCTAAATTTTAATGTTGTATTCCTACAGGAGCATCTACTTTCCAAAGTTAATACGAATAGTTTAAGGCGGTCTGCTACACATGATATATTTATTCGAGAAGCAAAAAAGACCCGCGGTCGCCCTTCCAGCGGCACCGCTATCTTCATTCGGTCGGGATATCAGCCTATGCATATTTATTCTGATGCTAATATTCTAGCAATCCAGTGTAATAACATGGCTTTTGTAAATGTGTATCTCCCATGCAACCATCGAAACACTCAGTCATTTACTGCTTTTGCTAAAGCTTGCCATAAACTGAAATCTCTTTTCATAAAATTTGCAGATAAAAATGTTGATTGGATCTTAGCCGGGGATATGAATACTGACATATTGACCTCATCTGATCGATCTGAACTCCTGCTAGATTCTCTGCCAAGTGTGTATCATGTCGCTGCTAAGAACCTGGCTTATACTTACATTCATAATCGAGGCTCCGTTAAATCCAACCTCGACCATATTATTGCGTGTAAGTCCGGTCTAATTAAATCCGAGGTGTTTGTTGATGAAGATAAAATCAATGATGACCATCTCCCTATTTCGTGCCTAGTTGAGCCTCCTGATGTTAAAGCCCACTTTAAGGGTCCCCATTCAAAATGGTATCAAAAGCCCAATTGGAATCGGATAAACGTTGAGATGTATATTACTACTTTATGCACTCTACTCTCAACTATTAAAGTCCCGTTTCACTTGCTCCAGACTTCGATAAAGCGCCCTGATTCAAAGGAAGACCTAAATTCGTATTATTACCAGATAGTGGCATGTCTAAAGTCGGCCACAAAAGTTGCAGCTTCGATTGAGGACGTGCGTTCTGGGTCTCGCAAGCTCCTGTGGAATATACATCCGGAAGTGAAAAAAGTAAAGAACCGCGCAAAGTTTTAGTTGCGATTGTGGAACGCTTGCGATCGACCCTCTTCCGGTGCTGTGTTTACAGTCAAGCAAAAAACAAAGAAAGAATACAAATCTTGCTTACGTAATGCAAGTCTCAACGCGTGGGACGCTCCAAATAGTAAAATGACTTGGAATAGAGTTATTAATAGCAGTAAGTGTTCTCCCCCACCTCAGTCGGAATTAAACCTTATGAATTTTGTGTGCCATTATATTGACATATTTTCCGTATTTAATCAGTGTGTTCAGAAACATTTTTCTAATCTACTTAGTTCGGTCCTGCCAGTGTCTGTTTGTCAATATAGAGTCCCTGCGATAAATATGAGTGATTTACATTAGGCGCTGAAGAAAGTAAAAAGATCAGATTCTCCTGATTGTGATGGCCTATGCTTTAGGAATTTTGCTTATGATTGCCCATTATTGTTGAACCACCTGCAGTTATTATTCCAGATTTGTATAGCTCAATCTCTGGTTCCTGATAGTTTTCTTTCCGGTAGTGTCACGCCTATACTTAAACGCGGTAAAGATCCAGATTCATGCTCGAATTATAGACCGATTACTGTATCTTGCTTTATGAGTAAGATTTTTGAGTATGTCCTTTTGCCTGAAATAACTTCTAAGTGCGATTTTTCGTCTTTTCAATTAGGATTTAGAAGAGGGGTTCGTTGCCCCCAGGCGCATCATGTGCTCAGCCGGTTGTTCAAGGAAGCTTTTGCCCAGAAGCGCTCATTGTATTGCTGTACAGTAGACATTTCCGGGGCTTTTGATAATGTTGTTCACGCCCAGGCCTTGCATTCCCTTGCTTGTTCCGGAGTCAATTATTCAGTTATTTCTACATTGGGATATTGGTATGATAATTCTTATGTGCGTATTAAGTGGCTGTCAAATACTTCTGATTCGGTAGCTGTTAGGAAAGGCGTTAGACAGGGAGGAGTTTTATCTCCTCATATATTTAAATGTGTCCTCACTACTTGTTTAAAACATCTATCTCCTACTGTGTTTTTTTCGTGATATTGGTGTAAGTTATATTGCATACGCCGACGATGTCCTTTTAGTTAGTTTTTCTCGTCGAGGGCTGGCTCAGAACATCCGTAAGCTGTCTTCTCTACTTAGTGATATTGGCCTATCTGTTAATATGGGAAAGTGTGAATTGATGTGTTTTAATAGTAGCATTTCTGTATCTCCATTAAACCTCGGTTCGATTTCATTACCTTGTTTGGATAAAGTCAAGTGCCTTGGTATATCGTTTTGCCCGTCCATTTCCGAAACTTGCTCTGAGTTGGTTACTAATGCATTAAATAATATTCGTGTGTCATATGGTAAGATATCTCCAAATAGATGGCGTTATAACCGTAAGGGCCTAGCTCGGCTTTATAATAGTTTTTGCTCTCCAGGAGTAAATTTTCTATCTGGATTCCACCACTTACTGAGGAAAAAAGATTTACGGAGACTTAGAAGTGGATACTTTAGATATTGTAAATATCTGATGTATTTACCCGGCCGTTTTAAAAATAGAAATATTGTATCCCGTTATGGTGTCATTGATGCTTGCGCGTGTCTGGCCAGTGTGTCTTCTAATATGATTATGAATACTAGTAATGTTGTTTCTGCCACTTACCCCTTAGTTTGTTTTTTTCATCGTGATATCGGTTAATTTGTATTTTTTTTCTTTTTTGTTGCTGTTTGATTTCGTAATGATGTTGTTATTTTTTCTTTTATATTTTCCATTACTCCGCAGTGTCATTTATAATGTTCATATGTGGGTCATAAATAAATTATTATTATTATTACAATTCACTACAACTTAAGTAAAGGGAGTCGCACAAGGCCAAGGATAATATTTTTCCAGTAATAAAATTAGCATGGCAATTTCAGAATGTTATAAAAGCAAGGAATGAAATGGAGCCAGGAAATCGCACTGGTTCACCAAAATAATGCAACAACTTGTTGTACAAATGAATCTCAAGCCCTCGGAAAATCAGCGAGAGGAGTAGTAACGTGCCATAATGCTCCTAATCTAGATGAACAGATAATAAGTTATGACTTAAGTGAATTTGCATTGGTCTTCCCGGCTGACATGTTTGGAATAGAACAAGAAGCTAATATGTTGGAGTAATTGAAAAGTACAGGTGGGACCAGCCACACGACATTCTGGGATCACAGGTAACGCAGTGGCAGACGAAGAAGCTAAGGCTGGGGCATCAATGACTTGTTATGGAGCGGATACTTTCATTCTCATCCCTTAGAGTTGCTGGAAAGCAGCTATAAGAAGGCAGACCCTTAAGAGTGCGGAATAAACTGTCACAGAATGGTGGCATGTAAAGAAAAAAAGGAAACAATTTCAAAATTTAACTCCACACTGACGAAACATCTTCTTTGAATTGCAAGACCTAAAATATCAACGGTTATTGAAACCATTACAGGAATTGGGATTTATTTTAGTCATATCACTCGAACCGGAAGAGCTGATTCCCAAATTAGCCGACAATATCAAATAATCGTAGAAACAAGAAGGCATCTAAAAGAAGAATGTCTGGCTAGGATTAGATACCGACTGGAAACACTTCATAGCTTGGATGTTAAGCTGGAGAATATAGCTGTGGAGGGTAAGGTGCGACAACCAGTGGATATATGGTAAGGATGGGGGAATTGACCCTTAGTCCCCAAACCATGTTATTTTTGGTGTTGAAGCAACGTACCCTTGGGGCCTGAGATTCTACTTATTTTGGTGAATCCGCCAATGGCAATAACAGTAAAACTAATTCCTTATAATATGTAGCTAGGATGTTTTGGAAATCCTAGTCTGTTTTATGGAAAAAATAACCATTTATACAGCTGTTGGTTGTGCAATTGTCCAAACAAGCGGCGGCAGTGATTGCTTGGATCAAAAATCTACACAAAATTGCTAGGATCTACACAAAATTGAGACAAACACAGAAAAGATTACACTTCTAAAATAGGAGAGGGGGCATTCGTCTTTATTCAGATTACTAAGAAATTTGCAGCAGATATCTTTCCAATTGTATAAATTAAGGTGATTTTACAGTATATTTGGAAGACCTGGGTTTGAATAGGGCTAGCCGATCAATTACGGGTTTTTTCGCTCTTCTGTAAAATTTAGATCGTACAACGTGACACCTTACAGAAACACTGAAAAACATAGAAAAAAGGTATTAACATAGAGGCTGTTATGCTTAGAAATGTATTACTGTTACCCTTTTAAGTAGAAAGAAACGCAGCACACATTGAAAAGACCTTAATTTTCTTAAAAAAAAAGTATAACGATTGTTAGTATTAGCACCAAGTTTTGTACATTAAAAAGGCAACTTTTGCGCATCAAAGCATTTCAAAGTACCTGAAGTATTACAAATAAATTAAACGGTACAACGAGAAAGTTTCTTCCCACCCTTGGTACCGTTTGCTACGGCAGTGAATGGCTGTCCATTTAATTTTGTTCGCCCTACTGCCTCGTTCTTTCTTTTTTCTTTCGTTTATACTCAGTCTGTGTTTTCCATTAGTTGTAGAAGGGTTACAAATAAATAAAGACCTAATCAAAAATAGGGAAAGCCTTTCCTGCCTCAAATCTAGGAGGTGGGAGTTTATAATTTTATCGTCGGTTGCTTGTTTAATTAAGTCAGCTGTAATTGCGTTAACATTGAAATCGTTGCAATTTTTAATTGAATGATGATTTAGTCTCTTTTCGTATGAGTCCAATTTATGTGACGCTGGTTATTCTCAATCTTGGTGTCAATTTTTCTCTGATAATATATTGCGTATATTACTAATAATTTAACTGTTTATCAATAATCCATTCTTTTAAGCATTTTGTTTTATGTAATGATGTAAAAAAATCCGTGACCGAATAACTTTTATGCATATCGGAGTAAATGAACCATTTAAGAGTGATTTAAGAGGTCTTGAACTTTCATCCGATGGTTCAAGACCAGCGGATGAAAGTGTCGTTTAGTTGTTTTACCGTCTCTTGTCATATTTAGACTAGTTGATATGATTATCTACTATATATTTTGAATTCACTGATGATTATTGGTTTAATTTTTTACCAATTGCGGCTTGATGCAACGATGCCCATATTGCATATGTTTGTTCAGTACTTGGGAGTTTAAAAAATAAAATATGTTACGTGCCTTCAGTGCAGTGTATAATTGATTTTTTGTTTGTGTTTTTTCTTTTTTAGTGATACTCCGTCTTTTATAACTTTTTTTTTTGACGGGTAATAAATAAATAATAATAATAATAAACGACATATTTGCTTGGCATCTCATAAAATCGTTTTGTATAAGAGATTTTTTGGCTTCAAAAATAGCTCTTTCAAGGGACATTGCTGCCTTAGATTACTTAAAACGCTCATAGAAAGTTTATTAATATTGGTTTATATAAAAAAAATGTCTTAATAATCAAAACACGATTAATTTGTTTGTTCAAGGGTTATTTAGCAGTGAACAATGAAAATCCAAAATAGTCCCTGAAAAAGAAAACAAACAAACATTGACCTCATACCAGGGGCAGATCCAGGATTTTTTTAGGTGGGGGGGCAAAATAGGTTGATCCGAAAAAAAAATCAGAGGGGGGGGGCAAAATAAGTAGATCCAATAAACTTTCGTTAGGAGCAAGTTTAATTAACGGAAATTTGAGTTAATTAAGTAAATTACACTGTTTTAGACTACGCTAGGGGGTGCCTCCCTCGACCCGCCGCTGCCTCATACCAAGACTTTGGAATCAAATTGCCGAGTGAAGCAAGGGTTTCAGGCGAAGGCCAGAGCAGCCAGCCACTGATGGGAACAAGCAAGACAAGCGGTGAAAGGGAACGAAAAGCTTATAAAGCTTATAAAAGGGTTTTTGTAAACAAAAGAACAGGCAAAATCGGCTCTTTGACTAGAATATCATAGGTACTAATCTTAACTAATGACACAACTGGGGGGAAGTTACGAAAACAAATTTCTCCCCAGATAAAAATCTTCACCTTGAACCAAGTTATATTTGCGTTAAATAGATGTTTGAGATACTTCAACCTTAATATATAAAATCTTGTACCGCATACATGCCCTTAGGCAAGAGCCCATTTCACCTACGACATAAATCCGAAAATAATTCCGAAAATTAGCGAACAATATAAGCAACATAAAAAATTATAGAAAAAAGACTATTAAAATGTCGAAAAGTCGAGGAGACGGGGCCAGCCAAAGCCCCCCTCCCGCTTTTGCTCTTCCAATGCGGGACAGATGTTACACACGGTGCCAGTGAAAAAATTGTCTTTTTATCTCCATATAGCATAAGCCCTTATGTATATGCTTGACTTGAAAAAAATATCCAGAAAATATGCGAACTAAAACGCCAGAATTTAAGTGTTGCTGAGAGCCTCCAGGTGGTCACTGTGTTTCTAAGATCTGGTTTTTCAGAAAATTATCTATGACACCCACCCCTCCCCCCTCCTCCCAAAAAAATTTGTGGCACTAGATATAAAACAAATCGTTAAGAATATAAATACCATACCATTTGACCAAGAAGTTGTACTGTAGGGATCATGGTTCGAATGTTCTTTTGCTTAAGCTTGCCCAATAAAGGACCCCATAATTTATGGATTACTGGTAAAAGTGTATCTTCATCTTCTTCTAATACCGTTAATGAGGACCTAAAAAGTAAAAAAAAAATAATAAAAAGCACTGAACTATTTCACAAAAGCTATTCCAAGCTGAAAAAAACTTCTTTTTATTATTTTATAAATAGTTTTGTAAAGCTTGTGCATAGTTAGCGAATAAAACGCTGAGTTTGGCTCTCAAAATTTTTTTACAAGCTGCAAAAAAAAGCTAGAAAAACATAATGAGTGCGTGAAGTCACAATAGCTTCTGTGATAGTCTGAAGCATACAATTCTTAGCACAAGTTTTGAAACGAATGATATGATTGGCGTATATTTAGATGAAATAAGATTTGTTTAACCATAGATCTCATCAAGCAGTAGACAGAAAAATATAAGCTCACATTTAAATAAAATAAATGTAAAGTTACATTGCAAAAAAACATAATTGAGCCAAAGGCAGCAAATAAAATAATACCAACGCAAATAAATTCATGAAAAACGAAAAAAGAAAAGGTTTAAGTAACTCAGTAATCTCAATACTTTTTTTTCAAAGAAAAAACTTCTTTCATCAAAGCCGTAATAGACAGAGCATAAATCCTATACTGCGACGGGAGTTAGGGATAGAGTCGAGAGGGCGTAGCAAGTTATATAGAGTTTTATATAGTTTATATGCAAACCAGAATGTGAGCCTCTATAGAGGTTAACATATATTTGAGTCTCAATACAATTCTATTTAAACTTGAATCGCCGATAATCTCATATCTCCGTGATTCAAGAGACAAAGTGAGTCAGTGTCTCATCCACCCCCAACCCCCCAACACCAAACTTTTGACAAGGTGTGCATGTTGTGCCTTAAGCTGGAATTATATAAGGATTTAGAAACTAGATGAATGCAGCAAGAAATAGGTCTATGGCTCCTAAATTCCATCGTCAATGGTCAACCACTCTGCAGAAAGATAAGAAACTTTTGTCTCCGATCATTTCATATTCGAGGACAGGAGAACGGTGATTTGCAGAGGCAGATTCCCCTTTTGCAATCATAGTACTTACATTTTTCACTTACTTAAATCAGTGGGTTGCTCATCAACTTGGATAGTGAATCAAGAGATCACTAAGTCAGGAATTGAGTTAATTAGCTTCTTTTTCCATCAAGTCACTCAGCTTGGTTTTCCATAGCATCGTTAATATGTTGCAGGTGGTTCTTTTTTTTAGCCATTTAACCCTGTATTTGTATTAAATCAGTCCGTAGCTTGGAAATCCCTGATTTTTGAACCGAGTATAGACTCTGCTCCTTGCCGCACAAAATCAGGATGTTACCTGCTTTTAGCACCACCTTTACCCGTAAAATAGTTCTAGATCACTTTGGAATACAATCAGGAATTTGATTCTTTTTTGCAGGGAGTCAGGACTTAGCTTCTGGTTGAGGTCAGGCTTTAAAATTTACGATCAAGGGTGCCTTTCCCAAGTTTGTGCAACCACCCTGTAAATACCAAGTCACCGGAGAAAGAAACAAATAATGCATGGATAAAAAAAGGCTCTTATCTTAGTACATTAAAACAAGAAGAAGAAACAAAACAGCTAAAACTTTAACGGTTAGTGTTCAGCCCTTAATTATTACAAATTTCCAAGAATTATATAGTAGATTCAGCGAAAGAGTATTTACAAAAGTTTTAGAGGCTTTTCCCAGGGATTCAATTCCATAAAAAAACGTCATTATTTGGCCAAAATATTCGGGTTTTCGTGCATCCTAACATGTCTGTCTCATATTTTTTATTTTAAGCGATGGTCGGTGTTCCTTCCCTTTGGGAAGCCACATCATCTCCCCCTGTACGTGTCTGCTCCACTCAAAAAATTCATTATTTTCCTGCTTCTTGTTTTCCTGAGGCCGAACTGTTTAACAGCAAAAATAAACATTTGCTTAAAACGAACTCAACTCTATTAATTGCATTCAGTTACCCTAGATAGCACTGACAAGCACAGAATTGGCGTATGATAGCTATAAAACAGAAAGAAAAATCTTTATCTACTTGCTTAAATAGTGGCACTATTTTAAACTTCTTGAAAACATTAATATAACATCCTTTCTCAAAACACTAACTAATACATTAATGAGCTCAACAAACATAGACCCCCAACATACAACGTCCCACACAACTTCCACTCTATACAACCTTCACTCTTACAAGCCCCATCCCAGAGCCCCCTTAGCTAAGAAACTCCTCACCCTACAATTACAACAAAATTATACTACAACTACTAATCAAAATTATAAACAATTTTGCGTCTGAATCAAAGTCAAAATTGTTGGTTTTTGAGATTTATGAAGCTAAAATTGAAATAGGAGTATCATACAACACGACAAGATATGAAACCCATACTTATTCACAAAAGGTTTCCAGTTTCAACTGCAGTTTGTGTTCAAGCTATGAGACGGAAATTGGAACAATGTTTTGATAAGGGAAGGGATGACCAAGTCTTATTGTTAAAGTTAAAACGGGTGACGAGTTCTTATATGAAACAGTAGTTTACAAATAATATAGATCGATGAGACTGAACCACTTAAAGCTAAATAAAAAACTACCGATTTGTGTATTTTTATGCAATCTTCTAATTATTATTCTTAGCTTAATAAGATCTTTAGCTTGTTCACACTAAGTGACTTTACCGACACAAAACTTCAGAGACACCATAGACATAAAAAGAATATGTGTAAGGGGATTAGTATAAATGGACATTAAGGAGAATACAGATTAAATCTTACTTATAAGAATATAATTAAAAACAAGTCAGAACCTCAAATATTTCTAACAATGAATAAGCTAAGGAACTTTTGGACACCGAGCTTCAGAAGAGATTAAACTTACTAAACAAAGTTCAAAATGAAATAAACCTTAGGAGCATTTATAGTGATTTGAGATTTCAAAGTTTGAGATGTCTGCTGAATTAGCAAAGAAAAAATTCATTCAGCTTTTCAAACATAGTGCTATTAGAAGATCTTTAGCCTATCTTTAGAAGAGTCTATAGTCTATAAAACACTTAAGACAAAATTAACATGAACAAATCAACGGAAAGAAGGACAAAAGAAAAAAAATGCTAGTCTATCGTCTTAAATAGTTAAAAAAAAACTAATAATAAACTAGAGTTTATCATATGCGTTTCTTTTGTTTTCTTTTTCTTCGTATAGCGTTTGTGTCTTTCTCATCTTTTATTTTTATTTTCAAGTATGTGTTAATTTCTTTAATCTCGTTTTATTTCTTGTTTTCCTTTTTTTTCATTGATAAAGACTTCTGTGTAAGAAGTCGAATAATTGGACGTTTATTAACATTTGTAAATAAAGTTTTTACTTTTTCAAAGTTTCACTGTCTTAGTTAAAAGTTTAACCGTTTTAATATTTGAATTTTATTTTAAGCATAAGAAATATTTGGCAAATAAAGGGCAAGATATCAATTTTAAAAAATTCACTTCCCCTAACAGTGTAGCGTTAACAGGAAGAACTAGAAAAAATCAAAACCATCTTAAACTGAGTTTAATTTTAATCTTATAAAATTCGAATTTGATATGAATTAAAAAAAATAAAATAACTAAAGAAAAGGAAAAACTGGAGGGAAATTCAGGATTATACCATTCAATATAGCTTAATCAGGGATTCCAATTCCAAGTGCTCAAATGACGAACTAAATCTCTTAACTGGAAATACATTTAAAGTAAAAGGGACACCATTTTACTCCATAGAATAATGGTGATTATAACAATTCCATAACATACATTTTCACCCAAAATACTGGCGAGGTCATTAAAATTTAAAACTGGAGAGAAACTGAGTGTCATTCTATTCAACATAGTTTAAGGTTCGTATTATATACGAAAACATCACAAGCATCATTTATATTATATTAACGAAAAAACATCATAACGAGTTTCACACATTTGTACAATATATAAAATTTGTTATATACATTAAACTAAATTTTTGACTATATTCTGTTCTTATGGATTTCCTTCAAATTACATTTAAATTTAAAAAAAAAATTAACCCAAAAAGTACACAAATCAAAAAGGCCACCACTCCCTTCTATATCCTGCTTTTTTCACAAAAGTCCAGCTTCGGCTTAGCCAAAACAGCTAATTGTACATATTTAGAGGTGGAATGTTTTTCTTAAGTGAACGTGACCCTCATTAACACGGCCTTTGAGATTACTTAAACAAAATAAGAAAAAGATTATTCATTATATAAATAAAACAGCCCTGTTTCAGTAGTTTCTTATTACTTCTTGCAAGGGGAGAGACGGCCATCCAACTGCCCCCAATGTCCGACCCCCCCCCCCCAAAAAAAAAAAACACGTAGACGTAAGGAAAAAATCCTACCTTATTGCATTTAAAGACATGCAAACAAGTTCAGCATCAGGATTATTGATATAATTCCCTGATACCCTTACAATTTCAGCAGCTATTTCTACATTCTCAGGTACTAGCTTCTTTTCTTCCTGAAAGTCAATAAATTCCAAGAATTATTTTATAATTTCAAACTACGCTTTAATAATTGCAGAGATTTTAGTTATGTTTGAAAGCTGCCGAAATAAGGCATACATTCAGTTTCATAAGATTGAATGTTCTTGTCTGTCAACACAAATCTTAAAAAACTGATTATATACGGGTTTATCCTAGAACAAAACTAAAAAAAGAGTATATTGTTCTTTGGTCAATATATTGTTCTTTTCGTGAGCGTTAAAGGTAAGTCTGCTTTTTTTCTAAGTCTGTTCACACAAGTTAATGAGGTTCATTCCCATGGCACAAGGTCAATGAACAAAATTTATGTTAATAATGTTGTTACGTCTGGGCCGGGGTTTTCTCTTCCTTTTGGAGGGGCTAAGTTATGGAAGTCGTTAAATGAGGATAAGAAGTAGGGATTCAGGTGAATTTAAAAGGCTGTCGAAGAATGGATTATCAAACAGTTCGTGGTAACAAACTGTAACCAAGGAACGGCCCGGCTCAATAGTAACCGAAACACTAAAAAACGGAATTTTGATACCAATAGAAACATCAAAAGAATCAGATTTTTATGCAGATTTCAAATATACAAGTTTTATCAAGTTTAGTTTCACCCATCAAAAGTTACGTGCCTGAGAAAATTTGCCTTATTTTCGAAAAAAGGGGGAAACATCCCCTATAAGATTTTCACAGAACCTTAATGAAAATCACACCATCAGATTCAGCGTATCAGAGATCCCTACTATAGAGGTTTCAAGCCCCTATCTGCAAAAATGTGGAATTTTGTATTATTGGCCGGAAGAAAGATCACGGATGCGTGTTTATTTGTTTTTTCCAGGGGTGACCGTATCGACCCAGTAGTCCTAAGACATCGCGAGAGGGCTCATTCGAACGGAAATTAAAAGTTCTAGTCTCTTTTTAAGTGACCAAAATAACGGAGGGCAACTAGGCCCCCTCCCATGCTCATTTTTCCCCAAAGTCACTCGATCAAAATTTTGAGATGGCCATTTTGTTCAGCATGGTCGAAAAATATAATAACTATGTCTTTGAAGATGACTTAATCCCCCACAGTCCCCAGGGGAATGGCTGCAAGTTATGAACTTTGCCCGATGTTTACATACACTATTGGTTATTGGGAAGTATACAAACGCTTTCAAAAGAGATTTTCTCTGGTATGGGGGGGAGGTGGGTCGGGGGTTACGTGAGAGGATCTTTCCATGGAGGAAGTTTTCATGGGGGAATGGACATTGCTATGAAGGGGGCGCCAGATTTCCCAGCATTATTTAAAAAACCGATCAGAAATTAAGTAAAAAAAACAAGTTTTCAACTGAAAAACTTTTCAACTGGAAACTTTTCAACATCAAAACTTAAAACGAACAGAAACTATTACGTATATGATTGGGTTCGCCCCCTAGTCAATACCTCTCTCTTTACGCTAAAGTTTTTTTTAGTACCTTCATAAGAGCTATTTATTCAGATAACGGCCTTTGTGATTAAGCGGTCATTCTTAAAGAATTGAAAAAAAAATTCAAACTTTAGAGTAAAGAGGGAAGTATTGACCAGGTGGCGAACCCTAATATACATAATAAAAATATACGAATATAGAAGTTCGTTACGGAAGTTAAATCGTAAGTTACGCATATTTATTACTAAGAAAAAGTTCGTAAATAAAATTCAACAACTTTCGAGAAAGCAATTTAGCCGAAAAAAGTAAAATTAATATGCAAATTTCATTTTAATTATTCGTGTATGGCGAGCCAAAATCAAAATCTGCATTAATTCAAAAACATCCAGAAAATAAATTAAAAAAAAAGTTTTTCTAACTGAAAGTAAGGAGCGACATTAAAACTTAAAACGAACTGAAATTATTCCGTAGATGAAAGGGGCCGTACCCTCCTCAATGCCTCGCTCTTTGCGCTAAAGTCTGACTCTTTCTCACAAGTCACGACTCCATTTTTTAAAACAATAAAAAACTTTAGCGTAGAGTGAACTGATGACATGATATTTTGATCGTACCTCTGGAGCAATTAATATTTCGATTGAATAGACATTTAGGAATTTATTTGTTGCACCCCAAGTCTTCTGTGTTTCTTTTTTGTGTCTAGGTTCACGGAACCAGGTAGCCCTACTCAGCAGCTCCTGATATACCTCTTTTCTTTTACCTTGTTTCACTTCAAGACAACGTCTGTTGTACATTCTTTTGAAGCAGCCAACAGACGGATGTGCAAGAGGAATTCATAGCAAGATGATTCCCAAAATAAATGCAGCACCAAATGAAGCTGTTTTTCAAACACTCAGCTCTTGAACTCACCCAAAGATAATTGGAAAAAAAATGTTTGCCTTCGTGACTTTCTTTCTGGAGAGGGCTAGGCAAAAGCAGACAAATTTTCGTTCTTGCAGCGAAGAATCCCTAGAAAAACTACCAAACCTTTTGCTTAGAGGCTGGAGCTAATCACGGGTAACGGCAGAACTCACCCTCTTTTGGATTTTTGGAAATGGCACCAATACTTGTTTTTGATGCAGCGTGAATCCCAATTTGGCTATAAGTCTGAAGCAGAACTTCGTCAAGTTGGATCCTTAGGTAGAGTAGAAGAAGGACTGTGAAGAAAAAACTGATTCCTAGCTTATTTGTACAGAAGGTTCACAGCCAATCGAGGCGGGTGTTTTAAGCAGGATCTGAGGAAAAATGAATTTCTAAAAGACACAGCTCGTTGACTACCGTTATAGCTCCACTCGTCAAGATGTGGTTGAGGTGTGCATCTTGATCAGCTTGAAATGAGCTGTTCCTTTTTTTTTTGACAGAGTGAAGAAGGTGATCCATACATCAAACCCATTTTATATTCCGAAAGATCCATCCGTAAAGACAAGGAGACTTTAATTGGGTCTACCTTTTTTGGGGCGACTGATTGTGTTGCGATGTCGTCGGCAACGTGATTCAGAGGATGTCAGTGATTGTATCTAAGTACACAAGGAAAAACATACGGCCTAAGATACTGACCTGGGTTACGGTGCCTTTACCGAATATTGGCCGAAAACCGCAAAGCCGTCAAAGTCAATCCGCACTGAATAATAAAAAAAAAGCTCTCAATCCCTTTTAACAGACGTCTATTGACATTATTTACGTCGAGTTAGTCAATGGTCGAACATGCCAAACCTGGTCAAAAATATTGGTGATGCAAATGACAACAACCTGATGTCGTTTGTCGTTGCCAATAGTTTGATCGTCCCCAACACTCGAAAATCATATTTTGGTCAGGTTCTTACGTATTAAATTTAATTAAGGATCATAGTCATCATCACGATATTGCAGACAAATATCTTAATGGCAGCGCAAACGCTTTATTCTAAATATAGAAAACAAGAGAATGGACATATGACAATTTCAGATTTATCCTGCAGAAACTAAAACGTGCAAGGGTAACAAAATATCTTAGAACATCGTAGACACCAAGTAACACTACTAAAACACGCTGTCAATGCGTCTTGCTTTTGTGAGTAAATTATACCTTAATTTAGAGCTTAAAGACCTATTCACAATGTTTTTCAGGTTTTTCACGGAATTTACTGATCCATAGAAAATTCTACAAACAACTTTAATTGATTAAAATGAGCGCTAGCTAAATCCCAGTGTCAGTGTAATCTCATTGTGAATAAGAGGGAGTGGAACGACAGAATACCATAACCCCAATCATGTTCTGTCCATAGGAAACCTACATCATCACAGGATTTTCAACGTAGTTTTTCCTATGGTTAGAGTCTAATAATTTAAGGTCTTTCATTGCGATAGACCTTATTATACTTTGAACGGTTGAATTAGTTCAGGTAAAATTCTGAAGAATAATGCAAATAAGGACAACAAACAATTACAAAACAAGTTTGAACAGTTTTGTTTCAGTTTTTTATTAAATTAAATTTAGTTTTTAAAAAATATCTTATTGTAGCTTTAAATACGAATGAACCTATTTTTTTTCAGAAGCTAAAATCATTTAAGAAATACGGACTAATCAGTAGTTCTGACCCCAACAGGTTTTGGTCATCAGTCCGGTAAACTATTCCTATGACTAGTTTATGAGGGAATATTTTTTTGATGCATATATAAATATATGTTGATGCCTATATAAACATCGCTGAAGCCAAAATATATTTATTTAAGTAAGCATTTAACTTTGAGAAGAAAAACCTCAAGTACAGAAAATCACCCAGAAAAAACATAAAAGTAGACTTTAAAATTATTCTGTTTGGTTTACAAAGATAGTATTTAAAACACGAAAACTCTTTGATATTTTACTAACTCACTGACTAATTTAATTACAAACTGCTATATTTATTTACAAACTGTTTTAACACCACCCACGACAAACGCAAAGGGAAGAAAACAAACCATCTGATAAAAGACGGCTGCAATTCATTGACCAACATATCACCTATTAAAAAAAAGAAAAAAAAAAGAAAAAAACCACTCTCTTATCATACCTTTTTTAAAAAAAAAAATCTAAATAACTATATTTCTTCATTCAAAAATAATTCCTTTAATCTAAACCCTCTTAAACGTTTGAAACAAGATACTTGTATCATTAAGTCCTTCAATAGAATTTCCCTACAATCGAAGGCTTTATTCTGTAAAATTTGAACTCTTCTATAATTTTCATAAATTTATGCGACCAAAAAACGCAATAAAAAGAAATGCAAGGACCTACTATTACATGGAATAGTGTTAGAAGGGCCGATCAAGGTAAAACATACTTCGAGCTCTGTATAACCTCAGACCCCTTGGAACTTTGGCTGCAACTAGATCACTTTGATGTCTTCAAAGAATTTACATCAAGGAGAAAACCTAGGTAACGCGCCTCATTCACCTGCGACAAAGCTTTACCATTTAAAACTCCTTTTTACCAACATGTACCAGACTTCCAACTCTACATGCATGCAATAAAATTTATTCACGTTAACTGACAAAAGACTTAAACTCGCAAACACATGAAATGACTTTAAAACCCCGTTGAGTTTTAGCAGCAAATCCTTCAATTTAAGATCAAACACAACTACCTAATGTATTTATGTTTTTGTAAACAGTCGTAGGTTTAATTAAAGAAACTAGAGGGCGTTATCGAGTCTTATTGATTCAAATAGCCTTTACTCCCTCCTTTCAGTCACTCCAGCTTCAATTGGAATCAATTAAAGCGGCTGCAAACGATTGTGAAGTATATGGGTAGTTGAAAATTTCTTTTGGGAAGTCAGCACTTTTGGCTACGGTACTGTGTATAGCACAGGGAGTGGCACGCAGGGTCCCCACCATTTCTTTGTCTCTAATTTTAGTATTTTTTTGTCAAAGTGATATTCTTGCTGCCAATTTTTGGCGAAACAAAACAAAAGAACAAAATAACAGCATTTTCTGCCATTCAGAATCATCTTTCAGCGCTAATATGTATAATAGTAAAGTGGGTTTTAATAGAAGATAAAAAGATTAGCCTGTCAACAGCGGTCAACCGAGGCGTTTTCAATCCTTTCATTTTATTTCCTTATCAAAATAACTACTACTACTACTACTAACAACTCATCGCAGCACCAAGCCGCCTGAGGCCAACACAGCTACGCACGCTCCTCCTCCACCCCAATCTATTCAAAGCCTCCCTTTTTACACCCGCCCACGAAGTTCCCATTTCCTTTAAATCTTTCTTTATGACGTCCTCCCAACCCAGACGGGGACGACCTGCTTTCCGTTTAGCCCTAGATGGTTGGCCGAAAAGAACAATCTTCGGCAATCTGTCATCCTTCATCCGAACAACATGCCCTAACCACCTCAACCTTTCTTTCATTATAGACCTAGAAAGTGGTATTGAACCACATTTTTCGTATAGCCTATTGTTTGAAATACGGTCAGTCAGCCGGGTACCCAGAACAATCCTTAAGCAATTTCTCTGGAAAACATCTAGCAAATCTTCATCCGCTTTTCGGAGCGTCCATGCTTCAGAGCCATATTTGACCACTGTCATCACTGTAGCTTCTAAGATTCTAATCTTGGTTTGCAGACTTATCTTCCTATTCTTCCAGACTTTTTTTAACTGTGAAAAAACACCCTGAGCCTTGGCTATTCTATTTTTAACATCTTCACTGCTCCCACCATCTTTACTAATAATACTACCAAGGTAAGTGAAACTGCCCACCTGATCAATCTTTTCATTACCCAACGTCACCTTTTCATCTTCACTTATTCCTAGCCTTAGTGACTTGGTCTTCCTAACATTAATTTTCAAACCAATACTAGCACCCTGAACTCGCAAAACCTCTAAAACTTCATTCATTTTGCTCACACTTTCATCTAGGATGCTTAAATCATCAGCATAATCCAAGTCCAGGAGACTTTTTCCTCCCCATTTGATTCCGTGGTCTCCCATTGCCTTTCCTGTGCTCCTTAAAACAAAGTCCATCAAAATAATCCATATAAAGGGGGATAGAACACAACCCTGCTTAACTCCTGATTTAATACAAAACCAGCTGCTAACCTCATTTCCTACCTTAACCGCAGCAGTGTTATTCTCGTACATAGCACTAATCACTTTAATGTATTTGTCTGGTATACCATACAAGGATAAAACCTTTACTAAAGCTCCTCTATCAACAGAATCGAACGCTTGCTCATAATCTATAAAACTAAGGACCAAAGGTGTTTGAAAACTTAGGCACTTCTCAATTATTAACCTAAGAGTGAAAATTTGGTCAACACATCCTCTACCTTTTCTAAAACCGCACTGCTCTTCTCTTAAAACTTTGTCTTGTTTGTCTATAGCCTAATCGCAGCTAAATTTTATAATCCATTTTATAATTCTACAAATTTGAAGGATCCAAACACATGATAGAGGATATTGATGCCACAGGAAAGCTTTAAAAATTGGTAGTCGATTAGGAAAACTATCCAACAAATATATAAATTATTTTCTGGGAAATATAGACAGCGCTCAAGCCATTTCCTTTTAAAAACTAGTTAAACCAAGGGGGAAATTTTATGTTCATTTATATAAAAATACTTAAAATATATATTGAATTGTCATGACAAAGTCGTTGTATATACTGAAATATCTTAATGCAACGACACTGGCAAAAAAGCTCTATAGACCACCAAAGGATCACCACGGCGCCACAAGTTTTCTCTTAGCATTGATACGAGACAATTGACGCATCCTTATAACATACTAAATAGAAAACTGTTCTTCATTTTCTAACTCAAAACGAGAAAGTGTACTTTACTAAGCAATATATGTTTATATTTTGAACAGTAAACATTTAAAAATTCAAATATGAAACAAATATCCAGTATCCAGAAAACTTTTTTTGAACAAATACGTTTCTGAAGATCAGTCATGTTTTACTTTTTCATCAATATTTTTTTCCTTTCCCCTTTAAACTCCATATTTGATAGGCAGTTTATTGAAAAAGATATATATTTTCAATAGTGAACAAAACAGTCTAGATATTAATCAAGTTTCTCAGAAAAAAAAACCACGCACACACAATTTGAGACAATCAATTGACTTGTCCTGCTTTAAAAGGACATAAGTTCGTCACAAGTTTTTATTTATTTTTTTTTTTTAGTTGCATTTCTATCACTTTAGTTCTACTATTTCAGTTACAATTATAAAAAATTGATAGCGAATTAAAACGTCAGTTGGCAATTTTAGAAGCAATCTGCTCAATTTTCACGTAAAGCGCAAATGAAACTTTAGCCTTTACTCTACTGTATGGTGATTTCTGTTCATTAAAGTCGACTATTTTCATTTTCTGTTTGTCTGAGGTTTCATTTGTTCAACCCCAATAATATTTATTTGGTTTTAATTAGACTTGTTATATGACTAGTTGAGTTTTTTTAATAAGAACTTTTAAGTAAACCTCTCACGAAATAAAGGTTTTTTAGACTCTTCTAAAAATTAATTCTAAAATAACAAACTTATGAATCACTTCTTTTCAAAAATTTACATAAAAAGTAATCACTTTTTTTGCAAAAATCTGTAAATACAAAAATTATATGATCGATGAAAAAACAGAGGCAGAAAACAAACAACTGTTCAGAAAACAGAATTGTAGGTTAAGATGCTTGCGTTGAAATTTCTTGGATTTAAAACTATTAGACCAGGGGCAATATGATTACTTTAGCGGAAATCAAACACGATTTATTAATTATGTACTAAGTATGCTTTGATTCGACTCTTAAATTATCATATTAGCCACAGACTTATAACCAACAACCTCAAAAATCATATAACAGCAGCATTGGTGAAAATCAAACATTATTTGTGAACCATGTGCTTAATATGTTCTGGTTTTAAATCGTATACAATAACAATAAGCACAAATTTGTGATCAACAGCCTTATAGATCTTTAAATACCAACATCGGTGCAAAGCAGCCACTATTTGAGAAATATGCAGTTTAAGTCGTTTGTTATTGGACATCTATATTGCAGTTTTGAGCTCATATTTGCAATCAACAACCTCAAAAATCCTTAAATACAAGCTACGTGGAAGGTGAGTCACTATTTATGAAACAAATACTTAATACATATTTGAATTAGTCACTATTTATGAAACAAATACTTAATACATATTTGAATTTTAACTATATGTTGCAAAAGTAGCCAAGATTTGTAATCGACAATACGCATTAATGACCGAAAAAGGTTCCAGAGATGGTGCGTACTGTTATTCAAAGGGGTCAGAGATGGGGCGTGTGTACCCCTTACTACAGGTATTGGAAACGAGAGAAAAACTATTGACCAAATGGGTTGGAAACAAGAACGCATGTATCTCTTACCAAAAGGGGGTCGGAGAAGTAGCTAACGCAATACTGACCAGAGGGGATTGAAGACAAAGCTTCTGATACGCTGCATATTTACTCTTGAACAAAAGGGTTGGAGCTTATATACTGTTGATACAAGAGAATTGGAGAGGGAGCGTGCATAGCTTGGACCAAGGGGGTTTAGGTTGAGCTGCTGACCGAAAGGAACCGGAGTTCAATAGTAACCAAACTCTAAAAAACGGAATTTCGATATCAATAGATACATCCAAAGAATCGAATTTTAATGCTCATTTCAAATATATAAGTTTCACCAAGTTCAGTCTTACCATCAAAAGTTACGAGCCTGAGAAAATTTACCTCATTTTCGAAAAAAGGGGGGAAAACCCCCTAAAAATCACAGAATCTTAATGAAAATCACACCATCAGATTCAGCGTATTACAGAATCCTACTGTAAAGGTTTCAAGCGTCTATCTGTAAAAATGTAGAATTTTGTATTTTTTGCCAGAAGAAAGATCACGGATGCGTATTTATTTTTTATTTGTTCTTTCCCATGGGTGATTGTATACAAGGTGGTCTTAGAATAGCGTGAGAACGCTCATTCGAACGGAAATTAAAAGTTTTAGTGCCCTTTTTAAGTTACCAAAAAATTGGAGGGCCTGGGAAGGGCTGCAAGTTATGAACTTTGTCTATTGTTTATATATAGTATTGGTTATTGGGGAGTACACATACATTTTCAGGGGGGATTTTTCTGGTGGTGGTGGGGGGAGGGAATCGGGGGTTAAGTGGGAAGATCTTTCCATAGTTTTTTTTTGGGGGGGGGGGAATTTTCCATGAAGGTGAGGCCGGGTTTCCCAGCGTTATTTAAAAATATGATCAGAAATTAAATTAGAAAAAACAAGTTTTTTTCAACTGAAAGTAAGGAGCGACATTAAAACTTAAAACGAACAGAAATTATTACGTATATGAGGGGGTTCGCCCCATCATCAATACCTCACTCTTTACGCTAAATTTTTTTAGTACTTCCAAAAGAGCTATTTATTCTAATTAAACGGCCTCTGTGATTCAGGGGTCATTCTTAAAGAATTGGAACAAATTTCAAACTTCAGCCTAAAGAGCGAGGTATTGACGAGGGGAAGGACCCCCTCATGTAAGTAATAATTTCTATTCGTTTTAAGTTTTAATGTTGCTCCTTACTTTCAGTTGAAAAAACTTGTTTTTTTAAATTTAATATCTATTAAGTTGTATCTAGGAAGTATTTGTTTTAAATAGGCTATTTGCAAAAGTTGAGACCCTTACCAAAGAGACTGCACTTATAGTATCACCCAAAGAGACACATTTTGTTGAATTTTTCGATCACCCTACTTAAAATGGTCAGTATAAGTATTTATCCAATTTCATATAAGGCTGTGGAGATATATGAGACATAAAAGGGGTGACAGTTTGCCCACTGATAGGTTTCAGCCTAGTGTAAGGACATTAGAATTCAGGATTTGTGATATCCTCCGACGATATTCCTCAACAGCGATAAATCGAAAGCAAAAAGAAGAAGTGATCATCTTAGAATTACGTTAATTAGGACAGAATATTACACTTTTCAGATATTTTTTTCCTCAAACCTTTAGCCCCCTTGAAGATTTGTCCATAGCCCCTCTATCTCCTGCACAGGAATTTTTTTCTGGTCCTTATTTCATGAGTGTTTGTCTCTCAGATACCGACTTGAGGTTCCATTCGTACTGTTTTCAGCTAGTTTCTTTCTCCATGGGTTTGTTCCAGATAAGCCAGAGTCGACCCAGCTCTAAACGGGTACTTGGAGAATCTTGGGGAAAGGTAAACAGGAAGGGTGTGCGAAAGCAAAGAATGACTGGCCTCCAGCCCCCCCCCCATTCCACTTCCTGGCTGAAGGACCATGAAACAGAGATCAGCACCGCCACTAGGGACTAAGGTCAAAATGCCACATTCTTTACCTTTTCACGAGAATTTTTGAAAGAAAATAGAAATTATTAGGTTTTATAACCCATGATCAAGAAAAAAGAATATGCATTACGCTATACTTACGTCATTTTCAGTGTACGATGGTAGGTCCTTTTCTTCACACCGTGGTTGTTCTTCTTCTTCTGACACTGAACTAGTTTCGAAATTTTCACTCATCTTGAAATTTTTTTCATGTTCCAACATAAATTTTGTAACACTTCCTCTTTCAAATTGCACTGGCTTTTCAATTGTTGTCTCTGAGGCAGCAGCAGCCTTTTGTCTTTTTGCAGTGATTATCTGGAAATAAATTTGAAAGTATTTTCAAACATGGGCTCTGACGAAAGTAACCGAGCTTCATTTTGGACAGCCGGATTTCAGGTCAATTACTGAAAGTGTTTTTTGCCTTGTTGAATATTCGATTTGCTTCGGCTCTGGATAAGAACTGAAACATATGTGTCCAGCTGTCAAAACAGTGTTTCAAATAAATACAAATTTCCGATTTAAACAGAGGTAAAATCTCACTAATCGTATTTTATTTAGATACAAAAGTTATTTTGTTTTTTGCAAAAATTTCCCGGAAGATCAAAGGATTCCACCTTTAATGATACATAAGATTTATAAGATTCTTATAGAATCATAAAATTGATATTGATAAGATTGATAATAATATTAATAGTCTTAAGCTTGTATATCCTACTCCAAATACGGAAAAACCATCATACGCAGTCATTGTAAGGAATCCACCCCCGGAGCTCAGTGACCCTATTCTACGCGTGAAGAAGCTCGAAATACTGGATGGTCACGACAGGATCGTGACTCTGAAATCCAAGCCACAAAGCAAAAGCTGGGTTGTTATGACACGTGATAAACGCTCAGCCGACACGCTGGTCTCAGCTGTTACTAGCGCCATTCCAAACGTTGAAACCAAAGTGATTCATAAAAAGCCTCTAGCAGTTGTCCGTGAAATACCCGATAACTATTCAACAGCTGATTTAGAGGCCTCAGTGGACGGACTTGTCGGTGCTAATCAAATCGGTCATTCACGCACTTTTCGCATCGAAATTATCGTCAAAGCCACTCTGGACGCGGTCCTGGAGTCGGGAATCTCGTAGCGCGGATACGAGATTTTCCGCGCTAAGCCCTTTCAATCGATTCCGTGTCGATGCTTTCGCTGTCAAAGCACTGATCATCTGACTGGACCTTGTCCCTGCTCACCAGCACATCCCACGTGTTCCAGATGTTCTGGCCCTCATGTGAATTCCAAGGAAAACCCTTGCCAGGCCTTGCCAAAATGTGCAAATTGTACCATGGAACACGTAAGTTTCAGCCTGAAATGCAAAATTCCCCATTCAGCTCTCTATAACGCTAATAAATAAATGCTCAAACTCAGTTTAGCTTTGTGTCCCTTAATATTAATGGTAGGAAAGACAAGGATCTTCTAATTAATGAGCTGCTTGACAATGATATTGTGTTTTTATAGGACCACCTTCTCTATAATGTGAATGTTGATAGCCTAAAGCGTTTTCAGACCCATTTTACCTTCTGAAGAGCCACCCAGAAAACCTGTGATAGACCATCAGGAGGTCTGGCCATCTATTTCAGACATAACACTCAGCCAATATTATTGCAAAGTGATGCTAACATTTC
The DNA here is from genome assembly GCA_027921565.1 of Artemia sinica. Lineage (NCBI taxonomy): Eukaryota > Metazoa > Arthropoda > Branchiopoda > Anostraca > Artemiidae > Artemia > Artemia sinica. The sequence continues at coordinate 26,548,136 of CM051272.1, forward strand.
GGCGATAAAATGTGGCGATACTGCATTTATAAACGTTTACTTCCCCTGTAATAGAAAAACTGTGCATTCATTGTTTCGTTTTTCACAAGGCTGTAATCGCCTACGAACACTACTTAGCGACCTTGCAAAACAAAATACGAAATGGGTTCTCGCTGGCGACATGAACACTGACTTATTATCTAATTCTGATCGATCCGAAAAATTTTCTCGATTCACTGCCCGGAGGATTCCATCTGGCTGATAAAGATCTTCTTTGTTACTTATATTCACAATTCACAATTCGGACTTCCATCTTTCATTTTTGGTTACTTTTCACAGGAGTTACTCCTAACTAATCGTTCATTACCATGGACGGTTTGTTCCAAACAACGGAACACTTTGCGACGAAAATACCAGTCTGATCTGCGCAGTATCCATGCTTCTCTTCAACCCGATTGGGAAGACATATTTTTTTATTTTTTTTGTACTTATTTTCACAGTTTTTGGAACATTAGAAATGAATAAAAGACACGGGATTTTGTCCATAGGTTTTCCAAAAAAGTTTTCTTCCCGCCTTTTTACCTCTCTATTTTCTGCTGAAATTAAATACAATGTTGTCTAATTCTAGTGTTTCCATAATAGATTTTGATTGGGGAAAACGGTGAAATCTCTATTAGCCCTGCAGGTACTAGGTGGTATCTAAGAAAGTATAGCGGATAGGAAAATTATGACTTCATCGTTTAACTCACTTTTTAAGGTTATGGGAGTTCCCTTCTTAGCTCAAAATCAGATTATTATGTATATACGAGGTTTTCGAAGAGGACAGCTCAGCTGAGGAAATACCAAAAATCTTTAATGATTTCGAAGGTGGTAGCCAAATCAGAAGTTTATTAAGGATCCGATGAATATTAAGAATTTAATGGCCATATCGCCATCCATTATCCTACCTCACCATAAGCGTGGCATAAAAGTAGAAGTCTTGCGTATCTCATTCCTTTTGTTTTGAGTAGATCAGTTGCCGTCTTGACTGCTGCATTTGCACATTTTATACCCACATTTCCTCCTAGATGAGCTAGAGAACGTACCGCGAGTGAAACATTGGACAGCTCAGATTCATCTGACATATTGATACATAACTAGAAACAAAAATAAAGTAAAATTGTGACGTAACAAGAAAAAAATACACTCAGAGTTAACAGCATGACAGGTAGTACAATATGTAAGTACTTATGATCTCTTTTGACTTGAAATAAATTTTCTTTCTAATCTTGGGGGTAAATAGACATTTTCCCGTATAGGTGCCCATATAATGTGTCATGTAAACAAAACATCTATACTAAAATAAAAGAAGAATTTTTTAATTATATAACTATTACTATACTTACAACTGCAATTTTTTGCTACCGTAGAGTTCTCCAAATACGTCAATCGTTAAAGAAGGCAACTTTAAGAAACAAACAATTTCTTATTATTATGTAAAATTTTGTTTTCCAATCTAAAAAATACTGGGAAGCTTTGGTATTGGTTTGCAGAAGCACACAAAATTAATAAGAAAGTTTTTTGGTCAAGACGAATGGGGATAGGTGAATTTGGGGTACTTAACTTAAATTCCATCCGGCCTAAGTGTCTGTATTGAGGCTTCTTGCTCTTCTCACTAGGTAATGAATATGACAATGATATTCAGCTCTGTCTGGTGCTAAACGGAGGAGTTAGGGAGATTCTGACTACTCAAGTTTACAGATCATCTCTTGCAAGGTCAGCCTCGTGGTAGTGTACCATGTACCCGTGAGATTTTTTGCAATTAAACTGATGACCTTCTTTGGACAAGACCAAGCCTTTCTTGGATTAGTTACCGGCTTTTGATTCGATCCGTGATAGTGCCTGAGTAGCGGAGGAGTTTGTGGAGGTCAACATCGGATACTTGGTCAACGTAGGTGATCCCCACAATACGACGCAGGCATTTTGTTTCAAATGTAGAGATTTGATGTTTACCGTCAGCTTCGATTGACCAAATATCAATCGCATATATAGCAATGGTGAACACAGGAGAGTTAAAAAGACGGACAATTTATTTATTAAAAATGAAAAGATGAAGGCGAAGCTAATTAGTTAAATCTCAATTTAAATTCCCTTTAAATTTAAATTCATGGCGCCCCTTAGAAAGCTTTAATAATGTTTGCTAATCAACGACTTTGACCGTGATCTGCATTTCCGGATCGGCGATACTCTTAAAGCTGCTGCTTGCCAGACCAGGTATCCGCCTAGTCAATTTCGAACACTCGTCATCAGAGCAATACTATTAGCAAAACGCTTTAAAATGGGACCATAACTTATATAAAAAAAATTCTAAACAGCCAAACAGCAATTACAATAATCTTTATTGCCCTAAAAATCCTAAGACCATGGCAATACAAAATGAAAAATTCAATTGCAATTAATTCACACTGCATGGACAAAAACATTGCATAAATTTAAAAAAATCCGCTTCTCTGATCCATTGCTAAGCTGAGAAATCGTCCTAACCTTCCAATACATGCAAAATATTCGTCACTCACTATAATCGCCAACTATCTTTCATCAAATTAGAACACCATTAGAACCGCCTTGTCCGAAACCCCTATATAGGAAACTTTCTGTCCCTTCGCTTGAACAGCAACGGAAATATATTGGCTTGAAAATCAAGGAAAGTGGCAACTCACTCAATTCTTCGCACCGACACATCATATAACAAACACTCTCATCCATAGAGGGTAAAAGAAAGAATTGAAAATATAAGGGTAAGGACAGTACACTTTCTCTTCACCTTTCTAAAATGTACCTTAAAAAACACCACTTCACATCATGTTTCTTTTACAACCACAAAGAAGCCCAGGTAATCAAAAAGGCTTCTTTCATACTGCTAAAGCTGTACCCCTTGATCCCGTGAAACATTTTGTATTATCTTTGCCACCTCTTTATCTATTTCTTATCCATTATTCCATACTTTCCCCACTTCACAATCTTATAAAATCCTTTTTACCTAGTACAGCAATGAATTTGAAGACTCATCTCTATGAGCTTCTAAATAAGCTCATAATCTCTATGATCTTCATAATACCTCTATATTAGCGCAAAAAAACTCCTAAATCTCCTCTAACTACAGAAATGTTAATGTTTCTATTTACACCAAGCCATGTCTTAGTTGTGTCCTTACTAATTTATAATTTTTCTGGAACACCCGAACTTCCAGTCCAAAATGCATCAGAAATACTACTTTATTTCTAAAAATTTCCTTCTGTATCATAATTTCCATCCTGTATCAAAAAACCTCTCCATAAGAAAAGTGATAAGAGTGAGTGTGGTAATTTGCATAAGCCAGGTTTCTGTAGGAAGCAAATTCCTTAATATGATGATGCTTTTTAGACTTATAGATGCTTAAGATAAAATTTTAAGAGACGAACAGTGTGGTTTTAGGAAGGGGAAAGGATGCTTCAACCAAATTTTCACTTTTAGATTAATAATTGAGAAGTGCCTGAGTCATCAAACGCTTTTAGTCCTCAGTTTTATAAACTATGAGCAAGCGTTTGATTCAGCTGATAGAAGAGGTTTAGCATAATTTTTATTCTTGTATAGTATATCAGATGAATAGATCAAAGTGATTAATGCTATATACGGCAATAACATTGCTGCAGTTAAGACAGGAAATGATGTCAGTAGCTGGTTTCGTATTAAATCAGGAGCTAAGAAGGGTTGCGTTCTATCTCCATATATACGGATTATTTTGATGGACTTTGCACAGCAAAGGCAATGGGAGAAGACGGAATCAAATATAGAAGTAAAACTCACCTAAACTTAGATTATGCTGATGGTTTAAGCATCCTAGATGAAGATGCTAGTAAAATGAATGAACTTTTGCAAGTTCAGAATGCAAGCACAGGTTTGAAAATTAATGTCTAGAAGACTAAGTTGCTAAGAATAGGAATAAGCGAAGATGAAAATGTGATGTTGGGTAACGAGAAGATAAATCAAGTGGGCAACTTCATTTACCTGGGTAAATATTATTATGGGAAAAGTAGAATAACCAAGGCCAAGGGTGTTTTTAGCACTTGGATAAGTTTGGAAGAATATAAAGATAAGCAGTGCCGGAATTAAAGCTTTGACACTTCTAGGTGCAAGCGTTTCTGCCGCTCCGTTTTTGCGAGATTTTCGGGGAAATCCTCGAAGATTCGGAGACAATGGAAGCACTGAACAGAACGTAACTGATGAGCCAAAAGTAATGAAAGAGAGAAATGATACCACACTCTCATTTGCCATTCTTGGGAGACATCTGACCGTTTATAAGTGACCCAGAAATCCCTGTGTTGTTTTAAAATCACTTTTCTTTGAATAGGTGGCGCGGCGCCGGAGTGCACCTGGCACTTTGATGATAAATCACATCAGTCAAGTTTTTGTTAAGAAGGAAATCACTAAGTGATACTTTATTAAGGCCCCTGGCATTGTACGCCCCTAGACCGGGGCCGAATGGGCCTATTGGTAAATCTCGGCCTGAAGATAATTCTGCAAACCAATATCAAAATATTGGGAGCTAGAGTGATGACAGTGGCCAAGTATGGTTCTGAAGTGTGGGGCTCTAAAAAACGAAAGAGGATTTGTTAGATGTTCTCCAGAGAAATTGCCAACGGATGATTTTAGGTACCTGACTGACTGACCGTACCTCAAATAGTAAGCTGTACAAAAATGTGATTTAATTCTGCTTTCTAGAGCTATAATGAGAGAAAGAATAAGATGGCTAGGACACGTTCTGCGAATGAAGGACGACAGATAGCCAAAGATTGTCCTTGCTGGCTAACTGTTTTGGGCCAAATGAAAACAGGTAGTCCCCGAATGTGGTGGGAGGATAACGTACGGAAAGGAGATGGAACTTCTTGGGAGGATGCAAAGAAGTTGGCTTTGATTAGATTGGGATGGACGAGGAGCGTGAGTGGCTGTGTTGACTTCAGGCGGCTTGGTGCTGCAGCAAATTGCTAGTAGTAGTAGTAGCATCATAATATCTTTATTTATCCCTTACCTGGCTCCTTAAAATTAAATTGGAGCCCATCCTACCCATCTCCTCACTATATCCTATATGTCTATTAACTAATTTAACCTTAGGCTTAAACACTTAAACGTCACTCCTAATCATTTCCAATCTCCCTGAGCTTGGACCTCTCTACCTCCCAAAAAAGATTATCAACCTCACTTAATAGACACTCCTTCCTTAACGCTAAGACTGCTGTTTTACAAACATAAGACTCAAGCTATATCACCTACGGAAAGGTGTATGCACATCCCAGACACTTCCAGTGTCAAGATCGAAGCTCCCTTCTATTCCATAAAGTTTTCTAAACTATTTAAATAAGTACTAAATGACTTGGGCGATAGGATACATCCCTACTTCCCTCCTGTCTTATTTTGTACTATCCAAGACGAATTCTTACCAGCCCTAACCACTAATTTCGTTGCCTTGTAAATTTCTACTAGAATAACTATAAAACTACCGAAACCCACCTCTAATAGACTCTCAATAAGTAGCATTCGATCTACAATACCAAATGCATCGTTCAACTCCACAAACGATGCGTACAATCGACATTTCCTGTATTTACTTACTAGAGCTTTCAGCGTGAAAATGTTACCTACAGGTGGATAACCTTCTCTAAAACTAGCTTGAATCTTATTAAAGACCTCTTTCTAACACAACCACCTTTTCAACCTATTATCTACTAAGTTAGAGAATAATTCTGCTAAACTATACCTTCGGTGAATTCCTTGATAATTATCATGGTCACTCTTATCTCCTTTCTTATGCGATGAAACAACCACTAAAAAAATCCACTTCTGTGGCCAGATCTTTTTCTCTAGAGTAATTGTGACGACTGTGGCACGATCTGAATAGAATATGCTCTTCCAAGATTTCATATTGATGGTATTATACCATCTAAATAAAATGTGATGTTCCTTTCATCTTTTTCAATGAAGCGCGTTCTTCATTTGGAACAACCGGGTCGATCAAACCATATCGCAGGGAAAACAAGGAAAAACAAATCTTGGTCTGAAGTTGATCTCAATATTGTTCTAGTTTTCTTTTCCTCCCCCTCCTTATTTTCTAAATACTCTGGCCACGAATCTATTGAAGGGCAATACTCCTTTTGATGCGGTCATATTACTCCCGTAACAACATGTCAAAACGATTTCTTGCCCTTAATTATGAAGGGCTTTACTAATTCTCTAATACTCTCCTTCTGTTTTTCACTATCTTTATCCTCAACACCGTTTGTATTCTTTACGGAATCAACAGTATAGTAGCAATCGATCTCCTTCCAAGAACGGCTGTTTAATTTTTCAAAAAACATGTTGCGTAAAATAAATCTACAAAATCTACAAGACCTCAGAATTTCAGCATGGAAGATCTTAAAGTTTTTTCACACAAAGTGTTTCGAGCCTGCATACGTTGTTTAATCAGTGATTGTATTTTACAAATTACACACACAAATATGTAATTTGTGCAAATCTTAGTATGCTTAATTACTTTCCCAAGATATTTTTTATTGAGTGTTGGACGAGTCTTTAATTAGATTGTACTTAATTCTCCGCCGTTATCTATTTACTACCTTTTTTTCGTCTTGAGTGACGACGATAGCGAAAATTGCATGAAAATCTCAAGTTTGCAATCCTGGAATCTGCGCTCAAGCCGGAACTCTTTTTAGAAATGTTAATAAAACTATTTCATGCCTTATTTCAAAAAGAAGAAAATTTCGGTTACATTTCTAGCTATTTAAATTTTTTATTGCATTTTTTTTTTTAATATTTGCTCGATATCAGGAATAATTTTACAGTCAAATCAAATTATAAGTCAGGATTGAAATGAGGTTCTGAGTCTAGACTGAAAATTTTCAAATGATTATGCCCTCTGTTACATTTTTCTCTTTACATTGTCTATCTTAATTTACTTACTTGTATTTGTTTTACTTACCTGTTGTTACAGTCTTTCTGCCAAAACAAAATTCGACTCCCGTCAAAAGTTAGATTTATATTAAATCTCAGCTGATCTTTAAAATTTTTAAAATGATTATGCACTCTTTTTTATTTGTCTATTTACATTGTCTATTTTATTTTACTTTATCTTTCAAGTTTTTCATTATTTATGTTTTATTTTATTTACTTACTTGTAATTGTTTTACTTACTTGTTTTTACAGTCTGTATGCTAAGATACACTCAGAACCTCATTTCAATCCTGACTTATGATTAGCTTTTATTTCAAATATTGTTGCAGGTAATCGAATAAATTGTTATTCAGAACGTATTAAAAATCAATGCGAAACATTGCTTGAGAAGCCTATTACGCCCTGCTGATTTAAGGTAAAGTTAAGAAATATCTATGTAAAGTCTATATTATCTCAGAAGGTGGCCACACAACTCTCCACAAAACTCCCCACCAAACAATTGGCTACCCACAAAACTCTATCTGAACAACTCTTTTGCCGCAGAAATCCTCACACTGGTGAATCCCATTCCACAGCTCTTCACGCACATATCTTCCTAGCACACAACTCTCCAGGCCATAATTTTCCACCACTCAAAATTACAAAATAATTTTTAATTTTCACCAAACTTCAAAATTTAGTTCTTTTCAAAATTATAAATATTTTTTTAATTTTCACCAGACGTCAAAATTAGTTTAAAATTGGAAAATGAGCGTCATAAAAGGAAAATAGAAAACACGGTATACAGCCTAATCTATTCACAAATGACTTTCAATGTCCATCGGTAACCATCGAAAAACGATGGTTTGAATTAATGGTTTTTTTTAATACTGTTGACTAAATAGGCATCATCGCAAAATATAAAAAAAGGTAAGCATACATTTTATAATTGTGGTTTCCAGGTCAAATGTTCCTTGATGGTCTTTGAAGCCACTAAAACCCTACTTCAGAGCTCCAAACATACACAACACATCAGTAGTCAATAAAATAAACAAAAAACAAACTTTTAAATATCTTAATGTTCAAAAATTTGCCAATCCGGAACGGTCCAAGGCACCTCAAACCAAATTTTTGAAACACCACCTAAGGCTATTTTTCTCGGCAGACACAAATTACCAGAGAAAACGACGGTTTTCCAGTACGAATAGTCAAAACAAGCGTAATTTAGGGCAATCCCGACTTGCGTCTGGCCCAAGATTCTCATATATCTCAATTTTCAAACCAATAGCTCTAGGTTTTTCTGTGGTATATTAATTCTCATTAAAATGGATTTATTTATTTGTTAACATGTAGTAAATTGATAAAAAGTTAATTGAATGAAAAACTAGTGTACATATATTTGCCTCTGTTTTTCTCTTCATTTTGCAATCCAGATTTAGTTCAATCTAGGTTTTGTTGAAATTCCATATTTTTAAAAAAAAGTCCTGAGAATTACCTGTGATTTTGAAAGAATTCCAGCTCATATCCTTGCCGACTTTATGCAAGATAAGCACTAATTTTAGATTAGCTTCGACGAGTCTCCCCGTTTCCTCTTCATCATCAACAATAAAAAATAAAATATTTGAACAAAATTTAACGATATACAGCCATTTTCCATTGAACTAAAATATCTTTGAAGTCTTTATACAACATTCATCTCTTGCCAGAATAAATAATACATGTTATGCTACCAATAATGATGATGAGGAGAACGCAGGCCAACAGCAGTGGCCTCAATTCCCAGAAATTAGAAGGGAGGAGCGAAAACATAATGTTCAAAATCTAGGGAGGATGATTCTTTTTTCCAATGAAAATAACAAAAAAGAATACAGTTTTCAATCTAAATACCAAAAAAGCGTATTTTTATGAAACCAGAATGGTGACCAAAATTCCGGGGGGGGGGGTGCCTCCTTGCCCCTCTAATGGACACCACTGGCTAATCCGAATCCTTTGCACTAATTTGATGGTTATATCAATTTCTGCTTGTTACTATTTTAGTGGCGCGTTTAATATGGAAAAGACATCCTACCTGTATAACTGCCTATTTCGGTAGCAGTCTAACAACAATTATTCCACAGCTCTGAAAACAACCGTGTGAGTTATACAACAGATGCCTGGATTCCTCAGCAGGTACAACAGGTATCATTAAACAGTAAATCTACCGTTCTTTGTATATCAGCTGGGGGATCAAGGAGAAATTTTTAGGATTGTTTTTGGGGGAGGGGGTTTAAGAGCATGTACCATTTGTTGGGGAAAGAGGGCAAAACATTTTTTCCGCTGGTCGTCCCAAAGTAGCATATGATACGTTTTTTTCTGTTCTATGCCAGTCGTCCAATAGGTTCCAACATTAATTGGGTATATATTAAGCAATAAATAGTTAGATAATTAGTGTTTAGATAATTAGTTACATAATATTTACGTTAGGCAATAGTACTGATTAGACAGTAATTCGATCGTAAATTGTAACAATAATTAAGAATAGTCACTGATAATAGTAACAACTAATCGTGCATTAAAATACCTGTGAAACTATATAGTCTGAGTTTTCCTTCAAAAATTGTGGCAAACTGCACTGCCCAGTGGATTCTGCAAAGATATGCAATACTTTTATTGCTGACTTTGATATATACTCAGCGTTGAACGTTCTCTCCTCTTTTCTGCCAGCGGCACTCAAAACCGGGTAGAGGGTTCGAATTAAAAAGGGTTGAAATTTCTTACCAAGAGCATTTGATAGGGCACCAAGAGTCTCAAGAAGAACACACGACTGTAATCCAAAGAGAATAAAAAACCAACTCATAAATTAAACTTATCCGACAACAATATTATTCAAAATGAAAATACCTGAAATACTATCGGTTTGAAGTCAAAACGTAAAAACATAAATTTTAAATTCAATAAGAGCCATTTTGCAAGTAATAGTTTTCCATTTTAGACAGCTTTCATGGACAGGAAACAGATAATGTTTTTCGAACATTACTCAAGTTTTATTAATTATTCAAAGCCTCTTAGTTAAAATTGCTTAAATAACGACAATCCAATTATTATACAAATATTTACATGATTACATTATCGTTTATGAAAACAGTCAAGGCTTTTATATGTCATTGCGTAAACCTTTTCTTCTTTTGGATTTATTTTAGAGCTTTCTCTTGATCCCATCATAAATACGGTAACCACATAATACATTCTAAGACCATACTGGCTATACATGAACTATGAAACAAAGAAGAAAAAAAAACAATAAATGAAAAAAAAACAGAGAAAAAACGAGGGTAGTGTCAGCCAGTGGAACAACAAGAAGAGAAAAAGGCAAACATTTCGACAAATATTGTTTTTTTTCGTTTTGGCACTGAGGACGACTTGGCGGAGGTCCTTGTCAAAATATTTGCTTATTTTCTCTTCATGTTGTTCCACTGGCTGAGACTACCCTGGTTTCCTCTCTGTTTTTTTTTTTTTTTTTTTTTTTTTTTTTTTTTTTTTTTTTTTTTTTTTTTTTTTTTTTTTTTTTTTTTTTCATTTATTGTATTTTCTCTTCTTTGTTTCATAGGTTATGCTAACCTTAAGAGGTTCATAGAGCTTACTAGGAGTATTTTAAAACTGTAAACCATAAAAATAGGTAGACAAACTCAAACAAACATATCTCAATACAACAGATTAAAAAAGACACAGCGTTCCTTAAGCAGAACATTAAATATATTAAATGCCACGATGGAACAAAGAAAACATCTGAAACAGATTAACAAAGACAACAAAAACAAAGCCAAGCAAACAAAATTGAACTATTAAAAATCCATAAACATATTTAAACACTGTCCAAATAAAACTTGCACACCTATAGAATTAAATATCGAACATAGTAAGATGCCTAAATGCCTATTTCTGTTTATTAATCAAAAAACTTTTTGCACAAAATAAGTTTTTCAAAAAAAAGTAAAGAACTACATTAAACCAAAAATGAACAAAATAGAATCAAATAATCTACCAAGCATACAACTACCAAAAATCAGTATTAATAAATAAATGAAACCCAAAACAAAAATAAATTAAAATAAGTCAAACTCAAAACGAGTAGAATTTAATCTGAGTAGGGTTCTAAACTCTATGATTTCTAAGAGCCAGAACATAATTTGTACAGAAATTATTACGAACAGAAATTATTATTTCTGTTATATAATAAAATAATAGTAATAATAAGTAATAATAAATTATTATTGAACAGAAATTATAACGTATAAGATTGGGTTCACCCCCTAGTCATTAAATCGCTCTTTACGCTAAAGTTCTTTTTGTAATTTCATCAAAATCAAATGAAAAAAAATCAAATGAATTTACTGAAAAAAACGTGCATTGTCAGTTTAATATACATATGCTGATATTTATTCCTTAAAATCTTAATTAATTTTTGATTTCTTAAAGTTATAAAAATAAAAAAACATTTAAAAGAATTTTTTTCAGTAAAGTAAAAATTACATTCTGGCTCTTAGAAATCATACGGTTTAGAACCCTACTCAGATTAATTTCTGCTCGTTTTGAGTTTGACTTATTTTAATTTCTGTTTGTTTTTTTTTTTTTTTTTTTTTTTTTTACTAATACTGATTTGTGGTAGTTGTATGTTTGGTAGATAATTTGATTCTATTTTTGGTTTAATGGAGTTCTTTACTTTTTTTTTGAAAAACTTATTTTGTGCAAAAAGTTTTTTTGATTAATTTCTGTTCGTTTTATATTGACATAGTCTTTTTCAGGGAGAAAGAGTTAACTCTTCTGAAGTTAAATAACCATCCCTTCCACAAAAAACCTTTAATACCCCCTGGGCATAACTTCAAACCCTTGCTCCTAGTCTCTGGGGTTTGTTTCAACCACAAAATCCTTGTTATATGATATTTAGACTATTTTGAATAGAATGGCTATCTCAAAATTTCTATAAGACGCATTTCGGGACAATATGACGTGTGTGTAGAGGGGAGAGGGTAGCTACCCTCTGATCACTTTGACTCTTAAAAAGGGCACTAAAGCGTCTGATTACCATTCCAATGAGCCCCCTTTGAAGTTTATATGACCACACTTTCTATAAAGACCCCATATGTCCCCAGGCCAAAACTTACAACCCTTGCCCAGAGGGCTGGGGGGATTTGTTATCCTCAAAGACGTAATTTCCAGACCTTTCTGATAGACTTAACAAAATGGCTATATCGAAATTTTGATTGGAAGTGTTTGAGGAAATGATAGGCTTGGAAGGAGACATTTTCCCTCTGATCACTTTCGACTAATAAAAAAGGCACTAGTCCTCTCAATTTTCAATCAAATGAGCCCTTTTTGGAGCTTCTATGAAAACATTAAATGTCCCAAAGGCAAAGCTTACGACCCTTGTCCTGAGGGCGATGGGGGAAGGGTTGTCATCCTCAAAGACATAATTTCCAGACCTTTCAACTAAGTTGAACAAAATGGCTAACTGAAAATTTTGATTGGATGTATTTGGAGAAATGGTGAGCGTGAGAGGGGGGTTAGTTACCCTCCAATCACTTTTGACTATTAAAAAGAGCACCAGCTCTCTCAATTTCCAATTGAATGAGCCCATTATGAAGTTTCTACGACAACGCTATCTATAAAAACCTTATATGTCCCCAGGGCATAACTTGCAACCTTTGCCCTGGGGGCTCTCAGGGGTTTGTCATCCTCAAATACATAATTTCCAAAATTATTCAACTACTTTGAACAAAATGGCTATCTCAAAACTTTGATTGAATGTGTTTAGGGAAATGGTGGAAGTGAGAGGGGGTTAGTTGCTCTCCATTCACTTTCGACTATTAAAAAGGGCACTAGCCCTTTCAATTTCGGATCAAATGAGCCCTTTTTGAAGTTTCTACGACAAAACTTTCTATAAACACCATATATGCCCCCAAGGCACAACTTACAACCCTTGCCCTGAGGGTTGGGGGTGGGGGGTTGGGGGTGGGGGGTTGTCATCCTCAAAGACCTAATTTCCAGAACTTTCAACTACGTTGAACAAAACGAATATCTCAAATTTTGGTTGGATATGTTTGGGGAAATGGTGGGCGTGAGAGGGGGGTTAGTTGTTCTTCAATCACCTTCGACTATTAAAAAGGGCTCTAGCCTTTTCAATTTCCAATCGAATGAGCCCTTTTTGAAGTTTCTACGACAGCTCCTTCTATAAAAACTTCATATACACCCAGGGAATAACTGACAACCCTTGCCCTGAGGGCTGTGGGAGGGTTGTCATTCTTAAAGACCTAATTTCCAGAACTTTTAACTACGTTGAAAAAAAATGGCTATCTCAAAGTTTTGATTGTTTGTGTTTGGGGAAATGGTGGGCGTGAGAGGGGGGCTAATTGAGGGGGACAACGTTTTGTTTAAGAATCTTATATGCCCCCAGTGCATAGCTTACAACCCTTGTCCTAAGGGCCTTGGGGGGGGGGGGGTTTGTCATCCTCAAAGACCTAATTTTCAGAACTTTCAACTACGTTGAACAGAATGGCTATCTAAAAATTTGATTGTATGTGTTTGGGGAAAAGGTGGGGTGAGAGGGGGGTTATTTGCCCTCCAATTACTTTCGACTATTAAAAAGGGTACTAGCCATTTCAATTTCCAATCGAATAAGTCATTTTTGAAGTTGACAACGCTTTCTTTGAAAATCTTATATGCCCCCAGGGCATAACTTACAACCCTTGTCCTAAGGGCCGTGGGGGGGGAGGGGGTTGTCATCCTCAAAGAACTGATTTTCAGAACTTTCAATTACGTTGAACAAAATAGCTATCTCAAAATTTTGATTGGATGTGTTTGGGGAAAAGGTGGGCGTGAGAGGGGGGTTACTTGCCCTCCAATCACTTTCAAATATTACAAAGGGCACTAGTTTTTTGAATTTCCAATCGAATGAGCTTTTTTTGAAGTTTCTACGACATCACTTTGTATACAAATCTTACATGCCCCCAGGGCATAACTTACAAATGAAACTCAGAGAGGAAAGAAAATAACAAAATGAAAAATAAAATAAAAAAAGATGAAAAAACGAGGATTTTGTCAGCCAGTGGAAAACCATGAAGAAGAAGAAATAAGCAAATATTTCGACAAGGACTTCCGCCAAGTCGTCCTCAGTGCCAAACAAAAAAGAAAAAGAAAAAAAAACGAAAATCTAACCTTTCGAAGTTTACCTGACAAAGACAGAATAGACACTAAATATAAACCAGGCAGGAATCAATGAAAAAGAATTCACCAAGATGATTGAGCAAAAATCTTTTGCCTTGCAATAGTTTAAGCTGGTGTAAAGTTTCGGTTTTCATTAGATATGCAAATAGGTTCTTTTAAGTTATACCGGGTGAAAATATTGATCGAGTCCTTCAAAATTAAACTGTCGTAAATTCTTCTTCATGGTTTTCCACTGGCTGACAAAATCCTCATTTTTTCAACTTTTTTTATTTTATTTTTCATTTTGTTATTTTCTTTCCTCTCTGAGTTTCATTTGTCATGTATAGCCAGTGTGGTCTAAGAATGTATTTACATAACTTACAACCCTTGCCCTGAGGGTTGTGGGGGAGTGTCCTCCCCAAAAACATAATTTCTATCTGGAATTCAACTACGTTGAACAAAATGGCTATCTCAAAATTTTGATTGGATGTATTTGGGGAAATGGTGGGCGTTGAAGGGGTGTTAGTTGCCTTCCAATCACTTTCGACTATTAAAAAGGGCACAAGTTACTCCATTTTCCAATCGATTGAGCCCTTTTTGAAGTTTCTACGACAACTCCTTCGATACGAAGTGCCCTGGTCTAAAGAAAAAAATATATGAATAATACATTGTGCCAACATCGTTCTTTATTTAGGCAGCGCTATTGCGCTGCCTATGATACGAAAAATAAAAAAAGGAATATAGCCACTCTTTGGTGGTTCACAGCAAGGCCGACCCTGGTGGGAAAAGGTGGGAGATGGTACCGGGTTAGAATGTTACCCAGTTCTTTTCATATTTTTATTTGTGCACATCATGCCACGGGTCCTACTTTAACAGTAGACAAATGATTATCTCTTGTATGCTACTGCTTCCCTTCTCTCGCAAAGCAGGAACTTTGAAACTGCTTACGACGACCGAATATCCCTAACCACAATCTGGGCCTCATAATTAATCACATGATTCAAATGATAAATGAAAAAAAAAAGGTTGAAACTGGTCTGGAAAAATACATACTTTAAGTGAGCTGAAGCTAATGTCCCGCAGGGTAGATACCTCTTTTGAAGATTCTGGCTTCAAATGGGTTAAAACCTCTTCTACTAAATTACGGGTGTAATTGATTTCAATATCGTCTGTATTAAGCTCGTTGTTTTTCAAACCTATAAAAATCTACTTGGTAAAGAACAAAAATAGTAAGAGAATGTGAGGCAAAAACAGAAAAAAACAACAATTAAAAGCTGCTTTTTATGTACATTTAGAATTATACAACACATACAACAGAAAATAACATAACAGTTTAACAAACATTGAATTCAATTAATACAACAAAATCTAGAAAGTTTGAAGAATGTTCTATAAAGTATAATTTAAAGCATTTAACTTTAAATATAAAATACGTTCACACTAAAAACATATTACTGCTACTACGATTAATGCTACAAGTTAGTCGCAGTGCCATCATGTCAGAGAGCCATGAAATTGCAAACACACATTTAAAACCCGTTAACTGGTTAAATTATCCCGAGTGTAGAAAAAATGGGGGGGGGGTTAGGAAATACAAAATTAGGCTGATAAGAATTCATTTATTAAGGTTGGATGGATGAGATATATAGGCAGGAATTCGGATTCATGATGGCTAAGAAAGTTTCAAAGTCTTGGTTAGGTTGGGAAAATATTAATAATACAATTTTAGTCGCTCACTGCATGACCAAAAAGTGCAAGCTGTATATAGTGGTATATGCTCCTGCAGAACAAACTGAAGGACAGAGAAATAACTGTGAAGAACTGTAAATATAGTTGCAGAAACAAATGGACAAGATCCCAGATAGAAATATGGCAATTTTACTAGGAGAAAACCAAGGCTGGTACAAACAGGGAATGATGGCATTCTGGCTTAGGCAACAGAAAGAAAATTAGCAATGATAACAGACTGCTATAATTTAGTAAACACAATAATCTATTTATAACCAATACGATAGTTGGTGACGAAACAGCCCAGGAGTTGAAATGATGCTCTCAGGGTGGTAAGACGGCTGACCTGATTGATTATTTTATTACAAATCAAAACCGTATGTTGACACATTAGATCAACCTCTACTTGGAAACACGGGGCCCAGGATTTAATCCTAGCTGCTGCAAGACATGGAATTGAATAGAGATCATGCAGTAGCATTTAAAAATAATCAAAGAAGAAAAAGAAGATCATAAATCACAATCTGGCGAACGATTTTTCCTTCAATTTCCGAAGAAAAAAATCGAATTAAAATCGAATACACTCAAACTTAAATCGACTTCAAGTCAAAATCAAAGAAAAACTGCAGAATACTGTCGTTATT
This sequence comes from Artemia sinica, assembly GCA_027921565.1. Classification (NCBI taxonomy): domain Eukaryota; kingdom Metazoa; phylum Arthropoda; class Branchiopoda; order Anostraca; family Artemiidae; genus Artemia; species Artemia sinica. Next base: position 26,564,608 of record CM051272.1, read on the forward strand.
AGGCGTGCGGTTATTGATGTTGCTATAAAAGATCACTTTATACGAGGCGTGTTTTTTTTAATTAAGGTCCGTTTGATCATAAGTACACAACGAATGATTATTTAAAAAAAAGTTAATTTATTTTTAAAAAGTAGATACTTTACTCTATTTAACAGCATAGTTGCCAAGTGTGCCGTTGCGTACTTACGTTCAAACGGACCTTAATTAAAAACACGCCTTGTAGTAGTGTCTAGAGTTGAATTTAAAGCTTAAAAATAGGAAGAAATAACTACCTTCCGGGTTGTTACGACGTCGATAGGCTCCAGAAGAATTTGAGAGAAATGCTCAATGAACTGTTGGAAACGAAACTGGAGAAATTAGAATATGACAATTCAGAAGATGGATGGGATGATAAGAAAATAGTTGGCAAAGTAACAGACGATGTCTTAGTGAGGAAAATTAGTGAAACAGCTAGGAATACCAGCGAAATCACTTTCAGCTTAGTAGAAGAGAAAAAGAGTTCGAATAGAATGCTTGCAGTGACAGATCTTAAAAAATAATATTAGGAAAAAAGGAGTAAGATAAGAAAGTAAGAATAGGATTACAAAAGTAAGGGAAGTAGAGAAGCCAGTAAAGCGTGAATTAATAAAGATATGAAATGGAGACTATGAATAAAATTGTTCAGGATATAAATGATGCAGCCTTACGGCAAAATATTAAGATTCAGCATCGACACGGTAAAAAACAGACAGGAAGTAGTCAGTCTGAACTTGTCCCAATTAAAAATGTGAACGAGGCCTCAATTAGTGATAAGAAAAGTGTATTAGAAAATTGAATTTCTGAGGAGGAGTTAGAGACCTCAAACCCTCGCCCTTCAACCTAAAGCTTACTTTTTTGTAACTAGTCTTTGTGACTAAAGGGATAAAAAGATAAGGCATCAGGTGTTGATAGAGGGGTAAACGAGTTTCTGAAATATGCTTGATACGAAGTTGGAGATGAGATATTGAAGGTTATGAATTTGATTTTAAAAAATGGGGAAAAATCTTGTTTTAGGAAAGCCTTAATCAAGCCCTTTTAAAATAAAGGTAATAAGGGGTAAGTAAGAACAGTATAGTAATTATAGAGGCATTAGTTAAATTTCTATAAGAAGAAAATTACTTAGCATGGCAATACTTATCAGACTAAACGATGCTGCTGATAAGTTTAAAGAGAACAATAGTGTGATTTTTGGAAGAGGAGATGATGCGTTACAAATTTGCAAGTGAAAAAGCCATCCTTGCAAGTCCTATCATTGTATGACATACCAGATAAGTACATTGAAGTGATTTGTGCTATATACAAGAAGAACATTGCTACAGCGGAGGTCTGAGGTATGGTTAGTCGTTCTTTTATGCAGAATCAGGAGTTAAACAGGATTGTGTTCTGTCCTCGTTTATCTTAATTATTTAAGTGGGCCTCGTCCTAAGGAACACGGCAAAGGCTACAAGGAGGACATAGTATAAAATGGGCAGGTAAAACTCCTCTAGACCTAAATTATTAAGTTGATTTGAATATCAAAGGTAAAAATGCTAGCGAAATAAAAAAAAAGTTACTGGAGGTTTTAAGATTCAGGGTACAAGACAAGATAATAAAGTTGATGTTTGCAGGACTAAGCAGCGTCAACTAGGAATAAATAAGGGTGAAGAGAGATTTTTAGGTAGGAACAAAATCGACGAAGTGGAGAGTCTCACTTACCTGATTAGTAGCCCCTCCCCGCTCTTTAAACTGATTTTTTTTTTTTCACTGATTCAAGAATGAACGCTCCAAAAACACAAAAGAAATAAGAGGAAGAGCGGTGTTAAAACTTAAAAAAAAACAGTAAATTGGTTTAAGTATGACGGGGGCTCCAGTACCCCTCAAATCCCCACCCTTTAACCTAAATTTGACTTCTATGTGACTAGTCTTGAAGAATGAATGCTCTACCACAAAAAAGATTGGATACGAAGCTAAACTTTTTTTTTATCAATGTGCTTCGAAAACGATAGGTTTAATTTAGTTGCAGTTGCTTTGCATAATACAATTATAAGTTCGAATAATTTGAAAAGCATTTGGTACATAAAATACTTGCAATTATCTACTGGTTATATTTATCGCACTCTAAGATGTTTTCAAGAGGGAATGATTAAACTTTAGCGTAAAGAACAAGGGGATGGCAGCCCTCTTCCTATTTAGAACAATCTCTGTTCGTTTCGGGTTTTAACATCATTCTTTAATCTTATTTAAAGGTAAAAAAAAAATTGTTTTAATATTAACATTTAAAAAACTCCTAATTGTTTCCATACTATTAGCAGCGGAGATTGAACGTCGGTTATAAAATTAGTTAATTTCATTTGATGTTAATTTCAAGGGATTGAGCCTTGAGCAGAGCACTAGCTGCATACTATGCTTTGTTTTACAAGGCATGAACTGCAACTTCAGCCTCATATTTGAAATCAATGACTTTAAAACCCTTTAATACCAGCTTTAGCGGAAATCAAATACCCTTTGTGTAATACGTCTTCACTGTGTTTTGTTCATGACAATCAGGCTGTAATTTTAGTCTGCAAATAGTCAATTAGTTACCGGAAAAAATCGACAATTTAGACAAAATCTAGATAAAATTTGAAAACTTTGGACGAGGCCAGAAAGCGTGAAATTACTTTTCAATTTCGACTAGCGAAGACTGGGGCTGGTGAGGATTCAGGGCGTGGGGAATTGTGTGGGCCGGGTGAGAAGTGAGAACAATGCTTCTTCATTCTGGAAGCTTCATTGTTTACGCAAAATATGTTTAGTTTTTTAGTCGTGATTTTTTCTTATTATTAATTCTTTTTTGCAGAATGTACCGCTTTTTTGTTATTGGTGGTTTTGGCATTTCTGATAATAAAAAAAAATATATAAAGCGTATATAAAACTATTTTAGACAAGGACATGCGAAAAAATTTAATCCAGCATTACATAACAATGTAAAATAAATTTAAGATATTTCTTTTCAGACTAAATTGTTCGACTCTGACTACGCCAGTATATTTGGCGTTCAACTTTTCGGTCAAATAGTACTAATAACTACGATGAGAACGTTGAACCAAACATCAAATTTGTCTTAAAACCTAGTTATCTCGGGTCAGGGTTCTTTAGGGCATGATGCTGTTTCCATAATATTGTGAAATAAAAAAAATATATATATGAGCATTTGTAACTGACCTTGTAAGCAATGCAGTCGAACAAGGAGCGTACTTTCTTTTGACACAAACGGGTCGCGAAGGAATCCATCCAATGTTTCTATAATTGAGGACAGACTTGCGTTTTGACCAGTGTGGGCACATATTTGCTTAAATATTTCAATAGAAGAGGTGTCAATTAAATAACGAAAACCTATTGGCCAGTCTGAAAAAAGGTAAGCATCAGTACACAGGGGAAAATGTCATATTTTTGATTGTATTTTCCGAATTTCACATACTTTTAATTGAGGTTACAGTCGGAATTCCTTATCAGAAAGTCATTTAATTGTTGGAGAGTGATTTTGGGTAGATTACGATTTTCCACCTCAACTTATTTAGATATCTAATGCACTAATTTGGAACAAACTTAAAGCCTTTAATTCACCACAATAGCAGTACTGTAGGTACCTTCGAGTTGGGGATGCCCCCCCCCAATAATTTGGAGAAAAAAATATTATATAGCCCATGCCCCTTGACTATCCGGATATGAACCCGTCTTGCCAACCCCCCTTAATAAAACTGCTGGAGCTACGCCTCTGGCTAAAGACGGATACTATATAGATAATAATAATTTATTATAAGCCAAAAAACAGGCCATACAGCACAGTATTCTTAAATACACTCTACAAGATAAATAACATAAATATCAAGTTTCACTCATTGATGTCAACGCCTCATTTACATATTTACATAATTGCCTATTGTCCTTTTTACAGTCGTCTTCAGGATCCCCGGGAACTCCAAGTTACCACCCTCAAAATATTTTCCCCTTAATAGAGAAAGTTTCTGGCACTCGACGAGAATATGGGCCACATCCTCAATACCTAGGTTAAATCTGGGGCAAGAGTAATCCGCATCTGCATCTGGGGCCAATGTATATGTGTTCGAAATATCCAGAATTTTTTTATTGTTTAACTTTCAAATAAAAGGATTTATCCCTATTGAACTGTTATTTGTATGTCATGAAAATGCAGTTGGGTCTTTCAAAAAAAACATAAGAATTTATAAACTGAAGCTAACAAAACACAAGAAATGGGCTGCAAATTTGAATAAAGGAAAAAGCTACTCTGGAAAGGATCATAGAGCAAAATTAAAGCTCTTCCACTGTAAAAATTTATACACTGCTTAAAAGGAAAAAGAAAGGTAAATAGATATTTCAATTTATTTGACAGTCGTGATAAGAATAGTGTAAATTGGCCCTGCATCTGGGGCCAATGTATATGTGTTCGAAATATCCAGAATTTTTTTATTGTTTAACTTTCAAATAAAAGGATTTATCCCTATTGAACTGTTATTTGTATGTCATGAAAATGCAGTTGGGTCTTTCAAAAAAAACATAAGAATTTATAAACTGAAGCTAACAAAACACAAGAAATGGGCTGCAAATTTGAATAAAGGAAAAAGCTACTCTGGAAAGGATCATAGAGCAAAATTAAAGCTCTTCCACTGTAAAAATTTATACACTGCTTAAAAGGAAAAAGAAAGGTAAATAGATATTTCAATTTATTTGACAGTCGTGATAAGAATAGTGTAAAGTGAAGGAAAAGTAAAAAAAAAAGGGTCATTTTAAGAATGTGAGTAGAGATTATGATGATTTCTAATCATCTCATTTCTTTGTAGGGGTTCAAGGCAGGGGCGTAATTTTCTATGGGGCAGAAGGGGGGGGACAGCTGCCACCTCCAGATCCCAGTTTTCCCCTCTCTTCACAGCAAAAATTTAGTTTCTTCAAAAATCGTGTCAAAACTAAGATAAGCCTGCGTAATTCAAGCATCCCGAGAAACGGGTAAGTTTTAAATAGTACGAGTATTAATTAAAAAAAAGCTTTTTCCACAAAATAAGTTTTTCAAAGAAAAGTAAAGAACTCCATTTAAACCAAAAATGAGTAAAAATAAATCAAATAATCTACCAAGCATAAAGCTACCACAAATGAGCATCGATAAATAAATGAAACCCAAAAGGAACAGAAATTGCAATAAATAACCAAATAAAACTAAAAACGAGCAGAAATTAACATGAGAAGGGCTCAAAATCCCTATGCCTTCCAAGGCCAGAACATAATTCGCACTTTACTGAAAAAATACAAATGAATGTGCATTGTCAGTTTAATACACATATACTGATATTTATTCTTTAAATTATTGATATTATTTGATTTATTAAAGTTATAAAAGTAAAAACATTATATTTTTTCAGTAAAGTGCAAGGGAAGGCATAGGAGTTTTGAGCCCAAATTGTGTGAATTTCTGCTCGTTTTGAGTTTAACTCGGTTATTTATTGCAATTTCTGTTGGTTTTGGGTTTCGTTTATTTATCGATACTGATTTGTTGTAGTTTCACGCTTGGTAGATTATTTGATTTTATTTTGGCTATTTTTTGTTTAATGGAGTTCTTTACTTTTCTTTGAAAAATACTGCTACTTTAGTTCAAAATCCTCCTCAACATTCTGTTAACTTTTCACCGTCATACGAGTAGCCTTAATTTTTACTTGATTTGGGAAAATTGGCTCCAACTTTGCCCCCCCCCCCCCAGATCTTGACAAAATTACGCAATTGGTTTAAGGGGATTTTAAAACTCCAGTTTAGATGTGTCCCAGGGTCATAAGCGTACGATTTCACTCATTTGCGGGCAAAAAACCTTAAGAACTAAGCAAATGAGCAGCAGCACAGAGGATTCTTTCTAAAGCCTCGTGAGAACAAAAAAGAAGCAAAAGCACCACCAAAGATGGATACCAAGTCTACTATTTTACTGGTAAATACCTGCCGATAAAATATCAGATAGTTGTATATCGTTAAATAATAGGACGCAACTGAAAATTTTCGACGGTGAAGAGAGCAACGCTCACAGTCCGGATGAAAAAGTTATTGAAACAGTCAGTGTATATATATTCAATATCTTGACAATCTGTAAACCAGTGTCGCAAACCGTGCACACGAAATTGTTAATTTCAATATAGCTAAAATACGGGTGAAATCTCAAACTATTATTTAATGGCTCTCACAGCGTACATATTTTTATTTTTTATTTTTCATCATGACCTAATTCAAGCAACAATGACAAAATATTATCGTTATTACTAAAACTTATGAATTTTCTCAACATATATATGACAGTAAATACCCAAAAAGCGATAATTCTAACAAAAAAACTACTTGCCACTTTTTGGCCAAAATGGATTTGAGATGCACCAAACGGAATTTAAACTGTTCAATTACCTGTAATAGACTGAACAGCATTAGTGGTTTCTAATTCAGCTATGCTCACCAAAGTTTGAAGTAAATGCTTCGTAACCATTACATCTATTTTTTCTTCCTTGAGAAGTTGGAGATACCCATAAAGAAGCCTCAGTTCTGCCACCTGCTTACTAGTACCTGAAAGTATTATATGTTTCACTTTAAAGCCTTCAATATTTAAATTCATCGAATGCAACAACAAATTATGTGTCAGTAGGACTGGATCCCAGGACTACCACAGGTTCAAGTGGTAAAATACAAGGACTTAGGGACCTCTTTTTAGTTAAAAAAGGAGCCTTTCTAGGGACCATTCTGGACGCAAAATGGACCTCAAAACTCAACTTTCAGAAAGCTTTTGAAAGACAAAGCAGTGATACAACACTAAATGACACTTGACTAAGGAAAACAAATGCGAATAATCATTTGCAGACATCTCTCTATGATCAGAGGCCAAGTGATAATTAAGAAACAGATCACCTGAGAATCATCATGTCATAGAAGGAGCTTCTTCCTTAATTTTTTTTTCTGAACGATTTACTTTCGAATACAAAAAAAAACAGACCAAAAAACATGATAAAAGAGATAAGAGTACAGTAACAAGAACACACAACCTATTTTTTTGCCCCTTTTTTGCACTGCCTTCTGTAGGAACAGAGATGTGATCAGCAATTCTTTTTTTTGACTAACTGCTGCTGGGCGGTTTCAATCTTAAGAGTAGCAGCTACCTTTTTGTTCATTACCCATCAACACTGTCCCATCTATCATGGCCTGTGCTAGCTGTATCTCGACCATATCCTTCTTTTCAAAGCCCTTTTTCAGCCAGTTATGAGCTTCCTTCAGCAACACGTCTGCAGCCTATTCCTTGGAACCAAACGCTTCTTTTTTTTCTTTGAGAAATTTTTCCAGAGTCTCTTTCGTTTGTCTTTTCAAAGAAATAACAGCAAACTGTAGATCTCTCAGCCGTTCTTTTGTCTCCAAATCCTGCTGCTCTTTCTCAGTTTTTTTCTTTCAAGGCTTCTTCCTCTGTATGTACAAATCATAGCTTTTCTAGCGGATTTGGCTAGTTTTATCAAGTCTTCGGTGACAGCAACATTTTGCGCACGTCCTCCAAACCTGCCCAACCCACCTATCACAAATAGTTTTGCATTCAAAGTTCGCTCATTCATCAAAGCTCTTTCTTTGTTGAGAAATCGCCCGGAAAGGTAGAAGCCCCGCTCAATACTGGCAGACCCCCGTGTAATGGTCAAAGCATTTTTTACGACTTCAGACATGTTTGGATATTTCCTCCCTGAATCACGCTGTTCCACTTGTCTTCGATCCTTCCTCTTGAAACAGGACTACCTTAAACTCGTCAACTTGCATGTTCTTTTGCGTCACAATGGGTAACTTCCTGGCAGCATGTAATAAACTCTAAGGAAAGACTGGCATTGAAGCTTCATTGGGATGCAGAAAAGTTAATACTTTCAACAACTGCAAAAATCTCCGCCGAGTATTTGCTCAAGGACATATCTAGCAGCCGCAGAATAATGCTTCTGAACACGCTGCATGAACGAGCGTTTTGGAAGTTCGTCTACTGACTCGAGACAGTCGACAATCTTGTACTCACAACTATCTGTAGCAGTGGCACAAAGTTCTTTTCATCTTCGAATGGCTGAAGCGTTAGTTCATTCTTAAGCTCTTTGGTCACTTTTGGTTTCAAGACTCGTCCAGTCAATGTGAAGACCAGCAGATTCAGCTCCATATAGAGTTCATGCACTAGAGGCTATTCCCGTTGAAAATTTTCTGTGAAACGTGTTAAGAGATTCAAAATATCAACAACAAACTGACACTCTGCTTTCATGGTCGGTTGTTTTATTAGCTGGGTGATCTCTTTGTACGCATTTGATTTCATAAGACTAGGGTTTTTCTTTAAAATTTAGACAACGAAGTACTCAGACAGAGCTGGCATCTGTTCCCTTAGCCTCGAAGCGGCAGGTCCATTGTTAACCAATTGGTGGGTACGTGTTTCAAAAATCGGGACTTTGGAACGCCAGTCTTCTTTTGTATCTTCCCATAGTCTTCTTGTCTTGCTGGCCAGCCGCTAAAAAAGTACTACCCTTTGATGATCAAATCAGAATAATTCTCCCCGATTTCCTGCAAACCCTTCAGAAAAGCGTTGGGTACCAAATGGATCTTGCAGGTACCAGTATCAAGGAGACCTTCACTACCTGTCAATTCCTTTTTTTCACTGTCAATCAGTCAGAAAGTTTTAGCTCACGTTCAGACTGTAACAAATTAACGATAGTAGTTTAGAGATGGATAAACCACTCTCATAAATTGTTCTTACTATTACTGACTTCAGCTGTGGCACGTCCAATAAATGCAGTTTTCAGATGTCTTTCTACCACTCATTTAATCTTTTCAGACCAGATTGGGTCCTCATTTGAAGCTCTTTCTTACTTTCTGAGTTTGTAGCTTCCTCAAACTTGACAACATAATAACTGATGCCGACTTTATCAAGGGTCGCCTTCTGAAAATATGGCACAAGAGCTTCGATTAAAAAATAAGCAAACTTAGTTCGCCCAAAGGAGAAGTTTTTGACTGCTGTATCTCTGAACATTTTTCCAAATAAATCTGCTATTCTGTCTGCAGATTCCCCAGAATAGTCAGACTCAATCATCTTCAGAGCTAATGTAATTTCTACAACTATTTTTTCATCCCACAATAGATAAGAACCTAAGTGCATGGGCAGTTTTGCCGGTTTGCCGCTCTCCAAGGAAGATGCTGCTGAGAGACAAAGCTGACTTGGCGTTAGGTTTATGGTAACATTCTTCTAATGTTCAGCAGTTCTGGCGTGCTGCAGTTATGGCAGAAAAGCGATATATTGCAGATAGGACAGTGGAAAGAGAACAGATCTCCCTGAACAGCTCTACACCACTCTTTCATTTGTTGTCCCCTCACATCTTTCTCTTCTAATCAAGTCTCCTTGAACTTGCACTTTCCCATTCTTATTCAAACTGAAACTTCAAAAAAGAAAAGATGATAGTAGAAAAATATATAGGCTATTACCAGAAATGCATTCAAATAAAAAAGGGCGCTAGGAGGTAGTCTAATAGTTTGAGAAATGTAAATAAGGTCAAAATCGTGCGAGAAAACCTGGTTTTAACGCTGCTTCCTTTGAATTTTGTGCTTGGAGCCATTCTCTTTTTTTCTGTGTGTAACAGTGACACCCATAAAAAATTTTTTAAGTAATTATCAAAACCAACCAAACCCTACCGCCTCCTAACCTATTGACTCCAGAGACAAAGGGGATCACTCCTTTTCGTTACTAGCTGGTCTGCTCTATCCAGACGGTAATGCTGTAGCCTATGTAACAACAAGTTTTGTCTTTCTTAGACAAACAAAAACAGGTTCCATGAATCACAATCGAAACAAAAATACTGAAAACCATATACTCATAGGTATTGGTAGCCTTCAGGATACGGAGCTTTAAACCAAAGCAAGAAAAGGGACTTTAGGGACCTTTATGTATTTAAGGGACCAATAGTGACCTTCGCTCAATTTTAGGGACTTGTAGGGACTTTAGGGACTTTGTGGCAGCCCTGCGATCGACATTGCAAAAAAATTGAAAGAATTACAAGGCTCTGGAAAGTGTTTCCAGTGAGAAAAATAGATAATGGGAGAAAGAATAGAGACAATGGAGACAGAAAAGTATTAAAACAATTTTGGCATACCACTTAAAATCTTCAGATACAAGTGCCTAAATTTCAAATTTACTTATTTAATTATGTTTTCCCATATATCTATATTTATTAATTTGTCCCGTCAGTCAGTGAAACTTCACTATGACAAAATCCCGCTTTCTAGGGCTATAATGAGAGAAAGGTTGAGATGGCTAGGGCACGTTCTACGGACGAAGGATGACAGATTGCCGAAGATTTCGGCCAACCGTCTAGGGCTAAACGGAAAGTAGGTCGTCCGTGGTTGGGGTGGGATGATGCTATAAAGAAAGATTTAAAGGAAATGGAAACTTCCTGGGAGACTTTAAATAGGGATTCTTTGAATAGATTGGGATGGAGGAGGAGCGTGCTTAGCTGTGTTGGCCTCAGGAGGCTTGGTGCTGCGGTGATTTGTTAGTAGTAGTAGTAGTAGTAGTAGTAGTAGTAGTAGTAGTAGTAGTAGTAGAAGAAGACTTACAACATTACAAAAAGATAGGTTGCAATCCGTTTCATTAATTTAGCTCATTATACTGATACTTTTAAATAGTCAGTTCAATGCAATCCACTTAATAACACTAACTAGTCAAAGGGTCTGTCTAACGACGTGCATACAGAAGAAGAATAACTGTGACGCACACTCAGTTGGAGGACCGAAGAATAGTTTGTCCCCTTTCCCAAAACATATGATTCAAAGTTCCCTAGCCTCCTTCTCCTTCTCCGCAAAAAAAAACCTGGAAGCTTCGACGTGAGACAAAACAGGTATTCTTAAAACCACGCATGCAATTTATCAGCTTTCAATGAAACTTGCTGACTGTATGCAATCTCTACAATTAATTATAATCGCTTGTTTTTAAACTTCAGGCATAAAAAAAAAAAGTGTACACTCTTGTGAGAACACAAAAACCAACAGAATGTATTCCGGATTGTAAAAGCACTCCCGAGTAACTGCTATCTGCTGTACAGCGTCTTAGTGATTGTTTGAGATTACTGATTGGCCGGATATTACGGAAAATTTCCAATAATATAAATAAGCTGAGGGAGGGAACAAATATGAGGTATTAGTGAGATCCAAAAAAATAAAGCTTATGACTGGTAATTCAGTAAAGCAGTATAACTTGGGAGCTTAAACGACAACAACAACCAAACCAAAGAAACAGAAGAGAAGGCAACAATTTTGGTAACTTTCCTTAACTTATGGTTAAGGAAAGGTGAATCTGACTCGGTACGACATTCCATAATTTTCCTTGATGCCATTAGTATATTATAGGCAATTGTTGGAACAAATGGGTTTATAAGAAAAAATGTTGACTTTTAATGAGCCAGGTAACTCTTATCTGCATCTGTCCATTTACAATGGAATCGTGAAGACCATATTGAATAAAATTGACAAAACGAGACAACGTACAACAATGAAGAATAAAGAGGTAAATCCTAGCCAGTGATAAAAGAGAAACAAATGTAATAATTTCAGCCTAGACCTCCATTTAGCCATCTCCGATGCAGAAGGAAGAATAGGTGCAGATAGAAGTCAGCAGGATAATAAAAAAGACGAACTTTAACAACAGAAAAAAGAGGGCCTTTCTCAATCAACGTTGAAAGGCGATTCAACGTTGATGCTGAAGGGCAGACTAAACTTTTTTAGAATCTCAATTGGGAATCTATCGTAAATGAATTTCCAATTGAAAGTTTAACCTCCTAGCATTTTGGTTCAACATCGAGTTTTTTAGTCAGCTTCCCTTTCACCGCTGCTTCAGAAAGGACCTCTTCTAATTTAGTTTTTGTTGTTAAGAATTACATCTTTATATTGTTATTTTATCTTTTAATTACCTTTGTATTCTATTTCCACAGCCGATGACGGCTAAGCAAAGGTATCGGCGTGAATACTTGTATTTCTTTCTCTTGTTATTTAAGTGAAAAAAGATAAAGATTCTCTAGAGTATAGGCCATCGAACCGACGTTTCAGTTGCTCGATCTTTTTTACAGGAACAAGTAGCAAGCTTGTCACCAGTTTTTTTTTTTTTTTTTAACTGGGTATGAGTTGCCTCGTTTTTTTCGCTGCATTATGTTTTTCATTTCGTTAATACTTGTTAAAAGCAAATCAAACCAAAGATGGAAAAACAATTTGGAACAATGCGGGCAAGGCTCTCAGAGCTGCAACTAAAACTAGTGTAACCAAACGAAGAAATTATCTACTATACTTAAAGTTTAATCACCCAAGAAATTTTTTCCCAATTCATATTGGATGTAGTAAAGGTTCTTTTACACAGCATTAGTGTTTTAATTTTCCGGTACCTCTGAAATGTTGAGCCACAGGCAAGTCTTCCATAGTCTCTTTTTACGACGCTTTAAGGAAAAGAAAATACGAATGAATTGAAGATATACAGGTTTTAATTGGAACCTCCCTCCCTCCATTGGTTAGTTTTGCTTATACGCATTTTTAACGTGCCACTACAATTTTTCTCTATTGTTCATGCAGGATTTCAGCCATACTGATTATAGGTATATGATTAAATGCCGTACCATATAGATATGGCTCATAGGATCCTTTTTCTGTAATCTATTTATAAAGTTATTTGAATTTAAGGTGTGTCTTTGTTTAGAATTTTTATGTTGTTGTATTTTTGCATTAACTATGGCCCATAAAGGTTTTCAGTGTTAATAAATATCAGATTTCATCATATAAGCCTTTATACTTACTTCCAAGTCGGATTGTCCTTAAAGCGTCCAAGCAGACGAAATATAATCTCTCGTAGGTAATATCAATGACTTGGAAATCTAAGGACTGCCTTAACTTTGCAATAAGGTTTTCTGCACTTTTTCCGAGTAGATCATCAGAGAGGAATGTTACACAAACATCCAGCAGATGAAAGATGGAGCTATGGAGACTCCTAGAACATGGCAAACATTAGAAATTCTTTAATTCATTTTTATTTAAGAATGACATTTGGTACAGTAGATTTTAATATTTTATTATGTAGATTAGAATGTTTGGGCTTCAGAGATTTAAATCTGAAGTGGTTTGAACCTTTTTTAACTGGAAGATCCGTTAGAGTTATATTAAATGATGTTATTTCTGGTCAGTATTTTATCAAAAGTGGTGTTCCGCAGGGTTCTGTTTTAGGTCCACTGATTTATCGTATTTATGTGGATATGATGAGGTTCTACCTGCTGGATGCATGCCTTACTTCGTTTGCAGGTGATACTGCTCTTACTTTTTCTAGTCGTTGTGTTGAATCTTCAATAGAAAAGGTTAATAATGTAATGGCTCAGCTTTTTACATTCAATAGTCTTAGCCATTTATCAATAAATGTGAGCAAAACTAATTTTACGGTGTATAGTAGAGTGGGAACACCAATTGATCATGGTGGAAAATTTTATTGAATGAAGAGCCATTGATTCAGGTAAATTTGTATGCGATACCTTGGCTTTTATGTTGATTGTAAGTTATTTTGGAAACAGCACAGCGATTTAGTTGCTAATAAAGTGGCTAAAGGAGTATGAGTTATTTGTCGTTTGAAAAATTTTCTTCCGAAAAAAATGTTGTTTCTTTTATATCATGCAATAGTTAGTCCTTATATTTTATATGGCTGTGTTTTATGGGCTAGTAATTTCCACCCAAATTATAAACGTATCCAAATTTTACAAAATAAAGTGGCGAGAATAATTAGAGAATATGTGAAAGTTTTTAATGATACAGAGACGTGCTATAGAAAGTTAAGAATGAAGAATGTTGGACAGCAAAGGGATTACCAGGCTGCAATTTTTGTATATCAGTGTCAGAATGATATATGCCCAGATATTTTTTCTCATTTTAAAAGAGTAATAGTTGCTTACATGAATATAGTACTAGAAATGTGGATAACCTTGTGATTGAGCATAGGCAGAGTACTCGGGCAGGATTTGTGATTCGCTATTTGAGACCGTGTTTGGAATGTGCTTCCGACGAGTATTAAGGCGGTTGAACATCTACATCAACTGAAGAAAAGATTAGTGAGTCATATTTATAAATTTATTAATTTATATTAATTTATTGAGAGGGAAGGATGAGGAGCCAATGTTTATGTGGTCTATGTTCATTTTATTTATCTAAATATATTTTTTTCTTTTTTTTTTTGACGAGAGGAATTGATTTTTGATATTTATTTTACTTGTTATATATATACATTTTTTTGAGTCATTTAGTTGAACTTATTGATATTGATTGTTGTAGTCGTTCGTCCTCAGAGCTTTGTTTCTTCTTGGAAGGCAACTTGTCAAATGATTAAATTCTGTATATTTTTTTAATAATGTTTAATTGAATTCAACAAATTCAATTCAATTAATTTCAGTGAGGAAGGATTCGACTAAAGCATTTTTCTCAGAATGAGCCCGGAAAACTTTCGATTAGCTTTTCTACTATCAGCCAATAAATCTTGACAGGAATCTAGCCCTTCTTTACAACTTATATTACAACAATACTTTTGCCCATTACTTTGCTGGATATTTTCCTTCCAAAAACAGGTAAACATGTTTAATTCCAAAATGCTTTTTCTAGAAGCTTCATTATAGTTTTAGTTCATCTAAAAACTTAAGTTGAATTTACTTTAAAATTTGCCTTCAATATTAATTGCGAAACTTATACGAACTGCGGACATAGATAGGTTATAATCAGCCATGTCATAAGTCAAAAGGCGACCGAAGCCTTAACGTTTTTGCAGCATTATTACCTGAACTAAGTCGTAATATTTACGACGCAACTTGAGGTTAGTCGTAGCTTGACGTAACTTTGGGTAAGTCTTAAATCTTTAACGCACAAGGAATAACTTTTTTCTTCTATTTCTTTTTGCATGTTCCGAAGTATTTTTTTGAAGAATCTACAATGACTAAACACTTTTATAATTAATATCAGTAAATATAGAGCGATGAACAGTTCACTTAGGCAAATCTAGAACAACACAAATATATATGTAGCAACAAAAACAATAAACAAAATAGCAGGCTATAGACGACGTATACCCATAGTCTCCTAATCTTATGCTGCTATACAGCCATAGACATTAGCATTTGAACAAAACTCGTAAGGATTTGTTTCATTACTACTGTTCAAATTTTCCGGCACGCTTTGGAACCTTTCACCGTTCATGGCTCTGCCATTAAATACTGGTTAAGCATCACTGAATTAATAAATAATTTATACAAGTGGCAAATGAATGAATCAGATTTATTTAAGAAAAAGATACTGCTGAAAGAAATTAATCAGCACAAACCACTGAGTAAGAATAAAACCAACGTCATAATCTCTTTTGATGATAATTAAACGAGCATAGTTCATAGTAAAATAGATTAGTGAAGAGCAGCCCTTGTTCCACGGTAAGAATAAATATGGAAACTAGGAGGCTTAGTGCTTATTAAAAACTAGAGTGGGACTTGAAATAGAAGTTATGACCAAGGTTACTAATTGCCATAGCAAAATCGGCTCCTGGCTCAGGGATGTCAACAGCAAAGACCGTAACATGCCGTTTATAGTAATGAACATATTACCAATATATAAAAGTCACTAGGTTTAAAATTAGAGTTGCTTACTGTGGACAAGGGACTTTATAACCCACTAGAAGTATTCAAAACATTCAGAAAAGTAGAAAAACTTATCTTTCGTAAGGATATTATAAATCGTCAATATCGGAATCTATTTTTCAAAAGAAACTTTGGTGTTGTTAAACATGAGATTACCAAATTAGCATTTTGTCTATGAATAAAAGAATATACTGCCTTCTTCCTTTGCACTTTTTGTACTATAAATAGTCAAATTCATAGCTATGAAAAAAGAATATTCTGGAGATATTATGCAGGAACTCCGTCGTACGATACGAACATCATTTATTTATTGAAAATTTTGTACTGAGTGCTTGAACTATGGTCCCAGGTAATGTTCACCAAGCTACACATCTGCTACATTCAAAAGTACGTTGAGAGGATTCTTCCACACACAAAAAAAAGAGTAGGCCACTTTTATTTCTCGTTTCTATTTTCTTTTCAATGAGGATTTTTCTCCTTTTCTTAATTTGAGTCTTCTCTAGACTACTGATTGGATGTAAATATTGTCTTTCACCTGCTATTTAACAGTTTCCTGGGACTTTCCCTAAAGGTGAAACAAATTATGTTGTGATTTTTTCTTAAAAAAAACACGTCTCTCTATGTCCATAGTATCAGAAGTTTTTATCACATGAATACTTATCATTTTGAAAAAGGGAAGAAGCAACCGCAAAAAGATATAAAATTTTGATGAAAACAACACCATCCAAATTTCTGAGAACGTTTGATAAAGTTTCAATTTTCTAAATTAAAAACACAAAATTTCACATTTTTCTTAATGAGCACTTAGCTATAGCGTTAAGTATTCGTACCGAAATATTTTTATTTATAGATACAAAAATACGATAATAGCTATTGGGTTATTTTTTTATGCTTTTTTTCAATCAAATCAGTACTCATAGAACGCAGAAAGAAGCTCAATAGAACGATAATTCTGAATCCTACCCTAATTTTAAATAGTAAGAGATATTGCGCTACAGCAAGGTTCTAGCCTTTAACGGATATAATTGAATTCCCAACCAATTTAAAAGTAACGAAAACCCTTTTATAAAACCTGCCATTCTTCGAGCACTTGCGGCTGTTGATGGTGCATTCCATCCCTAAATATATATGAAATCGTTTCATATGAAATAATATATAAGTCAAATCATGTGACATGAATCATATGAAATCACCTAATTCCCTATGATAATCCTATATACATATGAAGCATTATTACAGACCTTAATTTGAAGCTTTCATTTTGGATGAGCTCATTCATTTGACATTCCATTTAGTTTAATCGAGGCCTAGCATTGAATTCCTGTTTTTAATTAAAAAATTGTTTTGTAGAAGCATATTTGTGCCTTATCAACTGAACTATGTCAAATAGAATCCCAATATGAAAGGTCAAAAATGAACGAATCACAAGGAAACAAAGATATTGGAACTCTGATTTCTGTCCTCACGGACACTAATGAAGCATCAAATTAAAAATTTTTAGCTTATTTAGTTTGACTCTCTAAAACAGATAATTACGCTAAACTGTTGCAAACTTATCGTTCCAGGTACTTTCAAACATAAGGGAGGATAAAGAATCCCAAATTCTATCATTAGAACAAGCATGAAGTCAGGTACCCTACTTAACCTGTCAACTTTCTCCCTAGCTAACCTATGGCTACTTTGCAGAAGCTGAACTTTGAGTTTAAACAATTTTCAAAAACAAAATAATTCTGACTAGTTACTGCTTATAGAGAAATTTTGGCTTTAACCCGCTAAAATACCTTATACTTTTTAATGAAGTCACCAGACGCTGCAGCAAATTGACACTGCTGCTCTATTTGCATCTTCCCACGTTAAAACACCGAAGATCCAAATCTCGAGTTTCCCACACTCTTGGACTTTATGATGGAGAGCTACCCATAATCTAGGTAAATTCGAAAGTGGAGCTAGCTCATTCAGATAGCGAAAACAAATAAGACACAAATAAGAACTTGGTCTCTCGACACAAATAAGAACTACAAAGTTTTTCACGTAGAAGAAAAAATGAGAAAAATTAATAAGTTCTTATTTTTGCATTAAAGCATTAATTAGTAAAATTACCTTCTGCAATTAAGCAAGACTTCTTCAGCCACATTTAAAAGTGCCTCTTTAACAATAAATGATTCTGAAGATTTTAAAGCTGAAACCTTTTCTATGACGACTTTCATACGGGGCTGTGTAAAGTTGACCCAAATCAGAGAGGGATATCCACTCTGAAAATAAAATTGTTTTTAAAATAGTCAGATTATAATATAATATAACAGGGTTGTGAAATATAGTGCTAGGCATCCCCCCACTGCCAATTCTCCCATTGGATAATTTCGGATGTTCATTAGGAAGAAGATTGAAAGTTCTATTCAAATGGTTAAGTCAGAGGTAACACGATAGCGTCATCCATAGTAAGGAAACATAAGGCTTCAACGTGTTATCATAGGCAGCGCGCTAGCACTGCCTAAGTAAAGAAGGATGTGGGCACAATGCGTTTTTTTTTTTTTTTCTTCAGCCGGGCACTACGTATCGAAGGAGAAAAGGGCTCATTCGATTGGAAATTGGAGTGGCTAGTGCCCTTTTTAATTGTCGAAAGTGATTGGAGGGCACCTAGCCCCCCCCCCAAGCCCATCATTCCCCCAGACATTCAATCAAAATTTTGAGATAGCCATTTTGTTCAGCGTAGTTGATTTCCAGATAGAAAATATGTTTTTGAGGAGTGCACTCCGCCACAACCTTTGGGGCAAGGGTTTTAAGTTATGCCCTGAGGGCATATAAGAACGATGTTGGCACAATGTACTATGTATTATTTTTTTCTCCTTTAGAGCAGGGCACTTCATGTGGAAGGGGTCGTCGTAGAGACTTCAAAAGGGGCTCATTCGATTGGAAATTGAGAGTTCTAGTGCCCTTTTTAATAGTAGAAAGTGATTGGAGGGCAACTAGCCCCCCCCCCCACGCCCATCATTCCCCTAAACACATCCAATAAAAATTTTGAGATAGCCAAATTGTTCAGAGTAGTTGATTTCCAGATAAAAATACATTTTTGAGGAGGACACTCCTCCAAAACCCTCAGGGCATGGGTTTTAAGTTATGCCCTGGGGGTATATAAGGTTTTTATAGAAGGCGTTGTCGTAGAAACTTCAAAAAAGGCTCATTCGGTTGGAAATTCAAAGGGCTAGTGCCCTTTTCAATAGTCGAAAGTGATTGGAAGGCAACTAGCCCCCCCCCCCACTCCCATCATTTCCCCAAACACATTCAATCAAAATTTTGAGATAGCCATTTTGTTAAGCGTAGTTGATTTCCAGATAGAAAATGTGTTTTTGAGGAGGACACTCCCCAACAACCCTCGGGGCAAGGGTTTTAAGTTATGCCCTGGAGGCATATAAGGTTTTTATAGAAGGCGCTGTCGTAGAAACTTCAAAAAAGGCTCATTCGATTGGAAATTCAAAGGGCTAGTGCCCTTTTCAATAGTCGAAAGTGATTGGAGGGCAATTAGCCCCCCCCGCCCATCATTTCCCCAAACACATCCAATCAAAATTTTGAGATAGCCATTTTGTTCAGCGCAGTTGATTTCCAGATAGAAAATATGTTTTTGAGGAGGACACTTCCCCAAAGCCCTCAGGGCAAGGGTTTTAAGTTATGCCCTGGGGGAATATAAGGTTTTTAAAGAAGGCGTTGTGGATAAACTTCAAAAAAAGCTCGTTCGATTGGAAATTCAAAGGGCTAGTGCCCTTTTTAATAGTCGAAAGTGATTGGAGGGCAACTAGCCGCCCCCCAAAACCCATAATTCCCTCAAATACATCCATTAAAAATTTTGAGATAGCCATTTTGTTCAGCGTAGTTGATTTACGATAGAAAATATATTTTTGAGGAGGACACTCCCCTACAACCCTCAGGGCAAGGATTATAAGTTATGCCCTGGGGGCATATAGGGTTTTTATTGAAATCTTTGTCGTAGAAACTTGAAAAAGGGCTCATTCGGTTTGAAATTCAAAGGGATAGTACCCTTTTTAATAGTCGAAAGTGATTTGAGGGCAACTAACCCCCCTCTCATGCCCACCTTTTCCCAAATAACGTCCAATCAAAATTTTTACATAGCCATTTTATTTAACGTAGTTGAAAGTTTTGGAAATTAGGTCTTTAAGGATGACAACCCCTCCCCCCACAGCCCTCAGGGCAAGGGTTGTAAGTTATGCCCTGGGGCATATAAAGTTTTTATTGAAAGCGTTGTCGTAGAAACTTCAAAAGGGCTCATTCAATTGGAAATTGAAAGGGCTAGTGCCTTTTTTAATAGTTGAAAGTGATTGGATAGCGACTAACGCCCCTCTCACGCCCACCATTTTCCAAAACACATCCAATCAAAATTTTGAGATATCCATTTTGTTCAACGTATCTGAACGTTCTGGAAATTAGGTCTTTTAGGATGATAACCCCCTCAGAGCCCTCAGTGCAAGGGTTGTAAGTTATGCCCTGGGCGTATATAAGGTTTATATAGAAAGTTGTTGCATAAATCATAGGCAGCAGGATCGCGCTGCCTAAGTAAAGAATGGGGACACTCGAGAACGAGACAAGAAACGGGGAATAAGTAAAGAGGAGGACACTCCCCCACAACCCTCAGGGCAAGGGTTTTAAGTTATGCCCTGGGGGCATATAAGAACGATGTTGGCACAATGTATTATTTATTAATTTTTCTCCTTTAGAGCAGGGCACTTCGTATCGAAGATGTTGTCGTAGAAACTTCGAAAAGCGCTCATTCGATTGGAAATTGGAGTGGCTTGTGCCCTTTTTAATAGTCGAAAGTGATTGGAAGGCGACTAACATCCCTCTCACGTCCACCATTTCCCCAAACACATCCAATCAAAATTTTGAGATAGCCATGTTGTTTAACGTAGTTGAAAGTTCTGGAAATTCGGTCTTTTAGGATGATAACCCCATCAGAGCCCTCAGTGCATTTTTGTCAAACTCAAAACGAGCACACATTAACATAAGTTGTGCGCAAAACCCTTATTCCTTCCCAAGGTCAGAACAAAATTTGCACTTTACTGAAAAAACACAAATGAATGTTCATTGTCAGCTTAATATACATATACTGATATTTAGTAATCAAAATGTTAATATTATTTCATTTATTAAAGTTATAAAAGTAAAAACATTTATATTTTTTCAGTAAAGTGCAAATTTTGTTCTGACCTTGGGAAGGCATAGGGGTTTTGCGCACAACTTATGTTAATTTTTGCTCGTTTTGAGTTTGACTCGGTTAATTATTGTAATTTCTGTTCGTTTTGGGTTTCATTTATTTATCGATGCTGATTTGTGGTAGTTTCACGCTTGGTAGATTATTTGATTCGATTTTTGCTCATTTTTTGTTTAATGGAGTTCTTTACTTTTCTTTGAAAAACTTATTTTGTGGAAAAAGTTTTTTTAATTATTTTTTTTTCAAAAGGTACAATGTGGAAGGGTTGGTCGTGTAAACTTTGAAGGGGGCTCGTTTGATTGCAAATTAAAATTTATAGTACTCTTTTAAGAGTCAAAAGTGATCAGAGGGCCCCCCCCCAACGCCCTTTTCCCCCTAAATGCATCCAATCGAAATTTTGAGAGAGCCATTTTGTTCAAAATAGTCGAAATGCCAAAAAACTATGCCTTCAGGGTTGACCAAACCCTCCACATCAGCCGAGAGACGCCAAACTGTTAAGAGGGATCCCAAACACAATATAAAATACACTTTATCTTAGCTGGTTGTGAAAAGGAAACATCAGCAATATCTAAAGAACGACTGATCTTATTAGGTTGAAACTTTCAATGCATGCTGAGGAGGAGCTGGAGAGATTGGAGAGTCCCTCCTCCTCCTTCCCTTTTTTGCGCCCCCTCCTTCCCTTTTTTGCGCCTTCTCCTTCTTCACAAGGGTCAAAATTTGGTAAATGTCATTTTCTTCAAACTAGCCAAAAGGTCTAATAGATATTCCTCCAGGGATGCCATGCCCCCCCCTGCAGCCCCATGGCAAGGATTGTAAATTACACAATTTATCCATTGTTCACACACAGGATTTACCATTAGGAAAAGGGGAAAGTTATGATTCTGGATGTATCTGAAAAGGCCAAGGATATTAAGGTGAAACTTTCAGGAAATGTTGACGAAGAAGCTTTAAACTGGTGGGAGGGCTCCCAGTTCCCCTCTCTTTAGCTACTCCCAAGCCCCCTCTCTTGGAGGGCTCCCAAGCCCTCTTGAGCGTCACTCTTATCAATGACATTCGATCAATTTTTTGAAAGAGCCATCTTGTTCAAAATAGTCTAAAGGTCAAATAACTATGCCTCTGAGGATGGCATAACACTCCGCAGCTTTGGAGACGAGTGCCAAGCACAATCAAAACATACTGTGTGCACGCTAGTTGTCAAAAGGACGTATCAGTAATATCAAAGGAACGGCTGAGTATTAAGTTGAAAGCTACAAGGTATGTTGAGGAAGGTGTTGAAAATGAATGGAATACTACAAGCCCCCCTCCCTATTCGCCCTTTTTAGATACCCCTGCCCTCAACACTGACCAAAATTTGAAAAGCGAATTTGTTCAAAATGGGCAAAAGGTCTAGTAGCTATACCACCGAGGATGCAATGCCCCCCAAAGCCCCCAGGGCAAATATTGTAAATTATAAAATTTACACTTTTTTAATCAGTTCTACTAAGACAGTACTATTCCCCCTCCCCAGCACCAATAATAAAGGTGTAGAGTAAAATATATATGAGAGCCAAGAACGAAAAGATAACAAATCCCAAAAAATCATTCCATTTTCATATGAAGGCTTAATAAGGCTTAGAAAATTAGGCCATTGAAATGTACTCCCTTAGGCGTATTACCCCCCCCCCCTTTATACAAAGACCTACCACCCCTCCTTAATAATATATCACTGGATTATGAAGCAAATCACTTCAGTTAAATAAAGCATTAAAATAAACACCAGAAACATTTTTTTGCACTAAGAAGGGTCACCCTGCAGCACCCTTTGTTACCCACAATTTTGTGATAATAAATTGTGTGTAATGTCTGGTTGTTTGAAAGTTTCCCATTTGTTCAGGTCTTTCTTTGAATGTTAAATACAGAAGACTCCAATGTTTTGCAACAACGGCAACAATTTATATCCTCTACTGAATTCCCCATAGTTACCTTTTTTCTGTAATAAAAATTTAAAAGAGAAAGTAAAAATAAAATCTCGTTACAGCCAAGGACTTATAATTGGCGATGCTTCACACATTTACTTAAACTTGTCAAAGTGAAGTACGTTTTCAAACACAGCGAGAGTCACAGTTATCATGGGCCTGAAAGTTTCCCACAATGACGTCGAGGGGAACTTACCCACAATGCATTTCTTCAGATATCTGCCTTATTCGGCCACGAGTAGAATTATTTCGCAGAAAATGGTAGAAGCAATGTCTATTGATGAAACCCGACCTCAATTATGCAGCGTAAATACTACAAGACAGACTCGTTGAAAAAAATTGAAGCCGATTTTCATGCATTAGTTTTGAGGGTAGGGATACACTAGCGAATATAAAATCTGAAATGCTGATGGGTAATTTTGGGTAAGCACTATTGGCAATTAAGGGGTAATTGGTAAAAAATGGCTAAATAAGGGGGTAGGGGGGGGGGGGGGTAGGGAAGGGGGGTATTTACCGGGCGAATATTTACCGGAGGGCGGGGTATTTTCCGCGGGGGGCGGTATTTTCCGGGGGTATCTTCCTCGAAGGGGGGAGAGGTATATTACGCGGGGGGAGGGAATTTTCTGGGGGGTATTTTCCACGGGGGGTATTTTCCGCGGGGGCATTTTCCGGGGGCGTATTTTCCGGGGGGATAATCGCTGGGGGGGGGAGGGGTAAACACCTAAAACCATTAATAACTGTTGCGTTGGAAACTCAACAATCTTACTTATGCTATGCATAACATCATATAAGAAAATACTTATATGATACCATATATAATGTCACAAGAAATGCTTATATGATGTACTAAAATAGTATAGGACGTCATTTGCAAAAACCAAAATTCAGGATCTTAATGATTTGTATTATTTTTCTCACCTATCTAGACTTCTGACCTATCTAGATAGTTTTTTATGCGATAATATCCCTAGTTACCAATTTTCCCCAAAAATTATGGAGCCATTTTCGAGAAATAGAATAAATATACACATACACAATTATTACTCACATATAAAGATCGTATATATATATATATATATATATATATATATATATATATATATATATATATAATATATATATATATATATATATATATATATATATATATATATATATATATATATATATACATATATATATATATATATATATATACATATATATATATATATATATATATATATATATATATATATATATATATATATATATAAATATATATATATATATATATATATATATATATATATATATATAAGTAGTAAGTATCTATTGAATTTGCTTTCCTGTATAGGATTGGCACCTTTCCAAGGCAGATTACCAGACTGGTTATTTGGCAAGGTATAATGTAGTCAAACATGTTTTGAGAGTATGATCATAATTATATAATTTAAGCAGACAGGTTTTTTTTCTGTTATTGTTGTCAATTGCACAATGAATGTACATCGTCAGTTCACGTGCACATTTTTCTTAAAAAACTGGTACATTTAAAAAGGGGTAATGAGATTTGCGAATTGGAGTGTAGGATTCGCGAATTTGATCCTATTAAGGTGGAGAAAAAAAGAAAAGGGTTTAGCATTTGCAAATACTTCAATGTGTTGTCAATTTAAAATAGTTTAGAAATAAAAAAATTTGAAAAGTGTTTTGGGGGAGATGGGGTGATTGTGTACTGTATAATACACAAGTGATGTTTGGACAGTGTTGTCAATTTAAAAAAGTTTAACGTTCCCTCCTTCCCCCATTTCTGAGAGCAGGGGAGGGGGGGGGGGTCAATTTTGGAGGGAAAACCAAAAATACTCAGAATCAAAAATAAAGCGTGATCTGCCTCAAGAGGAAGGCTCAGAGGCCCTTCGTTCCCCTATTTCTGAGGGCAGGAGAGGGGGGGGGGTCAATTTTGGAGGGAAAACCAAAAATACTCAGAATCGAAAATAAATGGGATCTGCCTCAAGGGCAAGGCTCAGAGGCCCCTCCTTCTTCCATTTCTGAGGGCAGGGGAGGGGGGGGTCAATTTTGGAGGGGAAACCAAAAATACTCAGAATCGAAAATAAACGGGATCTGCCTCAAGGAGAAGGCTCAGATGCCCCTCCTTCCCCCATTTCTGAGGGCAGGGGAGGGGGAAGGTCAATTTTGGAGGGAAAACCAAATATACTCAGAATCGAAAATAAACGGGATCTGCCTCAAGGGGAAGGCTCAGAGGCCCTTCGTTCCCCCATTTCTGAGGGCAGGGGAGGGGGGGGGGTCAATTTTGGAGGGAAAACCAAAAATACTCAGAATCGATAATAAACGGGATCTGCCTCAAGGGCAAGGCTCAGAGGCCCTTCGTTCCCCCATTTCTGAGGGCAGGGAGGGGGGGGGGTCAATTTTGGAGGGAAAACCAAAAATACTCAGAATCGAAAATAAACGGGATCTGCCTCAAGGGGAAGGCTCAGAGGCCCTTCGTTCCCCCATTTCTGAGGGCAGGGGAGGGGGGGGGGGTCAATTTTGGAGGAAAAACCAAAAATACTCAAGTCAAAGTCTAACATAAAGAACAAGGTATTTCGGAGGGGGTAGCTAACTTCATATACGGGATAATTTCCATTCGTCTTAGTTTTCAACGATGCTCCTTATTTCTAGTTGAAAAATGCTTATTTTTTAATTTAATTGGGAATGAAAAGTCAAAGTCTAACATAAAGAACAAGGTATTTCGGAGGGGGTAGCTAACTTCATATACGAGATAATTTCCATTCGTCTTAGTTTTTAACGATGCTACTTATTTATAGTTGAAAATGCTTATTTTTTAATTTAATTGGGGTGAAAAGTCAAAGTCTAACATAAAGAACAAGGTATTTCGGAGGGGGCAGCTCACTTCATATACGGGATAATTTCCATTCGTCTTAGTTTTTAACGATGCTCCTTATTTCTAGTTGAAAATGCTTATTTTTTAATTTAATTGGGGTGAAAAGTCAAAGTCTAACATAAAAGAACAAGGTATTTCGGAGGGGGGCTCGTTACTGATATTGATATTAGTGCGTAAACTACAAACTGACAAAAATATCCATAACTTTTTTTTCTTATAGCCTTGACTTTGAAGACATTTCTTCATCTGAATTGGCTTTAGAAATATCATGCAAAATAAACTAGCCTAACAGTCATTGCTTTGCATGCAAAATAAAAAAACTAGCCTAACAGTCATTGCTTCGTCGAATTTTGAGCACAAACAAAAGGATTGTAACACCTGATTGCCCCGTTTTCCAACTTTTACCTTGAGAATCGATGTTGTTAGCATAATTTCAAAAGGATCATTTATGAGTGCTGGCGTATCTGATGAAATAAAAATGCTTATTTTTTAATTTAATTAGGGTGAAAAGTCAAAAGTGTAACATAAAAAGAACAAGGTATTTCGGAGGGGGGGGGCAGCTCACTTCATATACGGGGTAATTTCCATTCGTCTTAGTTTTTTTAACGATGCTCCTTATTTCTAGTTGAAAATGCTTATTTTTTAATTTAATTGTGATGAAAAGTCAAAAGTCTAACATAAAGAACAAGGTATTTCGGAGGGGGGCTCGTTACTGATATTGATATTAGTGCGTAAACTACAAACTGACAAAAATATCCAGAACTTTTTTTCTTATAGCCTTGACTTTGAAGGCATTTCTTCATCTTAATTGGCTCTAGAAATATCATGCAAAATAAACTAGCCTAACAGTCATTGCTTTGTCGAATTTTGAGCAAAAACAAAAGGATTGTAACACCTGATTGCCCCGTTTTCCAACTTTTACCTTGAGAATCGATGTTGTTAGCAGAATTTCAAAAGGATCGTTTATGAGTGCTGGCGTATCTGATGAAATAATTTAGGTCGTATGATAATTTTTTCTTTTAATGCAGTAGTTTTTTTTTAGTAAGGACACTCGAGACAACACGCACACAGAGAGAACACACACACACAGATACGAAACACACATAGAGATGACACATGCATAGAGACAACACACACACACACAGAGACGACACCCACACAGAGACGACACACACACACAAAGAGATGACACACACACACACAGAGACGACATACTCAAAGTGACGACTTACACATAGAGACGACACACACACACACACACACACACACACACACACACACAGACGACAAACACACACACACACACACACATAGAGACAACACAGACACAGAGACGACAAAACATACAGAGAAGACACAAAAACAGAGACGACACACTCACATAGAGACGACACACACACACACAAAGACAACAAACACAGAGACAACACACGCACAGAGACGACACACGCACAGAGACGACACACACACACACACAAAGACAACAAGCACAGAGACAACACGCACACAGAGACAACACACACAGACACAGAGACGACACACACACAGCGACGAAACACGCACAGAGACGACACACACACACAGAGACGACAACACACATAGCGACGAAACACGCACAGAGACGACACGCACACAGAAAACAGCACACACACACACTCACAGAGACGACACGCACATAGCGACGACACACACACAGAGACGACAACACACAGAGAGAAGACACACGCACAGAGACGACACACACACACACACACACACACAGAGAGAGAGAGAGAGACGAAACACACACAGAGATGACACACGCACACAGAGACGAAACACACACATAGAGACGACACATGCACAGGGACGATACACACACAGAGACAACACACACACACACAGACGACGACACACACACATATAGCGACGACACACACACACACAGAGACCACACACACACAGAGAGAGAAGACACACGCGCAGAGACGACACACACATAGACGGCACACACACACAGAGATGATACACACATACGGAGACGAAACACCTATAGAGACGACACACACACAGAGACGATAGACACACAGAATCAACACACACACAGAGAGAGACGAGACACATAGACAAGAAATGAAAAAAACACACATAGAGACGACACACACACACACAGATACGAAACACACATAGAGACGACACACGCATAGATACAACACACACACACAGAGACAACACACACACAGAGACAACACACACAGAGAGACGACACACACACAGAGACGACACACTCAAAAGTGACGACTTACACATAGAGAAGACACACACACAGAGACGACAAACACACAGAAACGACACACATAGAGAGATGACACACACACACACAGAGACGACAAACACACAGAGACAACACACACACAAAGAGACGACACACAACACAGAGATACGAAACACACAAAGAGACGACACACGCACAGAGACGACACACACACACAGAGTCCACAACAAAAACAGAGACGACACATCCACAGAGATGACACACACATAGAGACGCCACACGCACAGACACGACACACGAACAGAGTCATAGTGAGAGAGATATCCAAAAAGTTGGGTTGATCTAGGTTCACTTAGAGTGGCGCGCCACTCTAAGTCAACGACTGTTAGGCTAGTTTATTTTGCATGATATTTCTAAAGCCAATTAAGATGAAGAAATGTCTTCAAAGTCAAGGCTATAAGAAAAAAAAGTTCTGGATATTTTTGTCAGTTTGTAGTTTACGCACTAATATCAATATCAGTAACGAGCCCCCCTCCGAAATACCTTGTTCTTTTATGTTAGACTTTTGACTTTTCATCACAATTAAATTAAAAAATAAGCATTTTCAACTAGAAATAAGGAGCATCGTTAAAAAACTAAGACGAATGGAAATTACCCCGTATATGAAGTGAGCTGCCCACTCCGAAATACCTTGTTCTTTATGTTAGACTTTGACTTTTCACCCCAATTAAATTAA
Source organism: Artemia sinica (assembly GCA_027921565.1). NCBI lineage: Eukaryota > Metazoa > Arthropoda > Branchiopoda > Anostraca > Artemiidae > Artemia > Artemia sinica. The sequence goes on from CM051272.1 coordinate 26,593,347, forward strand.
AAAATAAGCATTTTCAACTAGAAACAAGGAGCATCGTTAAAAACTAAGACGAATGGAAATTATCTCGTATATGAAGTTAGCTACCCCCTCAGAAATACCTTGTTCTTTATGTTAGACTTTGACTTTTCATTCCCAATTAAATTAAAAAATAAGCATTTTCAACTAGAAATAAGGAGCATCGTTAAAAACTAAGACGAATGGAAATTATCCCGTATATGAAGTTAGCTACCCCCTCCGAAATACCTTGTTCTTTATGTTAGACTTTGACTTGAGTATTTTTGGTTTTCCCTCCAAAATTGACCCCCCCCCCCTCCTCTGCCCTCATAAATGGGGGAACGAATGGCCTCTGAGCCTTCCCCTTGAGGCAGATCCCGTTTATTTTCGATTCTGAGTATTTTTGGCTTTCCCTCCAAAATTGACCCCCCCCCTCCCCTGCCCTCAGAAATGGGGGAACGAAGGGCCTCTGAGCCTTCCCCTTGAGGCAGATCCCGTTTATTTTCGATTCTAAGTATTTTTGGTTTTCCCTCCAAAATTGACCCCCCCCTCCCCTGCCCTCAGAAATGGCGGAACGAAGGGCCTCTGAGCCTTGCCCTTGAGGCAGATCCCATTTATTATCGATTCTGAGTATTTTTGGTTTTCCCTCCAAAATTGACCACACTCCTACACTCCAATTCGCAAATCTCATTACCCCTTTTTAAATGTACCAGTTTTTTAAGAAAAATGTGCACGTGAACTGACGATGTACATTCATTGTGCAATTGACAACGATAACAGAAAAAAACCTGTCTGCTTAAATTATATAATTATGATCATACTCTCAAAACATGTTTGACTACATTATACCTTGCCAAATAACCAGTCTGGTAATCTGCCTTGGAAAGGTGCCAATCCTACACAGGCAAGCAAATTCAATAGATACTTACTACTTATATATATAATATATATATATATATATATATATATATATATATATATATATATATATATATATATATATATATATATATATATATATGTGTGTATATATGCATCCAGTCAAAATTTTATATGCGTCTGAAAACTATATGCGTCTTGAACAGTCTTGGAAAGTATTAACAACATCAAATTGAATATTTGATGTACAATGATATTAATTGTTGAAAGATCCATCAGTTCAAGAATTTATTTCGCTTTAATTGTATTTCATTTTCAATGCTGTAAGAACTGGAAAAGAAAGTATTTGTAATATAATCCGTTTTCAGTTAAGTGCAAATGACGCAGTAGGCTTTTGGTTTTTATTTACAGTTAGGAAAGGAGGCAGTACCCAATCACTTGTTTGTAGGGAAACTATATTCGTCTTTAACAACTTTAAAAAAGAGCTAATAAATTAAACTGAATATTTGATGTATAATATTATTTGCTGAAAGCTCATCAGTTCAAAACGTTACTATAATTTTAATGTTTATTTTCAGAGATAAGTACAAAAGAAAATATTTGTCCCAAAATTGGTTTTCAGTAAAGCGCCAAAGACGCAGTAGGTTTTAGACTTTTACAGTAAGAGAAGGAGGTCATACCCAAACCCTTGTTTGTGGTGATTTTTGTTTGTTTCAAGCTTAATTTGCATATTCAATTTAAGTTTCACTCGTTTTAAGATTTATTTATTAATTTACATTAATATCTATTGTATGTGTGTTTGCATTGATTGTTTATTTAATTTCTGTTCGTTTTAAGTTTCATTTGTACTTCAATAGGAGAAAATATTTTTTGCGTCTTAAGCTTGATTTTCATATTCAATCTAACCATTACTCGCTTTAAGATCTATTTATTCATTTATATCATTACTTGTTGTATGTTTTTTCTATGATTGTTTATTTAATTTCTGTTCGTTTTGGGTTTTATTTGTTCCTTAATAGTAATTTCTGGTCGCTTTGAGTTTGAATTTTAAAAGGTATTTGCATCTGCTGAGCTTAAGTTTAAAATGGCCTTTACTTTTCTTTGAAAAACTTATTTTTTCGGAAAGTTTTTTTTAATTAATTTTACAAAGAGGCAAAACTTCTGGCAAGTAATTTATAAAAAGAAGAAATACAATAGGCCCAAGGACAGAGACCTGACGCACTCCGTAATTAATCGGAAAAGTTTCGGAACGGAGATCACGAGATTTATCAACACAATCTAGTCGTCTCCCAGAAAAGTAAGATAAAAAAATTTAACAGCTTGTTCTGAAAACCCATAAGACCTGAGTTTAAAAAGAAGCAACGAATGATTTACGGTGTCAAACGCCTTGGTGACATCAAGAAAACCGCCAACGCGTGTTGACCATCATCTAGCGAATCATTAATATTTAGTAAAAGCTCATGAATTGCCAGTTCAGTTGACTTTCCTTTTATAAAACCATACTGAGACTTGTGTAAAATCTTACTATCAAATAAATATTTTTGTAATCGACTATTTGCAAGTTTTTCCAAAATTTTGCTGAAAATCGAAAGTAGAGAAATGCCTCTATAATCTGAAGAGTCAGTTGAACTCCCAGCTTTAGGTAATGCTATAACATTTGCTTTTTTTTAAAAGCTCAGGAAAAATCCCATGCATAAGTGATAAATTAAAGATATCTGCTAACAAAGGTGAAATGCTCGACGCTAATTGCTTTATGGTTTGAGTCGAAAATCCAAATTTGTCCTTAGAAAAACTCCGTTTAAGCTTCCGAATAACTTTTCAATCTCATGAGGCTTAATCCCAGAAAAAGAAAACGAATTTTCTCCATATTGCTCATTAACTGAAACAGAAGGGGAATTCAGTTGCATATTCATATTCGATGCAAGTCTAGAACCAATATTACTGAAATAATCTCCAAAAGCATTTAAAATTTCATTGGGCTCTGTAACATTTTCTCCATTTAAAATAAGGCAATTAACACTAGTACTTTTACGATTATGAGGACGGATCTTTTCATTTATTAATTGCCATGTTTTTCCATATCCGATTTATACTCCAAAAATTTCTCTTTATAATATTTTCTCTTCTCATGTCTGATAATTGAATTTAGCTTATTCCTATAAACTCTGAATTCTTCAAACGACTCAGGTGTCTGTAATTTTAAATAATTCTTAAATTTTCTATTTTTATATTTTAACGATGTCAAAATACCTTCAGTAATCCATGGGTCAAATTTCTGCACAAACTTTCCATGCAAAACTCGTGTTGAACAAGCCCGATCCCGCAGTCACATCATTTTATCAATAAAATCTGTAAACGCAGCATTTACGTCATCTGAGCCATAAACCGAACTCCAATCATGGTCGCCAATTAACTGACGTAAAACTTTACAATCAATCCATGTATATCGCTTTTTTGAATTATCCATTGTTGAATCTCGATGTTGTTTATCACTATTATTCAAATTTAAAAGAACACTCACCGGGAAATGATCCGACATATCAGACAAAATTACTGAAGATTTTTCAGCATCAAATAAAACAGGAGAGAAAAATATATTATCTATTAATGTAGCTGTGTTAGTTGTAACTCTTGTCGGCAGAGAAATACTTGGAAGAAAATTAGAACACAACATCATAATTAAAAACTCCATATTATTTCCAACATCGAGATTCAAAAGATCAAAGTTAAAATCACCCGAAATAATAACCGGTTTTTTCAACGCTTCCAGATTTTTCAACAGCGGTTCAAAAACTTCAAAAAATCTTTTTGGGTTACCCGACAGAGAACGATAAACAGACCCGAAAATAAATGGATTACAGCCCAAAGGTACAACATCAACAAAAATAGTCCCACATAACCCTTCATCAAATACAGACAAATCACTGAGAATACTAAAAGACCAGTCATCACGAATATACAACATCTGACCTCCTCTCGCATTCTGACACCTTGTACGCGAAATACACTTCATCCTGGGCAGGTCTAACATTTTAAGGGGTGTATTAGCAGACAAAAAAGTTTCGCAAACTCCAACAATGTCTATAGGACTAGATGCAAGCAAGAGCTTCAGTTCATTGAATGCACTTTGTAACCCCCGGGCATTTACGTGTAACGATCGGATCGGAAAATCACAATTTTTGGTTTTATCCGATAGAAAGTCGCCTGAAGAATAATCACATTCTGGTAGATTATTTACATAAGGCATATCTTTATCACTTCCGGTAGCTGAATTTAGAATAATATCTAATTTCAAACGAGAATCAAGAAAACACTGAAAACGATCCATAAACCAAAAAAAAAGAAAAGAAAAACTCACCGCTTCTTAATTTAGACGACAGGTTCATATGACACATTGCGAATCTGAACTACGTCGGCAATCGTTTTACACAGAATGATTTGCGAATCGCACTTGACATAAACCACACCTCGTAAAGTCCATACATTCGATCATTAAAGTGCTTATTTACATATAAAATTATTGTGGATTTCTAGATATATGGTGTTCCAATTCAATCTCCCATCTTCTTAAGAATAAGTTGAAAAAAATAGGTACTAATACGCACTTTCTGCTTATCCAGGACATAAAATTTACTTTGTTCATACTTGAGCCCCCAATCAAATCATGGGTATGGGATTTAGTTGACACTTACACTCGGGCCAATATATTTTAAGGTAAGTATCTTCATATTCCCAGTGCGTTAAATACAAATTTAACCCTCCAGCTCTTACAGAAAGAGCTTCATACTATAGCTTTTGTTGCATAAGACAATTGGAAAGATAGTACTTATTTAGTGCTTCTTTAATTCAAAACTTTAAGCTGACAATTGACTATGCAATATTTATAATTGTTTTGGCTTTTATTCCATTTGAGTGATTAATCCAAGACTCTTAACTTTGCAACTCTTGTCATTTTAGAATCACGATTACAACCGTTCCTCAATGTGCATATTGTGTCAACGTAGAACTCACTTTCTGAGAACACAGAACCGCTAAACTGTCAGAGCAATTAAGACGTCATTGGACAGAGTTTCATGACTATCCTTCTTTGCTAATATTTACTATTAGATTGCTGTCAGGTAGGAAAATAAAGCATTCAACCTTCTATATCTTTAGAATAAATTGAAGATGTCTTATTTTGGACAGATATTATCACAGGGGCTGAGTTGTGAGGGTACCTAATCTTTACATCTTCTTTTATGGTTAAAATAGCAATTGGCAATTATAAGGAGTCAAACTAATTTATCGGAGAATAGCCGCAGATAGATAGAAGAGTAAATGTCATTTATCCGACTTCACCAGACTTTTTATCAGGCGAAAAAAAACAGGAAACTGGTGACAATAGTAAAGAAGAGTGGCTTCTCAGAAATTACCCCCGCCTCCCTCCTGGGTAACTTAAGTCGATAAAACTCTTAGAAATGAATCAATGTCTCTACCGAGATTCAGAAAACGAAACTTTGAAATGTGAATTCAAGCTTCGAAGAATAGATCTACAAGCACAAAATTAGACATAAAAAAAATTAACCTCCTAACTCAACTGCTTTCCTCCTTGAAAGGCTTGAAATATTCTATTGATATAAGTCTTCATTCAAGCTGGTGTAAAAATATGACCCAAGTCCAAACACCCCGGTCCACAAAGGGGCAGACTCTAAGCCAAATTTCTTTCCTTTTTTTGTGTCTACAAAATATTTCAAGTCGTACCAGTTGGAAAGAAGTGTATGAAGTTGAAAACGTTTCATGTGAGCTGATTTGGGCCCCATAACGACAGCTCATAGTTTCACTGAGATGGGAAAACTGGAATTGGATTTTTCAAGAAGATGCTTTGTATGACCACTGCCAAGTTGGCTGCAAGTTCGTAAAAGTGGTAACTTTTTTCAAATTTTCTAATTTAGCCTTCTCATAAGTGTCCGCGGACTGGTGGGAAGGTTTTGGCTAACAGACAAAAGGCAACATTTGAAAAACCATCATACTTGGACTTACCTCTGCTGTATCTTTTCCTTCCGTTTGCACAGAGAGCGATGAAAAATCTTGCTTTTCTGGAAAATAGAACAGTTTGTCCCTCAAAGTGTGCGATAGAACATTTCTGATAGCAGTGAGAGTCTCCTGCAATTTATCAGCCTTTAGGTCATGTGGGTTCTAAGTGAAAACTAGACAAGGTCAAGAGTGAGTATTATGACAGTACCAAGCATAGATAAATACGAGGCTGGCACATGGGTAAAAAGAAAAAGGGGTTATGTCTCGATACTAAAAAGAAAAGTAAGAAAAATTTCAGAACACCTAAGGTCTTAGGCAGCCTCACAAGAGATTAATACAGAGATTCAAAAGAGAGTGGAAGGAAGGAGAAGTTACTGGTAAAAGTTATACATATGTGCAAACAGACAAAATTTTAAGATGGCTAGGACACGTACAGTCGTCCCCAAATGGGGTGGGAGGATGTCGTAAGGACAGATTTAAGGGGAATGAGTACTTCCTGGGAGGGTGTAAAGAGGGAGGCTTTAAATAGATTGGGATGTAGGAGGAACGTAGGTAGCTATGTTGGCCTCAGGCGGCTGGCTACTGCAGCAAGTTTTTAGTGATAGTAGCAGTAAACAGACGTATCCCCATACTAGCTTCCTGAAGTCTTTGCTACAAAAGACAATTTCTTCAAACAAAAAAAAACGTTAGAGTTTAAGACAATTTGAATACTTGAGCATAAAGTCGTACTTTTTTTAATACATTAAGCCTTCTTCTTCTTTACAATAATTTATATCTGTCAAGATTATATGCACCTATCAGTAGTAACACCAATGTTGAGTAGCCTATAAAACACGTAATAACTCAATTTTACTAAACATGATATGCTAAGGTATCTTAAGCAAGACTACACTGTGAAATGTTTGTAAGGATTCATCCCCTCCCAGTAGAATATATGCAAATATATACAGTTTGAAAGGGGAAGAGGGCGTTTAATGAGTCACAAAAATAAAATAGTTCGGTAGGTTGAAAATTAAAAGACAAAAAAAATCATGACACTATAAGGGGACCTGTATACCCCGCCTGGGTTATGTTCTGTCTGTCATAAGAGTATCTATTTCGAACGTGATAACTTCTTCAAATAATTAAAAGCTAACTAAAGCCAAACTACAGATTTTATGGTCCAGATTACATCCACACGAAGAATTATAGGAGATACCAACCTTGCGCCATAACAAATATTATTGTTTTTAAAAGAAACAATCTAAATTCTCTATTTGAACTTACCATTCCTATTACACACGACTTGAAATTTTACGTTTTTAGAGTGATTTTGCCACATGGAAGCAATTTATAATTTGTGTCATTATGACCTGTATCCGTTAACTCCTATAAAGCAGATACATTTCAGGAAATACAATCAGTGGATAAAGATGCATTAGAGGAACATCTTGCATTTTGAAACTATTTCTGTAAAAAAGTTATTAAATACGTTCTTTCGTTTTTGACAAGATAAAATAAGCTTAAGCGCTCTTGTTCAAAATATTACTACTCTAGCTATGTCAAATAATTCTAGCTTTAATTTTCTTATTCCTACCAGCGCTTCAATCGACCTCTAAAATAAGGAAAACGTAAATTTAGTTTATTCCTTAGGTAAACATGAGGGCTGGTATAAATTTTTCCAAAGCAGTAGGGGAGAGAGCAGACGTGCAAGCATTTTTGGAAAGAAAAAGCATGTAAAATTAGTTTTCGCTGAAGAAATGTCATTAGTTTGAAAATTTTACATACTATTACTTTTCTGTATTTTAGGCTGCACTCTGTTGTTTTTTTTTTTTTTTGGGGGGGGGGGGGTTGTATGGGTTTACAAAATTCATTTGTTGTCCCTCATTCAATCATAACCTGTCCAAATCAATGTGGATTCATTGCTTTGTGTATGATTTAGTTCTTATTTAGATGTTGAATTCCACACAAAAACTAGTTAATATGCGATACAAAGCAAAGTTCAATTGCAAGACCTTTGATTTCCTCTTAAATAAACAAAAATACCAAATAAAAACTGTTTTGCTCCATGGATTCTTCTTGGGTCTATTCATACTGAATTACCGGTAGTTTTTTTTGGAAGTCTTTTTCAGCTGAAAATAACGAGCAACATTAAATATAAAACAAGCAGAAATTATTTCGTACATGAGAGGAGCTGCCCTCTCCTGGATACTTTGCTCGTTATATTATTTTTTTTAGTGCTTAAAAAAAAGCTCTTATTCCAATTCAACGACCCTTGTGTTTCAGGAGTTCTTCTTAAGGAATTGGAAAAAAAGTCAAAATTTAGCGTAAAAAACGATGAACTGAGAGGTGGACAGCCCTCCTCATATACGGAATAATTTCTGTTCTCTTTAATGTTGCTCTTTACTTTCAGTTGAAAAGCTTTTTTTTCAACTTAATTTCTGGTCTTTTCAAATCATGCCCAAGTCTAACCAAGATTTTATGTGGGCTACCGGTCCCAAAAAACTCCCGATTTCTTGCTGTTAAACTGTATACATTAATAATTTTAAATTGATTGGAAGCATCCTACTTTCCCAGTTTTTCTGTTTAAGAATTAAAATATTGGATTGTAATAAAAATTTCTGACAAAAACTTTAATAGCTAGCCAACACGCTCGATGAATAACAGTTTTGTTGAATAAGTCCCTAATAATATTTCTACTAAAGAATTTTGGGCGGACGAAAAGCGGTATTATCGTTCCTATAGATGGAAATTATGCGCGACCTTTGGTCTTCTATACGGCTGAAGCCATCACGAGCTCTGCAACACGGCTATCTGATGTTTAAATACATTGAATATAAATAGGAAAGAGAAACTTACCATTTTAAATTGCAGAAAACAAAGCTGCTAGTGGCACTTGCCATCCCCCACCCCACCCACCCTCCTCCCCAAAAAAAACATTTTTTTGGCCAGACTCCTGATGCCCCGCCTCAATTTCTCCCCTCTGTGCTGTTAGGCGTGTACATATTCTCATATAGTGTACATATAGAAAATATTGTCACAATGAAAGGGGCACTGTTACCCCCCCCCCCCCCAACTCCTTACCACTAATAATAAAGGCATAGACTAATAATTTCCCAGGAACAAAGAGGGGTAAGATGTCAATTATCTAACCCTAAATTAGCTATCTCCGAATTTTCGATAGATAGCAACTTGGTCCTCTTTTAGGTAAATTTAGTTTGGTGCCACAAAATGGCTGAAAATGCCACTATCATGGCAAGATCTTTTAGGTCCTTTACAAAGGGTACTAGAAATTTTAATTTCCGTTTTAATGGGCCCTCTCCCGATCTTCTAAAACCCTTTATTCCATACAATCACCCCAGAAAAAAAAGTCTACACATGTGTGCGCTTTCCTCTGGCAAAACACTCAAACTTCCACATTTTTTTAGATAGGAGCTCGACACCCATATAATACCGTGTTCTCTAATATACTTAACCTGATGGTGTGATTTTCAATAAGAGAGCTTGACTTTTTGGGAGTGTTTCCCACCTTTCCGAAAATCAGGCAGGTTTCTCAGGCTCGTAGCTTTTGATGGGTAACATAAAACTTAACAAATTTCACACATTTGGAATTAGAATAAAAAGTCAATATTTTAATGTATTAATTGTTATCAAAATTCCTTTTATCGGAGTTTCAGTTACAATTGGACCGAGGTTTAAACATGCTTTAAAACACGATTTTATAAAGTTTTTTTTTGGGTTGTATCAAAGCAATAAGTTTTTCAGATACTACTGCATTTTCAACGGTGTTGCCACATTGCACCGTGAGAATAAACAAGTCAGACTAATTTTTTAGATTTCACAATGTTTTTCGTCCGCTAAAATGAAATATTAATCATATTTTGATTCCACAAAACGACTAAACCTTCAAAGAAAAGCTACTTCTTCTTTAGCTGTTCGTTGCCATATGCTTTAGTTGAATTGTTGCTGATTTTAACCCACGGTTCCTTTTTTTAATTTAGCACCCACAGAGGCAAAAACTGCATATAGAATTCTTTTTCATTAAATGGTGAATCCTAAATTTTTTCTAATATTTTAATATATACACAGTGGTGCAAGTTTCCATTTAACCAATTAATAAACCATACTTCCTTTTCACTGTCCTTGGTACTTTAAAGATTAATAGAATTACGGACTATCTTTAATTGAGTTTCTTCTCCCTTTGTCATGTATTTTTTGTCTGCAACGTCCAAGTAAGTTCAAAGCAAATAATACCACGCTCCAATACGAGACATCTAAGTCACAGCCAGCAGCTTGTCCGCCACAATTGTTTTATCTACATATATATATATATATATATATATATATATATATATATATATATATATATATATATATATATATATATATATATATATATATATATATATATATATATATATATATTATATATATATATATATATATATATATATATATATATATATATATATATATATATATATATATATATATATATAGTAAATACAGATAGGAATACAGATACTTTCAAAATCTTGACACAATTACATGTGATTGGATTTTACGAGTCAAATTACCCAGTAATCTATTCTTGGATTTATGACGGGATTACCAAAGCACGTGCGGATTTTTCCACATTGCTAACTGTTATATAACTTGTAATCCATACATATTATTAAGTTTACAATTTCCAACTGAATAAAGAAAAGAGATTGTGCTAGTGTACTGCTCACACGCAGCTGGCTACAGACAACTTGCAAAACAAAACATAATTTAGGCTGCAACGGCAAACGGCCAGAGGTGATTGCAGCTAGTGATTGAAAAAAATAATTATTACTAATTAGATGACATTGATCCCTCGGAAATCAATCATTAATTTACAGTCAAATATACAAATTGACTCGCATTTTTCCTTGGCCTAATTTTGTCAATAATGTAAAAATAAAATTCCGTCATACTTATCAACATTTGAAAAATTAAAGTTTAATGAATAGTTAGGTTGTTTTCAATCTTTAAAGAGGGAAAATAATTGTCAAAGGACGTTTATCCTTTGATATTATGTTTTGAATTTAAAAAAAAAAACTGTCAATAGGGATTTGAACTGAAATCGCTCTATTTCTGTTTACTAGATTGGAATTTTGATTCAGTTGTTTGAAGAAAATGTCAGTACTATTTCCTTTTTTCTCTGGCAAGAAAAAAAAATCTAGTTCAACTTCACTAAAAAAAATTTTTTTTCAGTCGAACCTTAAGAGCAAGCATCGATTCTAACACTTAATGTATTAGAATTTGGTAGCAGAATCAGAAAATGATTCTTGATAAACTATACTTTTTTTCCTTACAAAAAGATATAAAATCAAAATGGAATCAAGATAAAATGAATTAAGAAAAATCACGTCCTTACTGAAATAACTTTCTGCCCAGTTTCTTGTAGAGCTATTTCCATGCATGTTTTAGATATTCCTGGTAAAGCATTGGAAAGAACTTTTGATTTCTGTGAGGGGCAAGAAGTCTCTACTTCAAACAACATGTTTACCATCTTCAGAGCTTCAAGTCTGAAAAAATTCCAAGATACAAGTAGGGCCGTGCAAAGATAATACAGGATCCTTAAGTAAATTCCATTTTTGAGCCCTCTGAGATAGAGCGAATCAAATAGAAAAAAAAACATAAAATGACCACTAAGTTTAGATCATTGATTAGTAGCATGAGATTTCAAATACAGGCCCCTAATATTTAACAATGTATCTCAAATATGGAGCTGTGGATGGAAGTGTGACCTTCTGACTTACTTGACATAAGGCTCCTGCCATAGGTTCGGCGTAGAGAACGACGAGACCAGGCGCCTCCAGGTTGACCTATGGCTTGCCAGGCTCACAGCTTCTTCCACTGGGATGTGGGCTTGGGCGAGGAATTCATTGGCTTTTCTTTCCACCTGATGGGTGGTGGGGCGTCCTCTGGATCGCTTCCATTCGTGCAGGGTGGGGTCGAAGTCGAATGCGACCCGTGCTGGGGCGTCACGTGACATATAATGGAGGTGGCCGTATCACCGAATAGTACGCTGGGCAAACTGCGTCAAGAAAGGAGTTTGTGCAGTACGTGACAGGAGGTTCTGGTTGCTAACAAAGTCAGTCCAGTGAAGTCTCTCAATCCTTCAAAGATGCTCCGTCTGCGAGACATCGATGGCGCTAAGGATAGATTTTGCAGCTGGCCACGTCTCCGCTCCATACAGCAGCACGGTGCTGACTGACGCATTATAAATGCATATTTTGGTATGACGGCTTACGTTTGGCTTTCGCCAGATGCTACTCAGCCTTCCAACAATTGCCGACGCTTTGGCTATTCAAAATGTAAACTCTTTTGTAATCGAGCCATCCATCGACAGAATAGATCCCAGGCAAGTGAAGTCTTCAATCACATCTACTTGGTTGCTCCCAGTGTTGACTTTTTTACAGTATAAAGGGACGTGGGGGGGGGCTCAAGGAAGATAACTTTTGTTTTCTGCCAGTTGATCTTCAGTCCAATTTCGAGGCTTCTTCTGAGAGCACCTGGAGCTTCGTGTGGCTTAAAATTGCAACGGTTTATTATAGTAGTAGTCATAGGGGAACAAAGGCTCAGTCTTAAGGGAGGGGTATCAAACAATTGTATTTTTTTTTCTCAGTTTGCAGCAGAAAATTACAATGTTCATCATAACAAACTGACCCAAACATTGTGCATTGGCCATATTAAATTTATGTATTGCATGATTACCGACGTGTGAACCACCAAAGTGTGATTATGACGTTAACAAGAGGGTACCCTTTGCTTTGCCAGCCTTGAAACCCTGAGACCCCAATTAGGGCCTTCTAATCATTCCGACTGAATGCTGATTTTTTACTTAACAAGTTTTGATTTTGACGTTTTAGTTGCATTATTAGCTTCAGATTCATAATAAGCAAGCTCATAAATCTTTACATGATATATGAAAATACCCCCCCCCCCCGTAATATACACCCCGTCAAAAATAAGGCTTTCCAAATTTGAGGATTTTATTCGAGTTTATTTTTGTTTTTGTTTTTTTGTTTTTTTTCCGTAGGGGGAACGAATTTTGGTACTAAAATTCGAAAGCACACCAGTTTTTTCGTTAATTTTTTCGTTACTTTAGAAATAAAATTGGGCTATAGATTTGCATATTAGAGGGGGGGGGGGGTAAAGTATAGTGGGTCTGCATGCAAAATGCGATTGGTACAATTATTCTGGATATTAGATAGATAGATAGAGAAGTGTATTTTAAAGCCAAATATACGGCCATGAAAATAGTAAAATAATATAAACGAAAGGCACAAATAACATAAACTTTGATCAGCGATCATCATGAAACACTTAAATGAAACACTACATTAACGAAATAATAATACTTAATACTTGGAAAATCGGTCATTGAAAAAAAAATAAAAAAAAACACAACACTTGGAAAAAACACTTAAATGAAACATTACATTTACTTTATACTGGGATTTTTTTTTTTTTTCTTTTTAACAAAATTTCCAGATACCTCGCTAGTCTTCTGTAATTCTTTAGTGGCCATACCTAGAAGAAATTGTTTTGTGACTTCAAACTGTCCAAATACTTTACCCCCCCCCCTTCCCCCCTATGTGTGAACATATAGCCCAAATTATATATTTCCCATCTATTCTGTCACTTGTCTTTGTATTGTCTCATGCTAAGATGAAAGAAACTAACGAAGAAACCGGTTTGTTCTCGAGTTTTACACAGCGCCACTCAACTTCAGTGAGTGGCGCATAATACACAAGTATCAATATTCCTTTCCCCTAAAGAAAAAAAACTCAAATAAAATTCTCAAATTTGGAAAGCCTTATTTTCCACGGGGGGGGGGGTATTTTCCGCGGGGGGTGTATTTTCCGGTTTTTTTTTCTAGGGGGGTAATCGCCGGGGGGTTAAACGCCGGCAACCGTTAAATAGAAAGCACAGGAACTCTTAGCAAACAACTTCGGTGGACATCCAAGCCTCAAATCTGTAATCACAAGTTTCAGACTATCGTAAATGTCAGTTCAGTGGAAATCAACTGCTGATTGTTAAATATGTACTTAACATCTTTTTATTTTAAACTTCTTTAATGAAATATTAGCCTCAGAATTGCAACAAGGAAGCTCAGTCATTATTAAATACTATCTTCACTGGAATATAAATTTGGCTTTTTTTATGGGGGCGGGGATTTCATGTTACAAAACATAAGTTAGATTGATAATATGAAAACCCAAAATATCTTAAATTAGTAAAATTTCTCAAACAAGTCCTATACGCAAATATAATCGAACTGTGACCAAATAATATGTAATTCGTAAGGATGAATATCGTGTTACGATATAACATTCCAACGAAATGAGATTATATCTCATTAAATTGTGCTATACATAACAGGATAATGCAACTGAAATGAATTAAAATAAGAACAGATAAAAAAAATAATATTGTTATATTTGAAAAAAGATTAAATTTTTTCTTTGCTAATTTAGCGGAAGTAGGCTGTCATCTTAAACTAGTATTAATATTTTCAGCCTCTCAGGATCTGGAAGTACACACACCAAAATATGAGGAAAATAACTTACTTAAGTTCTTTGCTTTTTTCATCTTTTGCTGAAGAAAGCAAGGCATGAATGAGAACTGCAAGTGTTAAAGAGCCATCTTTAGAGAAAAGGTCTCCTTTGACCTCCGATACAGTTGTAAACAACAGTATTCTGAAGCACTTTATGATTTGCAGTTTAACATCCTCGCCAAAGTTAACTCCTGAAAGAATAAATTTTACAGTGCAAATCATGAGAATTAAGGAATTACAATATTATCATATTAACACTCAAGAAGGACGAAATAGAGAATATCCCCAATCAGTAAAAGATTCATTCGAAATTATTAGGGAGAACATCCTGCGACTCCGATATTGAAAAACGAAAATATGCTTTCTTTGAGGCACCAGATGTCAAAAAACTTCAAGTGTAACATAAAGCGACATGGCGTGCAAAAATGAAGTGCGGGTGGCGTCATTTTTATACAGCGCAGGGCAGAGGATTTTGACAATCTAAATTCCGTTTGAGGATTGATATGCACAGGAATTATTCTCTTTTTTTTGGGGGGGGGGCAAAGTAAGACTCAAATGTTTGGATTTGAAACAATTAAAGTATGCAGCATACAGTAAACAAAGAACAATCAAAGTGGGTAATATCTTCTTTATACTCAAAAGGGAGATAAAGAATTCGCAAAAGATCCATTTGAGGGACCACTTCCTCGGGAAAATTTTTGATGAAAACTATAAGCTTGAGACAGGAATAAAATACCGCCCGCAGCCATCAGACGCTTTTTACTTTCAAGTATTTTTATTTGAAGCAGTACTTGAAAAAAATTTGTAAGTACTATGTCTAGTAAAAACTCAGAAAGGTACTTAATGCTTTAAACTTAAATAAAGTTTAAAAAGTGTATGCTACTAGAACAACACTAAATTGACCGATTACTACGTTAGTGCTTTAGCTTTCGATCTTAAAATAAGAGAAATGCTAATTTTAATATTGAAGATCTATTTTGTCTTTGCAGTTATAACTGGTTTCAGACAATGAACTTTAAACAAGAAGTTTTGAAAAAGACTTTAAACCAGCTAATTGCTCCTTGGAAATAGGCCAAATGAGGTATATAGTACCCCAGCAATTACTTGACAGAGTTAAAGAGTGGAATGATAATAATGGCAAGATACTAAATTGCCAAACACTACAGTGATGTATCTTAAATGACTATACCATAAGCCCCAGCCTATACCTTCTGCCCACATATCGTATGGAAGCAAGACCATACCTTAGTCAACAGAGGTTAGGTTCTTGGATGTACTCCTTGATTTATTCCTATTATTTAAAATCCAAATCGGAGAATTGAACTACAATATTCAAAAACTGACAGAGATATCGAGATTGTCAATATTTCTTACAGAAAGCAAATTCTTCAATTGGCTTTCAAATAATATCTTCAGAGACCGGCTAGCACAGTAGGATATGCAGAATTTGCCTAGAAAAAGAATCAACATCACAAATTGGGTTTGAGCCATTATTTCGCTGTCCTAAAAACAATCTTTTGCAAACAACAGCGCTTCTGCAAGCGAGCAAAAAACTGTTAGCTAACCTTGAGTGAATTTCTTTAACAGATTTAGCGTTATTTGAGAAAATTGATGGAGAATCTGAAGCCCAATATTTGTAAACCGACGAAACTTTACAGCAGGATGACTAGTTTCTATGCAACAGGCTTTAACAGAGAATCCATTACCTGTAGCATTTCTTACAATTTGCAAATTATTTTATTTCTTTCCTAAAATATCTTCAGAGATGGGATTCACTGAAAGTTTTTTTGTTTTTTTTTTTTGAACCGTGCATATTTTCTTTTAATTTTCCGTCCAGTAAATACTTCCCTGAAAAGTCCAAGCAATTTTTTTCACAAAACATTTGTTTTTCTTGAGGCCGACATTGATGGCCGACAGGAAATTGATGGCGGACAGTTAGTTAACAATTGGGCATCGGGAAAAACCATAAAAGTCTCAAAGGTTGGAAGACTTTCACTACCAGCTGTTACAACTGGCCGAGTATTTCGTTTTGTTTCACATGTTGGTCGAGACTTCTATTTAACACAAAAATTATTCACTATACTATGTAAATAGACTGCCTGGACTTAAATCTCCATACAGCTAAGGATTAGTCCAGATAAGTGACCATTCAGAACTGGGAATGAATCCTTACCTTGAGCGTTGCGATCCAAAAACAATGAAAGATGACTTAAAATGCTTAAAAAAACTTCTTTATTTTCAAACGAATCTTGCGATAAACTAAGAGACAGAATTTGCACAAGATTTTCAACAACTGTTTCTCTCCTGAAACAAAAAAAAAAGAATTATAATTCTTTATCGTCTTAGAAACATGACACAGTAGATTAAATCCAATTAATACAAGTATAATGAACACTTAGAAATAGAATACAATATAAGTACAATGAACACATAGTATAGCATTAGAAAACAACTTTCTTGGTATTTGAAACAGCCATGTAAAAAAAAAATGGTCTGAGAATCGACACTGATTTTGGGTCAGCCCGGATTTTAAGACACAAATTTTTTGTTTCATGAATTTCATGTATCCAAATCTTATCACAATATCCTGTAATTACTGAATAAATAGATTTTCGCAAAATAACGCTTCATTTTTATTATGTTGTGGCTCATAACATTTTCTTCCTGACATTCATTTTACTTTGTTGACCAGTATAAAATTCATATCTTGGTATTCTACCCCTCTGCTTAAGTGGCAACAAACTCACAGTCCAAAGAAAACTTGCAAGTATTACCTATAGTATATCGCAAAAACGTCTTACCTTTTAAACAAGACCGGCTCATTATGTAAGAAACCAGCACTTCGGAGCACCATATTTAGTACTGGTATGAGACATTCCCTAAATTTTCTGATTTTCAGCAATTCATTTCCGTCAGGAGATTTCAGCTTCTTCAACAAATTCAGAACAGTTTCGTCGCTAGGACTTTTTACCAAGTTCATAACAGCATCCATATTTGAGACTCAGAGAATGAATACCCTAAAAAGTGGATAATTTTCAAAATCTTAGCAACGCCTTCACAATAAACAGGATTATATTTTCAAGTGTTTGGCTATTTCACTTAATAGTTTCAAGATAGTATTACAGGTCGATTCTTTTATCACTCTTAAAGATAACTGACTAAATTAAACACTTGACAATTCATTTATTCTTTTTATCAGGGATTTTCCTTTATCAGAACACTGAAATTACAATCTTTCAATGAGACACAAAGGTTGCAGACTAACATCAAGTATTTCGTATCCAAATTAAATACAATACAAAAGTCTGATTTATCTGAGAAAAACTGTCCGTGTAATTAAATGAATTTTTAACACAGAAAGTACTTAATTATATAGGTTCTCTAAAACAACTTTGGATTTGTTCACAGAAAATATTAATGGTTAAGAATGTATCTGGCTTAGGCTACTTATATGAAATAAAAAATCGTGCCGACCTTTTCAACTAAAAGGACAAATTACATAATTGGGGCCCTTGCCCCTTGAACGGCGCGGTCACGCCAGATCCAAAGGTATATTTATTGGACCTATCAGTGTGGAGAACAGGGGAGGAGATGAGGGAAGAGAGGGTTGTAGGAAGAATGTCCTCTTTAAATTTTTGCCTGAAAATACATCTGCTCTGTGTTTTCCTCCATCCCTCCTCCTCTCCAGCTACCTTTTTGAACTGGAACCATACACGGATTTTTGACTTGGATCAGAGCAATATCATGACAAGTTCGTAAACGGAGCGTAGGCATGGGAAAACCCTACGTGTTGGAATAAAAAAAAAACTGTCAACCATTCTACTGAAAATTGGTAGATGGGGTGCTATTGGAGGTATCAAATCCTTAATTTGTGAATCTAATTACACAGGTTGAAAGTCCTTGAAATTTCACAGGGGAGTGTGGATGGGAGAAAAAGAGGGATGCTCAAGCTTCAGAATGACTAGGTGACCCATCGAGCTGAAAAAAGCGCTCAAGAAAAGACGAACTAAGTCCCGATTCGGTTTTAAAACGGGCAAAGTCCTTGGTCCAGGATTTTTGGTGAGGCGGTGCAAAAGCAAGCTTTGCGCTGATTCAGTGAGCAACGACCTATGTCATCAGTTAGCTCCACAATCAGCTAAGCATACAAGATATACAGCAAATTTCAGCAAAAAATTGAAGTGCAAAATCAAAATAAAAAAACCGATTTCCCCGCATTATTAAGGAACGATCAGAAATTAAACAAAAAAACAAAATTTCTTCAACTGAAAGTGAAAAGCGACATTAAAACTTAAAACAAACAGAAATTATTACGTATATGAGGAGGGTTGTCCCCTCCTCATTACCTTGCTCTTGACGCTAAATTTAGAATGTTGTCCAAATTCTTTAAGAACGACTGCTGAAACACAAGAGTCGTTTAATTAGAATAATAAGAAGCTTTTTTAAAAGTACTAAAAAACTTTAGCATGAAGAGCGAGGTGTTGAGGAGGGGGCAACCCCCCTCAGAAACGTAATAACTTCTGTTGGTTTTAAGTTTTAATTTTTCTCCTTAAGTTCAATTAAAAAAACTTGTCTTTTTTATTTAATCATAAATGAATCGATGTTCAAATTGGCAATATCTCTATGTATTGCCAAACTTGTAAAATGCATTTTTGATAGCTTTTGTTGCCCAGAGAGAAAGACCCATGATTTCAGAAACAACTGAAGCGTCCTCAAACTGGGCAGAATTTTGGGGCAAATTGAATATACGCTCAGTAACAGCCGAAATAAGCCATTTCGGGAGGTCTTCTAGGCTTGAGAGCCTTTTCTACGGGTTAATTTAAAAAAAAAAAATCTTTCCTTGTGGAAGTAAAGAACAGAGTTGAGAAGTAAAACGAACACAAATTATTGTTTTGCAATTTATGCAACATATATCTACAAAACTAGCCATAATAGACTTACCCAAGAAATAAACAGAATATACTGATCAAAAGACAAAATTATAGGGCTCTAAATAGTCTTTCACCAGCCGTGTTATCTATAACTTATATATTTAATTTAAATTATACAGGAGTATATAATTTAAGATATTTATGATTTAATGATGTGTATAACTTTTTCGTGCATATTCCAAATTTTCTAAAAACTCAACCAAGGTCAGTAAGTCAGTATAATCATCCTTCGATTTGACTTAATTCTTGAAGGGATTCAGGTATTTTTGAAATTTCTAAAATTTGTTTCATTAATTACAATTTATTATCCAATTGAATCTGAACAATCTATTTCTGAATCAGCCTTAACCTTAAAATGTTTTTCAGTAGGTAATGTCTTAGAAAACTTCCTAAACTTTCAGCTACTGTGAACCGTAGTTCTCTCTTTACTGTCCTGCAACCAGGAAACCGTCCCCAGAATTGTAGAGGAGTGGGGCCACGTAACGCTCTAAACTCCACTTCCTAGATTTTCAGAGTTTTGTCTTACAGTTTTTAAACGGCCCTTCCATAAACCATGCCCATTCTCATCCACCCGCATATTCTCAGGAAAAAGATACATTAAAATTATTGCAGAAAATTGGTTGCCAAAAAATTGGGCCACGTAATGCTCTAAACTCCACTTCCTAGATTGTCATGAGTTTTGTCTTACAGTTTTCAAGCGGCCCTTCCATAAACCATGCCCATTCTCATCCACCCGCATATTCTTAGGAAAAAAAATACATTAAAATTATTGCACAAAATTGGTTGCATAAAATTTCAAATGAATATTTAAATTTTGCCAGTTACAAGTCAATCTAAAAAAAAATTATCTTAATTAAAAAAATGAAACCTATATAATAATAATAATTTATTTATTACCCACTATAAAAAAGAAGCGGAGTACATCAAGTACCAAAAAAAAAAAAAAATCAAACTCGCATACTTAACAATTATCATTGGCAGCGCGCTAGCGCTGTCTAAATAAAGAACGATGTGGACACAATGTGTTGTTTTTTGTTTTTTTTCTCTATACCCGGGCACTTCGTATCGAAGGAGTTGTCGTAGAAACTTCGAAAAGGGCTCAGTCGATTAGAAATGGGAGTGGCTAGTGCCCTTTTTAATAGTCGAAAGTGATTGGAGGGCAACTAGAAACCCCCCAAGCCCATCATTCCCCCAAACACATACAATCAAAATTTTTAGATAGCCATTTTGTTAAGCGTAGTCGATTTCCAGATAGAAAATATGTTTTTGAGGAGGACACTCCCCCAAAACCCTCAAGGCAAGGGTTTTAAGTTATGCCCTGGGGGCATATAAGGTTTTTATAGAAGACGTTGTCGTAGAAACTTTAAAAATGGCTCATTCGATTGGAAATTCAAAGGGCTAGTACCCTTTTTAATAGTCGAAAGTGATTGGAAGGCAACTAGCCCCCCCCCCCCCCCAAGCCAATCATTCCCCCAAACACATCCAATCAAAATTTTGAGACAGCCATTTTGTTCAGCGTAGTTGATTTCCAAATAGAAAATATATTTTTGAGGAGGACACTCCCCCACAACCCTCAGGGCAAGGGTTTTAAGTTATGCCCTGGGGGCATATAAGGTTTTTATAGAAGGCGTTGTCGTAGAAACTTCAAAACAGGCTCACTCGATTGGAAATTCAAAGGGCTAGTGACCTTTTTAATAGTCGAAAGTGATTGGAGGCAAACAAGCCCCCCCACGCCCATCATTCCCCCAAACACATCCAATCAAAATTTTTAGATAGCCATTTTGTTCAGCATAGTTGTTTTCAACATAGAAAATATGTTTTTGAGGATGACACTCCGTCACAACCCTCAGGGCAAGGGTTTTAAGTTATGGCCTGGGGGCATATAAGGTTTTTATAGAAGGCGTTGTCGTAGAAACTTCAAAACAGGCTCATTCGATTGGAAATTCAAAGGGCTAGTACCCTTTTTAATAGTCGAAAGTGATTGGAGGGCAACTAGCCCCCCCCCCACGCCGTGCATTCCCCCAAACACATCCAATCAAAATTTTGAGATAGCCATTTTGTTCAGCGTAGTTGATTTCCAGATAGAAAATATGTTTTTGAGGAGGACACTCCCCCACATTCCTCAGGGCAAGGGTTTTAAGTTATGCCCTGGGGGTATATAAGGTTTTTAAAGAAGGCGTTGTCGTAGAAACTTCAATAAAAGCTCATTCGACTGGAAATTCAAAGGGCTAGTGCCCTTTTTAATCGTCGAAAGTGATTGGAGGGCAAATAGCCCCCCCCACACACACCCATCATTCCCCCAAACACATCCAATGAAAATTTGAGATAGCCATTTTGTGGGGGCATATAAGGTTTTTATTGAAATCTTTGTCGTAGAAACTTGAAAAAGGGCTCATTCAATTTGAAATTCAAAGGACCAGTGCCCTTTTCAATAGACGAAAGTGATTTGAGGGCAACTAACCCCCCTCTCACGCCCACCTTTTCCCCAAACACATCCAATCAAAATTTTTAGATAGCCATTTCATTCAACGCAGTTGAAAGTTTTGGAAATTAGGTCTTTTAGGATGACAACCCCTCCCCCCAAAGCCCTCAGGGCAATGGTTGTAAGTTATGTCCTGGGGACACATAAAGTTTTTATTGAAAGCGTTGTCGTAGAAACTTCAAAACGGCTCATCAATTGAAAATTGAAAGGGCTAGTGCCTTTTTTAATAGTTGAAAGTGATTGGATAGCGACTAACACCCGTCTCACGCCCACCATTTTTCCAAACACATCGAATTAAAATTCTGAGATATCCATTTTGTTCAACGTAGTTGAAAGTTCTGGAAATTTTGTCTTTTAGGATGATAGCCACCTCAGAGCCCTCTCTGCAAGGGTTGTAAGCTATGCCCTGGGGGCATATAAGTTTTATATAGAAAGTTGTTGTATAAATCATAGGCAGCAGGATCGCGCTGCCTAAGTAAAGAACGGGGACACTCGAGAACGAGACAAGAAACGGGGACTAAGTAAAGAGGAGGACACTCCCCCACAACCCTCAGGGCAAGGGTTTTAAGTTATGCCCTGGGGGCATATAAGAACGATGTTGGTACAATGTATTATTTATTAATTTTTTCCTTTAGAGCAGGGCCCTTCGTATCGAAGAAGTTGTCGTACAAACTTCTACGTCTTATCTTTTGATTCATTTTGACAAAATGGCTATCTAAAAAATTCGATCGGATGGATTTGGGGTTAACAGAGCAAGGGACTAGCTGCCCTGCGGTCCCCTAAAAAGAGAACTAGAACTTTCAATTTCCAATGGAATGAGCCCCCTCCGATGTTTATACGATCATTCCTTCCATAAAAACCTTATACGCCCCCGGGGCACAGTTTACAACACTTGCCCCGGGATTCTGAGGGGTTGTGTAAACCCCGGAGTTTTATTATATGACCTTTGGTATATTTCGAACAAGATGACAATATCAAAAATTCTATGGGACTAATCTGTGGAAAAGACAGTTGGTGTGGGGAGGGGGGGGTTAGTGGCCAGCAGATTACTTTTGACCCTATAAATTTCTTGTCATGTGAGTCCCCTCCGAAGTTTATCTTTTCCAAAAAATACTTTATATACCCCGGGCATAAGTTACAACCCTTCCTCCAGGATATGGGGGAGAGGGGGGGGGGGTATGTTGACCCCAAAATTTTTGCTATTTGGTCGTTGGACTATTTCAAATAAAATGACTATCTCAAAAATTAAATTGAATGCGTCTGGAAAAAGAGAGTGTGTATGAGAGGGGGGGTAGACGCCCCCCTTTCACTTTTAACTCCAAAAAAAGTAACTGGAACTTTCAATGTCCAATGAAGTGAGCCACTACTGAAGTTTAGACGACCATTCTTTACATAAAAACCTTATATGCCTATCGTGCATAGCTTACAACACTTGCCCCCGGGCTCTGGGGGGTTGTATCAACCCCTGAGTTTTTGTTATTTAATTTTTAAACTATTTTGAACAAAAAGACTAAAAATTTTCGTCGGATGTATTTGGAGAAAAAAGGTCATTAGGAGAGGGGCTAGTTGCCATCCGATCACTTTTGACTCTTATAAAGGGCGTTAGAATTCCGATTTCCAACCGAATGTGCACCCTCAGAAGTTTATACGATCATCCCTTCCACACGAAGTGCCTCTACGAAAAATAAAAAACACTGGAGCCTTTTTGCCTTACGGTTGGTGGGGGGAGGCTAGTTGCCATTGGAAGCAGAGGTGTGGCCATGATTACTTTTAAAGGTGCCCATAGCCACTACTCCTTTCTTCCAATGATTTAACGGCGCAAGAAGAAGGTTTAACGGCGTATTCCTGTTTCCGTGACCAGGTGCCACAATTTCTTTTCCAGGCAAGATTCCACGTGTTATGACACAATTGCGTTTCAGTATAATTAATTGGAGTGTGGTTGGGAATAATAGACAAGTAGCAATAATAGAGAAATTAAAATGAGATTTTAAAGGCAGCCGTAGGGAAATTAACATGGGATTTTAAAGGCAGCCATAGGGAAATTAACATGAGATATTAAAAGCAGCCATAGGGAAATTAATATGGGATTTTAAAGGCACCCATAGGGAAATTAACATGGCATTTTAAAGGCAGCCACAGGGAAAGGCCAGCAACTGGATTTCTGCAATATCCATAGGGATATTAACATGGGATTATAAATAGAGCCCTCTGACGTATATCTTGTCAGTGATACATCCACTTGATGTTTCAAAGTATATTTTGAAATTTTTTTTTTGTTGAAAAATATGATTTAGGAATATTTTTTGTAGTGTTGTGCCGTGGTTTATCTTGTCCGTATTATATTCTGTTGAGGTTTTAAAGTACATTTTTGAATTTTTTCGTCGAAAAGTATGACTTGGAGTATTATTTTTAGTATTGTGCCGTGGTTTATTTTGTCAGTGTTACATTCTATTGATGTTTCAAAGTGCATTTTAGAATTTTTTCGTTGAAAAGTATGACTTGGAGTATTTTTTGTGGTGTTGTGCTGTGGTTTATCTTGTCAGAGTTACATTCTGTTGATGTTTCAAAGTGCATTTTGGAATTTTTTCGTTGAAACGTATGACTTGGAATATTTTTTGTAATATTGTGCCGTGGTTTATCTTGTCAGTGTTACATTCTGTTGACGTTTCAAAGTGTATTTGCAATTTTTTCGTTGAAACGTATGACTTGGAATATTTTTGTAGTGTCGTGTCGTAGTTTATCTTGCCAGTGTTACATTCTGCTGATGTTTCAAAGTGTATTTTGGAATTTTTTCATTGAAACGTATGATCTGGAATATTTTTTAGTGTCGTGTTGTGGTTTATCTTGTCAGTGTTACATTCTGTTGATGTTTCAAAGTGCATTTTGGAATTTTTTTCGTTGAAACGTATGACTTGGAATATTTTTTGTAGTGTTGTGTCGTGGTTTATCTTGTCAGTGTTACATTATGTTGACGTTTCAAAGTGAATTTTGGAAACTTTTTTTGTTGAAACTTATGACTTGGAATATTTTTAGTAGTGTTGTGACGTGGTTTATCTTGTCATTGTTACATTCTGTCGATGTTTCTAGCTGCATTTTGGAATTTCTTCGTTGAAACATATGACTTGGAATATTTTTTAGTGTTGTTTTGTGCTTTATCTTGTCAGTGTTACATTCTGTTGATGTTTCAAAGTGCATTTTGGAATTTTTTTCGTTGAAACACATGACTTGGAATATTTTGTAGTGTTGTGTCGTGGTTTATCTTGTCACCGTTACATTATGTTGATGATGTGCATTTTGGAATTTTTTCATTTAAACGTATGACTTAGACGAACAAATAAACTTTCAAATGGGGATAAATCCATTTATTTAGACAGTGAAAAAACAGGTACAAAAGTCCAGATATTTTTTTTCACTATATAAATAAATGGATTTATCCCCATTTGAAAGTTTATTTGTTCGTCTTAGAACGGCAGTGTGGTCTAAGAAAACAACACCTAATTTAAAGGTGTTACGTCGAAAGTATGACTTAGAATATTTTTGTAGTGTTGTGTTGTGATTTATCTTGACAGTGTTACATTCTGTTGATGTTTCAAAGTACATTTTGGGATTTTTTCGTTGAAACGTACAACTTGGAATATTTTTGTAGTGTTGTGTTGTGGTTTATCTTTTCAATTTTACATTCTGTTGATGTTTCAAAGTGCATTTTGGAATTTTTTCACTGAAACGTATGAGTTGGAATATTTTTAGTGTTGTTTCGTGGTTTATCTTGTCAGTGTTACATTCTGTTTATGTTTAAAAGTGTATCTTGGATTTTGTTTCACTGAAACGTATGACTTGGAATATTTTTGTAGTGTTGCGTCGTGGTTTATCTTGTCAGTGTTACATTATGTTGATGTTTCAAAGTGCATTTTGGATTTTTTTTTCGTTGAAATATATGACTTCCAACATTTTTGTAGTGTTGTGTAATAATCTAGATTTTAAAATAGTTTTGATTTGAAAATTTCTTGATTTTAAAATTTACAGAAAACCCACAAATAACAGTAATTTGTTTTTCTTATAGCTCCGGTCACGCTTGCTAAGTAAAAGTTGGTTTGATCATTTCTTTAACTAACCAGATTTTTAGTATTTGCTCTCCAAATTTTTTTTGATGAGGAGCTGTCTTTTCTAAGAAAAATACTAATAAGCAACATGTATCCAGAGTGGTTAATTAACCAGACATTCAAAAAGAAGAAAAGGTTTCTAGAGATATCTAAGGAAGTTTTGGAGACAACTCGGGAGAAGGATGTGTTTTGTTCCTTACCATATGTACCCGGGCTAAGTAAAAAACTTAAAGGAATTTTACAGAGTAATAATCTAGGGGTAGCTTTAAAGAGTAATAATACTTTGGGTAGTTTTCTAAATTCTTGGAAGGATCTAACTTCATTGGGACAATAAAGTGGGGATTACCAGATCCCATGTACTTGCGGAAGCTCATATGTGGGACGTACTAACCAGAAATTGGAAATGAGATTAGTACAGCATAAAGATTCTGTTTCTTCGGCTTTAAAGCAAGATTCTAAGTTCGAAGATTTTACTTCAGCCCTTTCAGAACATATTTTCAATTTTCCAGACCATTTTATTATGTTCGAGAATGTCTCTTTGATTTCTAAGGATCAGGGTTTAAAGCAAACTTTTCGTGAAACTCTTGAAATAAAGGAAATCTTATTCAAGAATATTGCTTTGAATCAGGACACAAGTGAATTTGGGCTGAATTCTATCTATAGTAATTTATTAGAATCTAACAGAGTAAAGTTCAATTCACCCAATGTAGTTGACCTCTGTCCAAATGTTATATCATTGAACGCTAATGAACCGAATCCAAGAAGGTCAAAGAGGCTAGCTTCCACATTTGCTTTGAAAAGAATTAGAAAATTAAACAATATGTAGTTTTATTTGATTTCGTATATAAACTTTTGTTTTAAATTGTTTTAGTTTATTTTTGCTACTGATGATGGTCACTGTATATGTGACCGACATATCTAGTATTTTTGTGAATTTCTATAAACTGTCTATTGAAAAGCATTTTATTCCTATTTTGAACATTTAAAACCCTCCCCTCTGTAAATGATTGCTAGTGGGGCGTTTTGTCACGATGGTGTGAAATATTCATAGTCTTGGCTCAAGGAAACGATGCATTTTCATAAAAAAGTTCTTAATAGAACTTATATTTGGATATAATATCAGCCATACCCCGTGGAATTGCCTGCTAGGGAGTAGGGGGCTGCGGCATATTATCACGGTGGTGCGAAATATTCATAGTCTTGGCACAAAAACGCTACATTTTCGTTACGGGCTCTCTGAGACGCCTCAATATTGCCTAAAATTTTGCACCTAATATCAACCCTGCCCTCGGGAAATGATTGTTATGGAGGTGGAGGGGGGAGCCTTATATTGTCACGATGTTGTGAAATATTCATAGTCTTGGCTCAAAGAAACGATGTATTTTCGTTAAAAGTCCTTAATAGTGCCTAAAAATTTGCACCTAATATCAACCCTGCCGTCTGGAAATCATTGCTAGAGGGAGGTTGGGGGGCATTTTGTCACGATGGTGTGAAATATTCATAGTCTTGGCTCAAGGAAACGATGCATTTTCTTTAAAAAGTTTTTAATAGGACTTAAATTTGCATCGAATATCAGCCATATCCTCTGGAATTGCCTGCTAGGGGGTAGAGGGCTGACGCATATTATCACGGTGGTGTGAAATATTCATAGTCTTGGCTCAAAGAAACGATGTATTTTTGTTAAAAAGTTCTTAATAGTGCCTAAAAATTTGCACCTAATATCAACCCTGCCGTCTGGAAATGATTGCTAGGGGGATGGTGAGGGCACTTTGTCATAATGGTGTGAAATATTCACAGTCTTGGCTAAAAGAAACGATGTATTTTTGTTAAAACTCTCAGAAATAATAAATCATGAAGTATTAGGTATAATAAGGTTTAAATTTAGCTCTAATATCAACCCCTGTCTCTGGAATTGCTGGTTACTAGGACCCATACCTTTCTATAATTCACGCATATTTTGCTTATAGTTTAGCCTATATCAGGTTTTTTATGTTTAGTCGTGTTTTTAACTGCTTTCTCTGTGATTTCATTGTTTTATAACGTTTTTTTGTCAATAAATTTTGTATACATAAATGCCAGTGCCTTTCTAGCTTTATGAATCTAGGATGATTCTTCAATAGGTAATTATTTACATAATGAAACTCTAACAGCAAAACTACGTAACATCTAAGTATTTACACCGCATTAGTGCGGAAAACTTTCAGGTGCATTTAATAATGCAATAATCAATAAGACTAAAGATGCTTATGCTTTCATGCGGAAAGGGTTGGAAATCATTTAATCAGTTGGAACATGGGGATTGATATTTTCCACAAAAAAAATCCAAATGCACTTTGAAACATCAACAGAATGTAACACTGATAAGATAAACCAGAACACAACAATACAAAAACATTGCAAGTCATATGTTTCAACGAAAAAAAAATCCAATACTCACTTTGAAACATCAACAGAATGTAACACTGACAAGAAAAACCACGACACAACACTACAAAAATATTCAAAGTCATACGTTTCAACGACAAAATTCCAAAATGCACTTTGAAACATCAACAGAATGTAACACTGACAAGAAAAACCACGACACAACACTAAAAAATATTGAAAAATCATATGTTTCAACGAAAAATTCCCAAATGCACTTTGAAACATCAACAGAATGTAACACTAACAAGATAAACCACGAAACAACACTAAAAATTATTTAAGTCATACGTTTCAACAAAGAAATTCCCAAATGCACTTTGAAACATCAAAAGAATGTAACACTGACAAGGTAAACTATGTCACGACACTACAAAAATAATCCAAGTCATACGTTTCAACGAAAAGAGATCTCAAAATGCACTTTGAAACATCAACAGAATGTAACACTGACAAAATGAACCACGACACAACACTACAAGAAATATTCCAAGTCATACATTTCAACAAAAGATTCCAAAATGCACTTTGAAACATCAACAGAGCGTAAAACTGACAAGATAAACCACGGCACAACACTAAAAAAATATTCCAAGTCATACGTTTCAACAAAAAATTCCAAAATGCACTTTGAAACATCAACAGAATGTAACACTGACAAGATAAACCAGGGCACAATACTACAAAAAATATTCCAAGTCATACGCTTCAACAAGTGGCTCACTTCATTGGAAATCTTGTCCGAAATATACCAAAGATCATATAACAAACCTCCAGGGTGTACACAACCCCCCAGTATCTGGGGGCAAGTGTTGTAAACTGTGCCATGGGGCATATAAGGTTTTTATGGAAGGAAGGAGCATATAAACACCGGAGGGGGGCTCATTCCGTTGGAAATTGAAAGTTCTAGCTCTCTTTTTAAGAGTCAAAAGGGACCGCAGTGCAGCTAGTCCCTTGCTCTGTTAACCCCAAATCCATCCAATTGAATTTTTTAGATAGCCATTTTGTCAAAATGAATCAAAAGATAAGACAACAAAATTGTAGGATCAACACAACCCCCAGAGCCCAGGGCAAGTGTTGTATGTTATGCACTTGGGGCATATAAGGCTTTTACGCCAGGGTTTTAAAAATATTTCAAATATCAGATAACCCCAACCCCCACCCCACTCAAAAAACATATTAGTGATACTTATTCCGAAACTTAAGGGAGCTGACCCCTTGCCTTCTCTGCATGGTCTGACCCCCTTCCCCCCAAAAAACACTTGTTAACGACATTTATTCCAAAAATTATGACAACTCACCCCTGGCCCGAACCTCTCTCGACACCCCCTAAAAACCAACTTATTAACTATATTTCATTCCAAAACTTATGGAAGCTGACCCCCTGGTCCTCCATGACCCGATACCCGTCCCTCCCCCAAAAAATGTCAATGATAAATCATGGGAGCTGACCCGTGGCCCTCCCTCCATGGCCCGATCCCTCCCCCCCCCCCAAAAAAAAAAAAAGCAACTTCTTAATGATCATTTATTCTAGAAATCATGGGAGCTGACCCCTTACCCTCCCTCCATGGCATAACTCACCCTTCCCACCCAAAAAAATTTAATAACAATATGTTCCCCAAAAATCATGGGAATTCAGTTTAATTTATGATTTCTTTTCAAAACTGTTCAGACACTTATATTTTCACTACAGACAAGAGTTTGGCTACTGCCTTTTCCCATAACAGTAAAAGCATAAGGCCTACTGCATATTTCGCGCTTTACTAAAACAAATTATATTACAAATATTTTCTTTTGTACTTATTAGAAAATTGAAAATAAAATAAAAATTGCAGTGACACCAGACCACAGTTTACCAATAGGCCCACTAGGCATTGCGGCTTTCACGATTCCCGAAGTTTGGAGATTTTCCAAAAAAATCTTGCAGAAACGAAGCAGGAAAAACACTTGGGCCTAGGAGTGTCAAGGCTTTAAATCTGGCCCTGAGTGAAACAAAATCTTGAGCTGGTGAGCTTTAAGCAGTTAATATCATTATATATCAAATATTCAGTTTAATTTTATTAGTTCTTTTACTAGTCCAATTAAGTTAAAAAGATAAAAAGCTAGTAAAGGTAAAAAAGAATTTGATAATGTATACATTTAAAAAAATTTCAGGGACATATGAAAAAAGGAAGGGGGGCAATAAAATACACAACTTGGGCAACACCAGTCATAGGCAGCGCGCTAACGCTGCCTAAGTAAAGAACGATGTGGGCACAATGTGTTTTTGGTTTCTCCATACCCGGGCACTTTGTATCAAAGGAATTATCCTAGAAACTTCGAAAAGGGCTCATTCGATTGGAAATGGGAGTGGCTAATGCCCTTTTTGATAGTCAAAAGTGATTGGAGGGCAACTAGCCCCCCCCACGCCCATCATTCCCCCAAACACATCCAATCAAAATTTTGAGATAGCCATTTTGTTCAGCGTAGTTGATTTCCAGATAGAAAATATGTTTTTGAGGAGGACACTCCCCCACAACCCTCAGGGCAAGGGTTTTAAGTTATGCCCTTGGGGCATATAAGGCTTTTATAGAAGGCGTTGTCGCAGAAACTTCAAAACAGGCTCATTCAATTGGAAATTCAAAGAGCTAGTGCCCTTTTTAATAGTCGAAAGTGATTGGAGTGCAACTAGCCCCCCCCCCCACGCCCATCATCCCCCCAAACACATCCAATCAAAATTTTGAGATAGCCAATTTGTTCAGCGTAGTTGTTTTCCGTATAAAAAATATGTTTTTGAGGAGGACACTACCTCACAACCCTCAGGGCAGGGGTTTTAAGTTATGGCCTGGGAGCATATAAGGTTTTTATAGAAGGCGTTGTCGTAGAAACTTGAAAAAAGGCTCATTCGATTGGAAATTAAAAGAGCTAGTGCCCTTTTTAATAGTCGAAAGGGATTGGAGGGCAACTAGCCCCCCCCACACCCGTCATTCCCCCAAACACATCTAATCAAAATTTTGAGATAGCCATTTTGTTCAACGTAGTTTTAAGTTCTGGAAATTAGGTCTTTGAGGATGACAACCTCCTCACAGCCCTCAGGACAAGGGTTGTAAGTTATGCCCTGGGGGCACATAAAGTTTTTATAGAACGCGTTGTCATACAAACTTAAAAAGGGCTCATTTGATTAGAAATTGAAATGGCTTGTGCCCTTTTAAAAGTCGAAAGTAATTGGAAGGCAACTAACACCCCTTCCACGCCCACCATTTCCCCAAACACATCCAATCAAAATTTTGAGATAGCCATTTTGTTCCACGCAGTTAAAGTTCGGGAAATTATACCTTTGAGCAGGACACTCTCCCCACAGTCTTCAGAGCAAGGGTTATAAGTTATGCCCTGGGGCATATAAGTTTTTATTGAAATCTTTGTCGTAGAAACTTGAAAAAGGGCTCATTCGATTGGAAATTCAAAGGTCTAGTACCCTTTTTAATAGTCAAAAGTGATTTGAGGGCAACTAACCCCCCTCTCATGCCCACCTTTTCCCCAAACACATCCAAACAAAATTTTTAGATAGCCATTTTATTCAGTGTTTTGGATTTCCAGATAGAAATTATGTTTTTGAGGAGGACACTCCCCCACAGCCCTCAGGGCAAGGGCTGTAAGTTATGCCATGGGGGCATATAAGGCTTTTACTGAACGCGTCGTCATAGAAACTTCAAAAATAAGTCATTCGATTGGAAATTGAAATGGCTAGTGCCCTTTTTAACAGTCAAAAGTGATTGGAAGGCAACAGCCCCCCCCCCTTCCACGCCCACCATTTCCCCAAACATATCCAATCAAAATTTCTTGATAGCCATTTTGTTCCATAAAGTTTAAAGTTCAGGAAATTATACCTTTGAGAAGGACACTCTCCCCATAGTCTTCAGGGCAAGGATTATAAGTTATGCCCTGGGGGCACATAAGGCTTTTATTGAAATGGGCAACTAAACCCCCTCTCACGCCCACCATTTCCCCAAACACATCCAATCAAAATTTTGAGATATCCATTTTGTTCAACGTAGTCAAAAGTTCTTGAAATTAGGTCTTTAGGATAAAAACCCCATCAGAGCTTTCAGTGCAAGGGTTGTGATTTGTGCCCTGGGGGCATATAAGGTTTGTATAGAAAGTTGTTGCAGAAATTTCAAAAGGGGCTCATCTGATTGGAAATTGAAATTACCCTTCTTAATAGTCGAAAGTGAGTGGAGAGTAATTAACCCCCCTCTCACGCCCTACATTTCCCCAAACAAATTCAATCAAAGCTTAGAGATAGCCATTTTGTTCAACGTAGTTGAAAGTTCTGGCAATCATGTATTTAATGATGACAAACCCCCAAGAGTCCCCAGGGCAAAGGTTGTAAGTTATGCCCAGGGGGCATATAAGGTTTTTAATGATACAGTTGTCATAAAAACTTCAAAAGGGGCTCATTCAATTGGAAATTGAGAGGGATAGGGCCCTTTTTAATAGTTGAAAGTGATTGGACAGTAACTAACCCCTCTCTCATGCCCACCATTCCCCCAAACACATCCAATCAAAATTTTCAGATAGCCATTTTGTTCAACGTAATAGAAAGTTCTGGAAATTAGGTCTGTGAGGATGACAACCCCCCCCCACCCCGCCCTCAGGGCGAGGGTTGTAAGTTATCCCCTGGGGGTATATAAGTTTTTTTATTGAAAGCGTTGTTGTAGAAACTTCAAAAGGGCTCATTTGATTGGAAATTGAAAGGGCTAGTACCTTTTTTAATAGTTGAGTGATTGGAGAAAGAATAACGACCCTCTCACACCCACCATTTTCCCAGACACATCCAATCAAAATTTTGAGATAGCCATTTTGTGTAACGTAGTTGAAAGTCCTTGAAATTAGGTCTTAGAGGATGACAACCACCCTCAGAGCCCTTAGGGTAAGAGTTGTAATTTATGCCCTGGGGCCCTATAAGCTGTTTATAGGAAGTGCTGTTGTAGAAACTCAAAAAAGGCTCATTTGATTGGAATTTGAAAGGCCTAGTGCCCTTTTTAATAGTCGAAAATAATTGGAAGGCTTGACATTTTTAGAGTAAACATTAATGTGGATATAATGTATTATTTTTTGTTGTTGTTGTTGTTGTTTAGACCAGGGCACTTTGTATCAAAGGAGTTGTTGTAGGAACTTTGAAAAGGGCTCATTCAATTGAAAATAGAAAGGGCTGATGCCCTTTTTAATAGTCAAAAGTGATTGGAGGGAAACTAATCCCCCTCCCACGCCCACCCTCCCATTTGACTTTATGTTTAAAAACTAAATTTTGCCATAAGATTAAATCAAAATGCACTGTGTTAATGCTAATTCCCAATATGCCATCTCAGCAGCATCCCAAGAACGACTGAGGGTATTGTGTTCAAACTTTTAGGGCTGCTTCTGCTCTTAAAATTTAACCAAATCAAAATAGCGTAAGTGTATCCAAGCTATCAAAGAAAGTAAACAGATTTTTTGTAAATGGCATTAAGTTTTCCATTTCAGGTCAACTAGAGGAGTTATGAAACTAAATTAAACACTACTATTTGTGTCCAGGTTTTTAAGAGGGTGTATGTTGTTAAAAGTTGCTGAAAATTTTTCTCCAGCATACAAATAGCAGGCCAAACTATAAATTCTTAAAAAAACGAAAAGATTTAAAGTATTATTTTCTTTTTCTCTGAAAAGACTATGTCAATATAAAACAAAAAGAAATTAATTAAAAAAAAACTTTTTCCACAAAATAAGTTTTTCAAAGAAAAGTAAAGAACTCCATTAAACAAAAAATTAGAAAAAATCAAATAATCTACCAAGCGTGAAACTACCACAAATCAGCATCAGTGAATAAATGAAACCCAAAACGAGCAGAAATTACAATAAATAACCAAGTCAAACTCAAAACAAGCAGAAATTAACATAAGTTGGGCTCAAAACCCCTATACTTTCCCAAGGCCAGAACATAATTTGCACTTTACAGAAAAAAATACAAATGAATGTGCATTGTCAGTTTAATATACATTTACTGATATTTAGTAATCAAAATCTTACTATTATTTGATTTATTAAAGTTATAAAGGTAAAAACATTTATATTTTTTTCAGTAAAGTGCAAATTATGTTCTGGCCTTGGGAAGGCATAGGGGTTTTGAGCCCAACTTATGTTAATTTTTGCTCGTTTTGGGTTTCATTTATTTATTGATGCTGATTTGTGGTAGTTTCACGCTTGGTAGATTATTTGATTTTATTTTTGCGCGTTTGTTGTTTAATGGAGTTCTTTACTTTTCTTTGAAAAACTTATTTTGTGGAAAAAGTTTTTTTTTAATTAATATCAAATAAGAGGAAAACTATACCAGGATATTTTATTGTTTTTTCTGTAATGAAGGAAACAAGGTTTTTTCATATCTGGAGGTAAACCAACAAATGGGGGACAAGATAGAAATGGGTGCAGAAACATTCCAAGATGGTAAAATCTGGGTGGAGTGTTTTTGAGGGAAAATATTTTCTGTGATAGATTTGCCATTACATTTTTTTTCCAAAAACGAGACAAAACATAACTCTCCAGTGCTCAAGCATTTCCAATCTGGCTTCTTTTAGAAGAAGAGAGTATGGAACCTTAGCTTCTTTAAAACTATTCACAGGGCTTTTTTCAGATAGATTCAATTTTTTCTGATTCTTTGTGAGGAATATCAGGGTGCCAAACTGGACAAGCACATTCAAGATGCAGGCACACAAAGGAAGAATAAATCCTTAAAGATTAGGAAGGGGAACACTAGTGTGCAAGACGTAAGTTACCACATGGTAAGTTACCAGTGGGTAACTTACCCAGTAATGGCAAGTTTTACGTCAAACTTACAGGTAAGTTTCATATGGTAAGTTCAAGTTTTTGATGAACAAAAATGTTTTCAAGTGAAACAAATCCATCCCTAGGAGAGCTGTCACTTCACTAAAATATATTGTAAAAAAAAAAATTATTCATCAGACTCAATGCACGAGTCATACCCCTTTGAGCTTATGCTTATATCACTCTGTTGGACTACCGCTTTGTTGGTTCCTGCCTGAGTAAAAAAAAAAAAGAAAAAAAAGGGGGATATGCAATGAGTCCGTCAGTCTGAATAAATAAGACGTTGATAGCAGAGGTCAATTTAATTTGGTGAGTTTTTTACTTTTGACTGGCTATCTTTGACTATAGAATAAATAATCAGCAAATTATATACACAGCTATAATGCAGGTAGTAAGGCCTATCAATAAAAAATACTCCTGTCCAATCTCTTCTAATCTAGCATTGCAATGGTGACAAAGAGGTAAGTAGTGTCCAAACATAAATCTTTCCCATCATCCCACAAGATTCTTAATTAGAAAAGTAGGAAATAAACAAATAGAATGAAGCAAAATAATGCTTTTTCTTATCAATCTGTCAGAGAAGAGAGAATATTTTCTTTTAAATTCATGAGTATTTAAAACTTACCACTTATATGGTAACTTACCAAAGTTACCAGTAACTTATTTGGTAAGAGTAAGTTCCAAAACTTACTGGTAAATCTTGTACACTAGGGATACTAAATTTATTAAGGAACTTAAGGAGGGAAATAGACACATTAGCTCTACAGATAATATCTTTAGCATGGATATCTTACTTTAAACTACAAGAAATTGTGATGCCATATAAACTAAAGGATGACACAGAAATCTTTGAGGGGATAGGATTAACAAAACAGGGTGAGGTTTTAAGAAAACATATTGGCATTATCTTTGATTTAGAGAGGGTTTACTCTCACATCTAACATTGAGCCATTGTCTGCAAAGTCATGGAGGATGCTCAAAGGGTTGCTTATTAAAATTATGTAGCAAGTTTCAACAACCATTAGATCATCCAGGAATTTCTATATGTCAGGATATTCCTTATTGATGCTGTTAATCATAACTGAAAAAAGGAAACCTAGGAGAGTACATTGGGGTGCTCAATTATAAACAGGGAAGGGACTGGAATAATGATTCTGATATTTGACTACCTATGATCTATTGGATAAGAAGGAGACAACTAATTTCACCAGGAAAGAATTAATATTGAATCTAGTGACAAGTTTCTCAAGTAATATATTGTGGTTAACAAGGTAAAATACTTTTTGAAGGTCAATCAAAGTTAAATTTAGCCAGCAATTAAGCTTTTTGAGACTTTCCATTATTGAGTCAATAAAGAAACAATGTAATGGGAGGTAGAAGTGAACTTGAGGTTTCTGAAGAGCCTTAGCAGTAGCAGATCCAGGGTGGGAAGGGGGCACCCCCCCCCCCCTAACGTAATCTAAAGTAGTGTAATTTACTTAATTAATGCAAGTTTGCATTAATTAAACTTGCTCCTAATGCAAGTTTATCAGATCAACCTATTTTGTGCCTCTCCCCCCCCCCCCAAAAAAAAAAAAAAAAATATGGATCTGCCACTGTGCCTTAGGTCAGTAAGAGTATTGTTTCTTTTAGCCAATCTACAAGGAATCTTTCATACAGATTTGAGAATATAGGAGTGAGAGAAATAGAACAAACACCTTCAAAACCAGGCTTTCTATCTTTCTTTTTTAAGAGGGTTATGAAACCCTATTTCCATATTTGCAGAAATTGGGCAGACTTAGTAATCTCATTGAAAAGGACAGACAGAGGGAAAAGAAGGTGAAAGATCATCAGTTGGTAATTGAAAAGACAATGCAAGAAGGCTCTAAATGATGGAAGCAAGGAACCTGTTAAGATTGTTGGTAGCAACTTCAGGGAATTCAAGTAGGTTGGAACAATGTTCTAAAATACTTGCTATATCATAAAGGAAACTAGTCAAACAGGTATCTGTCAATAGAGAAATGGAAAGTGTGGTTTGTGATTGTGTTTACAATATTAAAACTATTATTTTAGGGGGTTTAGGGAGGAAAAAGGTACCTAGGTCAGACTACCTATTTAATATATGCTATGCTGTACCCCCTACTCCCCAATGTGCAAATATATAGCCCTAATTTGTTTCTAAACTATTATATTTTCATCACATTTTGTTTTATTTCATTAGCAATAACCAAACTTGTCTTCTCAGATGGGTACCAGCTAATACATAAGTACCAGTATTTTGAAGTACCAACCTCCACTTCTTCTCTCTCTAGAGGGTCCTGAAATTTGCCTACATGACAGGTATATATACCTATTGAAATTTTGACAAAACAGTATTTAACCTTAATTTTTGGTTATTAATTTCTTTTCCTCTGGCTTTAGTTTTGAAAATGCAATTCCTGTTATTTGAGTAGAATTTTAAGCCATACAGTATCAATGTTGTTGTTTTTTTTAGATTTAAGAAATGTATATGCATATCTTTAAAACCTTATAAATTGGGATTGAGCAAAGTTGTAAAGCTGAAAACAACCTTGTTCTACTTCATTTAAAGTGACACTCATAAGCATGTCTAGCTAAAATCCTGTGTCTAGACATGTGTCTGGTCAGAATTCAATGTCTAGGCAACAACTGTTCACAAGTAAAATTTGGTGCTTAGCTAAAACTACAAATTCAGTTTCAAGTTGTCATTTCTAGCCAATCAAGAGAGCTTATGCAGGCAAAACTTTCAAAATTGTAATTCCTATTTTTACTGTCACAAGATAATGGATAAGATAGGCTAAGCAAAACAATTACCTTAGTGTGCTTCACTATTATGTCTGGTGCTGCATATTTGCCTAAAATGGAAAAAACAAATAATGAGAAAACAAAAATTAAATTTCAGGTTAAAAATGTTAACATAAATGATGAAAATAGTGGAACTTGACACATTCTGATTGGCTGTAATCAAATATCCTAGACATTGAGTTCTAGAGTCTAGAACTCAATATTTAGCCAAGTGCCTTGTCTAGCTAAGTGCTGGATTTTACTTGTGAAGAGTTGTTGCCCAGACATTGAATCTGGCTAGACATGCATATGAACACTGCTTAAGCAGAAGATCTATTTTGCAAGGTATCACTTTCATAACATATAGATTTTTAAAGCTCATCAAAGGTCAGGACCCTCTAGAGGGAGAGGGAGTTGAGGTAGGTACTTCAAAATACCTTCCCAGGACCTACTTTAGCCTGTAGGCCCATCCCTGAAAGTTTCATTTTCCTAACCTAACCCCTTTCCAAGATAGCCAAAAGCAGCTAAAGTAGAATTTGACATTATTTTTTAGGGGATACCACCATGTGGCTAATTTGACAGGGTATATATATATAAATCTTTAAATTAGCCAACTGGCCAACCTTTATTTTAATCCTAGGAGTAGAGCTGAACATAATTAAACATATTAAGAAAACAATAAGGGTATTTGTTTAGCCTTGTGACACCTGATAAGGAGACATGTTAAGAAAACAATTCTTACTTTAAAATATGTATAATGATCCTAGTTCTTATATTATCCAACAGGAGAACCTTTATCATCAAGTCTTTCCTCAAAAAATCCTTCTTTTTCAAGCTTAAAATAAAAAGTTTCCAAAACCCACACTGCTGAGATTCAATGCTTAAGTCTTTTTAAATTGCCGCCTAATAAGTTGTTTTATAGATAGCATTCATTCTGGTCTTTTTAAAACTTTTTTTTAAAGAGCAGTGGCAAAGGGCAAATATCAAAATATGGGTCAATATATACCAAATCATATTATTGAGTTAGGACAAAAGTGAATACACCATTTGATGCCTTTTTTTATGCTGATTACAAATATAATAAGCATTTCTATCGGAAATGAATTTCAGCCCCCCCCCCTATATATGCCAATTCAGGGTTAGGTTAGGTATAGCCTATATAGGGGGGGGGCTGAAATTCATTTCCGATAGAAATGCTTATTATATTTGTAATCAGCATAAAAAAAGGCATCGAATGGTGTATTCACTTTTGTCCTAACTCAATAATATGATTTGGTATATATTGACCAAAATATGAACACTAAAGACCGGCATGAACACTATCTATAAAACAACTTATTAGGTGGCAATTTATAGCAGCAATTTAAAAAGACTTAAGCATGAATCTCAGCAGCGTGGGTTTTGGAAACATTTCCTTTTAAGCTGGAAAAAGAAGGATTTTTAGAGGAAAGACTTGATGATAAAGGTTCTCCCATTGGATAATATAAGAACTAGAATCATTATACATATTTTAAAGTAAGAATTGTTTTCTTAACATGTCTCCTCATCAGGTGTCACAAGGCTAAACAAATACCACAATAAGTGCTCCATAATAGCCTATGCAGAATAATCCTAGTTAAAACATTTTGCAGGGGTAGAGCCTTTATCTTCACTTTTTTCCTTGTTTTCTTAGTTTTTCTAAGAAATTCATGAATTTCTTAGAACCTATATCTTTGAATAATATATACCCCCACCCCCCTAATGTGCAAATATATACTTAGAATTACATCCTCAATCTAAATATAACATCCATTTACATCACAAATGAACTTTACTCCCATATTAGCCATATAGTGGATGTCAATTTTTTAGCTACCTGAATAGTCTGTTCATATAAACCTTACCCAAAAAGGCGTCAAGTGATGTAGGCTATTTACTTTCAACCCAGCTAAATTATGTTGTAAACTACAGAATTTACCACTTTATACTCCCCCAGTAATGGTCAAATATATTCCCTAAACTCAATATTTGCCTACGCAATTAAGATATGTATGCTAAATTTACTTTAATAAGTATTTTAGGATATTTTAATGTGGTTTTCAGAATTCTGATGATTCCCACACTTTCGATTTTTTAAATATTATTATCAGCGTTGCTATGAAATTAAAAGTAAAACTACTAAAATCTAGAAAAGGAAAAAGTGTTGGGGTTACTTTGTACCTGCTTTAAAAGCGGTACAAAGCGGTTCTCGGCGCGCCGTCGGTCGACATCGATATTTACTACCAAGAAGGAGTTTTAAATACAGTGCAACAGAAGTTTTAAACATCCGAAAAAAAAAATAGACGAGAT
The DNA here is from genome assembly GCA_027921565.1 of Artemia sinica. Taxonomy (NCBI): domain Eukaryota; kingdom Metazoa; phylum Arthropoda; class Branchiopoda; order Anostraca; family Artemiidae; genus Artemia; species Artemia sinica. The sequence continues at coordinate 26,633,679 of CM051272.1, forward strand.
TGCTAAATCTCGAAGAGTCCCTTTGGAACTCTTGGGGCACTTAATGAAACATTTGAGTTCCTGGAAAACACGATGCAAGCAACAATTAAGGCTGTATCTGGAATTTCTTTCAATGGATGGGGACAAAAAAAAAATTAAAATGCATAAAAATATGTTAATATACATTTTGCTCCGTTTTTACAAGTTGGATAAAATTTGGGTGGGGGTCAAACCCCCTTCCCCCGGAAATACAGCCATGGAAATAACCTTCAAAAATCTGTAGAATCAAGATTCTATTTTCAGACTTTTAATATCTTGTTTTTCAATAAACTTTAGCGTTTGCCTCTGTTCGTGTTTTCATGGTACCTACTATTATACTCAATGAAACCCATTTTCATTAGCCCATGTATTACTTGCAATAGAGCTTATTTATCTTTGATTTTTGAGATTTACTTTTGAGCTGAAAACTCAAAAAACTTTAAAGATTTCTGAAAATTAAAAATAAAAGAGTTGATACAGTCAAAATGTCTTTTCAAAACGTCTATATTGATTTCCCGGAAGTTCTTTTTAAGTCCCTTAAACCCAATATTACATTTTTTTTTTCGGGTGAAAAAAAAATAGGGACGAAAAGGAATTCGTGCGAAAATAAAAAAGGATTACTGCATATTGATGACTGAGTTATAAGAAAAAAATATTTCAATCGAACATGGACATGGCACTCAACTGAAGTGATATCGAAAATTTTTTTTACTGAAATGAATATAGATGCATAAAATGAAGGTAATTTAGTTTGTATCTTATGAGAACAAAGGTCCGAGTCCTGGTGTTGCTGGTTATTTGGTTAGGGATAGGGATCAATAATATGAATATGTAAGCGCAGCCAGAATCAACCAATCTCTAACTGGGTATATGGAGAAATTTGAGGGAGAAAGACGAAAGTGTTGGATAATTCGTCCCCCTTCCACGCATTAAACTCCCAGAAGTGTATATTGATATGCTTCCTTTAAATTCCACCATCTACAACTGCCAAATGGTACTAAAAACAGCATTTATGGTTCCATGTCTCAAGTGAAAAAGCTGGGGCTAGTGGGCTATGAGAACTTCTTAGAAAGATGTTTAATGGCTCATTTGAAATCTATTGCTAATATTTATGAGCTTTGTATCAACTATACTATCCATAAGTATCATATCATAGGCAGCGTGATCGCGCCGCCTAAGTAAAGAACGATGTGGGCACAATGTATTATTAATTTTCTTCGTATCGAAGGGGTTATCGTAGAAACTTCGAAAAGGGCTTATTCAATTGGAAATTGGAGTGGCTTGTGCCCTTACTAATAGTCGACAGTGATTGGAGGGCAACTAGAACACCCCCCCCCACGCCCATCATTCCCCCCAAAACAACCAATCAAAATATTGAGATAGCCATTTTGTTCAGCGTAGCTGATTTCCAGATAGAAAATATGTTTTTGAGGAGGACACTCCCCCACAACCCTCAGGGCAAGGGTTTTCAGTTATGCCCTGGGGGCATATAAGGTTTTTATAGAAGGTGTTGTCATAGAAACTTCAAAAAAGGCTCATTCAATTGGAAAATCAAAGGGCTAGTGCCCTTTTTAGTAGTCGAAAGTGATTGGAGGGCAACTAGCCCCCTTCCCCCGCATCATTCCCCCAAACACATCCAATCAAAATTTTGACATAGCCATTTTGTTCAGCGTAGTTGATTTCCAGATAAAAAATATGCTTTTGAGGAGGAAACTCCCCCAAAACCCTCGGGGCAACGGTTCTAAGTTATGCCGTGGGGACATATAAGGTTTTTTATAGAAGGCATTGTCTTAGAAACTTCAAAAAAGGCTCATTCGATTGGAAATTTAAAGGGCTAGTGCCCTTTTTAATAGTCGAAAGTGATTGGAGGGCAACTAGCCCCCTCCCCCCCCCCGCCCATCATTCCCCCAGACACATCCAATCAGAGATTTGAGATAGCCATTTTGTTCAGCGTATTTGATTTCCAGATAGAAAATATGTTTTTGAGGAGGACACTCCCCCACAAACCTCGGGACAAGGGTTTTAAGGTATGCCCTGAGGGCATATAAGAACGATGTTGGCACAATGTATCATTTTATTTTCTTTAGAGCAGGGCACTTCGTATCGAAGAAGTTGTCGTAGAAACTTCGAAAAGGGCTCATTCAATTGGAAATTGGAAAGGCTTGTGCCCTTTTTAATAGTTGAAAGTTATTGGAAGGCAACTGACACCCCTTCAACGCCCACCATTTCCCGAAACACATCCAATCAAAATTTTGAGATAGCCATTTCGTTCACCGTAGTTGATTTCCAGATAAAAATTACGTTTTTGAGGAGGACACTCCCCACAGCCTTCAGGGCAAGGGTTGTAAGTTATGCCCTGGGGGCATATAAGGTTTTTATAGAAGGCGTTGTCGTAGAAACTCCAAAAAAGGCTCATTCGATTGGTAATTCAATGGGCTAGTGCCCTTTTTAATAGTCAAAAGTGATTGGAGGGCAACTATAAACCCCCCTCCCACATCCACCATTCCCCCAGACACATCCAATCAAAATTTTGAGATAGCCACTTTGTTCAGCGTAGTGGATTTCCTGATAAAAATTACGTTTTTGACGAGGACACTCCCCCACAGCCTTCAGGGCAAGGGTTTTAAGTTATGCCCTGGGGGCATATAAGGTTTTTATAGAAGGGGTTGTCGTAGAAACTTCAAAAAAGGCTCATTCGATTGGAAATTCAAAGGGATAGTGCCCTTTTTAATAGTCGAAAGTGATTGGAGGGCAACTAACCCCCCTCTCAGGCCCACCTATTCCCCAAAATACATCCAATCAAAATTTTGAGATAGCCATTTTATTCAACGTAGTTTTAAGTTTTGTAAATTAGGTCTTTGAGGATGACAACCCCCTCACAACCCTCAGGACAAGGGTTGTAAGTTATGCCCTGGGGGCATATAAGGTTTTTATTGAAATCTTTGTCGTAGAAACTTGAAAAAAGGCTCATTCGATTGGAAATTCAAAGGTCTAGTGCCCTTTTTAATTGTCGAAAGTGATTTGAGGGCAACTAACCCCCCTCTCACGCCCACCTTTTCCCCAAACACATCCAATCAAAATTTTTAGATAGCCATTTTATTCAACGTAGTTGAAAGTTTTGGAAATTAGGTCTTTAAGGATGAAAACCCATCCCTCCCAACCAAACCCTCAGGGCAAGGTTTGTAAGTTATGCCCTGGGAGCATGTAAGGTTTTTTATAGAAAGCGATGTTGTAGAAACATCAAAAAGGGCTCATTCAATTGAAAATTGAAAGGGCTAGTGCCCTTTTAATAGTCAAAATAGATTGATCGGCAAATAACCCCCATCTCACGCCCACCATTTCCCCAAACACATCCAATCAAAATTTTGAGATATCCATTTTGTTCAACGTAGTCGAAAGTTCTGAAAATCAGGTCTTTTAGGATGATAACCCCATCAGAGCTCTCAGTGCAAGGGTTGTAAGTTACGCCCTTGGGGCATATAAGGTTTATATAGAAAGTTGTTGCAGAAATTTCAAAAGGGGCTCATTTGATTGGAAATTGAAATTGCCCTTTTTAACAGTCGAAATTGAGTGGAGAGTAATTAACCCCCTTCTCACGCCCACCATTTCCTCAAACGCATTCAAACAAAGTTTAGAGATAGCCATATAGCCATTTTGTTCAACGTAGTTGAAGTTCTGGAAATTATGTATTTAAGGATGAGAAACCCCCCAGAGTCCCCAGGGCAAAGGTTGTAAGTTATGCCATCGTTTTTGTTTTCGATGTGGACCACATCGAAAGGGCTAGGGCCATTTTTAATAGTTGAAAGTGATTGGAGAGCGACTACCGCCCCTCTCACGCCTACCATTTCCCAAAACACATCCAATCAAAATTTTGAGATAGCCATTTTGTTTAACGTTGTTGAAAGTTCTGGAATTCGGTGTTAGAGGATGACAACCACCCAAACATACCTTAGGGTAAGGGTTGTAATTTATGTCCTGGGGCATAAAAGGTGTTTATAGAAAGCATTGTCGTTTCCAAAAGGGCTCATTCGATTGGAAATCGAAAGGCCTAGTGCCCTTTTTAATAGTCGAAAGTGATTGGAAGGCTTGGCATTTTTATAGTAAAGATCTATGTGGGTATAATGTTATTGGGACCCAGCTCAATGGTAACCGAAACTCTAGAAAACGGTATTTTGATACAAATAGATACATCCAAAGAATCGGATTTTAATGCAGATCTCAAATATATAAGTTTCATCAAGTTTAATCCTACCCATCAAAAGTTACGCGCCTGAGAAAATTTGGCTGATTTTCGAAAAAAGGGGGAAATACCCCCTAAAAGTTATAGAGCCTGAATGAAAATCACACCATCATATTCCGCGTATCAGAGAACCCTACTGTAGAGGTTTCAAGCTCCTATCTACAAAAATGTGGAATTTTGCATTTTTTGCCAGAAGAAAGATCACGGGTGCGTGTTTATTTATTATTTTTTTTTTCCCCAGGGGTGATCGTATCGACCCAATGGTCCTAGAATATCGTGGGAGGGCTCATTGGAATGGAAATTAAAAGTTCTAGTGCCCTTTTTAAGTGACCAAAAAAATGGAGGGTAACTAGGCCCCCTCACACGCTCATTCTTTTCCTAAAGTCACCTGATCAAAGTTTTGAGATAGCCATTTTGTTCAGCATGTTCAAAAATATTATAAGTATGTCTTTTAGGATGACTAAATCCCCCGAAGTTCCCGGGAGGAGGGCTGAAAGTTATGAACTTTACCCAATGTTAACATATAGTATTGGTTATTGGGAAGTATACAGTACAGACGTTTTCAGGGGAGATTTTTTCAGGTAGTGGGGGGAGGGGTCGGGCAGGGACGTACGCAGGGGGGGGGGGGCCTACGGGCCCGTGCCCCCCCCCCCGAAATCTCACGATTTTTTTTCATTTTCCGATAATTTTCTGATTTTTCTCACAGAATAATGGGTTTGAAGGATTTGGCCCCCCCCCCGAAACGAATTGCCCCCTCCCCCCCCAAACAAATTCCTGCGTACGTGCCTGGGGTCAGGGGTTATGTAGAAGGATCTTTCCATGAAGGAAGTTTTCATGGGGGAAGGGACATTGCTATGAAGGGGACGCCGGACTTCCCAGCATTATTTAAAAAAAGATCAGAAATTAAATATAAAACAAAAAGTTTTTCAACTGCAACAGCAGCAACATCAAAACTTTAAACGAACAGAAAATATTACATATATGACTGGGTTCACCCCCTAGTCAATACCTCACTCTTTAAGCCAGAGATTTTTTAGTACTTTCATAAGAGCTATTTATTCTAATTAACGGCCTTTGTGATTAAGCGGTCATTTTTGAAGAATTGGAACAAAATTTGAACTTTCGCTTAAAGAGCAAGGTATTGACTAGGGGGCGAACCCCCTAATATATGTATTAAAAATATATGAATATAGAAGTTAGTTACGTAAGTTAATTCGTAAGTTACGTATATTTATTACTAATAAAAACGTTCGTAAATAAAATGAAACAAGTTTCGAGAAAGCCATTTAACCAAATAAAAGTAAATTAATATGAAAATTTTGCTTTAATTATTCATGTACTGTGAGCCAAGATCAAAACCTGCATTTATTCAAAAACGTTCAAAAATTAAATAAAAAAAAGAAGTTTTTTTTAACTGAAAGTAAGGAGCGACATTAAAACTTAAAACGAACAGAAATTATTCCGTATATGAAAGGGTCTGTCCCCTCCTCAACACCTTGCTCTTTGCGCTAAAGTTTGACTTTCTCACAACTCTATTTTTTTTTAAACAATAAAAAACTTTAGCGTAAAGAGCGAGGCGTTGAGGAGGGGACATCCCCTTTCATATACGGAATAATTTCTGTTCGTTTTAAGTTTTAATGTCGCTCCTTACTTTCAGTTAAAAAAAACTTGTTTTTTTTATTTAATTCAAAGAAGGATTACTTGTTATCAGTGTCGCTACTAGCAATTTTTTTTTTTGGGGGGGGGGGGAGGAGCAAGAGATTTTACCGACTCTTTTTTGTCAATATAATTAGTATAATGGCCGTTTCGAATGCAATACGGAAATTCACTGCACGAGTCAGTAAAACCGCTGCATTTACCAACCGAGATTTAGATTTCGATACATATCATGTCGCTATTTTAATACTGATTGTTTTACCAAATAGAAAGTTGTGGCGCCATCTGTAAAATCACCAGGCATTGACGAGGAGGTGATACCCCTCATACACGTAATAATTTCCGTTCGTTTTAAGTTTTAATGTTGCTCCTTACTTTCAGTTCGAAAAACTAATTTTTTTAGTTTAATTTCTGATCGTTTTTTTAAATACTGCTGGGAAAACCGGCAAACCCTTCATGGAAAATTCCCTTCTCCCATGAAAAATTCCTCCACGGAACGATCCTCCCACATAACCTCCTCCCCCCACCAGAAAAAATTCTTACTGAAAACGTTTGGATACTTCCCAATAACCAATACCTACACATACTCATAGCTTACAGCCCTTTCCCGTTTGTGAAATACCATGTATTGGTTTACTCACGTAATACAGTCATATCATATCATATCATCAGCCCTTCCCCCGGGGATTGTGGGGGTTAAACCCTTAAAAGCATAGTTATTACATTTTTAGACTGTGCTGAACAAAATGGCTATCTAAAAATTTTGGTCGGGTGTCTTTGGGAAAAAATGAGCGTTGGAGGGGGCTTACTTCTAATTTTTTTGTTCATTTAAAGCGGACACTAGGAATTTTAATTCCTGTTCAAATGAGCCCTCTCGCGATACTCTAGGGCGACTGGGTCGATACGATCACCCCCGGAAAAAAAACACGGATCAGTAATCTTTCTCCTGGCCAAAAATACAAATTTTCACATTTTCGTAGATATGAGCTTGAAACCTCTACAATAGGAATCTCTGATATACTGAATCCGATGGTGTGATCTTCATTTAACATTCTATGACTTTTAGGGGGTGTTTTCCCCTTTTTTCAAAAATGAGGCAAATTTTCTCAGGCTCTTAAGTTTTGATGAGAAAGACTAAACTTGATGAAACTTATATTATTTGAAATCAGCATAAAAATCCCATTCTTTAGATGTATGTGTTGATGTATCCATTTTTTAGAGTTTCGGTTACTATTCAGCCGGGTCGCTCCTTGCTTAAAGTTTGTTGCCACGAACTATTTGATAAAAATAAAACTTTTTAGAATTGAAAAAAATTTATTTGTAAAAAATGACTTTTTAAATTGATCAAGAAAAAAAAAATCTGAATTGTTCCCATTCAACCAAACAAGTCAAATGTAAACAGCCAAAATCCGAAGGTTGAATTGAGTAGTTACCAAAGTGAAAACAATAGCCATATCTTTATTCTATAAAAAGATGTGAGAGAATATTTCTTTGAGGAAAATGGTTGGTTGCTTTTCCCCCAGTGCCAGCAATTGGAGGGAGTGGGAAGGGGGCATGTGACCCCTTAGATTTGTTGACACCTTCCCTAATTTTGAAAAGCCCCTTGTTTGGCGTACTTTCATTGAAAATGTCCTTTCTAGTATTTCCGTTTGAAAACAGACAAATTCACCCCCCCCCCTCCTACTTACTGAAAAATACATTTTGTCCCTACCCCAAAATTTTTAGTTAGTTAGGAAACACCGTTTCCTAACTATCAATGGTTTGTCCTGAAACTTTCATTATCTGATTACCCAGTCTTTTTTCTTGTATTTTTTTTTGGGGGGGGGAGTTAATGCATTTTCATCCTCATCAATTCATGGTCTCGGGGCGAAAAATAAGCCTAATTTGACTTAGGCTACACATGAGAAAAAAAATCTGAAAATACAAAAACTAGAATGCTCCAAAAACTTTTCTCGTTCACATACAGTTGATCTTGACATACAATTCGCTACTACTCATACTATAATCAACTGTGTCAAACACATTCTTTTTTGTTCTCTCTCGTGCAGATCCCACATACCATCTATAAAATGTAGCAGCATTTTCTTGTTCTTTCTCTCACTAACGGAGAAGAAAGCCCGATAGGACAATATTTTCGTTATTTTGGAGTCCAGATAAAGTCTGGAGCCAAGAATGTACTGCGAGTCATATCGGTAAGGGGTAGTGTATAACTTTCGAGCATCAGGCCAAAATTTCTCAGCAAAAACAGTGACAAATAGACCATTTTGGATAATAATGATCAGGAATTATAGAGAAATTAATTGATGATCACCGGTATTCTTCTCACCCCAGCGTTGACTGTTGTTTCTTTTTTTTTCCTTTTTTTTTAGAAAACCTTATTGTCCTGAAAGTGATGTTCAACTGACCAAAGGGCAATATGCACATGCTACTACCGCTAATAATACTGCTGCTGATACAACACTAACACTGTAACTACTTTTACTACCAACAAAACTAGTGTGATAATAGTACTACTAAGGCTAAGTCAATGAAGGCAAAATTTGAAAGAATATTGATGGCAAATTTGAACTAACAAAAGAGACTATGTGCATTTATATTGTCAAAATAGCATATTTTAAGAATTGGTTTGTGAATTAAGCTGGAACTCCCTAAGAATACTTAAAGGGGATTATCAATTGACCAAAAGGCAATATGTGCACACTATTACTAATACCACTGCTACTGCAACAATTACTAGTTCTACTGGTACTATTACTATTGCTCCAATTACTAAACAGAGGTATCAAAGAATTGGCTTATAATGCTAATTCCAAATATATACGTTTCATTAAGTTTAGTTTTACCCATCAAAAGCTACGAGCCAGAGACAATTTTGTCTGATTTTCAAAAAAAGAGGGAAAGACCCCCTAGAAGTCATATAATTTTAATGAAAATCACACCACCAGATTCAGCGTATCAAAAAACCCTACCGTAAAAGTTCCAAGCTCCTATCTGCAAAAATGTGGGATTTTGTAATTTTTGCCAGAAGAAAGATCACGGATGCGTGTTTATTTATTATTTTTTTTTTTCCCAGGGGTGATCGTATCGACCCAGTGGGCCTAGAACGTCGGGAGAGGGTTCTTTCTAAGGGAAATAAAAACTTCTAGTGCCCTTCTTGAGTGACCAAAAAAATTGGAGGGCAACTAGGCCCCCTCCCATGCCACTTTTTCTCCAAAATCGTCCGATCAAAATTTTGAGATAGCTATTTTGTTGAGCATAGTTGAAAGGCCCAATAACTATGCCTTTAGAGATAACATAACCCCCCCCCCACAACCTCTGGGGAAAGGTCTTTAAATTATAACATTTGCCCATTGTTAACGTATAGTATTTGTTATTGGGAAGTATGCACATATTTAGGGTGGAGAGGGGAAGACAAATTTCCAATTTCCTGCTGGGAGAATTTTGCACGGGGAGAAAGTTTCATGGAGAGGGAAGTTCCCAGGGAGTGAAAATTTCAGAGAAAATTTTACACTGGAGGAATTTGCCAGAATTCCTAAACGAAATTTCTTTATATGGAGAAATTTCGTTTCATGGAGAGGGAAGTTCCCAGGGAGTGAAAATTTCAGAGGAAATTTTACACTGGAGGAATTTGCCAGAATTCCTAAACGAAATTTCTTTATATTCCGTTTTACAAACAAACTATATGTTAACATTGAGTAAAGTTCATACCTTTCAGCCCTCTCCCTGGAGACTTTGGGGGATCAAGTCATCCTAAAAGACATTTTTATCATATTTTCGACCATGCTGAACAAAATGGCTATCTCAAAATTTTGATCGGGTGACTTTGGGAAAAAAATGAGCGTGGGAGGGGGCCTAGTTGCCCTCCATTTTTTTTGGTCACTTAAAAAGGGCACTAGAACTTTTAATTTCCGTTCCAATGAGCCCTCCCACGATATTCTAGGACCACTGGGTCGATACGATCACCCCTGGGAAAAAAAACAAACAAACAAACAAACAAACAAACAAACAAATAAACACGCATCCGTGATCTTTCTTCTGGCAAAAAATGCAAAAATCCACATTTTTGTAGATAGGAGCTTGAAACCTCTACAGTAGGGTTCTCTGTCTGTTTTCAAACGGAAATACTAGAAAGGACATTTTCAATGAAAGTACGCCAAACAAGGGGCTTTTCAAAATTAGGGAAGGTGTCAACAAATCTAAGGGGTCACATGCCCCCTTCCCACTCCCTCCAATTGCTGGCACTGGGGGAAAAGCAACCAACCATTTTCCTCAAAGAAATATTCTCTCACATCTTTTTATAGAATAAAGATATGGCTATTGTTTTCACTTTGGTAACTACTCAATTCAACCTTCGGATTTTGGCTGTTTACATTTGACTTGTTTGGTTGAATGGGAACAATTCAGATTTTTTTTTTCTTGATCAATTTAAAAAGTCATTTTTTACAAATAAATTTTTTTCAATTCTAAAAAGTTTTATTTTTATCAAATAGTTCGTGGCAACAAACTTTAAGCAAGGAGCGACCCGGCTGAATAGTAACCGAAACTCTAAAAAATGGATACATCAACACATACATCAAAAGAATGGGATTTTTATGCTGATTTCAAATAATATAAGTTTCATCAAGTTTAGTCTTTCTCATCAAAACTTAAGAGCCTGAGAAAATTTGCCTCATTTTTGAAAAAAGGGGAAAACACCCCCTAAAAGTCATAGAATGTTAATGAAGATCACACCATCGGATTCAGTATATCAGAGAATCCGATTGTAGAGGTTTCAAGCTCATATCTACGAAAATGTGAAAATTTGTATTTTTGGCCAGGAGAAAGATTACTGATCCGTGTTTTTTTTTCCGGGGGTGATCGTATCGACCCAGTCGCCCTAGAGTATCGCGAGAGGGCTCATTTGAACAGGAATTAAAATTCCTAGTGTCCGCTTTAAATGACCAAAAAAATTAGAAGTAAGCCCCCTCCAACGCTCATTTTTTCCCAAAGACACCCGACCAAAATTTTTAGATAGCCATTTTGTTCAGCACAGTCTAAAAATCTAATAACTATGCTTTTAAGTAAAAACATCAAAACAGGCTCATTTAATTGGAAATTCAAAGGGCTAATACCCTTTTTAATAGTCAAAAGTGATTGGGGGGCATCTAGTCCCCCCCTCACGCCCCTAATTTCCCCAAATACATCCAATCAAAATTTTGAGATGACCATTTTGTTCAGCATAGTTGATTTCTGGATAAAAAATATGTTTTTGAGGAGGACACTCCCCCACAACCCTCAGGGAAAGGGTTTTAAGTTATGCCCTGGGGGCATATAAGGTTTTTATAGAAGGCGTTGACGTAAAAACATCAAAACAGGCTCATTTAATTGGAAATTCAAAGGGCTAATACCCCTTTTCATAGTCAAAAGTGATTGGGGGCATCTAGTCCCCCCCCTCACGCCCCTCATTTCTCCAAATACATCCAATCAAAATTTTGAGATATCCATTTTGTTCAGCATAGTTGATTTCTGGATAGAAAATATGTTTTTGAGGAGGAAACTCCCCCACAACCCTCAGGGAAAGGGTTTAAAGTTATGCCCTGGGGACATATAAGGTTTTTATAGAATGCGTTGTCGTAGAAATTTCAAAACAGGCTCATTCGATTGGAAATTCAAAGGGCTAGTTCCGTTCTTAATAGTCGAAAGTGATTGGAGGGGAACTAGCCCCTACTCCACGCCCATTATTCTCCCAAACACATCAAAATAAAATTATGAGATAGCCATTTTGTTCAGCTTGGTTGATTTCCAGATAGAAAATATGTTTTTGAGGACATTCCCCCACAACTTGCAGGGCAAGGGTTTTAAGTTATGCCCAGGGGGCATAAAATGTTTTTATAGAAGACGCTGTCGTATAAACTTTAAAAAAAGCTCATTTGATTGGAAATTCAACGGGCTAGTGCCCTTTTTAATAGTCGAAAGGGATTGGAGGGCAAATAGCCCCCCCCCCCCACCACGCCCATCATTCCCCCAGACACATCCAATAAAAATTTTGAGATAGCCATTTTGTTCACCGTAGTTGATTTACAGATAGAAAATATGTTTTTGAGGAGGATACTCCGCCACAGCCCTCAGGGCAAGGGTTTTAAGATATGCCCTGGGGGCATATAAGGTTTTTATGAAATACGTTGTCATAGAAACTTCAGAAAATGGCTCATTCGATTTGAAATTCAAAGGGCTTGTGCTCTTTTTAATATTCGAAAGTGGTTTAAATTATATTATATATATATATATATATATATATATATATATATATATATATATATATATATATATATATATATATATATATATATATATATATATATATATATATCTATATATATATATATATATATATATATATATATATATATATATATATATATATATATGTATATATATATATATATATATATATATATATATATATATATATATACATATATATATATATATATATATATATATATATATATATATATATATATACATATATATATATATATATATATATATATATATATATATATATATATATATATATATATATATATATATATATATGTATATATATATATGTATATATATATATATATATATATATATATATATATATATATATATATATATATATCTATATATATATATATATATATATATATATATATATCTATATATATATATATATATATATATATATATATATATATATATATATATATATATATATATATATATATATAAATTCAAATGAATTTGCTGAGAAAATGCGGATCGTCAGTTTAATATACATATGCTGATATTTATTCACTATAGCGTTTGATTTCCAATCCAATAAGCCCCCTTTGAAGTTTATATGACAATATTTTCTATAAGACCCTATTTGCCCAAGAGAATAACTTGTAGCCCTTGCCCAGAGGGCTGGGAAATTTGTTATCCTCAAAGACATAATTTCCTTACCTTTCTGATAGGCTTAATAAAGGGCTATATCAAGGTTTTGATCGGAAATGTTTGGGCAAATGATAGGTGTGGAGGGAGACATTTGGCCTCAGATCACTTTCGACTAATAAAAAAGGCACTAGTCCTCTCAATTAGGGGGAGCGGGAGTATCCTCCTTCTGATTACTTTCGACAATTACAAAGGGCAATAGCCCTCTCAATTTCCAATCGAAAGAGCCCTTTTTGAAGTTATACAACACTTTGTTTATGACATTATGCGCTCCCAGGGCAGAGCTTACAACCTACTCAAAAACATAATTTTCTAAACCCTTCAAGTACGTTCAACAAAATTGCTGTATCAAAATGTTGATCGAAAGTGTTTGGGGATATGATGGCTAAGGCGGGACATTCGCCCTCCGATCGCTTTTGACTATTATTAAGGGCACCAGCCCTCTCAATTCCGAATTGAATGAGTCATTTTTGAAGTTTCTACGACAACGCTGGCAAAGACCTAATTTTCAGAACTTTCAACTATGTTGAACAAAATGTCTATCTCGAAATTTTGATTTGATGTGTTTGGGGAAATGGCGGGCGTGAGAGGGGCGTTAGTTGCCCTCCAATTTCCAATTTGTATAAAACCCTATGTGCCCCCTGGGCACAACTTACAACCTTTGTGCTGAGAGCTGTGGGGGGAGTGTCATCCTCAAAGACATAATTTCAGTAGTATGCGCCTTCTGGATTCTAGGAGACGTATAGGCACTACTCTTTTCTTCCTTATTGGTTTAATATCATGAAGAAGGTTTAACGGCGATTCCGTAGATATGATAGTTTGGATTCTAATTTTTGAAGTCTGTGGAAACAGTTTGACATATTCGGTGAGATTACATTCCTTGGCGTTTGATAGACATTTGCAAAAAAAGGGGTAATTAGTGATTGGATAATTTTTTAACGTGAAATCTCTGAATAAAATATTTTTGGAGCATGTACTTGACGATGGATAAAAGGGTTAAGGTGATTAGCAATTACGAGCAAGGATCCCCCCACTGGTTCCTGGCAGTAGGCTACGCATATCAAATTGCTGTACTGTGGGTTAGGTAACATGATTAAACACGCTTTTACAATCGGAATTCATTGATTGACATTTGCAAAAAAGGGGTAATTAGTGATTGGTAATTTTTTAAAGTGAAGGGTCAATTTTGAAGGGAAATCCAAAAATACTCAGAATCAAAATAAACGGGATCTGCCTCAAGGGGAAGGCTCAGAGGCCCTTCGTTCCCCCATTTCTGAGGGTTGGGGAGGGGGGGTCAATTTTGGAGGGAAAACCAAAAATACTCAGAATCGAAAATAAATGGGATCTGCCTCAAGGACAAGGCTCAGAGGCCCTTCGTTCCCCCATTTCTGAGGGCAGGGGAGGGGGTGGGTCAATTTTAAAGGGAAAACCAAAAATACTCAGAATCGAAAATAAACGGGATCTGCCTCAAGGGGAAGGCTCAGAGGCCCTTCGTTCCCCCATTTCTGAGGGCAGGGGAGGGGGGGGGGTCAATTTTAGAGGGAAAACCAAAAATACTCAGAATCGAAAATAAATGGGACCTTCCTCAAGGGGAAGGCTCAGAGGCCCTTCGTTCCCCCATTTCTGAGAGCAGGGGAGGGGGGGGGGGGTCAATTTTGGAGGGAAAACCAAAAATACTCAGAATCGAAAATAAATGGGATCTTCCTCAAGGGGAAGGCTCAGAGGCCCCTCCTTCCCCCATTTCTTAGGGCAGGGGAGGGGGGTCAATTTTGGAGGGAAAACCAAAAATACTCAGAATCGAAAATAAATGGGATCGGCCTCAAGGGGAAGGCTCAGAGGCCCTTCGTTCCCCCATTTCTGAGGGCAGGGGAGGGGGGGGGGGTCAATTTTTGAGGGAAAACCAAAAATACTCAGAATCGAAAATAAATGGGATCTACCTTTTTTGTTGGTGGGGGGCTTAAAACGGCAAAAATGGGTGAACTACATGAGTTTATAAGACGGTTCGTGAAAATACCAAGGTTTTTTCTGAATTTTTGGACAACACCCATACTCCTATTGATGAGGACTGATGGTTCTAATTCAATATTTTTTTCATGAAAACAAACTATTTTTTTTAACAAATTTTTTTTTTTACTTCGAAATTATTCAACTTTTTGTTAGAGTTCTAGTTTAGTTTAGTTTTAGTTAAAAGTTTAGAGTTTTAGCTTAGAGTCTTAGCTTAGAGTTTTTGTTAGAGTTCTAGTTTAGTTTAGTTTTAGTTAAGAGTTTGATGTTTTACCTTTGAGTTTCAGTTAGAGTTCTAGTTTAGTTTAGTTTTAGTTAAGAGTTTGGTGTTTTACCTTAGAGTCTTAGCTTAGAGTTTTAGTTAGAGTTCTAGTTTAGTTTAGTTTTAGTTAAGAGTTTGATGTTTTAGCTTAGAGTCTTAGCTTCCAAGAGGACTGGATATTTATCATATTGGTAAGGAGCGACCCGGCTCAATGGTAACCGAAACTCTAGAAAACGGGTTTTTGATACCAATAGATATATCAAAAGAATCAGATTTCAATGCTGATTTCAAATATATAACTTTCATCAAGTTTAGAGCTACCCATCAAAAGTTACGCGCCTGAGAAAATTTGGCTGATTTTCAAAAAAAGGGGGAAAGACCCCCTAAAAGTTATAGAACCTTAATGAAAATCACACCATCATATTCAGCGTATCAGAGAACCCTACTGTAGAGGTTTCAAGCTCTTATCTACAAAAATGTGGATTTTTGCATTTTTTGCCAGAAGAAAGATCACGGATGCGTGTTTATTTGTTTGTTTGTTTGTTTGTTTGTTTGTTTGTTTGTTTTTTTTTCCCCAGGGGTGATCGTATCGACCCAGTGGTCCTAGAATATCGTGGGAGGGCTCATTGGAACGGAAATTAAAAGTTCTAGTGCCCTTTTTAAGTGACCAAAAAAAATGGAGGGCAACTAGGCCCCCTCCCACGCTCATTTTTTTCCCAAAGTCACCCGATCAAAATTTTGAGATAGCCATTTTGTTCAGCATGGTCGAAAATATGATAAAAATGTCTTTTAGGATGACTTGATCCCCCAAAGTCTCCAGGGAGAGGGCTGAAAGTTATGAACTTTACTCAATGTTAACATATAGTATTGGTTATTGGGAAGTATACAGACTTTTTCAGAGGAGATTTTTTCTGGTAGGTGGGGGAAGGAGAGGGTCGGGGGCTATATGGAAGGATCTTTCCATGAAGGAAGTTTTCATGGGGGAAGGGACATTGCTATGAAGGGGGCGCCGGATTTCCCAGCATTATTAAAGAAAAAGATCAGGAATTAAATAAAAAAAAACAAGTTTTTCAACTGATCAACTGATTGTGATTAAGAGGTCATTTTTAAAGAACTGGAAAAAAATTCGAACTATAGTTTAAAGAGCAGGGTATTGACTAGGGGGCGAACCCCCTAATATACGTGTTAAAAATTTATGAATATAGAAGTTCGTTACGTAAGTTAATTCTAAGTTACGTATATTTATTACTAATAAAAACGTTCGTAAATAAAATTAAACAAGTTTCGAGAAAGCCATTTAACCAAATATAATATGCAAATTTTGTTTTAATTATTCATGTACGGTGAGCGACCCGTACAGTACGGTGAGTACTGTAGAGTAAGGAGCGACCCGGCTCAATGGTAACCGAAACTCTAGAAAACGGGTTTTTGATACCAATAGATATATCAAAAGAATCAGATTTCAATGCTGATTTCAAATATATAACTTTCATCAAGTTTAGAGCTACCCATCAAAAGTTACGCGCCTGAGAAAATTTGGCTGATTTTCAAAAAAAGGGGGAAAGACCCCCTAAAAGTTATAGAACCTTAATGAAAATCACACCATCATATTCAGCGTATCAGAGAACCCTACTGTAGAGGTTTCAAGCTCCTATCTACAAAAATGTGGATTTTTGCATTTTTTGCCAGAAGAAAGATCACGGATGCGTGTTTATTTGTTTGTTTGTTTGTTTGTTTGTTTTTTTTTTTCCCCAGGGGTGATCGTATCGACCCAGTGGTCCTAGAATATCGTGGGAGGGCTCATTGGAACGGAAATTAAAAGTTCTAGTGCCCTTTTTAAGTGACCAAAAAAATGGAGAGCAACTAGGCCCCCTCCCACGCTTATTTTTTTACCAAAGTCACCCGATCAAAATTTTGAGATAGCCATTTTGTTCAGCATGGTCGAAAATATGATAAATATGTCTTTTGGGATGACTTAATTCCCCGAAGTACCCAGAGGGAGGGCTAAAAGATATGAACTTTACCCAATGTTAACATATAGAATTGGTTATTCGTAAGTATACAGAAGTTTTCAGGAGGTTTTTTTTCTGCTAGTGGGAGGGAAGGGTGGGTCGGGGGTTATGTTGGAGGATCTGTTCATGAAGGAAGTTTTCATGGGGAAGGGAAATCGCCATGAAGGGGGCGCCGGACTTGCCAGCATTATTTATTGGTTATTGGGAAGTATACAACCATTTTCAGGAAGGATTTTTTCTGGAGGGGGGGCTAGAGGAGGGAGTTACTCTGGAGAATATTTCCAACTGGAGAATATTCTGGAGAATATTCAAACAGTTCGTGGTAACGAACTGTAAGTAAGGAGCGACCCGGCTCAATGGTAACCGAAACTCTAGAAAACGGGTTTTTGATACCAATAGATATATCAAAAGAATCAGATTTCAATGCTGATTTCAAATATATAACTTTCATCAAGTTTAGAGCTACCCATCAAAAGTTACGCGCCTGAGAAAATTTGGCTGATTTTCAAAAAAAGGGGGAAAGACCCCCTAAAAGTTATAGAACCTTAATGAAAATCACACCATCATATTCAGCGTATCAGAGAACCCTACTGTAGAGGTTTCAAGCTCCTATCTACAAAAATGTGGATTTTTGCATTTTTTGCCAGAAGAAAGATCACGGATGCGTGTTTATTTGTTTGTTTGTTTGTTTGTTTGTTTTTGTTTTTTTTTTCCCCAGGGGTGATCGTATCGACCCAGTGGTCCTAGAATATCGTGAGAGGGCTCATTGGAACGGAAATTAAAAGTTCTAGTGCCCTTTTTAAGTGACCAAAAAAAATGGAGGGCAACTAGGCCCCCTCCCACGCTTATTTTTTTACCAAAGTCACCCGATCAAAATTTAGAGATAGCCATTTTGTTCAGCATGGTCGAAAATATGATAAATATGTCTTTTGGGATGACTTAATTCCCCGAAGTACCCAGAGGGAGGGCTAAAAGATATGAACTTTACCCAATGTTAACATATAGTATTGGTTATTCGGAAGTATACAGAAGTTTTCAGGAGGTTTTTTTTCTGCTAGTGGGAGGGAAGGGTGGGTCGGGGGTTATGTTGGAGGATCTGTTCATGAAGGAAGTTTTCATGGGGGAAGGGAAATCGCCATGAAGGGGGCGCCGGACTTGCCAGCATTATTTATTGGTTATTGGGAAGTATACAACCATTTTCAGGAAGGATTTTTTCTGGAGGGGGGGCTAGAGGAGGGAGTTACTCTGGAGAATATTTCCGTGGAGGATGTTTCTTTGGGGTAAGAGACATTTCTATGAAGGGGGCGCCGGATTTCCAAGTATTATTTAAAAAACGATCAGAAATTAAATAAAAAAAAAACCAAGTTTTTTCAACTGAAATGTAAGAAGGAATATCAAACAGTTCGTGGTAACGAACTGTAAGTAAGGAGCGACCCGGCTCAATGGTAACCGAAACTCTAGAAAACGGGTTTTTGATACCAATAGATATATCAAAAGAATCAGATTTCAATGCTGATTTCAAATATATAACTTTCATCAAGTTTAGAGCTACCCATCAAAAGTTGATCCCCCAAAGTCTCCAGGGAGAGGGCTGAAAGTTATGAACTTTACTCAATGTTAACATATAGTATTGGTTATTGGGAAGTATACAGACTTTTTCAGAGGAGATTTTTTCTGGTAGGTGGGGGAAGGAGAGGGTCGGGGGCTATATGGAAGGATCTTTCCATGAAGGAAGTTTTCATGGGGGAAGGGACATTGCTATGAAGGGGGCGCCGGATTTCCCAGCATTATTAAAGAAAAAGATCAGGAATTAAATAAAAAAAAAACAAGTTTTTCAACTGATCAACTGATTGTGATTAAGAGGTCATTTTTAAAGAACTGGAAAAAAAATTCGAACTATAGTTTAAAGAGCAGGGTATTGACTAGGGGCCGAACCCCCTAATATACGCGTTAAAAATTTATGAATATAGAAGTTCGTTACGTAAGTTAATTCTAAGTTACGTATATTTATTACTAATAAAAACGTTCGTAAATAAAATTAAACAAGTTTCGAGAAAGCCATTTAACCAAATATAATATGCAAATTTTGTTTTAATTATTCATGTACGGTGAGCCAAAATCAAAACCTGCATTAATTCAAAAACGTTCAAAAATTAAATAAAAAAAACAAGTTTTTTTAACTGAAAGTAAGGAACGACGTTAAAACTTAAAACGAACAGAAATTATTCCGTATATGAAGGGGGCTGTCCCCTCCTCAACGCCTCGCTCTTTACGCTAAAGTTTGACTTTCTCACAACTCTATTTTTTTAAACAATAAAAAAACTTTAGCGTAAAGAGCGAGGCGTTGAGGAGGGGACAGCCCCCTTCATATACGGAATAATTTCTGTTCGTTTTAAGTTTTAACGTCGTTCCTTACTTTCAGTTAAAAAAACTTGTTTTTTTTATTTAATCTTGTTAAAATCAGAATCATGCAAAGAACTTAAATCTTTATGATTGAAGGCAAAAACTCAGCCTGAAACCGCTCAGTATAACACCCCCAACCCTTTACCACAAATCTTTTATCAGAAAGTTAGGCATGTTACAATTCATAACAGCCCAAGTCAGGCCAAGATTCTCTATCTCAAGATTATAATGAGCTAAGTCGCTACCGCAGACTAACTCGGTACAAAAAAGCTAAGTTCTGATACGGTACAAATGTCAGCTAAATCTGGACTCATTGCAAAATTAGGTAGGTCTAAGCTGCAAAATTCGGGCAACGCTACGGAAAAAACAAACCAAGTACTAACACAGGGTAAGAACTGGTTAAGTTCTGATTTGTTAACAAAATGAGCAAATTAATTCCCTAATTAGCGTAAAAAATGAGTCTTCATTGGTGTAAGAACAACCTAAATCCAAGTTGTAAAATTTAGGCAAAAATGTGGTGGAAAAAAGTGGTGCAAAAATGATTCAAAGTTTAACTTAGTGTGTTTGGCAGTGGAAAAACTGAGAGCTAGAGAAAATAACATCAAACTACTTGATCCTCATACAATCACCAATCAGCGACATATTGCTACAGGTTCACTCACCTTCACCAACTCTTCATTTATCAATGGTGAAATTCATTCAAAACTAGCATTAAAATTTGTAAAAAGTGCTCGTGCTACAAGATCATGGACAAGTTCCCCACACAAATTTGAAATGTTTGGACTTTCCTCTTTTGTGTATAAAGTAAATGGGATCCTATTCTATAATTTATCCTTTGATAAATCCTATAGGACAGTGTATGAGTTGACAATGCACTCCCTCGACGCAGAGATTCACAACTATTTGAAAATGGTATAACTGATACAATGTTTGCAAAAGTTCATGGTATCATTGTATTGGTCTTATCTGGCACTCAGGATACGAGTATTGTACGAACGGGGAGTGTGCGTTTAGAGTGCACCTTTGCCGAACCATTAGCTGAGAGTATTGTATTAATCTCGTTAAATCAATTTCAAACTTAATGGGAAATCACTCCCGAAGGCACTGTTCTAGTAGATCTCACACCATGAACACTATTCTGAACGTGGAGCAAAGCAGACACTTCAGTCTGTCCGCGATCCGCGAATCCCGTTGTAGCAGGACGCAAATAGAAACGGTGAAAATGAACTTGGGAGCAGTGTATGTGAAAAGCGTAGAATTAGACATTGAACAAGAGGGTTTTGAGTGGGCCGAGATAGATGGCCAAAATATTGGGACAGTGACGGATAGAAAGCTTCTGCTCGATTATGTCACGGGAAACTTGCAGTGTGATGAACAGAAGTTAGCGAAAGTTGTAAAGGAGTCAAATGTTACTCTGGACACTCTTAGCAAATTAGCCCACACAATCTCCCCTGCTCGACGTGAATTGAACCTCTCAAACCAAAATCCCAGCATAACAACGGGAGAAAACATGGAACCAAGACCTGGCACAAGTATCATGAAAAGTGAGGTTAGTCAAAGATAAAAGTGTGTTAGAGTTGGAAAAAAGGGGGGCCAAAAGATACAGGCAGTTGTAGAAATACTGGGGGGAATGACGATTTTCGATCCTCTCTTCAGATATACTGTGTATGGTACCAGGAGACCGAATGTTTCAAGGCCCCCCCTTTATTTTTGGAATTTTTACACCTTGGGCAGGTAAAAGGCACTTGTAAAAATTATGTGGAGATTATTGAGATAACTAATATTTTCATCTGCCTAAATCACGCAACGTCAAAAGGAGCGAAAATCAAATAGCGACGAACACCACACTGCCTTTCCATCATAAACAAATAAGTAGAACAACAGGGAAATTTTTATACAAGACAGGGGAACGCAACTTTAAATGAATATTTCGACCCTATATCCAAGGGCCGTCCTCAGCAAAACAGACGAAGAGAATAAAAACACTATAAAAGAAACTTACATTAAAATTTTATCATTAAAACTGTTTAAAAAATGTTTTAAAACAGCCCTAATATCATTACTTCAAGGAAGTTCAACCAGGACTGGTACTCCAAACGAAATGGACAGAGAACAATTCATTCAGATGGAATTAAAATGCTTACAGAGAAGCTTTTAAAGCTAATCTCACCTTCTTGGCAGCCAAACCAGAAGGTCTATTCGTAATAGGTTGAGTGGAGTTATTTACAGGTTTTTTAATATAATTAGTCAAATCATTTTTAATTAAATTTGTGTATAGGGCATTAAGCGAATATTCCCCCAAATCTCTATTTAAAGAAATACTACTATTTCTTGAAGTAATGATATTAGGGCTGTTTTAAAACATTTTTTTAAACAGTTTTAATGATTGAATTTTAATGTAAGTTTCTTTTATAGTGTTTCTATTCTCTTCGTCTGTTTTGCTGAGGACGGCCCTTGGATATAGGTTCGAAAAATTCATTTAAAATTGCGTTCCACTGTCTTGTATAAAAATTTCCCTGTTGTTCTATTTATTTGATTATGAGCTAAAATCAACATGACAGGTGACTATCAGAAATCTAACAGGTTATTTCGAGCTATTAAAGGTCAGATTTCGAGCTATTAAAAATCTAGATTCTACTTCCCAGGCGCTGAAAATTGTTTTTCATTTCCTTAGAAAAAAAAATTAGAAAAAAAACAACATTATTTGACAGTTTGGTGGGGTTTCCGGTGCTAATAGAAAAAAAAGGCAAGGGTGCCCCCCCCCCGATTATTTTCAAGTCAGAGGATATTAGGATGACCAAATAGCATGTGGATAGACAAGTACATACTTGCATAAAAAAGATTATTGTCCATTTGAAGATAAATGAGAGGTTTCGAGGAGAAATCTAGCACGAGTATAATAATATAATAACACGCGCGAGTAATTGCTACTCGTGCATATTTCGTTTCCAGATCCTAAAAAAAAGATAAAAAAAAGAGGGTTTTGTCTCGTGCGGATAAAATCTAGTCATTGGTTTCGAAGAAGATCAGGGACGTAAAAAGTTGACAAAACGCCGTTGCCAACAAGAAAACTTCTTATGCATAAAATTGTGAATTCACCTACGTCATATTTCCTCAAAGACAAAGGTTACACAAGTTCAAAAGTGACAATCCTGTTGAAATGCGCAAAGCCCCTCTCCATTGCTAAGAAGGGAGGGGTTGATAAATCTTTTGCGAGCCTATTGCATTGATGCTATTAAAATTCTGGGAAATGATCAAAACTAATGTTAAAGATAGGAAAAAAATAGATAAAATAACTAAACACGTACTTGAAATTAGGCTATAAGAAAAAAAAACACTTAAGAGTTTTTCCTTCCGGCCTCATCTCTTATTCTAAGGGAGCTGAAAAAAAGGGAAGAAAATGATAATTTTAACCAGATTGAGAGTTGAAATTCTATGTATCTGAGATTTAAACACACTGGAAATCAGAAAGAAATGAGATAAGAAAGAATGACTGGAAGTCAAGATACGATGGAAAGAAAGTTTTGACAAAGTAAGTCAAAAAAAAAAAAGAAAAAATGACTCTGGGAGTCAAGATACAGTGGAAAGAAGGCTTATGACTTTGGAAGTCAAAAATATGACACTGGTTGTCAAGATACAGCAGATGGAAAATTTAGGCCTTAAAAAAAAAAAAAAAAAAAAAAAAAAAAAGACTGAGTGAGGACACACTGCTGAGAGCAGAAAAATATTGAGAAGAAAATTTCGCCAAAAAAAAACAAAAAAAAAACAAAAACAACAACGAACATTAAGGCAGATTTACATGTAAGAACGAGCCAGTCACATGTCCTAGAGTTTTGTACAAGCTAGAGAGCCTTTATGGGAGGGCCAAGAGCGTGAAAATTGTATGTCTTTGTCCTATATTTGGAAAGAAGGTGAAAAGATTGGTTGTTTGACCCACTGTTATAGACAGGTGGAAAACTGATTGCTTAGAAAGCAGTTTTCCACCAGAAATATGTTCCATACACATAAGGTGCCTTAGGCGGGAGATAAGTAAGTTATTTTTTTCCAGATGGTTGCAAGACTAGAAAAAATGGAGGAACAACTTAAAAATGTTGCACGGTGTAAAACATCGGACCAGATAAGGGCGGATCTAATTGCAGAAGCAAAAAAGCCGATGGAGGAGCTGTTTCTTTGGCTTCGGATTACGCATCCTCAATGGAACGAGAGGTAGGGATTGAAGAAGCGGGAAAATATTTTGATTTTGCAGTGGCCGTTCGTGCAGAATCACAGGGTGCAGGCATATCTAACCTGCTCATAGACCTTTATGGATTGGCAGCAGACATAGCATTGCCTGTAGCCCTTGAAAGATGCCGGAAAAGAAAGTGGCAAAACACAATTCCCCAGCAAAATAAGCAGAAATTCAGATATAATCGTCCACAAACTTCGGCGTGTTACAGCTGCGGCGTCCACAGTCATTTTGCTAGGGGACGCCCAAACGGGCAAAAGGAGGGCCCAAAGTATAGACCCCCTGTAGCAGGTTTCAAGAGGGATGTGTGAATAATGGAGGGATACGCCCCCTCCCTCTCATCGGGGTTGCCTATCCGGGGGATGTGTTTGTCGATACATTTTATTACATTTTGTTTTCCCCCTCTTACCCTGTTTTGGTTTGCTTTTTCTTTTTGCGTTTGTTGTTACCTGATTTAATAAGATAAAATACATAAACAAATGAAGGTGCAGTATATATCCGTAGGTATACATCTTTATAGGTAGACACAGATAGTTATTAGGGACCTAGGTGAGTGCGCATATATGTGGGTATGCAGGTATGTACACATGAGTCTAGGTTGGCATGGGTGTGTGTATGCGTATGGGTGCATATGTATGCCTGCATGTGTATAGGTTAGCATTTATGTCTGCATATGCGTATGAACCTATGTATATTCATAAAAGAAAGATACGTGTTGAATAAGAATTTACTATTATTCAAAAAAAAAAAAATGCAATTCGACTCAAAAACAGAAAATGTATCTTGTTAGATTAGTCGACACTAAGGAAGCAAGATTAAAAATGTCTTTAAGACTAAGGAGTATTCATATTGATTTTTGGACAAAAACTTGTCATTTTCTTTAGGAGTCCATGGATGATTTCTGGTTGGTGAAGCCATTGACGGAACTTAGAAAACATCCTGTTTATCCGAAACGTAATATGGGGAATTTGCTTACATCGACACGGTCAAGTTTACAAGAGCTGGAATTACTGAACAGAAGTAAATATGCTGCTGGTACATTGTCAACTAGAATAGAGAGTTGGAGGAGTTTGAGAGAAAACTTAGGGAAATGTGAAAACTTTTATGAGGTTATAACCTGGATTGAAAATAGCTTTAATTTGGAAAAATGTTTTCAAATGTTTTGGGGTAGCTACAAAAATAAAACTTATAACTGCTGTAGAACCGTACCACGTTTGTTTAAAAACCATAAAAGAACTATGGATGTCGATTGTTTTATCACTCAAACAATACAGGAGAGACTTTGAAATAACTCGATTAGCATATTTGGCATAGCAGGTGTTCATGCCCCCCCCCCTGATATGGACCTTCCTCTAGGAGTTGAACCCCAAAAACCTCGCCTGATTGTTGATGCGCAATATGTAAATCTTTGGACTAAAAAGTGAAAATTTAATCTTAAGGGGCTAAACGATGTCCGTCGTGTCCTTGATTCCAACTATTTTGTGGGTCTCCTAGAAGAAAAGTCGGCCTATGATCATTTACGAATATCCCGAAATTTCAGAAGGTATTTTGGAATTGAGTGGCGAGGAGCATATTTTGTTTTTAATGTTAAACCTTTCGGCTATTCCTTATCAGGTTTTGCGTATCAGGAGGTCGGAAATATGTTTTTTTCTGCATTAAGGAATATATGGGTATGGACGAGCAGGTACGTAGATGGCACCATTGTAGGAGGATCTAACTTTCACGAAGCCAATTCTGCCATCACTCTCTCTGCAGCCGTTCTAACTGAACTAGAATACACATTGTCCGAAAAGTCAGTTCTCCGGCCAACCCAGCGGATGAAATACTTAGGACTCATAATCGACACGAAAGTGTCTGCCTTCATTGTACCGGAGGAAAAGATTGGGAAGATGTGCAAATTGGTGGAAAACCTATTATCCTCAGAGAGGATGGATATCAAATCCATTCAAAAGTTTATGGGTTACGCTATGTCCCTAAGCTCAGCTTTTCCACATGCTCGGTTGTTTATTTCACGGTGTACACAATTTTTAGCGAGTATGGAGCGTGAGCAGTCTCATTCTAAGGGACTCCATAACGACACAAAAGAGAAACTGCAGTTTCGGTGTTTTTTGCGGGACGCTCCTAGAATTTTCCCTTGGCATTCGGAAGAACATGTGGCAGTAAAAATCCGTATTGATGCATCCGATTTTGCTTGGAGAGGTGTTATAAGTTTCCCTGGGTCAGAAGTTGTAAACCTGCGGGGGTTTTAGGAAAATCCTGAAAAAGACGAAAATATTTCGGTAAAAGAAGCATATGCTTTGAACAGGGTCCTTATCTCCAATGGAGACAGACTAAAAAATCATAGAATAAATACGTTCGTAGACAATTTATCAGTAGTAAATCGTTGGATGAAGGGATCTGGGACCTCACATAGCTTGGAATTGGCAATGAAAGATCCTTTTTATACGGTAATGGGTCTCAACATATACCTCAGACTAGACCACATCCCAACATATGAGAATCTAGCAGATCCGGGATCAAAGGACATTGATGTTTCAGACTCTATGCTGTTAAACCATGCTTTGGAAAAAATTCAATATTTCTATGGATGGCACTCAGGTCATACCTGTGACCTTATTGCTCTTGATTCAAACACCATGACGGATAAAAAGGGTCGGAAATTGCCTCATTTTAGCCCCTTCCCACAACTGGAATCGGCGGGCATTGATTTTTTTACCTAAATATTACCTCCGGAAAACCTTTATATTTTCCCACCATTCTGCGTAATTCCAGCTATAATCAAGCACATGAGCAGATATGCAGATGGGCAGTACACGCTGGTTGTTCCAGTGCTACCAGTAACTCCTACGTGGTGGCCCAAAGTTTGTAAGCAAGCAGAAAGCTGGTTGAAACTGGGCAAAAAGGGGAATATTGGGCCACTTCTCACTCCGTCAAAAAAGGGTTTCGTAGAGAGGGCTTTGAAATCCGATTTGATTGCCGTCAGGATGTATTCGAGATAGGAGATTAGGTTATGAGTTTATGTTTATTTGCGCTATGTACCATTATGTTCTCCTTGCATCAGTTTTGAATTTCGAAAAAAAGTTATAAATAAATGAGATATCAAATGAGCTTCTTTAAAGTCTTATATATATTTCTAGGACTTCATGCTGGACATAGAGAAAAGAAAAGTTGAATTGTAGTCAAGTTTAAAAAATTCAAAATATGAAAAACAGAAAGATGCTCTAAAATTGGCTTTAGAGAGATTCATGGCTATTTTGTACCAAGGGGAGGGGACACTAGAGAGGGTGTCACCATTGGAAGTCGTACGGTTCTTAATTTCAAAAGATAAATTGGGGAAAACTAAATTGCACCAAGAAAAATGTAAACTATCAGGGGAGTACACCCTACGGGACTGCTCTTGCCCAGTTAGGCTAAATGCAAGTACTTTGAGCACACTGACGGGTCAGCTATCTTCAATTTTCACTGAAATGGGTGTGACAGGACAACACAGTACACAAACAAATTTGGGAAACCCAGTTCTGTCGTATGAAGTGCGACAATATGTAAACACTGTTTCTTCAAAGCAAAAAATTCTCTATTGCCGGTTCGACAAGCCATCCCAATGTCAATGGCTAAGTTAAAATGCCTTGCAGAAATTTTAGCAAGTAAAATAATGTCTGAAAGTGACTATTTTAAGAAATTTATATAATGCAAAATAAGGCATTTTTACTACTTCAGTTTTTCACTGCAACAAGATTCTCTGACTTGCAAAGACTACCAACGACGGCAGTCAGAAAAGGTGAGAAAAACTCCTTGATATTTTTTGCAGTCCAACGGTAAAACTATCAAATCAGTTGGAGGCTGTGTCCTCTCCACTTCGCCAAACAAGGATTCAATAATCTGTCCAGTTTCCGCACTTGTGGACTATGTAAAATTCTCAGGAGATAGGCAAACTTTTACTGTTGCGAAAAGTTATTTGTTCTCGAAAGCAAATATTAGGGGAATTAGCTTGGAACCATTGACATACGATGACAAAAGATATGGTAAAAAATTTGAGTGAACTGGGACTGTATGAAGGAGAGACACCACACGGCTTAAGATCGGGTGCAGCAATTGAAATGGTGAACGCAGGAGTGCCTCTTGACATAGTTAAGACTTATGTCGGATGGGGCTCAGCGGAAATGGTAGAATTATTTACAGGAAACTCAAAGCTAGTACAAAAGAGTCAATTTTATGACGTCTAGAAGAGTATCGGCCCTGCGTTATGGCAAGGGAAAAACCCGGCCACTTTCCCTCGTGTTTTTCAGTGATAACTCATTCATCTGTAGAATCGGTATATAGGAAAAAAACGAGAATAAATATGTTAGATGAATCATGTTAAATGTTTGAGTAGCTAAAGGATTGGGATTTGGAAGAATAAATGGGTTGTGTTTGGGCTGAGAAGTGGTATATAGGATAGAGGAGTGGTCAAGGACTCTGTTCTCCTCCGACACTTAACTGAAGAGTCTGCGTGGTCCGGGTTCGAAATACAGAGCTATTCCGAACGCGGAGCAAAGCAGACACTTCAGTCTGTCCGCGAAACAATGTTGTAGTGGACAAGGAAGGAAACACTCTGGATGGAGAAGCGAAAAAGAAAAAAAATCAATAATGCTATCTAAATGAACGTAGGAAAAATGAGGGGATCAGGTCACGCAGAAAGTCCTCTTCTACTTCAGGGTCTGCATCGTTCCGTGCGGACGCTGTTCTCCTCCGACACTTAACCGAAGGGTCTGCGTGGTACGGGTTTGGAATACCGAACAAATAAAATAACCAGCGTATTTAATATGGATCCTTAAATGTCCAAATATAATTCCTATTGTATACCATCGGATTTCCTTGGAAAAGTCAAAGTGTTAACAATAGAGCTAGCAATAATTTTGCCACAATTTGTCAGAAACTCTATTGTGATATTTTATCTAAAGAGTTACAAACAACAAATACATACGGAAAGGCCGTTATGGAGGAGAATAGTTTAATTGAAAATATAGAAGAAAGAATTTTGAAAAAATTCAATATTAAAATAAATGATAATGATAAAAAGTTTCCTTTCTTATATTGGACGATAAAATTTCATAAATATCCACCAAAACCACGTTTTATTGCTGGGGCAGCAAGGTGTCCAACCAGAATTGCGGCTACTGACCTATCTTTAATTTTAGGATAAATTAGAAATAAATTCAAAGCATATTGCTCCGGAATTAAAAAATTTTCTAACTTTAACCCATATTGGAGTGTTAATAACTCGTTACAAGTGATAGATTCTTTGGCAAATGTTTCAGCTAAAAGAGTCGATTCATTTGATTTTACTACTCTGTATACAAATTTGTCACTTAATATAGTATTCGAAAAATTGAAAACGGTGATAAAGAAATCTATTCTTTTGTCTAATATCGGATTTTTGAAAATTGATACTTTTAATAAAAAAGCCCGATGGACGAATTTCTTTAGAAGTACTATTAATTCAAGATGTTATAGCTTGGATACGGTATGTGATTTATTAGAATTTGTTCTATTTAATACTTTTATAAGATTTAATGGGAATTTATATAAACAAACTGTAGGTATTCCTATGGGTGGGAATGCGAGTCCATTCATAGTGGACCTGTTTTTAAGTCAATTAGAATACGAATATATGATAAATAAAAATAGCCCAAGCAATGTAAAATATAACCTTTCAAATAATAAAAGATATCTGGACGATCTCTTAGTAATAAATTGTGCAGAGTTTATTGAGATTTCAAAAAATACTTATCCAAAAGAGTTAATTCTGGAGCCTAGCTATGGGATGGGACACTCCGACCATTTCTTAGATTTAAATATTAATATTTCAAATAATAATAAATTAGTTTTTAAAATTTATAATAAAACGGATGATTTTAATTTTGAAGTAATTAATTTTCCATTCCTTGAAAGTAATATACATTCAAATATCACTTATTCGGCTTATTATTCCCAATTATTTAGGTATGCAAAAATATGCAGTAATTACACAGATTTTAAAAATAGATGTAAAAAGCTGAGCGAAAAACTGATCTCAAGAGGATTTTCTGCCAAAAAAATTAGTTGGCAATTCAAAAAATTTAGTTTTATGTATCATGAACTTTTAAGGAAATATACAAAAAACTGTAAAGAAATACTGAATGATATTTTAATATAATTTCTCTTTCGCTTTTCATTTTTGGAATTTTGAATTTGTATATGGTTTTCAAACAAGCTTGAGGATCTTTAAATTTGTAATTGGTTTCAGATACCAATAAAAGACACATCTGGACCAGTCTTCATTTGTTCCAGAATGTCTCTGCTCAGTGACCTCTGGGATTTTATTAAGGAAACATTGAAACACTTTTTGTATGTAATTTTTAATAGCTTGACTAGTATGCATGTATTTCACAAGTTTTACCTGACATAGGGATACCATATAGATCTTATGGTAGAGGCTCCACTGTGCCAGGTAAAGAAAGTAAAGCCTCGAAACCCGTTAAGGCAGGTGGTATTTCTTCTGATGAGCCCTAAATGGAAGGTTCTACTTGGAAATATTTCGCTAGATTTAAGGTGCTTTTGCTTGTAAATTTACAACGACTTACATTTATTGATGACGACTTTGCATGGATTTGGACATTTCTATTTGGTTGATGGTTCGGGTATACTGTTTGGTCCTATGTAGTTGGATAGATGGGTAAGGTGAAAGCCTCGTTCAAGTGCACATTTGTCTCAATTGCTGGATTAGGACAAAAGTTTTTTTTTTTTTTCGCCAAGTAATTACCTCTTAAACATAATATGAATCCAGGTCGGATCTAGTGCTGGGGGAGGAATCATCAAAAATTCCTCCCCGACGGACCTTAACCCCGGTCCAGGTTTTACCCGAAATTGATGATTATTTGGCTAATTTATTACTTATTTTAAAAGGGTGGTATTAAGCAAAAGCTCTATTTAGGGTAGTTTTTTTTGTATGATTAGTTAGAGTAACCTTATTACTTGTGGACTTTTGGCTTGGCTTTTGGAGATGTTTTGGACTTTTTTTATTGTTTGTCGTTTTGGCTTTATTTGATTTCTGATTTTATATTGAATAATAAGGGTAATGATAATATTCAAAGGGGTCTGCCGAATATTAGTAAGTGTAATGGTAGTTGTTTTCTTTGTCGAGATCACTTCATCCTTCGAAATTATGTTAAAAGCACTTTATATAATAAAAAGTTTCAATGTTTATTAACTGGGCAGGTAAATTATAAAACAAATAATATTATCTATTTACTAGAATGTAAAAATTGTCGATTACAATATGTGGGGGAAACAATTAACAACATATATAAGAGATTTTCGGGACATAAAACTACAATTACCAAGGAAAAAACTAACAATTATCTAGTTCAACATTGTAATAATGGTACTTGCTCAGTATCTAATCTAACTATTACAATCTTAGAAAATCTGGACCTAGAAAACTTTACTAAAGAAGAAAAAATAATAAATTACGCAGACGAGAAGAGTATTGGATCCATGCTCTGGGTACCGCGTATCCTTTTGGGCTAAATGATCGAGTTGCGAAATACGGAGACATGTCGAATGCAGTTGCTAACGGTATTAATGGGTTAACTGAGCACCCTTCTTTTAATTGCCCCACTAAACGTAAAAACCGATCAAGAGGACATAGAAAAAAAAATAAAAAGAATTATTTAGATTTAAATGCATTTTTAATCGATTTAGGTCACATATTTGAGACTAATGAAATGACTAGTTTAATAAAATCTTTAAAAAAGTTATCAAGGAATAATTTAATAAAAGTATTCTGGATTGCAAAAAGTAGTGCAACATGTAACTCAAAAACTAAATTAATTTATGATGCAGTTTGCATTTTAGCTAAATCAAAATTTATTTCAAAATATAATAAATCTGATAAAATTGTTAATAAGGATAATAGATTATATTTGTCTATTAATTTTAGTTCTAAACAAATAGAAGATATTAATTTACCAAGAATCTTAAACCAGCGGAGAGTGAAGAATGCCCTTGCATGTAATTTGGTGTATAAAGATAGTCCAATTTTAACATATAAATTTTCAAAAACAATTGGTCAAATGATTTTTAACTATAATTCAATACTTAAAAACTTGACAGGGAGAGTAATTGGAAACCGGTTTGTAATTGCGAGCAATTTTTACCGTATGTGGATCAAACTTATGAGCATATTGTAACGGGGGATTTGTCCATTATAAAGCATCGTGATCTTCAAAATATAATGAAAATGGGTGCTAAGTTCCGTCTTTCTTACCGCATAAGGCCAGCAGATATTCTTAGGGGATTAAAGAATGATTTAAACTTATTTATTGATAAATGGTGCAAGAAGGAGAAAATTACTAAAGACAGATTTCAGAATTGGATAAATTTGATTTTGACTAGTGTAAGAAATAGCATGTATAGAATTAATCCAACAGATTCTGTGAAAAATTCAATATTTTATAATGTCAATATGAAACAAGCAATTGCTAATATACAGAATGAATTTATAATTGTACCAGTTGATAAAGCTAGCAATAATTTTGCCGTAATTTGTCAGAAACTCTATTGTGATATTTTATCAAAAGAGTTACAAACAACAAATACATGAGGAAAGGCCCATATGGAGGAGAATAGTTTAATTGAAAATATAGAAGAAAGAATTTTGAAAAATTTCAATATTAAAATAAATGATAATGATAAAAAGTTTCCTTTCTTATATTGGACGATAAAATTTCATAAATATCCACCAAAACCACGTTTTATTGCTGGGGCAGGAAGGTGTCCAACCAGAATTGTGGCTACTGACCTATCTTTAATTTTAGGAGAAATTAGAAATAAATTTAAAGTATATTGCTCCGGAATTAAAAAAAATTTAACTTTAACCCATATTGGAGTGTTAATAACTCGTTACAAGTGATAGATTCTTTGGCGAATGTTTCAGCTAAAAGAGTCGATTCATTTGATTTTACTACTCTGTATACAAATTTGTCATTTAATTTAGTATTCGAAAAATTGAAAATGGTGATAAAGAAATCTTTTCTTTTGTCTAATATTGGATTTTTGAAAATTGATTGACGGATTTTTGGATTTTTGATAGGATTTTTTTTTATTCTCTTGGCCTACCCTACGCATTCTATACTCCGCATATCAGCGACTTTACTGTAAGCATTTTGAAAACTATTATTCAAAATCAGAAGAAAGTGGAGGATTTAACGACTAAAATCTGTGGGTTTTATGACCTAGTATATTTAGTTTTCCGATGGCGTGGCTATACTTACAATGAATTTCTCAACATTTACGTAGACAACCCTCGCCTGAAAGACCTTCTAGTGAAAATGCACTTTCATATATATATAATATTGATTGCAGTGTCCTACGAATAAAATATTCAAAAAATGTTTGTAAATTTGTTTATTAATAAAAACTATATACATATAAAAATGACCTTTTTCTCAACTTTAGATTTCTTCTTCTACGAATAGGTAGCTGCCGAGAACAACCATATGCAGCAGATCACCTGAATTCACTGTATATTGATTTTGATGTACAAAGTAGGGTCATATTTTCTACGGTACAATGTGTGTACACTCTTGTTGTATCTCTTTGTGAAGTCAATGATACTATTTTCATTTTTATTTCAAAATTCACGTGTTTCAATTTGCTTATTTGAAGCAATATCACATTCAGTGTTTTCAAATGGAGAATCACTTTCTCTTACAGTCAAATAAAAATCAGCAGACTTATAATCATAGTAACCAGTTTCTTCACAGCGATGACATAGAAACCAGATTCTCCTGTTATTGCAACATTTGAAGCTTAGACCTGATTCTTCCTTCCAACTATTGCATTTAAAGCAGCTTGAAGTCTATGTATATGCATTATATTAAGTTTTCCGGCAAAATATAACTGTTCCCCCAATTTGAATTCGATCAATGCTTTCAGGTATCTTACATACATCTTGTCCCGTTCAAGTCATGGTCGAGATCCTCTTGTAATTTTTACTGCTACGTTGGATACTCCTGTCTTTGCATCGTTGTTGCTGCTATCTCCACTATCAATTTCTAATTGTGTAAACAAACCACTGTACGTCTTGCCAAACAATCCACTCTACTAGTATGTCTTGCCAATTAAAAACTTGATGAAAAAGAGTATATTCAAATGTTCTCCCTCTCAAATGTGCTTTCTTACTAGTATAAAACACATTGAAAATTCAGCATTATGTTGGATCTGGTTGCTACGGCTGGTTGGTGGAGCTTCATGGCTATATGCACATGAAGTTCTCATGGAAGTATGCAAATTATGTAGTCGTAGCGATGGAATAAATTACGTATCTGTTGGACGTATTGAGAATATAGTGATGGAATAAATTATGTATCTGTTGGAGTTCCTATGGCTATACTACTCATAGGACCTTAAAAGACTCCGTTAGTGTCACCTACAACATAAACCACCAAGCACAGAGCTTTCCTCCTCCTCTATTTCTCCTCCCCTCCCCTAGAAAATGATTTGTATAGTTTTATATATGTTTGTGGGTTCTTGTAATTTGAAAAGTATATTTGCCATACAAT
This sequence comes from Artemia sinica, assembly GCA_027921565.1. Classification (NCBI taxonomy): domain Eukaryota; kingdom Metazoa; phylum Arthropoda; class Branchiopoda; order Anostraca; family Artemiidae; genus Artemia; species Artemia sinica. The sequence goes on from CM051272.1 coordinate 26,668,045, forward strand.
TTATCTTTTAAGTAATGCTTAAATTACTAAAATCCTTAATTAATGGATTCATATCCACTAATATCCAATGGATAAAGCTTACTTTAGTTTTTTGCTTCTAAAGAGTTGGTATTTTGCTTTCTACGATGCCTGAATGCAAGTTTTCCTTAGATGACCACGATTTTGTGAATTTAAAGTATTTACATAATTAATAACTGAAAACTAAAAGTTTTCCAAGAATAAGAATAACATTTATGTGTTTTATTTGAACGGGTTTTATTTGAAGCGTCAATATGTTTACATCTTAATAATTTATTAGAAATTAATACATTATTTTTGAGCATTATTTGTTCCATGATCGATGAATTGTGTTATTTTTAGATGTATTCCTTGAGTTGTGTTTATCAAATCTTTTCTATTATCAATCATAAGCAGCGCAATCACGCTACCTAAGTAAAGAGCGATGTTGGCACAATCTATTATTTTTTTTCATGCCTGGGCACTTCGTATCAAAGGAGTTGTCGCAGAAACTTCGAGAAGGGCTCATTCGATTGGAGATTGGAGTAGCTAATTCCCCTTTTAATATTCGAAAGTGATTGGAGGGCAACTAGCCTCCCCCAACCAGGACCATCATTCCCCCAAACACATTCAATCAAAAGTTTGAGATAGCCATTTTTTTCAGCGTAGTTGATTTCCAGATAGAAAATATGTTTTTGAGGAGGACACTCCTCCACATCCCTCAGGGAAAGGGTTTTAAATTATGCCCTGGGGGCATATTAGAACGATGTTGGCACAATGTGCTATTTATTTTTTTTTCTTTAGAGCAGGGCATTCGTATCGAAGAAGTTGTCGTAGAAACTTCGAAAAAGGCTAATTCAATTTGAAATTGGAGTGGTGTGTGCCCTTTTTAATAGTCGAAAGTGATTGGAAGGCAACTAACACCCCTTCCACGCCCACCATTTCCCCAAACAAATCCAATCAAAATTTAGAGATAGCCATTTTGTTCAGCGTAATTGAATTCCATATAGAAATTTGGCTTTTGAGGAGGACACTCCCCCACGGCCTTCAGGGCAAGGGTTGTAAAATATGCCCTGGGGGCATATAAGTTTTTCTTGAAACCTTTGTCGTAGAAACTTTAAAAAGGGCTCATTCGGTTGGAAATTCAAAGGTCTAATGCCATTTTTAATAGCCGAAAGTGATTTAAGGGCAACTAACTCCCCTCTCACGCCCACCTTTTCCCCAAACACATCCAATCAAAATTTTTAGATAGCCATTTTGTTCAGCGTAGTTGATTTCCGGATATAAAATATGTTTTTGAGGAGGTCACTTCCCCACAACCCTCAGGGCAAGGGTTTTAATTTGTGCCCTGGGGCATATAAGAACGATGTTGGCACAATGTATTTTTTTCCCCTTTAGACCAGACGCTTCGTGTCAAAGAAGTTCTCGTAGAAACTTCAAAAAGGGTTCATTCAATGGGAAATTAGAGTATCCTGTGCTCTTTTTAATAGTCGAAAGTGATTGGAAGGCAACAAACACTCCTTCCATGCCCACCATTTCCCGAAACACATCCAATCGAGATTTTGAGATAGCCATTTTGTTCAGTGTAGTTGATTTTCAGATAGAAAATATGTTTTTGAGGAGGTCACTCCCCCACAGCCCTCGGGGCAAGGGCTTTAAGTAATGCTCTGGGGACATTCAAGAACGATGTAGGCACAATGTATTATTTATTATTGTTTTCCTTTAGACCAGGGCACTTCGTATCGAAGTGCACTTCGAAACTTCAAAAAGGGCTCATTCAATTGGAAATCGGAGTGGCTTGTGCCCTTTTTAATAGTCAAAAGTGAATGGAAGGCAACTAACACCCCTTCCACGCTCACCATTTCTCCAAACACATCCAATCAAAATTTTGAGATAGCCATTTTGTTCAGCATAGTTGATTTCCAGATAGAAATTATGTTTTTGAGGAGGACACTTCCCCACAGCCCTCGGGGCAAGGGTTGTAAGTCATGCCCTGGGGGCATATAAGGTTTTTATAGAAAAAGTTCTCGTAGAAACTTCAAAAAAGGCTCATTCGATTGGAAATTCAAAGGGCTAGTGCCCTTTTTAATAGTCGGAAGTCATTGGAGGGCAACTAACCCCTCTCTCACGCCCACCTTTTCCCCAAACATATCCAATGAAAATTTTAAAATAGCCCTTTTCTTAAACGTAGTTGAGAGTTCTGGAAATTGGGTCCTTGACGATGACAACCCCCTCCCCTCCCCCACAGCCCTAAGGGCAAGGATTGTAAGTTATGCCCTGGGGGCATATAAAGTTTTTGTAGAACGCGTTGTCGTAGAAACTTCAAAAAGGAGTCATTCGAATGGAAATTGAAATGGCTAATGCCCTTTTTAATAGTCGAAAGTGATTGGAAGGCAACTAACACCCCTTCCACGCCCACCATTTCCCCAAACATTTCCAATCAACATTTTGAGTTAGCCATTTTGTTCCACGCAGTTTAAAGTTCAGGAAATTATTCCTTTGAGCATGACACTCCCCTTTGTCGTAGAAGCCTGAAAAAGGGCTAATTCAATTTGAAATTCAAAGGGCTAGTGCCCTTTTAATAGTCGAAGGTGATTTGAGGGCAACTAACCCCTCTCTCACGGTCACTTTTTCCCCATTCACATCCAATCAAAATTTTTAGATTGCCATTTTGTTCAGTGTTGAAAGTTTCGAAAATTAGGTCATTAAGGATGACACCCCCCCCCCACAGCTCTCATGGCAAGGGATGTAAGTTATGCCCTGAGGGCATATAAGGTTTTTATAGAAAGCGATGTTGTAGAAACTTCGAAAAGGACTCATTCAATTGGAAATTGAAAGGGCTAGTGCCCTTTTAATAGTCAAAAGTTATTGAAGGGTAACTACCTCTCCCCCCTCTCCATGTCACGCCCACCATTTTCCCAAACACATCCAATTAAAACTTTGAGATATCCATTTTGTTCAACGTAGTCAAAAGTTCTAGAAATTAGGTCTTTTAGGATGAAAACCCCATCAGAGCCCTAAGTGCAAGGGCTGTAAGTTATGCCCTAGGGGCATATAATGTTTATATAGTAATTTGTTGTAGATATTAAAAAAGGGCTCATTTGGTTGGAAATTTAAATTGCCCTTTCTTATATTGAGTGGAAAGTGAGTGGAGAGTAATCAACCCACCCCTCACGCCAACTATTTCCCCAAACACATTAAATCAAAGTTTAGAGATAGCCATTTTGCTCAAAGTTGTTGAAAGTTCTGGAAATTATGTATTTAAGGATGATAAACCACCCAGAGCCCCCAGGGTAAAGGTTGTAAGCTATACTCTGGAGGCATATAAGGTTCTTATAGACAGAGTTGTCGTAAAAACCTCAAAAGGTGCTCATTCAATTGGAAGTTGAGAGGGCTTGTGCCGTTTTTAATAGTCGAAAGTGATTAGAGGGTAACTAACCCCCCTCTCACGTCCACATTCCCCCAAACACACCCAATTAAAATATTCAGATAGCCATTTTGTTCAACGTAGCAGAAAGTACTGGAAATTAGGTCTTTAAGGATGACAACCCCCCCCCCCCTCAGCACTCGGGGCAAGGGTTGTAAGTTATGCCCTGGGGCGTATAAGGTTTTTATTGAAAGCGTTGTCGTAAAAACTTCAAAAGGGCTCATTTGATTAGAAATTGAAAGGTCTATTGACTTTTTTAATAGTTGAAAGTTATTGGAGAGCAACTAATGCCCCTCTTACGCCCACTATTTTCACAAACACATCCAATCAAAATTTTGAAATAGCCATTTTGTTTAACGTAGTTGAAAGTTCTGGAAATTAGGTCTTAGAGGATGACAACCGCCCTCATAGCCATCAGAGTAAAGGTTCTAATTTATGCCCTGGGGACATATAAGGTGTTTATAGAAAGCGTTGTCATAGAAACTCAAAAAAGACTCATTTGATTGGAAATTGGAAGGCCTAGTGCCCTTTTTGATAGTCGAAAGTGATTGAAAGGCTTGGCATTTTTATAGTAAAGATCGATATGGGTATAATGTATTAATTTTGTTGTTGTCGTTGTTCTTTAGACCAGGGTACTTCGTATCGAAGGAGTTGTCGTAGGAACTTCGAAGGGGGGCTCATTCGCTTGAAAATAGAAAGGGCGGATGCCCTTTATAATAGTCGAAAGTGATTGGAGAGAAACTAATCCCCCTCCCACACTCACCCTCCCATTTGCCTTTAGGTTTAAAAACTAGTTATTGCCTTAAGATTAAATGAAAATGCACTGTGTCAATGCTAATTCCTAATAATGCATCTCAGCAGTATCCCAAGAACGACTGAGGGTATTATGTTCAAACTTTCGTGGCTACATCTGCTCTTCAAATTTAACAAAATCAAAATAGCTTAAGTGTATCCAAGCTATTAAAGAAAGTAAACAGATTCTTTTAGAAATAGTATCAAGCTTTCCATTTCAAGTCAAATAGAGGAGGTATGAAACTAAATTAAACACTACTATTTGTGTCCAGATTTTTAAAATTTTGTATGTTGTTAAAAATTGTTAAAAAATTCTCCCCAGCGAACAAATAGCAGGTCAAACTATAAAGTCTTAAAAAACGAAAAGATTTAATTTATTATTTTCTTTTTCCCTGAAAAGGCTATGTCAATATAAAACGACAAGAAATTAATGAAAAAAACTTTTTCCAGAAAATAAGTTTGTCAAAGAAAATTAAAGAACTCTATTAAATAAAAAATGAGCAAAAATAAAATCAAATAATCTACCAAGCGTGAAACTACCACAAATCAGCATCGATAAATAAATGAAAACCAAAACAAACAACAATTACAATAAATAACCGAGTCAAACTCAAAACAATCAGAAATTAACATAAGTTGGGCTCAAAACCCCTATACCTTCCCAAGGCCAGAACATAATTTGCACTTTACTGAAAAAACTACAAATGAGTGTGCATTGTCAGTTTAATATATATATATATATATATATATATATATATATACTGATATTTAGTAATCAAAATGTTAACATTATTTGATTTATTAAAGTTATAAAAGTAAAAACATTGATATTTTTTGCCCTAGGGGCATATAAGGTGTTTATAGAAAGCGTTGTCCCTTGAGTTGTGTCTATCAAATGTTTTCACTTATCCATCACAAAAAGAGCTTAATTAATTCTTTAACAAACCAGCAGAACTGTTTTTAGCCTTGCTAAAGACTTGTATTCACAAGAATCATCGAACAATGATTCTAGTTTTACCCATTGTGAGAAATAAACAATGGCTTCAATATTTAGAAACTGTCAGTTTCCAAATGCAACTATTTCCAAGAAACGATTAATCGAAAAGCAGAACACACGTTTTAGGAACCTTTTAAGTTAAAAATTAAGTCCAGTTTGAATGGCTAAATATGAATCTATGAAATCTGTTTAAAGGTAGGGTTGGCAATTCCCGAATATCTAGGACAGGAGAGCATAATGATTTTTTTTTAAATCCAGGATGTCAAATTTGGTTTTTCGACTTTTCTTTATAAAAACACCAAAATGGGACATTTTTCTAAATCCAAGAGGGTACAAACAAAACTAGGCGTCTGTTTTTCTTACCCCTTAAATTGGCGTGCCTGTCTAGAGGGTGAAACAGGCAAGGACTAATAAGACACGATCTTCCATTTCCGGACACTGTAGGATTTTGGCAATTGATTCTAATTTGATTAAATAACAAAAACAAGTTTTTTCAACTAAAAGTAATAAGCCGTAATAAACCTTAAAACGAAAAAAAATTATTCCTTATGCGAGGAGGGCTGTCCTCTCATCCCCTCACTCTATACGCTTAAGTTTAAAAAGGCTTTAAAAAAAGTCATCATTCCAATTTAACCTCCAGATAAATCTTTGGTTCAGATCAATTCTTCAGATCAACCTAGGAATAATATTGCTCAGTTTCTTTACATGCATGCATACTGAACAATAAAAAAGGAAGCAAAACTGAACATATGGGTAAAAACCCAAACACTCAGACAAAAAAGTAACATCCCATGTATGGAAACGCTCTTTACGATAAAGTTTTTATATTGTTTTAAAAAATAAAGTTGTGAGACAGAGTCAAACTTTAGCGTAAAAAACGAGGCATTGAGGAGGGGACAGCCCCTTTCATATACGGAATAATTTCTGTTCGTTTTAAGTTTTAATGTCGCTCCTTACTTTCAGTTAAAAAAACTTGTTTTTTTATTTAAAAAAAGATAAAAAAAAAGATAAGGAGCGACCCGGCTCAATGGTAACCGAAACTCTAGAAAACGGGTTTTTGATACCAATAGATATATCAAAAGAATCAGATTTCAATGCTGATTTCAAATATATAACTTTCATCAAGTTTAGAGCTACCCATCAAAAGTTACGCGCCTGAGAAAATTTGGCTGATTTTCAAAAAAAGGGGAAAGACCCCCTAAAAGTTATAGAACCTTAATGAAAATCACACCATCATATTCAGCGTATCAGAGAACCCTACTGTAGAGGTTTCAAGCTCCTATCTACAAAAATGTGGAATTTTGCATTTTTTGCCAGAAGAAAGATCACGGGTGCGTGTTTATTTGTTAGTTTGTTTGTTTGTTTTTTTCTTTTCCCCAGGGGTGATCAAATCGACTCATCGGTCCTAGAATATCGTGGGAGGGCTCATTGGAACGGAAATTAAAAGTTCTAGTGCCCTTTTTAAGTAACCAAAAAAAATGGAGGGCAACTAGGCCCCCTCCCACGCTCATTTTTTTCCAAAGTCACCCGATCAAAATTTTGAGATAGCCATTTTGTTCAGCATGGTCGAAAATATGATAAAAATGTCTTTTAGGATGACTTGATCCCCCAAAGTCCCCAGGGAGAGGGCTGAAAGTTATGAACTTTACTCAATGTTAACATATAGTATTGGTTATTGGGAAGTATACAGACTTTTTCAGAGGAGATTTTTTCTGGTAGGTGGGGGAAGGAGAGGGTCGGGGGCTATATGGAAGGATCTTTCCATGAAGGAAGTTTTCATGGGGGAAGGGAAATTGCTATGAAGGGGGCGCCGGATTTCCCAGCATTATTAAAGAAAAAGATCAGGAATTAAATAAAAAAAAAACAAGTTTTTCAACTGATCAACTGATTGTGATTAAGAGGTCATTTTTAAAGAACTGGAAAAAAAATTCGAACTATAGTTTAAAGAGCAGGGTATTGACTAGGGGGCGAACCCCCTAATATACGTGTTAAAAATTTATGAATATAGAAGTTCGTTACGTAAGTTAATTCTAAGTTACGTATATTTATTACTAATAAAAACGTTCGTAAATAAAATTAAACAAGTTTCGAGAAAGCCATTTAACCAAATATAATATGCAAATTTTGTTTTAATTATTCATGTACGGTGAGCCAAAATCAAAACCTGCATTAATTCAAAAACGTTCAAAAATTAAATAAAAAAAACAAGTTTTTTTAACTGAAAGTAAGGAACGACGTTAAAACTTAAAACGAACAGAAATTATTCCGTATATGAAGGGGGCTGTCCCCTCCTCAACGCCTCGCTCTTTACGCTAAAGTTTGACTTTCTCACAACTCTATTTTTTTAAACAATAAAAAAACTTTAGCGTAAAGAGCGAGGCGTTGAGGAGGGGACAGCCCTCCTCATATGTCTTGCTTTCTCTTTACCGATTTAGTCTTACGTGTGGAGATCTTAATGGTAATTGTCCAGGGTAAGTTTTCGCCAGAATTGAATTGTCCAGAGAATAATTCAATTCAATTCACGGATGCGGGTTTATTTTGTTTTTTTTTCAGGGGTGATCGTATCAAACCAGTGGTCCTAGAATATCGCGAGAGGGCTCATTCAAACGGAAATTAAAAGTTCTAGTGCCCTTTTAAAGTGACCAAAAAATTGGAGGGCAACTAGGCCCCCTCCCACGCCCCTTTTTCTCAAAATCGTCTGATCAAAATTTTGAGACAGCCATTTTGTTCAGCATAATTGAAAGGCCAATTAACTATGCCTTTAGGGATATTATGACCTCCCACAGCCACTGGGGAAAGGTCTTTAAGTTACAAAATTTGCCTATTGTTTACGTTTAGTATTTGTTATTACATAAATTTTTTTTTGGGGGGGGGAGATTTTTTTTTCTGGTGGGATTTTCCACGGCAATAATTTTCCAGGGGGTGAATTTTTCAGGGGAAATCTTACACTGGGGGAATTTGTCAGAATTTCTATACAAAATTCTTCTTATGTCTTGCTTTCTCTTTTCCGTCTCAATTTTACGCGAGATTTTTTTTCTGGTGGGATTTTCCACGGCAATAATTTTCCAGGGGGTGAATTTTTCAGGGGAAATCTTACACTGGGGGAATTTGTCAGAATTCCTATACAAAATTCTTCTTATGTCTTGCTTTCTCTTTTCCGTGTCAATTTTACGCGTCGAGACGTTAAGGATAATTGTCCAGGGTAAATTTTCACCAGGATTGAATTGACTGAGGCCAAAAACTCAACACAAATCCGACTGAGGGCAAAAAACCACAAACCTGTTTGTTTTTTGGCTATATTTACCTCAAGGGTCGCCACTCCTCACAAGAGAAGGGGTCAGAAAATGTGGGTTTGAACCACTGTTCCCAGAGTTTCGGGTAAAGCTTTATCCACTGCACTGTTGACAGGAAGTTAAAATATGTTTTTTTTTTAAATAAAATTATCATCCAGTATAAAACTTAGGAATCTATCCACCCTTTCCATTGTTTTAGAAATTTCACTATTCGAGGTTTGAATCTCGTTTAATGAAGGAAACTTAAGCCACCTGAGAAAAAAAAATCATGAAAGGTGACTTGACCACGTAACAGATTTGTATATATATATATATATATATATATATATATATATATATATATATATATATATATATATATATATATATATATATATATATATATATATATATATATATATATATATATATATATATATATATAAAAGCGTTTTTTATCTATTCTTTTTCATTTAGGATATGAATATGGATTATCTGGGATAGTGTAAAATAACTCTTGACTTCTAGCGGAACGAAAAACCTACCTTTATTATATTGTAGCAATATTCATTATTTGATGCGGCGAAACAACACATTTTTTAGAGAACGAAAGAAATATTTTAAGAAGACAAAGTAGACTATGTAAAAACGAAAATCAAATTATCAGATTCTTTATTTTAAAATAAGTCATTGCTTTCCACACAGAATGATCTGAAATTCATTGGAAAAAAGTAAAATTTCTTTTTTTTCCATATTTTGAGGTATTTTCAATCTTAAGGAAATGGAAAGCTAATTTCAAAAATAAAAGTCGGTTGATGGACAAAGCTAAATCTCAGCTATCAAACTATGGCAAATTTTTTTTCTTATGTTGAAGCATTAAATCAATAGGACCACAGAAAAATACCATACCGAAACTTCCACAGGGAACATAAAACTTAAGAAATTGATTGATTTGAAACCAAGAATTTGCATTTTCAATAATAAACAAAACAAAAGTTTCGAAGAAAGTGTAATCTATCATTACTAACAAAAAGCAGCATACTATCACAAGCGAATACGATGCACAAGCGAGTATTGGTTGTCAGATGGTCCAAAATATTTCCTTCACAATTAATGGAAGAAAAGTAATTAATGAGTCGACTGATACAATGGACAACGATATATCCTTTCTCTTATAAAAAACCTCAAGAGATCAAAGATTTAGTAAGACGACAATGGCTAGCCTAACAGAGCATGACAAAAAAGACAATACCTGGTTTATTGTCTAGGGTTTCACCATAATTTATTAAAATGGCTAATTTTATCTTCGTCGATACAACAAATTTATGTAATAAGAAGTAATAGGAATTAATGCCAATACAAAATTGAAGTTAATCAGTAAAAATAAGCGTAAAAGTAGAATATTTTACCCTCTATATTTTCCTCCAACCAAAACGATTATAACATGATAATTCTCACCTTTTACTAAACAGCCTCAGGAGACAAACACCATGATTATCTGAGCCAACGCCCTAGCGTTATCTGTAGTAAAGAGCCACAAGTCATTAATGTTTTATTTATTTATATACTTTTCTTGGATCCACTTCATATGGAATAGTTCTCATTTTAAGTCCCCTCCCCCCAAAAAATCACAATAAAACCATTCAATCAAAATTTTGTGATAGTCATTTTGTTCAGAATTAGGGAAAGGTCCAACAACTATGCCTTTGGGGATAACAAGAACCCCGAGAGCCCTTAGGGTATGGACTGAAAGTTATGAAATTTGCCCATTGTTTACACGTAGGATCTGTAATACGGAAAGGGGTATATTTAATCCTGGGTATCAAAATCACTAAGGGTATGAAGGCAAAGCTTCCAGATAATATTGGGACACACCAGGAACAATACAGGAACGCCATGGGGTATGAAGTCGAAACTTTCAGTGCATTTGAAGGGAGATGTTGAACTAACCAAAAAGCACTATGTTCATGCTAGTACATTAGTTTCATTTATTTATAAACTTTTTCTCGGATCCACTTCATATGGAATAGATCCCATTTTAAGGCACCCCCCCCCCAAAAAAAAAAACAACAAAACCATCCTATCAAAATTGAGTGATAGTTATTTTGTTCAGAATTATGGTAAGGTCCAACAACTATGCCTTTGGGGATAACACGAGCCCCAAGAGCCCTTGGGACATGGAATGTAAGTTATGCAACTTGCCAATTGTTTCTTTTTTTTTAAATTAACAAATGGGTCACAAAAAAACATACAAATCTCCATAGAATGCTAACAAAACTGCATATAATACCAACAATATCAAAATAGGTCCCGACGCATAGCGTGTTTGGGATGACCCCAAAAAAGGAACACTTCAACTACTTATACACGGGATACCACCAGATGGCTAATTTGACAGTGTATATATATACAAGTCTTTGAATTAGCTAACCAACCAACCAGTATTTTAAGCCTAGGAGTCCAGCTGGACATAAAGAAACATATTAAGAAAACAATTCTTACTCTATAATATGCAGAATAATCCTAGTTAACACATTTTACAGGGAGGCAGCCTTTATCTTCACTTCTTTCCTTGTTTTTCCAGTTTTTCTAAGAAATTCATGAATTTCTTAGAACCTATATATTTACAGAATATATACCCCCACCCCCCTAATGCGCAAATATATACCTAGAATTGCATCCTCAATCTAAATATAACATCCATTTGCGTCGCAAATGAACTTTACTCCCATATTAGCCATGTGATGGATGTCCCTTATACACTAATATCCCTTGGGGCTTGGACTGTAAGTTATGCAATTTGCCCATTGTTTACATGTAGGATCTATAAAAGGGAAAGGGGTATATTTGATCCTGGGAATCAAAATGACTAAGGGTATTAAGGCAAAGCTTTCAAATAATATTGGGGGGGGAGGGAGTTCAACTAAATCAAAAGGCACTATGCACAGGCAGGTTGTCAATAGGGCAAACCAGGAATATTTCAGGAATGCCATAGGGTATTGAATCGAAACTTTCAGGGCATTTGGAGGGGAATGTTGAACTAACCAAAAAGTCTTATGTTCATGCTAGTACTACATTACTACTACTACCATTACTATTAACACAAATTCTACTACTACGAATACTACTATTACTGCTACAAATGCTATTACTAATACTACTAACGTTAGGCGTATTAAAGGTGAAATCTTTAGCGAATGTTGAGACTTAAGGCACTCAAAAGGGGATTCCCTCTCGTGCAGTTCCCACCTATCATCTATAAAATGTGGCAACATTTTCTTGTCCTTTCTCTCTTTAACGGAGAAGAAAGCCCGATAGGACAATATTTTCGTTATTTTGGAGTCTAGATAAAGTCTGTAGCCAAGAATGTACTGCGAGTTATATCGGTAAGGGGTAGTGTATAACTTCCGAGCATCAGGCCAAAATTTCTCAGCAAAAGCAGGGACAAATAGACCATTTTGAATAATAATGATCAGGAATTATAGAGAAATTAATAGATGATCACCGATTTTCTTCTCACCCCAGCGTTGACCGTTGTTTTTTTTCTTCCTTTTTTTTAGAAAACCTTATTATCCTGAAAGTGATGTTCAACGGACCAAAGGGCAATATGCACATGCTACTACCGCTAATAATACTGCTGCTGATACAACACTAACACTGTAACTACTTTTACTACCGACAAAACTACTGTGATAATAGTACTACTAAGGCTAAGTCAATGAAGGTAAAATTTGAAAGAATATTTATGGCAAACTCGAACTAACAAAAGAGACTATGTGCATTTAGATTGTCAAAATAGCATATCTTAAGAATTGGTTTGTGAATTAAGCTGGAACTCCCAGAGAATACTTAAAGGGGATGTTCAATTGACCAAAAGGCAATATGTGCACACTACTACTAATACTATTGCAACAATTACTAGTTCTATTACTACTACTCCAATTACTACTTCTATCACAACTACTTGTAAGGTTAAGGGCTTTAAGATGAAAGTTTCAAAAAGTATACGACTATACAGGTTAAAAAAGAGCAAATTGACAATACCATAGCAAGGGCTAATTGTATTAAGTTGAGTAGTTATACCACTGCTTTGACTACTATTATATCTATGCACAAGGGTATGAAGGTGAAATTTTTAGACAATATTTCAAAAAATTTATGTCGTACTGATGATAACCTGCCATCCGTATACAGGTTGTCAAAAGGGCATATCTGCAATATCTTAGGTAGAGTTTCGTATGTGAAATTAGAACTTACAACGCTTGTTTTGGGGGACGTTGAACTAGCCAAAAGACAATATTTGCATCATAATACTACTGCTTCCACTCCTACAGCTACTATTTCTGCTACTATTATTATTACTGCTACTGCTGCTAAAGCTAAGACTACTACTATTAACTCTATTCCTACTTCTGTAGCTACTGGTGCTACTAATACTACTAATAAATCTAAGGGTGATAAGGCGAAAATTTTGGGCAATATTGTAACTGTATTAAAATAAATCGAAACACACTATCCCCACATAGGCTGCCAAGAGGACGTATCAGCAATGCTTCAGGACGGGCTGATGATGTTAAGTTAAAGTACCAAGGACACCTAAAATGAAAACTAATTCATTAAATTGGTCAATTGCAAACTTACACAGCCATATACATCTTAAATTAGTGTGAAAAACCGATAATTCATTTTTTATGGAGAAAGATCGCCTGTTCACATAATGTATTCCAATACGCAAGTTCGTGGCCAATTTCAAAAATAAAGAACGTGTGCTGTTAAACAGCAGAAAATGACCAAAAAAAAATAAATCAGCATATAGCCTTAGAAAGTGTTGTTTTCTTGTATGTTCTGGTAAAACAGAAATCGGAACCTAGTTCAGCAAAGCTCTTTTCTTTGAAAAATACTTTTAAGGAATGCTTCTTGAAAAGAGCTTGGCTAGACTAGGCCTAGTCTAGGATTTTTGGCATTTGAGGACCTTTAAACCATGAAGCAGTGTAAAGGTAAACATTAATGATTCCAAAAGAAAGTATCAATATATAGGCTACCCTATTGGTAGTTTTGCAGACCTAATGACTTCCACTGATAGCCTACCTTATGTAGGCTAAGGTAAGACACCTAGTAGGCTGTGTGATTTGCTTGAATATTTTGATATAAATCTACCTCATAGTTACTATATAATAGTAGCATATACCTTTTATTCTTTTTTTATATTAGAAATACAAATTAGCCTACTTGGGTGAGCACTGTTTGACTAGGCCTATTAAAGTCATTGGTTCTTTATACTCTAAGCAACAAATATTGTCATTTACTCTTATATACAAAGCACTATAAAATCAAAACAATAGGCAATAGCCTATTGTGTTTCCTTTAAACATGGAGAATGATATAAAGTCTTCTCTATGACTTTTTAAACATCAAATTATTATAGAGAAACATGAATAAAGTTATATAGAATGCTTTTTGGTTTTCTTATTTAATATATGATCCACTAAAATGTCATACAAAAGAAATTACATTACCCCACTGATACATAGAGAAAACAACAAAGTCATACAGATGGCTTTTCATAGTTCCAATTGCAGTTCAGGCAACTTGGTGGTCACATATCAATCCTAAAACTTAGTCAACCTTGAGAATTTATGTGGCCAGGAAAATTAGGCTTAGGATGCTTCTTCATCAGCAAGTTCCATAGACATTGTCTGTTGTGAGTCAGCCCAAAAATCTTAGTCATCTCTATTGTAATTCAAGTAGACTTTCCAAGTAGGCCTGTCCGCCTAGAGTCTAAGGCATTTTGACCAAGTTTTAGGATTAACATGACCACTAAGTCACCTGGACTTGCAGTCCTCAGTCAGAAAACCCAATCTATAAGCCAAGACAGTTACACTAAAACAGAATTAATTGAAAATTGGTTGACTGAAAAGTTGCCTGGCCTTGTGTGCAAACAAGTGGCATAGGGTCTACCTGCCTAAAGTCTTAGACAGGCAACCCAGTTTATAAGCTCAGACAGTTACACTAACACAAAATTCATTCAAAATTAGTTGACCCAACAAGTTGCCTGGATTTGCAGGTGAACAAGTGACATACGGTCTGCCTGCCTATAGTCTCAGGCAAGGGCAGCTGAGTTTTAGGACTAACATATGAACATCAAATACTCACAGGCAGACCAGCAACAATAATAATAATCGATTGAATTTTCAGAACATATATCCTATAGGCCTTCAAAAAATTATGGGTATTTATTAGTGAAAAGGATGTCACACTGTTATACTAAAGCAATGCAGGAAAAAAAGGTACTGTTCTAATATCTGGGGAACATGCGAGAAGTGAAGTTTGGTTAATGCTAGTGAAATAAAACAAAATAGGATAAAAATATAATAGTTTAGAAACAAATTTTGGCTGTATATTTGCACATTAGGAGGGTGGGGGTAAAGCATAGCATATAATAAATACATAACTTAAACTAACCTAGGTACCTTTTTTTCTCCTAAACCCCAAAAAACTAAAGCTTGAATATAGTTCCTGGAGTGAGAAACCCCTTGTTTATAGAGCATAAGATAGGAAATTACTGGGTAATGTTATCTGTTCTTGGCTTTTCTCAAGTTGCATTCTTGCATGTTGCCCATATATTAGAACAGTACCAAAAAAAATTTAGTGGAACAAAACAGGAATTATATTAAGAACAAAATTAGAGAGTCATGGCTTCTCTGAATGACAAATGTTGATTAAATAAATCAATACTATTAGATCATTATCTGTCATTGTTATTATGTAATATATATTATTGTATTATGAATCATATACAATATATTATTGTATTGTTTGTACTTGCCATTGTACACTGTTTATTCTAATTCAGCATTAGGCCACATAATTTTGGGGTGCCAATTATGTGAGGGGGGAGCAGTTGCCTCAGTTAGACTTTGAAAAATACCTTCTTATTTCTATTTTGCTACTTTTTATTTTATCATGGCTAACTGGTTATTTTTGCCCCATTTACATTTTGAGGATTGGAATCACTGACATAATTACCAGATACAGATCATCAGCACAACTGGGTTATATTTTGTTTAGTGATGAGCCTGAATAAAAGACTCTTGCTTAGTTACTTCATAATAAATAAATTACTATGGTTATTAGACTTTGAAGTTGATACCACGAGCCTATGCTTTACTCCCCCCCCCCCTAATATGGAAATATATAGCCTAAGTCAGCTTCAATCATTAGTCAGCTACATATGACCTATTTTTCTCCTTAGCCAGTTATTTAAAGAAGCAAATTTTTGAGCATAGGGTTACTAGGTTTCTATGGGCTGTTCTGAGTCTTCTAGCCCCTTCATGGCTCAAAATTAATTGTCCCTGTAAAGTGATTATTTAATTATAAAAGAGCATGAAAAATACTCATTATTTTGAATTGTGCTGAAACGCTAAATTTTGTTGAAAACTGCAGTCTAGGCTATATACCAAAAATATGGTGTTGATTTATAATTCAGGGTATATTTTTCACCATTATGGAGGGAGGGAGGGGGGGAGTCTTTATAAATTTAGCTATATATGGATTTACAATGGAGTTCTGACTATACGTGTGTCTTATTTTTTAGGCCAGACCATCTTAATATTAAATTATGCTAATCAGAAAACTTTGAATATAGCTTTGAACTTAGAAGCTTAATTTTTTTTTATAATGCCCTTTGCCTATCACATTTAAAACAGTTGAAATGGGTGACTTTGATATTGATTGTTTTTTTTTTTTTTTGTGCTCTTTTGGATTCTTAAAAAGATATCTTGTATTAAAAACAGGTACTATCACTTAAATATAATAGCTCCCTATGCCCCCCCCTCTTCTATACTATCTTGATAGGATACTGTCTGTGCTTTAAATAACAAAAATATTTAACTTATTGGCACCCCTTCTTTAAAAAAAATCGAGGTATTATGATTTAAATATTATAGCCCACTACTCCCCCCCCCCCCTCTCTGGATACCACCTTGATAAAATACCATCTCTGCTTTAAATTAGAAAAAAAAATTGGGGATCCCTGCTTTCAATAAAAAAAATTTCGAGATATTATCATTTAAATGTAATACTTCCCTCCCCCCCCCTCTGGATGCCACATTCATAGGATTCTGTCTCAGCTTTCATTAGAAAAATAAGTTACTTAATAATTAACTAGGTCACTATATGGTTCAAACAAACATGCAAAGTAACGTTAAAAAGCTTTGTGTTCCTTGAAAAAAATTGAGGGTATGAGTAAGGGGGTACAAAGACAACAACAAAAATGTCAAAATTACTCAGATATACCTCAAATTATTGGAAAACTGAGTCATAGATTTGCCGTTGCATTCAATAAGATCCAAAGAATACAATTAAAAGGGAGCACACACAAAAGCCAAATTAGGCCAGTAGCCTATGAGAAGTCGCAAAATACCCAAGACAATGAACAAGTCCTAATGGGGGGCCTTGGGTCTATCAAAATATTTCAATGGTTTCCTAGGGAATTTGATATCATTTTCTTCTGTCTCCATTTTAAATGAAAAAAATAATTAACCTTTTGGCATCCCCGCTTTCAATAAAAAAATGAGGCATTATCATTTAAAAATGATAGCCCCCTATCCCCCCTCCTATATTCAATAATTTACAATTTATTTTTGAATCATATTTTTTAGGTAACTTCCAGTTCAATCTTTAATTCCCAAACCTTGTACATAGCTTAGTCTATAGCTAAATTTGTCACAATAGAAGGTTTTTTTTGGGATTCAACTTGAAAATAAAATTCTTGACTACAAACGATGTAAGAAATAGCGATTGGGAAACTGCATTCGAAATGATTTGAACTCATTTCATAAAGACAATCCTGTTTTTTGTCAACATATGAAGAACTGTGTATATTGCAATATTGGCAATTGCATCTGTCTCTTTTTATGCAAAGTAACAAAAGAGACGAAAATTAATGAACAAGAGAGTAGTGAAGAATTATGGCATGCCAAGTAATATTTGGCAGGGAAAGTCACTGGTGATAAATCGCTAGGGGTGGCACCGTGATTGCGTGGTTTTCGGGGATTCGGGGAACCAAATTTTTTTTCGGGGTGACGCATAGATTTTCGGGGAAATACCCGAAAATTCGGGGATAGTACAAGCCCTGCTTGATTTCTAATCAGGAAAATCGAAATACTAAACCACACAAGAAGGAAAAGCTCCGAATTTGCGGTTGACGCAATAAAGAATTGCCGCAAAATTAATTTGAAATCGACCGAACGCCGCCGCCTCTGTCGGCGGCGGCGTGCCTGCAGCGCGCCGTTGGCATTACGACACTTCGGTGGCGCTAAGCCTCTCGTCGGCGGCGTTTGGTCGATCCGCCGGCACGGCGTCGGGGTCTAGCTGGAACAAGTATCCTGAAATGGTATCTTGCATACCATCTAGCGCTTATATTTTCTGACACATCAGAATAGTCACTTTCTGAACTTGAGGTCATATTTTTTCACAAAATGTATTTTCACTAATATATATATAACAATCAACAGATTTTGTAAATTTGAATTTTCACAAATGAAAAACAGTGTCGGATTCGTAGGAAATAGTTTTCGCTAATATTATTCAGCTCCGAAGTTTATCGTTGTTTTATTATTGACAACACTGTTTTGCGAATTTATTCAAACTAAAAATGCTAATAGCAGCTAAACAAAAACTCGTAGGAAACCCGGATTTTCAGGTATGAATAGACCTAAAATAGATTAAGAGGGCTAAATGTGTTTTCATTTTGGTGTCCTTGGTACTTTAAAAATTTCATCGTGTATTGAAGGCGATTTTGAAAAAAAGGTGCTATGTGCATACTGCTACTAATACTACTACTGCTACAACAAATATTGCTACTACATAAGCTAAGAGTATTATGGTGAAGCTTTCAAGGAATATTTAGGCGGATGCTGAACTAAATCAAAATAAAATATGATTAAGTTGATTGTCAACAGGGTGACAATGCAATATCACAATAATGGCTTACATTATTAAGATAGACTTTTCAGGGTAAGTTGTGACAGATTTTGAACTAGCCAGAAGAAACTATGTGTTTACTTTTGATACTACTTTTATGGTTACTGTGACTACTGACACTTAAGGGCATTAATTTGAAACGTTTAGGGGGAGCTTCAATTAAACGAAAAAACTACTCGCATGCAAGTATTAAAAGGTCATACAAGCATTATCATAGGCAGCGCTGCTCTATCATAGCAAGTAATGTCATTGATACTTTAAAGGAGCTAATTTGGTTAGAAATTCAAAGCTCTAGTATCCTTTTTAAGAGTCAAAAATGATTGGAGTGCCAACAGCCCTCCTGTTTAACTCATAATTTTCCGAAAACTTCTAATCAAAATTTAACATAGTTATTTTGTTCAGCATAGCTGAACGGTCTTGTAGCTGTATCTCTAGAGCTATTGCGTAGGTCAACCCCACACAGCTACGCCATTTGCCCATTATGTTTAAAAACTAAATGTTGCTTTAAGATTAAATCGAAATGCACTGTGTGAATGCTCATTGCCAATAAGGCATCTCAGCAGTATCCCAAGAACGACTGAGGGTATTATGTTCAAACTTTCGGGGCTACTTCTTTTACTACTTCTGCTCTTAAAATTTAATCAAATCAAAAGAGTGTAAGTGTATCCAAGCTGTTTTGAAGCATAGAAGATTTTATTGCAAATGGTATCAAGTTTTCTATTTCAGGTCAACTAGAGGAGGTATAAAACTAAACACTGCTATTTGTGTCCAGATTTTGAAAAGGGTGTGGGTTGTAAAAAATTGTTGAAAAATGAGTAAAATAAAATGAAATAATCTACCAAGCGTAAAACTACCACAAGTCAGCATCGATAAATAAATGAAACCCAAAACGAGCATAATGTGCATTTATTCCTTAAGATATTAATAATATTTGATTTACTAAAGTTATAAAAGTGAAAACATTTAAATTTTTTTCAGTAAAGTGCAAAATATGTTCTGGCCTTGGGGAGGCATTGGGGGTTTTGAGCCCTACTCATGTTAATTTCTCCTCGTTTTGAGTTTGACTCGGTTATTTATTGTGATTTGTGTTCATTTTGGGTTTCATTATTTATTTAACGATGCTGACTTGGGGTAGTTTTACGCTTGGTAGATTATTTGATTTTATTTTTGCTCATTTTTGGTTTAATGGAGTTCTTTACTTTTCTTTGAAAAACTAATTTTGTGGAAAAAGTTTTTAAATTAATTGCATTAAAGCATAACATTCATACCGGTAAAAATTTTATCAAAGCGAGAGAATGGTTACAGGGCTGTTTTGTAAAATCATAATAGCCAGTGATTTTTAAGAATTTATCATTTGTCCCAATCCTTAGTCACAACAATTACTGAAGTATTGGAGACTCTGACAAAACTTTCTAGTCCGGGAACCTGATCAAATTTCAGGCTCTGTGCATTAGAATACAAAGAGATGGAAAATAATTTTCCATATATCGTTTTATATTTGAAAAAATTCCTTTATAATATTTTTTTTGGTTTCGGTTAGGAAAATGGGTAAGGTGGTAAAAAAAAAAAATTAATGAAGGAGGGCTGTTAGTTGTGCAACTTGCTAGTACTAATTAAAATTTGATTAGGACAGAAATGAAGGCACAGGGGCGAGGGATGGTATGTTGTCGAGATGCTGGGGGAAGTGCGGTGCAGGACTTTGGGTTGGTGGGTGAGGGTGTATATTCCCTCCAGGTACTTCCACCAAGCACATTTGAGAGCTCTGACTTTCCGGAACAATGGTTTTGCGAGATTGGGCTAGCTGAGTGGACTCAATAGAAGGAGGGTTGCATTGAGGGATATTTAATAAGGGAGAAATAGAGTCGAAAATACTGCTTAAAAATAGCAATTTCGTACGTCAGTTTTATGACCGTTTCCAAAAGTGGAAGCCGTCCCAGCTCGAATGTTTTGTCTAGTATAATTTGGTGTAGCAGTAAAGAAATGTTTTAAATTAGAATTAGATCTGTAATTCCATTTTATGAACTTGACTAAAAAAGTCAACAGTAATATTTTTCTAAATAAGGTAACTATTTTTATAGACTGCGTCACTGTTTTCCGAATGCATCTGGATTTGCAAAAAAAAAAAAAAAACAAGTGAGGTAGACCATAATAACACAGAAGGGCAAAGAAACGAATTTATTTGATCCTAAAAATCACTCAAGTTCTCCATGCTTATAATCACAAGCTTCTTTTAGCCTTTGTTCTAGATACTTCAGTTTCGACTGGAGCGTTGACTGGACTGGAAAATCAATCGAGGGAACTGTTACCACTTTGTAACCCTTAGATTCTAAGAGTCTTCTATACAAGGAGCACAGTCCAATTGGATGGACTGATCCTAAACACAGATCCTTATAACCTAATACCACTACAGCAACCCTGGAAATAATAATAGTCATTTCAAACAAAATAAATCCAATGCTACATTTTATAATTACTAAAGCAACTGTCTATTTATGGTGTCTGCAAGCAAAAATAAGGAAAATACAATATTTGGAGAAGGGCAAATCAATAAGAATCAGAGCTTAAAGATCAAGCACAATACAGGGGGGGGGGAGAGTTTCAGTGTTTGACAGCCTTTTCGTCTTATTCCCTTATTTCTTTAGTTTTTCGATTAGAAAAATTTAGCCCTAAATGAAAACAAGATCCATGATTTTTTGAAATCCACCCATTTAAAAGGGTTAGGTTTTAGGGTCAGATAGTCAGACATTCCAATTAAATGACAAAACAGCTCAAAATGAAATAACTGAGGTTTCTACTCATATTTAGTTGTAAATTTATTGAATCATTTTATAGCTTAAAATTGTCATTGCTTTATATATTATATAAACTTCTGATTTTGTTAAAAGGAGACAAGGGGAAACTTAAGAGGTTTAATTAGGTTTATAATCTTCTAATTAAACACGAAAATAAACATCTTCAAATAATTCCCTTTCCACGTCCATATGGGACAGTCTCTCTGAGAAGTTCATCTATTTTAACATATCTACTTATTTCTTTAAGCGAAAGTTCAACTAAAACTAAATGGCAACAGAATGGCAAAAGGACTAGTAGTATTGAGCCTTTTTGATGTGCCTTGTGTCATAAAACAATTCGCAGTAAAAGACAGAAAAATCAGGGAGCAATTACTTCTCAACTCTATAAGAAACAGTTCAATAATCTGGTTTTCAGAGTACACGCTAGAATATGGACGATTTTAGAACCGGTCCCGACTATTGTCAGACAAAGCAGCTTTGAATATATTAGACTTTCCCTGAATTGAACAACCTTATATGAACGGGGGTACGCATACGAGAGTTGTCAAAATCACCGTCCGTGCGCCAATTAAGGGTTAAAATTTACATATCAAAGACTCAAATTTTAGTTAGGTGATGCGTCTATATTGGGCATAAAGATTTAAATCCTTAGGTAAGATCTAATTCATAAATGATTCTATCTGAAATCTCAACTGATTCCATTTCTACGAGCTTAGCTCTTCTCAGTTTAACTTCTTTACTTATTTTTTCAACTTTATTGTTTATTGAAAATAGTAAACTACATTAATGCAATTAATAGCTAAAAAGGCTTTTTGTTTCATTTGAGCTCGACATCACTAAATAAACACGAATTTCAAACGACTAAAGACTTGATGCATACAATATGGGCAGTAAGATGAAATCGGCAGGGTATGTAATATGAATAGTTTCTTGTGGCATAATCTATCCTAACGGTTCACAAGGACAAAACCTTGAGAAACACTACTCCAGAGTTTAAATTTTATTTTTATGTGTTTATGTTTCTAACTATACTTTCCAACTTCGTTACTTATCAATAGTAAACTGTATTAATGCAATTAGTAAATGCTATTTACAGCTGCAATAGTTTTTGTTTCATTTTAGCCCGACGTCACTTAATTAGCACCGATCTCAAAGGATTGAAAGACTTGAAGGATACCATTATAGAAAGGGGCTAATTACTTTTAAACACACCTTCCCCTTCAGATCAAATTCTTATGCGTACCATTAAAAACTGATTAAGTAGTTCATAATAAGATTTAAGGCTATACAGCTTTTGAAAATGCAAAATGTATCAATTTATAGTAAACACACATAACAAGGCATGTGCGTCTATCATATCAACGCAAAAACAATCACAAACTACATAAAATTGCACCAAAAGTAATAACGAGAGAGAGAGAGAGAGAGAGAGAGAGAGAGAGAGAGAGAGAGAGAAAGACTTTTTTTTAAATAACTTCATTTTACTGCGATTGGCATATAATGACTTTTCTTGATCATCGGAAACAGAAATATTAAAATGAAGGGCATATTAAAATAATGAAAAAGCGTCGACGAAAACTGAGATGACTAACTAAATACAAAATAAGAATCTTTATTTTTTAAAACTTAAAAAGAAACTGAGAAGACATACAGAAGTAGAAACATATAGAAGCAGAAATGGCCCTACCTCGACGCGTCTCGGGGTATTGGTTGACATTCCAGATTGGATGGGTCATAACGGTCTAATGGGAGTGGATGAAATTTTCTATCTAGTATACATTCAGCATCTGAAATCAATATCTACATTATCAGAATTATCTAGTCACAAAAATTAATTCCTCAATTAAACCTCTCTTTTTTACTACAGCTTAATTATCTTATAGACAATCATTATTCAAATCTAATAAGTACACAACATCACACTGAGGAAAAGTAAAATGAAAAAATATGACGCGTTGAAGCCAATGTTCAAATTTTTCTTGAGGGGTGGAGTGAAGCGTATTTAGAAGTCAATTTATGTGTTTCATAATTCAGAATATTTAAAAAGTAAGGATTTTTGCTCCCATAACACTTTACAACCAACATCCTTTATAGGAAACAACATATTTTAGAAAAATAAATGTCAAAATAAACGCATAAAATACAAAGTTAACATGACAAAACAAAAACAAACATATTCGAATGTAATGCAAGAGATTCAAACACCATGGATGTCACTTGAAGACAAACATAATAAAGTGAAGGGGGGATGGTAAGGCACAGGCTGCTACCAATTTACATCCTATTTCTAGCTATAGCTCGTTGTTTCCAAGGTTTTGCTGCCGTTTCTAAATAAACCAGGACCAAATCTCACGACTCACCCATAACAGCTTCTCTGTCATACCCGATTTAGAGATAAGTTTAATATAGATTTAAACAAACAGGTAGCACAAACCAAATGTCCAAAAGTCAGAATACTTTGCCGTGGCGAAATAAAGAAGCGGTTTAATGCCAGGCAGTAGCTTGGTACTTAAAATGTAATGATAAGCTCCTATAATGCCCTGTTTTATCAAATCTATAGTTGTAAAAATGAAATTGATTTATTCTTAAGCAACATTAAAATAAATATTAATCTCCTAAATTCAATTCAATTCAATTTATTCGAATAAAAACATAACACAAACATCAATAACAATAAAGATCCTAGAAGAGAACTTGTTAAGGACCAAAAAAATAAAAAAAATAAAATAACACTGAAAAAAAAAGAAGAATAAAACATGGGTAATTGAAGCAAATTGGTTAAAAATTGAAAGATTAAATTATATTATCAAGCTTTGTTACATTTTTATACAGCTTGCAGAAACTTGTGGGTAGTTCAACACTGGAGGGTATTTTGTTCCATTGAATAATAGATTTGTAAATGGGAGATTTCTGGGCAGCACTAGAAACGCATTTAGGAATTATAAAGGCTCTATTGGATGAACGGAGACAGTGGGCTTCCGAATTATTAATGTTATAATAGGTTAGTAGTTGAGGTGGAAGATTATTGTGGAAAGCAGAGTAAGCAAGCGATAAGTTTAGTTTTTGTATGATTTGATCAAGTGGAGCTATGCCAAAATCTGAATACAAATCACGGGTTGGATATAGACGGGGAAGCCGAAAAGCTGCTTTAATGGCACGGTTTTGGGCAAATTTGAGTTTTTTAGTGAAAGACCGGTTTGTATTTCCCCAAACTGATCCGCAATAAGAAAGGTAAGGAAAAATAAAGGAATAATAGAGGGTAACTAGGATGTCAGGAGGAAGAAAATAATTCACACGGTTAATCATAGCTACTTGTCTCAAAATTATTGCGATGATATAAGAAATATGATTAGAGAAGGACAAGCATGAGTCAATAAATACACCAAGAAACTTGGCAACCTCCACTTGTGGGAGGATGTCGGAGGAGTACTTGAGACCAAGAGCAGGTTGAATTACGTCTTTGTTGTAGGGGGTTCTGAATAATACTATTTGACTTTTTTTGCTATTAATGGTCATGTTATTCGTAAGGCACCACGCCTGGACTCTGTTCAGAAGGACTTGGGCAGAGGTTATTGCCGATGGTAAATTGGTGCCAGTGATGAAGAAGTTGCTGTCATCAGCAAATAGTACAGGATACACTGAAGGGCCCAGGTCCATAACAAGATCATTGATATATAGGAGAAATAAAATAGGGCCTAGAACGGAGACTTGCGGGAAATTGATTAGTTAATCTGACAGAAGCTCACAGCTTGTTTCATAGTTATCATTACTACTCATCTGAGTTATTTCTAATGTTCCATGAAGCTGTTTATAATACGAGTCTTCTATGTTTTTGGTCTCTAAGTACTTTTGACATATATTTAAATTCTTATCGTGTATGACGGAGCAACAAGTTTCAAAAAGCTACTTGGATAAAATAACTTTAATTTCTATAATGAGAGCAAATTTATCGTTTGGAATTCTCCTTGTAAGTTTTCTGAATTTACTGTTGCAGGTATTTAAAAATTTATTTGTATATTAAACAAAATACAAAACGGGGAATGTTAAAAATAAACAAGCAACAAGAAAATGCGTATCCTGCTTTGCTACTCCTTTCATAGGTTTTTAGGGTAATGGAAAAATAGTATTTTGCTGGGAAAAAAACGAAAAAGAACAAGAATAATATTCAAGGAGCCAAAAAGACATTAAGTATTCTGCACAAAATAACAGATTGGTCATTGGCCATGGTTTTGACAATTTTAATATAAAACTTAAATCATACTAAAAATGGAAAACCCCAAAAGCAAGCAAAATTATTGTCATTAGGCAGCATATAAGTCATTAGAATTTGCATATAAGCCATTAGATAAGTTCAGCGAAAAGTCATTAGACAGTATATAAAAATAACAGACTGATTAGAAGGTAACTCATTGCTCTCACCAGCCGCAATATCCATTGACATTTAAATGAAATTGAACTCCAAAATAAAGATTAAACTCCAGAAATAAATTATTTCTTTCTATAAACTTGTCTGCTTGTTAACAAAATAATCATAAAATATCTCATTCAAGACCAAAGTCATTCAGTGGGTATTATTTTGAGGAAATCTTGTTGAATTAAGCGAAAATAAAAGACATGATAAAGCGCTTTAGGTGTCTACTACATAAGAACAATAGTCTTATTTTTTCATTCCTTCCGTAAATCCCTACTTTTGCACAATCCTTCCAATACATGAAACTACGCTCAGTCAGTTTATTTACGCTAGTTTTTTTTATGGATGTTATTGTCTAAGTTTCACTTCCAATCTTTACTTCCGCTGAAAAAACTTTTTTTGTTTACCAAAAGACCAATTAACAATGAGATTTTTTACTAATATCAGAGTTTAGATAGCACTAATTTGAGCCAATCAGAATTTTTCATTAACTTTCTTAGCCAATAAAAAAATCCAATAGTATTAGTCAAAATCACTGTGAATGGGCATTAAGCGCAATATCTAGTTGCTGCCCTATTTTAAATAAATGAGTCCATAATTGATATTCTAGCCCACCAAAAAAGCTTCTGATTATAATTATTTTTTTCTAATTCCTTTTGTTTTATTGTTATTTTCAATTAAAGTAGATCCAGATACTAACTTTCAATAACTCTCATTTAATCTACAACTACTACTATATTGCCTCAAATATACTTCACCAATCTGACCTTAATAGATTTGATTTAAAACGATTATTAAACGAACCGTTAGTTTTGATTTATGGCCCAAAGGTTAAACTACCGAGTCTATTATAATCATGTTCTATCATGATTAATGCGTGTATGGTTGCAACTTGCTGCCTCTTACTCAGTGATAACAATTGGAGGTGGGGGGCATATGCCTCCTACTAGATTTTGAAAAATATTTCTTTTTGGGGGTGAAAGGCGAGGGGGGCTTGTTACCATTGAAAAATACTTCTTTTTGGTATTCTCATTAAAAAATTAAAAATACAACAAGCTCACCCCCCTAGATTTAACCCCCCCCCCTCCTCTAAAATACAAATATAAATCTACGCCACTGCTTTTATTAAAAAAAAAAAAAACAAGATAGCAATGCAGCTCTGCTAAGAATTTTTCTCAATTTATTTGTTTTCCCAGTAGACAATTACTCCACTGGCATCTAATGTCGACTAATTTAATAACATACTTTCACTCGCATTTATTAGGTTAGTTGAGTCATGAGCAGAACAATGTACAGCTTAAATTAAGGTTGGTACACATATAGATGAAGTACCTTTGAGAAATATGCATTAATATATGAGCAGCTAATCGACAATGGATACCAAACTACTGTGGTGGGATGAAAAAGTTTGTGAATGGATTAGATGTATTTACCGACACAACATATCATTGAGAAGTTTAATAGCCTGGAGCTTAAGTGAGTCTCGTTTACATGTTACCGGTCTAGCAAGTTGGCTACCATAACTTTAACACTTCTACTTACATTTTCGTGTTTTAAATGGTTTTTTTCTAAAGCTATAAGTAAAACCTAATAAACCGAGTGATTCAAATTCGAATTATACACAAGTTGCCAAAACATAGCTTCATATTTTTGAGTTACCTAATTTCCATGCTTTCGAAACTTAAAAATTTGGACATGAATTTAGACTTTGAAATTAGTTAATTTTTTCCAAATTTCCCCCAAGGTCATAGACAGGAACGGATAGTCGTAGCGACATGAATAGGGCTCATATGAACCGAATGTTACACCGTATACCTTTTCTAAATCGAAGCTGATAGCACCACGTGCCATATGGTATCAAACCAGCCACTATAGCAAGGTATGGAAAATATGAAAACAGAACAGTTTTATTCAAACAGTGAAAATAAGATTTGAACTGCAATCGGAAAAGCCAAACAATTGAAAGTTGCATCCTTAACCTTATGAGCAAAAATGATGGAGAAAACGTTAAACTTAAATTTGGAACAAAGTTCCAAGAGGACATGAAATGCTCTCTAGGTTTGGTGCAAATGATGAAACGCTGTTTGTAATTTTCCCACGTTTTTAGCTAGTAACAATGTATCTTTGAACTGAATCGCATTCAGTTGACAAAGGGTTCGAAAGGTGGTCCTGAAATAACCATATTTATTAGTTTGAATTTAGTTTTCACCACTTAAAGGAAATTTTGTCACGTTTTTCAAATTTTGTGGCTGTTTATCATTAATTAAAACAACAAAATTCATTTTAAGGATGTTTAGATCGAAGTTGAAACCTAAAAGAAACAAAAATAATTGCTTCAGAGTCAATGTAACATGGCTGCGTCTTTTTTAGCCCTATGAAACAGAGTTAAAAAGACTGACTCGTTATATTTCCCTATATATTTGCGGGATTTTGAAGAACTAACACTTTATTGAAAACACAAAAACTCACGCAAAAACAATTAGGATATTGTTTCAGCAGAAGAAAAATCCTTAAGCAGCCTGCTTAAAATAACAAAATTATTGATTTGGCATCTCAATAGTATTGAACCAGTCATTAAATCGACAGCTTTGGCATACAATTTAAATTCTTGAGAAGTGAAACCTAACGGACGTAAGTCTCATTTTCAAATTTTGTGTCTATATTTATCATCGAGTGTGTACTGCGGTCCTTGAATATTACCAAGATGTTTTACATTAGTATTAGGAATATCAACAATTTTTCATTTGTTTTGGCCTCTGATAGAAAATAAATCAAAGGCCGATTTTTTTTATTATTATTATAAAATGCTGTCGAATTCAATTGTCACATTTGAGAAAATGTGTTGCACATAAAGAAAATCGGGAAACAAGGGATGAGGAAATAGCTAGAGAAAAGGCCATATGGCCCGCCGTTAAAAGTAAGAATACGCCATTAAAGAATAAAAGTACCAAGGGGATTCAGGTATTACTAGACATAGCGAACAAATGCCTTACCTACAAGAATTCCAGGAACTGGAGTACTCAAAACTTTCAAAAATTTAGGAGGTAGAAGAAAATTACTAAGGGAATCAATAACTGATTGAGACAATTTAGAGACATCTTCTGGCCTTCTTAATTCCAAATCCGAAACAAACTTCTTAGCTGCTGATGAATTCAATTCTAGAAGAAAAGCAACATAAAATATGATAAGAAACAAATAACAAGATGATATGTTTTTCCTTACGAAATGGAAAAAAACATTGAGATAGCTATCTCCAACTAGAAGGTCATTACTGACTATGACGCTGCTTTCAGCTAATTAATGACGCTTTTAAATTGACAGGTAAGCAACTGGAATCGACAGATTTGATTAAATTTTTAGCCAAATTTACCGAAAGATAGTTACACTGGCGGAATTGGTCTTAGTTGCACCACCCAAAGAAAATCGGAGCCTAAGAATAATTGAATGTTCGGCGCTGAAGCACGGCCCTTAAGGCCTATTCCCATGGAGATTTAGCTCAAGCCGAGATTCATCGTACAGAGCCATTCATAATAATGATTTTCTGATTCATTAGTTTTGATTATTACAGAGAGAGAATTTTGAACATACATTTAAATTCCTAAATAATACTACTATATACAGGTATCCTTTCTCTATGCAACTAAGGATGGATAATGAAGCCATCTACAAATCGGCTGGTCTTAGCTAAATAAAAAAAAGTCCAAGTAAAATAAACTTCAATGTTAGCTGTGGGATTTAACTACATCGTAATTTAAATGAGTTCGGTGCTACCTATATCTCATTGTGAATGCGCTATTACAGGCATCAAATCTACTAGCACCAAGAACACCATAGCTTTGTTCAGTTGAACTGAAAAAATATAAAAAGCTTATGCGACTAGTGTCATAAGCAGTATAACAGTCCAATGTCAAAAATAAAAAATGGCGGTCGTAAATGGGGTGAAAATAGACAATACTTACAAAATGTGTATGTTTATTTCCAACTATGCCTCTAAGTTCAGAGTTCTTTTAGTTTAAAATTTAAATTTGACAGAAAAACATAAGTAATAAGTAATTACTCTCCGTAGAACTCTGTCATCCGTTATGCGGAAAGCAAAATCATAAAATATCCAATCTCAGGTTGACCAGCTGTAAAACCTTCTACAATGAAATCACCATCCACTTACTAACGAAGTCAGACCATTTCCTATACACATAGTACTTATTAAATTATACAAATAGACATAGTAAAATAAAACTAAGAAGCAAACAAATACATGCTTTAACTATAAAACTTACTTTACAAAAAATCCCGACGGAATATACATATTAAACTACCCTGGACTGCAAACTGAAATTCAGAGCGGACTGTTTCGTCTTCGGCACGCAGATTTCCAAGAGTGCGTTCGAGCTTACCAATATTACTTATCTGACAAGCCCGATTACTTATTTTTGGCTTTCACGAGACATAAATGACCTCAGAGGCTAGGAGGATCGCTACTTGAAAGGGTATAGATTAGCTGTCGAGTAACTTACACATGCTAACCCTACAAAATGCAGGATAAGCGACGATAAGTAACGTTATAGGTAAACAATCAATTCAACAATCTCAAAAAGGGAAAAAACATACGAAATTAAATACAGAGAACAAAAAGGGATAGCAATAGTGAAAAGTTGCATAAAATTCCAGGACCTTTAAATACGCTATTTTAACACAGGAGTACACGTGACCATTGTTATTATTTGTCTAATTGTCGTTAAGCGTTTCAGCAAGCACGGCGCCGGGTAAGGGCTGATCGAAATCAGCCAAAGGGATAACATTTTGGTTATTAGCGCGATTTTGGCAATTAACATAAATATCCTCAAAAAAAAGAAGGGAACCCCCGTGTTCCAATTTAATAACAAATGAAGAAAAAAATTTAGTATTAAAGGATTTGAAGGAACAATTTCCGATGAAGATGTGTTGCTTGCTCATAAAACTTGGCGGCTTTTTAAAAGACTACTGCCAATACCTGCAGCAACGAAAGGAATATCGACATCCTAACAATTTCGCAGTAAAAAAGAAAAGAAAAACAAAGTGGAATAAGCGTGAAATTTCTTGAATTGACCGAAGAAAAAAATAATTCATTTTCATTCAAACTCCAAGATTTCGAAACATATCAATACCGATAATCCAAACATAAATGAAAAATAAAAACATAATAAACAAACAACTCACCGTTTGAGTACAAAGTCGACTGAGGCCAACATCTCAACACAAAGCCGACTGAGGGCAACAAAGCACAAAGCTGTTTGTTTTAAGGCTATATTTACCTCAAGGGTTGCCATTCCTCAAAAGAGAAGGGGCCAGAAAAGGTGGGTTTGAACTTCTGTTCCCAGAGTTTTGGGTAAAGCTTTATCCACTGCACTGTTGACAGGAAGTTAAAATATGTTTTTTTTTTTTTTATAAAATTCTCATCCAGTATAACACTTCTATCCACCCTTTCCATCCTTTCTATTTGGAATCTATCCACCCTTTCCATTGTCCTATAAATTTCACTATTCAAGGTTTGAATCTCGTTTAATGAAGGAAACTATAGTAACCCGAGAAAAAAAATCATGAAATGTGACTTGGCCACGTAACAGCTTAGTTCCCTCAAAGACATGTTATTTTGCTACAAGCCTACAGCTGAAGATTGCACTGAAAGGACAGCATACTCATGCCAAAATTATGATATTGGTAAATACTTTTCACACAGAATGATCTGAAATTCATTTAAAAAAAAGTACAATTCCTATTTTTCTCCTTTTTTGAGGTATTTTCAATGTATTTTCAATCTCAAGGAAATGGAAAGCCGATTTCAAAAATAAAAGTCGGTAGATGGACAAAGCTGAATCTTAGCTATCAAACCATAGCAAAATCGTTTTCTTATACTGAAGCATTAAAACAACAGGACTGCAGAAAAAACCTACCAAAACTTGCACAGGGAAAATAAACCTTAAGAAGAAGGTGATTGATTTGAAACCAAGAATTTGCATTTTCAATAATAAACAAAACAAAAGTTTAGAAGAAAGTGTAAGCAATCATTACTAACAAAAAGCAGCATACTATCACAAGCGAATACGATGTGCTGGTTGTCAGATGGTCCAAAATATTTCCTTCACAATTAATGGAGGCAAAGTAATTACTGAGTCGACTGATACAATGGACAACAACGATATATTCTTTCTCTTATAAAAAACCTAAAGAGATCAAAGATTTAGTAAGACGACAATGGCTAGCCTACAGAGCATGATAAAAAAGACTATACCTGGTTTATTGTCTAGGGTTTCAGCATAATTTATTAAAATGGCTAATTTTGTCTTCGTCGATACGTTCAAGCTTTTTTCCCCTGAAACAAATTATTTAAGTTATTTTATATAGCTGACAGTAATAGGAATTAATGCCAATAAAATATTGAAGTTAATCAGTAAAAATAAGCGTAAAAGTGGAATATTTTACCCTCTGTATTTTCCTCCAGCTAAAATGATTATAACATGATAATTCTCACCTTTTACCATACAGCCTAAGGAGAAAAACACTATGATTATCTGAGTCAACGCCCTAGCGTTATCTGTAGTAAAGAACCGCAAGTCATTAATTTTTTATTTATTTATAAACTTTTCTCGGATCCATTTCATATGGAATAGTTCTCATGTTAAGCCCCCGCCCCCCCCCCCAAAAAAAAAACAACAACAACAAAACACAACAAAACCATCCAATCAAAATTGTGTGATATCCACTGTGTTCAGAACTGTGGAAAGGTCCAACAATTATGCCTTTAGGGATAACACGAGTCCCAAGAGCCCTTGGGGCATGGACTGCAAATTATGCAACTTGCCCATTGTTTACATGTAGGATCTATAATAGGGAAAGGGGTATATTTGAACCTGGGAATCAAAATGACTAGGGGTATTAAGGCAAACCTTTCAGATAATATTGGGGGGGGGGGGGATGTTCAACTAAATCAAAAGGCACTATGCACAGGCATGCTGTCAAAAGGGCACAGCAGGAATATTTTCAGGAACTCCACAGGGTATTAATTCGAAACTTTCCGGGCATTTGGAGGGGGATGTTTAACTAACCAAAAAGCAATATGTTCATGCTAGTACTACGGCTAATACTACTAACACAATTACTACAACTACGACTACTATTATTACGGCTACAAATACTACTACTAATGCTACTTGTATTATCCCGACCACATTGCAATTAGTAATATTGTGTCATAGCACCTGGGAATCTTGCCAGGAGCTCTCATGGGAGGTCTGCTACCCGGAATCCCAGGAATTATGCCAGGGGTGGGAATCTTGCCAGGGCTATCATGGGGATTTGACCAGGGGTGGGAATCTTGCCAGCGACAAGATTCCTTACAAAATGACGTAAAAGTAATTTCTAAGTTACTTTTATAGTGTTGATGAATATGACCAGCTTGTACTCCCACCTTCAATAAAAGCTTACACAAAAGCACTTCACGAAGCAAATTCAAAAGCGAGAAAACATTTTGACACTTTTGCGTCACTTGAAATTCAAGCCAAGACTTACGTAATAGCAACTAAACCCAAACACAAAATATGGATCAGATTTTACCAGGTTTTATACAACAACTATCCCGTCTTCCTTTTAGACTTTTTTTGTACAAGTCTATCCCGTCTTACAATATCAATTGGTGTTGCTTTTTTTAAGAAGCGATGTCAATTATTTTTTGAGAAGCACTCTAATGTTCCTATTATTTTAACACCATGTATCTAAAAGTTAGTAATTAGGTTCTGATCAGTTTTTTTTTTTACCTTTTTATTTTTCTTTTGTGTTGAGGACGTTTTGGCAAAAATTTTGCCAAAACGTATATTTTGTCATTTCTTTGTTCTTCATATGTTGACAAAAAAAAGTATCGGCTTTATGAAATGAGATTAAATCATTTCGAATCCTGTTTCCCAATTGCTATTTTTTTGTTTTGTTCGCTACGGCTACAAATACTACTACTAATACTACTAGCGCTAGGGGTATTAAGGTCAAACCTTCAACGAATGTTGAGAAGATCTTAAGGCAGTCAGAAGGAGAACTTAAACTGAATCAAAACACAAGATGTGCATGCAAGTTGTCAGAAATGCATATCAGTTGAAACTTTCAGGGTATGTTGAGGGCGGTGTTGAGCGAACCAAACGGCAATGTGTGCATAATATACAAACTTCAAATACTACCACAGTTGCTGCTACTAAGGCTAAGGGTATTAGGGCGAAACTTTCAAGGATCATTGACGGGGATGTTGAATTAAATCAAGACACTTTGTGCACGCAGGATGTCAAGAGGACCAATTAACGATATCTCAGGAACAGCTTAGAGCATTAAGTTGAAACTTTCCCGGCATGTATCTAAATTTTACAAAATAAAGCGGTGAGAAAAATTGGAGAATATGTGAAAGATTTTAATGATACAGAAACGTGCAATAGAAAGTTAAGAATGATTAATGTTGGACAGCTCGGATTATCAAGCTGCAATTTTTGTATATCAATTTCGGAATGATATAGGCCTATGCGTAGATATTTTCTCTTATTTTTATAAGAGTGACCTTGTGGTTGAGCATAGGCAGAGTACTCGGGCAGGATTTACGATTCACCATTTGGAACCGAGCATTTGGAATGTGCTTCCGGCGAGTATTAAGACGGCTGAACATCTTTAGCAACTTAGAAAAGAAGTATTTATTGGGAGCGGAGGATGAGGAACCATAAATTGTGCTGTCTTTGTTTATTTTTATTTATTTAAGTGTATTTATATATATTTTTTCACGAGAAAGATTGATTTTGATATTTATTTTACTTGCTATTATTATATAAACATATTTTTTTTTTAGTTGTTTAGTTGAGTTTCTGGATATTGATTGTTGTAGTCGTTTGTCCTCCGAGCTTTGTTTCTTCTTGGACGGCTACTTGTTAAATGATTTAATTGTGTATTATTTTTTTTTTTTTAATAAGTTTAATTCAACTCAATGTTGAACTAACCAAAAGGCAGTATGGCTGCATACTGCTACTGCTACTAAAAAGGCTAAGGATATTAAGGTGAAACTTACAGGGAGTGTTGAGGGAGATGTTTAACTGAATTCAAACACACTAGTGGGCATGCAGGTTGTCAAAAGGGCCAATTGGCAATATCTCAGGAACGAGTTGGAGTATTAAGTTGAAGCTTTCAGAGCATTTTTTTTGGGGGGGGGGTGTTGAACTAGCCAAAAGGTGCATACTACTACTGCTACCTCTAAGACTAAGGGTTTTAAAGTAAGACTTTAAGGGCATGTTGAACTAATCAAAAGACACTATGTGCAAAATACTGTTACTATCACTAACTACTGCTACAGCAACTACGACCACGGGTAATTGCAACTGTGACTACTTGTGACTGCAACTGCAACCACTTGCGTCTACGAATGCGGCTACTTGCGACTGCGCCTGTGACTAATTCCGTCTGCGGTTTAAGCCCCTTGCGAATACTACTACTACAGTAGTGGGGACAATTAAGGTTCAAACGCAGCCATCCCCAGGTTTCAATCGCAGCCCTCTGACGTCACGGCACCCCTGGCAAGATTCCCATGAGAGCCCCCGCAAGATTTCTACCGGAGCCCTCTAACGTCACGGCATCCATATGAAAATTAACATGGGATTTTAAACGCATCCATAGGAAAATTAGCATGTGATTTTAAACGCATCCATAGGCAAATTAACATGGGATTTTAAACGCAGCCTTCTGGCGTCATGGCATCCCAGTTTCCAGGTGCTAGACTTCCCAGGTGTTAGACTCTCCCACGGTGTTTTTCTATTAAAAACCTTAGACAGCCCTTTTGTAAAGAGTCACACCTGTGCAATGCGGTCACCGGTTCTATTAAAGTGAACACAGCTGGCAAGACTCCCATGACACACCCCTCCGGACTCCGTCACAACACACCCCGTTTCAAACGGTCAGGTGTAATATGTTTGACGCAATTTTATGTAACCTTACAACAGGAACCCATGGGGAATCCCCGCTTGTAACGTAACGACACCTTAAGTAAAGATAGAACCCTTTTCCACATCGCACCTATCAAACACTCACACAAAAGTCATTAATAAAAGAGTTTAAAGAGTCAAAAATAAAGAGAATTGAGTGATGTCTCTAATATATATTTATTTTGTTATTCATTTTCATTCATCATCCTAAGCCTTGATTTCAAATTGTACGAAATTTATGCAATAGGCCTAATTATATTGAAAACAATCAAAGCCAACGCTCGTATCACCTTATGCAACTTAGAAATTTAAATAGAATCCGATATTTTAATTTTCGAGCTGGAAACCTGAAAAGCTAGAGTAATATTCACAATATTAACCAAAAGTAAAATTTTGGCAATCAAAACAAACACAAATTGATCAAAAAACAAACTTTCCAGAAAAAGAAAAGTAAATAGCCATATTAAAACTTAAGACGAGCAGAAGCCAAGTCCTATAGTAATTCGAACTTAAAATGAAGAGAAATCCTATCAAGGAACAATTGAAACCAAAAACTAACAAAAATTAAAATAAATAATTACATAAAACGTAAAGATAATCGATACTGATAAAAGAATAAATCCTGATGAAAGAATAAATCCTGACATGAGTAGTAATTAAAATGAGTACTCAAGTCAAACTTAAAAGCGAACTATAGCCAAACTTCTATTTCTAGTAATTTTTGTTTTAGGATTTATTAGTTCACCTATATCAGTAACTGATATCTTTATGTTTAATATGATTGCATTAATTTGTGTTGGTTTTGGGTTTCATTTAAGTTTGAATTCTTACAGGACTTTATTTCTGCTCTTTTTAAGTTTTAATATACCTCTTTACTCTTCTTTGAAAAACTTCTTATTGGAAAATTTTTGTATTGATGAGGTGTAGGGGAACACGTTAAAAAACACAAGAATATCCCAACACAAGACATATTACTGTGATATATTTGAAACCGGCACAAAAAGTTGCGGTAAAAAAATATACATACAGCTGTATACATATATGCATGTGTAATATGTATGTATAAATATATACATGTACATATATATAAATATATATGTATGGATAAATATATACAGCTAAAACTGATAAAAGCAGATATTGATGTTAAATATGTATAGATTTATGTTGCCAATACAAATTGTCAGAAATTTAACAGAAATTAAAAATAAAATAAATTTCTTCGTTAAGAATATAAGTGGTTGAAAAAATGTGACAAAATATGATATTATCAGAAAAAGAAGAAAACAGATTCTATCAACGTCAAAATTTTTAAAGTACTACCATTTTGTCAAAGAAGTTATAACGTATTTAATCTAAAAACATATACCACGATTTCTAGCTTAGATTTTTCAATTATAAAATAGATTTTAAAATTTTGTAAGCGCAATACCAAAAGCAACAAGTACTTTTCCAAAATAGTTTTGACAATGGCACATTTAACTAATATTCTTGTAACTTATTTTTTCGCAATAAAGTTGACTTTTTATATAGAAAGTAGAAGTTTTTATATAGACGGTTTTCATCAGTTTTTTTTCTTGTATGGCGCATACACTGTTTAGAATAGTGATGATTTTACTGTTCTAATTTGGTCAAAAATAAAATCTCTCACGTTGAGTGTTTTGCATGAATAGCTGCTCCCGTTGTGACCTCGGCACACTGATACGATAGCATTTATCTGTCGACGACATCCACTTAACCTTATTTAGAGTAAAATTTCCTAACAAAAAATTAAATTAGAAATAATCCAATTTCATAAGTGCACGTTTTACTGCATCAACTTAATTCTATCTAAAGTATATTGACAAACCTGCAAGTTTTTCTACTTGACTTTCCTGAAGGGTGTCGACAATGGTTTCAGGCTTCACAATTCCTAAAATCGTCATAGCCCATACTACATCTATCCATTTCGAGGAGGAACCAACAGTGGATGGCGTCAATTTTTGTTCTATTAACTAAAAAATATCTGACATTAGCAAGATAAGCAAGACAATGGTTTCAGGCTTCACAATTCCTAAAATCGTCATAGCCCATACTATGGACGGCTTGGCAGTGGTCTTTGTCAAAATATCTGCTTTATCTTTTCGCTTTATTCAGTGGCTGAAAATCACCAGCGTTTAGTTATTTGTTTCTTGGTTATTTTTCTTCGTTCTTCGTTATTTTTCGTATGTCATGTATAACCGGTGTGGGCTCGGAAAGTATTTGGTCGTTTTCGCTAAGCAAAAGTTACCGCTTAAACCCTATCTTAGCTTTAAGGTTTCAAACATAAAATATCTTACGGCATAGTTTAACCTTGACTTTCAATACAGTAATAGTTTTCACCCGATACTTATTTACCGTTTTTTCTCCTTTCAGTCCATCTTCTTGCGTCACTCTTGGCATTTATTCCAACGTTGACGAGTCACTCCCTGAGAACCCCGGGCACACCCGGGGACACTTTTTCAGGAATTAATTGGAACATAAATATGGGCTAAAAAAGAAAACGCATTTTTTATTTTATTGAAAAATCATCCTGAAGCCTTGTTTATTGGAACTTTTATTTAGCTTGTTTTTTTTAAGTAACCATTTCCAACTATTTTTTTATTCTATATACGGAAAATGATAGAAAACAAGGAGAAAACGAAAGGAAGAGAGAAAAGAAAACAGTAAACTGTTGGAACCTCTCAGCAGAGGAACATCAGTCTAGTGACTAACTGATGTTGACTCTAAAGTTAGTTATTTCCAAAATCCTTTAGTCAAGTATTAAAATCAAAAATGTTCCTGAAACTTTAAAATAAAAACATGAAAATTTAAAATATGCCTAAAATCACCATATCTTAGGCCTGCAAAACAAAGAGACAAAACACTGCACATAAGTGGAAAAATGGCCATTAAAACTAACCTTAAAAAATGTTTCGCCATTAATTGGATGGTAGTCCACCGTGGCAAGAGTCATAACCACTGGTATCAGTACAGAGGATTCAAGGATAGACGGATTAGAGATGCACCATTCTGATATCTGTTCCAGCAACTCTATAAGATATATAACTAAGAATCTGAATCAGTTCCAATTCAATTTGTCACTAGCCTTGTAGCAATTTTTAAGCTAAATTTGCATAAAATTTATGATAAATTTAAGTCACTTTGCCATTTTTGGCTAAGTGGACGTGCGCTGGATTGAGAATTCTTTGTCCAAGGTTCACGGCTTCGATCCCTGGCGTGGCCAGTTATTGGTTGGTGTGACTCTGTAAGCTTAGCCAGAGTCAACCCAGCTCTAAATGGGTACCTGGAGAAATCTGGGGAAGGTAAGCAGGAGGGGTGTGCAAAAGCACAGGATGGCTGGCCCCCCGCCCCCCATCGCACTTCCTGGCTGAAGGGCCACGAAACGGAGATCAGCACCGCCGGTTTGGACCTTAAGGGTCTAGTATCGTCATACTTACTTTTTACTTACTTACTAGCCTTGTAGTAATTTTTAAGCTAAATTTGCATAAAATTTATGATAAATTTCAGGTTTTTGTTAAATTTATTCTATTTCTGCTTAAAATAAAAGTTATCTGTTTTAGTAAACAATTTAATACTACGGCCACAAGATTGGTTCGGTAGAAAGAAATATATTATCAAAATTAGGCAAAGCCAGTTGTATGATTTTAATAGAAGGTTTCCACTCTTAGCCGGTGCTAACATCTAAGTGAATGTCATTCATTAAATAAAGTGGACAACATATTCCACATTGAGGTTACCCACCAACATCGTATATAGGAGAAAACCATTAATAAGGTGATACGAAAGGGAAATTAAAAAATAAAATAAAAACTTGAAATCAATAGAAAAAAAGGATTAAGCAACTATTAAACAGGGAAATACAATAGCGGTAAGGGTTTTTAATGCTTAAATTTTACTGTTATGAGACAGAGTTTCATGAAGATATATTCAGCCCTTTATTTGCTAAAGCTTAGGAGCACATGGGTCTGACCTAGTGAGGGAGGGACTAAAAAAAGCAAGTTTTTAGAGTCAAATTTCGTAAATATCTTCAGGATATCCCAAAGATTGGAAATTCTGAACTGGGAAAAATTTGAATAAACGAAATTACAAAACAAAAACGAATTGGTTTTTCGGAATTATTTTTTCCTGGAATCGCAAAGTTCCACTTTTCTGATAATCAACAGCTTCTATATTTTGAAACAGAGGCGACGCCCTAGCCTTGCCATAGTAAAGAGCCATGTGCCTTCAATGAGTTACTTTTACTTTATCTATTATTTTTTCTCGGCCACTTTGTGTAGAAAGGGTGGTCGTAGAAGAATGGGAAGGGGTTCATTCGATTGAAACTATTAAGTTCTACTATGCTCTTAAAAGGTGAAAAGTTATTGAAAGGCCAATAATTCCCCCGTCCTCTTTTTTGCAAGCATCCCCTTCCGTAACCAAAATAAGCTATCAAAATTTTGAGATAGCCATTATGCTCAGAATAGTCAATAAGTCCAATTTATGTGCCCACATGGACAAAATGCTCCCATAGCCCCAGGACAACAGCGATAAATTATAGAACTAGCCGACTGTTTACAAATAGGGTATATAATAGAAAGGGAGGGTCCTGGTGTCAGAGTGGCCCAAAACTTTTAGGGATTGTTTCATGTACCAAGGGGATAACACACTTTACAAGGGGAGGGTGGTGAAAATCGGGCAAGAGAAATTTACAGGGCATGTAAATAGGGACAAAGGGACCTCAATGACAAAAAACCTGAAAAAAATTTGTTGTATTGTTTCATGACACCTAAAATAGCCCAAATTGTCCCGTCTTTGATTATTTTCCTTGTTACTGGGCATATACATTGGGCAAAACAAACCCCAGACACAAAAATATTTAAAAAGCTGGGTTTTCCTCTTTCGTGACATCCTGAAATGGATGAAAAATTGATTTTCTTTGATCGGCATGAAACGATCAGTGTAAGTAGACTAGATAAGAGGGACTTAAATAGGGGCAACAAATTTTGGAAGAGACATTCTCTTGTACCGATTCTTAGTCCGAAAATTCCTCTTTCTTCCATTGATCTGCTTGCGAGGATTTCAGGACATGAAGAAATGGTCAAGGGAATCTCCATTAAGCCAAAAAAAAAATAAACAAATAAAAAAATAGGAAAATACATTTGGTCGTGTTGATTCGTTATGTTTTTCTTTTGCTTTTTAAGGCACTGAAACGAAGCTCTAACTCTTGTTTGTGAACGTTTATTAGCCTTGTGATATTATTTTATGTTGTGTTGCTGCTGATGTTATGGCACACATAAATAACACTGCTTTATGTACAAATCGTTTACAGCAAAGCACAAATGATCTCTAACAGTCTAGTCTGTAGAGGGTGTCTATGGAGGCGAAAGCTCTACTTTTGTTAGAGGTAATTTCTGTCCGTTTTAGAAATTACCTATTTATCCATATTCTTCGATTCATTCATCCACCTATCTTTATGTTTGATGTGACTATTCATATTAAATTCAGTTTGTTTTGAATCTCATTTATTATTTATAATAAGTCTTTGTTCGTATTAAGTTTTAATTATTATATAACTTTGTTTCTACTTATTTTATGCTTTAATTTGGGCCTTTCCTTATCTTTAAGAAATTTTATTTGTGAAAAATGGCTTTTTAAACTGATCAAAAAAGAAAAATCTGAATTGTTCCCATTCAACCAAACAGTCAAACGTAAACAGCCAAAACCCGAAGGTTGAATTGAGTAGTTACCAAAGTATAAACAATAGCAATATCTTTATTCTAAAAAAAGATGTGAGAGAATATTTCTTTGCGGAAAATGGTTGGTTGCTTTTCCTACAGTGCCAGCAATTGGAGAGAGGGTGCATAATACATTTTTAGCCTCATCAATTCATGGTCTCGGGGAGAGGAATAAGCCTAATTTGACTTACACAGGAGAAAAATCTGGAAATACAAAAACTAGAATGCTCCAAAAACTGTTCTCGTTCACATACAATTGATCTTGACATACAATTGGCTACTACTCATACTATAATCCACTATGTAAAGAGCATTCTTTTTTGTTCCCTCTCGTGCAGATCCCACCATCTATAAAATGTGGCAACATTTTCTTGTCCTTTCTCTCACTAGGAGAAGAAAACCCGATAGGACAATATTTTCGTTATTTTGGAGTCTAGATAAAGTCTGGAGCCAAGAATGTACTGCGAGTTATATCGGTAAGGGTTATATCAGGCCAAAATTTCTCAGGAAAAACAGTGACAAATAGACCCTTTTGTATAATAATGATCAGGAATTAGAGAGAAATTAATTGATGATCACCGATTTTCTTCTCACCCCAGCGTTGATCGTTGTCTTTTTTTTCTTCCTTTTTTAGAAAACCTTATTGTCCTGTTAGCTATGCTTAGATTATTTAAATGCTTTTATACTATTTTTCACTAATCTCTAGACAACTAATCTTTAGACAAGTCAATGTGGATTCATCTCTAGACAAGATAAGAGATGATAAGAGATTGCCCCCCCCCCCAAGATAAGAGATAAATTAATCTCTAGATAAGTCAATGTGGATTCATAAAAAATGACGAATTTTTGTGTGGTATCGGATAGGGAGCTCCTTACCCTTTCTTTTTTTTTAAATCAGTCAGGTAATTGAAAAAACTGTTCACAGTACATACCTTTATGTCGACATCTTAAAATACCTAAACTTGTGGCTAGTTTTCCAATTTGAATTGGCGTTGTTTTGTTCATTGAAAGCGTAGATACTGCGCCATTACAGATTCTTTCGATTAATCCCTAAAACAAATAAACATTTACTCATTATAGTACTAAAACAATAAATATTCACAATGTACAATATATATATATATATATATATATATATATATATATATATATATATATATATATATATATATATATATATATATATATATATGTATATATATATATATATATATATATATATATATATATATATATATATATATATATATATATATATATATATATATATATATATATATATATATATATATATATATATATAGCCTATTTATGTGGGTGTCTTGCTTCATAAAAAAGGTAAGTCGGCGAAGCAGTTAAAGGTTGAAAAGAGACAAAAACAGTAGAAAAAGTTTCACAGCTGTAAGTTTCAAACTCACCAGGGACAAACAGTTTTTCAACACATTTGCAGGCCCTCTTTCACTCCCCCCGCCCCTAAACTACATGGTGCTCTTGGTCCAGGAAACAATCTTTCAACACTCCAAGCCAATCAGAACAACAATAG
This sequence comes from Artemia sinica, assembly GCA_027921565.1. Classification (NCBI taxonomy): domain Eukaryota; kingdom Metazoa; phylum Arthropoda; class Branchiopoda; order Anostraca; family Artemiidae; genus Artemia; species Artemia sinica. The sequence goes on from CM051272.1 coordinate 26,710,969, forward strand.
AATATTTTGTTTATTTTTGGCCCCAATGCGTGGGATGGAGGGAGGAGGGGCATGACCAGACAAGAAGATTTGTCCTTTTTTCCGGCACTATTTCCCGAGAGCCAACTTTCCTTTCTAGCGTTTTCTTGTGCTTTGGGGTATATGCGGCAAAAGGACTTTAGGATATAAGTGCCAAGACGATTGAAAAAAAAAAGAATTTTGGACCTTTTTGAGGGCCCATGTCCTCAAACTCATATTCTTTTGTCCTTTAGGGTCCTGTAGGACTTACTGTTTTAATTTTTTTTTTCTTACAAAATCAATGTTTGGACTATTTTTTTAGACCCATTTTCACACGAACCAATATTTTTTGAGAGATTTTTTTTTATTGGAGATTTTATAAGGGTCTCCTTGGTTCAGATAATTGTGAGTGTAAGTTTTAACCACTCAAAACAAGTTTTCGGTTCTTTGACGAGGCCCATAATGGGGGAGCCATTTTTTCTGCATCAGGGTCCCCATAACCAAGGACTTACGGATATAAGTTTCGAGCCGATTAAGAAAAAACATCCTTGACCCATCTTCAGGCCCAAGTTTTGGGAGGCCCATACCTCAAACAAATTTCGAGCTTCTTCCCAATTTGGACAATCTACAAGGGTCAAAACCTGAATTGCCAACCTTAGCGACCGGGAGGAGACAATAAAAACAGACAAAGAGAGGTATTTCTACGAAAGCGCAAACAAAGATTAGACTTATTTTCATGGCCAAAAAGCCGACTCTTGCGATAGTTTGAATATGCAAATTAAGCAATATTTCAGTCTTGCATCACTGCTTAAAATGCAGCGACATGTATTTTTTCCTCGTTATTATTGTTATATTATTTTTCTGGTTTTCCCCTCTTCCTCAACTCGCCCGGACCTTCAACCCTTCTAACCTCACAAACACCCTCACTTCCCTCATGACAGCTAATTTGCAGTTTTCTTTCTTTAGTTTTCGTTTTTCAGATCTTTGTAGCACCCATATATTTATTGCCTTCTCATGATTTCAAAACTATTCTGCATAAATTTTCACGTTTCTGGCTTGCTTGATTAGTTCTAGAATCTACATCAAAAGAATGAATATCGTATTCTAATTCCATATATCTAAAATTTAAGAAGTATAAAAGTATCCATTAAAAGTTATTAGCATAAATAAATCTGCATACTTTCAAATATAGGGGGAAAATTTCCCTCAAAATTATCCAGTCTTGATGCAAATTGCGCCATCAAATTATGGAGGCTAATGAACCCCCTTAGAGATTTTTCAAGCCCCTAACCACGAAAGTTTCATGTCTTTCGTTTCACTGGTGCATATTTATTATTTTTTCAGAGGTGATCATATTGAGCTAGTAGCTGTAGAATCTTGAGATAAGTTTCATTCGAAGTGTAGTCGCAGGTTCTTGTGCCCTTTTTAAGATCCAAAATGATCAGAGGGCAACTTGGCCCCTCCCATGGTATAATTTACCCTGGGGTCCATTAAGGCAAAACATAGAGTCTTGTAAAAAAAAAAAAATTAAAGTAGCCATTCTAATTTGAAAGATCGGAATATAAAAACTATGTCTCCAAAGATTGCCCGACCCGCTTTATGAGAATAAACAGGAATTGACCGGGTTCTGGATTTTGATCATTCATGACACCATAAAAAGAACGAATCCACATTTTGAATAGTCCTAAATATAGTATTAAGAAGGACAAAAGGTAAATGAAAAAGAATTTTTTTCACTATCAAATGGAAGTAGTTTCGTTCAAACTTAAAACAAACAGAAAGTACCCGAGGAAGGCCTAGTCAACGAAGGTGTTATAAAATTACGGATTATTAGCAAGCAGCTGATAACACTGCGAATCCTTCTACGCCTAAAAGAAAAAAAGCAGAACTAAGTGCACCTTCACTCCTACAACAAAAAGTAATGGAAAAAAAGATATACGTACTGGGTCGTGAAAAGAAAGTCCAGAAACTGCGTAAAGTAGTCCAATGCACTGACTCATTGTCATTTGATCTGGACTCTTTGATAGATGGTAGCCTAAGGCTCTCAATGCAGGTGTCGGCCTCCTTTTGGCTTTATACAAGGACAACATTAGCTGAAAAAAAAAATCAATAAATAAAAAATGCGAAAAAGCCTAATTAAAAGTGCAACCTGTTCAAACCTTTGAGGATTGAGTAGGCTACATTTTCACGTTGGTGTTTGATACCGAAAAAAAATGCACAAAGTACACACGTACAAGGTAGCCTTGTGCTTGTAATAGCAAGTCTTACTTTTTAGGTTCCTTGCTTGAGAAGGTCCTTAGTGGAGCGAGTCAATCCTCTGAATCAAAGAAATTAGACGGTGGGTATCTTTCAGCGGATAATATAGCTTTCGAAAGCAAAAAAAGTCAGCGAAATCGTTGAAAAACAAAACACCCTGAATACACATTCAGGGTGCGAAGAGTCTTAAGCTCTCAAGTTCAATTCCTAATTTTGTAGATGTATTAAAGGTCCCATCTACAGGTTCATTAAGAGGTAACCAATAAGAGGTAACTAGTGATAACCTGTGAATAGTACAAAAGACACATCCGAATCTCTAGCTCTGACCCTAAGACTAGAAGGCGTAACTTTATGAACTATTCTGCGTATTATTTGTCTTTGAGGGGAGAGCACCCTCGTCCTCTATGTTACTTTATTTTATGGTTGGAATGTAATTAATTTACACTGGGAATTGATTAGAATTGTTGATCACACATAATAATGTAAACCATTGTCATAGCATTACACTAGACGTTTGAAGTCGAAGGCAGCGTTTTTAACTATTTGCAATTTGTAAGGAAAACTTTTTTATGATAAACCAACTAACTCATTCGTTTGCAAAGTTTTTGTTGAATCTACATAGAAGTTTTCTCTAAGGCATGAATCCTTTACTTTGACAGGGCCTTAAAAAAATATATTTGACAAAAACCTACATTTTTTTATGTTTACAAATGAGAACCCCTCTCCATTTCAATTTAACACTCTGATCTGGATGCACCAATGAATGTTTAGAAAGAACATATTCAGTACCTCAACATTATATTAATGGTGATTATGGGCGCCCATAAGGGGGGGGGGGGGGGGCAAGGGGGCGCCTGCCCCCCCCCCTGGCTGAATGACGGTGTCATATATTTGTATTAATTTTAAATAACTTTCCAGAGAATAAGTTTTCAAAGAAATGTAAAGAGCTCTATTAAGCTAAAAATGGGCAGAAATAAAGTCAAATAATCTTCCAAGCGTAAAATTACTACAAATCACTATCAACAATTGAATGAAACTCAAAACGAACAGAAATTATGATAAATTGCCGAGTCAAACTCAAAACGAGCAAAAATTAACATTACTAGGGCTGAAAACCCCTATGCCTTCTCAAGACCAGAACATAGCTTAGGCTTTACTAAAAAAAAAAAAAAAAAAAAAAAAAAAAAAAAAAAAAAAAAAAAAAAAAAAAAAAAAAAAGACCGTGGATTGTCAGTTTAATTTACCTATACTGATATTAATTCCTTAAAATAAAAACTGAGGTAAAAGAAGTGAGGAAAAAAGTTTTTTACTTATTTAAGTAAAAAAAGTGAAAACATATAAACTTATTTTGTTTTCAGTAAAGCGCAAATTATGTTCTGGTCTTGAGAAGGCATGGGGGTTATCAGCCCTACTAATGTTAATTTTTGCTCGTTTCGAGTTTGACTCGGCTATTTATTCTAATTTCTGTTCATTTTGAGTTTCATTTATTTACTGATAGCGATTTGTGGTAGTTTTATGCGTAGTACTAAAAGTATACACATAGTTTTTTCTGGCTAGTTCAAAAACCCCTCCAACTTACTCTTAAAGATCTAACTTAATAATATAAATTGTTCTAGGGATATTGCTTTGTCACCTTTTTGAAAGTTCACATGTTAATAATTTGTTTTGATTTAGTTCAACGTCCGCCTAAATATTTCTTATATTTGATTACTGAAGATATTGTTACATTCTCTTTGGACTATTGGCTACAAATGGCTGTCTCACAATTTCGATCGAATGTGTTTGGGAAAAAGAGGATATCAGGGAAGGGGGGGGGCTATTTTCGCTCCATCACACTTGACTCTTAAAATGAAACTAGAAGTATGCATTTCCAATCAAATGAGCCTGCTCTAAAGTTCACAAGACCACCTCTTCATAAAAACCTTACATCCCCCCGGGGCATAACTTAAAACCCTTATCCCCATGCTTTGGGGGGTTGTGTCAACCCCAAAGGCCATGTTATGAGATCTTTGGACTATTTTTGAACAAATGGCTATCTTAGAATTTCTATCGGATGCATTGGGGGAAAATATGACGTGGGGGGGGGTAAGTATAGCTGCCCTCCGATAAGTTTGACTCTAAAAAATGGCTCTTCAACTTCCGATTTCCAATCCAATGAGCCCCCTCCGAAGTGTATACGACTCCCGTTTCCATAAAAACCTTAAATACCCTCGGGGTATACCTTATAACCCTTGCCCTGAGGACCATGAGGAGGTTCTAATCCTCAAAGACATAATTTCTGGACTCTTAAACTACGTCAAACAAAATAACTATCTCAAGATTTTGACTGGAAGTATTTGGGGAAATTATGGGCATGGGGTGATCGTTGCCCTCCTATCGCTTTTGACTATTAAAGAAGGTACTAACCCTTTCAACTACCAACCGACTGAGCCCTTTTCGAAGTTTCTACGACAACAAATGGTCATCTTAAAATTTCTATCAGATGCGTTTCTGGAAAATACGACGTGTGTGTGTGTGTGTGTGGGGGGGTCTATTTGCCTTCTGATCACTTTGAATCTTAAAAAGAGCACTATACCTTCTGATTATCAATCCAATGAGCCCTCTTTGAAGTTTATACGACCACTATTTCTATAAAAACCTTATATGCCCCCAGGGCGTAACATACAACCATTGACCTGAGGGCTATATGTGTGTGTGTGTGGGGGGGTTATCCTCAAAGACATAATTTCTGGACCTTTCAACTACACTGAACAAAATGGCTATCTCAAAAATTATGATTGAATGTGTTTGGGGAAATGATTGGTGAATGGGGAGGGGGCTGGATGACCTCCAATCACTTTTGACTGTTAAAAAGGCCAGTAGGACTTCCGATTACCAATCAAATGAGGCCCCTTCCCATAAAAAGCCTTATATCCCCACAGGGCATAACTTATAACCCTTGCTCTAAGGGTTGTCAGGGGGGGGGGTTGTCATTCTCAAAGTCATAATTTCCAGACCTTAAAACTACACTGAACAAAATGGCTATCTCAAAATTTTGATTGGATGTGTTTGGGGAAGTGATTGACGTGGGGGAAGGGGAGCTGGCTGCCCTCCATGAGCTCTTTTGAAGTTCCTATTCTATTTCTTTCTATAATAAGTACCCTGATCTAAAAAAAATGTATTGTGCCCACATCGCACTTTATTTAGACAGCGCTAGCGCGCTGCCCATTATATTTTGTCTTGGGATTTAAATTATACAGCACTGGAAGTGCTGATTAGACCAGGTAAGCCCCCCCCCTAAAATTCCGTCTATGGGCGCCCATGATGGTGATTCATTTCAACCAATTTAACTTAATTCTAGAGACCTAAGACTTAGGAGGGGCGAGAGGCTGGAGTTTGGTATTTATCAGGGGAGAAAGAAACAATAATATTTTTTTTGCCACATTCTTTCACTGTTCTCATAAGGGAGGATGCCCTAAGGACCAACTTTAGGGGTAAACCCCGCTTTTCCTCTATGTAGAGAAAAGAGATAAAATTATTTATAACCGTTTGTAAAGCTGCAAATAGGCCACTGTGTATTCCAAACACAACCGAAATAAGCAACCAATTTTTGTCCCTGCTCAGAATCCCTCTCCCTCCCTTTTCCTAGGCAAATAAGGCCAGGAAATGCCATTTTGTCCCAGGCCAGGAAATGCCATTTTGTCCCAGTTCAACTTAAAAATAAATTTGAATAATTTTTTCCGGTGAGTATTTTTAAGCTTTTCTGGATTAGTTACAAGTAAAAAAAAGATAGACCCATAAAGTACAGTTGAAATGGATAAAGAAGGCGATATTTGTGTTTAAGCAAATGAAACAATCAGTATACAAAATACTTGTGATTGGCAACTGGCTATATTTTTTTCCATAATAACTACACGGGATTATTTTTGTTTGTCCTAAACTTGAAAAAAAACTTATTACTTTAAACCCAGTTAATTAATTAAAAAAGGGCTTTTCCAGGGAAAAGTTCTTTCAAAAACAATTAAGAGCGTTATAAATTCATAAAATAAATCAAACTTAAAACAAACAGAAATGGTCATTATTGAATAAATGAAGCCTAAAACAAAATTAGTAAAAATGAGTAAGGAAGACAAGCCTTACATGAACAGGAATTACCACAAATAAAAGAGGAGCTACCAGGAGTATTGATATACACAGTCCAGAACCTACAGGAAAACCTACAAGACCATGCACACTTTGAAACCTACATTCAACCCTACAAGAATATGGTCAAAAGTGTAATAGATTGAAAACCTACATGAAAACTTACATTAAATTGCGCAAGGAAAACCCATGCCTGAGACATTAAACTTAAGCGTGAATATTTTAAAAGTTGGCACACTATAATGCATGTTATGAAACTAAAGTCAAGGTTTTTTAAACTTGGCAAGGAATAATGTGGTCAAACATGTTTTGAGAGTATGGTCCTAATAATATAATTTAAGCAGACAGTTTTTTTCTGTTATTAATAAGAATTTCATAACAATGTACGTCATGAGCTCACGTGCACAATTTTTTTCTTAAAAAAACTGGTATGTTATAAAGTAGTCAAGCATGTTTTGGGGAGTATGCACGAAATTATGTAACTCGACCAGAGTGGTTTTTCGAGGTAACATCCGTTTTTATTCGTCCTTGAAATTCCGTATAAAATGTTCATGCACTACAATTTAATTTCCATTATGTTTTAACATATCGAGCATAGTACACTGAATTTTATTAACTTTGAAACAATGGATATTTCTATTTTCAACGTGAGTATAGTTTACCGAATTTTTAATGTATTTCCAGATAAAAAGCATTTTACCAGTAAATTCAAATTTCAGGGGGACTTAGCCCCCCTCCCCTCCAACAATACAAACCCTTAAAATATGATGTGTATAGTCGTTAGAAAACGCTAAGTATGCTTTTTTCTATTATGTAAAACAAAAACCCCCTCCTCCATTGCTTTGCTACGACCATAATTCCTTACTTTTAGTTATTTCGTTCAAAAAATGTGCCTTTTTCTCAATTATCAAAAAAAAATCTTTTTTTCCTGGTCTAAATGGAAAGCTTCGGTGTTACAAAGGAAGTGACAGTTTTGGGAATCAAATTTCACACGCTCTTGCTATCATAAATTAATGGCATATGCTTAATGAATTAGCAACAAGGATGTTCCTTGACAAAGAGAGAAAATTGTATTCTAGCCTAATTAAAGGAAATATATTCTATTTTCAATTGTATTCCATGATTAAGAAGGTTTTACGACGTGAAAAAAAACTATTTCATCGCATGGAAAGTAAGGGAGGAGGGAGGAGGGAATTCTTTATGCAGACTAATTTTGAAATCACCCTTCCCCCCAAACTCAAAATTTTCCAAAATTTTACTTTAGAACCATTTTTTTAATATTTCTGAAGTGCTAATAGATATAGAGTGATACAAATATCAGAATCGACTTTATAGGGCAAATTATATTATGGGGGCAGATGTTTTTGAAATCCCCCTTCCCCCCAAACTCAAAATTTTACTTCAGAACCTTTTTTAAATATTTCTAAAGTGCTAATAGATATAGAGAGCTACAAATATCAGAATTGACTTTATAGGGCAAACTATATTATGGGGGGAGATGTTTTTGAAATCCCCCTTCCCCCCAAACTCAAAATTTTACTTTAGAAGCCTTTTTAATTATTTCTAAAGCGCTAAGACATAGATTGCTATAAATATCAGAATCTACTTTATATGGGCAAATTATATTATGGGGAGATGTTTTTGAAATCCCCCTTCCCCCCAAACTAAAAATTTTACTTTAGAAGCCTTTTTAATTATTTCTAAAGCGCTAAGACACAGATTGCTACAAATATCAGAATCTACTTTATAGGGCAAATTATATTATGGGGGAGATGTTTTTGAAATCCCCCTTCCCCCCAAACTAAAAATCTTCCAAAATTTTACTTTAAAAGCTTTTCTTTTTAAATATTTCTAAAGTGCTAATGGTTATAGCACTACAAACATCAGAATAAACTTTAGAGGTCAATTTATCTGTAAAAGAGAGGTTATTATTATTATTTCCTTACTAAATTTTTCTTCCTTTTAAAGGAGGAGGAAGATTCCTACAATCACTCTCCCCCCGAAAAGAGACCAAGATGGGGTGATACCACATCGATGCAAGCTGCAAGACCATCCATCATCAGATATGCTAGCTCTATTACAAGTTCTCTGGACCAGCCGGGACCCTCTCATGCCAGTGTCAGCTCTATACAGACCACTATGCAACCTGGTAGAAAATTCAAGAGGGAATGGATACTTCCTCATAACGTTACTGCTTCTGCACAAGATTGTGAGGTCACCCCCTATCAAGCATTGCCGGGCCCTTCACGACCAATGCAAGGCGAGAATGATGTGGCCCCTACAGCTCTCAACATGCAAGCTGCAAATTTAAATGTGAGTTTTCAAATATTATTTCTCGCTAATGATTCTTTTTCCCGAGTCAATTTGAAGGAGTGTGTGAGCGGTGCATGCGCCGCTTATTTTTCTGTCTACCCGATAATTCATGGAGATAGTATAATGAATATTGCAAATTCAATAACGGCGTAATGATTTTCATTATTTTGTTGTGTGTGTGTGTGAGCGGTGCATGCGCCGCATCTACACGATAATTCAATGAGATAGTATAATGAATACTGCAAATTCAATAACGGCGTAATGATTGTTGTGTGTGTGTGTGTGTGAGCGGTGCATGCGCCGCGTCTACTCGATAATTCATTGAGATAGTGCAAATTCAATATCGACGTAATGATTGAATGGCATATATTTATTTCCATATCATTATTTCTTATGTTTGATCCTGGTGGTGAAATTTTTTCAATCTACATATCAACCGAATTGTATTTTAATGCTGATTTTGAATATCTTTAAATTATTTCGTTTACCTTAATCCATCAAAAGTTATGAGAAAATTAAGAATTTTTGAAGTAGAAATTCTGATATCACATAATTTGTTTCCGCAGCGCGTTTCTATCTGACTTCAGAAACATAATTACTTATAGGCTAATGGAATATATATATATGGGTTAGAAACATATTTTCAACCTGTAAGAATATTTCAGCGTGTGTGCGCATGTGTGTGTGTGTGTGTGTGTGCGTGTGTGTGTGTGTGTGTGTATGCGAGCGGTGCATGCGCCGCTTATTTTTCTGTCTACCCGTTAATTCATGGAGATAGTATGATGAATATTGCAAATTCAATAACAACGTAATGATTTTCACTATTTTATTGTGTGTTTGTGTCTATGTTACTAACAAAATTTGTAATTATTATGCATTTGTTCTGTAAATAATGCTTTAAGCAAAAAGTATTTAGTTTAAATAATTCTAGGAGGAATTGAGTTTATGGGTGCTATGGAAAAAAATGAACATGATTTTTCAACTTTATGAAATAATGCTTATTTCACATAGAAAATAAAACCTTTTTTCTATAGATTAATGATATAGCACCGCCATTGGGTGATGAGACATCAGCATTTATTGGACCAATTCTATCACAACCAATGGAGTTCAGAGACGAACCTTCATTAGTTCTGGATAATATGGAGTGGCGTAGGGGTTTTCTTAATGATGTTTTTGGGGATATGGCTAGCCTAGACGATTTAACTTGTGATATTGACATGATTGAGGATCCGGAATGGGCAGATAGATTTATGCGTGAGCATTTAGGGGGTGTTACTAGTGCTTCTGAACCGGGTCCTCATAAAGAAATTCCAACACAGGACAATACAGGCTGGCTCGATCAATTGTCCCCAAACACCTTGGAATATGTGCTATCAGGCTTAGGGGACCTCATGCCACCTCCAACCAATGTAATTGAACAGACTGGGGGTGGTGTTATTGACAATTCTATGTCACCCCCCACCATTCCGCTTAATGATATAGCTAGTACGAGTAGTAGTAGTAATACAACAACAACACAAGTATCCCCTCTTTCAGACTTTTTTCTGTCCAACTCTGCCTTGCACCACACAAAGGTCTACAGCGCCAATTTCGGTGATCCCTTCAACTCTCTAGTGTCGGGGGATATAATAACAGATCCCTCGACCATTATACATTTATATAATAATAAGATTCGAGCCATTCTTGAACAACATGTGGGGGTGTGGGGAGTGGGGGTCAGTTTAAAACCATCAATAGCACTAAAAATATTTTTTTTAAATGAAAATGCGGGTGAGATGTATTCGAAGTACTTGCACACAGAGATGTTGGCAATTCGCCTGCATTTATCAAATTATGGGGAGGTTTTTCTAAATTGGGCTAATAGTATTCAAAGGAAGTGGGAAAATTATAACGAGGGGGGTAGTGGATCTGTGGTTTTATTTATTGAAAGTTTAAATTTTAATATTTGTAGATTCAAAAAGGATTTTATTGTAAGAGGTGGGCATGGGGGAGAGAGGGCAATTGAATTAAAATATCATTCAGATTTAGAGGGATGTAAGGGGATGCAACGAATCTGTTTCGATACGAAGCTGCAGTGTTTCAAGTATGCATTTTTAATTGCAGCATACAGACCTCTTCGAATAGATGCATCTAGGAAAAAGTTGGATGAAATGGCAGTTAATGGTAGGGAGGGTTCAAAGTTCCCCAAAGTAGATTTTAATTGTTTAAATGGTCAATTTCCCGTGACACTAAAAGGAATAGATATTTTTGAGCGGGCTAATGCACATTTAAAGATTGGTGTCACGGTGTTACAGTATGAAACAGAATTTGAGGAGGGCTAGCGTTCCGATAAGAAGGGTGTATTATTTCCAGTGCGGGCTCCTTCAATTGAATCAGTAGAACATTGGATGTGGCTTCTATACACTCCACCCACAGACTCCGATTCAATTGGTCATTTCAATCCAATTACGGATATTAGTAGGGTTCTAAGTGAGGGTAAACATCGGGGTGGTGTGTGTTATTACTGTCCAACATGTCTCTCAAGATTTCGCTCTGATTTAAAGTTAAAGCATCACATGAAACACTGTAAACGTCATGGATACCAGGCTGCGGAGACGGTAAGCGGAGATAGAGCGATCTTACGTTTTAAAAATTTCCAAAACACGCTCCTGCAGAGCAATAAGATCGCTTTGGACTGCAAAGCTAAACTGACAGACGTGTGCGATCCGTCAAATTAAAATTGTGTTAAAATACATGAAGCCATAGGGGTCTCTTACGCTCACGCGCAACGAGATTCCAATAATACCATGCAAGTGCTGGATGTAGTTGAGATGTTGGGTGACGGTGAAGACTGCATGCGCTCGGCATTGGTCAGTCTAATCAAAACAGTGAACGGTGCAATTTCGCGCCTTCGTTATACAAACTATCCTATGCTCCTATCACCAGATGACATAGTGGCCATTAAAAATCGTAAAATGTGTTGGGTTTGCAAGGGAGAATTTGATGATGGTGTTGGGAATGGAGGGAGGAGGAAGGTGATCGACCATGATCATTTGTGGCAGGAAATTACATCGGCAGGGAGTAACTTTAGAGGGGTACCCCATCAGTCATGCAATTTAAACGTTAGACAGCAATATTTCGTACCTGTTTTTATACACAATTCCAATTACGACTTAAAGTTTGTTCTACCGGCGTTGGCCCGCATTGCCAAGGGTGGAGTTGTAGATGACGCATGGATAGATGGTTCTTTTTCATATAATATCATACCCAAATCATCGGAGAAGCTACCACTGCTAGAATTCATGTGGAAAACAGTTGACAAGGGTAACACGTGCCTGAATAAAATCCGTTTTTTAGACTCTTTCAGCTTCTTCCCCATATCTTTAAGTCAATTGATTTAGGTGCAGAAAAGTGACAATTTTTATAGCTTCCCCCTCCTCAAACAGCACTTCCCCGATGATGAAATGTATGATTTATTAACGTGTAAGGGTATATATCCATATGATTATTACAACTCTGGATCGAGGCTAGATGAGGTGTCACTACCGCCCATTGAAGCTTTTTACAATTCTCTTACTGAGAGTGAGTGCACCACTAGCGACTACGAATTTGCTAAAAGGGTTTGGGCAAAGGGTGGGTGTAAAAATTGGTGGGATTATTGTAAACTATACTTGGCCAGTGACGTACTCACTCTTCTGGACATTGTGTGCAAAAATACGGATAAAATCTATGGGGAATTTGGGTTGGATTTAGGTTATTATTTTTCCACTCCTCATTTGGTGATGGACTTGATACTTAAAATCAGCAAAGAAGAAATAGGTCTGATCGCCGATGTGGATCAGCATCTGTTTGTAGAGAGATCAATGAGGGGTGGGTATGTTTTTCACGGGGATCGTATCATGAAAACTGATCCGACCGGACAGCACACCGATGAAAAGTCGGACGCAGTTTTTTTGGATATGAATTCTCTTTACCCATCGGCAATGTCTCACTACTGTTTGCCGTGTGGCAATTATAAATGGCTTGACAATCCATGTGCTTAAAATTTCCCCGACATTGCCAGTGTTGAGGAGAATGGGGCACAGGGATGGTTTTTTGAAATTGACGGTGAAATACCAATGGAAATCCATGACTCGGTAAGAGACTTTGTTTGCCCGTGCATAAACAGACCGGTGGGTAGGGACTCTCTGAGCCCCTACAATTTATCTTTAGTCGAGGACGGGAGTATGCACTGGGTACCTTCAAAACAAAAACTAATTGCCGACCTCAACCCGAAACAGAATATCGTTGTTCATCATGTGCTATTGAAATGGATGGTGTCCAATGGTTTCAAGGTCACAAAGATTCATAGAGCCCTCCAATTTGATCAAAGGCTTTACATGAAAACGTTTATTGACACCTTTGTCAGTAAGCGTTCACAAGCGAAAACAAAAGTTGAAAAAGAAGTCTATAAACTCATTTTGAACTCAGCTTTCGGTAAAATGTGCGAGAGCGTACGAAACAGAAGTCGATGTGACATTGTAGCCAATCTCAAACATTGTGCTCGAATCATTGCGGATCCAAACTTCACATTGTTCACAATCATAGACTCTGATATGGTGCTCCTACACCGTAAGAAAAGAAGCATTGTTTTAAATAAAAATATTGCAGGCAGGAGTGCAATAACTGAAATATCCAAGAAACTCATGTTGTCATTTTATTATAATGTATGCAAGGTACAGTGGCCGATTGAGGGACAAGTTCAAGTGTATTACGGGGACACTGATTCACTCCTGTTAAAAGTCAAAACTGAAAATCTATTGAATGATTTGGAAAATGGCGAGTACATTAGCTCACGCATGGACTACACTAATTGGGACGAATCCCTCTACCCAGATATAGTGAAACGCCAGGCCCCTAATCAATTGTTAATGCTAAAATCTGAAACGGGTAGCGATCTGATATCCAGTGGTGTGTTTCCTGGTCCGAAGGTATACTGTGTGGAAACGCACAGCAAGGATATCAAACAAGTTTGCAAGGGGGTACCTACACACTTTGTAAAAAATAATTTCGACATGAGTGTGTATAGAAACTGTGTGGAACGTGGTTTAGTGCCAAGAGCGAAAGTCATGGCGATTCGCTCTTTACAATTTAAAAACTACACAGAGTTGAGAAAAACGCCATGTCTGCCATATCGGACAAAGTCTATGTACTTGAGGATGGTGTGAAGGTACACCCACACAGTCATTATTTAATTTCAGACCGAGTTGAATGTATAGAGTACAGAAAACAACTCGGTCTAGAAAAATTAACTTAAATTCATTTAAAAAAGTATAAATTGGGTGGGAGGGTTTTTTGGGTAATTGGGTTTTTTTAATTTTTTTTTTCTTTATCATAAACAATTTTCAATGTGTGTGTGTGCAAGGCAATCAATTTCCACTATTTAATGCCCCCGGCCCGGGCCCGCCGCAGCGGGCCCCCGCTTCCTGGCCCGCCGCAGCGCCCACCCCCCCCCCCGGCCACCGCAGCGGCCGCCCCCGGGGTGGGGGAGGGATCCCATACCAAATGCTGTAAATAAAAGTGATATATTTCAAGTGCTTTATTCTAATAAATGTTGTATGTTTTATATAAATAAATAAACAAAAAAAAGTGTATTTATTTAAGTGTTTTTTCTCTGTGCCTATGTAAATGTTGTATTTTTTATTATAAATAAATTAAAAAAAGTGTATTTTTTCATGTTTAATGTGCTTTTTTCAATGTAATATTTTTTTAAGTATTGTTACTTTTTTATGCGTATAATAAAAGAAAATGTGATTCTTTATTCGTCTTCTTCTTATTATTCTTGAACGGAGTAGTAATAGGGAAATTATTCAGTCATTAGACAGCCATAGTCTACAGTTAGTTGTCTAGGTGAACTGTTGAAGGGAACATGTATCAATTTAAAACACCATTCAGATCGTTTCTGTGTGGGCTGTCAATGTCAGGCAAAACAACACTCTTAACTAAAATAATTAAAAATTGCGATAAAATGTTTGTGGAAAAGCCAAAAAAAATCTACTACTGTTACAGTATTTGACAGGAGTCATACGATAAAATAAAAGCAATTGCCACGATGGGATTGGTGCAGATACAATTCATACAGGGACTTGATGTTTTCAGCATTATTGAACCAGACTCTTGGCTGATCATTGACGATCTGGCTGAATCTATTGAACAATGGTCCCAGGAAATGCTACAACTGTTCACTGTTCGCTCTCATCATGAACAGATTTCCGTTACTCTGGTTCTACACAATCTCTTTCATCAGAGCAAATGTACCTACTACATCATCTACAGAGTTGTTCGTGATTCTAGCTCCATAATAACTCTCAATAAACAAATCTATCCAGGCGCCCCTAAATTTCTGCTCTCAGCATACAATCAGGCAACTAATAAACCCTACGGTTATATCCTATTGGATCTTAATCAAAATACACCCGAGGATCTGCGTGTAGTCACAGATATTTTCGACAATGAAATTACAGTATATTTCCCCGTGAACACTAAAAAGACCTATTAGTTGCTATGATGACACTGAAGAAACTACATGAAAATAGACATCTGTTTTCAGTTCTAAGCACTTTAAAACCCCTGCTTAGGAAAGCCATACTCAAACATGGTATTGACAATGATTTCATTAATCTAATATCTGAACTTTGTTTAAATTTGACCGAGGGTAATGTTCAACTGCCAGAAGTAGTTAAGCAACAGGCAAAGCAACATCGTTCCATTGTACGTACATTTGCCTCTAAAAAGAAAGGAAAGAATTTTAAAAAGAAACGACTTCTTCAGGCGGGCGGTACAGCGAAGAATATTGAATTTTTTGATCCTCTTGGCCTATCGTATAAATTCTACACGCCATACATCAGCAACTTTATCGAAAGCAGTGGGAAAACCATTATTCAAAATCAACGAAGAGTACAAGATTTAACGACTAAGACATGTGGCTTTCATGCACTACTCTTTTTCATGTTCAGATGTCGTGGCTACACCTACAAGCAGTTTCTTGAAATCTACGTTGACTTACCTCGATTGAACGACTTTCTAGTGGAAAATATACTTACAAGCGTATTTAATATTGATTTTAGTGCCCTACGAATAAAATGTTCTTAAAATGTATGTGAAATTGTTTATTAATAAATGATAAAAATTTATATACATGATAAAACGACTTTTCTACTCTTTAGATTTCATCTTCTACTAGGTATAGGTATTTGTCGACAACAACTAGTGAAGGTACATTATCTGAATTCACAGCATACTGATCCTGATGTACTGCAATGTCAGGGTCACATTTTCTACAGTAGAGTGTAACTTCACTCTTGTCATATCTCTTTGTATAGTCAATGATACTATTCTCATTCAGTCTATAGAATTCACATGTTTCAATTTG
This sequence comes from Artemia sinica, assembly GCA_027921565.1. NCBI lineage: Eukaryota > Metazoa > Arthropoda > Branchiopoda > Anostraca > Artemiidae > Artemia > Artemia sinica. Next base: position 26,727,050 of record CM051272.1, read on the forward strand.
CTTATTTGAAGCAATTTCACAAACAGTGTCCTCAAGTGTCGAATCACATTCCGTCACAGCCAAATAGAAACCAGTGGGCTTATAATCATTAGACCCATTGTCTTCACAACGATGACGTAGAAACCATATTCTTTTGTTGTTCCAGCAGTTGAATCGCTGACCCGGCTCCTCCTCCCAGAACAATCTAAAACCACGACGATACCAATCTCGTAGCAATAAACTAAAATCACGGTTAGGATTCTTTCCAATCATACCGGGATATGTATTCTCCCACAGATTACATTTATCATAGTGGCAATTGGAGCATAGGTGGCCTCTAGGATGAGAGTCACACACCTCTTCAAGACAGGAATTACAACCTTTAATTTGTACAGCATATCCTCTATGCAATTTACACGGGTTGCATAATCTACACTTTTCATCATACTCATCAATCATTGTGCAATTCTCACATGATGACCAGCTGCCCAGTGTGTACATACATAGCGGACATGTATGGAACATTTTTTCATGAGTTGACACTCTCACTGCCACAATGAAACTGAGCTAGCAACAACAAAAATTGTCTGAGATAGAGAGGGAGGAGTAAATCATCCTTGAGCACCATCTTTCTCATGAAAAAAAAGTCCTAAATTTCTAAACTAATGTTTAAAAGCATATCCACAATATCATTTTGCCGTGTCGTGATAAATATATCAATAAATTGTGTAAATGCATTTGGACCACGACGTAGAAGCTTCATACAATAGTCTAATGATGGAGAATCAGTTTTCATTATATCGGCAAGAATTCCCCGAGAAAATATCTTCCTTTGAATAGACAGCTCTAGAAAATCGTCATCTAGAATCAAATGTTTTTCCATAAACACTAGATTCCCCAAGATTCGCTCCTTCTCAAATCTATCCATTTTTTTTAGTCCTAACACTCTCACAACCAACTTCAGACTAACCAGAATTTCTTTTTGTACTCTAAAAAATATACGCTAGTCTACTATAGAAAGAAAAATACCTTTGATTTAGAAACAATTTTATTGAACATAATCACAATAATAATATTCACTGATGCATTTTGTTCTCATCAATATATTTCGATAGGACATCTAATGCTGACCGAAGTTTATTTATATGGAGAATATTCACTTTCCCAGCAAAACATAGTTGCTCCTTCTGCTTAAACTTGCTTAATGATATCACATATCTAGCATACATACTGTCCCATTCAAGGCATAGTCTACAGCCAGCGGTTATTTCCATAGCCACATTGGGTACTCGTATATCGTTGCTGCTGCTGTCGGCTCCATCATTAATCTCCAATAATGTAAATGCACCGCTCATTTTTTCTCCACTAATATCCTCTCAAATAAACTATTCTCTTTGAATTCAATTCTCTTACTAATATGAATTGTAGTGCAAACCATTCCTTTTATTCAAATCCCAACCACAAATCAAGTTATCGTATATTGAGCAACCTCTAATGTCTCTGATTGGCTCATAAAAAATGTCTACGTCAAACGGTACATTCATTGTGCAATTGACAACAATAACAAAAACCTTGCCAACTTTTCAAAATGTTCACGCTGAAGTTTAATGTCTCAGGCATGGGTTTTCCTTGCGCAATTTAATGTAAGTTTTCATGTAGGTTTTCAACCTATTACACTTTTGACCATATTCTTGTAGGGTTGAATGTAGGTTTCAAAGTATGCATGGTCTTGTAGGTTTTCCTGTAGGTTCTGGACAGTGTATATCAATACTACTGCTACCACCCTTTTCAACCCTCAAAGGCGAAGAGTAAGTTACACTTTATTGAAAACGATTTTTATTTTGGAGTGTGTTCCTCAACAACAATAGCAAAGTAAAATTGGAATGCTAATAAAGGTTTGCAAATAACTTATAACGCAAAAAAATGCGAACAGCGTGTTTTCATTCCTCAAAATATTTACAAAAAAAAGAAATCAGTCAGAACTAATCATTGTTACATAAAAGAAAATCCGTATTTTTTATATTAATTATATCTGTCACCATCAATTAATTTGCTTCTTTTAAAGGACACTTTTTTGTAAAGACACTTTTTTGTGAACACTTTTCCACTTGATTCAATCTAATTAAAAAAAAGAAAATGGATTCCTAAATAGAGGTTTTTGTACAAAATACATTCATCACTGTAAGTACAGAGGGGGGTACCAGCGCGACGAGAACACACGTGCTGCCATCTACAATTGAGTCTAACTGACAGTTTCCGAGAAATTGATTGCGTAATCGAGGGGAGAGAATTTCTGAGAAATTGATTTGTTGGAGTTCGTCCAGGCGAATTGTCTCCAGGGCGAAGTTTATTAAAGTCTAATGGATGATGTCAAGGTCGATTTATTTGTTGTTGTTGTTGTTTGACCAGGTGTAACGACACGAGGGGTGATTTACATAATCGCTAGGGGAATGTATTGATCTAGGGGAAGTGAATTTCCGAGAACTTGATTTACATAATCGGTGGGGAGAATGTTATGATCCAGGAATGGGAAACAGGAAGTACATGCCTCCTTCTAAACCAATCAGAGTCGATTACATCTCATTCTAAACCAATCATAGAGTCGCTTACATATGGTTTCCCCCATTACGTCGCAATTCGCCCTTGATATTTCATATATAACGAACATGCAATGTGATTAAATTATCATATAGTTCCAAGACACAATGGATATAACAATGAATATTATTGATGAGCTAGAAGCCTTGGCTACATCGATATACAATGTGAGTTCTGTTTTAGTACATTTTCATTTTTTATTTTCAAAATAAAATTATTTTCCTTGGTCACCCTCCAGCATATTCAGGTAAATCCCCCTCCCACTCTAATACAAACCCCGCCATGCTATCTTTATAGTCGTTAGAAGACTATAAAATATGCTCTTTTTAACCATGTAAACCCCCCACTGTTTACGACATTAATTCTTGCAATAGAAATAATTCTCTTTTTTCGATAAAATTCTTGCTTTCTCTATTGTGATCTAAAGTGACAGCCCTTAGCTTTTAATATACCGTTTCCATTTAAGCCGCCGCTAACTTGACAAAACATTTCCGCAAGGTTATAATTAGCTGAAACCCCCCTGTTTTTGCACTTCCTGCATGTTTACGATAGCAGTCTAGCCAAAAGGTTTCACAGATTCAAAAGGATTGTTTTTCTCGTTAAAATAAAACAGTTTCAAGCAAAATGAGATTGCAATAATTAAGCTCATGGGTTCACAATCTGTATGGAAGAATGAAATGCTTTCTAGACAAAATTAATGCTAAAAAATATTTTTAGGACATTATATAAAAAGGGGGAAGGGGCCATGCCTCAATTCTATCGCCATCATTGTAAAGTGAAAAAACAAAACTGTTTCTTTGCGTTAGGCAGTAAGAGGGCGGGGGATTTCTAAGAAAAAGATAGCTTTATTATGTGTAAATTGAATACCATTTACATCTAAGATCGTAAATTTAGGCCTATAAGCTGCTGGGTTAATAATCTTTTTTCTATTTTAAAGCCTATAGACGGGAACATTTTAAAAAACTTTCCAAATGGTAAAAAAAGAAACATTGATTTCTATCCTAAGACTACAAACTAGTGATTGTACAACTTTTATTTTTCCCAGAAGTTGTAGAATAAAAAGTATGATTTCCAAGCATAGTATATTGCTCGTAAATTTTACTTTTTGCTTTGTTGAAAAGGCGGGGAGTGGGGACTTCTTTGTGATAAATGCCTTCTAGACAAAATTATGACTAGGTTAGGGGTTGGGGGGGGGGGTACTAATTTTTTTTTTATTCTGTGAAAAAGGGGAAAATTATTTCAATACTAACTTTTTTCTCTTCTTTTAAGGACAATTATGAAGAATGTATTGCCCCCTCCACCTAAGAGGGCAAGGGAGGTTGGCTATTCGAGACCAACGCTGCCTGCGCAAGCTACATCCTCAACGCAAGCCCCTGACCATCGAGCTGTCGCTCAACCTGATGTCGCTGTCAGAAAGTTAAAAAGAGATTGGATGGCTGCATACATGATGGCAAGCCCCAGTGCTCCAGCCCCTCAAGCCCGTGACATCGCTGCCCCACCTACACAAGGTCAGGAGGTTGCCCTCCAGCATGCTTCGCCAGGGGCTTCAGGCACTCAACTGCAGCCGGGATATAAAAATGTGAGCATTTTTTTTACCTAACTTATAGAAATATGCGAAAAACAACAACAAACCCATTTTTCTTCGCGCAGTAAAAGTGTGTGTGTGTGTCTCTGAGATATTAAAATATTAACCCCCCGACCCAACCATTGTTTTAAATTTCTCTGCTCCCCCTCCCTCAGAGATATCTAAATCTAATGTAATTTTTTTTTGCTTGCTTGTCAAAGAAAGCCACTCTTTTTTTCTAATCTTTCCTATTTTCTCTGCCCCACTGTAGGGCATCTTCGCTATCTCTTCGCTATCTCATAATAATATTTTTCGTTAATTTCTAGTGTTGTCAATTACTGATCATAGATTGACTAGATTCTTTTATCTCAAAGCAGAATGCTATTTTTCGTCATTGAATATTATAGTTTTAAGGATTCGGTCTTCCAAAAATCGATTCATTTCATCAGTCAGTCAGTCAGTCAAAGCCTGTCAAAGATATGAAAAAAATTGCTCCTCCTTTTTAAATCAGGTCAATTATCGTATACAGGGGAGAGGGCGGCGGTCAGGAAGCGCCGCAGGAAGCGCCACGGGGCCCGTTGGGCCGGGGGCGGGTCGGAGGGGGGGGGGCATTAAATAGTTGAAATTGGGGGGGGGGGGGTGAACAAAATCAAAACCTACTATGTCATCCTTTAGATTTTCGTTAAGTTGGAACTTTAGAATATATATATATATATATATATATATATATATATATATATATATATATATATATATATATATATATATATATATATATATATATATATATATATATATATATATATATATATATATATAGAGTAGAGTAGAGAGAAGTAAATGCTACTGCTAAGCAGCACGTTTTATTAAATAATAATAATCCAATTTAAAAAAAGTAGGGATGATTTAGACACTTTGAAAATAAGCTATTTTTCATTTATAGGTTGTTCTAGTTCCATACTCGCCATCTCCCCCCTGCTCGTCAGTTGGAGAAGGAGAGTACGCGCCTATGGGGCTTTACAACAATGAAATATCTCAACAGGTCAGCGTTAATTCACTTGAATTTATTTCTGATAACATCGATGACTTTTTAAGTGATTTTTTTAAATGTTGATAATAGCACAGTTGGGCACGTTTTGGGAGACTTAAGTCCAAACACACTACAAATTTTAGAAGATTTTACCTGGTAATTAACGGGGAACCCTCCTATAGCCCCTGATAACCTACTTACACTTCAATCGAATGAAGTGCATTCCCATAGCCCTATTATTGAACAATGTGGTGGAGGGGGTGTTGATAATATACAAGAGGAGGGGGTGGGGGTGGGGGAGGGGTTGTTGATAATATACAAGAGGGGGAGGTGGGTGAGGGGGGTAATATCCAATTTACGACATTTTCCCAATTTCAACTATCAAACTCAATTTTAAATACACTAGTTGTCTACACTGCAACCTTTGGAGACCCATCAATTCGCTTTTGTGTGGTAATTTTGTGTTTGACCCTGTAGAAATTGTTCATGACTATGTAGATAGAATTCGTGCACTGCTAGAGAACCAAATTCAGTTGTGGGGAGAGGGGAGTGATTCAATTAAGGTTTCTATTGTTTTAAAGGTGTTTTATTTAAATGAGGGAAAAAAGTGAAGTTTACCATCATTATGTACATACCGAGATGCGACTGATCTATACAAATTTAGAGAATTATGAGGGTGTTTTTCCGAGTGGATAGGTCATATTATTACACATATCGAGAATTATAACGTAAACAGGAGCGGGTCAGTAGTTCTTTATTTTGAAAATTTAAGCGTTAATATTTGTAAATTTAAGAAAGATTTTATTTTAAGAGGGGGGCAGGTGGGGAAAGGTCAATAGTTTTAAAATATAATCCTGATTTAGTAGGTTGTCAAGGTGTCCAACGAATCTGTTTTGAAACAGCTCAAAAATGTTTCAAGTACGCTTCTCATATCAGCATTTCAGCCTATAGCAGATGACGCTACCAAGACGAATTTAGACCACTGGGCTGTAACTGGGGAGGAGGGGTCCGATTTTCCCATTGTAGATTTCACTTGTTTAGAGGGAAAATACCCAGTAACGCTAAGATCTATTGATATTTTTGAAAGGGCCAATCCCCATTTAAATATCGGCGTTACTGTGGTTCAGTATGAAACTGAATTTGAAGATGGGGTTCGTTCAAAAAAGAAGGGGGTGGCGTTCCTAGTAAGAGGTCCGTCAATTGAATTGGTTAAACACTGGGTTTGGTTTTGTACACACCTCCATCTAGTGACCTAGCCAATTCAATTGGCCATTTTAAACCAATTACAGACATTAGTAGAGTCCTGGGGGGTGGTAGGGATCTAGGGGTACGTTTCTACTGTCCGACATGCCTGTCACAATTCCGTAGCGATATAAAGTTGCAAAATCATATGAAGCATTGTAGACGGCATGGCTATCAGTCAGTGGAAACGGTTTCAGGGGATAGGGTCATTTTACGTTTCAAAAATTTCCAAAACACTCTCCTCCAGAGCAATAAACTCTCGTTGGATTGTGAGGCGAAGCTGGTGGAAGTGAACGATCCTCGATTTCCAAACTGAATCAAAGAACATCAAGCTATTGCAGTGTCCTATGCCCACGCGCAAAGAGACAATTCTAACACCCTGCAGTTGTTAGAAATAGTTGAAACACTGGATGAGGGAGAGTGCATGATCAAGGCACTGACTATACTAATTGGCACAGCTAATGGCGCTATTTCTCGTTTGAGAAATACGCATTACCCTATGGTGTTGTCTGCAGAGGATCGTCTCGCGATTAAAAACCAAAAAAAATGTTGGGTTTGTAAGGGGGAGTTTGAAGAGGGGGATAAGGGGACTAAAGGGAAAAGAGGGGGGAAGGGGAAAGTCAGAGACCACACTCACTTGTGGCAGGAAATATCCTCTGGGGGTAGTAATTTTAGAGGGGTAGCGCATCAATCGTGTAACTTAAATGTTAGCCAGCAGTTTTTTATTCCAGTTTTTATCTATAATTCAAATTATGATTTAAAATGTATTTTACCGGCACTGGCACGTATGCACAGGGAGGGAGGGGGAGTAGATAGTCCATGGGTAAATAATTCATTTACCTATAACATCATTCCCAAATCGGCCGAGAAGCTAGTGCTTCTCGAGCTGAAATGGCAGGTAGTAAATAATGGGCATACGTGTTGGAATAAAATCAGGTTTTTAGATTCCTTTAGTTTTTTTCCCAAGGCATTGAGTCAATTGATTCAAGTGCAGAAAAACGACAATTTTGATTGTTTTCCTTTGCTTAAACAGCACTTTCCAGACAGTGAAATGTATGACCTATTGACCTGTAAAGGTGTATATGCATAAGACTATTACTGTTCTGGCGCTCGCTTAAGCAAGGTGAAACTACCTCCAATTGAAGCTTTCTATAATTCACTCACCAACAGTGAATGCACAGCCGAGGAATGTGAGTTTGCCAAGAAGGTGTGGTCTAAGGGGAACTGTAAAAATGGGTGGGATTATTGTAGACTGTACTTGGCCAGTGACGTTTTAACTCTGTTAGACATAGTCTGCAAGAACACAGACCAAATCTACTCAGAGTTCGGACTAGATATAGGCTATTATTTTTCCACACCACATTTGGTGATGGACTTGATTTTAAAATTAGTAGGAAGGAAATAGGTCTAATCACCGACGTGGATCAACACCTTTTTGTAGAAAGATCAATGAGGGGTGGGTATGTTTTTCATGGGGATCACGTCTTGTCAACCGATCCGAGCGGATAAAACACCGGTGCAAAGTCAAATGCAGTGTTCTTGGACATGAACTCATTGTACCCCTCGGCAATGTCTCACTACTCTTTGCCGTGTGGGAACTATCAATGGCTTGAGAATCCTTGTGAGTTCCCCGACATTACCACCGTCGAGGACAATGGGTCACAAGGATGGTTCTTTGAAATTGACGGGCCTATTCCACTGGCGCTTCATGATTCAGTCAGAGATTTTGTTTTTCCCTGTATCAATCGACCAGTGAGCAGGGGCTCACTGAGCCCCTACAATCGATCATTGGTCGAGGATATAGGGATGCACTGGACCCCCTCTAAGCAAAAACTGATTGCAGATTTGGACCCTAAGGAGAATATCGTTGTTCACCATGTGCTTTTGCACTGGATGGTGAACAATGGTTTCAAGATCACCAAAATACATAGGGTCCCGCAATTCAGTCAGAAACCATACTGAAAGACGTTTATCGACACTTTTGTTGATAAACGCTCTCGGGCAAACAGTAAAGTAGAGAAGGAAATGTACAAACTCATTCTAAATTCAGCGTTTGGCAAAATGTGTGAAAGCGTAAGCAACAGATCTCGCTGCAACGTCGTGACTGGCCCTCAAGAATGTGCACGGATTATTGCCGACCCTAATTTTACAACGTTCACGAGCATAGAGGCTGGCATGGTTCTTCTATACAGGAAAAAGAGAAATGTGGTACTGAACAAGAATATAGCAGGAGGTAGTTCAGTACTTGAAATTTCCAAAAAGCTCATGTTGTCGTTTTTTTTACAATGTGTGCAAGGTGCAATGGCCACGGGAGGGGGAGGTTCAAGTTTACTATGGGGATACAGATTCTCTGTTGTTAAAGGTAAAAACCGAGGATTTATTGGGAGATTTAGAAAATGGGGAACACATCAGCTCGCGGATGGATTTCACCAACTGGAATCCGTCCCTCTACCCCGAGTTGGTGAAACGTCAAGCCCCCAATCAACTACTAATGTTAAAATCAGAGACGGGGAGTGATTTGATATCCAGGGGGTGTTCCCGGGTCCTAAAGTTTATTGCGTAGAAACACATAACAGGGATGTAAAGCAGGCGTGTAAAAGGGTGCCTACACATTTTGTAAAGAGCAATTTCAACATGAGCGTGTACAGAGACTGTGTAGAAAGTATCCTAGTGCCGAGAGCACAAGTACTTGCAATTTGCTCTCTACAGAATAAAAACTATACTGTAAGAGCGGAAAAGAATGCAATGTCATGTATATCTGACAAAGTCTATGTGCTCGAGAATGGTGTAAGTGTACTGCCACATGGCCACTACCTTATTTCAGACCGGGTTGAATGCATAGACTATCGCAATCAACTTGGTCTGGATAAATTAACCTAACCACTAACCCTAACCCAACCACTAACCACTAACCTTTCATAAATTAAATGCTCTAACCACTAACGCTAACCTTTCATAAATTCACTAACCTAACCACTGACCACCATAACCCAACCTAACCTGTAGCAGCAGCAGCAGCAGTGACGACAACTATTGTATACAGCGCACCGGGGGGTGGAGGGTTCCGCCCGCGGCCGGCCCGCCCGCGGCTCCCGGGGGGTGGGGGGTCCCGCCCACAGCCGGCCTTCGGCCCCGCAGCCCCGGAGGAGGGGGGGGTCCCCTTTTAAATTCATAATCTTCAACTGTGCTATTTTTTTTAAAGTTCATGTTCCAAGTGTTCCAAGTGTTTTTTTGTTGTACAATAGTGTGTGTGTGTGTCTGTGTGCTAATGCACAAAAAGTGTGCTAATGTACAAATAGTGATGCTGGACAAAAAGTGTTTTTATGACAATAAATGTTGTTGTTGTTGTTGTTGTTGTTCTTAATGAACAAAAGTGTTTTTATAATAAATGTTGTTCTTTATGTTTGAAGAACAAGTGTCATTTTTATGTTGTTCATGTGTCATTTTTATGTTGTTCATGTTTGAACAGAAGTGTTTTTTTTATCTTACTAATGTTTGAACAAGTGTCATTCTTATGTGGTTCATGTTGAACAAATAGAGTTTTCATGTTGAATAAATGACCATGAAATATTGTTTTTGTTGTTCTTGTTAACGTACTAGATAGATCTATGGGAAAATTATTACTACTACTACTACTTATTCACTGGAAACGTATGATTTACAGTTAGTTGCAGTCCGACTGTTGTCAACAACAGCAGCAGTAGCAGCATGTATCAATTTAAAACAACCTTCAGATCGTTTCTGTGTGGTCCATCAATGTCGGGGAAAACAACACTTTTAGCTAAAATAATTCAAAATTGTAATAAAATGTTTTTGGAAAAACCAAAGAAAATTTATTATTGCTATAGTATTTGGCAGGAGTCCTATGATCAAATAAAAGCCATTGCCACACCCATACCCATACAATTCATACGGGGACTTGATGTTTTCAATAGTATTGAACCATACTCGTGGCTGATTATTGATGATTTGGCTGAATCCATTGAACAGTTCTCACAGGAAATGCTACAGCTGCTCACCGTTCGCTCTCATCATGAACAGATTTCCATAACCCTAGTTCTACACAATCTGTTTCATCAGAGCAAATGTATGCGAACCCTTGCTTTGAATTGCACCATCTATATTATCTATCGAGTTGTTCGTGATTCTAGCTCGCTAATAACTCTCAATAAGCAAATATACCCCGGCGCCCCTAAATTTCTGCTGTCAGCGTACACTCAGGCGACTAATAAGCCCTACGGTTACATTTTGCTGGATCTTAATCAGAGCACGCCCGAGGATCTACGTGTAGTCACCGACATTTTCGACAAGGAAATACAGTATATCTTCCGGTGAACAGTAGAAAAGGCTATTAGTTGGCATTGTGACACTGAAGAAACTACACGAACAACGGCATTTATTTTCCGTTTTAGGCACTTCAACCTCCACTCAGGAAGGCCATACTCAAACATGGTGTTGACAATGATTTCATTAATCTAATATCTGAACTTTGTTTAAATTTAAGTGAGGGCAATGTACACTTGCCAGAAGGTGTTAGACAACAGACAAAGCAACATCGTTCCACAGTACGCGCCTTGGCTTGTAAAAACAGGGAAAAAATTTTTAAAAGAAAACGTCTCCTTCAAGCGGGCGGTAGCTTTTTCACACTTTTACTGCCAATAATTGCGGGACTTGTAAACAGTTTTCTGTAGAGAATGGCTAAACCTTATAAATTGACACCATTTGAACTTGTCCTCTCGCCCGTCGAACATTTTGAAGACAATCTAAGCAAATTCATTAATGATGAGAATATTGCCGATGACAAAAAACTGCTTTTACTTCAAGATGCATTGCGAAGTGTGGACAAACATAGACCTTATCGTGAGAGACCCGCCACTGTCACCGTCACCGATCCCTCCAAACGGGAAACATCTCCTCAAGATTCTGCAGCAGCAGCAGTGCAATCAAAGAAGAAGGAATTGAATTCAATTGTATCGAAAATTGGAAACCTATTGCCAGTGACCTATCGAGAACAGAGTAAAAGAGTATTATCATATCTCATGTTGGAAACTGGTGATGAACATCAAGTTCAAGTCGACAGCACAGGGAAACGAATTATAATTCAGGGAAAAAGTTATAATCTAGTCGATTTAATTTGTGATATGGTGACGAATCGTAAAGGACTTTTATCATTTGACAATAATCTATACACCTTTCTAAATGCATCAAACTTTCCCAAAAGTCTTATTGGCAATAACAACACCAGCACCAACACCAACAACATTTAAAAAAGAAGAAGATTCAATATATGAAAATACTAGCAGCAGCAGCAGCAATGATTTTATAACACCTGCAGTGTGTAACCGAGTTACACACTGCAACGGAATCGCAGGCTTCGTGGCAAACAATATCGACAAACTAAAGCCTTTTTCCCTCTGCATATAATGCAAACGGATCTTTTAACTTTAGACGCAATTCAACGGCGTCACAATGCACCCTACAAATATATTCTGGTGGTAATCAGTATCTTTAGTCGCTATGCCTATGCCATCCCATTACGGTCAAAGAGAGGTGTTGAAGTTGCTCTGGCCATTGAAAGTATTCTTGAACAGGATTGCTATAGAAAAATTCAATCGGATGGTGGTAGCGAATTTGTTAATCCCCATGTGCAAAAGGTTCTATTGAAATATAATACAACACTTTATCATAGTCACAGCCCGATAAAGGCTGCATTGGCTGAACGATTGATAAGAACGATTCGTCTATTAATTTCAAGATATTGTACACTGAAAAATACATCTGCTTTTATTCATGATTTAGATAAAATCATGCGGATATACAACCATCGATCTCATCGATCTCTGTCCAACTCAAGCCCTCGGGAAGTTCATTGCAGTGAAAATACATTTGATGCTTTTCTAAAGCAATAATCCAATGACAATGAGAAGAAGAGGAAAAAGAAGAAATTCAATGTTGGTGATACTGTTCGAATGAATAGAACCAGCAATATTTTTGAAAAGGGAATTATTTATAGAGCACCGAACTTTTTAAAGTGTCCAAAATCCTGGACACCGAACCCACGACATATCGACTGCGAGACACCAAAGCTGATGAGATTCTCGGCGGTTTTTATGAATATGAACTGCACAAAGTTAGAAACACTAGTGAAATTTATCAAACTGAAAAGATATTAAAGAGTCGTACTCGTAGGGGCAAGAGACAGTTGCTTGTTCGCTGGCTAGGATACAACTCTGATTTTGATTCTTGAATCAGCGCTGAAGACATTAACAATGCCCAATGATTTCTATGTGACTTTCATGTCCAATGTTTCTGATCCTCTCTACAATGACTTGAATAGAACAAGTGATTTTTGGACAAAACTCTCCCCCACCATCAAATTCGACGACGGAAAGTATGAAGTGGCTCTTGTCGACTGTATTCTCAAAAATACCTACGACATCCTGAGAAAAGATCGTAAATATGATATAAGAATTAGACCCTATGATTGGCCGCCACCACCCTCAGGTGATCAAGAACAAATTCAAAAAATCAATTGGATGAATTATCCATACATTGAATTACCCTACGAGGAACTCACCTGTATGAATGATTTATGTCGTTCTATTAATAAAAGAATTTCCGCTCGTAAAAAAGGAGCTTTTCATTTCAACTATTCAAGGGAGTCTCTACGCTTCATTTGTGGAAACATCTCGGGTTGGTAATTCAAATGTTCCCCTCCTACGAGTTCTTGAACGAAAAACCAATCAAGAACATATTCACCACTACAATATAAAGCATCTTCAATATATTCCCGTAAACACTTCCTATTTGGAACTCTGTCAGTTAACACTACGAACTGAATTGGGTGACCCTCTAGCGATTTCAAAAGGTTTGGCTGTGATTACATGCCATTTTCGACCCATCGTTCAACAACAAGATGTCTAATAGAAAAGTGGTATTCACTTGTCCTGATATTGACTGCTATGTTAATACTCTTGGCCCAAGACAACAGGGCAATGGAATGGACTATTACAAAGGGCGCTCGTCAATGTCCGGCTATGGTCTTGGCAGTTGGTTTGCTAAGCTCTTTCGCTCTGCAATACCTCTGGCTAGAAAATATCTTGTACCGGCTGCGACAGATGTCGCATCCTCTACACTATACGATTGGGGCTCTGGCAAGGATTTTAAAAAAAGTGCTTCGGAAAATCTCAGGTCCAATGCGCGAACCCTTGGCGAGAGCTTAAAACAAAATGGAAAAGGTTTAAAAAGGTCGAGAAACACTGCATCACTCATCAGTCTCTACTCAGTTCAGAAACGAAAGACATCACCACTCTTGTCAAAGAAAAGAAGGGAAAAGCCGACACGTACTGTAAACAGAAGAAGAAGAAGCCCCAGGAAGAGAATTGTTAGATCGAAACTAGATTTCTTTTCCTAAGATGTCCTACCTACCGCATAAGGATTCTAAACCTTCAATCACCTCATCATTGAATCTATTCAATGCAGAAAATGTTGATGTGAGTGTCAAGCATGGATACTATGAACAATTTTATCCACAACTACCCCTCTCTGATAATATTCACTTTCAAATTTATTCCAATGAAGACTACTTTATGGACATGTCTTCGACATTTATAGATTTACAAATGAAAGTCCGGAAATCCGATAATAAAATACCAATTCGGGCCGATGGAATATCCTATGAAAATTGTATATTACATAATTTATTTCGTCAAATCAGTGTCTTCATCAATGGCACGCTGGTGAGCACAAGCAACAATCTCTCAAATTATACAAGCTATATGCAATTCATGTTGATGACACCCAAGTCATACAAGGAATTGAGAGGCACCTCCATTGGATATGAATATATTACTAATACTGATAGTACAGATGCACTTAAAAATGCTACAACTAGTGAATTACATCTAGTTGGAAAAATATATCATGAAATATTTAATATACCCCAATGGCTACCGCCCAATGTTAAAGTGGATATAAAACTGACGCTTGCACCATCCAATTTCATATTGAGAAAAGAACTTGTTGCCAATCCTGATGTGACTCTCTCCCTCACCTCGGCAATACTTCATGTACGCAAACAACAAGTTATGAGTTCTGTTGCTTTGGCAGTGGAAAAACTGAGAGGCAATGGAAATAATATTAAACTACTTGTTCCTCATACAATCACCAATCAACGTCATATTACCATGAGGTCACGCACCTTCACCGACTCATCCTTTATCAATGGCGAAATTCCGTAAAAACTCGCTTTAGCATTTGTAAAAAGCGCCAGTGCAATAGGATCGTGGACTGGATGTCCACATAAATTTGAAATGTTTGGACTTTCATCTCTTGTGTGCAAAGTAAACGGTATCCCACTGTACAATCTATCTTTTGATAAATCCTATAGAACATTGTATGAGTTGACCATGCAAACCCTAGATCATGATTCGTAACTATTTGAAAATGGTATAACCGAAGAAATGTTTGCTAAAACACATGGTATCATTGTACTAGATTTGTCTGGTACGCAGGATATGAGTATAGTATGTACGGGGAGTGTGCGTTTAGAGTGTACATTTGCCAACCCATTGGCTGAGAGTATTGCAATAATCTCACTAAATCAATATGAAACCTATTGGGAAATCACTCCCGAAGGCATTGTTCTACTAGACTTGGCACTATGAACACCAGTCAAATAATCAATGTATTTAATATGGATCCCTACATGTCCCAGTACAAATCCTATTGTCTGCCCTCAGACTTTCTTGGAAAAATTCAAAGTGCGAACAATACCTTAATTATTGTTAATAGCAGTCCGTCGACTGTGCAGAAGGGTCATTGGCTGTGCATCTTTCAAACAATGAAGACGATTGAATTTTTTGATCCTATTGGTCTACCCTATACATTTTACACACCCCACATCAGCAACTATATTGAGAGCGGTGGGAAAACTATTATTCAAAATCGGAAAAGGGTGCAGGATCTAACGACTAAAAGCTGTGGCTTCCATGCACTACTATATTTTGTGTTCCGATGTCACGGCTATACTTACAAGCAGTTTCTCCTAATTTATGGTGACAATCCACGTCTGAACGACTTTCTAGTGGAAAATATCCTCTCAGACCTATATAATATTGATTTCAGTGCCCTAAGAGTAAAGTGCTTAAAAAACGTTTGTGAATTTGTTTATTAATAAAATGCGTATATATACAACAATGTCTTTAAATCTTCAATTTAGATTTCTTCTTCTTCTTCGGTGTATAGGCAACTGTGGTGAACCACTAATGCTGGTAAATCATTTGGATTCACTGTATATTGATCTTGATTGGCTGCAAAGTCAGGGTCACATTTTCTACAGTACAATGTAACTTCACTCTTGTCATATCTCTTTGTATAGTCAATGCTACTATTTACATTCATATTATGAAATTCACGAGTGCCAATTTGCTTATTTGAAGCAATATCACATACAGTGTTTTCAAATGGTGAATCACATTCGGTAACTGTCAAATAAAAATCACTTGGTTTATAGTCATAATAGGCAGTGTCGTCACAACGATGACGTAGAAACTAAATTGTCTCGTTACCCCAACAGTTGAATCGTAGACCTGACTCCTCCTCCCAGAATAATTTAAATCCACGACGATACCAATCTCGTAGAAATAAACTAAAATCACGTTTGGGATTCTTTCCAATCATAGCGGGGTAAGTATTCTCCCACTGATCACACTTATCATAGTGACAATTGGAGCAAAGGTGTCCTCTAGGGTGAGAGTCACACACCTCTTCAAGACATGAATTACATCCTTTAATTTGTACTGCATAGCCTCTATGTAATTTACAAGGATTACATAATTTACACTTTTCACTATAGTCATCAATAATTGTACAAGTCTCACATTGAGTCCAACTGCCAAGAGTGTACATGCACAGTGGACATGTGTAGAACATTTTTCGGTTTCCGATGTCAACTCTCTCTCACAGCTAAAACGAAACTGATCGTCCCTGCCGACGGATAAATTCAGGGTGGAGGAATGGGAGAGGAGTAACTCTGTGACGTCACCTCTTTCGAATGGTGGGGGGAGCCATCTACATTGAATCTATTGGCAATGTTTTCAAAAGTGTATCCACGATATGATTCTTCCTTGTTCCAATTAATATATCAATAAATTGAGTATAAGCATTTGAGTCACATCGACGAAGCTTCATACAATAGTCCAATGGAGGAGAATCAGTTTTCATTATATTGTCAAGTGTTCCCCGAGAGAATATCCTGCGTTGAAGAGATAGCTCGAGAAAATCGTCATCCAAAATCAAATGTTTTTCCATAAACACTAGATTTGATCTAATTCTCTCTTTCTCAAATTTATTCATTTTTCAATCCTTTTACTCTGACTGCTGACTCTAGACTGACCATGATTCGTTAGCCCTAGCATTCTAACCTGACAAAAAGAAAGGGAACATTTTCAATTTCGAAACAATTTTGTTGAATAATTACAACAACAATAATACTAAGCATGTACAATTAGCGATACAGTTTATTGTCTTCGATATGTTTCACTAATGCACTTAAAGCACATTGAAGTCTATTCACATGTGCTATATCAACTTTAGCAGCAAAACATAATTGATCCTCCATTTTAAATTTGCTCAAGGATAACACATATCTTGCATATACTTCATCCCATTCCAGACAAAGCCGTGATCCTCTCGTGATTTCCACCGCAATGTTTGATGCTCTTGTATTATTGCCATCAACTCCACTATCAACTTCTAATAGGGTAAACATTCCACTCGTCATCATCAACACAAATATATCCAAATGAGTAAAGTCAAACTGTTCTTCTCACTCCTTTGAATTCAATTCACAGACTAATAAAAACTATAGCAAAAAGCCTTTCCTTATATTCCCTGCAATCCTCTCCCACTAATATGTATCCAGCCCTCTGATTGGCTTAGAAGGGGACACATGATTTGTTTCCCGTTATCGGATCAATAAAATTCCCAATCGATTACGCAATCAATTTCTCGGTAATCCACTTCCCCTTCGATTACGCAATCAATTTCTCAGAAATCCATTTCCCTAGGGAGTCTATGCCCATATATGGTGTCCCGTCTCGAGTTATAGATCAATACATTTCCCCCACCGTTAATGCGTATGTGCAAACTTCGCCCTGGAGACAATTCTCTTGGACGAACTCCAGCAAATCAATTTCTCAGAAATTCTCTCCCCTCGATTACGCAATCAATTTCTCGGAAACTGTCAGAGTTAGACTTAGTTGTACATGGCAGCACATGTGTTCTCGTCGTGCTGGTACCCCCCTCTCTACTACTGTACTGCCTATTGTCTTTTTTCGTTTCATAGAACAGGGTTCTGTTCTTGAACCGCATAGAACAGCGGTCCAAGAACAAGGCTCTGTTCTTGGACCGCTATTATTCTTAATTTTTGTAAATTACCTAACTCAAACCATGTCTAATATAAAAAACAATTTCAGTTAATTATTCCATGATCCACAAGAAGTGACAGTACCGATGTTTGCTGATGACCCGTCGCTTGTTTGTCTCACAAGAACTGAGAAGGGATTACTTGAATTAAGTAAACAATCGTTAGACAGAGTTTCAACTTGGGTGCGCGTAAATAAACTACAAGTTCAACCAGCGAAGAGTAGTTTTATCATATTCTCAAGAACAGCTACATATTATCCATGGATTTCTCGATTAAAATATAGTTATGGCGAGATTGAAAGGAAGTCTTGTGTTAAGTATTTAGGTATTACACTTGATGAAAATTTTGTCGTTTGGGAAACATGTTGGGAACATGTCAGCGATTTTGTCACGGATCATCGGAATCCTTAGAAAACCCGTACACTTTGTCCCGCATCGCATTTTAAGGTTGTTTTATTTCTCGATAACATATCCATATATTTTATATCGTTCTTCGGTATGGTTAGGGACATTTCCATCGCTAGTTAATCCAATCCGAGTTCTCCAAAATAATGCGATCCGTTTACTTTGTAATAAATCTTATAGTGGTTCTGTGAGATTGGAGTATATAAGACAAAAAATTTTACCAGCTGCTGGCTTACGGGATTTTTATCACCAGTTATTTATATTCAAGCACAATATCCCTTCTCAGGCATGTTTAAGGATAAACCTGATAGCCACAATTATGATACTCAAACAAGCAAGGTACTGTCTGCTCCAATTGCCATTACTACAAGGTCTAAGTTCTCCTTTATTTGTCGAGGAATAAAATTATGGAATAGTAATGATAAGACAATAAATGACACAACAAGGTTTGAAGAATTTAGAAATAAAGTTAAGGAAAAAAATTTATTTTAATTATGAGCTTTAAATTATTATTTGTCATTTTGATTTGTATTTTATTAATAAATTTATGGACTAGTAATAATATGATAATTAATGATATAAAATGGTTTGAAAAAATTTAGAAATAAAGTCAAGGAAAAAATGTATCCTATTAATGAGTCCTAAGCTATTATTTGTTTGTTTTTATTGTTTTTTTTTTCTTCTTCTTCTTCTTTTGTTGTTTGAGGTGTGTGAAGGAGTATAGTGGATTATTTGGAGTTTTTTTGTTTTTTTTTTGTTTTTGTTTTTTTGTCGTTACGGTGACTCCAGTAGCAACTCAGCAAGGAATCACGTATTTTTATTTATACATATATACATATATTTTTTTTATATTATCAGTATTTCTGGTATACTTAATTTGTGCTATAAACTAGCACTAAAATTTTCTCTTTTTTTCTATTCCTGGCACGCCCCTAGGACAACTTGCCTTTGCAAGTTCATGGGCAGGCTAGAAGATTTAGTTGAAAGACTGTTTTTTTCATGTATTATATACATATATATGTATGTATATATATATATATATATATATATATATATATATATATATATATATATATATATATATATATATATATATACATATATATATATATATATATATATATATATATATATATATATATATATATATATATATATATATATATATATATAGATATATATATGTATATATATATATATATATATATATATATATATATATATATATATATATATATATATATATATATATATATATATATATATATATATATATATATATATATATATATATATATATATATATATATATATATATATATATATATAATATATATATATATATATATATATATATATATATATATATATATATATATATATATATATATATATGTATGCATTTTGTCAAGTTCTATTTTTTATTAATAGTTGCAGCAGTAGCTTCAGCCTACTAAAAAGCGTACTGCGGTTATTTGTACTATAAAGCAGCATGTGCGCACAACAGATATATGTGTGGACACATAACAATGGATATATGCTGTGCTTGTTGAAAGACAAATTTTGAAAGATTAAAACAACTTATTATAAATATTATTATGGAAAGACTTATATAGTGTTATGGAAAGAAATGGGATGAATCTGATTGCGCAACTTCATTTCTGCAGATCCCGTTTGAGAAAGCGGTGTGCAATAAGTTTATGAAAAATATGGCATCAGGCACGTAAGCTCAATGAGAAGAGCTATTAGTCCGCGAAAATGAAAATATCCCGTCTCCTAGAACATATTGTTATAATAAAACATCCATTTGAGTATAAAATAAATGTCCTTTCTACTTTTTATTTAAATTCACTTTCCGTTGTCCTTTTTATGTCTTAATTTCAGCTCCTTTGATTCTACTTTAAATATGTCGGCTGATTGCATTAAAATAATTTCTAAACCTTTTGTAAGAGCGAGTCACACTGTTAGCTGTCTTACCTGGATTTCTTTGATACGGTTCCTTGGATGTTAGTAAGGCTGTACCCCGAGGGGGAAGGGGTAAACGGTTAACCCCCCCCCCCCCCCCGAAATGTCTGTCCTATTCATAAAAACGTAACAAAAATGCATATAAAAAAATCTTTGTTTATATGCATTTAAAAGGTACAAGGTTTTTTGTACCTCCCAAACAAAATCCTGGATACGGCCCTGAATGTTCGTGAATTGGGTAACAAAGACCTATTGACTGTATTTGTTTGATTGTTCGCATCTTCTTAATCCGCGACAGAGAGGGCAACATTACTTTATTTGTTTTGTGCGATTTTTTAGTCAGTTTTGAATTGAATATCTTTTGTGGTCTGATAATTCAAAGTGGGTTTTTTTTTTACGAATGTCATATTACGTGAATGATTCTCCCATACTGCAGGGCATAGGTTAGGGAGAATCATTAGCTGATTGCTTCAGCTTGATTAAAGATATTCCCAGAGAGAGGAGGAATATTAGAGCATTTGTTTTCTTATTTCAAAGAATGAGTGGGCAATTGTAAGCTAAAGACGTCAGCCTGTAAAAAAAAGGTAGATTCAAAGCAAGTTCTTAGTTATTGTATTTAGTGTGGGCTTCCTTCATTGGGGCCCCGACAGTGGCGTAGGGTAACATATACTGGCGTGGTCCCGCACTACTAATGCACAAATTTCCTTATAATTAACAACATTTTGTTTTTTCCAGATATTTTTGATTCCCCAAGTTTCAGCTCCCCCCTCAACATAATTTCCTGTGTATATGCCTGAATGTAAAAAGAAAGGCTCTCTTTTTTCAGTTAAAGCATTCACTGGCCAGTGTAATGAAAATGTCTTGCTGAGATAAAACACCTTATTGAGATAAAGCACATGGCATTAAACTTATGTGCATATGCCATAAAATAAATGCTTAGAAAAAACTATGCATTGAATTGGCCTTCTAATGGATGGCCTTCTTTTGTTTTTAGCAAAATAATATAGCCAGATGGCTAATGACCCTCAGAATATGGAAGTAGCAGATGGTGTTGAATTTAGAATTAACAGAGGTTTGACCATCTTTCTCTTTCAGATATACTATTATTCTATCACTGATGTTGGGAAATGGCAAATTCATCCAAGTTCAGTTATATCACATACAATACCAGACAAAAGCATCTTGAAATGCTCACCCGAGATCCTGGTCACCAGGTGTCAAACTCCACCTTATTAAAATGAAGGCCGTTCTCTTTCTGAAATTTATAATTTCAAACTGATGGTTGCAAGTTAGGGTAAAAAACAGAGCAATAGAAAAATGTGTTCAATGGAGTAAAATGAACGAACACTGTCCAGCCAAATTGTTCTTCTGAATATGATAAACGAGTCCATGTCAATTTATTAAGGATTTATGTTTCCTCTTCTTGAGCCAATCAAAATGGATGACTGTTTTTATCCTGTTTAAAGAGTCTTTAAAAAGCAAATATAACATAGAAGAAAAACAAAACATAATTACCAGACGATAGCACTTAGTCTCTCCAACAAATAGAAATGTAATCCAATTAATTTAACAAGTATGCTGCTGAAGACAAGCAAAAATGTCTAACATTGAATAAATATTCAGGGGTTTCAGACTTCTGCTATCCCTTAAGCCAGTGGTTCTCAAACTTACTTAGACACTGTACCCCTTTTTACCCACAAAACTTTGAGAAACCCCTTCTCAGTTACCGGTACTAAGTAAACTATAGTAAAGATATAAATAAAATTGCCAGTCCTAGAGTTGAAGGGTAGTTTTATCTTTTTGTTGGCTGGTTACATACCCCCTAAAATGTTTTGCGCAACCCCAAGGGGTACGCGTACAACAGTTTGAGAATCACTGCCTTAAGCTACTAAAAACATAAACTTAAAATTTTTTTTGCATGCTGACCAATGCATTGTGCAGATACCAATCTCAAAGTTTAGCTACTAGCTAAATTTGAATTTGTCTTTGTCTTCTAGAAGCCAGCAACATGGACATATAATTTCGTTAAAGTAAACCAATTATATCTACTTAGAAGTTTGTATTCCCAAAGAAGCCTTTGTAAACTTCTTGAAGGAGGTAAAAGACAAGTCCCAGCTACTATATCTAATATTCACTGATTTTGCATATAGGCAAACCAGATAACAGATATAATTAATTCCCACAAATTAAGATGGCAATTTGGCTGCTTATTATATGAAAACCGAATTGATTGTAAAGATTTCATATCAGTTTAGCTTTCAATGCAGAGTTTTGATAAAGTTCAGTGCCTAAATTTGATATTTACAAGTCCAATTGGTGAGGACTAGGCCAATCTGGCATCAGCCACCAAGTTCAGTTCAGCAGACTAATATCTTCAAAATCAAATCTTGGTATTAACCAAATGTAATCAGATCTATTTTACTCACTGAAACTTTTTCTTCAAAATTTGAATTTTCAACAGATTCTACAATTGCATCTTCTATTCTTGATAAGAACTTTTTATCAAAATGTTGTGCCAGTTGAAGAACTCGACAGAGATCCATAGGGTGACGTACTTCGACCCATCTTTTCTGCAATGTTTGAATGGCCTCATTTTGTACTTCTATATCTGAGATTATAGGGTTACCCAGGTTTCGAGATGCTACAACCTAGAAATAAATTTGGAATATTTTAAAAGATGAAAAAACAGACATTAAGACAATAAATGACACAGAGAATAGGCAAGAAAGCTGAATATTTCGACCCTACCTCCAAAAACATCCAGTTATGTTCTGGAAGCAAACGAAAAATACTGTCGGTGACTAAGCAATGCTGATATTATAATTCCTGCTATTATTTTATCAAAAGAAGAGGTTCCTAAACTTTTCCAAAAATATTTATAAATATAAATAGCTCCTTGGAATACCCATAAAAAAAGAACATCAATGGTGAATCTTTAAAAGTATATAAACAAGACGCTTTCACTCATTATTTTAATACGGAATTTGTTTACGTAAAATTTCAGTTTAATAGAGAATTCTTTAAAATACTGAATCTATCGTTTAAATATAGAATTTTACCTGCTGGAGAAACAAACGTTCCAACTTTCATCTTAAAACTTCTCTTGGTTGTTCACTTTCTTAAGTTCAGGATCACATTTCCAACAGGTCTCATGAGTCACATAGGAACCAATATAAAAGCCAATGTTTCAGCTTCTTTAGTTGACAAAATTATATTTCTATAATAAGCATTTAACTGATCTAAGGCCTCACTGACTAAATAACAAGTCCCAAGAAGATTAAAACGCATTGAGATTGTGGATACTAGCAAATCGAGTTGCAAAACAGAGTGACTAATACTGTAATGGCGTTGACAAATCCAATTCTTGGGCCTGGTAGGAGCACCGAAACTGATTATTTAGTTAACAGGTAGGCAAAACAAGAGTGATATGGTCATAGTCTCTCTCCTTGCCATCTATGTCAACATCACACGAATGAAGAAAGGGGAAATTTATATGTTTTTTGCAACATTCATAAATACAAACGTTTCAAATTAGGTCACTGCCAAGTAGTCATGAATAGTAGAGATATTTATTTCTCCTGATTAAACTTTGTAGCTTATCACAAAACTTGGCAAAGGTCGAGAATGACTATACTGATTTTCTCATCATGCAAGTAAACATTATTTAAGACCTTCCTTTACCATAGACCTTAGTTCCTCCAGAGCCATCAGTGGCACACAGGGTGTCGGCGAAGCCCCTCCACTCGTCCCGAAGCAATGCTGCAGCGGTGACATCTTCCCATTCAGGTAGTAACGAGGTCTCAGCCGTCCTCATATACCGGTCAAAAGTTAACCTTCTTCTTCTATTTCAGCAGGCGGGCTTTTCACTTGAGACTATTCAGCCCTTTTCGTTTTGCTTCACTCTGGGTGCTGAACAGAGCTACTGACTTGGTTGCCTCTTGTTAAATGGATATCCTCAGATTTCTTTCAGTAAATCTTTTGACTCTAGGAGTTGAAATATCAGAAGATAGATATTGACTTCTGTGCTCTGTGGGCAGGCATAGTCAGCAAGACTCTTGGCTGATAGTGAGATTTTGCAGTGTTTGAAGCACTTTAACAGTTTACAATGCAGGGTATACTGTGCAGACATCAGCATATTACATTCAAATAGGCAATGGTCAATTGTTTTATTATTAATATTGCAATACCTACAAAGAGGGGAAGAGGGAACTGAACCACTTGAATTAGGAACTGATACTGAAGAGCTGAAGACAGCAACTCCAGGCTTGACAAAGAGACAGAATAAACTATAATATTTTGTAACGTCTGTTTAGAATCTTTGCTTACTACTTACTTTCACGACATATCCAGAGTTTTGTCTTAATATGTGGCCCATTATAACTACAAAAAGGAAGGGGAAAAGTACACATCCCTGACACACACCAGACAGGATCTTGAAAAATCTGGTTGTGCCATTCACGGTTTTAACAGACCACTCATTGACACTCAGTCTCTTTGTATAGGGAAATAATCATGCTCACTAGTTTTTCTAGTACCCCAAAATACATGAAGACTTTCCACAAATATTCTCAGTCAACCAAGTCGAACGCCTTTTCGAAGTCAATGAATAGTAGATATACTATTGATATTCTGTTGATATAGTAGATATGCTGTTGATGATGTTGTTGTCCAGTGGATACACAGTTTCTTTTCAGAAAGAACACAAGTTGTAAGAGTTCACGACTCTCAAGGTGTCCCTCATTGCTCCTTGTCTACAACTGTTTTAAGCAGCATTCCCCAGGGGACCATTCTTGGCCAAGTCTCTTCAACTTATATATAAATGATGCACCCAATCTTCTCTCAAACCTCCTCACTCTTTATGCTGATGATTCAAAACTTGTTGGTAAAGCAGCCACAAGCTCTGACTGGAAATCTATTCAAAAGGACCTTAATATTCTTGGGACTTAGGCTGATACATGGCTCCTCTCATTCAATATTGACAAATGCCATGTAATCGGCTTTGGCAACCATAACACACATTAGCAATACCATCTCCAAAGTAACCCCCTTTTTGCAGTCTCTGAAGAAAGAGATCTTAAAGTCATTGTTGATCATCAACTGAAGTTCAGCACCCATGCAAAATCTGTATCTTCGTTACCCTCCAATCTCTCGGAATGATCAAAAGAACTATCTCTAGCAGATGCCGAAGTGTGTTTATGAAGCTCTACAAGGCACTAGTTCGCCCGCGCCTAGAGGCTGGAATGTCCCTGGCGTCACCCTATTTCAAGAAGGACAAAGAAATTCTAGAAAGAGTTCAACAAAGAGCAACCAAAATGGTCAAAGGCCTCAAACAAATTCCATACAAAGAGCGTTTACGTCACTTGAGGCTTCCTACTCTTGCATAAAGGAGGAAACGTGGTGACATGATAATGGCCCACAAAATTATTTCCAAAAATGTTCTCCCTCGTCTCCTTACCCCCCCCCCAGAACATTTTGTGACTAGAGGTCATTTCAAAAAGATCTTCAAGCAATGCTCCTTAGTTTGAGAAAGAAGCCATTTTTTCAGCCAACAAGTAACAAAATTGTGGAATCTACTCTCTGAAAATACGGTAGCTACTGATTCAACCGGTGCTTTCAAGAAAAATCTAGACAAAGAATGGCTGCTGTACAAAGAATGTACAACTGTGGAGCTGCTGAGTCCTCAACCAAAATTTAGCAAACAACCCATGAAAGTCATAACAGAGCATTACAAGGATGAAAATGCTTAATTTCACTCCAAGCTGCAATTTAAGGTAATATAGCTTGTGGTTCTATTTTTTATTCCTCAACAAGCGTTCTCAGTGCAAAAATCAACTCAGAGCACAACCTGCTGGCTCTAAAACCATGCTTTTCTTGCAGATATGTATCTAGTGCATCTTGAATCCAGCCCAATATAATAGTCAATATATAAGTCAATAATTTACAAGGTGCTTGCAGAAGTTGATACCTCTCCAATTACCACACAACATAGTGTCTCCCTTTTTGAAGATTTTCACCAATATCCGTTTGGTCCAATCACAGGGAACCCTCCTTATAATCCATATATTGGTGGAAAAGGCAAGCCGCACTGAGAGGTATGTTCTTATTGAATAATTCAGCATTTCTGCTGAGATTCCATCTATGCCAGAAGCTCATCCATTTTTTAGCTTTTTGCTGCAAACACAACCACAGCAGAGCTTGGTGGGTCTGTATGCTGTAAAAAGGGGATGTCAGGTACATTTTCTCAGTCACTGGGTCTGGGTCTATTTAGTAGTTCCTTGAAGTGGGCAGCCCAACTTTTGCCAATTTTATCTGGATCTGTTAAAATCACTCCATTCTTGTCTTTGATCAGAGACCTTCTCATCATTTGTGTATTTTATAGGAGTGTGCTTTTAAATTTGTAAACAAATATTATTATTATTATTATTCATTTATTGCCCGTCAAAAAAAGGTACAATAGACGGAGTAATCACTAAAGAAACCAAAAAAAAAAAAAGAAGAAAAAGAAGGACCACACACACACACTGAAAATCCAAATACATGACAAAAAAAAAACCCATTACACTAATACGAACAATGATGCTAACAAAAGGATGATAAAAATTTCCTTTAAAACGAGAGAGAGATTTGTCAATACCAACACTTGATCATTTAATACCCGTCAAAAAAAAAAGTTACAAATACGGAATAACCCCTAAAATGACAAACAAAAAAAAAAATAGAGAGAGAAAAAAAAATCATTACATGCATTACATTAATACAAAAAAACTATTGTGAACAAATTGGTGACCATGGATGATTAAACTTACTTTGAAAACGGGACAGAGATTTATTAATGCTAATATTAGGGTCAGTTAGCTTATACAAGTGAATTATTTTACGGTTTCTTGTCCAAGGGGGCAAATGTAGAAGATATTTAGCAAATCTGAAGAAGATTGATCGTAGGTGCTTTTTATCTGTAACTGTAAAGAATTTCCAGAAAGGAGCAATGTAAAGCAGATATGGAAGGGCTGTGGCGTTGTAAATGGATGCTAGAATGTAACGGTTGAAACGTAGTTTGCTTTTTACGATTACAGCGTAAGAAATGCTAATTTTACGCTCAACGTGAGAAATCAGCAAACAACGTGTGTGGCCTATAGATGTGCCAATTGGAGGGCCCAGGTATGTAATATGGTCTGAGGGTTTAACAAGAGAACCGTCCATATTTATAAGAGAAGTAGAGGGATTTCGCCAATTGAAAAGGATTACTTCAGATTTCTCAGGATTAAAAGACAGACTGATTTTTGAATATTCATCTTTGAGGATTTAGAAATTCTGCTCAATGCGCTGGATCGTACGGCTGAGATTCAGGATGTCATCAGCATAACAAATAAGAGACATATCGATTCTCCCAAGAATGCATGAAGGAAGACACTTTGCCTGAGCTTCCAGGACACTATTATTGAACAGGGTTGGGGAAGTGATAGCTCCCTGTCTAGTCCCTTTCTTAACGAGGATGGGGTACTGAGGATTCACAGGCATATTCGAGGGATTCGAAGAGTTTGGCCTCACACGAGAATTAATGCAATTATATAGGGATTGATGAAGAGCCGACTGGAGAGGAAAACAGGATGGAAGTTTTAAACGCACTCTTAGATTCCTATATAAATCCCTGAGAACACGGACAACTGATGGGTTTACGCCTCACCTTGCCATATGAAGAAGCATGGACGAATGAATTAAGGAATCGAATGCACGTTTAACGTCATGTCCGGCGAGGATCATACTTTCTCCCGAAGATTCAGCGTCGGCGAGGGCAGTAAAAACTGCTGTAAAAGCATGAGAACAGCCAAGATTAGCCTGAAAACCGAACTGATATGGGGGAACATAACATTTCTGTCTTAACTCATCAAGAAAAAGAAGCTCGAAAAGTTTGCATGTCGTAGTAGAGACGGTGATGGGATGGAAAAAGGAACATTGCAGCTCAGATTTCCCTTTTTTGGGAATCGGAGCCAGATCACCAATGCAAAACGAGGATGGAACAATACTGGTAACAAATATCATTTGCAGGAGAAGGCTGAGGTGACGCACCAATAGATAACTTCCATTAATGATGTGTAGAGTGCTCACCTTATCTATCCCACAAGACACTTTCTTTTTAAGTTGGGATATGGCTTTTATAACAGCATCACAAGTAACAACAAAATCAAGGTCAGGAGATTCATCAATGAATTTGCAGAGCTCGTCACAAAATTGTGACTCTAAAACAGGATCAGGCTCAGAAAATTCATTTGAAAAATGGGATATCCACTTGGACAAAGGAATGTCATTCGGGTCTGGCAAATTGGAGGAGATAGTATGAGGTAATAGTTTCCAAAGTAGATCAGGTGAATTCCTGACCTTCTCGGAATAAAGTGTCTGCATTTTAGATCGATGAAGGGCAAGTTAATTTACAATAACATTTTTTTGAAACTTTTCTCTGTTCATTGACTATTCCTTGATATTAGATCCAATTCAAGGATCAAACCCAGTTTATAAGCCAAAATAAGAGATCAACAATCATTAAATTTACTTTGAGATAATGGGCATTACCAATCTGAGTAGCTTCTACAGTTTCAGAATAGAGATGGGTCAAACAAGTCAACATTCCTGTTTGTAATGCTGCAAAACCTCTTATCCACCACTTTAACATCTGAACTTCACAATACTGACCAGGCTGAATTGCAGAAGACTCTTACCAGAACACTGTCAATATACAAGCTATACTATTATGCTGTATCTAGAGCAATGAATATACTCAATATCTTAAAGGAGTTAAACCTAATAAAAAATAATGATAAAGAAAAAGTAAATACCTGTATAATTTGACCAACAGGACTTCGCTTAATTGCTTTTAACAGCCCACTGACAATAGTACTTCTTGATTGCTTGTCAAATTCATATCCAACAGATGATAAGAACAACACTGCATTAGATATATTTGATACAGATAAAGCTTCAATGTCATTTAAAAACAAGACAACCAATTGTTGTAATTCAACTTTCTCAGGCTTTAGAACACCTTTACCATGCAAAGTAACTAACGATTTAAGCTGGTTGAAAACATTAATAATCTCTTTGGATGATATTTCATTTGGATTCACTTCATGAAATATGAGCTTGACTTTTTCTTTTGGTGACAGCTTTTTTGTTGGTAGAATGTCATTTTCATTCACAGCAGGAGCTTCTGTAGATCTTAATACAGTTAGTGCAGTAGAAAATGTTCTCCTTATGGCTGACTGTTGAAGAAAAGCACACACTGCAGGTCGATGCATGAGAATAAGCTGAAAAAATAGAGCATAAATTAACACATTGGTAGAAACAGCATGATGGAGTTTCTGTAAATCTTAATATAACTCGACTCTCAATAACTCGAAATCCTCGATATTTTGAATCATTTTCAATCCTCTTGGAAAAACCTGTCTAAGTCAAAGAAAAACCATGCATAACTCGAAATAATTTTGCAGCTATATTTTACTTCTGTATGACAATGTGACCTGAAAATTATCTGTACAACTCGAAATTTAGTAGATAAGTTGTCATTTAATTTTCACTTTACATCCACAAGTCAATGTTAATCTCTGTATCTCAGAAGTTTTTTCAATTGACCTCTGTTAGTCAAAACCCTGTATGCAGGTGGTACGTGTGTATTTTAACTTTGATATGTATTAATTTTGTTTAACATATTTTTGTATGAGATTCTGTTAATATTCAGGTGTCTAATTCCTTGCAAACTAAATTTATTATTGACATTTGAAAGTCAAGTCTTGACATTTCAAATTAAAGTCTTGATATGTCAAGTCTATAATACACTAATAAGTTATTCTTAACCTTGTATTAGGTGTAGGGAGTACATTTAGCAATTTTTTACCTAAGTGACTCGCATTTTCATTTGGCTCAAAATGTATGTACAATGACCTCTATAACTCAAACTATGCATAAATCAAGCTATACGTAACTCAAAGAAAAATCGTGGTCCCCTGAAATTCGACTTAGCAAGAGTTGACTGTACTATTAATGTAACAGAAATTTTTCTCCACGAGGCTTAAACTTAAAGGAAGGCACACAGGACAGGTCAATGCATGTGAATCACTGGAAAATATTGATGGAGAAAACATGAACAAGCATGCATCCAAATTATACATGCACTTTCAATTATGTTCCCTATAAAACATACAATTTTGTGACAGGCATAAATTCTATAGTTTCATTCATATTTCGATTACATAGTTTCAGATCCATCCATTCGCCAACCCTTAATTATGATATTACATAAACATTTTCATAGAGAATGAAGTAAATTTGTTTAAAAAAAAAATAGGAGAAATCCTTTTTTTCAACAGTTGTCAATTTATTTTTCAAACCAAAAAATACATACAAAGCATATTTCAAAATATAATTTGATAGATAGATAAAGCTGAATCTCAGCTATTGAAAGATAGAAACATTTTTGCCTTTATGTTCAACTCAGAGACATATTCCCTGCTGGATGCCCAAACAACAAAAAACAAACCAACTTTCCCCCTTTGGCTCCAAAATGTACCTCAAAATCTGTAACCAAATCCGGCCAGTTGCTACTGACCAACATTTCCAATCTTTCTTGTTCTAAATCTCAAATTCAACTGGTCTTACATCATTGACCCTGCAACACAGTTGTCAGTATATTCAAAAAGAATATTGCCTGTCTGAAAGTAATGTGCTAACATTACAACAATGGCTTCTTCATCATGAGTTATTAAATCACCTCAGATTTTACAATCCATTACCTTCTATAAAAAGCCTGGTCAACAACCAGGCTCAACTCGAAATTGGCAATTTGGTATTTCAGTACTTAGAATCACAAGAGATCAAACAAGATACAGAAACTGCAACAAGCAGTTTTATAACAATCTTCCTTATCAAGATAGAAAAGCAAGAACAGGGCTAAATAGTAATGACTTGAAGCCCACAGCCCCCAATATAAGAAGATTCATTTTAAATTGGCCCATCAATAGTTACTAGCATCATAATAATTGTCTAATTTTGGGAAAGGGGGAAAACACCCTGAAAAATGAGGAATCTTGACAAAATGTATACTATGAAATCCAATGTGTCTGAGGTACAGTGGAGGCCTCTAGTTTTGATCTATGAAAGTAATTTCTTTCTTTTTTTCCAAAAAGGATGGATGGTAAGTAGGAATTTGGCTTGATTGGTTAATGAATAATAATGGTGCTTTCTTTTTTCAGGGATTGCTGCATCAAACCAGTGGTTACACTATATTGGGAGAGAGCTTAATCTAATGGACTGGGTCCTCCCGTACTGCAGAAACAGTAGTTTAGTTTTTAACAGGAGACACTGCATTTTTAGAATTCAAGAATTACAAAAAAAGATTAACTTCAGTGTAGAGAGGATGATGGGAGTAACTGTAGCCTTATACACAGGGCAAATCTTAAACTAATTCTTATTCACAAAGCATTGTTAAACAAAAGCTAAGCTTTAGTGTAAATAGTAGGAGGCTGAGGGGGTTGTTACCTCTGCTTTATATTTAGGATTACCTTTAATTTGATTATGTATACCATAAAACAGACATTATGGTTTTTAGTAAGCTAAAAAGTTATGATGAAGAAATAGAATAGAATTTAATTTAAAAATTTGTTTCACAACATGGTTGCCAAATTTGAACTTCACGTAACAAATAGCACTAGTATACACATATTGAATAAAAAAACTTTGTCATTGTTGATGTTCAAGTCAGTACAAAAAACATGAATGAAATGAGTCAAAACTTGGTTAAAAATCAAAATCAAAAATAGAATTAATGACTAATTTCTCTGGCTACCATACAATTCAACAAAACTCTTGCAATATCTTTTATGTTTAGCACCAACAGGAGTCATTTTGGGGACTTTCTGGGATTTTATATGGGATGGCCTGTTTTGGATGGGAAGGTAGGGATCAGGGTTGATGGAACGAAATCTGGGAACAGACAGGGTCTTGGTACCAAAACAGATGCACATGAGATTCCTTCTTGCAGGCAACATGGTTAGTTCAAAATGGCCTAGTAGATAATGATATGGAACATTCCCTTTACCATTTATGATTCTAAGGGCTTGTTTTAGGACATTTTCAATCTTATAAATATACTCTGAAGAAAGACTGAAATGCCACACTGGACAAGTATACTCCAGTGTTGGCCAGATAAAAGATCAATAAAGTTGGAGCAGATCCTTAGGGGGCAAGAAATTTCATCAGAAGTTTTAGGAAAGAAACCAAGGGGGTGTTTGAGGATATTTTGGGCATGGGCATACCACTTCAAGTCAGTAGTAATTGTCACCCCAAGTAGTTCAATGCATGTAAGAGATTTTGGGAGAAATGGGATTTGTGAAAGAAGGGGGTGATTTAAAAAAATGCACTGTCATAACTGAAAATTTATTAGCATTAATTTCCGTCTTTGACAAAGAAGCTTCCTGTGTGACATCTTTGAGTAATGTCATAATTGAGCTTTTAATATTTTGTTGACAAACCTTAAGTGCAAAAAGGTTGTTTACATACTTCCATTGATCTGTGTGGTCAGTCGTGAGGTTATTAATCATTATAAGAAATAAAATGGGACACATCAGGGTTCCCTGGGGAACCCCACAATAGATAGGAAGGAGATCAGAATAAACATTTCATATTTAAGCACTAGCTCACAAATTTTAGTATGAGAAAGAGATCTGGGTAACAAAAGAGGCAATTATCTGGGTTTTCATTTTTCAGCTAGTGGTTCCTGGAAAAAACAAATTGCAGCCATTTTTGCCAGGGGCAAAGCAGCCATGTTTATACTACATAAAAATAGCAACTTAAAGGATGCCAATAATCTAAAAATGTTAAAACAAGTATTCAAATAAAAAAAGTAAATTCTTCATTATGGTGCTGAGTTTTGGGAGACAGAGATGGCTAAATAGATAGTCTTTTCAGCTTCAGTACTTTAAATGAATGTATGGCATGCAGAAAACAACACATAATCTTGTCATAAAAGCCAACTTTGGCTTGTTTTCATCAAGAAAACGGGTGAATACAGATGGTGCAGAGGCGGTTTTAGGTGGGACAGAGGGGGCACTTGCCTAGGGTGCAGAAATTTTAGGGACACACAATTTCAAATAAATAATCTAATGGTTACAATCATTTTGAATGTCCTGAAGTGCCACAGTGGGTTTGACCTTAGCTTGGTAATACAAGACAAAGAGATCAAACCTTGCTGTAGCAACACACTGCAGGGCCAACATAGGGACCTTAGTAGTCAAAAAGTGTTGTTAATCTGATTACTTACTTACCTAATCATTTTATAATCTTTGAAATTTTAATTTTATTAAAATAAAGTAGAGGGCACAATTAGTGGTAAGTATAAGCAAATTCATTCCAAAATTTTCATTTTTCCTGTATCTTCATCACCATCTTGAAAATAAAAGTAAGCAGCAATAAAAGTAAAATATTGCAATAATTTAGATCCCATTCAGTTGTTCCACAAACTCCAACATATGAAAAAAAATAATTCAACACAGACACATTTCCTTAAGGAAACCTATAGATGTGGTAAAATGAATTGTGCAATATTTAGATGAAGGGGTCTTTGAAACATAAGGGTTGTCTATACTACTTTATTAGAGACTGCAGTGTTGGTGGCCAGTAATGAGCAGTTGTTACCTTAGATCCTCTAGAGCCAGGAATGGTGCATAGGGCATCTACAAAACCTTGCCAGACATTACAGAGCTGAGCTAAAGCCAGGACATCTTCCTGCTCTGGTTCAAGAGACATCTCCCTCTATCAAGATCCTATTCATACTACCATTGCAAGCTGTGTATTGGTTAACCTCTTTTGTGCCTCACTTCAGGGCACCACTCATAAAATGTACATGGGAGTGGATCCTCTGGCATACAAAGGATGTTACCAAGGTACATCCATCTCCTACATTTCAGAAGATCAGTAACTAATGGTTGACTGGTTCATCTGTGAATTTCACTATTCATGACCTTTTCCTACCATGATATAATCAGTATTCTTCTAAGGCACAAGTTTTCAAAGGCTAGGACACGTTTTTCCAGTTAGACATCCCACTGCTATTCATGATATGGAGCTTCAAGCACATAGAGTATTTTCTACTGTGTTGGATTGGTTTCAACTTATTGAAAGCAAATATAGTTTGTCCATTACTCCTTGTGATTTTGTTGGCTATTTCACCATCATAATCAATCCAATTCCTGAGAGGTACTTAAAGTCATTGACCTGTTCAATTGCTTTATCTTTGCAATTCAGTGTCAGGGGAGAGTCAGATGTAGCCATGCTCTTTATCCTACTAACATTCACTGT
The DNA here is from genome assembly GCA_027921565.1 of Artemia sinica. Lineage (NCBI taxonomy): Eukaryota > Metazoa > Arthropoda > Branchiopoda > Anostraca > Artemiidae > Artemia > Artemia sinica. Next base: position 26,761,603 of record CM051272.1, read on the forward strand.
AAAGACGACTTTTTTGGCCTTTGCTGTTGCATTTGCTCTGCTACAGAGCCTGAAGACTGCCTTAGAATACAGTCCATAACAATAACAAACAAGAATGGGGATAGGACACATCCATGTTTGACACCAGACATTATCTTAGAGAAATATGTATCCCAAAATTCTGTATGCACATAATATTCATTATTTTTATAGAGTGCAAATAATCATTTTGACTAGTTGATCAGGTATTCTATAATAATTCAAAATCTTCCCTAAATTCTTTTGATTGACAGAACTGAATACTTTTCAAATAAATGAAGAGCATGTGTATTGTGTTCTTGTCCAATTCCCTGGACTGTCCAACCATAAGTCTAAGCATAAAAATAACATAAGAGCAAGATCTACCAGGTCAAAAGTTGTGTTGCTCTTCCCTGAGGTGTGATTCTAGGGCTGTTCTGAGGCATCATAATATAACTGTGGCTAGTATTTTACTAGGCACAGATGTTAAGTTGATGCCCCTTCAGTTGTCACAGATTAATGCATCACTTTTTTTAAAGAATTTCACCAGTATGCCTCTTTTCAAATATTTTGGGACTTTTTTGTTATTCCAGATGACCAGTAAGAGAGCAGTTATGCAGGCAATCTATAGTCTATACAAAGGCGAAACCTTGAGAAATAGATATACTGCTCTAATGAGGCAAGAGAAATGTGCTTTGAGCTCTGCATCTTTGGTCAATTCAGTTTTATAAGGTTTCAAGGACTTTACCTTGAAATGCACTTGCCAGTGATATGATGACCTTCTATTTTCTGGTTAGCGAAGATAGTGTGCCAACTTATCAAGTGCATCCCTAACTGTTTGTCATGACTTGTTGTACCACTCCTTGTAAACTAACAATTTAAATTAATTAGCACTTGGAGAAGAAACAGTAGCATGGCCCAACAAGTTACATAAATTCACCACTTGGTTTGAAAAGAATTTTCTATGCAGCATTGTTTTGAATGTTTCTTAAACACTTTTTCATTATGTCTTCTCATTCTTGAAAATTATCCAACTGAATTATATTTCTGATAGACTTTTCAGCTGCAGTTGGAGTGTGTAATTTATATTTTAAATCTTCAACAACTAATGCCCCTAGGCCATGTTCAGCAAGACTACTGACAATAAGCTACCTTGTTCTGTCTGTTGACTTCAGAGAATATTGGTATTTTGGGTATTTTTATTTTACCAAAATTGATTACTTTGCATTTTTGGAAATTGAACTCCAGCTACATAAGTTTTGCCAAACAATTAAATGAATCTTAATCTGCTTCTATAATTTCTATCTTTTTTTGAATTTCAACAGAAGGAATTACTCTGGAATTATGAAAATATTGAATAGATTTGACTGCAATAGCTTCTAACTTAATGTATAGTCTCTTATGATACACCCTATCAAATACTTTTGCAAAGTCCAGCAGAATCACATCTACTGCAAAATCCTTGTATATAAGTTAAGTGATAAAGCATCAATAAACTCCATCTCAAATGATGAAGCAGAGGATATACAATGCTAGCACAGGGACAACAGCTTATTTTGAATCAACTGTAGAACAATTGCATAGTTAACCATACTTTCAAGCATTTTTCCAATGGTAGAGGTCATACTAATTGGCTGGTAGTTGACTGCATGATCTATATTATCACCTTTGTGAATAGGGTAAAATATACTCTCTTTCAACCCATAGGTAAACACTTTAGATCAAGAGAATTCTGGAATAGCTGGGTGAAAGAAAGAAACAATTTGGTATATACTTCTTTAAAGAGTCTAGGGTGTATGCCATCTGGAACAAGCAATTTGTTTGGGTTCAGGTTTTTAGACAAGCTTCCAGATCTGCCCTACTGACAGTAGTTGGTGTCATTTCAATAAAAAAGTCATATTTGAGGGATCTGGGAGTGGAGCATTTTCAATAGGAATGAAAACAGAAGCAAATCATTCATTTATGGAATTTACTAATGGTTGCAGTATATCTATTTTACATCCAATGTGTACCAGTTGGATAATAGAATATCTAGAATCTAAGGCTTAATTACAATTTTTTTTAGGATTTGATTTAGCTGATTCAGCCAATGCCTCCTCCTACTGCTTAGAAACCTTTCTAGTGATATTTCTCACTTGATTGCACACTTATCTCTGTGTCTGATGATAATTTGCATTCTGTATATCCAATAAATGTAACCTCCAAAACTTTTTCTTTTTATTTGTAGCCTCTCTTAATTCATCTGTCACTAACAGGAGTGTATTGGGCATGCATGTCCACCTTGTATATGAGTGTCTATTCATGGCATCAAGCAATAACCTTTTTATGGCAAACCATGAATCATCAATATTCATTGTATCAATGAAGGACCAATCATAGTCTGCAAGTTCCTTTTTAGATTAGACAGTAATCTGTGCATAAATGTTTTTTTAAACAATCTTTCTGGGTAAAATTTAAACCTGTTAATTTATGGCAATATGGTCACTTATACCAAAATTAGAAAAGGTGCAATACTCAGGATAGACTCATGGTCACAAACTAACACAAGTTAAAGCAATGAAGGTGCTTGGCCATCCCTGTGGTTAGGAAATTAACTGTCTGGTATAGATAAGGGTTTTTCAGACTTTCAAGGAATAGCTTAATTGAGTCATTAGTAGAATGACCATAGCCATATGTCCACTGAACTGATGGGAGGTTGAAGTTACCAACCACACTCATATTCCCACTTGAATCAATATTTACTGCTATTGAATAAATTAAAGCAAGGGAGGGGGGCTCTTTCCCTGCTGTTCAAATTATCATTAAATCTTTCTAGACTACCTCAGGATTGGAAAAACTGCACATATTATCCCTATTTTTAAAAAAGGCAGAAAGGACCTTGCTGAAAATTATCAACCCATCAGCATGACATCAACAGTTGTTAAGGTTTTTGAAATAATAATTAATTCTGCAGTTGTTAAACACCTTGAAGCAAATAATGTTTTACACAGATCACAACATGGCTTTTGTTCTGGAAGATCTGTTGACACTAATCTCCTTGAATCATATGATCATATCACCAAGTTGCTTGATATTGGGGTTCCTGCTGATATGATTCTGCTTGACTTTTCTAAAGCTTTTGACAAAGTGTGTCAAAATCAACTTGCAATTAAATTGTGTGCAGTTAAGCTTGAAGAGAAATCCCTGCTTTGGATCCTTGATTTTCTTTACTTGCAAAACCAATGTGTTCAGTTGTTTGATGACTCTGGAGATTGTATTCTTTCTTCCTCAACATGTGTTCTGAGTGGAGTTCCTCAGGGAAGTGTCTTGGGTCCTACATTATTTAATAATTTCATCAATGATGCTCCTTCCATTATCAGTAGTAATTTAACTCTTTATGCAGATGACCTGAAGCTTCTTGGACCAGCTTTGTCCTGTGAAGATCATGCCTTGCTACAAAATAATCTTCATCTGCTGGGTCACTGGGCTGAGGCCTGGCTTCTTGAATTCAATGTTGCCAAGTGCCATATCATTCACTTTGGCAAACAGAATCCATGCTGCTCTTATTTTTTCTTAGGCCACCCACTCTCCTCTGTTAATAATGAGAAAGATCTTGGTGTCACTATTGACAACAAATTAAAATTCAGCCCAAATGCTAAGAGATCTGCTGCTGGGGCTAGTTCAACCTTGGGTTTGATTAATTGTACCATCTCCACTTGTCCCTCTAAAGTCATCAGTCTTCTTTATGAGGGACTTCTGCATCCTAAGCTTGAAGTTGGAATGTCACTTGCCTATCCATATTCTAAAAAAGATATAAAAAGTTCTTGAAGATGTCAAGAGACATGTCACTAAAGTGATATCTGGCATGCAAGAGCTTTCCTATCCTGTAAGACTATCAAAGTTGAATCTCCCTAAACTTGTATACAGGAGAAATAGAGGGGATGACATTTTATTCTTTAAGTTATTGAGGGCTAATATTCTCCCAGCATTATTCCTGACTATTAGCGCCAATTCAAGAACTAGAGGTCATCAACTGAAACTTGTCAAGCAGTCTACAACATCTAGAGTCTGTACTCAATTCTTCTCAACATGTATTGTCAACAATTGGAACAAATTATCTAATGAAACTGTTACTGCTGAATCCATTGATGTTTTTAAACAAAGGCTAGATGCTAAGTGGTCCTCCAAAGAGTGTAAGTTCAATTGGTATCCTATCAAAGATGGAGCAGCACCTGGTCACCAGTGATTCTCACATACCCACAGTCATCATTCCAGTGCTCTGCAAGGAAAAATCCTTAGATTTCTCCTAGCTGCAATTTAAGGTAATTTAAGGGAGAATCCTCAAGGATAGGAGAACTGAGGCTTTTATATACAGGCTACAACCAATTTTCAAGAGCGCAAGACAGGTCAATAGTTATTGTTTTATTACAACAGCTACTTGTTCTGTTATGTTTCATAATGAGAGCTATTGTCAATGTTTTAAGTTATATCTTCAGTAGATTCCTTATATACATGGATATGCCCCTTCCCTCTCATTTGGATAGGTTAGAGTAGAGTTTGTATCCAATTAACTGCATCTGGACATCATCAAGATGAATACCAGTCCTTTTTGGCTTAATCTTACAAAAAGTGACCAATGATACTTTAAAGCCCAGCACCCACTAGGGCCCAAAGAACCCAAATTCATTAATACTTTTGCGCCCAGCGCCCAGAACCCACAGCTCCCAACTTGAAAAATAAATACTAGCATTACCTTTACTACAGCAAATTTATAGTCCATTTCTTCTTTAAATAGCAATTTAAAAAAGTATCATATCTAAAGTTAGCAAATCACAGATGTTGCAGGCATACACAAAAGAATTCTACTACTCACAAAGATATATTCAATTTATGTCAGCAAGTGCATTGTGTTGGCAAGGTGAATATGGCAAAGAGAGATCATTATCAATTACAGGAGGGGAGATTTGACTTCTGTCAGCAAACACATTTCACAAAGAGGCAATTTGCATGTTACAAATATTCGAGATATGTCATTCAGTGTTGGCTCCTGCACCATCTGTGATTTGCTAACTTTAGATATGATATTTGGCTTCTGTCAGCAAACACATTTCGCAGAGACATATCAAGTTACAGGAGAGATCAAATTTGGGTTCTTTCTGGGCGTTCAGAAATATTTCAAATATGTCATTCATTTTTGGGTTCTGATAAATTAAAAATGCTTGTATTACATGCATGCGGCGTTAGCCTTGCTTGGGCTTATGATGCCCTATACAGTGTTTTTGTTAAGTGAAAAATAATTCATACTTATATTTTTGGCCAAATAAGTGTTCAAATAATCAATTTATTGTCAGTATAATTTTATTTTTAACTTGGGCGCCAGATTCAAAGGTAAATAAACACCAGATTGCATGGGATTTTGCGAGTTCGCGAGTTCCTTGCGCTTTTTCTTCTTTGCCTCCAGTAAAAATCGCTATTTAAAGAAGAAAGAAGAATTTGCTGTACCAAAGGTAAAATAACTTAATATTTGGTTTTATGAATTGATACTTGGATGTGCTTGTATTTATCTTCCAAGTTGGGAGCTGTGGGCGCTATGGATTCTTGGGCGCTAAAGTAAATGTTGCTTTGATCCTGGAAGCTAGATCTGGTTTCAGCAAAGGTTTATATTTTTTACCTTTGAATCTGGCGCCCAAGTTAAAAATAAAATTATACTGACAATAAATTAATTATTTGAATACTTATTTGGCCAAAAATATAAGTATGAATTATTTTTCACTTGATAAAAACACTGTATAGGGCATCATAAGCCCAAGCAAGGCCAACGCCCAAAGGCCCAAGCAAGCTGAGAACACCAAAGGCCCAAGCCAACGCCTTTGGGCATTGGCCTTGCTTGGGCTTATGATGCCCTATACAGTGTTTTTATCAAGTGAAAAATAATTCATACTTAAATTTTCGGCCAAATAAGTATTCAAATATTCAATTTATTGTGAGTATAATTTTATTTATAACTTGGGCGGCAGATACAAAGGTAAATATAAACCTTTGCTGAAACCAGATCTAGCTTCCAGGATCAAAGCAACATTTACTTTAGCGCCCAAGAACCCATAGCGCCCACAGCTCCCAACTTGGAAGATAAATACAAGCACACCCAAGTATCAATTCATAAAACCAAATATTAAGTTATTTTACCTTTGGTACAGCAAATTCTTCTTTCTTCTTTAAATAGCGATTTTTACTGGAGGCAAAGAAGAAAAAGCGCGAAGAACTCACGAACTCGCAAAATCCCATGCAATCTGGTGTTTATTTACCTTTGAATCTGCCGCCCAAGTTAAAAATAAAATTATATTGACAATAAATTGATTATTTGAATACTTATTTGGCCGAAAATATAAGTATGAATTATTTTTCACTTGATAAAAACACTGTATAGGGCATCATAAGCCCATGCAAGGCAAACGCCCGCATGCATATAATACAAGCATTTTTAATTTATCAGAACCCAAAAATGATAACATATTTGAAATATTTCTGAACGCCCAGAAAGAACCCAAAGTTGATCTCTCTTGTAACTTGATATGTCTCTGCAAAATGTGTTTGCTGACAGAAGCCAAATATCATATCTAAAGTTAGCAAATCACAGATGGTGCGGGTATACACAAAAGAATTCTACTGAGGGGGAGCCAGATTTCCTGCCATTATTTTGTAACAATCAGAAATCAAATAAAAAAAACATTTTTTTTCCATCTTTCCATCTTTTTTAAATCCAAGTAATAGATTGGATTTAAAAAAGAAACTGAGTTTCTTTTTTAAACTTTAAATTCAGTATATAAAAAATTTTCTCTGACAGGGAATCAAACCTGGATCTCCCACCTGACAGTCAGGAATAATGATCATTGTACCACTGAGACACTAACAGACTTATTATTTTAGTGTCTAGTATCTATTTTTGATGAAAGCAAATTCCCACAAAACTTGATATTTGGTTTTTGGAAAATAGGGAAGGAAGGATCAGATTGAGCTGAAATTTTGAGGATAAGCTCCCAGGCCCAAAGTCTAAAGCTCTTTTTGATCCTGGGCGCTTGGACTCTGGAAGCTGAGGAGCTAAAGTATCAAAGCTTTGATCCTGGAAGCTAGATCTGGTTTCAGCAAATGTTTATATTTACCTTTGAATCTGGCGCCCAAGTTAAAAATAAAATTATACTGACAATAAATTGATTATTTGAATACTTATTTGGCCAAAAATAGAAGTATGAATTATTTTTCACTTAATAAAAACACTGTATAGGGCATCATAAGCCCAAGCAAGGCCAACGCCCGCATGCATGTAATACAAGCATTTTTAATTTATCAGAACCCAAAAATGAATGACATATTTGAAATATTTCTGAACACCCAGAAAGAACCCAAAGTTGATCTCTTCTGTAACTTGATATGTCTCTGCGAAATGTGTTTGCCGACAGAAGCCACATTTCCCCTCTTGTAACTTGATATGATCTCTCTATGTCAAGTACCCTTTGCTGACACATTGGTTTGCTGACTCCAATCTTTGTGACTAGTAGAATTCTTTTATGCATGCCAGCACCATCTGTGATTTACAAACTTAAGTTAGGATAATTTTTTTAAATCACTATTTAAAGAAGAAAGAAGAATTTGCTGTACCAAAGGTAAAATAACTTAATATTTGGCTTTATGAATTGATACTTGGATGTGCTTGTATTTATCTTTCAAGTTGGGAGCTGTGGGCGCTATGGGTTCTTGGGCGCTAAAGTAAATGTTTTGGGTTCTTGGGCACTAGTGGGAGCTGGGCTTTAAAGTATTGTTGGTCAAAAAGTGTAAATGTCTGTTTTGTTGGTTGACACTGCACACTTAATTTCCTGTAGCTTCAAGGTTACAGACTTCAAAATGATAGAAACTTCCCACATATGCTCTGTGAAATAGGCTAATACCAGATGACCTGTCACTGTCTTTTTTAGCATTTAGTTTACTAAGTCATGGTGGCTTTGTAATCTGACATATCTGATCCAGCACTGTAGTAAGTTTTATCTGACTGCTCATTGTAAAACTGGTATTAACATCTGAAAAGTTTACACTAAGGACAACTAGCCTATATAGGCTATAAGAAACTGAGAGGAATCTAGTTTATTGCATTGATATTGCAAGACCCACATAATTTTGATGCAGTTGTATTTCCTCAAATAACAAGATCTCCTTCACAAGAATGTCTTCTAGAATATGCAGTGCTTCATATAATTGTGCCTTTTGACATGAGCTGCTCTAGGAACAATGCTCTGGAACTGTAGGCAATTTGTATAGCTTCTTTTGTCTAGGTACATTTCTTCAGAACTATATTTTTCAGCTCCAAAGTCTACAATAGAAAACATAAAAGGAGAGGGGTTTGAAAATTCATTACTTAAATTATGGAAAAAAGCCTGGATATAACTTAAATCCTGTTGAATTAATACAAGTCAGATTTTCAAAACTGAAGTCAATGAAATAGGGGTAGAAATAAAAGAAAAATGAGCAAAATCAACACGATAACAGTGGCTTGTGAATAGTAACAAGTGACAATCTAAGGGCTACCTTATTTTCAAATCAACTTTTCATGTTTTATCATTTGTTTCTTCCATTTTAGGGCTAAATTTTAGATAGCTGAGGACATCTATAATTTGAAAGTTAGTCAATTAGAGATCTCTTCCCAAATTCTCGATTTGGCCTTAAGGCACGTTCAAAGGCATAGGAAAAACGATGAGAAAAACCGATCCCTCCGAAAAGAAAAGTATTCAAACGATAGGTGCTAGATTTTTTCCGGAAAGCACAGAAAATATATGCTTGACATACCGTTTCTTGCCAGTTAACCTTCTTTCTCTTGTTTGCTTTATACAGAGCATGAGTCGCATTGGACAAAACTGGTGGTTCTAAGAACCACTAAATTTCAAATTTTTGAGTACTTAACAATTGACATGCTTTCCACTTTCGAAAACTCTTGCTCGTGTTTGCTGAGAGACACGCAAAAAAACTGATGAGTACCATAAAGAAACTAGAAAAAGTTCTTAGCCACAAAACTGACGGTACTATGGAAAAAAACAATCTGTTTTACAATGGTACTGATCGGTTTTGAGTGTTTTCCTATGCGTCTGAACGCTCTATTAGTTTTCAAAAGCATTTTTAAGCCATAGTAACATTGAGGCAGGAAATACTTGGATTAATTCCAACTGATATAGGAATTTAAACAATTTAAATGTTACTGATAAAAACCTAGCCGTTATTCGAAACATAACAATCAAATTATCGAAACTGAAGTTAACCAATATTGTGTTAAAATTTCAGAGCGAAAAAAAAAATAGTTCTTCCTAACCACCCAATATTAAACGCTGAGGACGTGCAGCAGTTCCAACACAGATTCTTATGCCTATTTAATGCTACTTAGTTCCTCCTAAAGATACAAATAAGAAACTATAGGAAACATACAAATGGTTAAAAGAAAAAAAAATGTTTGTCACAACATTAAAATGAACACGAAAACCAGCAAAATATTTAAAATTAGGCTAAGCACAATAAAAAAATCTATCGGTGAACTAAAATATATTGATAGCATAAAAAGAATTGATAAAGATTCAAGTTATACGTAATTGTCAGATGATGAAAAACAAACTAAAAAGACATAGAGAGTTTAAATGGGGTGAGCTATCTAAAATGAAGTAACTTTATCATAAAGCTAAGTGTTTATATTAGAAACAAAACAAGGTATAAGCTTATTTTAAGCCTCCTCTATAGACCCTAATACCCCGCTAATTTACTGATGGCGTACCCCCGATGAAGGACGCACCGGCGTGGAGAAAAATTTTTCCAGCGTGCCGCCAGTTCCACCGGCGTGGTGGCACGCCACTGCTCAGTCTCAAATTAGTCTTATATTTTAAAAACGATTTGTTGATCTCGGTGTGCCAAGTAAGCTAACAGGCTTAATAATTTTGCAGAAGTCTATCGACACCAAGTTCTAAAAAGAAAATGGGAATAATTTATGTTCGTTTCAAGTTTAAGTTTTCAAGTTATTCACTTCTATGATCTATCTCAAGTTATTAACCGTAATTTGTCTTTCCCTCCATTCCAGTGCTCTGGTTTCTAGCGTGTTTGATTGCAATTTTTTTTTTTTTTTAATTGTAAACTTAGATCAAGGATTATCAATTCCCGCCTTTCATGTGACTCAGTATGTCGCGCAACGACAACATAGTTGGAATTTAGACGATTACAAAGTGTTCTTTTCCTTAAGCTTTTCTTCCTTCATAAAACGACCTCACAATGTGATGTATTAACAAAAGATTGGAACTGCTTGAATCTAAGATAGAATTGAAAGAACCACAACAGTTTTAATCTGTTTCGAATTTTTATGCTAAAAACTGGTTGGAAAATACCTTCCATTGATATTTTTTTTTAACGTAAATTAAAAATTTTGCTCGGATCCACGATTTTAAGTTAAGGTCATTTCTAAGAAACCGTGAGTTCAAAGTATATTTTTGAACTCTTGCAACCTGATTTTATAGCTCACTAATCATCATTGGTAAAAAAATATTAAAAATGAAATATGTCAAACCAATGGAATAGTAGTAAATTCGGTACAGAAATAACTTATTTAAGGTCAGAAACAGATTTCACTTTCTTAGCTGGAGTTGGGCCGATTTGGCGAAACTACAAAAATGGAAAGTTAACGAATTTCGTGTTTTACCATGTCCATTCCAGAACATTCATTTGGATTTCGGAAAGAATAGATAACTAAAGTTAAAATTTCGTAGCAAATTCAATTAAATATTCAACTAATTATTTCAAATGTGATATTATTTTATTTTGATTCGACTTTAACTATATTCAATAGCTTAACTTATTGCAACGAGTCTTCCTTCGCACAATTTACAAATTGTACCACTAAATTCTTTACCTTAACTACCGGATCTTGCAATTAGTATAGAAATAGGATCAAAATTTTGAACTCTATGAGATTCCGCTGTAGCTACTCCATTTTTTCTCGGATTCAGTGAAATTTCGGACTTTTGTCAAATTTCACTGTCTCAAAAAGTATGGGTTGCTGCCCCCCCCCCCCCCCCCCCTGGGTGCGATGCCCATGCCCGTTACAATGGAAATAGAAAGAAAAATCTACTTGCATTACATGTATTGCGGCTTCCATCGTTCAAATTTTGTTCTAGTTAAGTCGTCCAGGCTGGGTCTAATTTAAATGCTATAAGATATTTGCAAGAGTGGTCGTCTGTTGTCTTTCTTCCTCTTCTCCCAAACGAACTGAGTCTAAACTTCTTCTGGGTTGAAAGGTTTAATACTGTAATTAAATTGATTACAACTACAGGTATCCTGAAAACACAAATACGGATGGAAGAGAACGCTACCAATTATTGCCGCCGAAAAGAAAATTGGCACGGTGTGTACTCCCCAAAATGTAGTGATTTGTATTGAGAATAGGGACAACATTTCAATCAAAACTAATATGAAGGATTTTATCTCTGTAAAGCAGGATGATTAAACCTATGTATAATTGGAAAATAACCGTTAGGCATCTATGTTTTCAAAAAAATAATCTCAAATTGCTTTGATTCTATGCTTATTTTCCTCAATTCGAGCTCAATATTAAGCTGGACACGTATAATCTATAAAAGGAGGATCAAAAGAACTGAAATGGAGATAATGTTATTTATTGAGCATCTAAATTTCAAAAGAAGCTTAATTACGGTGAAGGATATGCTCTTGTTGTTTAATGGTGCCAGCTTGGTTATTCTTTTAAAGATTAGACATAAAGTTGAGAACAAGAAATACTTAGTAAACAACGTGTTACAACGAGTCAATTGAAAAAATATGTTTTCTCTTTAGTTAATCCATATGACCCATAATAAGCTTTATACATTTTTTTCCAATATAATCATATTTTTCCAACAAGTGCTTTTTCCAACAAGTGCGTTTAACATAATCATATTGTTTATTGGAGTTCTACCAAGTAAGATTAGAAATTGTTGTTCAAAAACGTTATGGCTCGCTTTAATCTCGCATCGTTTCATTTTAGTTAAATTTGATCGCTTGGATTAGTGTACAAAGTTTGAAATGCTTAATTCTTTCCCAAATCATATTTTTCGGTTTCATAAAGCGTATTATGTTTTTTATCCAGGTAGCAATTGCGAAAATGTCTAGAAGTTTAATTTGAACCATTGTCTCAAGGTAATAGGCATTGGTTACACAGATCTATATATTAGAAATACAACCCCCAAAATCTACAAGGTCAGGGTAAGCAACTAGTTGTATTGCAATAAGTAGAGATAGATATTAAGTAGATACGAGGGCTATTCAGAAACTAGGGAACGTTTACGTCCGACGCCGCTAGGCGCGCGGCGATCACGCATGTTTTGGTGTGCGCGTGCTCGTAGCTTCAGTCGGCATCCAGCCGTAAGGACGAAAACATTTCTGCGCTGCCCGTTTTCCCAATTTAAAATGTGCGCTGCAATTTCAAATCCCGCCAGTTGTGAAGTGCGGTTTGTTAGCAAAAAACGAAAAACCGATAGAAATTTATCGGCAGCTGTGCGAACTGTATGGCAACGGCGTAATGAATGAAAGTTCAGCGCGAAAATGGTGCATCCGGTTTAAAAATGGCCGAACCAACGTGCATGATGAAGAGAGGAGCGGACGTTCGAGCATTGTGACAGACGATCTTCTCGCCAAAGTTGACGAGAAGATTCGTGAAAACCATCGCTTCACAATAATGGAGCTTTCGCTTTGCTTCCCACAAGTTTCACGGACTTTGTTGTTTGAAATTGTGACTCACAAGCTTGGCTACCATAAATTTTGTGCAAGATGGGTGCCAAAAATGCTTACAGACCTCCATAAAGGTCAGCGAATGGGAGCAGCCTTAACATTTCTTGACGCCTACCACACACATGGTGATTCTTTACTGGATCGAATCGTAACGGGTGACGAGACGTGGGTGAAGCCCGTCAATTGCGAGACAAAATTATAGTCCATGGAGAGGGGTACACAAGTTCCCCCAAAAAACCAAAACATTTCGCAAATCTTGTCAGCGAGGAAGATTATGGCTACGCAAAACAAGTGCCGAGGAAAGTTATCGTGAAAAATTTTGTTTTTTCATGACAATGCCCGACCTCACACGGCAAATCGAACTGCAGAACTTCTTGACTCATTCAAATGGGAGATTTTCCCACATCCACCCTACAGTCCCGACCTAGCACCGAGTGATTTTCACTTGTTCCCGAAGATGAAGAACTGGCTAGCGACACAGCGTTTTGATGACGACGACGAGCTCCGGGCGTGCGTCACTGAGTGGCAGAGATCGCAGGTGGCGGATTTCTATGACGAAGGAATTTCGAAGCTTGTCCACCGCTACGATAAGTGCCTTAATTTGTTTAGTGACTATGTAGAAAAGTAGCATTTTAGTCATTCTTTCAGATGTATATAACAAAATATTTTTCCTGAACCTAGTTTTTGTTATATTACAAAACGTTCCCTAGTTTCTGAATAGCCCTTATATGTTTAGCTTAAATTTTGGCAGCACTGATATATAGCAATTAGAACCGCAACCTGAATAATGAAAAGAAAGAAGTGGGTTGAAAAGAAAAAAGTGGAACAGTAAGTATTTCTATTGTGCAAAACTTAGTCAAAGAAGGTTTTACCTCCAGTACTAGGAAAGTTAGCCATATTTTAAAGTTGGATATTTTCATGCTTTAAGTCAACTTTAAGATCATTAAAAAACGAAAAAGTGCGATGTACACGAACTTTTGGGACAAACTGATTATGGTATTTGGCATTATTTGAACTTGAATCTGGGTTATCAACTGGATTAAGTTTTCTGAGTAAGTTGCTAAATTGATGAGAGGAATGTGTCACTTTCTAAAAACCAACTGAGCTAATAGTAAGTAGTAAGGAACCTTAATCCTAAAAACTACACTCCATGATGCCTAGCATTATTGGACCTGCTGCTAGGAAACTTTAGTAAAAATAGCTTCAATTTCCCTGATCAAAGAAAAACTTCTATAAGCCGATTTTTCATAGAAATAGTTAACTCTTCTGATGATAATTTCTCAGCGAATCCTTTCGGACCAATCTGGGCAGATGAGTGATTCCTTTCTGTGCACAGCTTTTTATCAGATATTTACAAAACAGGGAAATAATGCGAAAAACAAAGAAAACTATGCGAAAAATCACAAATATCTTGGGGCTTTTAGCGGGGCAGAGGGGTTGGATGTATATTCCAGTTGCAACTTCCCTGCTTTATATTACATGGGTTGAATAAAGTTAAAGTAGGTATTTTAAAAAGAATTTAAATGTCTGTGTTATCTAGATTAAATAAAGATATAATGTCCATCATTCACCGTTACTTGACTCTATTGTAACAACATTATACTCTTTTTGTTACGAACAGTAATTGGTCGACTGTCTTTTAATTGTCCAGCAATTTTAGTGTCCAATTATTGCTGTCCGAAAAGATGTAAAACGGAGACTAGGAAACATTGCCGAATATCATCGATAATAGACCGAAACCCCCTACGTATGAAAGCTTATCCTCAAGATCCCTCTGTATTTAGTTTCCCGGTAATAGCTAATCAACATATTATGCTGTTGGACGGGCCTAGAGAATAAGGCCCGTCCGACAGCACGATTTTTTTAAACTCGAAAAAATCTCAGGGAGTGTGTCCGCAGGAAAATCTCATAAATATTCACAGAAACGGTTTTTTGGAGCCGCTGAAGCTCTAAAAGCAAAAAAAAAAAAACCTAGCCTGCGTTAGCTTAGGCTAATAGCTTCCTCGTTAATTTCCTTGGTTATGCACTTCAAGCCTTAAGCATCACTTCTTTGAATGGCCCTCATACCCTTTTTTTATATATTAAGGGACAGCTTCTAATAAATATGATTAATTTCTCCGTTCTATCCATTGTAAAATTTACAGAAGTGTTAATTCAAAAAACGGATTAGTTGAAATATTTTGACACAGCCATTGAACAGTTATAAAGAATAAATTTGCAGAAGCAAAGGGATGTAATTTGACGGATCAAGGAAAAACGATAGTTTTTCCAGCGTGAAACAATGGTAAGTTTTATACTGCATTTTCCCCCTTCGTTTTATACTCCACACTTTAATTTTTTTCATTTCTTGAGGTCATAACTAAGCAAATAGATAATTGCAGATACTATCTTATTTCTTAAATATTAACTTTAGAGCATAATTTTATCGAGGAACTTCATACTAAAATATAAAGTTATTGTATTTATTCACAAATATTATGATACTCATGGAAGTGTGATCAAAATAAACGACAGAAAATGCAAGAAGAATACACGGGTATGAGAGAATAAATGTGTTGAAGGAGTGGTGTCATTTTAATAATAGCATTACACTACTCTACCGAGGCCTAATCCACATGATTCCCAAAAATGTCTACATTTTTATTAAGCTGATCATCTGACTAAAAATTTAGAAAACTAAAAAAATAAAATAAATAAGATTTCAAATAGACGATCAGATTGCTTGTCTTAGAGTGAGAAAATAAAGCTTCTTTTCTGCTCTTCTGAGTTCATCTTTTAGCAGAGATATTTCATTTCTATAGCCAGCAAACTCCATTTTGGTTTTCTCATCACTCTTTTGGCAGCGTTCCAGAGCTTTTCTTAGTTGAGACTTCAGTGACTCATTTTCACCCTGAAAAAAAAGAAATTTGTTACTTTTTCTATACAATGGAAAAGGTTTTCCCAGAGTCCATGCACCCACATGCCTCTTTTTTGGAAAAATACAAAAAAATCCTTTCCGGAGGGAGGAGCGGGAAACTATTAAAGAACATTCTGAAGTCCCTCTCCAGAAATCCTTGGCTATTGTTTCTTTCCAAAAACAATAATGCTGCCTAAGCAAAGAGCGAAGTGTGCTCTTTGAAATATTTATCCTTTGTTTTCGCTCTTCGCCAAGCCATTTCGTAAGGAATGAATTGTCGTAGAAACTTCGGAGGGGCTCATTCAATTGGAAATTGAAACTTCTAGTGCTTTTTAAGGGTCAAAAATGATTGAAGGTTGACCAGCCCCCCTTGAATACCCTTTTCCCCCAAAATAAATCCGATTAAAGTTTTAAGATAACCATTTTTTCAGCCTAGTTGAATGGTCCAATAACTATTTCTCTAGGGATGACATAGCACCCCTAAGGCCCTTGGGGCAAAGGCTTTAAGTTATGCAATTTTCACGCTGTTTACACATAGGATTTGTTATAGGGAAAAGGGGGCATATTATTAATGCTACTATTGCTAAAGCTATGACTGCAGCTACTACTACTACTAAGACTAAAGGTATTAAGGTGAGACTTTCAGTGCATATTGAGGGGGACGTTGCACAAACCAAACGACATTTTGTGCATAATACTAGTACTTCCACTACTACTGCTATTACTAAGGCTAAAGGTGTTAAGGTGAAACTTTAATGAGATGCTGAGGGGAATGTTTAACTAAATCGAAACACACTTTATAATTCTTGAAATCTAGCCTGTATAATAATGCCAGACGTAGTTTTAAGTCTATTTTGAACTGTTTTCGGACAATTAAAGCGGGTAGCAAGCATGATGAAATAGTGACAAAAGTAGTTCAGTGTTTCAAAGCTGCTACACTAATTAAGACAAAGGAAGAATCATGGTAATTAGCCGATATGTATACTTGTCCTTCATATCGAGTTAAGCCCCAGGACTTAGTCAATGATCTGATAAAAGCCATCCGCACCTGTGACGAAAATAAAGTAGTATATCCAAATTTCGTGATAAGCCAGCCGGACGAGGCACCCATACGCTAAGATTAAGTCACAGACATGGTAGTTACAGTAGATGAACTCATTGACCACCTAAGCGTCTTCAAATCAGCTCGAAATAAGGCTTGTGCAACTCCAGGAGCAGCGAATGCTCACAATATAACAAAGCCCTGAATAATCTCAAACAACCCCCAAAAGGACTTAATGCGCCTGACAATCGTAAGGATTGCATTGAGCGCCTTACGGCGATTGCTCTTCCCGTATCATTAATCCAAGGCCACTTATCAAAGAATTGCGCACGTTGCGTGATTGCAAAGATACAGCTAAATCTCTTACCCATGTGCTAAACAGTGCAAAAGAAGCCGATGCTAGACTGAATACCCCCATGCATAGTGGTATTATTAGACATGTTCTTGATGAGACCCCAAAAAACTATTTATGTTTCATGATCCGGAATTGCACAAAAGCTGAGACAATCCAATAAACTCACTCATTCAAGCTTGTTTTTGAAGGTAGGGACGATTTACAAGTGACAATGAAATACCCTATATACCTGGGCTAAGAGTGTTTCCGTATAGATGTATATCAATATCTTTCGGTGAGGTGTTTTCAGTGCCAAGATTACGATATCCTGCTAAGAACTGTAACACTGTTATTCACTGTTCTCATTTTGCTAGTAATCAGGCGAAAAGATAAAAGCTCTGATACTGTACTGATGTGTGCTCTTTGTAAGCAGTCAGACCACCCATACTACAATATTAAGTGCCCCGTGGCCAGAAAGCTAATGATGAAATCATGACCATCTCTGGGATAAGAGTGACTCCATTGAACCTGAACGGCAGTGTAATCAATAAACTCCCACTAATTAAAAGCTTACTGTCTTGCAATGATGTACTATGCATACAGGAACATTTCTTGTCAGTTGAATTCTCTTCCCTATTAAATGTCAACGATAAAACCCGAGTTTCCGCTATGCCAGCTAAGCATTGGGAAAGAACAGACCTTCCAGTGGGCTGGTGATACGAATCAGTCCTTACCTTTCCGCATCCATTCTTGTCAAGAGCGAGTATTTCCTTGGCATAAAAGTTGCAAATCTGGTGAAATATTGCTGCCGCTTACCGAAAGGCGAAAACAAAATTTGCTAAATATTTGCAGAAGTGTGCCCTTGCATCTCATTGCGTTATCCTTGCTGGGGAGGTCAACTGTGATATCTCAGTACCAGATAAGTCAAGAGCTCAAATAATTTTATCTATTTTGTCCAATCTGACTTTTGTTCCAAACGACCATACATATATCCACAGCTCAAAAGCTACTGGCTTACATGATTCTATGCTCGGTTCCAATGGTGTGACTACGAACGGTTCAAGCTATGTTGACTTCAGTGTTTCACCATTAGATCATTTATTGACATTAAACTGTTTTGTTATTAATAGTGTTCCCTTTGCAAATGACAAGTCTAGCAAAATTATGCTTACAATGCGTTTTGCCGAGTGCCGTGCCGTCCTTTACGCAAAATACCCCTGAGTCAGAAGTACCTCGTTGGTTACTCAATCTGATCTTAGAGAAAAGTTGCAAATCTTCTAAGTTACGGTACCAGATATGAGTTATTCTGACGGACATAAATCTGGCAATGCTGTGTTAGGAAGCCATTACGGATACCTACTAGTGGGTAGTCTGGTCGGTGTTGAATCACATATCGGTTTGTAATGTCAACTACTGATTAAACAGCTATGCGGTTTTCATTCACTACATGTAAGCGATAAGCTTCTGCAGTATATACAGTTATTTTACCAAATTATTTTTAACTCTGGTGTTGTTCCCAAATCTTTCTCTATTGGTACATTTGACTCCTCCTATAAAAAAAAATAGATAAAGATAGCCCACAGTGCTATTCTTATCCACTTATAACAGTTTCATCTGTTCTTTTAAGTTGCTGGAGTTATTAGTGATTAAGGATGTAAATAAAGATTGTTCTACCCCAAACCACCAGTTTCGTTTTAAGAAAGCCAGGAACAGGAATATTATCTGCTAGCTGATTGTTCTGATGAACACAAAAAGTACTGGTGAGTTCGTCCTTGCAGATCACAATATTTCTCATGTCTTTGACCCTGGAGTACATTCTCATTTATTGCATAGTACACAATATCAAAGTCTGGATTGCTCATTTGCGTAATTGTTTCAAAATATGTACGCTTGGCTGTGCGTTGTTTTGAAAGTATTTGCTCACGATTATTATGCTATCTACAAGGCCATAATACGTATTTGAAAAGGAACCCGCCAGCATGGAGTAAATTCGCCTCGCCCCCATGTATAGTAATCGTATGATTGACCCCCCCCCCCCAAAAAAAAAATATATTAAAATTATTATATTTTTTTTAAAGGATTAGACCTTTCCATGATCAATTACGCCGATGATATTTCAAATTTAAGCAGTGCCTTATAATCTATTGGGGAAAATGTTCATAAGAGTAGTGTGTATGTGACAGTTTCAAAAATACATGGAAAAATACATTGGAATTGCTGTTGATCCGAGATATACATGAAAAAATACATTGAATTGCGCAAGAAAAACCCATGGTCAAAAGTGTATGTGCACAGTATCACGATTACATTGACGGTTACAAGAATATACAGTGCAAAGGTTAGACGATTACAAGAATATACAGTGTAAAGGTTTGACGAGTACAAGAATATACACTACAGTTTCAATTGCGCAAGAAAAACCCATGCTTGAGACATTAAACTCAAAGGTTTTTTAGGGAAAGCTGTCAATCACCCATGTGTTATCCACAGTTCCATTTTTGAAGTCTGTGGAAACAGTTTGACGTGTTCGGTGAGATTACGTTCCTTGGCGTTTGATAGACATTTGAAAAAAAGGGGTAATTAGTGATTGGATAATTTTTAACAAGAAATGACTGAAAAGTGTTTTGGAGGAGATGGGATGATTGTGTACTGTATAATATACAAGTGATGGTTTGCACAGTGTTGTCAATTTTAAATAGTTTAGAAATAAAAAAAAATTAACAAGAAATGGCTGAAAAGTGTTTTGAGGGAGTTGAGTTGCACGAGGGTTCAGTTGCACGGGGGGTTCAGTTACATGCGGATTCAGTTACACGGGGATTAGTTAAATGGGGTCGAGTTGCACGAGGGTTCAGTAGCACGAGGGTTCAGTAGCACGGGGGTTCAGTTGTATGGGGTTTCGGTTATACAGGGGGTTCAGTTGCACGGGGGTTTAGTTGAATGGGGTCGAGTTGCACGAGGGTTCAGTTGCACGGGGGGTTCAGTTACATGCGGATTCAGTTACACGGGGATTAGTTAAATGGGGTCGCGTTGCACGAGGGGGGTTCAGTTGCACGGGGGTTTAGTTAAATGGGGTCGAGTTGCACGAGGGTTCAGTACCACGAGGGTTCAGTAGCACGGGGGTTCAGTTGTATGGGGTTTCGGTTATACAGGGGTTCAGTTACATGGGGGGTTCAGTTGCACGGGGGTTTAGTTAAATGGGGTCGAGTTGCACGAGGGTTGAGTGGCACGAGGGGTTAAGTTACACGGGGATTAGTTAAATGAGGTCGAGTTGCACGAGGGGGGTTCAGTTGCACAGGGGTTTAGTTAAATGGGGTCGAGTTGCACGAGGGTTCAATAGCACGAGGGTTCAGTAGCACGGGGGTTCAGTTGTATGGGGTTTCGGTTATACAGGGGTTCAGTTACATGGGGGGTTCAGTTGCACGGGGGTTTAGTTAAATGGGGTCGAGTTGCACGAGGGTTGAGTGGCACGAGGGTTCAGGTTGGAATATTTCAGTAGTGTTTTGTTGTGCTTTACCTTGTCACAGTTACATTCTATTGATTTTCATAGTTCATTTTGAATTTCCTTCATTAGAATGCAAGAGTTGGAATATTTCAGTAGTGTTTTGTTGTGCTTTACCTTGTCATAGTTACATTCTCTTGATTTTTCGAAGTTCATTTTGAATTTCTGTCGTGAAATGCAAGAGTTGGAATATTTCAGTAGTGTTTTGTTGTGCTTTACCTTGTCAAAGTTACATTCTCTTGATTTTTCGAAGTTCATTTTGAATTTCTGTCGTGAAATGCAAGAGTTGGAATATTTCAGTAGTGATTTGTTGTGCTTCACCTTGTCACAGTTACATTCTGTTGATTTTGATAGTTCATTTTGAATTTCTTTCATTGAAATGCAAGAATTGGAATATTTCAGTAGTGTTTTGTTGTGCTTTACCTTGTCAGAGTTACATTCTGTTGATTTTCATAGTTCATTTTGAATTTCTTTCATTGAAATGCAAGAGCTGGAATATTTCAGTAGTGTTTTGTTGTGCTTTACCTTGTCACAGTTACATTCTCTTGATTTTTCGAAGTTCATTTTGAATTTCTGTCGTGAAATGCAAGAGTTAGAATACTTCAGTAGTGTTTTGTTGTGCTTTACCTTGTCACAGTTACATTCTCTTGATTTTTCGAAGTTCATTTTGAATTTCTGTCGTGAAATGCAAGAGTTGGCATATTTCAGTAGTGTTTTATTGTGCTTTACCTTGTCATAGTTACATTCTCTTGAGTTTCATAGTTCATTTTGAATTTCTTTCATTGAAATGCAAGAGTTGGAATATTTCAGTAGTGTTTTGTTGTGCTTTACCTTGTCACAGTTACATTCTCTTGATTTTTCGAAGTTCATTTCGAATTTCTGTCGTGAAATGCAAGAGTTAGAATATTTCAGTAGTGTCTTGTCATGGTTTACCTTGTCACAGCTACATTCTCATAATTTTTCGAAGTTCATTTTGAATTTCTTTCGTGAAATGCAAGAATTGGAATATTTCAGTAGTGTTTTGTGGTACGAATTGCTTGAGAAAAACCCAAATGAATTAGTTGAAAATAAAGTTTTAACAAGAAATGTCTGAAAAGTATTTTTTTGGGGGATAGAGCGATGACAGATTGGATGTCTCAGACTAGTGATAGTGCTGTACTGTGGTACGAATTGACTTACTTGACTTGACTTATGTCTCCTGCCGGGCGCTGCTCGGCGTAGAGAGTGACGTCTGCCTCCTCCATCCACTTCGGTCCATGGCAAGCGTTTGCACATCGCTCAACCTGATATTTGCCATCGCCAGGAACTCGGACAGGCTGTCAGACCATCGTTTCTTCGGTCGGCCGCGAGGTCGCTTCCAACCGGCTTTGACAGGGTCGAAGTCATGGATCGTTTTCGCAGGTATGTGTGGAGGCATTCGAAGTAGGTGTCCGAACCATCGTAGTGTTCGTTCGGCTGCTTGGGTCGAAAACCGAGACTGCTTGGTGAGCTGCAGCAGCTTCTCATTGCTGACAAAGTCGAACCATCGTAGACCTTCGATCCTCCTCAGGCTCTTCGACTGAAAGACATCAATTGCCTTGAGGGTTGCGGCTGAAGCTTGCCACGTCTCAGCTCCATAGAGCATCACAGAGCCGATGAGGGCGTTGAAAATCCGCAGCTTCGTTGTGCGACTGATGTTCGGTTTTCGCCAGAGGTGACGGTTCAGTCTGCCCATGGCAGAAGACGCTTTGGATATTCTCGCTTGTAGTTCAGAAAGAAGCGAGCCATCTGAAGAAATTATGGAGCCCAGGTAGGTGAACCTTTGGACAACTTCGATGCTAGTGGTGCTATCCAGGCTAACTGAAGGATTGGCAGCAGGAGAGGATGGGTCTATGGCCATAATTTTCGTTTTAGTCCAGTTTATCTGCAGTCCTACTTTTGCAGCCTCTTCTCGTAGGATTCGAAGCGCTTCCAGCAACTGCTCCATGGAGTCCGCCAGAATGGCCAAGTCATCGGCAAAATCAGCATCTGTAATGACACGATCTCCAAACTTGAGTCCAAAGCTGAGACGTGAAGTAGTCCTTGTCATAACGTAGTCTATGATGACATTGAAGAGCTCTGGGGCAACTGCACATCCTTGGCGCACTCCTGTCGTGATTTGGAAGAACGGGCTGCGGCGGCCGTTCACTTGAACACAGCTCTCCGTCCCATGGTGTAGAGCTTTGAAGACTCTGCAGTATTTCTTAGGGAGGCCTGTCGATTCTAGAATCCGCCAAAGAGCTTCTCGGTCCACTGAGTCGAACGCAGCACGGAAGTCGACGAAGGTAAAAAAAGCTTTTTGTCGGAACTCCGTGGCTTTTTCTATGATTTGTCGGATCGTAAAAATCTGCTCGATGGTTGAACGGTCCGACATGAAACCAGCTTGCTCCGGTCGCCGGATTTTACGAATGATATTTCGACATCGATCTAGCAGGACCATTGAGAAAAGTTTTCCCGGGACAGACAGTAGGGTTATTCCACGGTAGTTCAAGCAGTCGCTTCTAGAACCTTTCCTCTTCCATAAAGGGATAATGACACCCTTCCGCCAATCTTCGGGAATTATCTCGGTTTGCCAGATTGTAGAGAACAGGGTGTGGAGAAACAGGAGCATAACAGGACCTGCATATTTTAGCAGCTCCGCACTCAGGCCACAGATACCGGCAGCTTTATTGTTCTTGAGCCTTTTTACTGCATTTCCAATTTCTGAGGGGCTGAAAGGCTCGTCTGGAGGAGCATCTGTTTCGGATCTTGGACTGCCAGGTTGGCTGGGACTATCAGTAGGAGGCATAGACGGGCTAGTGTTGTTCAGGAGTGAGCAGAAGTGGTCCTTCCACCGCTCGAGACAAGAACCCTCATCAGAGAGAAGTGTCCCATCCCTGGATAGGACGGGTCCCAATGCTGGTGTTTTATTTTCTGTGAGATCGCGGAGGTGCTTGAACAGGCTACCCATGTCTTTCTTTTTTGCTGCTAGTTCGATTTCATCGGCTTTCCTTGCAACAAACTGAGTTCGGTCTCGGTGAATAAGTCTGTTCCGCACTCCATTGAGCCTTCGATAGGTGGCCATGTCCCCAAGAAGTCTTGCCCTCCGCCTTTGCTCTATGACCTGCAGTGTTTCGTCAGTTAGCCACGATTTCTTCGGGAAACTCCGCTTGCCAAGCACCAGCTGTGCTGCTTCGCTGGTCTGTGATTTAAAATACTTCCAGGCGTCTTCGCTGTTGTTGAGTGTGCCCAGGAGCTCAAAGCGATTTGATATCTCAACACTATACTTCTGGCGAGTATATGGCTCCTTTAGTTTCCCAATATCCGCTGCTGCTGGTTTTCTTTCCGATCGCTGTGCATGGAGGCGAAGCTGGACATCAGCACATACAAGCCTGTGATCTGCATTTCCGAGCTCTGCTGATCTGTAAGTTCTGCAGTTCTTCAGCGATGATCTCCAGCGTTTAGAAATAATGACGTAGTCAATCATCTTCTTTGTGCGACCGTCGTTACTATACCACGTGTACTGGTGGATAGTCTTACGTTGAAAGTAGGTGTTTGCGATCACAAGTTCATGGGATCGGCACAGTTCGAGTAGGCGAAGGCCGTTATCGTTCAGTGGGTCGGGGGATACAGGTCCAATTGTGCCACGCCAAACACCCATATCATCTCGCACTGTAGCATTGAAGTCACCGAGAAGAACAGTGACATCGTGGGGGGAAACTGTTGACAGACATCTGGACAGAGCAGAGTAGAACTCTTCCTTGGTTACGTCGTCGGAATCGTTGGTCGGGGCATAGCATACAAAAATTGTCATCTTGCCATGCTTGTGCCCAAAGCGGGCCTTCATTATTCTGTCCGATACAGCTTCGTGCAAGAGTAAGGCCTTTCTTGCAAGGCCGTTTAGCGCGAGGCCAACACCATTTCTTCTCATGCTCCCTCCAGACCAGACTAACGAGTGATTATCGCCCATTCGCTCTTCTCCACTTCCAGTAAGACGGGTTTCTGTGAGACCTGCAATCGCCACTTTATTCTTACGAAGTTCTTGAGAAAGTAGGTTCTTTGATGCAGGTGCATTCAGGGTCAAAACATTCCAGGTGGCTATTCGAAGCCCCCTTTGGTCTAGAAGGTTCAGTCTGTCAGTCTTTCTGACGTCGTCAGCATGTCCATTGACGCGCGTAGGTCGAGATCTTAAAGGAGGTCCGGATCCGAGGCTATGTAGTCCCTTTGCGTAGCACTTGATTTTCAGGTGGAGGGTCGCTAGCCCAACCGACCCTAGGCCTGGAATCTGATTAGAGCTAGGTTTAACCTAGATACTGATATTCCCGGGGTGGGCTCCACCCGCCACATGAGGTTGCAGCCACCCTGATCGGAGTGTTTAGTTAGGGGATGACCCCATATCCAGAGGCACGTGGTCAGCAGACAAGGTCTGCATCATTCCGGACGAACTCCATTCGCCTACGAATTGCTTGTGAAAAACCCAAATGAATTAGTTGAAAATAAAGTTTTAACAAGAAATGTCTGAAAAGTATTTTTTTTGGGGGGGTAGGGGCGATGACAGAGTGGATGTCTTAGATGTGGATGTCTTAGACTAGCGATAGTGCTGTACAGTGGTACGAATTGCTTGTGAAAAACCCAAATGAATTAGTTGAAAATAAAGTTTTAACAAGAAATGTCTGAAAAGTATTTTTTTTGGGGGGGTAGGGGCGATGACAGAGTGGATGTCTTAGACTAGTTATAGTGCTGTACTCTGGCATGAATTGCTTTCGAAAACCCGGAAGAATTAGTTGAAAATAAAGTTTTAACAAGAAATATCTGAAAAGTATTTTTTTGGGGGGGGGATGGGGCGATGACAGAGTGGATGTCTTAGATGTGGATGTCTTAGACTAGTGATAGTGCTGTACTGTGGTACGAATTGCTTGTGAAAAACCCAAATGAATTAGTTGAAAATAAAGTTTTAACAAGAAATGTCTGAAAAGTATTTTTTTTTGGGGGGGGTAGGGGCGATGACAGAGTGGATGTCTTAGACTAGTTATAGTGCTGTACTCTGGCATGAATTGCTTTCGAAAACCCGGAAGAATTAGTTGAAAATAAAGTTTTAACAAGAAATGTCTGAAAAGTATTTTTTTTTGGGGGGATGGGGCGATGACAGAGTGGATGTCTTAGATGTGGATGTCTTAGACTAGTGATAGTGCTGTACTGTGGTACGAATTGCTTGTGAAAAACCCAAATGAATTAGTTGAAAATAAAGTTTTAACAAGAAATGTCTGAAAATTATTTTTTTGGGGGGTGGGGGCGATGACAGAGTTGATGTCTTAGACTAGTTATAGTGCTGTACTCTGGCATGAATTACTTTCGAAAACCCGGATGAATTAGTTGAAAATAAAGTTTTAACACGAAATGTCTGAAAAGTATTTTTTTTTTTGGGGGGGGGGGGAATCTGAGCTAATTAGGGTTTTTGACCGTAAACTCTTGTTTTTTTGCAAGAAAATTATGGAAAATACAATTCTCTGGTTCAAATGTGAAACTTAAGTCCTTTTTAGGATCGAAAAAATTAACTATTTCTGTAAAATCTGAGCTAATAAGGGTTTTTGACCGTAAACTCTAGTTTTTGCAAGAAAATTATGGAAAATACAATTCTCTGATTCAAATGTGAAACTTAAGTCCATTTTTGGATCGAAAAATAAACTATTTCCGTAAAATCTGAGCTAATAAGGGTTTTTGACCGTAAACTCTAGTTTTTGCAAGAAAATTATGGAAAATACAATTCTCTGGTTCATAGGTGAAACTTAAGTCCATTTTTGGATCGAAAAATAAAACTATTTCTGTAAAATCTGAGCTAATAAGGGTTTTTGACTGTAAACTCTAGTTTGTTGTAAGAAAATTATGGAAAATACAATTCTCTGGTTCAAATGTGAAACTTAAGTCCTTTTTCGGATTGAAAAATAAAACTATATCCGTAAAATCTGCACTAATAATTCAATATTTTTTTCATAAAAACAAACTATTTTTTTTTAAAACTTCGAAATTTTTCAACTTTATTTATTTTTTTCTTTTTGTACGTATCTTAAAATGTCAAAGTATGCTTACGGTTCTAATAATTGTGCTCTATGATTGGTCAGAGACACGATGTGGCTTTCCCACTGGTATTCTATGACCGCTTATCGTCACTACCTAGTCTACTGCATGTATTAAATCAGTATTTTTTACACAGTGGAACGATAAACACATAAGTCATATCTTTAAAAAAAGAAAGTGAAGATTGAACATTTTAATAGAGTGTGTTCACATAACATGGTTATTGTAGCATTGAATGCCGACAAGGAGAAGTATTTAAACTATGAAACAAGTACAAGTGGTAGCACTATTGGAAATGTATGCATGCATTGTCATGACAGTAAGGAATTAAATTTCTTTGGGATACCGAAAAAATTCAACTCTTATGATGGTGGTTATGCGAGATTGAGATCTCCAGAGATGATTGCACTCAAAGAGAATGCTAACATAAAAATAATTGTTGATGATAGAGGACAACTCCTTGCTACTGCTGCAGGTAACACATTACCTACGGATACATCCAATCATCAGCTTTCGGGTATTAGCATTCAACGGAAGGCTAATAAAAGAAAGGCCTACTCTGCTACTAATATCGTAAACCATATCTTGTTTACGTGCCGAAACTGTTACCTGTGTAAAATAATGTGTTAATAGACAGTGAAATTACAAGAAAAATAAAAATGGCATTATCAAAAAATATCACTACGGAATATAAAGATGAAACAATGAAGAACAAAGCACCAGCAAACATTACTGGCATTGATCAAACAGTCAATGAATCAAATAATAGCAAAGACGAAAAGCATATTGACCCTGTTCATGAGACACCAGTAAAAATTGTGTATGATTCAAAATGGAATAATGATTATTCTACTGATTACGAACTAAGAGAAGACAATAACTACAATATCAAGAGAGAACATGGTGAACTATTTTATGGAATAGATTCAAAATGTCCAAAGTTAATCATTGATATTAATAATGTATCATAATATATTTTTGTATTAATATTCTACAGAGCATTATTTCATTAAAAATATTGCATTGTTATGTGTTCATTATATTTTAGAGTAAGCTAGCATATCAAGCGTTTAGAATGTATATTAAAACATCGGAGATGTAAGAAAAGGAATTTGCGCACATCTATTGTCAGACACACTATTTCCATAAAATCTGAGCTATTAAGGGTTTTTGACCGTAAACTCTAGTTTTTTGTAAGAAAATTATGGAAAATACAATTCTCTGGTTCAAATGTGGAACTTAAGTCTATTTTTGGATCGAAAAATAAAACTATTTCCGTAAAATCTGAGCTAATAAGGCTTTTTCGATCGTAAACTCTAGTTTCTTGTAAGAAAATTATGTAAAATACATTTTTTGTACGTATCTTAAAATGACAAAATATCATTCTTGAATTTACCTCTTGGATACACAATACAGAAATTATAAAAAAAAATTTGTAATTTCCAGACTTCATTTGCATGCAATAGATACCGAGAGTTCTATGACTCCTCCCCGCAATGAATTCTAAGGGTTTTATGACTCCTCCCCACGATGAATTCAGATGGTTTTAGGAGTCATCCCCCTAGCCATAACTCCATTCAACCTTGAGCGAAGGTATAAAAGTTTGATGATGTATTTCTCTTCTTAACAACTACATTAATAGCTTCCAAGATGATAGGACTGTATGACACAGAATTTATCGGTTTGAAAAAATCATCTTGTGGTGTTATATTTGAATGTGCATTTTTATTATTGTCAATGGAACTCGAAGAAATTGACTGTTATCATTGGATGGTGAACTATAACATGTTTGAGTATGATAAAAGCTTGTGGAGTACTACATTACATCATATGAACAGACTGGGATTCTACGATAGAGTGATTACACCACTTAATAATAGTGGTCAGGAACTGAGAAATGTCCAGGAGGAAGTCAGTGAAATTTGCAGCTTTTTCGGGGTTGAAGCACTCTATGTAAAGGGTAATGTACCTACAGATAAAGTCTTAATTCAAAAGTGTGACCCTAGGATTCCACTTTTCAATCTAGAAGAATTTAAGTGTTCTAAATTTGAAGGGGTTTATTATCGTCCTGAAGACGAGGTTAGGTTCTTCGCGCACTGGATACCTAAGGACATGCCTGATCGTGATAAATGCATAAGACATGGTAAAAACTATTCTATATCATGGGACCATCGTTTCTGGATGCTTAAGAGTGAACGTGTGTATGACTATGTGTCATAATATAATTTTGCATTAATATTCTACATAGCATTATTTCATTAAAAATATATTATGCATTACATTGTTATATGTTCATTATTTTTAGAGTAAGCTAGCATATCAAAAGTTTAGAATGTCTATTAAAACATCGGAGATGTGAGAAAAGGAATTTGCATACATCTATTGTCAGACACATGGGGTAACATTGACAAAATCTAGGTATCAGAATGAATAAATTCTTTATCAATATCCGTTGTTGGATATGTCATTATGTCATTATCAAAAAAATTGTAAGTAAGTAGGAAGTAGGTAAGTAAGTAAGCAAGTAACAAACTCTTTCTTGAATTCATCTCTTGGTTACACAATACAGAAATTTTATTATAGGAAATTATAAAAAAAAATTGAAGAAACTCTCTATTAACATTCGTTATCGATTGAAGTCGCTTCCTAGACAGACAATACAGCAATTTCACAAAATCTAAGTATAAGAGTGATTAAATTCAATATCAACATCCATTTCTCGGATACATCAGAAAAAGTTGACACAATCTAAGTACCGGAAAGAATAAATTCATTTTCAAAGTTTTTATCGGATACATCAGATAACAGTCATAAAATCCAAGTTTTATTCGTTTTGGCTTCATGTGTTGTTACGTTGAATTTAGATTAGACCGGTTTTTCTTTTAATTTTGGCTTTAAAATTCTGGTTAGTCTGAAGTTGATTGTCTGAAAAGTATTTTTTTGGGGGAGATACACGATTGACTGAAACAAAAGCAGAACTTTTAAAATCACAACAACTGAAGATCAGTAAATAATTCCGTTGTTTTTTTTTGTTAAACACGATTGGCTGAAATAAAAGCGGAACTTTTAAAATCACAACAACTAAAGATCAGTAAATGATTCCTTTGTTTTTTTTGTTAAACACAATTGGTTGAAACAAAAGCAGAACTCTTAAAATCACAACAACTGAAGGTCAGTAAATAATTCCATTGTTTTTTTTTGTTAAACACGATTGGTTGAAATAAAAGAGGAACTTTTAAAATCACAACAACTGAAGGTCAGTAAATAAAAAAAACCTAAAATAATGTCATGAAATCAACATGCAAAGTCGACATAGCTTTATTTCATTTTTTTAAAGGTTCATTTAGACGAGGTTACGTGCGCGCACGTAACCTCGTCTAAATGAACCTTAAAAAATGAAGAAAGCTATGTCGACTTTGCATGTTGATTTCATGACATTATTTTAGGTTTTTTTATTTACTGACCTTCAGTTGTTGTGATTTTAAAAGTTCCTCTTTTATTTCAACCAATCGTGTTTAACAAAAAAAAACAACGGAATTATTTACTGACCTTCAGTTGTTGTGATTTTAAGAGTTCTGCTTTTGTTTCAACCAATTGTGTTTAACAAAAAAAACAACAAAGGAATCATTTACTGATCTTTAGTTGTTGTGATTTTAAAAGTTCCGCTTTTATTTCAGCCAATCGTGTTTAACAAAAAAAAAACAATGGAATTATTTACTGACCTTCAGTTGTTGTGATTTTAAGAGTTCTGCTTTTGTTTCAACCAATTGTGTTTAACAAAAAAAACAAAGGAATCATTTACTGATCTTTAGTTGTTGTGATTTTAAAAGTTCCGCTTTTATTTCAGCCAATCGTGTTTAACAAAAAAAACAACGGAATTATTTACTGATCTTCAGTTGTTGTGATTTTAAAAGTTCTGCTTTTGTTTCAGTCAATCGTGTTATTTCATTTTTTTAAGGTTCATTTAGACGAGGTTACGTGCGCGCACGAAACCTCGTCTAAATGAACCTTAAAAAATGAAATTAAGCTATGTCGACTTTGCATGTTGATTACATGACATTATTTTAGGTTTTTTTATTTACTGACCTTCAGTTGTTGTGATTTTAAAAGTTCCTCTTTTATTTCAACCAATCGTGTTTAACAAAAAAAACAAAAAACAATGGAATTATTTACTGACCTTCAGTTGTTGTGATTTAAGAGTTCTACTTTTGTTTCAACCAATTGTGTTTAACAAAAAAAAACAACAAAGGAATCATTTACTGATCTTTAGTTGTTGTGATTTTAAAAGTTCCGATTTTATTTCAGCCAATCGTGTTTAACAAAAAAAACAACGGAATTATTTACTGATCTTCAGTTGTTGTGATTTTAAAAGTTCTGCTTTTGTTTCAGTCAATCGTGTATCTGCGCCAAAAAAATACTTTTCAGACAATCAACTTCAGACAAACCAGAATTTGTTTTTTCTACTCTAAAAATATACGCTAGTCTCTACTATAGAAAGAGAAACCGGTCTAATCTAAATTCAACGTAACAACACATGAAGCCAAAATTAAAAGAAAAACCGGTCTAATCTAAATTCAACGTAACAACACACGAAGCCAAAACGAATAGAACTTGGATTTTATTACTGTTATCTGATGTATCCGATAAAAACTTTGAAAATGAATTTATTCTTTCCGGTACTTAGATTGTGTCAACTTTTTCCGATGTATCCGAGAAATGGATGTTGATATTGAATTTAATTACTCTTATACTTAGATTTTGTGAAATTGCTGTATTTTTCAATCCAAAAAAGGACTTAAGTTTCACATTTGAACCAGATAATTGTATTTTCCATAATTTTCTTACAGCAAACTAGAGTTTACAGTATAAACCCTTATTAGCTCAGATTTTACGGAAATAGTTTATTTTTTCGATCCAAAAATGGACTTAAGTTTCACCTATGAACCAGAGAATTGTATTTTCCATAATTTTCTTGCAAAAAACTATAGTTTACGGTCTAAAACCCTTATTAGCTTAGATTTTACGGAAATAGTTTATTTTTTCGATCCAAAAATGGACTTAAGTTTCACATTTGAACCAGAGAATTGTATTTTCCATAATTTTTTTGCAAAAAACTAGAGTTTACGGTCAAAAACCCTTATTAGCTCAGATTTTACAGAAATAGTTAATTTTTTCGATCCTAAAAAGGACTTAAGTTTCACATTTGAACCAGAGAATTGTATTTTCCATAATTTTTTTGCAAAAAACTAGAGTTTACGGTCAAAACCCCTAATTAGCTCAGATTCCCCACCCCCCAGAAAAAAAAAACTTTTCAGACATTTCGTGTTAAAACTTTATTTTCAACTAATTCATCCGGGTTTTCGAAAGCAATTCATGCCAGAGTACAGCACTATAACTAGTCTAAGACATCCACTCTATCCTCGCCCCCACCCCCCAAAAAAATACTTTTCAGACATTTCTTGTTAAAACTTTATTTTCAACTAATTCATTTGGGTTTTTCACAAGCAATTCGTACCACAGTACAGCACTATCACTAGTCTAAGACATCCACATCTAAGACATCCACTCTGTCATCGCCCCACTCCCCCCCCCCAAAAAAAAATACTTTTCAGACATTCCTTGTTAAAACTTTATTTTCAACTAATTCTTCCGGGTTTTCGAAAGCAATTCATGCCAGAGTACAGCACTATAACTAGTCTAAGACATCCACTCTGTCATCGCCCACCCCCCCCCCCCCCCCCCAAAAAAAAAAAATACTTTTCAGACATTTCTTGTTAAAACTTTATTTTCAACTAATTCATTTGGGTTTTTCACAAGCAATTCGTACCACAGTACAGCACTATCACTAGTCTGAGACATCCAATCTGTCATCGCTCCATCCCCCCAAAAAAATACTTTTCAGACATTTCTTGTTAAAACTTTATTTTCAACTAATTCATTTGGGTTTTTCTCAAGCAATTCGTACCACAAAACACTACTGAAATATTCCAATTCTTGCATTTCACGAAAGAAATTCAAAATGAACTTCGAAAAATTATGAGAATGTAGCTGTGACAAGGTAAACCATGACAAGACACTACTGAAATATTCTAACTCTTGCATTTCACGGCAGAAATTCGAAATGAACTTCGAAAAATCAAGAGAATGTAACTGTGACAAGGTAAAGCACAACAAAACACTACTGAAATATTCCAACTCTTGCATTTCAATGAAAGAAATTCAAAATGAACTATGAAAATCAAGAGAATGTAACTATGACAAGGTAAAGCACAATAAAACACTACTGAAATATTCCAACTCTTGCATTTCACGACAGAAATTCAAAATGAACTTCGAAAAATCAAGAGAATGTAACTGTGACAAGGTAAAGCACAACAAAACACTACTGAAATATTCTAACTCTTGCATATCACGACAGAAATTCAAAATGAACTTCGAAAAATCAAGAGAATGTAACTGTGACAAGGTAAAGCACAACAAAACACTACTGAAATATTCCAACTCTTGCATTTCAATGAAAGAAATTCAAAATGAACTATGAAAATCAACAGAATGTAACTGTGACAAGGTAAAGCACAACAAAACACTACTGAAATATTCCAATTCTTGCATTTCAATGAAAGAAATTCAAAATGAACTATCAAAATCAACAGAATGTAACTGTGACAAGGTAAAGCACAACAAAACACTACTGAAATATTCCAACTCTTGCATTTCACGACAGAAATTCAAAATGAACTTCGAAAAATCAAGAGAATGTAACTGTGACAAGGTAAAGCACAACAAAACACTACTGAAATATTCCAACTCTTGCATTTCACGACAGAAATTCAAAATGAACTTCGAAAAATCAAGAGAATGTATTTGACAAGGTAAAGCACAACAAAACACTACTGAAATATTCCAACTCTTGCATTTCAATGAAGGAAATTCAAAATGAACTATGAAAATCAATAGAAGGTAACTATGACAAGGTAAAGCACAACAAAACACTACTGAAATATTCCAACCTGAACCCTCGTGCCACTCAACCCTCGTGCAACTCGACCCCATTTAACTAAACCCCCGTGCAACTGAACCCCCCATGTAACTGAACCCCTGTATAACCGAAACCCCATACAACTGAACCCCCGTGCTACTGAACCCTCGTGCAACTCGAGCCCATTTAACTAAACCCCCGTAGAACTGAACCCCCCTCGTGCAACTCGACCTCATTTAACTAATCCCCGTGTAACTGAACCCCTCGTGCCACTCAACCCTCGTGCAACTCGACCCCATTTAACTAAACCCCCGTGCAACTGAACCCCCCATGTAACTGAACCCCTGTATAACCGAAACCCCATACAACTGAACCCCCGTGCTACTGAACCCTCGTGCTACTGAACCCTCGTGCAACTCGACCCCATTTAACTAATCCCCGTGTAACTGAATCCGCATGTAACTGAACCCCCCTTGCAACTGAACCCTCGTGCAACTCGACCCCATTTAACTAAACCCCCGTGCAACTGAACCCCCCATGTAACTGAAACCCTGTATAACCGAAACCCCATACAACTGAACCCCCGTGCTACTGAACCCTCGTGCTACTGAACCCTCGTGCTACTGAACCCTCGTGCAACTCGACCCCATTTAACTAATCCCCGTGTAACTGAATCCGCATGTAACTGAACCCCCCGTGCAACTGAACCCTCGTGCAACTCAACTCCCTCAAAACACTTTTTAGCCATTTCTTGTTAATTTTTTTTTATTTCTAAACTATTTAAAATTGACAACACTGTGCAAACCATCACTTGTGTATTATACAGTACACAATCATCCCATCTCCTCCAAAACACTTTTCAGTCATTTCTTGTTAAAAATTATCCAATCACTAATTACCCCTTTTTTTTTTGCAAATATCTATCAAACGCCAAGGAACGTAATCTCACCGAACACGTCAAACTGTTTCCACAGACTTCAAAAATGGAACTGTGAATAACACATGGGTGATTGACAGCTTTCCCTAAAAAACCTTTGAGTTTAATGTCTCAAGCATGGGTTTTTCTTGCGCAATTGAAACTGTAGTGTATATTCTTGTACTCGTCAAACCTTTACACTGTATATTCTTGTAATCGTCAAA
Source organism: Artemia sinica (assembly GCA_027921565.1). NCBI lineage: Eukaryota > Metazoa > Arthropoda > Branchiopoda > Anostraca > Artemiidae > Artemia > Artemia sinica. The sequence goes on from CM051272.1 coordinate 26,796,339, forward strand.
CCTTTGCACTGTATATTCTTGTAACCGTCAATGTAATCGTGATACTGTGCACATACACTTTTGACCATGGGTTTTGCTTGCGCAATTCAATGTATTTTTTCATGTATATCTCGGATCAACAGCAATTCCAATGTATTTTTTCATGTATTTTTGAAACTGTGCACATACACACTACTCATAAGCTTAGTAGGGAATATGCCAAAATTATTTTGAAGTTAAATGCATCGAAGAGCAAGATTCTTGCTTTCGGTAAATCTATATGTAGTACCTAGGTCTTCTAATTAGAGAAAACCTGAAATCGATGAGGGCACTCCTCATCACACAACTAAGTGAGAAACTTAGAAACGTGTTTGGCATACTAGTCCGTAATAAAGACTGCTATAGTAGGCACATTCTTGCCCCTGTGCATAACACTTTTACCCCGCCTCATATTCTCTTATTGACTCCATTTGGAATATATTTACAGCACACATAAAAAACTATGCGGTCTGTATTATTTGGTTTAGCAAAAGTGTTTTTATGTATACCTTTATGTAGACCCCGGCGCCGCGCCGATGAGGGAAGACCAGCGGCGGCGGGGCCAAAAACAGCGCGCCGCACCACCGGTAAGACGTCGGCGGCGCGCCGCCGGGGCGATCAATGTTGACCGCAAACATTAATGTTTTCATCATTTTTTCTCAAATCACAGCTTAAATTTACAACAGATTCGAGCCTATTCACGAGTTCAAAACTTCACAAGTCGCTGGCTGGAAACTGGTCTTCTTTGTTATTCATCAAGAGAAGTAGAAATCTGGTAGAAACGAAATGGCTGTGGCGTTTCAGAACCCTTGCATAATAGTTGAAGTATCTATTAGCTATGTATTCTTAACATCAATAATTATCAAAATTAGTAGTTTTTTTTTTATCGAGAATGACTGCATACAAAACTTCAAACACCTTATCACAAAATTCGTCAGTTATCTGGGTAAAAACTTTGAATATAAGTTTGAACTTAGAAGCTTAACTTTTTCATAATACCCTTTGCCAATATCTGCTTTGTCACCTTTAAAACAGTTGAAATGGGCAACTTTGATATTGATTGATTTTTTTTGCTCTTTTAGATTCCTAAAAAGCCTTCCTTGTATTAAAAACGGGTTTTAATAACAATTAAAAAATAAATAAATAAATCAAGTATAACTCACGAAAGTCTTGTTAATTTTTAAATTATCATAGGGGTTGGACAAAGATGTTGTACGGAGTACTTTTGCTTGGCTTCTTACTTCTTTAATTTACATGTGTTGATTCATATTTCAAACCATTATCCAACTGTCAAAATATACCATACATACAACATAAAAAAATATTTACAATACACAGAAGAACATACAATTGCAAGCAGAAATATATGTAAAACGCAAAAACACATCAACCTGTCCTACCAATTTTTTCCACAATCATTTATAATCATTTTGAATACGATAACTTAAAATTTCACCTTAAAAAATAATCAAATATCAGTCCCCAAGGACGAAATGTGGATGACCCACCTCAGTACTGGAAGGAAAATGGAAGTTAATTTCCAATCAATGTGTCAGTCTCAACCAATTAGCTTGGTCAAACTTAAATGAATTTACATAATGGACGATATCAGAAAATTGAACAGCTTTTCGAAGAGCATGCATAGCAATTCAACGTAATCTTGTATGATTTGAACATGTTTCTCAATTATAATTAAACTAAAATGAGAACATTATGACGTTAGAAACTTTTAACTAAGACAGTGAACGTTTAGAAATTTTCCTTAGGGGTATTCTCATTGAATTTCCATTCTTTTTAGATCGCGGCAACGCGTGACGGGTAAGCTGGTATACTAATGAAAGTCCAATTATTATTGTGTGTAAAAAAAGGTATTTTTCAAAATAGTGTGGAAGACAAAAAACTAGGGGTCAACTGGTCGAAGAAAATACCTTCAGTCAAACTTGGAAGTCTATTCTAACTGCGGGATGTGGCTATAATTGTCATGAATAAAAATGAACTTATCCACTTTGTGTGGACTGAGGCTGCTTTCAATAAGAAAATTCAAGATATTATGATTCGAATATAATAATTCCCTACCCCCCCCCTCTGGATACCACCTTGATAGGATACCGTCTCTGCTTTAAATTAAAAAAAAATAATTTTTGGCATCCCTGCTTTCAATAAAAAAAAAATCAAAGTACTATAACTTAAATATAATAACTCCCTATGCCCCCCCCCCTCTGGATACCATCTTGATAGGATACCGTCTCTGCTTGAAATTAAAAAAAAACGTTTTGGCATCCCTGCTCTCAATAAAAAATTCAAGATATTATCATTTAAATATAATACTTCCCTAACCCCCCCCCCCTGGATACCATGCACCTTAATAGGGTACCTTCTCTGCTTTAAATTAAAAAAAATAATTAACTTTTTGGCCTCCCTGCTTTAAAAAATAAATAAATTTGACACACTATCATTTAAATATAATATCTCCCTATCGTCCCCCCCCCCTCTGGATACCACCTTGATAGAATACCATCTCCACTTTAATTTAAAAAAAATAATTTTTGGCATCCCTGCTTTCAATAAAAAAAAAATCAATGTACCACTTAAATATAATAACTCCCTATGCCCCCCCCCTATGGATACCATCATCTTGATAGGATACCGTCTCTGCTTTATATAAAAAAAAATAATTAACTTATTGGCATCCCTGCTTTCAAAAAAAAAAAAAAATAATAATCGAGGTATTATCATTTAAATATGATGGCTCCCCCCCCTCTGGATACCACCTTGATATGATGCCGTCTCTGCTTTAAATTAAAAAATAATTAACTTTTTTGCATCCCTGCTTTCATAAAAAAAAATCGAGATATTAGCATTTAAATATAATACCTCCCTACCCCCCTCTGGATACCACCTTGCTAGGATACCGTCTCAGCTTTACATTAAAAAAATAATTTATTTAATAATTAACTAGGCCACTATATGGTTCAAACAAACACGCGAAGTAACGTTAAACAGCTTAGTGTTCCTTGAAAAAAAAATTGAGGGTATGAGTAAAGGGGTACGAAGACAACAACAAAAAAAGGCGAAATTATTCAGATATACCTCAAACTATTGGAAAACTGAGTCATAGATTCGCCGTGGCATTCAATAAGATCCAAAGAATCTAATTAAAAGGGAGCACACACAAAAATATATTTCAGGGTAAAATATTTTCAGACAGAAGATTGTATTTTCTTTAATCTATCAGGCATTCAACAACTGAGTATTAAACATTAAGAAATTCTTATCTAAAAACAGCAAAAGAAAAAAAAAATTCTGCAAACTTACAATTCAGCTGTAGAAACGATCTTTCTGCTATCAATTTCAAAATCAAATAGTAGTGAATGTTGCATTCTATAATTCTATTCAACTTGAAAATAAAATCCTTGACTACGAATGATGTAAGGAATTGCAGGTGAGAAAATGGATTCGACATGATTTAAACTCATTTCATAAAGACGATACTTTTTTTGTCAACATATGAAGAACTGTGTATATTGCAATATTTGCAATGCAATTGCATATTGCATCTGTCTGGTTTTTATGCGAAGTAACAAGAGACGAAAATTAACGAACCAGAGAGTAGTGAAGAATTATGGTATGCAAAGTAATATTTGGCAGGGAAAGTCACTGGTGATAAATCGTTAGAGGCGACACCGTGATTGCGTGATTTTCGGGGATTCGGGGAACCAAATTTTTTTTCGGGGTGACGCATAGATTTTTGGAGAAATACTCGAAAATTCGGGGATAGTGCAAGCCCTGCTTGATTTCTAATCAGGAAAATCGAAATACTAAACCACACGAGAAGGAAAAGCTCCGACTTTGCGGTTGAAGCAATAAAGAATTGCCGCAAAATTAATTTAAAGTCGACCGAACGCCGCCGCCTTTGCCAGCGGCGGCGCGCCTGTGGCGCGGCGTTGCAACACTTCGGCGGCGTTCGACCTGGCCTCTTGTCGGTGGTGTTCGATCGATCCGCCGGCGCGGCGCCGAGGTCTACCTTTATGGGATAGAAACAAACGTCTAGCCTCAGAATAGGGGTTAATTAACCCACTAACAGCGGATGAGCACCGTGGGGTCCATTTCAGCATAAGCTAAAGAAGTCAGATTAAAATAAGTGAATAAGCTGTATTATTCCTTTTTTTATTCTTTCTTTTGTGTTCACTTTCTTTTACTCCACTTTTGCTCTCTTGTGCTCTTTTGGGTAATAAAGATTCATTGGTTGACCCTAGCACTCTTTATTATTTTTTTTTTTGAAAAAAGAGAAAGAGACTAAAATACCTGGATTTTTAGTTTTCAACGAAACAGAAAACATGAGAAAACAGCTGACTACTCTTCTGATTTCTATTTACCGTATATTGCCGTTAACTAGGCTGCTGCTGCAACAATTGACCAAAGCACGAACAGAAAAAATAGAGGCAATACAAAAAGCCCTTTAAGAATAGTGTACAATATACGGTAAAGGCAAGCTCTCTTACTACTTCTACAGAAAAAGTCCAAACAAACCCCTCTGACATGGATGAGGGATGATTTGTAACAGCGACTTCGGCTTAAGATTCGTTATGAACTTCGGGTTGCAGGTTTTTTCCACACCTCAAATTCCGACCTGCCCCCGAAATCATCTTACATACACAAAGAAGACTTCTATTTTTTGTCTCGTGGTGTCTACCACAGACAGGTATAGGTAATCTTTTATATTCTCGTTCGTCAAGTTGTACATCACAAACAGGTAATGGGAAACAACCTGTTATCTTTTAGTGTTACAGGCAGCAAACATTTGTATTTAAATTATTTTGCATGAATATTAGAACAACGAGTGTTCAGTATGACAGCATCTTATGCAGCTATTGACCGTATTATTTTTAATCATTATATTTATTTGACGAAAACGCAAATTTGGCTGTTTGAGCTTGTTAGCTCAATCAGGTTTCCAAATAAACCATTTATTCATTCAAAGCAACCCGTTAAAGCTTCATCAGGGAACGAGGTAACATCAGAATCACTCATTACTAAATAAGTATTTTTCATACTATTATTTGCAGTGTCTGTCTGTAACTTTTCTGTGTGTTTTTATGAATATGGGATATTTTAAGTAATCTTTTCCTTTTTTTTTAATGATAGTTAACTAGAGAGAAAACAGAGGTAGAGAGAAAGAAAAAAAGTTTAAAAAGTCCTTACTTTGGCTTTCAAAACTGTTTCTTCATGTTCATATTGCAATTCACGCATTTGTTTTTGTAGCGTCGTGGACTTACTTCGATACTGTTCAGCAATACTAGTTGCCTCCTCGACAAGTACCTAAAACAAATTTCAAAAGAAAATAATAGAAAAACAACAGAGCCAGATATTGAAAAAAACTGGTCAAAATTTTTACTATTCAGCATTCCCAAATTTTATTTAGATAACAGAGACTAACTAGAAAATTCGCGAAGCAACTGGAAAATTCGTAATACATCGTTTCGTGGTCTCAGAACCCACCAAAAATTATCTGATCAAGGACAAGAGACTAGATCTTGAAGTAAGAACAGCTATAGGAACAATTAGGTGATGAAACCTTCTTTCACTTGCCAACTTAATGGTCAATGATTTATCAAAATTTGGCTCACAGTTTTTAGTTTATTATATAAGACACAGGTTCGACACTGTTAGGCCACTAGAGTCTGTCCCGCGAAATCTCAATATTATTATGAAATTTAAAATTTCCCACGACTTCCCTGCACTTTTACATTATTAGATTTTTTTTAAGATAACGTCAAGTTCTAATTCATGGATTTTTTAAATTTTTAATTAAAATATTTTTATTTCATATTATTTCACATTTCACTGCAAACAGCATATTTTTTGCTGAGCTCCTTGCGCTTTTCTTCTGAGCCACTACTCAAGGTTACCAAAAACTTCTTTCCGGGCAATTATTGTGTAGGGCTGAGGTGTACTTTTCAAAGTAATCCAGTGCCACCACTATTCTCGTGAGATGTCTGGTACTTCTTTACATGTTCACGTAAAACAATGCATTTTCAATATTTTTTATTATTCATTATTTGCGTTACAAAAAAATTTAATTAACCGAATAATTTAGTTTTGTTTTATCTGGAGACCAACGGGGTTCATGAGGATAGCACTCAGGGCTGTATGCAGGATTTTTGTTTTTGTTTTTTTTATGGTGGGGGGCAAAAACCTTAAAAAACGCATACAAATTTGTCTACATACATTTTTGTAATGTTCTCACGAGCCGGACAAGTATTTTTTTTTTTTTTTGGCGGGGGGTAGTAGGGGCTTCAAACAACCTACCCCCTCCCCCTGGATACGGCCTTGCTAGTGCTAAAACATATTTTTTCGATTATTTCATGCGCAGTTGTTTTATCTTAATGACATGTTCACAGGTTATAATCATTTTTAATTGTTAAGTTAGTCTATCCTCCACATGGTCTATCTAATCCATTATAATCTCTTGCGCATTAGATTACATGTTTCTTTTTTCATTGTTTGATCAGCTTTTTGATCTTGTATCGCAGATTTTTTGGCCCTTTTTAAATAAAAAATTATACAGCTATTCATTGGTAATAGTCGTTTCTTCTATTTCTCAACCTTTTCATATTTTTTGGATTGATGTAACTACCATGGATACTTGCAAGTCTTTATAACATTTTCACAACCACATTTGTAAGCTGCAAAATGGTAGGAGTGTTAGAAAAAAGAAATTGAACGTAACTAAAAACAAAAGAATGAAAACAGAATTAGAACCATGAGGTTTACGAGGGCAATATTTGTTTAGAATAAAAATTCTATTCTATTCCAAACATTTTCTGTAGTTTTTCTTTTTGTTTAATAATGCAAAAGACCTAGATCCTCCAAAATCAAGATTTGTTGGAAAAACAGTCTCTATGGACAGTTAGAAAATTATTAACTGGAAATTACTTCTTGCTATATTTTAGCCTCCCTCCCACTTAGTTTTTAGAAGGAACTTATTCAGGCTAAGCGTTAAATGTTCTCGTTAAGTCGCGGGTGGAGCTAGGGTTACCCCTTCCTACTGGTAATTACGAATGTTTAGGGTCAACTCTTTATTATTCCATATTTGACTACGCCTATGGAGCATGTCGACTTAGAAACTGGGCCTAATAAAGGGTAAAACAAAATATAGATATACATAAACAACAACTAGCCCAAATAACCAGGTCAAACTACAACCATGAATCTCATAGATTTATTATTTTATTGCATCAAAAACCATAAAAAACCTAAAAGATAAAAATTCACTTTGATTACGTCAACTGTCCAGTGCTGGAATGCTCACATGGACTTAGTCCTTTTGGTTCGTTCTTTTCTGTTGCTTAAAAAGAATGTCGAATTTCAGATTCAAAATTGTTTTTGATTTTTATACAGCATTTAACAAATTTTTAGAACAAAGTATGTTTTTCTTCCATCAGTCCAAAAAACAGGAAATGGAAGATCATAGACAGCGCAATAGCGCTGCCTAAGTAAAGAATGATGTTGGCACAATGTATTATTTTTTTTTTTTTGGTATTTTGGTTTTATACCAGGGCATTTCGTATCGAAGGAGTTGCCGTATAAACTTGGAAAAGGGCTCGTGCCCTTTTTAATAGTCGAATGTGATTAGAAGGCAACTAACACCCCTTCCACGCCAACCATTTTACCAAACACATCCAATCAAAATTTTGAGATAGCCATTTTGTTCAACGTAGTTGAAAGATCTAGAAACGATGTCTTTGAGGAGGAGTCTCCCCTCAAAGTCCTCAAGGCAAGGGTTGTACTTTATGCCCTGGGGGCATATAAGGTTTTTTATTGAAAGCGTTGTCGCAGAAACTTCAAAAAGGGCTCATTCAATTGGAAATTCAAAGGGCTAGTGCCCTTTTAAAACAGTCAAAAGTGATTGGAAGGCAAGTAACCCCCCTCTCACGCCAACTATTTCCCGAAACACATCCCATCAAAATTTTGAGATAGCCATTTTGTTCAACGTAGTTGAAAGTTCTGGAAATTAAGTCATTGAGGATGACAAACCCCCCGCAGCCCTCAGTTATGTCCGGGGGACATATAAAGGTTTTACAGAAAGCGTTGCCGTAAAAACTTCAAAAAGGGCTCATTCAATTGGAATTGAAATGACTAATGCCCTTTTTAATAGTTGAAAGTGATTGGAGGACAACTAACCCGCCTCTCTCGCCCACCATTTCCAAAAACAAATACAATCGAAATTTTGAGATATCCATTTTGTTCAACGCAGTTGAAAGTTTTGGAAATTCGGTCTTTGAGGATGATAACCCCTCAGAGCCCTCAGGGCAAGGGTTGTAAGTTATGACCTGGGTGTATATAAGGTCTTTATAGAAATCGTTGTCGAAGAAACTTCAAAAAGGGTTCATTTGATTGGAAATTGAAAGGGCTAGTGCCCTTTTTAATAGTCGAAAGTGATTGGAGTGCAGCTAACTCCCCTCTCACGCCCACCATTTTCCCAGACACATCCAATCATAATTTTGAGATTGCCATTTTGTTCAACGTAGTAGAAATTTCTGGAAATTATGTCTTTGAGGATGACAAAGCCCCCACACTAATCAGGCCAAGGGTCGTAAATTATACCCTTGGGGCATATAAGGTTTTTAATAGAAAGTGTTGTCGTAGAAACTTCAAAAAGGGTTCACTCAATTGGAAATTGAAAGGGCTAGTGCCATTTTAATAGTCGAAAGGGACTGGAGGGCAACAAACCCCCCTCTCACGACCACCATTTTCCCAAACACATGCAATCAAAATTTTGAGATATCCATTTAGTTCAACGCAGTAGAAAGTTTCGGAAATTAGGTCTTTGAGGATGATACCCCCCCCCCACACCCCTCAGTGCAAGGGTTGTAAGTTATGCCCTTGGGGCATATAAGGTTTTTTTTTATAGAAAGTGTTGTCGTAGAAACTTCAAAAAGGGCTCATTCGATTGGAAATTAAAAGGGCTAGTGTCCTTTTTAATAGTAGAGTGACTGGAGGGCAACTAACCCCCCTCTCACGCCCGCCATTTCCCCAAACACATCCAATCAAAATTTTGAGATAACCATTTTCTTCAACGTAGTTGAGAGTTAAAGAAATTAGGTCTTTAAGGATGACAACCCCCGCACAGCCCCCAGGGTAAGGGTTGTAAATTCTCCCCTGGGGGCATATAAGGTTTTTACAGAAAGTGGTTTTGTAGAAACTTAAAAAAGGGCTCATTCGACTGGAAATTGAGAAAGCTAGTGCTCTTTTTAATAGTCGAAAGCGATTGGAGGGCAACTAGCCTCCCCCCACGCCCATCATCCCCTCTCACGCCCACCCTTTCCCCAAAAACATTAGACCCCGGCGCCGCGCTGATGAGGGAAGACCGGCGGCGGCGGGGCAAAAACAGCACGCCGCGCCGCGCCGCCGGTAAGATGTCGGCGGCGCGCCACCGGTAAGATGTCGGCGGTGCGCCGCCGGCGCGATCAATGTTGACCGCAAACATTAATGTTTTCATCAGTCTTTCTCAAATCACAGCTTCAATTTACAACAGATTCGAGCCTATTCATGAGTTCAAAAATTCACGAGCCGCTGGCTGTAAACTGGTCTTCTTCGTTATTCATCAAGAGAAGTAGAAATCTGGTAGAAACGAAATGGCTGTGGCGTTTCAGAACCCTTGCATAATACGAGTAGTTGAAGTATCTATTAGCTATGTATTCTTAACATAAATAATTATCAAAATTAGTAGTTTTTTTCATCGAGCATTACTGCATATAAAACTTCAAATACCGTATCACAAAATTCGTCAGTTATCTGGGTAAAAACTTTGAATATAACTTTGAACTTAGAAGCTTAATTTTTTCATAATGCCCTTTGCCTATATCTGTTTCGTCACAATTAAAACAGTTGAAATGGGCGACTTTGATATTGATTGTTTTTTTTTTTTTTTGCTCTTTTGGATTCCTAAGAAGCCTTCTTTTATTAAAAACTGGTTTTTAATTACAATTTAAAAAAATGCATTTTAAAGTTTTTTTGGCTTCTTTATAGAATATATGTCATGTAGGCTAAGGCTGAACTGCTGCTTTTTTATCGCTTTTGGCTGCTCTTTTGGATATTATTCATTTTTTTTTGGGGGGGGGGGGATTAATTCCAAATTATAAACTGATAAATACCTAATATCAGTCAAATTATAAACTGTATCTAAAAGGAGTAAATTTATCAAATTGAAAAATACATGATAAACACTTCACATGAGAACACTTCAATTACAATGACACAAAAAACACTTAATAGTTTATTGGCTATGAAGAAAAATGAAGTGCCAGCTATTTTTTTAGGTAAAAAATGAAAAGCTCATCCGTTTTAAGTGTAATTAAATGAAATAATAAGCAGACTGAAGTAGCTCCAGGAAGATGTTGAAATGTTCATCCTAGTTCGTCACTTTTAATCCAAGAAAAATGTTAGGACACTTAGTATCAGTTATTGAGTTTAAGCTTTGATTTCCAAATGCTCACAAGAATTACCAAATTTAAGAAAGTCGCAACAATAAGTCACCTGTGGTCAAAATACTTAGACTCCTCTTTGATCCCCACCCAGGCTAAAAGCTTCTGCTATGGTCATTTCCATGGAAATCTCCAAAGAGTTTCTTTTTAAAATAGCTTTCAAGCGTAGTTAGGGGTATTTAGACTTATTTGCTTTTCTTCAAAGCTTTGAAAAAAGTGTTATAATATTCCAAATGTTACATTTGTGCATATTTTTGGTAATCATTTGTGGGGTGATCGAATTTTCTAAACCACTGTAGATACGTAAGAACGTTGCAACATCTAGTACCCTGAGGTCATAAGACTGTCAAAGACTCCTCCTTGAACCTCCCAAATTGAAAGCTGTTATTATGACCTGGCATTTTAATGTAACTTGGGCACTGGACCAAGGGCACCATTGTTACTCGAGCGCAACGTTAGGTGGGGATGTCGATATCGCCTTCGTCACACCAATTCGTTTTAGTATGAATCTGCCTGGTACGTATGAATGAATGTTTTCAAAGTAAACTCGTTTCCTCAATAGGAAAAAAAAACCGGATTGGACGCATATGTCCCTTTCCCTTTGGACGATAAAACCATGCAAGTGCTGTATCAAGTATAACTCACGAAAATCTTGTTAATTTTGTCAACTTTTTGGCATCCCTGCTTTCAAAAAAAAAATCAAGGTACTATCAATTAAATATAATAACTCCCTATGCCCCCCTTCTGGATACCATCTTGATAGGATACCGTCTCTGCTTTGAATAAAAAAAAAAATTATTAACTTATTGGCACCCCTGCTTAAAAAAAAATCGAGGTATTATCATTTAAATATGATAGCTCAATACCCCCCCCCTCTGAATACCACCTTGATAGGATGCCGTCTCTGCTTTAAATTAAAAAAAATGAACTTTTTGGGATCCTCGCTTTCAATAAATAAAATTTCGAGCTATTATCATTTAAATATAATACCTCCCTATCCCCCCCCTCTCTGGATACCACCTTGATAGGATACCGTCTAAGCTTTCATTAGAAAAATAATTTACTGAATAATTAACAAGGTCACTATATGGTTCAAACAAACACGCAAAATAACATTAAAGAGCTTAGTGTTCCTTGAAAAAAAATTGAGGGTATGAGTAAAGGAGTACAAAGACAACAACAAAATTGTCGAAATTATTCAGATATACCTCAAATTATTGGAAAACTGAGTGATAGATTCGACATGGCATTCCATAAGATCCAAAGAATCGAATTAAAAGGGAACAAACACAAAAGCCAAATAAGGCCAGTAGCCTATGAGAAGTCGCAAAATACCCAAGACAATGAACAAGTCCTAATGGGGGGCCCTGGGTCTATCAAAATATTTCAATGGTTTCCCAGGGAATTTGATATCATTTTCTTCTGTCTCCACTGTAAATGAAAAAAATAATTATCTTTTTGGCATCCCTGCTTTCAATAAAAAAAAAATAAGGTATTATCATTTAAAAATGATAGCTCCCTATCCCCCTCCCCTATAGGCAATAATTTACAATTTATTTATGAATCATATTTTGGGGTAACTTCCGGTTCAATCTTTAATTCCCCAACCTTGTACATAGCTTAGTCTATAGCTAAATTTTGTCTCAACCGAAGGCTGTTTTTTTATTGTGGGGGGGGGGGGGTAAAAATGTTCCAGAAAGAAGATTGTATTTTCTATCAGGTGTTCAATAATTGAGTATTAAACATTAAGAAAATCTTATCTAAAAAGAGCAAAAAAAAAACAAAAAAACTGCAAACTTACAATTCAGCTGTAGAAACAATCTGTCGGCTGTCAATTTTAAAATCCAACAAAAGGCTGAAGCTGTATAGTAGTGAATGCGTTCTATAATTCTATTCAACTTGAAAATAAAATTCTTGACTACGAATGATGCAAGAAATAGCGATTGGGAAACTGCATTCGAAATGATTTAAACTCATTTCATAAAGACGATTTTTGTCAACATATGAAGAACTGTGTATATTGCAATATTTGCAATAGCATATTACATCTGTCTGGTTTTTATGCAAAGTAACAAAAGAGACGAAAATTAATGAACAAGAGAGCAGAGAAGAATTATAGTATACAAAGTAATATTTGGCAGGGAAAGTCACTGGTGATAAATCACTAGGGGTGGCACCGTGATTGCGTGATTTTCGGGGATTCGGGGAACCAAATTATTTTCGGGGTGACGCATAGATTTTCGGGGAAATACCCGAAAATTCGGGGATAGTGCAAGCTCTGCTTGATTTCTAATCAGGAAAATCGAAATACTAAACCAGACGAGAAGGAAAAGCTCCGACTTTGCGGTTGACACAATAAAGAATTGCCGTAAAAATAGTTTAAAGTCGACCGAACGCCGCCGCCTCTGCCGGCGGCGGCGTGCCTGCGGCGCGCCGGCGGCGTTACGAAACTTCGGCGGCGTTCGACCGGGCCTCTCGTCGGCGGCGTTCGGTCGATCCACCGGCGTGGCGCCGGGGTCTAAAAAACATCCAATCAAAATTTTGAGATAACCATTTTGTTCAACGTAGTTTAAAGTTATGGAAATTAGGTCTTTGAGGATGACACCCCCCCCCCCTCCACGACCCTCAAGGCAAGAGTTGTAGGTTATGCCCTGGGGCCATATAAGGTTCTTATAGAAAGTGTTATCGTAGAAACTTCAAAAAGGGCTCATTCCATTGGAAATTGAAAGGGCTAGTGCCCTTTTTAATAGTCGAAAGCGATTGGAGGGCAACTAACCCCCTCTCACGCCCACCATTTTCCCGAACACATTCAATGAAAATTTTGAGATAGCCATTTTGTTCAACGTAGTTCAAAGGTCCAGAAATTACGTCTTTGAGGATGACGAACCCCCACAGCCCCCAGGGCAAAGGTTGTGTCGAAAAATTGTTTTAAATGTTTTCACTTTTATAACTTTAAGAAATCCAAAATTAATTAAGATTTTAAGGAAATAATATCAGCATATGTATATTAAACTGACAATGCACATTTTTTTTCAGTAAATTCATTTGAATTTTTTCAGTAAAGTACAAATTACATTCTGGCTTTTAGAAAGCATAGGGTTTAGAACCCTACTCATCTTAATTTCTGTTTAGAACCCTACTGCTCGTTTTGAGCTTGACTCTGTTATTTATTTTAATTTCTGTTTGTTTTGGGTTTCATTTATTTATAGATATTGATTTGTGGTAGTTATATGCTTGGTAGATAATTTGATTCTATTTTGTTAATTTTTGTTTAATGGAGTTCTTTACTATTTTTTGAAAAACTTATTTTGTGGAAAAAGTTGTTTTAATTAATAAGTAAAACAGGTGATTACAGTAAAAGAAATGGTAATTAGCTGCATAATTTCTTATTGTAAAAAAGCTGAACAATTTGTGATACAAGACAAAAAGATAAATAGCACAATAAAAAGAAAAAACTACGAAACAGTAAAACATGTAACATAATAAACAAGAGCTGGCAAGTGACGGTGGATAAGATAGATAAAGAAAATAGACTAAAACAATTATAGGCACCGCAATATGGCAGCCTACGTAAAGAGTGAAGTGGGCTCTATGCATTGTTTTTTTTTCACTAAGGCACTTATATGGAAGGATTTGTCGTAAACATTTCGGAAGGAGCTTATTCGATTGGAAACTAAAAGGGTCCATTTTAAGAGTCAGAAGTGATTGGAGGGCCACCAGCCCTCTCCCCCACCTCTTTTCCCCTAAGACATCCGATAAAAATTTGAAATAGCCACGTCGTTAAGCATAGTTTGAAAGGTCCAATAGCTATGCCTCTGAGAATGTAACCCACCCACAGAGTTCTGGGAGCAAGAGCCGTAAGTTATGCATTTAGCTCATTGTTTACATATAGCATTTGTTATCGGGGAAGGGAAGCATATTTGGCCCATGGTGACTAAAAAGGCCAAGAGAATTCAAGTGAAGCTTTCAGGGAGTGTTGAGAGGACTGTTGAACTAAGTCAAAACTTAATACTTAAGGTATTAAGTTGGAATTTTCAGGGAATGATGAGGGGATTGATAAATTGACAAAAAGGTAATATGTGCATGCTACTAGTACTGCCTCTACCTACTACTACAACCACCACTACTGCTACTGCTACAACAACCACCACTAATGCTACTGCTACTACAACCATCATTACTGCTACTACTACTACTACGACTATTACTTTACGACTGAATACACTGTGTGCATGCATACTGTCAAAATGGCATATCAGCAAAATCTTGGAAATGAATTGGAGGATTAAGTTGAAATTTACTGGGATTGTTGGGGGAGGGGAGGGGTGTTGAACAAACCAAAAGGCAATATTTGCATGCTACTACTACAACTGTTGCAACTATTACCGCTGCTACTACTGCTAAAACTAAGGATACTAAGATGAAAATTTCAAAGAATGTTGAGAGGATGTTGAACAAAATTAAAACACACTATGCACATACTGTCTAAAGTACGTGCCAGCAATGCCCCAGGAACTGTTTAGGATATTAAGTTGAAACTTTCAGCATATGTTTAGGGGGATATTGAAAAAAAAGGTGTTATGTGCATGCTGTTACAAATGCATCTACTAACGGAAAATGGAATTCGCACACAAAGAAAGCGTTAAACCAGGAGAGAGCAACAATGTTTACAATTTTTCGGAATGATGCGGAAATTTTTCGGAATTTTATTAAAAAAAAAAAATAAATAAATAAAATCCGTCGATGCATGAAATGCTATCGAAATTTTCGATGCTATCGAAAATAATGCCAATTCTACATTACAGAGAGAGATTTGGGGGCATAAGAAAGCAATTCAGTAAGAGTGTATTAAATCAGGATACTTAAAGAAACTGTATTGGCTGCATAGAACAACTCATTCCCCGTTTTCATATAGTGGTCTAGGTCTATGGCCACTAATAAGTTATAGACTAGTCTCAATGATCAAATTTTGGTTGAGAGTTGCTCAGTTCCCGAGTCACAAGTTGCTTAAGGCAGCTTACGAAAATTTACTCACGCAGGGGAAAAGATCATCGCCATTTAAAATAAAAGATATTTTAGATAAACAGAATTTTCTTTTGTTTGGAATGAAGTAGGATGGACCAATGAATAGATATGCAAATTTAGAGAATGAGATTAAGATTATGCTAAAAAATCAAAGGATAAAAAAATGGAGTGAGCAGCTAAGGAAATCGGAAAGGCCAAAATTCTATATGGACATTAAAGTAGCTTATGGGCAGGGAGTTCTACCTTAAGCTGAATTATCCAGCTAGATATATTACTTTGATGATGCAGCTCAAGACTGATTGCCTTCCAATTATTTTAAGATTTAAATGGTTCTTAAAAGAAAGAAGTTAGAAAGAAGACAGGTATACTTGCCCGCTTTGCGAAGATGAGGAGGATGATCTAGTGCAATGCTTGAGTCGGTGCAAGAGGCTCTCTACAATAAGGGAAGTATATTAGAAAAAATTGAGTTCATACTCCTAGATGTCTTAAATAGTACGTCGCCACATTTATCTGTAGTATAGCAAGGTATCAGTGAATTATGTCTATTAAAAGAGGATAAATTCATCAAGTTAATGAATTGTTTAATTTAAGTGCTTTCATTGCTATAGGAATTTGGAAAAGTAGTGATCGCTGATGTATCTCAGGAACGACCAACCAACAGCTTTAAGTTGAACTTTCAGGTTATATTAAGGGGGATTTTGACCAAACCGAAATGCACTATGTGCTATCTACTAGTACTACTACAGCAACTAAGATTACTGCTACTACCCAATCTAATGGTATTAAGGTAAAGCTTTCAGGGAGTGTTCAGGGGGAGTTTCAACTAAATCAACATACCATATGTACAGACAGGTTGTCAAAAGAGCATATTAGCAATATTTTAGGAACGGCTTAGAGTGTTAAGTTTAAACTTTATAGCAGGCTGAGGGGGATCTTGAACAAACTAAAAGCCACTATATGCATGCTACAACTATTGCTACTAAAACTACTGCTGCTGCTGCAACTAATACTTATACAGAGGCTAAGGATATTAAGGTAAAAGTTCCAGGGAATATTTAGGGGGATGTTGGACTAAACCAAAGCACACTATGCATATTCAGGTTGCCAAAATTGTGTTTGACCGATTTATTGAGAAACTTTCCATATGAGGAACGGCTTACAGTATGTTGAAGATCGTGCAGCCCCCCTCATATACGGAATAATTTCTGTTCGTTTAAATCTCCCTTTTTACTTTCATTTTAGAGAACTTTTTTTTAATTTCTATTCATTTTGCTTAATATACCCGGGGGGTTACTGTTAATACAAGGAGAGCTACTACCTTTTAAAATCGATTCTTTAAAGTCAATATTGAACTTCTGCATAGCAATGGTTCGAGGAAAAGAACTCAATTTCTGTATTTGGTTTTCAAAATGGTGTTTTATTATCCAAATTAAACTATCATCCCCTAACTATGGGGAGAATTTAGGTCTGTCATACATGTTGAGTTTCCTTGCCTAGTTTTCATCAAGACGGCACCCTTTTTGGGAGGAGTTAAATTTCTGCTTCTAAAATTATGCAAAATTTCATGTGCTATTAGTTTAAAATAAATAGCTTGAAAATTAATGCATTTTGCATATTCAGTATCAGCACGATTAATGTATTTTATTACGATAAAATAAAAGTCCAAAATAGGGATAAAATATTTTTTAATAGACAGTGTATAATAAATTTTACAAAAAATACCAGATATTTCGGTCACATATACAGTGACCGTCATTAGTAGTATGTATTTTATTATTGCCTATGTCACAATCAAAATTTTTTAGAGGTTCGATTTCTATCGAAAAGGGTTACTCTTGAGATACAGTTTGTTACTATGAGCCGTAAACATTGTCGCAATGGGAGAGATGATATTACCCCCTGCATCAATAACAAAGGCGCAGACCAAAAATATTCCCAGGAATAAAGAGGAATTAGGCATCAATTACTACTCTCTGTTCCCTTCCATTTCTTACAATTCATTCTATATGTATCTGGAGGATTTAAGATATTGACTTAGGAAGATTTAGGAAATTGAGTATAAAAATGCGCTCTTTGAGGCACCTGGCACCCCGCAACACATTGACCAGGCACCCCTCCTTTATAATAGCTGATGCGCACTTAAACATCACTGTACATAATTTATGAAATATCAAGCGAGTTATTTTAGCTAACCGAAGCTTTAAAATGAATGTCAAAAATATCTTCTGCAATTAGAAAGGAGCTATCACTCCATAGCACCTTTATTCATACTTAGTCTACATAAAAGGAGGATGAGAGATTAGCTCCAACCCCTCCCCCCTCCAAACCCCACCTAAACACACACACCCCCCTTTTATATTTGTCTGAAGGTCCATGGACAGTTAGACAATCGGGACATGGAAATGCACTCCTTCAGACATCTGCCCTTCCACTGTCCCTCCATAATATATTGCCGCCCCTTCCTTTATTATAGCTAATGCACAATTATACATCAATGACCATAATTTTATGAAATATTTAATTAAGTAAATCACCTTAGTAAAATCAAGCATTCAGATAAATGCGTATATTAACCATTTATCTTGTATGGACATCACTTTTCGGGAACGAACATGCCGCCATGCGGCATTGCCTCATCTGCAACTGGAATGCTCAATACATTTCTTTGATAATATTAAATCGATTGACTATATGAAGATTTTAAATTGATCGGCTATACCAGAATTTTAACGCGGTAGCAAATTGGTCCTCTTTGCGACATAATCATAGCTTAGTGCCACTGCCATGAGCGCACTATCACACTGCGGTAAAATGCATTCTTAGACGAATTATCGTGCAATTTATAATTTTCTAAATCTAAATAATTTAAAATGGAGACAGTAGATAGAAAATCAATTTTTTTTCAGAAGAAAGTAGACAACTGAGTTGAAAATTTAAAACAACCGTTATAATAATTAAATTTCTGCGTCAAAATAATAAATACTTTCAAATGGTCAACTATTAGTAGATGATTTTGTGCATACTATTAGACTATCTGGAAAAAAGCTGCTTATAAAAAAGGCTTAAATTAAAATGGAATAAATTAAAACTGGCATTGTAAAATAAAACTTATTTGAGACAGCCCATGATTTTCGCACATCTGGAGTAATCTTAAAGGTCCAAGGAAATTGGATGACGAACTTATTTACTATGATTGATATTGATTATTATGTCTATAAAACTCACCTTAAGCTCCTTTAATTCTTTCTTCAAGTTCACAACACAATAAGTATACTTCTTTGTGTCCAAGGCTGTAACTAATCCCTCAATAAGGATTTGAACATCTTCTTTATCTGATACATTTGGAAGCTCTTTGATTTTCTTTAGAAGTATTGTCTTCTCATTTTCCCAGGCTTTTGTGGTAGTAACTTCACCAACACGAAGATTCGTATATTTCTGTGAAATATGTCGTAATTCCTCTTGGGTTGAAAGAAGCCTACAACAATTATAAATTAACAAACTCGCTCTTTTGGTGACAAACATTGCATAAAGTCTAGAAGAAGTTAAATTTTAGCCCGAAAATAGCTTGAGCACTTTCTGGCCTACAGATTTGCTGTTGGTTGTGCTTTTACGCGTCATTTATTCCTTTCTTCGTTTTTTTTATAACCAGTGACCAGTTCTTCTGGATTGCACTATAACCATTGTTATATTGAAGTTCAATCCAGTACGGCAGATGGATTGCAACAGTAGCTGCGAGAAGACTTTGTAAGAGCAGTCCGGAACTCAGCGAGTTTTTCCTAAACGGATCATTTCATGACATTCTATCCTTAAATACGAGTCAAGGCGCACTAAATGAAAAAAGGTAAGGTAAGAGCCTCCATCAAGTAGGCAGGCATTAATCTATTATACGAAAGAATTTACGGGGACGAAATTCAAACACATGACCCTCCTACACCCCTATATAAACCCTCTGCCAAGAAGTCAAGTTATTTGATAACTAAAGATCCTTCAAAAAGCCATAGCACCAGATGTTAAAAAGAAAAAAACACCTTAATTTAGATTTGAAACTAGGAGCCGTAAGAGACCTAGTTTTCAACCTTACAGAGGAAATGAAAAGAAATTTTAAATCAACATTTCGCATCTAAAAACCTCTTTATATATTCCTTTTCGAATCCCTCGTCTTCTTTTGCATTTACCACATTATTTTTTTGACGTTTTCCTTAAAACCACAATGACTTCAGCTCCATAGTGCAACAAAGATTATGTAGATTTCCCGCATTTCTTAGTAAAAAATATCACTAAAACTGTTGCACAATACTAAAGCCAATCGAAAGAGTCTTTTTTTTTAATTTGAATTTTGTCTACAATATAAATTGCAATCGAACACCAACGAAGAGAAACGAGCTAAAATTTTTCTTTTAATGAGTTTTTCAAAGAAAAGTAAAAAGTAACATGAAAAGCATAGACGAACAGAAACAGCCACACAGTAAGTCAAACCCAAAACGAACAGAAATTAAAATGAATAATCAAATTTAAACGAAAATGAATTAAATCAAACTTAAAAATAACAAAATGACAATGAATGAACAAAGGAAACCTAAACAAATAGATGTTACCGCAAATAAAAGTGGAGTTCCCACCCATTAAACACTAGATTATTATTTACACTTCACTGTATTTAGAGCAGTGTTTATCTGACACAACGTCAGAAAATAAAATAAAGTAAAAAACTAATCAAGTTTCATGAAAAGAAAAACAATTTCTTAGAATAAATATATTTGTGACTTTCAAATTATTTATAATGTCTTAAAAGAATGCTTTTAGTCAATATTTTCCTCTGACTCCACTTTATTCAAATGTATAGAGAATAACTGCTGTGTGTCAAAAGACGAAGAACAAAAAAAAAAAAAAAAAAAAAGAAAAAAAAAAAAAAAAAAAAAGAAAAAAAAGAAAGACAAAACCGAAGATGGCTTTCATCCGGTGAATAAAAAGAAAAGGCGCAGCAGATATTTTGACAAAGACATCTGCTAAGCCGTCCTCATAAAAAAAAAAAAAAAATATTAGAGGTATCGCTGAATACGGATGCCCACTGTGTACTCGCGCACAGGAAACACTGTTGGTACTACTTCAGAAGTTCCAGAATATAGCTTAAAGGGCAATATTCACTTGTTACCCATAACTCTATCCAGTCTGTTAGTGAAAGATTTCATGTCGTGTTGATGACTGCTCTTTTTTTTACAAATGTATAAATTCACCTTCTTTTGCAGAGCCTTCTCGTATTGTGCCCTATTCCCCATTGTCCAACCGACGAAACAGACACGAAGGTACACACAGCTCCATCCAACTATCTTAATGTTAACACCAAGAGAACAGAGTACTTGAACTTGGTGAGCCCCTTCGTGTGACTTACCACTTAGATTTGGAACGATCTTGTAGGGGATGTTTTCACTAAAAGTTTCTCTGTTGGTTCTTTCAAAAGCAGATTAAACAGTAATTTAAAATCTCATGAGCAACATATGTAAAAGACTAGCGGCAAATCAGATACTTGAAATATCTGGCGTCACGAACTTGAGAATAAAAAAAAAAATTTTAAGGTAGACTGTAAGTAAAACAATAAATTCTTTTATTTTGCACTGTAAACGGCCTAGCAGAAATCTTTACCAAAACATATGATTTGTCTTCACGGGCAAAACCACCCTGCTTTGGTTTTGTCTTTTTTTATTAGTTTTTTCGTTCTTCGTTTTTTGTCGTGCGTCATGTATAACCAGAGAGGTCTCAGGACGTGATTAAAATAAATATACCTAAATAAAAATTTTGAAACGTCAACCAGTAATTTTAGCACCCAACTGCTTAGTTTGTTGATACAATAGTTTGAATTGGTGAATAAATAAATGATTTTACATTTGAAAGCAATAGTTTTAAAAGTAAAAAATATAGATGAAAATTTACGGATATTCAACTAATGAAACTAGAGTGACTGCTAAAAATAAAATAATTCTCGGAAGATAGAGCAGAATTTAATTATTCAATGTTACAATGACTAAGAAAAACAGCTAGAAATACACTGTGGTTTCGGAAAAACACAAAGAAAACTCTAACCTCTAAGGAGCTTGAAGGGACGGCAGCCCTGATGTTATTTGTGACATTTTTTTTTGAAGTTGAACTTGATTATCTATTGTAATATTTGTTAATTGTAGTTTGAACTGATTATTTATTTAATTTCTGTTTCAGTAATATTGTCCAATGTTAGTTTTACCTATCTTATCACTTTTTCTGCTCGTTTTAGGTTTTAACGTTACTCTTTAGTTTTTTTTGGAGAAACGTTTCTTTGGAAAACTTTTTTTTTAAAGCTAATCTAATTCAATAAGTTCGCAATTAGATCAGAAAAATTAAGACAAGTTAAGATTAATTGATGACTAATTCATTTGAACAAGACTTACTGATCATTCAACTTTGTTATCTTTTCTGACAAAAACTTCTTCTCCGCTTCTCTTTCTTCTTGAATCAGTTCTCGATCTCTAAAAAAAACTCCTGACATCTCTTTGGCTAAATTCCTCATTTCTTCCAAACGTTTACTTAAAATTACATCTTCTGGCGATGGAGAATCGCTGGTTTCGGTAACTGTTAGAAAAGAGATGGTTAACAGACGAAATCGTAAACTTTTTAGAATACTGTTAATTTTAGGAGAAAACATAAAATAATTAAAGAATGCGAGGATCAGAATTATTCGTGATTGTAGATAGTTACACGTAAAATTTTATTCACGCATGGGGCAGAAAATAATAAATTTATAATGAATCATATGAAAATAATCGTTTGGCAGGAAGAAATACCCGAAGTCACTTCCCGAGTAAAAAGCTGACTGATTACTTTATCATTGCGTCAGCCAACCATAGTTCTACAATAGTTTAATCAAAGACAAACAATGAGAAGAAATTAAATTCGGCCCAAAAGTACACATATATTGGAAAAACCTAAAATTTTTAGCTTATGTAGAAAATATAATAACTTCTGATGACATCATAAAGATACATAAATTTTCAATGAAGGGCAGAGGCTGAAGGCCCCACCCTGTGTATGTTTAATTGTTCTGATCACTCTTTTTCTTTTCAGTTGTTTTCTAAGGCTAAATTGTTTTTATAAAAAACTAAATGCATACAAGATATGTCTATCCTCAATCCTTTCATGTACATTACTTAAAAAAACGTAGATTATGTAGAACTGAAGACAGTTAAAGCAAAAGAAGCAAAATCAATAAGAAAAAAAGAGACTAAAAAGAAAAAAAACCTGGTACAGCTAAATTCCTGGGGAATAGAAAGAGCAAAGTAATTGAACTAAGGAACATCTCTATTTGTCCTAAGCCAGAAGTGATATTCTTACAAGAAACCCTACTAAAGCTAAATAAGCAAACTCTAGTTTCCTAGTAATAAATACGCAAGGCAAGATAAACCAAACAGATGTGTAGGGGGGGGGGGGGTATGAGACTTGTTAAAACACTGTTACTCTCTATTGTAAAGCCATCTGTCCCAGGTACAAATAAAATAGGAATTACAAGAATTGAGACAGTAAATAGGACTTACGTAAGTATAGTCAAACGTTATAATAATTCGTCAAGTAATTTTAACGTGGTTCAGTTTAGGGATATATTAATAACCTTTTATGAGACGGATTTCATTGGGAATAATAACAATCTTCATTATAATAGATGGGACCTCATGTCTACCAAGTATATCACTTTGAGTAATATAATTGAAATAATTTTTGCATGGTATCTGAGGTCCATGATACAGAATGTGTTTATGAATTTGAATTAATTTCCCCACATCTGGAGATTCCCCCCACACACCTGGGAATACATCTAAACTCCTGAGTAGGTGGACCATCAACAGTTTATTGCTACTTGTTTTTTTCATGAAAGGAATTATAAACTATAACAAATTTTTATACGACCTCTGTCTTGCAATATCCACACTAGATGAAATAAATTTGAGTCGGCAAGGCAGCCACACGTGACACGATAGTGTGAATTGTCTTCTTACTTTTATTTTTGTGTCTCGCATGCTATACAGACATAAAAGCCACTCTATTTCAGAAAAAGTCCTAAGATGTCGCTAGTGATAGGAAAATACCAAATTGTACCCCAAATCTGATACAGATTTCGATTTTATCTCAAAGTCTCGATTCCAAATGTTAGCCGAAATAAGTGTACCATATTTATAGTATATGGGGAGGAAGGAGGGCTGAGGGACTTCATAGTTAACTTCTAACGAAGATTAATCAATGGTCAGTTTGGGTTAAGCCAAATTTTACTTTTCTTTGTAAAGCACAGATTTGTAATTGAATGTACTTTTTTTCCTAGCTTATTCATCAGGAAAAGAGAATTTAAAAAAGAAAATATACATCGTTTTCGCACTTTAACATTTTCTCCTAATAACAGGTTGCAGTGTATATATATATATATATATATATATATATATATATATATATATATATATATATATATATATATATATATATATATATATTGTATATATATATATATATATATATTTTTTTATCGTGTTCAACACTTACATGCTTAATAGAATTCAAAATACAGGTAATTCTACCTCAAAGACGAATTACGGGAGGTAAAATTACATGAACTGTCCATCCCCTTGAATTCAAAAGATTATTGTGAGAGAGTACAGAGAAAGAGACACAGAGAGAGAAAGAAGAGAGAGAGAGTGAGAGAGAGAGAGAGAGAGAGAGAGAGAGAGAGAGAGAGAGAGAGAGAGAGAGAGAGAGAGAAAGAATATGATTGTTTAAGGGGAAAAAATCATTATATAAAGATGTCTTAGCGCGCCACTTACAATAAGGTGTTCCTTTTCTTACCTACATGAAGAAAAGAATATAATATCAGAGGAGGAAGCATCTCGTTTGTCATAGCATTATAATCGTTTTTTTTTTTACGATAAGCCAGCAGTCACTAAAACAAACCTTTTTCATAGTATTTTTTTGTCAATTTACCCTGACGCTTTGCCTCATTTTTTTCCTAAATCTCACCCTGATTGCGCTACAGTTAAGTATTCCCTAGTGGTCATGATAAGGTGGTTGTCGTGTAAAACAACTAGCACTTGTTTTGTTAAAAATAAGCCATACTTTCAATGGTTTTTCACTCAATAATGAAGTTATTTTTCATATCATGGTAGCAAAAAAACGACAGTGTGATGCCAGCTTCAATGGATAAAGTATTAAGAAATATTTTAAAGATCAAGGGTGATAGGCTACCAAAATTCAAAATTTGGTTGGCTTCAAAGGCGAAGCCAACCAAAAGCAGGATGTTAGATTAGCATAGCCTGGAAAGATTTGAAGGAAGTGCGAACTTCATGTGAGCACAAATCACGTTTTTACTTTTTTTTTTTGGTAGTTCAATGGCCGAAGACATACATCCATACACATAGCAAAGACTTCAAATTTCAGCTAAATCTCTGCAAGTACAATGCACAGCACGAATACTTGACGTATGAAAATTTGAAAGCGTTTTTGCTATTGCAAAGAAAAAAACGTTATTATGGAAAGCATTCTAGATTTTCAAGACTACCTCTGCGACATCGACTAGGGGAGAAAGAATAGTAACAATGATGAAGTTGGTAAAACCATTTTCAGGTCTACAATAAAGAACTGAAGACTCGTTTACTTGCTGATATTACCCTGTGAAATCGGTCCCTGGCCTCAGATTGGCCAGAGGACCTCCCCTCTTCTGGAAAAATTATGGCCGAAAAGTACAATTTTTATGTTTTGGATGACGCCACCCATAAAGACCAGACCTATGTGCACCTATACATTACAGTTTTGAAAATTATTAGACAGGTCTATAGATATCATCAAGAATCTATACTTGTCCGGATTAGTATTAGTATCTGTTATTAATATTTATCCGTAGTACTTACTATGAAATTGAGCTAGAAGAAACGGAAAAAGAGCAAGAAATAAGCAGTGCCTTTGACACTAAACAATAGTAAATTATCTGATTTTGTCAAACAAGATTTGTAAAAAAAAACCTTTACTCCAGCCTTTACTAAATTCGATATATTTGTTTTATTCTAAATATGTTTAGCTTACAGCCAGCTTCTAGACTCGAATACATTAAAAAAAAGGTAGTGGCAACAAATGAGGTAAAATATTTATGTTCTTTTTAATATTGACTAATGGCTCTTAAGATACCGTGACAAGAGACCAAGTCACGGGATTCTGTGACATGGTCTTGACTACCCAAAGAAAAATTTACATGTACTATGGGAACAAACATTTTTCAGAATTACTTACCAGTTACTTCTGTTTTCTCACGAGCAGAGCTTTCAGAAGAGTTTTGCTCCTTTTCTTTCCTATCCTTGAACATTGTAAAATTTATTACATCTTGGTTTTTGATAACCGATTGAACACCTGTTTTTTCAACTCCAAGCAAATGACTAAGCACTCGAATAGCCTTTTCCTGCTCCTTCAGTTTGTACTAGAAAAAATGTAACTTTAGTAGAAAATTTGTAAACATAGTATAACTTATAATGTGATCATAATTAAATAATGATATAGCTAGAAACAAGCATAGCAACAACTAGACTATAATAGGATAGATACTAAATAAAATAATAATAGTAGTCTACTTAAATCATTAGCCTCTTCCTCCTTCCTAGCCTTTATAGGCTGAGTTAGTAGCCTTTTCCTGCTCCTTAAATTAGTACTAGTAAACAAAATTAATTTTGATCATAAAATTTTCAATATGCTTATATTTGAAAAACAATATAAATATACCATATTATAAAGAAAAAAGGAAGTTAAATAATATATTTTTATAAGATAAAAATTTACAAGTATCGTTTTATATTACTATCATCATCATCAGAAAGTCTACATTTTCATAAAAAAAAAATTGTTCTGTTATTAGTACAACTGCCTTTTCTTTCTAGTCTAAAACAATCATGATGTATGTGGTCACTTTTTGCGAAAAACCTAGGACACAGTTTTATAAGTTTCAACTTTTTTTTACATAGGCTATGAGCAGAAGTAATCCTACAGCCTCTTCAAGTACTAATTTCTTAAAATACAGATTCAGATTAATGTACCCTTATTTTCAATTTCCAGTTATGTGTTTTCTTTCGATATTTGCTTTCTGAGATATGTATTGGAAATATAGGACATCCCTTTCCACCTCACAATTTGTCTTTGTCTTTACATTTTAATAGATGGCTGGATTTTGTTGAATTCTTATATATGTCCTGTATGTAGTGTGGCTCTCGGTTGACTTCTGACAATTAGTTTTATCTTCAAAATTTTTATTTAACATGCAAAATGAACAAACATACATATTCAAATAGAGAAGCTGCAATCCAAACGAAGGCTACTTATTATAGAAAAATTTTAAACCGGCAAGAAACAACATATAACAAAAACGAGTAAAAAAAAACAAACACATAACAAAAAACGTAACCCATAAACATGATGAATTAGGGGAGCAGAGAAACAAAGGGGCAAAGGAGACTATATTGACCTGACAAATTCACAATGTTATAGTACAAAAATATAAAATGTACAGCGATCCTTTCATCAATGATAAATAATATGTTCCGATATTTCTTCTTTAAAAAAGAGCGGCAATTTACATTGTTAAACTTGGTGTTTAGTCAAAGTTTATTTGCTATTAAAAAGAATCTAAACCTCCTTGAAAATCTAGCCCTTTCACAATTGACCATGGGAAATCTATACGTTTCGAAACAAGCAACAGAAGAAGCAAGTCAGCGACAGGGTATGAAAGAATATGGAAAATATGAAATTAATTCACTGGGGCTGATCATTATAATGCCAATGTGGTAACTGGAAGTCTCCAAACTGACCAGGGCTTAACACATTAAGAAATAAGAAATTCGTATCAGCTCCTAAGTGACTTCAAAGTGGCGGAGGGCAATGAAGGAAAGTACCAAGAACCCTTA
Source organism: Artemia sinica (assembly GCA_027921565.1). Classification (NCBI taxonomy): domain Eukaryota; kingdom Metazoa; phylum Arthropoda; class Branchiopoda; order Anostraca; family Artemiidae; genus Artemia; species Artemia sinica. The sequence goes on from CM051272.1 coordinate 26,823,814, forward strand.
TGGCTTTTTGGTATTATTTGGTAAGACTTTGTTCAACGAAATATTTTTTTAAAGGTTTTGTTTAAGAAAAAAGGAATGTTGATATCCATTAAGGAAAAAACATATTTTGTTTGATGTGCATAACCTAAATTTTGATCAGAATGACTTTGGGAAGATAAAAATACTCATCAAGAATAATTTTCAAATACCTTTAAGTCTGAATACTTTTTATACAAGTTGTAGAGAGACCTAACTCTTCAATCCAATTTTAGTAGCTCCTTGCTTAAATTTCCCAAACACTCTAAATTTTGTCTTAAAAAATCTAGGACTAATCAATTAAAAGAAAGATCAGTGGATAAGTAAGTTCATTTTAGCCTACAAATTTTAATTAACAAAGGAGGGGTTTTAGCTTCAACAGATACCACTGTATCATTTGCAAACATAATTACTAGACTGTTGTTCTGTGATAAACAATTATGGAGATCATTTGTATAAATTAAGAATTGTTACAGACCTAATACAGACCCCTGTGGTAGACCTGTATCAGCAAGCAACTTAGCTTGAAACAGATGGCCCTGAAATTCTGCTTGGATTCCATGATTTTATAAATATGATTTTATTAAATCCAACTCTTTTTCTCAAATTCCAAACCTTTTCCCTTTTTTTATAGCAAAAACATTGGCAAAAGAAAACAAGCATTGGTTTCGTATTATTCACGATTTGTTTTTTGTTTTTTATTTTATTTAACGCATTTTGAACCCTTTTATATTGTTCTGTGCTTAACATAAGGGTTTCATTTATCTGGCATTGAAGTGGAACACATTTCTCACATAAAACCTTTCATAAGCAATAATAAAACATATTCTTGATTTTGTTCAGACCATTTCTCTGATAAAACGTAACCAGAAAACCTTTCGGATAAACTCTCCATTGAAGGAATCAATGAAAAAAAAGAAGTAAACAACAAGACCAGAAAAAAAAAGATTACGCAACAATAAAAAAAAAAAAAAAAAAAAAAAAATCACATTTTTGGCACATATTTGGAAAATTTGTAATTTAGCAGTCAGATACAATAGCTTTATTTTCCATTTACTAAAGTTTTTACCTGGATATAATGATTCTCAATTTGTAATTGTTTAGCCACTGTTTGTTCATAGTTCAATTGTCCTTGAGTATCACTCAATGCTCTCTGTAGCTTTGACACTGTGGTTCCAAGTTCCAAAATTTGGTTTTCTAAGGCAGCATTTCTTGTAAATAGTCTTTCCTCTCTGAAATTATCAACCCATACGTTACAATTTCAACAGGCGTCTTTCTCCTATTCTATCCAAAATTAGGTGGTAACAACATTGCTAAAAAAATGCATTTCTGCAAGCTTACAGAATTGTAGCTAAAAGTGTCTATGAATTTGCATTCGTTTCTTTATACTTTAAAGTCCTATTTTTAAAACTCGTAATAAATCATTTGTTTCCACACATCTTTGATAACAAATGCTCCTTAGTCCAATTTTTAGCTGCAAATGTAAACACAGTTTATAATATTGGTAAAGAATTCGAAACAAATATGAAAGAGTGAAACGACCATATAAACCAATAAAACAGCAGATTGTGGACAGCTATTTCTTGAACTAAGAAATTTGCAAATTACATTTTCCTTCTTTAAATTTCAAACCTAAAATTCATCGAAAACCTTTTTAGCGGAATTTTGATTTTTAACAAAAAAAAAAAAAATAATCAAATAGAAAGCTAGAGCAACGCTAAAACATAAAACAAACAGAAAGGGTCCAATATTAGAAGAGGGCTGCCTACCCCCAGACCCAAACTCTTTATAATACAATTTGAAAGGTGATTTCCTGAAAACATTGCCCAGCACAAATTTTTTTAAGCGTTTTATACAGCCTACTTATTACCTTTTAAAACATGAAAATTGTATTGTTTAAAGCAAACGACTAAATGAGCCCTTTTATCCTCAGATTATTTTCCTAAAAAGTAAAACTTTATTTGTAGAAGAGTGATGGTTGAAGAAGACGACTTTGAAGAGATTTCTGTTTCTTTTGAAATTAGTTTAAAAGCAAGTTTTTAAAGGAAAGTAAATATCAAGATAATAACCCAAAACGAGCAGAAATAAAGTCATATAGCAATTCAAACTTAAGGCGCTAGCTTCACTCTTATTTGTAGTAATTTCTGCTTGTATTAAGCTTGACTTTATTACTCATTTTCATATATCTTCGTTTTAAGTTCCATCCACTCAGTCATAGTAATATATGATACTTTTAAGTTCGATGTGGTTGTTCATTTTAATTTTGTTCGTGTTATAGCCTGAAACTTTAAAGCAGATCAGCTTAAAAAAAATTAAATATTTTGCATTAAAAATCGATAAAACACTGCATGGTTACTTGCCACTATAGTTGCTATATTTTTCTTCCAACATTTATTGACCCTATAAATGTTCCCTTGGTCCAACCCACTTACCCTGGAAGTTCCAAACTAATCAGAGAAAAACAATGTTTGGGTCGTTTAAGGGAATCACAAATGAATGCAAACGACTTTTTTACAAAACATTTTTTTTTCGTTTTTGGGTTTCAATGGTCTTGTGTAAATGCCCACAAATTTGGGTCTATTTTGGGTGTCACAAATCGGCAGAATAATTTTTTCTCAAATACCTTATGTCTTCATTGACTTATATATTTTGATAGCCTGAATGAATATACTGTCATTTTTGCCTCACTACTTCACCACAAATATATTCAAATTTCCACTTGGGCTTTAGGAAGATTGTAGATAATTTCGGAGACCACACTGCCTTTCCATGACGATAAAATAAAAGTCCAAAATAGGGATAAAATCCTTTTTAATAGACAGTGTATAATAAATTTCACAAAAAATACCAGATATTTCGGTCATATATACAGTGACCATCATCAGTAGTAAAACTGATGTATTTACTACTGATGACGGTCACTGTATATGTGACCGAAATATCTGGTATTTTTTGTGAAATTTATTATACACTGTCTATTAAAAAGGATTTTATCCCTATTTTGGACTTTTATTTTATCGTTAGGAAGATTAGCATATGTACATTTTCCTCCTCTTTCTAAATGCAAAACATATAAGTCCCATGCATCCTTCCTTCCTTTGACACTCCAACTCAATGCCCACCTACTGTTCCCAAGATGTCATAACCTGGATACACAGTTTCTTTTGCTTTACCTCTGCTGGGCCGAAATTCAAGATCCGCTTGACCCTTCAAAAATCATTTAAATTTCAATTCAATAAGCTGTTTCTGAGATAATGCAGACATGCAAATTTGATAACCTGAAAAATAAATCGGTTTCTTTCCTCGTGTATGCAGGAACAGATCCTGGTCAAACAGGGCCAAAAATTCGTAACACATTAAGAGACCAAATCTTTAGACCCTTCGCCTTTGCCTCCTCCCTCGAGGTCAAAGTTCGAGGTCTACTTGGCCCCCCAGCACTCCCTGAAAGTTTCAGATTTATCAGCAAGGCTGTTCCCAGGATATTGCAGATGTTCTTTAGATCAAATGTCAAAACATAGTCTTTTGATTTACCTTAGTGCTTAACCACGATAGAATATATTCATGATAAAATAGTGAAGTAAATCAGAAGAGACAATATTTACCCAGGTAAATATTGTCTATTGCTGCTATTTATCTAAGAGGTGTTGATTTAAGGAACCCCAGCAGCAGCACTTAGATTTGCCATATCTTTGCACCTAAAAAGAAAATGATCCAATTCATCCCCCAAACTACTACATAGTGGGAAAATTCGTAACCTGTTTGGAAAGCTAATATCCCTCCAATTTGTTAAAAGTGGTAGACAATTAGCTCGCACCTGAATCCAAATTCTAATAAATTTAATTGATAAACTTAACTTGAAATAATATTCTTCATCAAAAATCTCTTTAACACTTCTATAGAAAAATGAACAAGTCAAAGTACTTGTGCGAACACCCTAATGTTGATTCTCTTGGTCTTCTAGCCAACTCATTAAATCTCTAAGAAAAATATCCTCACTATCTTTGGGGCCTTGGCCATTATTCCATGTATAGGAGAAACTGCTATCATCTAGTAGTTTTTTTTTTTTTTTTTTTTTTTTTTTTTTTTTTTTTTTTTTTTTTTTTTTTTTTTTTACCTGGAATGGCCACAAAGATTTTATATCCAGCTTTAGCAATTCTTCATACGCAGCTCTGGCTATCCTGTATTCCAGATAATAATAACAGAAATAATTTATTTATGCCCTCTATACATACATGATGTACACAGAGGAGTATAGGAAATAAATAAAAAGAAAATTGAAAAATACAAAATTACACTTCTAACGAAAAGGACGACAATAAGTAGCTCATAATACTTAATAACTCATGAATATATAATAAATAGCTTATGTTAGCTCATTAGTGCATAACAGCAATGGCGACAAAACTATTATTCCACTAAACGAGACAATTAAGGGGAAAATTTATTCAATTTTCTCTAGATCGTCTAAGAAATCAATCGTATTGTTGATCCATTTTAACAGTAATATCAAATATTCCGAATTTTCTTATAATATACCTATTTTTGAACCATAGTGGAATTCCAAGAAAATATTTACAGAACCGGAAAAAGTACACGCGGATGCGCTTTTTATCACTTTTACTTAAAAACTTCAAAAATGGAACAATGAAAAATACATGAGGTGCAAACAATGAATTATAAGTTGTAGTAACTGTTTGTTTATCAAAACGACCTTTCACCCTGACTAGCAGGCCATAAGTTTTCCTAAGCTTTCCCAGTACAGACGATAACACCAACTCCCGCGTAGCTTTAATTGTCGGGCTAAAAGGCAAGCCAAGGTATTTAATGGAATCATTACTAAAGATATTAAGTGATCCCACCGTAATTGAATGATGCTGGAAATCACGGTTATTATTTGCCTTAGCCAGAATTTAGTCATCTGTATTGACCAATCTTTTCTCAATGAAAATAATCGCATGTCCCGTTTTAGAAACTATGTGTTGTTTTCTGCAGTCCATACATTCGTTTATAATACTGGAGCTGAAACAACCCCATTTGTTTAACCGGGTATGTCCCCCGGATCTATGCACTGTAATGAAGGATTGGCATTATTTGGATTTGAATACCTGTTCTAGCATCTTGAAGCTATTAGCTTCCTTTAAACTAGTATTTTTATATAGTTTAAACATGACTGCTTTGCCTTTTGCAAAACTGGCTTTAATATTTTTTTTTCCAGGAGCAATTAGCGGAAAAATGAAAACTCAAATAACTTGCTTCTTTTACTACCCAGGTCTCTTTCCCATTAAAATAAAACTTGCGAACCTATTCCTAATTGCTTCTTTGTTACTAAAAACTACCATTATTTAATTGCAATCTTTTCAGCTATCCAAGGCAAGATTTAAAAAAGGTTATGCATGCCATCTTTAGTTTTTCCACCAATGCGATGTCAACTGCAAACAAAATCATTGAAAAGGCCATTTTCTCTAGATTGACTATAAAGGGCACACCTACTAAAAAAGAGAAAATAACCTAGGTGATAGTGAACTACCTTGCCTCAATCCTATATTACTACAGAAAATCCTGGAAATAAAATTTCCCAAACCCATTATCCTGTTTTTACACATATTCAGAATCCAAGCTTCAGTAAAAAACCTTAAAACTACACTCAAAGATGAGATTTCGAAGTCAATTAATGATACTAGAGCACCGATGCCCACACTTGAAGATCAAGCGACCGATAAATGCTCGATTTCTGATGTGCACGCTGAAATTCAGACCATTGTGTAAAGAGACTACCAGTACGAACAATAATTTTGCCCAACATCTTGATAGTGGAGTTCAGCGCCTTTTTGCTGAAGAGCGGGATAGGCAACGTAGAGCTCTGAACATAGTTGCGTATGGTATCCCGTCAAAACCAGACTAACCGCTCTACATCCAGTCGTACGTCAGCCACAAATATAAACTTCCAAGATATTCGAATTGCAAATGTGAAAAAAACTTCCCATCCCTGAAAACTCAGTCTGTAAATATGCGCCCGCCACCTATCCTCTTCACTGTTCCAAGTGTACAACCTAAAGGACAATCATCAACCGTTTTTGTGAACACCGCGGAGACATTCAGTTTCGCGGTGACATATCAAAGGCCGAACGTGATAAACATAAAGCTCTCATAGATGCACTAAAAATATATTCGAATTGCAAATGTGAAAAAACTTCCCATCCCTGAAAACTCACAGTCTGCACATGTGCGCCCACCACCTATCCTCTTCACTGTTCCAAGTGTAGAACCTAAAGGACAATCATCAACCGTTTTTGTGAACACCGCGGAGACATTCAGTTTCGCGGTGACATATCAAAGGCCGAACGTGATAAACATAAAGCTCTCATAGATGCACTAAAAAGACGAACAAACTCTGTTGAAACATATCTAATCATTTCCAGAGGCCAAATTGTGACAAAAAACGTGGGTGTTCATCACGGTTGGAAAGCTCCAAAGCCAGCCCCGAACCCGGCCACGATGGATATATAACAGTTTGTCCCTCACCTCCTGTAAATAGCCCTGATTTCTCGCACTTATTTTCTTCGTTTCGTAGAACTTAAAGTGTTAGTCCTAGCGTATCTTCTACAGAATATGAACTGAGTGAAGTCTTCTTATCATGTGATAGTTTGTGTGACTCGAGCTTCGATAGTGCCGTTTCTGAACTTACCTCTACACCAGTGTCAATGCGGTCACAGCTACGGGACCTCTGCCGCTGAACGACAGGTAGCGAAAGTCTCGGAACAATAATACCTTATCTCTCATCTCGAGCATCGTTGGTTCTCTTGCAAACAAGCTTCTGGATACTTAGGTGCTCTTAAAAGAAGAAGAAGCAGATATTGCTGGATTAGTGGAGATTCTGCCGAAATTTACTACAATTCCTGTTGCCAAAAGCTCGTTGCAGATATCTGGATTTCAGTACTTCACAAATCTGGGGAGCCAAACTGCAGCAGACGAGTTGGTGTCTACATCAGAGAAGGTTCCCAGGATAATCTTATTAACCGTCTAATTTTCAATGTACCCTGGGTAGAAAGTTTATGGCTTGATATTACTCTTCATAAAAAAAATTCATAGAGGGTGTGTATATAGAAGTCCTAGTCACCCAGTCTTGAAGATTGTGAAATATCTCTTAAAACAATCATTTATGAAATGGCCTCTTCAGCATCAACGGTTGTATCTGACTTGATAATTAATGATGATTTAAACTTCCCTGAATCGAGTAGGTTGAATGGTCTTGGTCATCTAGTAATGGAGCTTTGTGTCTTGTCTATCTGATAACTTCCATCATCAGACGGTTGCCAGGTCAACAAGGCATCATGGCGGCCAGGATCCTTTCTTGTTGGATCTAGTAGTTTTGAGCAATCCAGATTCCCTCATCAGAAATGAATTTCTTTTTCCAATTAGCAACAGCGACCACTGAGTCATCCTATCTATATTATCCATGAATAGTCGTCTGCAACCTTATCTTTGTCCTCAAACTTTTATTGACTATCAAGCAACACAAAACGAACCAGCCCTATTCGTCGAAACTAATCATTTCTTATATCAAAACCTCATAGACAAATGTCATGGAGCCTCCTATCAACTGAGAAGAAGCCCTCGCGTGTTATTTTCCGAAAACAGCCGAAAACACGTCCATCCTCACACAGGATACACAAAGAACAATCAACAGGAAATCCAGAGCCTGGAAAAGGTACAAAAAGAACACAGGAAAATTTGCAGAGGTATGCGAAGGCTCAGAACCTCGCCTCTGACGCATTTAGGAAACTGAAGTCTGAACATGAGGAGAAGCTCGCCACAGATATCAAGGCAGACCCCAAATCCTTCTGGAAACATGTTTCTACTAAAAATCCCAACCATCACACTATTCCTGGCCTCAAACATAACAGCGTAATCCATTCATCACCAGTAGATATATCAAATATATTGAATACCCCCTTTGCCTGTGCTTTCACCATCCAATCTTGTCCAACTATACATGCATCACCATCAGATTCAATATCTGATACAATGCCAAAATTGTTAGTTACTGAAGAAATGGTCTTAACTAACCTTGATAAACTTGATGTTAACAAATCCAAAGGATCAGAGGGGATACACCCAAGGCTTTTCAAGGAGTGCTGAAATGTTCTCAGTTCTCCCCTCTGTAGACTCATCCAGCTGTCCCAACAAAATGGAGAACTACCGTCAGATTGAAAACCATCTTATATCACACTAATCCACAAAAATTCCCAAAAGGTCATACAGAAAATTACCATCTCATCAGCATCACTTCTGCAGTTGTAAAGGTTTTCGAGAGATTTGTCAACAGAGCTCTGATTCAGCACTTTGAAGCTAACAACGTTCTCAATTCCACTCAATATCGCTACAGATCTTTAAGATCCGTTGATACTAACCTAATAAAAACATACGAGTATGTCACATCATTGTTGGATAAAGATTTTCCTGTCGACATGGTGCTTACGCACCTCTCAAAAGCGTTTAACAGGGTTTGTCATGAATTCCTCATCACCAAACTAAAAGCAGCCACTTTTGATGATGTTATCGTCCAGTGGATACCGAGTTTTCTTACAGAAAGAACACAAGTTGTAAGAATTCATGACTCTCAAAGTGTCCCTCATTTCTCCTTGTCTACAACTGTTTTAAGCAGTGTTCCCCATGGGACCATTCTTGGACAGAGTCTCTTCAACTTCTATATAAATGATGCATCCAACCTTCTTTCAAACTTCCTCAATCTTTATGCTGATGATTCAAATTTTTGTTGGTAAAGCAGCTACACCCTCTGACCTGCAATCTATCCAAAAGGACCTTGACATTCTTGGTACTTGGGCTGATACATGTAATCCATGTCAACAATCACAACTCATATCAGCAGTACCATCTCCAAGGTAGCCCCCTCTTTGCAGTTTCGGAAGAAAAAGGTCTTGGAGTCACTGGTGATTGTCAACTTAAATTGAGCGCCCATGCAAAATCTGTATCATTGTCTGCCCTCCAATTTCTTGGAATGATCCAAAGAACTACCTCCAGCCGAATGCCCACAAGTATTGATGAAGGTCTACAAGGAACTAGTTCGCCCGCGTCTAGAGGTTGGAATGTCCCTGGAATCACCCTACTTCAAGAAGGACAAAGAAATACTAGAAAGATTACAACAAAGAGCAGCCAAAATAGTCAAAGGCTTCAAACAAATGCCATACAAAGAGCGTTTACGTCATTTGAAGCTTCCTACTGTCACATACCGGAGGAAACGTGGCAACATGATTATGGCCAACAAAACTGTTTCCAAAAACATTCTCCATGGTCTCCTTGCCCCTCAAGAACGTTCTGTGCCAAGACAACATTCCAAGAAAATCTTCAAGAAACACTCTCAATCCAAGAAGGAAGCCATTTCTTCAGCCAGCAAGTAACAAACATGCAGAATAAAAATTCTGAAGATACAGTTGCTGCCCATTCGCCAGGTGGGTCCAAGTGAAATCTCGACAAAGAATGGCTACAGCAAGAGTTTCTGTACAATTGGGAAGCTGTTGAGTCCTCAACCCAAATGTAGCAAACAACCACATCAAACAACCGACAGAAGTCATCGAAAAGCAATACAAGGATGGGAAATCCTTAGATTCGCCCCAAGCTGCAATTTAAGGCAATGATATCATGCTGTTTCTGAAATACAACATTAGCAATAAAATAAAAGGCTTCCCAAGCTGAATCTTTTCTAGACATAGACAATAGAACATATTTTCCTTAAGGAAGTAAACCTCATTTTCTTCCTACAATGGCACACATCAATTTCCAAAACTAGGTCCTTTCAAGCAAACAAATCAAGAAAGATTAAGGGGGGGGGGGGGTAATTTTTGCCAAAATTAATATAGCTGTCTCTAGTACAATCGTCTGAGCCCTAGACATTATTGTTTATTTGAAATTCTGAACGTAAAAAGAATAGAGAAATAAATAAAAAAGGACAGAAAAAAATAAGCAAACATGTAGGCTACATTAAAAAAAAGAACAACAAAATGCAAACGTAGCCTAACATGAGAAAAAGAAAAGAATGGCAGCTCTATTAGGCCTATAGTTCAATCAAGAAAATTGAGCCATGAGAGATTTATTGTTTTTTTTTGAAAACTCATGCAACTGCAATTTCTAGATCTGCTTTGTTACATATATGAATTAGTCTTGACTTTTAGGTCAATATTTTGGTAGGACTTAAATGGAGGAAGTATTTTGTAAAACAGAAAAAAAATGGAACAGACTTTCGCTTAATCAACTTAAATGAATATTTTTCAGAAGGGTATGGCATACAGGATATGATGCAGTGCAACAGTGTTGTAAAACTTGGCAAGGTCAAAAGAGGTGAAACAATTGAACCATAAGATGTGCACATTTGGAAAGACTGTGAGCACTAGGGAAACCACAAGCATGGCATATAGTGTTGCTGGTGCTGATACGTAGGCTCCCGAATGACATATGGCTCATTGTTTTATTAGCAGAGGCAGCAAGGGATATACCTGTATTTTACTTGAAAAATCGTAGTTTTTGATGGAAAGAAGGACAAATTCAAACATAAAATTGCTTCACTGCCTAAGCAACATATAGTTATAAAACTGGTGAAAATAAATCACCTGCTGACATTTCCATAAGTTTGTAGGGTTATGAAAGACTAGTGCTTTAGTGAAAACACAGAGCCCACTCATAAGAAACAAAAATGTTTTATTCTTATAAAGTAAAAATTATCCTAAGAATGCTTTATGTTTGCCCAATAACGTATGCAGATAAGTAGAAAATTATCCAAATCTTACTTAATTTGTAAAGTAAAAAATATGCTAATACTTTATGAGTAAAAATGTCACAATGCTTTATGACACTGTACAAAAATTATGCTTTGCTTTGTGTTTGCAGCAAGGTAGTGTTTTCAGTACAAACATAAGTACAAATCATCTGTTGATTTGTTGCCATTAGTTTTATAAATAATATTGCATAAATTGTTAACCAATAATTTTCTTCATTTTAAGTTTCAACTTTGATCTTCAGTTTCATTAGAAAAAAACTGTATTTATTGGTTTTTGATTATTTTTAGTCTTAAAAAAATGCCTAAAACTCAAATAATAGATCTAAACTTTTATGTCACTACTTGTAGGAACATGGGGGAAATGAGATAAATATAAACTTGCTTGTATACTGGAGATTGAGGTTATTAAACTCATTTCATTACCTTAAACTACCTTTAAATTGATTAGATCGCATTACCCAGGAAATAAGGAAAAATCCTGCAGAGTCACTGGTCAGTGATGATGGGGAGCCATTGTCTCAATTGCATCAATGGAGGGAGCAGTGACAGCAATATGAGAAAGATTGTTCCAATAGGCAGTCACTCTACTGGAGAAGTAGTGGTTACAGACTCTGGTATCTGCCCTCTTCTGGGACAACACCTTGCTATGCCCCCATGTCCTCGAGGATTCAGCAAATTGAAAGGGCTTTTGACAGGAGGAGTCAGCAATAAAAAGCTTATAAGTCATTATGACATCGCCTCTTCAACATCTGTACACAAGTGTTGGGACCCAAAGCTTATTCAATTAAGAGTTTTACATCCATCAGTAGGTTTTCTTGCCTGTCTTTGGACAGATTCAATTTTCTGCAGATAACCCTTGTTCAGTGGCATTGCAAAAGCACATCCCAAATTCCAAATTCCAGAATCAATCAATTCACTATTCCAAAAAAAAATTATATAGGCTTTTTTGCCATCCAGTTTTAACCACCCTTTTAGCTGCTGATTTTTTGTTTGGCATTGAAAATAAAAGTTTAAGCTAATAATTCTTATAAACAAATTATTTGGGTAGGGACTAGCTAAAAGAAAAATGCAAATACAAGCTAAAGAAGTATACAAACTAAAAACATAATATAAAAATAAGAACAGCCAAACTATACCAGAGTGTGCCTGGAGACATTAGTATAAAACCAGACAAGTTTCTAACTGAGAAATATTAGCTGCCATAGATTCTCTATCATGCATAGAAACTGGTCATCTTGCAAAGCTACATTGTCTGTTTTGAGCATTGCACTTCAAACTCTTTGACAATTTTCTACAATAATAATTTGATTTGTTGGTGGGGAAAATGGGTAAAAGTAAATAATGCAAAACAGACAATTTACATCCAAGCATGAGAGGTGAGGGGCAGGGGTGAACCCAGCGATAAATTTGGGAGGGGGATGGATGTTTTGAACAAGGGATGGTAGTACTGGTTAAAAAGGAAAAAACAAAGTTTTTAGAATATAAGGTGCATCCTTTATCGAGACGACACTGTACACATGTAGTTATAAAATAAAATCAAGCCACCTTTTTTGTCTTGGGCTAATTTCTCCAAAATGTCTTCTATATTGATTGGAACATCCCTGTGTATGGATAATCAGACCAATCTATTAAGACGTTCCCGACCTAAGGCGCTCCTGGCATGGGAGTGCCAGGAACTGTTGTACCAATCTTCAGAAATCGATGTAGAGTGAAGACATTGTTCTTATCACATTCTTTTAAGCAGGTTATGAAATATTTTGGTACCACGTTTACCGACTGTATTCACATTCTCCTCCACAGAGCTAACTCAGCTTACAAGCTTCCTCTATAGCTGTCTGCATCAAGATACCAAAAGTTAGTCAGAGTATCCGATATTTTTTCTTCCTCGAGGGAAAGACAGTGCTGAGGAAGTAGGTATTGCAGTGACTCCAGCAACTTTCTGTGGCTAAGGAATCGCTGATGCAGCTGCTGCAGAAAGTAATAAATGGGATAAACACAAAAACTCGGTAATACGTTTTAGGATCCTTCGACGCTGTTGCGTAATTATTCCTTTACCTTTGTTTTGGAGCTCATCTGGGCACTCTAATGCTGATTTAATAATATTGACACAGTTCAGTCTTTTCACTAAAAAGTGGATGAAGCAAAACTTCACTCCTCTTTATCATGTCTCTAACCTTGCTCTTAAGTTCGTCAGCGTGTTTAAGAAAGTATACGAGATCTACTGTTTCTGATTGCAAAGATGTCGACAAATTGTGAGACAGACTAAAAGATTTACTGACAGAACCCATAGGTGCAACCAAACTGCATCTCTCAATAGCAGACAGCAAAGAATAAGCTTTGCTTAAAGATTCAGAATCTGAATCAGGATGTTCTTGAATTTCCCTCGTAGCCTTACAGATAATAATGAACATCTCTTCAAACAAAATGATTGTTTTTAAGTGCTCCAACCATCTAGTCTCACAAAATTTGTTCAATCTTATCATGTTTTTCCCACTGATAAGATTACTTTCTTGATCAAAATGTTTGAAAATTGCAGAGCGTTCGGATGAAATTCTAAAGAAATTAATTACTTCTTTTGAATAGTCAGTGATCCAAGGCTCGCTATCGTTCAAAAAAAGGGAGGGGGTGGCTCACATCAGCCGCAGTTGGTCTGAGGGTAGATTCTAGGGTAATTAGGGGCGCTGGTAACGAGTACCCGGGTGCACAATTTCGCAGGCATGTAGAACATGGTCATTTTAGCCTATCAAGTCAAATTTGACCTATAACAACGTCATACCGCTCTTGATTTTTTTTTACACAGTTAAATAAACTGAAAACTTCATAAACTTGACATATTCTGAATCCTAAGAACAAGTACTTTCACGTGGTACTTTTAGTTTTCCTCCACAACCTTTATTTTTTCAGATAACCCATATTCAATTTTGAAAACAAGGTTTTTTTTAAATACCTTTTCTTAGTTTTTTTTTTTTGGTTTTTCTGAATTCTGCTTGTCATTACACGTCAAACTATGTGCCTCTTTCCCAAAAAATCTTATTTCTTAAGCAGCTATTTATTTTTTTCTAAATAACGTCCTAGTTTTCCGAAATTAGCCCACAATGTCCAAGTTTTTTTTTCTTTAGCTGTTAAGAAAAAATGAAAGCGAATCAAACTACACATCATTCGAACCGTCAGGATGACCTTTACACGTTGTTAATAAAAACAAAGTCGAGACTTGAATCTGCACGAAAATATAAGCGTTTGAACAAGAAAATCCCCCCCCCCCAAAAAAAAAAGAGACAATTTTCTGAAGTGGCGTTTAACTCGAAATATTTTCAACACAATTTGTAATTTTTATCTCACCAAAAGATAGATCGCTCTTTTCTGTATCAAATAATGTATTTAGATTCTATACAACTAATATTTTTAGCCAGGAAAAAAAAAAACAACAACAGAGCCTCGTTCTGCGATCGCATGCACGAATTTGGTTTCCACAGCAATGAAAAAAGCCAAGCATCTTACGTATCGGGTTTTAGTTGCATAAAGTACTTAGCCATAAAAGGCTAATTTCTCCTTTATGGGCTAAAATCGTCAAGTTCTACATTAGTGCGAGCATGTGCACCACGATATTCGTTTTAAGCACCTTAGATTACCCTAGAATCCGTACTCAAACCAACTGCGGCTGATGTAAGCCACCCCCTCCCTTTTTTGAACGAGAGCGAGCCTTGGATAACTGGCTATTGCATAAAGTACTGAAAATTACGACATAAAAGGAAAGGATTTAGGATATTTATCTGATCTAGCTAAAGGTAAGGATTCCGGCAACAACGATTTTAGGGAGTGTCAGTTGTCTTGCTTGAGGTACACCATGTTTGTACAACTAGTTCTGAAGCATGTAAACAGATAGGCGTTGGACAGCATTGCTTCGCTTTTCTCGAAGTAAAACGAGTCCAGATCTACCATAAGGAATTATAACCTCTGGATCAACTATTTAGATTCTATCCGTACCGGAAACGACTATCTTTATGCTGAAAGAGCTGCGGACTGGGGATCACACTTAAACGCCAAAAAAGAGATGATTCCGATTTTCTTCACATCTGGAAACCATAAATACGCCGCAGCTGCGCTTAACTACCTAGAAGAAATACTACGCCTGCCTGAAAAGGCGCCAGAAGTTCACAGAGAGTTTGTAAGTGGCAATTGTGTTGCTAGGAAAACAACCAAGTCGTTTTGTAGCATTGCATGCGATCTGGCTTTAGAGTTGACCTTGAATCTGGACATCAAAGATCATCGAGGGGTTACTGGTATCGATGGTGCAACAACGAATGAAAATGCCAGGGATCGACATCTGGCTACTCCCCCCTTTCTCGCAGCAGTCACCAGAACGCTGAAAGCAAACCTGACTATGGATGATGAGGCAATGAAGCATCATGAAGATACCACTGAGTATACGAGCCTGACAATAAAATCGGGTTATGGACTTGGTAGAGTTGCTTGGAAACCTATTCAAGACGACGAGAACAGAGCTGCACAGCTTTATGACAGGGCATAAGGCCCCAGAAGCCGTAGCAAATAGTCTGCTGAACTTCCGAGACATTGGCTTCGAAGCCATGAGCTCATATCTCGAAGGGACATCCACGAAAGTAAAAGTTGGCAAAATGCAAACTTTCACCTCTGTTGCCAAAAAAGGGAAAAAAGAAACAGCCACAAAAAAATTTGGGGAAACTGAGCTGCTTAAACGAGCTCTGCATCTTGCAAATTCAACACAAACTTCATCCCTCTGTGAGCTGCTGAAGTACGAGCTACAGCCATATCCGGCCTCACTTGCAGCATTATCATCAAGTCGTAGGGAGCCTCAGCTACGTACTGGTACAAAGTCAACAGCCTTGAACGACATTCTGCAACAGTCTGACTTGCAGTCATGCAAGCCTGTTGCCACATACCCGAAGCTTGTCAGTCTATCCATTTGGTTGGTGACAGGTATGACGGTCTTAGTGACGATAAAAGCCATGATGATTACTCGTCCAACCTTAAAGAAGCATCTGGCTATCGAGAAAGAAGAGGAGATTCTAGAGGAAATATTTCCAGCCCATTCACTTCGTCCAGCAAAGTTGCAACACTCTGGGACGGGATTCTCAGTAGTTGCTCAGCCAAAGGTCAACTCTTGATAGTTATTTTCGAGATCTAGGACTACAAAATTTCAACCCGTCTGATGGTTCATCTCGCTGGAGGTTTCGAGAGTCGACATAGAGCTGTTACTGTTTCGCCCCATGGAAGCTCCGTGAAGACGATCTCTCGGCTGGCCATGAGGAAACAGACACTCGGGTGTTATACCACATAGCAGTTGCTGGAAGACGAAAGAGCACACCTGTGATAATACAAGCCAACGATACTGATATCGTCTTAATAGCTGCATACTACTTCCAGTATCTTGCTAGTCTCGGCCTCAAGCAGCTCTGGGTTAGGTTTCCGTCCTACTACATACCTATTGATACGGTAGCACAAAAACTAGAAGTAACATTTTGCAACGCCTTGCCGCTTGTCCACAGCTTGAGTGGATGTGACACCACAAGCTTTCTTTATGGAACTGGAAAGGTCCGCTTTTTTCGAGCTGCGAAGTCTTTGGAAACTTTGTTTGGGTCTTTAGGTGATGAAGTTCGAGCCCTTGCAGAGAAGTAGTCATCTGTGCAAAGTGAGGGTTTAGTCAACGTCTGTAAGCAGCTTTTTGTTACAGTGTATGGCAGAAGTGCAACTAACTTCAATAGTCTGAATGACTTTTAAGCACATTTGCACCCAAGATTGGAGGATTTGCAGTGTTTACCACGAACTGATATCTCGTTTCTGCTTCATTTGAAAAGGTGCATGTTCCAGTCACTGATTTGAATCTAAGGCCACAAGCCCCATATTCATTTACCTCGCCTACCAATATGGGCTGGAGAATTGAAGATCATGAACTAAAGCCAGACCTAGTTTCTGCAATGCCGCATGGGCTAGCATCGCTTTCTTTTTGCAACTGTGACAAGACAAGGTGTGGCTCGCGCTGCAGATGCTCCAAAATAGGTTTCTGTGACAGCGCATCCAAGTGTGGAGCATACCCCCAAAAATGCCTACTTTTTGATGTGAATCAGGACGAGTCCAAAGACGAAGATGAAAAAAGTAAAGCGCCTCGTTCTCAGTAAAGCGCCAATCACGGAGTAGGTTTTAGACTTTTACAGCTAAAGAAGGAGGCAAAATCCAAACTCTTCTTAGTACAGATTTTTGTTTGTTTCAAGCTGGATTTGCATATTCAATTTAAGTTTCACTCGTTTTAAGATTTATTTACTCATTTATATTAGTAACTTACAACTTACATAAGTTATAATTCTTGTCCCGGGTGCTATGGAAGATTTCTCAACTCCTGATTTATAGTAATTGGAATTTTGGACTATTTTGAACAAAATGGCTATCTCAAAATTTTTATAAGATGTATTTGAGGAAAATGGTGTGGGGATATATACCCTCCGATCACTTTTGATGACTCTTAAGAAAGTAACCAGAACCTTGAATTTCCAGTCAAACGAGCCATCTCTAAAGTTAATATGACCACCCCTTACATATAACCTTATATGCTCTCAGGGCATAGCTTACAACACTTGCCCCGGGGCAACACAAGTTACAACCCTTACTCTGGCTTGGGGGGGGGGATGTTGACAACGAAGTTTTTTTCTCTTATTGTTGTAATTTTCAAACAAACTGGGTATCTCAAAATTTTCATTTGATACATTTGGGGAAAAGAGGGCGTTTTTGTCAGGGGGGGGGGGGGTGGTGGTGGTGGTAGATGCCCTCCATTAACTTTTGACTCCAAAAAAGTAACTAGAACTTTCAAGTTCCAATCAAATGAACCATATTCGAAATTTATACGACCACCCCTTACATAAAAACCTTTTACGCCTCCGGGGCATAGCTTAAAACACTTGCTCCCGGACTCTGGGGGTTGTGTCGACCCCAGAGTTTTTTTTATCTGATTTTTTGAACTATTTAAAAAAAAATCGCAATCTCGGAATTTTGTATCAGATGGACTTGGGGAAAAAAGGGCTGGGGGAGGGCTAGTTGGGCTCGGATCTCTTTTGACTCTTAAAAATAGAACTAGAACTTCCTATTTCTAATCAAATGGGCCACCTTCGAAGTTTATACGACCACCCCTTACATAAAAACCTTATACGCTTCCGGGGCATACCTTAAAACACTTTCCCCAAGGCTCTGGGGGGGGGGGTGTCGATCCCGGAGTTTTTGTTATCTGATTTTGAACTATTTAAAAAAAAATAACCTCAAAATTTGTAAGAACCATATTGGCCCCTAGAGCATAGCTTACAAAGCCTCTCCCCGGGCCCTGGGGGGTTACGTCGACATCGGAGTTTTTCTTATCTGAACTATCCTTATCTGAAATATTAACAAAAAAATGGCTCTCTCAAAATTATTATCAGATAGGTTTTGGGGAAAAGGGTGTGGAGGGGCTAGTTGTCCTCGGATCTCTTTTGACTCTTAAAATTGAACTAGAACTTTCAGTTTCCAATCAAATGAGCCCTCTCTGAAATTTATACGAGCATCCTTTTCATAAGAACCATATATACCCCATAGATATAACTTACAACGCCTGCCCCGGTCTCTGGGGGGGGGGTGGTTGTGTTATCAGAGTTTTTGTTATCTGACCTTTGAACTATTTTTTAAAATGACTATCTCAAAATTTGTATCGGATTGGTTTGGGGAGAAAGGGCCTGGGGGGACTAGTTGCCCTCTGACCTCTTTCAACTCTCAAAAAGTTAACTAGAACTTTCGGTTTCCATTCAAATGAGCCCTCTCTAAAGTTTATACGAGCATCCCTTCCATAAGAACCATATATGCCCCCAGGGCATAACTTACGGCGCCTACCCCGGCCCTGGGGGGTTATGTTGACAGCGGAGTTTTTGTTATCTAACCTTTGAACTATTTTTAACAAAATGGCTATCAAAATATTTATCAGATGCATTTGGGGAAAAGGGGCGTGGGAGGGGGCAGTTGCCCTCAAATCTCTTTTGACTCTTAAAAACTGAACTAGAACTTTCAATCAAATGAGCCCTCTCTGAAGTTTAGACGAGCATCCCTTCCGTAACAACCAAATATGCTCCCAGGGCGTAACTTACAACGCCTGCCCCCAGGCCCTGAGAGATTGTGCTGACCCCGGAGTTTTCGTTATATGATCTTTGAACTATTCTTTAAAAATGAGTATCCCAAAGTTCTTATCGGATGGGTTTGAGGAAAATCGCAGTGAAGGGGGGGGGGGGGTAATTGCCCTCGTATCAAAATGGCTATCTCAAAATTTTGATTGGATATGTTTGGGAGAATGATGGGCGTGGGGGGGCCTAGTTGCCCTCCAATCCCTTTCGACTATTAAAAAGGGCACTAGCCACTCCAATTCCAATCAAATGAGCCCTTTTCGAAGTTTCTATGACAATTCCTTTGATACAAAGAGCCCTGGTATAAAAAAAAAACAACAAAAAAAACAAAAAAATAAATAATACATTGTGCCAACATCGTTCTTTACTTAGGCAGCGCGATTGGGCTGCCTATGATGTCTTTGTTTCTCTTCAACTTTGTTTAATGTGTAAACAAATAAATAATAATAATAATAACTTATTTGTGCCAGCTCATGAACAAAAAAATGACAAGCAGAGTACAAAGAGAGAAAAAGGAAACAGCAAAGGAACTACAACAATCAAAATCATACACACTATAATACCACACTAACTAATCAGCACAGTCATAAAGGGTGTGCACCAGCAATAACTCAGATAATTTTTCGAATGATCATTTTCTAGCCTGATTTTCCAGATCTGGTAGAACTTCAGTCGGGTCAAGCAAATTATACAAGCTCAGGAGACAAGTGTTACGTTCATATAACGGTAAACGCAGCACACTGGACTAAGAATTGATCTCTTAGTGCTTTTAGAGGTCGAAGCCCTCTAAAAAGCCTTAAAGGACTAGATAATTCTTGACCCAGTTTAACCCAGATAAATGAATATCAATACCAATAAGAAAGGCAAGCATTAACACTAGATAAGCATTAACACCATTTTTAGATAAATTAACAAAAACCTGGGCTTGAATTACCGAGTCGAAGGCACACGATATATCGACACTACACACAAACAGGGGGCTCGCCGAACTTCCTGCTTTCGAGATAATACGCTTTAAAACCCGATGAGCAAACGCGCAGCTCAGATTTCGACGGAACCCAAACTGACGGTAATCCAAAGGACATTTTGACACTATTTCCAGCAAAACAATTCTTTCTGAAACTTTGCTGGGGGTTGTAGATACTGTAATGGGACAATAACCAGAACATTCATTTGGGTTTTTACCCTTTTTCGGGATATTACTCACAACACCTGCACAAAAAGATTTCGGGACTACTGCAGAATCTATGCACATTTGATACAAGAGTGTTGGATGTTCTAATAGTAGTGTAGAACCATCAGACAGATGTTCAGACGAGATTTTGTCAAATCCAGGAGCTTTCTTTCTCTTTAGCTGTTTAATAGCAACCTTAACATCAGCTTTCTTAACTGCAAACGAACTTCTCTTTTGAAGCTGGGGTTCTAGTTTACTTTTCGGTTTGGACTCACTAGCACTTTCAAGACCGGGATCTTTAGATCCAAAAACGGATGAATAATGTTTTGACCATACATCTTCATTAATATTCGTAGCCGATGGCTTAGGCTGCGGTTTATATTTTGTGAAGCAATTCCACATACTGGTTGGATTAATTAAAGAGTCACTTGATACTTTTTCTGCTTTGTTCATTTTGAGATTTTCAACTAGCAAATTATAGTTTCTTTTTGTAGAACAAAACAAGTTATGTAAAATACCTAACCTAGGCTTACCTGATTCACGCCATACACGATACCATAGCTTTGCGCGTCGTTTTGCGACTTTGATTGACGGACACTCGTCCCAACCCGGCAGACGAGTTCCTTTTCGCACTCGACACTTTGGCACAGCAGCCAATTCTGCCACTTTCATAGCATGGATGATTTCCGAACAGTATATATCTAAAGCGGTTGGGTCTATCGTACCATGCATCAGTAGATAGAAGGGCACTTTGATTTTGTTCAAGATGTTGTTGCAAGTTTCTACATATACTTCATAGTTTATCTCACGCCACTCAGTCTTTGTGTAAAACATACCACTGGTGTTTCATATCGAAATAGGGCTAAACGGAACCCTGAAGTTTAGGCCAAGATGGTCACTCACAACATGATCAGAGTCAACTTGGACTGAACCACTCAACTTTAAGCTTGACAGTACATGGTCAATGTTGCTGGTAGAACCAGAGTTATGAATATATGTGAAATCCTGTGTTTTATTATGTACTGCAGCACAGTCAGGTAAAGAGGCTCTTAAAATGTTGGATAGTTTACCTGGTAGCATGATATTGCACTGGATATCATCACATATAACATACCGCCTGTTTCCAAGTCTTTGCGCTAATCTGCCTAAGCGGTTACATGCTTCAGCAAATTTCTGCTCTGATTGGATATTGTTCATATTTGTTGGTAGGTATAAATTCACAAGAAAAAATCCGATAGGACCTTGGAATTCCACTGCCGTGTAGAAATCACAAGATTTAAGGAATTGACATTGTAGGCAGTCATCAACAATCACTGCAGTACCACCGGATGGCCTTCCCCTGCTGTAACAACGCTTAGCTTTGTGAATAAATACGGATTTGCCCAGATATTGCTGCAGGAGTCCGAAATTATCACGGGTAAGGAGGTGCTCTTGAAGACAAATGACTTTATAAATTGAACACAGTTCACAAATATAATCAAGCTTTCCTGCATTATGACCATATATGTTACGGAAAAAATGTGGTCATTAACACTATTCAGATAGTGGAAGCAAAAAAATAAAAAAATTGTCTCAGGTATAGGAACAAAATTGGATAATCATATGGAATTTAATCTTGTGACCTAGATCATATGCTTTTTTCACATTTTTGCATATATGTCACAAGACTAGTATCTCCAAACACTATCTGGAATGGGCCACTTCCTCTTAGCTTTAATGATACAGCAAAGATTTCTTTGTTGTTCACAGTGAAAATATTGTCAACATTTGGCCATTTCAAAGTTAGTCTGTCATTTTAATCCACTTTAAAAGTTTTAGTTTTGACTATCCTTTGTCTGGAAAGTCCAGAATCCTTGAAATATATCCTACTTAATATTATTAGAAATTTGTGACACCAAGGAGTTTCACTAGCATATTGGGTGGGATAGGGTCTAAAAAAATGGGAGTGGATTTCAAGAATTTTAAAAAGTTTATTGTTATTATAATTGACTTAGTGGAATTTATATCCATATGTAAATTCTTAGTCTCATCCTAAACATGGGTAGCATTTTGATGGGGCCACTTTTGATATTTCTATGAAATACTTCAAGGATCAGCAGGTAATCTACACATTAATACCTTTGAGAGAATCTCTTGCCAATTTCATTAATCAATACTAGATATAAGAATGGTCCCAACAAGGTTCCTTAAGGAATTCGACACAAAGTAGGGAGGGGATCAGAGAGAACATTTTTGTATTTTATAACTTGGGATCTATTTGAAAGAAAACATATACAAAATCTACTAAGAGAGGGTCTACTTCAAAGTTATTCAGTGATAAGTGAATTAGGATGCTGTGATCAACCAAGTCAAATGCTTCAAAATATGAACATGGTATGAGGCCAAGTGGCAGTTTCTCAGATGATGGAAAACCTAGCATCTAGCATCAACTCAGTAAAACTACAATTGAACAAAAACCTTTTTTAATGCTTTCTTTTCATGTGAAATATTATTAGAAATAATAATCATCCAAATCCCTTGTTGTTGAGAAAGAAACCATAAATACAACAACTGTTTTCCCCAGAGGACCCTTGAATTTTGACACCAATTGTTTCTTGTTTGTTTAAATGTTCAGTGAAGTTTCAACAGAGTCACCTATATTTTGACAGGGTCTGTTGCTGTCTGTTGAAAATTTTGTCAAGGTTACTACCAGATATTCTCAAAAGAAATGAATCTTATGATAGAAGCCAATATCTATGTTTGAATTTGGCTGAAGGTGCATTTTCAGTCAGGCTGGTATTCCACTAAATCAGACAAGAATTTTTGACATTAGGAACAAACTTTTGTCAATATAATATTAGCTGCCGTTTTAAGTTGATTTAATCAAGAAAAAGCCAGTGTGGCTACATTTTAGAGAAGATCAGATGTATCTTGATGCAATGGTGCTGATCCCAACTTTTTTTGAAAAAAAAAAAAAAAACAAGTAATGACAGTTTGAACATTACATAGCTAAAAAATTGTTGGCAGCTAATTTTGTTTCAAAAACAGAAAAACTGATTGAATATTCTTTTCTTATGTAACTGTGTTGGATATAGTGTCCATGTTTTACATTGTCAAAATATAATGATAGCTTCAAGAGATGGTGTTCCAAGTAACAACTAAGCAGTTATCCTGTTTTGAAGGAAAATTTTGACAGTGGTTCCAAATCTGAACTGTAGAATCATTGGTGCCTTTACCTTAGTTGTGCTTTTAGGAATGATATAGCCTAAGCAAGTATTTTAGGTTTTATTAAGTTGTTGTTTCCAGTATTTTATGGTGTTTCTTTTGAGTAGGCCTAACTGTAAACTAATATCTATTAGAATAACAAAATAGTATAAATTGATTCCCTAATCAACTTTATTTCCAAAAAAATGGCCATAACCAAACACCTCTCCCCCCCCCCCTAATGAGGCCAGATATAGCCCTAGACTGTATACAAAAACAGACGGAAAAAATATGCAGAAAGTTTATTTTTAAGTTGTAGATTTTCTTAATCATAGCACATAACCAGTGCCTAATCTTGGACAGATATCCTGATTAAAAAGTAACTTTCCTAGTCATGGACAACAGGCTCTTAATTTTGGATATTGTACCAATAGGTTGAGATAGTTGGCATTGGGATATTGGGGTCTGTGATTGGGATATTGTTGTTCTAAATTAAAGATCCTGCATCCAAGATTGAACAATATCTTCCAAGATTATACTTAAGCTCTAAATCAAGGCTGTACCCAGGGGGAGGGTTTTGGGGGTTTGAACACTCCGTCCCCCCCCCCCTGAAATTTTGTCTGACTTGTAAAAATGTATCAAAAATGGATATAAACAAATTTTTTATGCATTTTTTAGGGTTTTTTTTGTGTCAACCTAGAATTTTGGAAACTTGGATCAAACTTTTGTCAATATAATATTAGCTGCCATTTTAAGTTGATTTAATCAAGAAAAAGCCAGTGTGGCTACATTTTAGAAAAGATCAGATGTATCTTGATGCAATGGTGCTGATTCTAACTTTTTTTTTTGCAAAAAAATAACCCAAGTAAAGACAGTTCGAACCAGTGGCATATCCAGGATTTTGTTTCTGGGGGGGGCGTCAGTCTACCTTTTTATAGCAGTCATGTGAGTAAGAAAATTATCTATCATAAGTGCAAGATTTCAGGCGGGGGGTAGCTAGGTAAAGAAATGAAAAGTATACACTTGTCATGAGTATTTCTAGTTGTAGACTTTTTTTGTTTGAGAATGGATGACAAAATTTTGCCAACAAAGTCAGAATTAAAAAAAAAAGTTAGAAGCAGTGAGAGTTTCTATTTTGGGCGAGTAGATGTTTTGGAACTGCCACAAAGCAGCAGAATTTAGAAAATATAAAAAAAGAAGTGCATTATTCCTTATATTTGCCTATGGGACCCTTGTTTTAGAGAACCAAATAAATAAAAAATAATATTATATCAAAGACAATTGCCCAGAATTTGGTTTTGGAGGGGTGGGGGCCTCAGTCTACCTAATATAGCAGCCATGAAAGCAAGAAATGTATTGATATTAACATTGTTTACAGAGGATGAAGCACAATTAAAGTTTAAAAAACAGATTCAACTGCACTTAGAGAAACAAGCAAAGAAAGACGACCTAACCTCTCACAGTAACGGCCGCCAGTCTTTTTTGGCTGCAAATTGATCAAAACTTGGTCAGCATCGACCTGGATATTGTGGTTCAGGGTCATGTGAGCTAGTCCATTCAGACGCTCCTTGCCTGTTGAGCTCTGCAGATAGTTTTTTAATCGCTTAAGACAGCTAAAGCTCCTCTTAGCAGAAGCAGTAGTCACTGGTAATGTCTGAAAAATCGTCAAAAGCCTTTGAATGCATGGGAAAAATTTTGCATTGCATGACACAAGAGTCGAAGCAACAGTTGATGGTTTCTCAGACATTCCAAGCCACTTCTGTTTCCAAAGGACTAACTCACATTCAAGTGCACGTCTACCCCCGTGAAATCCCTTGTAAACAGCAACAGCGTTCACAAATTCATTAATTTTTAATGACTTGCTGTTAGCTGGCAAAAGCCTTCCGATTTTGAAAGATGCCTCCTGATGGCGCAAAAAAACTTTGATCAAATTCTTCAATAAGTGAAGCAAAGTAAGGTTTGAACAATGACTCGCGATAAAAAACCTTGATGGACTCATTATCGTTGATGGACTTTTGGCGGATAGACCTTGGAACAGCCAGAGCCACATTTAACTCTTGAGCAAGCTCATAGGCTTTCTGAAAAATTGTTTCAAAATTATTTTGTTTTGACTGCAGTAAAGTATCAGAACATAGCTTAACATGCCAACAGCACTCAACTAAGTCTAAATCTTCAGCTTACAGCGCCTTAGAGACAGAGAGCATTATGGCACTTACAAACTCTAGCATAGCCATTGTGAACATAAAACTAAATTTGGTTGCTGCTGAAACCAACACATTCACTTTTGAAATAACTTCCGTATCACACTGTATGCTACCAACTATTTCCTCAAGTATGGAAATAATCGCACAATACAAAGACATAAAAACTAAAATGCAATCATGACACTCCACCCATCTCGTTTTGCACAACTTCACAAGCTTCCTCACAGGACTATCAGGACAAACAACAGCGACTGCTTCTACAAACATATTTGTTCTTTTTGGTGAGGACGATAAAAATGATATAATCTGCTGTATAGTAGCAAAGGTTGACCTAACAAGTCCTACCCTACTAGTTTTACATAAAGCCAAATTTAAGCTGTGCAATGCACAGTGGGTGTAGATCACATGCGGATATTTTTTCCTAATTTCTGCCTGTGCACCAGAATAGCAGCCTGACATGTTGCTGGCCCCATCAAAACCAACCCCCACAAATTTCTCCATTTTTAAGCCAAATGCAATGCATTGGCCAATGATTTGTTTTGCTACTGCAGAGCCAGTGAGATTTCCGCAAACAGAAGACCCGAGAAACTGCTCTTCAAGTAAAGCCCGAGTTTCATATTAGTATCTGAGAACAAGAACTAACTAGAACTAATTAGGCTTGTCAGCATGTATATCAATAACTGTACACCAAACCTGAAGAATCCTTTGACACTATATGCTGACGGCTGCAAGCTCCTAGGACTGGCCCAGAACAACCTAAATCTATCAACTATGCAAGAAGATCTGGACAGACTATCTAGATGGTCATCGGATTGGTGTCTACAGTTCAATGCCTTAAAATGTAAAGTTCTACATCTTGGACGCAATAATCCAAAACTTGCATATCACATAGGAGATGCCCAGCTTGAGGCAGTCAGTGAGGAGAAGGACTGGGGGGTTATTGTTGACAATGAGCTGAAGTTTCACTGCCACACACGAGCTCAAATTGCAAAAGCAAACCAAGCCCTTGGCCTCATAAAGCAAACATTTGCCACCAGGAAGTCGGGAGTGATTACAAAACTGTACAAAGCTGTGGTCCATCCTCACCTGGAATTTGGCATGACCCTAGCCTCTCCATACTATAAGATGGATGTGAAAGTATTTGAGAGTGTCCAAATAAGAGCAACTAAGCTTATCTCTGCATTCCAAGACAAATCTTACAAGGAACGTCTCACCTTACTCAAACTCCCTACCTTAGTATACTGTAGGAAAAGAGGAGACGTAATAGCAACTCGTAAGTTGCTAGAAAATGACCTATTAAGTCATGTCTATTCCCCATCCTTCTCAACTACCACAAGAGGACTTCATCAAGACTGGGCCAATGCCAAATGGAGGCTGAAACTGGGATGTCAAATCATAACCTTGAAACACCACCAACAAGATTTCTACAGGAGGCTCAAAACTTTGAATGAACTATCCCCTCTTAGTCCAATTCCTTATCGCAATTCATTCATTGCAGAGAAGCTAGTGCTTATAGCTGCAGGGGTTAAATAGTGAGAAATTTATTGACATCTTGTTTGATTACAGGAGGTGATTGCACGTTTGATGATAAAATAATGATATAAGCTTGCTGGAGAAATGGATAGCCATTTAACAAGAAATGAAAAAAGAGCAGGTGTTGCAAATAACTTAAAAGCATGAATATTACAGAACTTACTATATTGGCACTTAAAAAAAAAGAAAAGAATTTTTTTTGGGGGGGGGGGGGGGCCCGGGCTGCTCCAGCCCCCCCTGGATACACTATTGGTTTGAACATTACATAGCTAAAAAATTGTAGGGAGCTAATTTTGTGTCAAAAACAGGAAACTGATTGAATTGAATATTCTTTTCTTATATAAGTGCATTAGATACAGTTTCCAGGGTATGCATTGCCAAAATATAATGATGGCTTCAAGAGATACACAAAAATACATGGAAAAAAACATATTCTTAATCATAGCACTTGACCAGTGCCTAATCTTGGACAGATATCCTGATTAAAAGTAGCTTTCCTATTCATGGACAACAGGCTCCTAATTTTGGATATTTTACCTATTGGTTGAGATAGTTGGGATTGGCTGATAGTTAGGACTAAACTAGTTGGGACTGCTGAATAGAAATTTTAGTCTAAGCTCAGAAGTAACTTTTATCTAGCCTAAATTCAAATATGGAAAAACCAGAAGTTTTAGCAGATTGTACTCTACAATCTTGGAAAACTTCTGGCTTTTCCATATTTGAATATAGGTGAAACAAAGGTTACCTTTAAAGCTTAGCCTTTGATTCTATTTCACAGCCCTTTATTTGGATTAAATCTGTCCAAGAATAATGGTCTGTGATTGGGATATTGTTGTTCTAAATTTGATATCCTGCATCCAAGATTGGACAGCATTTTCCAAGATTACACTTAAGCTCTAAATCAAGGCTGTACCCAGGGGGGGGGGGCTAGAACCCCCTCCCTGAAATGTTTGTCTGACTTGTCAAAATGCAACAAAATGGATATAAACAAATTTTTATGCATTTTTTTTTAGGTTCTTTTGTGTAAACCTCCCTGAAAAAAAAAATGTTTGAGTAAACCCCCAAGTAAAATTCTACTTTAGCTACTTTTGGCTATCTTGGAAAGGGTTTGGGTTAGGAGAATGAAACTTTCAGGGATGGGTTTTACAGGCTAAAGTATGTCCTGGAATGTATTTTGAAGTACATACCCCTCCTCCTTCTCTCTCTAGAGGGTTCCAAAATTTGCCTACATGATAGATCTATACCAATTGAAATTTTGACAAAACAACAATTTACCTTAATTTTCCATTATCAGTTTCTTTTTCTCTGGCTTTAGTTCTGAAAATGCCATTCCTGATATTTGAGTAGAATTTTAAGCCACATCAATGTTGTTCATTTTTTCAAATTTAGAAAATGTATTTGCATATCTTTAAAGCCTTATAAATTGGGATTGAGCAAAGTTGTGAAGCTGAAAAACAATTGTGGGTAAATATTTACCAAATCATATTATTGAGTTACAACTAAAGTGAATATACCACTCAATGCCTTTTTTATGCTCTTTATGAATATAATAATCATTTTTGTCAGAAATGAATTTTAGCCCCCACCCCTATATATACCAATTCAGGGTATATATTTGCACATTAGGGGGGTGGGGGAGAAGTTTAAACTTACCTCTCATTTACATCACAAATAAAATTACCCCAACCCCCCTAATGTGCAAATATATACCCTGAATTGGTATATATAGGGGTGGGGGCTAAAATTCATTTCCAACAAAAATAATTATTATATTTGTAAAGAGCATAAATAAGGCATCAAGTGGTATATTCCCTTTAGTTGTAACTTAATAATATGATTTGGTCAATATTTACCAGTCATCAAAGGTCAGGACCCTCTAGAGGGAGAAGGAGCGGTCAATATCTACCAAATCATATTATTGAGTTAGGAATAAAGTGAATACATCATTTGATGCCTTTTTATGCTGATTATGAATATAATAAGCATTTCTATTGGAAATGAATTTCAGCCCCCCCCCTATATAGGCTATACCTAACCCAACCTAACCTAACCCTGAATTGGCATATATAGGGGGGGGGGGGGGCTGAAATTCATCATATGATTTTGTAGATATTGACTGAAGGAGCAGAGGTAGGTACTTCAAAATACCTTTCTGGGACATACTTTGGTAAATATTTACCAAATCATATTATTGAGTAACAACTAAAGTGAATATACCATTTGATGCCTTTTTTATGCTGATCATGAATTTAATAATCATTTCTATTGGAAATGAATTTCAGCCCCCCTTATATATATGCCAATTCAGGGTATATATTTCTACATTAGGGGGTGGGGGTAAAGTTTAAACTTACCTCCTGTTTACATCAGAAATAAAATTTGCCCCCACACCCCTAATGTAGAAATATATACCCTGAATTGGCATATATATGGGGGGGGGGGGGCTAAAATTCATTTCCAATAGAAATGATTTTTATATTTGTAATCAGCATAAAAAAGGCATCAAATGGTACATTTACTTTAGTCATAACTCAATATATTGGTATGTAGTTAGGTACATATATATATATATATATATATATATATATATATATATATATATATATATATATATATAATATATATATATATATATATATATATATATATATATATATACCTAAATATAAATTGGTATATTAGCCTGTAGACCCATTCCTAAAAGTTTCATTCTCCTAACATAACCCCTTTCAAAGATAGCCAAAAGTAGCTAAAGTAGAATTTTACTAGCCCCCCCCCCCCAAAAAAAAATAAAACAGCCTTGTTCTAAATGTTTGTCCAAGATTAGGGTCCACTAAAAGTGGGACTACAGGCTAATGCATAGCAAGAAAATTATCAAATTTTTATACATATCCGAAGGCTGTGTTGAGGAAACAGGGAGAGAAACTATGTTAGGATATATTTAAAATATATCATAGTAATTTCTACTATACAGAGTAGGCTAGCCTATAGTGAGCCACTTTCCTCGACCCTAGCCTTTTTCTTTGGACTAGCCTAGAGAGCAAACCTCTCAAAAAAGTTCTGAAGCTCCTGGTAACACTCTTTCACAGCCGTTATTTTCGATTGCATGCTATCCCCCATTGTTTTTTCTTGAACTTTGGTAGACCATTATCAAGGTAATTAAAACTTTAAAAAATAGCCTTTTTAAATTTTCATGTGATTTGCCAAAGTATCAAAAATGGATGGTTTGGGCGGCGATTGAAAATGAGCCAAATTACAACATTCGTCCCATACATTTTTAGAAAAAGTTCTTTCTCATTTCTCCCTTGTAATCACCTCCTTAGCCACTTACATTCCTAGCCACTCTGGCATAAGTGGTAATCATCAGGTTGATGAAATAGCAAAAAATGCTATAAATATTGACCAGCCAAGTGGGAGACCAATCCCAATTAGAGATATTTACCAACGGAGGCTATCAGATATTAATTTTAATAAGATTAATCCTATCCTTTCCCCCTTTCCCAATAAGTGTCTTTCTAAAATTTATCATAGAATTCGTTCTGAAACAAATGGACTTAATTTTCTTGCATTCTCATATAAGTTTTCTAATTCAAGTGGTTCAATTCCCCTGTCCCCTCTTTGCAGGCATTGTAATATGAATAATGAAACAATTGACCATTGCCTATTTGAATGTAATATGCTGACGTCTGCACAACATACCTTGCTTTGCAAACTGTTAAAATGCTTCAAACACCACAAAATCTCACTATCAGCCAAGAGCCTAGCCAACTATACCTGCACACAGAGCATTGAAATCGACATCTATCAACTCATAATTGAAGTCCTAGAGTCGAAATATCTACTGAAAGATATCTGAAAATATCTAATAATCATGAGGCAATCAAGCCAGTAGCTCTGTAGCCTACAGAGTGAAGCAAAAGGAAAAGTGCTAAATAGTATCACTGAAAAGCCCGCCTGATGTTAAATAGAAGAAGAAGACCTCCTTCGTTTATTAAGCCTATTTACCTCACAGTTGATAGGCTTAGGGCGCCCATTCAGCCTGCGAGTTCAGGCGACTTTTTATTCATAGGCTTTCAACCTAAAATTTATGTCATCAACCCATTTTGACTCCAGTGGGCTTTTCCGATAGACAAAAACCAGTCTGTTTGAAAAAAAACTCAGTCACCTACTTGCCTACAAGTCCAGTGGACATTGAGTCAGTGAGGAGTAAAACTAAGAATCTTGGTAACCCCGCTGCGATTCTGCGGTGCTTTCCTACTAAGCAAAGTGTTTGAACATGTCTCAGTCCCCCATTTCGCCTTCAAGTCTAATGGACATTGTCTGTCATAAGTCACCCCAAATATTTCGGTCTCGGTAGGATGGATGATGGAAGTGATTATCAAGAAGAAAAAATAATCATTTTACAAGTGTGAAATGGTTATGCCAGCTTTGCCTGTCACAGAAACTATCTGCCTTGTCTTTACTTTAATTAGCCATTGCTCTCAAGTCTTTCATCAGTTCCACCAAGTTGGTAATTTAAAAATCACTTGTTGCATTTTACCCCATAGAACACGAACCGAAATTCTGTAGTCTTCCATTTAAGTTAATTAGATAGCATTGTCTAATGGGTCAAATTACAGAAGGTTGTCATAAAAAAATTGAGCTTAAAGCTTAATAGAAAGTTGCACGCTGTGTAGCAGGAGAATTCTAGAAGAGAAATGCAAGAATACTTCTTTTAAAATTTAAAACCACAAATTCCAACAATTTTGTAATTTCAAACCTTGTATTTCCAATGTCAAAAGACAGGCTACCCGTCTTAATCTGACGATCGTTTATTCGGAATAGCACAAGTTGTAAAAATATCACTTGGGATGAATGACCTTTAATTTTGAAAGTAATTAGCATGTTAAAAAAGACCCATGAAGTTAGGAACGCTTTTTATTGGTAAGCATGAATACTTACTATCTTAGGTAGCGCTACAGCCCAGCCTAAATAAAGAGCAATGTGCACTCCATATGTTATTGTACATGGTCGCATAGAAGCATTTGTCGTAGAGTCTTTGGAAGTGGCCCATTTGATCGAAAATTAAAAGTTCCAGTGCACTTTTTACGAGTAAAAAGTAAATAAAGTAAAATCAATCCCTCCAACGTCCTTTATACCCCCAAAGACATCTGATAAAAATTTTGAGAAAGCCGATTTGTTAAGCTTAGTTGAAAACTATAGTAACTATGACTCATGGAATGACAACAACTCGCAACCCTTTTAGCACGGGTTGTAAGTTGTGCAATTTGCCTATTGTTTACATATAGTATTTGTTGTCGGGAAGGGGGGCAAATTTGACCCATGGTGTTCAAAAAAGCTAAGGATGTTAAGGTGAAGCTTTTTGGGAATCTTAACTCGAGTGTTGAACTAAATTGAAATACACGTTCAAGCAAGTTGTCAAAAGGAACTATCTCAGGAACGGCTTTGGGTATTAAATTAGAAATTTCAAGGAAAGATAAGGAGTTCGATCAATTGACCAAAAGAAAATATGTGCACGCTGCTACTACTGCTACCGCTACCTCTACCACCACAACTATTACTAATACAACTACTTCTGCTGCGACAAATACTAGGGCTAAAGGTATTAAGCTGACAATTTTGGGAATGTTGAGGGGGAAGTTCAACTTAATCAAAATACACTATGCGCATACAGGTCTTCAAATGGTCACTTCAGCAATATCTTTAAGATCCACTTAGAGTGTAACATGAAACTTTCAGAACATAATGAAGGGGATAATCCAGTAATGGGTTAAATTGTATGGTAATTCAAAATACCATCGTGGGAGGATCTTCTGTAGGGGAAAACCGAGGCAAGGCGTAAGATCCGGACCAATGGACAACGGCTTCTGCAAAGTACTATCTTAATCCTGTCAGGGTACCCGCAAGACTGTGGACTTCGATTCCTGCTTGAGAAGTGGTGTCTCTCGAAGAAATTATAGCCTTGTAAACGACACAGTATTTGCACGGGATTCTGATTAACGGATACTTCTTCTGGGCTTGGTTTATTTTGGTGGGTGTTTTTGGTCTCTACCTTACTAATTTATCTACTATGTTACCTTCCCCATAGTAGCATAATAATTGTAATATTTGTAACGGAGGTAATAGGCTTGAGATTGTCTGTTTAGGATTTTGACTCTTGTTGAGAAAAGAGCTTCACCAAGTGCTGAAAACCATGTTGTGACCAAGATGGGCCCAGGATTGCATAAAGCCTCCATTCAAATGAAAGTCCCATAGACTTCTTGCTGTACGGTTCTAAGCCGGACTAACCGCTTACGCGTAGACCTAAAAAGATGTATTGGTTCCCGTCCCACTCTGAATTCCGGGACCATTGCTTTCCCGGAGGCCAAAATAGTTTCAATGATTTAAAGATTATATGAAATTGCAATTTCTGATTTTTTGACGTTAAAAATAATTATTGCGTCGACAGTTTAACTGACGAATTACGCTTTGAACTGGACTTATTGGAGGTTTGAGAAACTCATATCCCGGGTATAGAAAACATAAATTAGTTGATATAAAATTTATTTACTCAGTCAGAAAGGATAGGGTGCATAGAGAAGGAGTAAGGCTCATAATGAATGAGGAAGCTTCTAAGTCCTGTTTAGGCTGGGAAGGTGCTAATAATAGGATACTAATTGCTCATTTTGTGACTAAAAAGTGCAGGGTATCAATCATAGTAGAATCTGTCCCTATAGCTTTGAAAGAATCTGTCTTAAATTTGGAAAAGCTATTTGCCCCATGGTAGAATTTGAACTGACTGACGAAGTCAGTGGTGACTCAGATGAACTTTACTTACAGCTACATAAGCAAACAGACAGAGTCCCAAGCAGAAATACAGTATTTTTATTATGAGGTTTTAACACCCAGGTCGGTAGAAATAGGTATAGATGTATCCTAGCCTAGGTAAATTGGACGTAAGAAAAGAACATTACTGGCTACAGACTGCTGCAATTTTGTAGGTATAATAGTCTAGTTTTAACCAATACAGTATTTGGTTATAAAATGACCCATAATCTAGCATGATATTCATAAAATGGTAAGACAGCTAGCCTTATTGATTATGCTATTGTAAACCGAAGACTGGTAGGATCAATACAAGATACTAGGGTATACGAGAGAGCCATTATTGATGTTAAAGTAAACATCGCCATTAAGTAGTGTCAAGAGTGAATTTAAATCTGACATTTCGAAAGGGTAAATACCTTTCCTGGAAGTTATGACGTTGGTAGACTCCAGGGTGAGGATTTGAGTAAAACTTTCCAGAAGTAGTTGAATACTAAACTGTAGAGTTTAAAATTTGACAATGTAGATGATAGATTGAATAATTTTAGGAAAATAACTTGTGAAGTTGCTGATGGTATCTTAGAGAAGAAAGTTAAGAACGCAGCTAGGAATATTTAGTGAAAAGGCATTATATTTAATAGAGAGGAAGAGGGGATTGTACAAGAATTATCTGAGTGAAAGACCATATGCAAATAAGAAGAATGTAATGAAAGTTGAGAATGTTCTAAATCGAGATGGAGTTATAGAAAAAGATATAGAGGAAAATGAAAAAGTTTGTGCCACCTTGGAAGTGAAGCAAGATTTATTTTGTGAGGAAGAATTAGTGATAATACTAAAAGGATTAATAAATGATAAGGCCTCATGTGTGGATAGTGGGATAAATTAGTTTCTTAAATATGGTGGCTATGAGGTTAAAAATAAGTTACTGAAAATTATGAATATGATTATTTAAAAAGGAGAAATACGCAGCAATTATAGGAAACCCTCATTAAAGCCCCGTATAAGAAAGGCGATAAGAGTGACTGTAGTAATTATAGAGGCATTAGCCTGGTGTCTGTAGGTGGCAAATTACTTAGTATGATGATACTTTTTAGACTGACATATACTGTAGACAAACTTTTAAGAGAAGAACAGTACGGTTTTAGGAAGGGTAGAGTTTTTGTAGATCAAATCTCAGTCTTAGATTATTAACTGAGAAGCTCCTGACTCATCAGACCGCTTTAGTCCTTAGCCTTATAGATTATTAGAAAGCGTTCAATTCAGCAGATAGAAGAGCTTCAGCAAAGGTCTTATCTTTGTATGGTATATCAGATGAATACATTAAAGTGATTAGTTCTATTTACAAGAATTAATTAAAATACCTTTCCCCTGAAAAACTGAATTTTTCAAAAAAAAGTACAGAGCTCAATTAAACAAAAAATCAGCAAATATAGAATCAAAAAACCTACCAAGCATAAAAATACCGCAAATCAGCATCAAGAAATAAATGAAACCCGAAACAAACAGAAATTACAATAAATAACCGAGTCAAAGTCAAAAGAAGCAGAAATTAACTGAGTAGGGCTAAAATCCCCTTTGCTTCCTAAAAGCTAGAAAATAATTTGCCTTTACTGATCTTTTTTGCAATGTTTTCACTTTTATAACTTAATAAATCAAAATTAATTAAAATTTAAGGAATAAATATTAGCCTACGTATACTAAACTGACAATTCACATTTTCTCAGTAAATTCATTGGAGTTTTTCTGGACACAAATAGTAGTGTTTAATTTAGTTTTATGCCTCCTTTAATTGACGCAAAAATAAAACTTAACACCATCCGCAACAAAATCCATCTATTCTCTTTGACAGTTTGAATACACTTACACTCTTTTGATTCAGTTAAATTCTAAGAGCAGAAGTAGTAATAGAAGTAGCCCCGAAAGTTTGAACATAATATTCTCAGTCGTTCTTGGGATATTGCTGAGATGTCTTATTGGCAATCAGCATGCAAAATTTAGTTTTTAAAACATAATGTGCAAATTGCATAACTGTGGGGGGTTGACCTACGCAACAGCCCTAGAGATATAGTTACAAGACCTTTCAGCTATACTGAATAAATTGGCTATCTTAAATGTTGATCTGAAGTGTTTGGAAAATTATGAGGTAAAGACAAGGAATACTTGCCCTCCAATCACTTTTTATCTTAAAAAGGGTACTAGAAACTTTGAATTTCCAATTAAATTAGATCCTTTAAAATATCAATAATATTACTAGATATGATAGAGAAGCGCTGCCTGTGAAATTGCATATATGCCCTTTTATTACTTGCATATGCATATTGTTCTTGTTTATGAAACTCACCTTAAACATTTATAGTGTTAGTTAACTAATAATTGTAGAACAAGTGTTCAAATGGTCACGTCAGCAATATCTTAGGAACAGCTTAGTGCGTACCATGAAACATTCACAACATAATGAAGGGGATAATCCAGTAATGGGTTAAATTATATGGTAATTGTAGAAGTATTATCAATAGTATACGGAAAGGGTCTTCTGGCTAGTTCAAAATCTGTCACAGCTTACCCTGAAAGGTGTCATGGGCGCCCATAAGGGGGGGGGGCAAGGGGTGTGCCAGCCCCCTCCCCCTGGCTGACTGACTGTGTCATATATTTGTATCAATTTAAAAAATTTTGCACAGAATAAGTTTTCCAAGAAAAGTAAAGAGCTCTATTTAGCAAAAAATGGGCAGAAATAAAGTCAAACAATCTTCCAAGAGAAAAACTACCACAAATTACTATCAGCAATTAAATGAAACTCAAAACGAACAGAAAGGATAATAAATAACAGTCAAACTCAAAACGAGCAAAAATTAACATTATTAAGGCTGACAGCCCTCATGCCTTTTCAAGACCAGAACATAACTTAGGTCTTACTGAAAAAATAAATTAATGACCGTGGATTGTCAGTTTAATTTACATATGCTAA
The DNA here is from genome assembly GCA_027921565.1 of Artemia sinica. Lineage (NCBI taxonomy): Eukaryota > Metazoa > Arthropoda > Branchiopoda > Anostraca > Artemiidae > Artemia > Artemia sinica. Next base: position 26,860,652 of record CM051272.1, read on the forward strand.
TATTTATTCCTTAAAATAAAAAATGGGTAAAAAAAATGAGTAAAAAAGTTTTTTACTTATTGAAGTAAAAAAAAGGTGAAAACACTTAAACATATTTTGTTTTCAGTAAAGCGCCAATTATTTTTCGGTATTGAGAAGGCATGGGGGTTATCAGCCCTGCTAATGTTAATTTTTGTTCGTTTCGAGTTTGACACCGCTATTTATTCTAATTCCTGTACATTTTGAGTTTCATTTATTTATTTATAGTGATTTGTGGTAGTTTTACGCTTGGATTTTGAGAGCTTACAAAGAAAGCTTTTCGAAAGCTTTTTTTAGATAAATTTCTGTTTGTTTTTTGTTGAAAAAGTCGTTTTCATGAAAAAAAAATGTTTTATATCTTTTTGGTTTTTTTTCTATAAGAATCCATAGTTTGGAATAATTGTGGGGGTTTGAAATGCCCAATATCCCTAAAGACACAGTTGCTGGACCGTTCTACTAAGCTGAACAAAATAGTTGTCTCAAAATTTTGACTAGATGTGTTTGGGAAATAAATCAGCTTGAGAGACGGGCTGATTGCCCTCCAATCTCTCTTTACTCTTAGAAAGGACCCTAGAACTTTTAATTTTGAATTCAATTAGCTTCTTTAAATGTTTCAATGATATTTCTAGCTATTATAGAGTGGTGCTGCCTATGATATTGCTTATATGCCTTTTTGAAAACCTACATGTATACAGTTTTTTCGTTTAATTGGAACGCCCCCTAAACACTTCCTAGAAGTTTCACCTTAGTACTCTAAGCATCATTAGTTACAGTAACTGTAGTTGAGTACAAAGAGTATGGGAAACTGTAAGAGTGCAAACTGGCGCTAGTGTAAAAAAAAAAAAATCACCAACGCCATCTAGTTTCTGGTGAAATTTAGCTATTTTTGAAGGTAAAGAGCCCAAAACTATTTAACTAGGTGACCTATCAGTTTAAAGTTATTTAGCTTGATTAATTAGCCATGATTTATCCCATAAAACCTAGGCCTACTGAGTTTTGGGCTCTTTACCTTCAAAAAAATGCTAAATTTCACCAGAAACTAGATGGCGTTGGTGATTTTTTTTGACACTAGCGCCAGTTTCCACTCTTATAGTTTCCCATATTCTTTGGTTGAGCACTAAAAGTATACACATAGTGCCTTCAGGCTAGTTCAAAATCCCCCACAACTTACTCTTGAAGATCTAACTTAATAATATAATTTGTTCTTGAGATATTGCTTTGTCACCTTTTTGCAATTTAACATGCTCATAGTTTGTTTTGATTTAGTTCAACGTCCGCCTAAATATTTCTTATATTTGATTACTGAAGACATTGTTATATTCTCTTTGGACTGTTGGCTACAAAATGGCTAAAAAATGTGTTTGGGGAAAAGAGGATAGCATGGAGAGGGGGGAGGGGGTTATTTTCTCTCCATCACGCTTGACTCTTAAAACAAACTCTTAAATGACTCTTAAATAAAAAACCTTACATCCCCCTGGGACATAACTTAAAACCCTTATCCCCATACTTTGGTGTGTCGCGTCAACCCCACAGGCCGTTTTATGAGATCTTTGGACTATTTCTGAACAAATGGTTACCTTAAAGTTCTATTGGATGAATTGGGGGAAAATATGAAGTGAAGGAGGGGGTATAGCTGCCCTCTGATAAATTTGCCTCTTAAAAATGACTCTTCAACTTCCGATTTCCAATCCAATGAGCCCCCTCTGAAGTTTATACGACCACCGTTTCCATAAAACCCTTAAACGCTCTCGGGGCATACCTTGCAACCCTTGCCCTGAGGACTGTGAGGGGGCTCTCATTCTCAAAGACATTATTTCTGGAGTTTTAAACTACGTCAAACAAAATAACTATCTCAAAATTTTGACTGGAAGTGTTTGGGCAAATGATGGGCGTGGGGGTTGGCGGGGGTGATTGAATATTAAAGAAGGCACTAGCCCTTTCAATTACCAGCTGACTGAGCCCTTTTCGAAGTTTCTACGACAACAAATGGCCATCTCAAAATTTCTATCAGATGCGTTTCTGGAAAATACGAAGTGTGTGTGTGCTTGGGGGGGGGGCTATTTCCCTTCTGATCACTTTGACTCTTAAAGAGAGCACTTTAACTTCTGAATACCAATCAAATGAGCCCTCTTTGAAATTTATACGACCACCATTTCTATAAGAACCTTATATGCCCCCAGGGTGTAACTTACAACCCTTGACTTGAGGGCTATATGGGGGGGGGGAAGTTATCCTCAAAGACATAATTTCTGGACCTTTCAATTACACTGAAAAAATGTCTATCTAAAATTGTGATTGAATGTGCTTGGGGAAATGATTGGTGAATGGGGAAGGGGCTGGATGACCTCCAATCACTTTTGACTGCTAAAAAGGCCAGTAGAACTTCTGATTACCAATCAAATGATCCCCCTGTCAGGTTTATACGACCGCCCTTTCCTTAAAAAACCTTATATCCTCACAGGGCATAACTTACAACTCTAGCTCTGAGGGTTGTGGGGGGGGGGTTGTCATTCTCAAAGTCCTAATTTCTGGACCTTAAAACTACACTGAACAAAATGGCTACCTCAAAATTTTGATTGGATGTGTTTGGGTAAGTGATTGACGTGGGGGAGGGGGGCTAGTTGCCCTCCATGAGCTCTTTTGAAGTTCCTATGACATTTCTTTCTATAAGAAGTGCCCTGGTCTAAAGAGAACAATATATTGTGCTCGCATCGCTCTTTACTTAGGCAGCGCTATAGCGCTGCCTATGATATTTTGTCTTTAGATTTCAATTATACAGCACTGGAAGTGCCGATTAGACCAGCTGAGCCCTCCCTAAAATTCAGTCTATGGGTGCCAATGAAAGGTGTAACTTAAAAATTGTTTATTGTGAAATTGCTTTGCCACCATATTGACAATCTACATGATCATAGTTTGATTTAGTTCAGCATCCCCCTAAATATTCCTTGAAAGCTTCACCCTAATATTCTTAGCTTGTGCAGTAGCAATAGTTGCAGTAGCAGTAGTAGTATCAGCAGCAGTGCGCACAAAGCACCTTTTTTTTCAACATCCCCTTCAACACACAATGAAATTTGTAACTTAACACCATCAACCAGTCCTAAAGCATTGCTGATACGTCCTTTTGACAACCATTTTGGGCATAGTGTGAGTCGATTTATTCCAATACAGTTACAATATTGTCCAAAATTTTTGCCTTCAAACCCTTAGGTTTATTTGCAGTTGTAGTGGCACCAGTAGTTATAGCAGTAGCAGTAGTGTGGTAAAGTAAGTTTAAGGTTGTAAAGCGAAGTTGCAGTTGATGCCTTATTACTCCCTTTATAGGGAAGATACTTGTGGTCCTAAGGTAAATAAACTTTGGTAGAGTGCCTTAGGCTGTGACCTGACTAATTAGGCGTACCAGCTGGGATTATTCGAGGGCCTAAAATGAGATTATAGAGAAGTTGGCTATAACATAATACTTTTATTTATCCAACACACAGCAAAACAGGGTCTGACAATATATATATGCCACAGTGACTAGTTGTACCAGGGAATCAAAAATTATAAGAATACTATGTAAGATGTAATATAATAAGATACTTGAACACTTACGATATTTGAAATATAATCCAAGGTATTTTTAAACTAAACGGACCAGAGGTCAGTCCAACATAAAATTAGTATCCGTCTCCCCGTTCCCATAAAATGTATCTTTTATACCAAGCATCAACCCCATCTTATCGGGCCCACTGACGCACATAGCAAGAAAGTGGTGATTTTTCCATTTTCTATTCAGTATTCACATACCAGGATGTGCCCTTTATCTTAATAGAAAGTGGTATTTCAAAACTTTGTATTTTGGGTCTTGATATTTTTACTAAATCCAATTTTAACTTAATTAGTCAGCTTTACCACAGTAGGAGTAGAGTTAATAGCAGCAGTCCTGGCTTAATAGTAGCAGTATTAGAAGTAACAGTAATAATAATAGTTGCAGTAGTAGTAGTTCCAGGAATAGAAACAGTAGAATTATGATGCAAATATTGTCTTTTACTTAGTTCAACATCCCCCACAACAAACGTTGTGAGTTTTAATTTCACACACAAAACCGTTCCTAAGATATTGCTGATATGTCCTTTTGATAAACTACATAGGGTTGGCAGGTTTTCATCCGTACAATAGAAATGTTCAGAAATATCATCTGAATATTTCTCCTTCATACCCTTAGATATAGTTGCAATAGTAGTCACAGCAGTAGTATAACCACTCAACTTAATACAATTAACCATTGCTATGACATTGTCGATTTGCTCTTTTTATAGCCTATATATTCATATACTTCTTGAAATTTTCATCTTAATGCTCTTAACCTTACAAGTAGTTGCGATAGAAGTAGTAGTTGGAGCAAAAGTAATGGTAATGGTAGCACTAGTAAATGCTGCAGTAGTAGTAGTAGTAGTATTAACAGTAGTGTGCATATATTGCCTTTTGGTCAATTGACCAAATTATTCTCTGAGAGTTCCAACTTAATGCACAAATAAATTCTTAATATGAGCTATTTTGACAATCTAAATGCACATAGTGTCTTTTGTTAGCCTTATTCAAATTCGTCATTAATATTCTATCAAATTTTACCTTCATAGACTTAGCCTTCATAGTACTATTTTCACAGTAGTTTCGGTGGTAGTAAAAGTAGTGCGCTTTTGACACCCTTTTGACGCCCTTTTCACATTAATACTCTAAGCCTTACAAGTTGTTGCAATTGAAGCAGTAGCTGGAGCAGTTTAGTAGCAGTAGTAGCATTAGTAAAAGCATCCGTGATATTAGTGTTAGTAGTGACATGCATTTATTACCTTTTTGTCAGTTAATTTTTCCCTTTAAGTATTATCTGAAAGATTCAACCTAATACCCAAATCAATTTTTGAGATACGCCCTTTTGGCAATCTGCATGCGCACTGCGCAAAAGGGCCCACTGGTTTGTACACAAGTTCCATGAGTTGCAAACCTTCTCCCAGCAATGGGTTAAATTGCATGGTGATGCAGAACACCATCGCGGGGGGATCCCCTATAGGAGGACAACTGTGGCAGGGCGTAAGATCCAGATCTATGGACAACGGCCTCTGCAAAGGGCTGCCTCGACCAATTCGGGGTACCTGCAAGACTGGGGACCTTGCGGTCAACTCTATTCCCACTTGAGGAGTGGCGCCCCTCGAGGAAATTATAGCCTAGTAAACGACACAGCATTCGCACGGGATTCTGACTAATGGACAATTCTTCTGGGATTGGTATGTTTTGGTGGGCGTCTTTGGGCTGAAAAACCTCTTCCTAGCTAATTTATCTATTACGGGTTGCCTCCCCGTAGTAGCATAATATTTGTAGGCATGAATATATAATGAGTTGGAGGTAAAAGGCTTGAGATTGTCTGTGCAGGATTTCGACTCTTGTTGATAGAAGAGCATCGCCAAGTGCTGAAAACCATGTTGTGACCAAGATGGGCCCAGGATTGCACAAAGCTTCCATTCATGGAGGTCCCAGGGACTTCTTGCTGTCCGGTTCTAAGCCGGCTTAAGCACTTCGGTGTAGACTTGAGAAGATATGTGATCCCCGTCCTGCACTGGTATCCGGGATCATTGCTTTTCCTGAGGCGAAAAAAATTTCAATGATTTAAAGAACATGAAAATTGGAACTTGGAATGTTACGACATTAAAAAATGACTATCGTATCGACATTTTGACTGACGAATTCAGACGATTCGAACTGGATTTATTAGGAGTTTCAGAAACTCATATCCCAGGGGTAGGAAGCATGAAATTAGGTGATATAGAATTTGTTTACTCAGGCAGGAAGGATGGGGTACATAGACAGGGAGTAGGGCTCATGATGAATAAGGAAGCTGCTAAGTCTTGTTTAGGCTGGGAAGGTATTAATAATAGAATACTAATTGCTCATTTTATAACTAGAAAGTTCAGGGTATCAGTTATAGTAGTATACGCCCCTGTAGAACCGACTGATGGTGATACTAGTGACTCAGATGAATTTTACTTACAGTTACAGGAGCAAATAGACAAGGTCCCAGGTAGAAATATGATGTTATTACTGGGAGATTTTAACGCCCAGGTTGGTAGAAATAAGGATAGATGGTATCCCAGCTTAGGTAAATTTGGTGTAGGAAAAGAAAAGAGTAATGGATACAGACTTTTGCAATTTTGTAGGTATAACAATCTAGTTATAACCAATACGGTGCTTGGTCATAAATTGGCTCATAAGCTAACATGGTATTCACGTGATGGTAAGACAGCAAACCTTATTGATTATGTTATAGTAAACCGAAGACTGGCAGGATCAATACAAGATACTAGGGTATATAGGAGTGCTGTTATTGATGTTAAAAGTAAAGATCACCATCTAGTAGTGTCAAGGGTTAATTTAAAGCTGAAATATCGGAAGGGTAATTACCTCCCGGGAAGTTATGATGTTAGTAGACTCCAGGATGAGAATTTGAGAGAAACTTTCCAGGAACAGTTGAATACTAAACTTGAGAGTTTAAAATTTGATAATGTGGAAGATGGTTGGAATAATTTTAGAAAAATAATTTGTGAAGTTGCTGAAGGTGTATTAGGGAAGAAAGCTAGAACTGCAGCTAAGAATATTAGTGAAAAAGCTTTATGTTTAATAGAAAGGAGAAAGGACTTGTACAAGAATTATCTGAGTGATAGATCGCATGAAAACAAAAGAAATGTAAAGAAAGTGGAGAAAGCATTGAAATATTAACTAAGGAGGTGTGAAGTGGAGGCCATGGATAAAATTGCCGAGGATTTAGAAGATGCAGCTAGACGGCATAATAGTAAAATATTGTACTGGCACGTTAACATATTGAGAGGTAGTAGTCAATCCGGACTTGTCCCAGTTAAAGATAGGAATGGGGTGGCAATTAGCGATAAGGAAAAAGCTAAAGCGAGATGGGCCGAACATTTTGAGAACTTGCTTAACCGAGATATAGTTGCAGGAAAAAATATAGAGGAAAATGAAAAAGTTTGTGATACCTTGGATGTGAAGGAAGATTTGTTTTGTGAGGAGGAGTTAGCAACAGTACTAAAAGGATTAAAGAATAATAAGGGTAGTAAATGAGGGTAGTCAATAATAAGGGTAGTCAATAGGGTAGTAAATGAGTTTCTTAAATATGGTGGCTCTGAGGTTAAAAATAAGTTATTGAAGATTATGAATATGATTTTTGAAAAAGGGGAAGTACCTAACGATTTCAGGAAAACCTTAATTAGGCCACTTTATAAGAAAGGTGATAAAAGTGAGTGTGGTAATTATCGATGCATTAGTCTGGTCTCTGTAGGTAGCAAATTGCTTAGTAATATTAGACTGAGAGATGCTGTAGACAAAGTTTTAAGAGAAGAGCAGTGCGGTTTTAGAAAAGGTAGAGGATGTGTTGACCAAATTTTCACTCTTAGGTTAATAATTGAGAAGTGCCTAAGTTTTCAAACACCTTTGGTCCTCAATTTTATAGATTATGAGCAAGCATTCGATTCTGTTGATAGAGGAGCTTTAGTAAAGGTTTTATCCTTGTATGGTATACCAGACAAATACATTAAAGTGATTAGTGCTATGTACGAGAATAACACTGCTGCGGTTAAGGTAGGAAATGAGGTTAGCAGCTGGTTTTGTATTAAATCAGGAGTTAAGCAGGGTTGTGTTCTATCCCCCTTTATATGGATTATTTTGATGGACTTTGTTTTAAGGAGCACAGGAAAGGCAATGGGAGACCACGGAATCAAATGGGGAGGAAAAAGTCTCCTAGACTTGGATTATGCTGATGATTTAAGCATCCTAGATGAAAGTGTGAGCAAAATGAATGAAGTTTTAGAGGTTTTGCGAGTTCAGGGTGCTTGTATTGGTTTGAAAATTAATGTTAGGAAGACTAAGTCACTAAGGCTAGGAATAAGTGAAGATGAAAAGGTGACGTTGGGTAATGAAAAGATTGATCAGGTGGGCAGCTTCACTTACCTTGGTAGTATTATTAGTAAAGATGGTGGGAGCAGTGAAGATGTTAAAAATAGAATAGCCAAGGCTCAGGGTGTTTTTTCACAGTTAAAAAAAGTCTGGAAGAATAGGAAGATAAGTCTGCAAACCAAGATTAGAATCTTAGAAGCTACAGTGATGACAGTGGTCAAATATGGCTCTGAAGCATGGACGCTCCAAAAAGCGGATGAAGATTTGCTAGATGTTTTCCAGAGAAATTGCTTAAGGATTGTTCTGGGTACCCGGCTGACTGACCGTATTTCAAACAATAGGCTATACGAAAAATATGGTTCAATACCGCTTTCTAGGTCTATAATGAAAGAAAGGTTGAGGTGGTTAGGGCATGTTGTGCGGATGAAGGATGACAGATTGCCAAAGATTGTTCTTTTCGGCCAACCATCTAGGGCTAAACGGAAAGCAGGTCGTCCCCGTCTGGGTGGGAGGACGTCATAAAGAAAGATTTAAAGGAAATGGAAACTTCGTGGGCGGGTGTAAAAAGGGAGGCTTTGAATAGATTGGGGTGGAGGAGGAGCGTGCGTAGCTGTGTTGGCCTCAGGCGGCTTGGTGCTGCGATGAGTTGTTAGTAGTAGTAGTAGTAGTTTCACTTTCATACGTGTAGCCTTAATTGTACTAGTATCATAGTAATAGTGGTGGTGTTAGGAACAGTAGTAGCAGTAATAGTGTATTGTTATTAGTAGTAACAGTAGTAGCAGCAGCGTTAATAGCAGTATTCTACATTTTGCCTTTTGGTCAACTGAACATCCCACTCATGATGCCCCTGAAGTTTTGTCTTGATATGATAGGCCGTTCCAAAGATATTGCTGATGCACCCATATCAGCAATCAGTATACACATAGCATGTATTGATTTGGTTTAACTTTCCTCTCAACGTTTCCTCAGATATTTTTTTTATACCCTCAGCTTCATTATTACTTGATACAGAAGTAGAAGTCTTAGTGATAGTAGTGGTAGTAGTAATAGTACTTGTGGTAGCAGAAGAAGCAGCCCTTGTTTTAGTAGCAGTAGGGTGCAAAGATTGCCTTTTTGGTCAATTGATCATCTCTCCTATTATTCCCTGAAAATTCCAAATTAATATACTCAGTCATTCCTGAGTTACACCTTTTTGACAACCCATATACACAACGTTCAACGCTCCCCTCAACATTCCCTGAAAGACTCATCTTAATGCCCTTCGTTCTTTGGGAAAGTAGAAGTCAAACATGCATACGTTTTCACAATAACATATCGAATATGTAAACAATGAACAAATTGTATACCTTGCAGCCTTTGCCCTGAGGTCTCTGGGGGAGGGGGGGGGGGGGGGGGTTCTTGACATCCCGAAACGCATAATTAGTGAACCTTTCAACAATGCTGAAAAAACTGAGTTCTCAAAACTTTGTTTGAATGTTTGTTTTGGGAAATGATGGGTGTGGCCCGGGGGGTTTTTGTGTTTTCTCTCAAATCACTTTGACTCTTAAAAAGACACTATAACTTCCAATTTAAATGAGACCAACCTGAATTTAGCACGGCCACCCATTCCACCTAAACCTCATATGCCCCCAGGGCATAAATTAAAGCCCTTGTCCCAGGGCTCTGGGGGTTGTGTTAAACCTGGAGGCATTGTTATATTTAATTTGGACTATTTTAAACAAAACTGTCATCGCAACGTTCGGTAAAAATCGGGGTAGTTGGGGGGAGGAGGCTAGTTGAACTCCATCACTAATGACTCTTAAAAGGAACTAAAACCTCGAATTTCAACCAAATGAGCCACCTCTAAAGTTTGTACAACCATCCTTTCTCGCCCTCAGGCACATGTGGTTTGTATCAACCCCAAAAGTCTTGTTATATGGTATTTGGATTATTTTGAATAAATGGACTCTCTCAAAATTTCTATTGAATGCATCATGGTTGCAGCCGCAGCTGCAACCTAGTAAAGAGCGAACCACAGCCCATAGTAATCAAAAGTTGAAAAACGTGTATTCAAAAAAACCGTGTAGTGAGAAAAAATTGCTATTTGACACTGAATCAGGAATGGTAACTATTTTTTCAGTTAATCTTAGAAGTAAAAAATTATTGCGAAAAGAAATTTATGGTGATTTCGAAAAAGAGCCTGAAGAAACCCCTTAAAAATGGCGTCAAATCGAAATAAAAAGTACATCATTGGAATCAGCATGGTCGAAAACATTTTGTAGGATAATTACAGTCCCCCACCTTGAAAATCAAGGTAAATGACTTTTTTTGCATGGGTAGCACTGATCTGTCTCCCTTTTTTTCTTTTTTTTTCTAGAAGGGCTAGGGGGTGGCCAGAGCATCATAGAGAGGTGTGTAATAGCTCATTCGAAAGGAAATTAAATTTGTAAGTGCCCTTTTTAAGAGACCAAAAAGATTGGAGGGCCAATAGCCCCCCCCCTACAAGCCCCCTCCCCCCAACTAGTCCTATAAAAATTTTGAGATTGTCATTTTGTTTAACATTGTTATATGGTCCAATATATATGGTTTTGATGATTATATGGCCCTCCATAGCCCCTGGGGAAGGAATGTATGTGGTATCGCGCGTATTGGTATCGCATGTATCGTATCGGGAATATCGGTATCCGCTATCGTTTATTGTCAGTCATTTTTTAGGCTAATTTTTTAAAGGATGTCCCGACAAGGTATCATGGTTGCAGCGGCAGCTGCAACCTAGTAAAGAGCGAACCAGAGCCCATAGTAACCAAAAGTTAAAAAAAAGTTTTGAAAAATACTGCCTAGTGAAAAAAAATTCCCATTTGACATTGACTCAGGAACATTAACTGTTATTTTGGTTCATCTTAAAAGTAAACGTTTATTGAGAAAAGAAATTTATGTTGATTTCGAAATAAAAGCCTCACTCCCCTCGAAAATGGCGTCATACCAAATGAAAAGTGTACCATTGGAATCAACATGGTCAAGACATTGTACACGGAAGTTAAAGTCCCCCTCCTTGAACAACAAGGAACATCACTTTTTTGCATAGGTAGCAATGATCTGTCTCCCGTTTTTTTTTTTTTTTTTTTTTTTTTTTTTTTTTTTTTTTTTTTTTTTTTTTTTTTTTTTTTTTTTTTTTTTTTTACAGGTCTAGCGGGCTACCAGAACATCATAAAGAGGTTCTTAATAGCTCATTCAAAAGATGTTTCTCATATGTACGTGCTTTTTATAAATTTGGCCATCTGCAAGCGCCATACGGCACTTCTTGTGCTATATCTCAAAGCGTGGCACTAGGAGGCTACCGGAACATCGTTGGTAGATCTTTTATAGCTCATATAAAAGATATTGCACATATCTACGTCTTTCATATAAATTCCACCGTCATCAAGTTCAAATAGCACTATAAACGGCACTTTTGATGTCGTGTCTCAAGTGGAAAAGCTGCACTGTAAAAAAAAAAATGATTTCCAACAAGATATTTTGCTCGATTTCAAACAAGTAAAAAAAAAAATCCAATTTTTCTGTTAGAATTGTGACTTGGTTATTTAATTCAAACAAGTCACAAAAAATCCAATTTTTCTGTTGGAATTGTTACTTGCTTACTGAATCCCAACAAATTATTGAAATTATTAAGATTTATGTTCTTTTCAGTAGAAAAAATGTAATTTTAACCGTAAATAGGCTATATCAATCAACACGGTTGGAACTTCAACAGTAGTTTGAAGTTTCTTGAATATCATTTCAAACTTGACTATATGACCATTGCAAGTAATATGTTCAGTATAAGTTCAGTTCAAATATTTAAATTATAGCAGAAAAAGGGGAATGCTAATTGAATTTTGAGTATAAAAAGATAATTATAAAAATAAGGAAATATATTTTTACTTTGAAATAAGTTGAGCTTTCTTGTCTGCAAAATGAACACGCAGAAATTTATGTACAAAAATTATCTTATAACTTTTACTACCGCTTTTTTAAATACATTTATATATTACTTTCTGAATTCAATTTTTTCTAATTAAGTACGAAAATCCTTTTGTGGGAACAACTTATGTTTTTGCGATGAACGTCATTTTGTAATGAGACCCAAAAAGCGTTTAAAAAAAAATTCTTCCCTCGATTTGCCATAAATTTGCTGCTTGACTCAGAAATACTACACTTTAATAGCATGAATCGTGCTTCAAAAACTCCGGTTTGCTACAGGATTAATTAAAAAATAGGACGTTAGCCCAATAAGTTTTATCAAACAGTTCATAGTGTTAAACTGTAATTGAGGAGTGACTCAGCTCAATTGTAGCCAAAACTCAAAAATGGAATTTTGATAACAATTGATAAGAATTGGGTTTTCATGCAGATTACAAATATATAAATTTCATTATGTTTAATATCTACCCATCAAAGGCTCCAAGCCTCAGAAGAAAAAGGGATTTTGAAAACAGGGAGCCTGATTGTCGAAAAAAGGAGAAACACCCCCCAAAAAGTCAATAAATCTTAATGTAAACCAGACCTTCAGATTCAGCATATAAGAATAGATTATTGTGGGGGTTAAGATCTCCTGTCTGCATAAATGTGGAATTTATGTTTTTGCCAGAAGACTGATCACGGGTGCGTTTCTATTTGTTTTTTTTTTTGTTCTAGTGTCATGGCCAAAGAAAATCACTTTTTTGCATTGGTAGCACTGATCTGTTTCCCTTTTTCGTTCTTCTTTTTTTTCAAGGCCTACGCTGTTATTATGAAATAAAACCAATTCAGATGTGCCCGATTTGTCTTTTGAGCCTTAAAAAGTACCAATAGAGACTGAGGCTGACTGAAAAAAAAGTACGGGCAAATTTGCCTAATGAGCCATAATGAAGACATGGCCTTAGACTATATCTCAGAGAATCATCTAAACTTGCTTAAAAATGAGAAAGTGTTCCTTTTTGCAACATATTCCTACAAACGTTCAGTGAAGCCTATATTAGAATCCAGAAAAAAGATAAAGGATAATTCAATTGGCAAACTCAGAGAATCATCTAAACTTTTGCAAAAACAGGAAAATTTTCCTATTTTTCAGGATGGGGATCATGAATAGATCATGATCAGGAATAGGAATCAGCATGGTTCAAAACCTTTTGTTGGATAATTACAATCCCCCACCTTGAACACCATATTGCTAGTAAATTTAATTTTTTTTAAACAAAGGAAATTTATATCTTGTTAAAAAAAAATTACAAACAGAAAAGACAATCTTTTTCTCTTCTCCATTGTAATTTTTTCTTTCAGCATCATAGGTCCTTCACCATCTAGCTCCTTAATAAGGGTTGGGTCCTCAGAGATTTTCCTGGCCTGAAAGTGAAAAAAAAACTTTTCAAATTGTATTTTAAGGTCTCAAAAGTGTTCATATTTTTTCTATATTTGAATAAGATAAATTGTGATTTGAAACCCAATTGGGTCATTGCAGCTAAATAAAAACACACGGCATGAAAAGCATGTCGTTTTCAGTAAAGTATAAAGCTAAATTGCATGTTCCATGTTGCATTTACAGGTAAAAAACCATTATGTGTAATACATAGCATCTTGATCAGGTTTGAATTAAGTTGAAAAAGCAAATTCAAAACTATAATAGCATTAAAAGATAGAAAGGGAGAAATAATTTATATACTGAATCTAGAGAAAGTTTCAACAAAGCTAAAAAATTATAAATAAAGTGAAAAATTAGCCTCGTGATTCTTGTTAATCATCTGCGTTGTAACAGAATCGAAAAGTTCGTGGTAACAAACTGTAAGTAAGGAGCCAAAATAATGATAACCAAAGTGATGCTGACCTATTTTCTTTCACCACATAAGTTTAAAATCTGTTTCTGTTCTGTTCTGGAGCGTAAAGCTGGGGAGCATTTAACAGTTTACCTTTAACATCTTACTGATTGAAACTCTTGGTTCGATGTTTATAATCCCCTATTTGAATGGTCCAGCTTCCAGTAGTTTTAGTACTTTTTCTTTGCTCAGCACTAGCAGGGAACTGATACACCGTAAAGGCGTTGAAATGGGTAAGCAAACAAAGATTTTGCAACTATGGTTTCACTTTCTTCACCTATGCAAGGAGTATACAAGGAGCACACACTTTTCCTTGAGGCTGTGCTTGTTTTTAGGGGCTTGTCTTTAACTTTACAAAAGTTAAAGAAAAATATTAGAAATCGCGATATTCAAATATGAATGGATTTAAGACAGATCCAAGGAGAAAAAATGTTTCTATTCTGATGTCCATGGTGCTTTAATAAAAAGTGGCCTTGTCGTACTATCCAGGCATATAATGGTAGACACATTGAGATAGCTAGTTTATCATTTATAGGTGAAGGGTGATAGACTTCAAAGAGTTTCTTTTCAACTCCTAGTTAAAAATTATATAAAAATAAACATAAGAATATATACGGTTTTTGCAACTAGGGTTTTACTTCCTTCACCCTAGGAGGGAGTGCATTAATTGGCCATTGTCTTGCCGTTTTATGGCCCATTTGCTTGAAGCTCCAAAATGAAATATTCTCTTAATGTCGTCCAATTCAGAAACAAATTGCTTAGAAATTCCTTAATTGCTACCATCGTAATTTGTTCATAGGACACGTTTTGTAGCAGAAAATTTTATGCAAAAAATAATTTTTTCTCGTACCTATCGAGTGATTTTTACAATTATTTATTATTTTATGAAGAATAAAGTAAAAATGTCAATTTACTAATAGAAAATTAGCGGCACGATAAGACTCCGTCCAGGCATTGCTTGGCTTATTTTGTGGGTTTTAGACTTTTATTTTATTTTCAAATACGAATAAACGGATTTGATAAACGCGGGATTCCTTTGTCAGTAGGACTTAGACACCAGTTTCAAATGTGTAAAGGCGATTCTTACCAACTTGGTGGTCAAGGACCTCGAAGAGGTTCGAGACTCCCATGAGGTAGTCCTCACCTCGTAGAAGCATCTTCACAACACTTCGGTCCAATTTCTTGCCGTATATTCTCATTAGCTTGAGATGCCCAGTGATCTGCATTTTGTCCATCTTGTTTGCGATGGCTTTTTTGGCGGCCAATAACTGTAAGCAAAAACATATTGTTTATGATCTGCAGATACCTGATATAAAGCAGGAATTATTGCATTTTTATAATAAATAATTTTATTCGCTCACTTGAATTTATGAACATTATCAAAAAGTATTCAAATTTTAAAAGCTACATTATTTCATGATTTAAAAAATGAATGACAATACAGTTTAATGATTTATCAATACAATTTTACGATTTCTGAATAGGAAAAAATGGGCCGTGCATTTAATCCCCCAGAAAATGCCTTTCCCTTAGAGGTGGGGCGCGGCAATATTTTGGTGGGTCATGGGCAGGACATGCACCTTCGGCTGATTTTCCCATGGGTAAAGATAATACCTTCCCCTTAGAGGTTGGACATTGCAATATTTTGGTGGGTCATAGGTAAGACGTGCACCCTTCGGCTGACTACTTTAGATCCTTATAAAATAAAAGTGTATTACGCAGCTCCGTACCTATAGTATTTTTATTTGGGAGGGAGGTATGAGGGGATGCTATTCAAGAAGTAGGTGATATTCAAGCATTAGGGAAGAAAAGTAACTATTTAATAAACATGCTTCTTGCTGAATTTATAAACATGTAACTGTAAGAATGTGACTGTAATGTGACTGTAAGATTTAATGTGTTGTACAAAACGTTTAATATACATGATTTATTGATGTATTACTTATCATTTTTATTAAATCGATTTGTTTGTGGGTTTGCTGATTTATTTTAATAAAAAGTATTGATATCAGTGGGCCTCATAAAGCCGAAACAAAAATCATAAGCAGCGCAATTGCGCTGTCTAAGTAAAGACACAGGATAACTCAAACTATTACCACTGATTGTATAAAATTATTTAGTGACATATTCCCCACATTTAGATAGCGACCATATTTCAAATTTGTAAGTACTCAAAAATAAAGTTAGAATTATTTAATTATCCATTGGGTATTGTCTGAGAAAGAATATCCAGAAAATCTGAACAATTTTTAGCATCATTGCAGCAGAAACCTTAAATTAATTAAAAACTTCCAGGGATGCTAATTGGAATGGAAAATTGACCCTATAATTTGAAAATTATCTTCCCCTTTGTATCTTTGATTTAAAAAAAAACGAATTCTATAAAAATTACACAAAAGTTCCAAAGCTCCATGATAAAACTGATAACGGTGATGAAAAGATAAAGGTCCCACAAATAGCACTGGCGTTGTGCAAAATACAACTAATTTCAATTATAATTTTTAGCACATTTATGTCAATTCTTTTTTGGAGCTGGTTAAAACAAATATTTAGAAAAGCGAAAATAGCAAGAATTCCACCCCCTCAACGACGCCACTGGTGTGACGTCAGATTCAAATGTATTTAAAGAGAAAAATGATTAATTTTACCAAGCTTACATTAAAAAGAGAATTTTAAACTAACAAAATAGTTTTAAACTAAAAAAATAAAACAGTCCGAAGTTTGTTGTTCTCATGATGGAAAGGCAATATCGTCTTGGTCGTTATTTAAGGATCATGGATGTGTGTCGTTGCAAAGTGCCTTTTTAAGTAACCAAACAGACTGGAGGGCAATTAGCCCCCTCCTCCTGCCCTCACCCCTAAATATATCGAAATGAAACTCTGAGATTGCCCTCTGGATCATCACAATCGATACCTCCCCCATCCTCCTTTGGAAGATTAATTCAAAACATTGCACATTCGGAAAAAAATCCTGCAACTTTGTTCGGATTCAGTTGAAGTTAGTTTTAACCACAACAGTATTTAATGATATATTGCGTTCTTTGTTATTTTGAATGTTTTCATGTCGCCAAAATTGTAAGGAACAATAAACTTGAACAAAAGCGTCCATAGTGTTTTCACAAATTTTTCTTTGTTCATCTGCAACAGAAAATAGGTAAAATTAGAAAAAAAAGTTAAAACTGACAAACGAAAAGAAAAAAATAACACTGAGATCAGATGTAGGCAATTCTTGATCTCTTACATTGTGACGAAACCACAGTTGTAACTTGCAACCAGGGGCTTAGCTCCAGCATTTTTACTGAAGAGGGGCACAAAGGGTCCCTATTTGGATAGACAATAGACATGGGCTCTATAATAATTTTTCCTCCAAATTATTGGGATGGTAACTGCTCTTATCTGCCCCTAAACTATGCCCTTGCTTGGAACAAAACCAAAGATTTGTACATCCACCGATTTATAAATATATAAATCGGCTTATACTTTATAAATAATTTATAACTGCGTGTGGAGGCTGGAAACCAAAGCCTCTTCTTCTCAGGGTTGCCACCCGGTGAGAAAAAAATTCACTAGGTTAGTGAAAAAAGATCACTGAATTAGCACATAAATCACAAGATTATTGACCAGAAATCTCTAGAAATCACTAAAATTATAATAATCTTTATCATTGTAATTAATAATTGTTTTGTTTCATTACCATGTTCTATACTGGCATACAGGAAGGGGGTAAAATTACACCCTAGATGTGGAAAAATACCTTTAGTTTGATGTTTTTTTTTGCTCAAGCGAAAAATACCCTTGAGGTTTTGAGAAATGCCTTTTTGTATCTTTATGCGGAGAATGGAACCAAGTCCTTGCTTCCTCCCTGTTCCCGAATCTGCACCCTTAGCCTATACTCCGATTGCTGAAAATTAGTTATCGGTGATCTAATCGAAATATTAGCTTTTTATTTTTAATTTTTTTTCCTTGTCGATCCAAAACCCCAGTTTTTTCCCTAGAAAATTTTGAAACCATTTTTCTTTTTACTCTATTTGAGCTAGTATATTTACTGGGACACCAGCGACAATTTTGAAAATGGCCTTTTTATAATTCCATGGAAAAAAATGTGTCCCACTTCACAAATTTCAATAAGCATCGGTCTTATTGGTTCTTAAATATAAAGAGGCACTTGTTAATTACATGGAAGACATCCAAAAAGTTAAGTTACGTTAATCCTAATGAAATATGCCAAAATATAATGAAGAAAATAACACTTTAATTTATATAATAATATAATTTGGGCTATGTAGTTGCAAATTAGGGAGGTGTAGGGGTAAAGTAACCTAACCTTACCCCCACTCCCCTAATATGCAAATATATAGCCCAAGTCATACAAGTCCAATCCATTCTGTCACCCGTTATTTGTCTTTATGGGTATGAAACTGGTTTTCATAGATCGTTCATTATCCTTAGCATACTTTCATCCTATCCTCAGGGGCTGCGTGGATTATGTTAAATATAAGGGTATAGTTTTAAAACCTTTCAACTATGCTAAACAAAATGTCTATCTGAAACTCTTGATCGAACAATTTTTGGGGAAAAAAGGACGTGAGAGGAGGGCTAGTAGCCGTTCAATCTATTTGGTCAAATAAAAGGGACACCAGAAATTTTAACTTCCGTTCAAATGAGTCCTCTCCTGATGTTCTAGAACCGTTGTTTCGATACGATAGCCCTGGGAAAAAAGGATATTAACGCGCATCCGTGATTTTTCTTCTGGCAAATAACACAAAATTCAATACTTGTGCAAATAGGGGCTTGCAACCTATACAGTAGGGTTCTCTGATACACCAAACCTAATGGTTTGACTTTTATTAAAATTCTTTCACTTTCATTGGGTGTTTTCTCCCTCTTTCAAAAATCAGGTAAATGTTCACAGTTTCTAAGCCTTTTATGGGTAAAACTAAGCTGAATGAATCTGATTTATTTGGATTCAACTTAATAAGCCGATGATATATTGATGGATTAAATGTTCCGTTTCTAGAATTAACAGTGATTGGAAGTCAAAAGTTGAAAGTGATTGGAAGTCAAGCAGCCCCACTCTCACGCCCATCATTTATCCAAACACATCCAGTCAAAATTCTAAGATAGCCATTTTGTTCAGCGTACTTGAAAAGTCAGAAAATCGTGTCTGTGACAATGACAACCCCCACCCCCTCCAACAACCCTCGGGGCAAGTAATTTATGTTATACCCTCGGGGTCTATAAGATTTCTAATCAAAGGGTGGTCGTATAAGCTTCGGAGGGGGCTCATTGTATTGGTAATCAGAAATCTAGTCCCTTTTTAAGATTCAAAGTGATCGGAGGGCAGCTACCCCCTCACCACAGAAATTAGATCCAGAAGATCTAGAAATTATGTCTTTGAGTATGACGACCCCCTCCCCACCCGCAGCCCTCAGGTCAAGGGTCATAGGTTATGCCTGGGGGTATATAAGGTTTTTATCCAATCAAAATTTCGAGACCCACACCCATCATTTCCCCAAACACATCCAGTAAAATCTTTTAGATAGTCTTATATACCCTGGGGGCATATAAGGTTTTAATAGAAATTGTGTTCGTGTAAGCTTTGGAGTAGGCTTATTGGGTAGGAAATTAGAGGTTATAGTGAACTTTTTACGAGTCAAAGCTATTGGAGGGCAGCCACCAACCTCCCCCTAACGTCTTATTCTCCAGAAAGCATCCGATACAAATTTTGAGACGGCCACTTGTTGTCGTAAAACAACTCGCACGGCCCCTCCCCGCACGGCCATTATTTCTCCAAATAAATGCAATCAAAATTTTTAGATAGCTATTCTGTTCAATGTAGTCAAAAAGTCTAGATTTTATGCGTTTGTTGGATGACAACCCCCCCCCCCCCCCACAGCCCTCAGCGCAAGGGTTTTAAGTCATACCCCCAAGGCCATATAAGGTTTTTATGGAAAAGGTGGTCGTATAAACTCTGGAGGGGTCCATTGGATTAGAAATCAGAAGTCCCAGCGCCTTTCTTAAGAGTCAAGGTGATGGGAGGGTGTCCACACCCCCCAGTCGTACTTTCCCCAAATGCATCCAATGGAATTTTGAGATTGCCATTTGTTCAAAATATATAAAAGATAATATAAAAAGACCTTTGGGGTTGACAGAATCCCCCAGAGTCTGGGGTAAGGGTTGAAGGTTATGCCCCAGGGAAATATAAGATGCTTATGGAAGGGGTGGTCGTGTGAACTTTAGAAGAGTCTCATTTGATTGGAAATGTATTGTTCTTGCAATAAGCTCGTCGCTAGGCTCACGTCAATTCAATTAGTAGCTAAGTATATTAGACCCGAACACCTGAAAACAAAAATAGAAATAAATAACACTTTTTAATTAACAAACAATCAAATCATTTCATATTCCTTTTTTTCTTTGTGTAATTCAACGACGACTTTTGTCGATGCTCAAATTTAACCTGGCCAAGGGTTTGACTTGACAGCCAGAAAGGGTGACCGTCGTGTTTCTTCCGTACTTATTCTGTTTTGCCTGAACCGGGTCTGTGGCCTCCGCTTATTTCTCTTTAACGCATACACTTGGTGTCGGAGGCTCCACTGTAACAGGGCCCGCAGGTTCATGGGAATCGTCTCTAGAATCGGGGACGTTTTCTGAAGGTTAGGTGGTCATTGATACCCGGTGATCTCGGGCAGGTTGAGTTTGTGCTTGGTAAATTTCATGTGCTCGGGTCTTGTCTTGGTTTAATGTGAATTATTTTGCTGCGGAATGTTACTCCTTCTTCGAGACGAACATAGTAGGAACGAAGGCTGTCATCGGTTTTACAAACAGTTGCCTTCTTCCAGGGTCCCTGGTCAGTCAACTGGATCCACACTTTCTGCGCCATTTTTAACGGTTTCATGTTCCTAGAGTCTCGATTGTAGTACTTGCTTTGGCTCTTGGGCCTTCTTTCTCTGTTGTCTGAATCTGTAAAAATGGAGAACCCCTGACTGCTAGATCTGTATGATACTGGCAGGAGATATCTCAATTGGCGTCACATCATTACCTAAGTGGGGGCAAAACCATCGATGGGTATATTTCGGTACTCCAAGAGTGCCAAATACGGATCACTCTTGCTCTCAGCAGCTTTCATCAAAAGTCTTTTAGCCGTTTGAACACCCTTTTCGCTCATGTTGTTGGACTGAATAGTTGGGCCTCGAGGTTGAATGGATGATTCGCCAGTCTGTAACAAACTGCTCAAATTCCTTTCCACTGAGCTGGGGGCCGTTAACGGTTGTGAGTTGATCTGGAATTCCATATCGGCTGAAATGAGATTTCAGTTTGGCAATGGTGTGGTGTGACCTGCCGTGACGTGGTGTTTGTCAGGCAATAAACCTCAAAGAACCGACTCTTGTAATCGACAGTGACCATGTAATCTTGTCCGTTGAGCTGGAACATGTCAACAGATACGTGCTGGAGTGTATAGTCTGGTATTTTGTGCCGGATCATCGGCTCCTTCTGTTGGCTCGGGGCAAACTTGGCGTATACCTCACACTGGCCGACGATACAGAAGTTCTGGCCCTCTTTTTAGTCTTAACCACTAAGAATAAGAAGAGTGTAATTGGTCTAATATGCCTGGTCTCATGCATCTCGGGATGACTATGCACTCTCCTTTTACAACAAGGCAATCGAGTCCTGCCAGCTCTTGGTGGTAGTTCCAGAAGGGTCCAAGTTTTGTGTCCAGGTTCTTTTTATTGCTTGGCCAGCCTGCTTGTTTTGTATACATAAGGAGGTTCAGGAGTTTTTCCTGTTTCTTGGCGTATTTGTACTAGCCTTTTGCTTGCTAAGGGTATAGCTTTAAGGACTGTGTGAACCAAAACTTCCAAGTCCACTTGTGACTCCATGTCCATATTTGCAAGGTGCAGGCGAGTTAGGGCTTCTGCTACAGGAATAGTCTTTCCAGATTTGTATCTGCGCTTGAAGTTATACACCTGAACAGTCAAAATTCATTCGTTGCAGCCTTGGAGGTGCCTTTAGTATTGATTTCCCAAAGATCGACTCCAAAGGCTTTCGGTCCGTGGTCTTGCACATTATTCTTCCAAATAGATATTGGTGGAATCTTTTACTAGTTAATGTTATTCTAAGCATCTATTTTAACCATTTGCGAGTAACGCTGCTCCATCTCACTTAGAGAACGTGATGCAAAAGCGACCGTTGCTCCGTCTGCTATCAGTTGTGTGCCCAGACAATGCTGGGAGGCATCTCTAATCACCTCGATCTCCTTGGCCTCTGGGTCGAAGTATAAGAGGCTTTGATAAATTGTATCCTGGATCCCTCTCTTGGCATCGTCTTGACTTGGTGTCCATTCGAACTTCTGCTTTTTCGACAGGTCTAGAAAGGGTTTAGTCAGCGTCGATAGGTTGGAGATTTATCTGGATAGGTAATTATACATTCTAACAACGTCTAGAGTTGTTCTTGGTTTTGGGGTACAGTCATGTTTTCTAACGCCTTGGTTTTCTCTGGATCTTGGTGATGCCGCTCGTTGTTAGTCTGTGTCCAAAGTATTTGACGGAAGTATTATCAAAGACACATTTCTCTCTATTGAACAGCACTCCTTTTTCTCTTTGGTCTTGGAGTATTGCTCTCAGCTTGGCGTCATTTTCAGTATCGTTACTTCCATTGCTTGTGAAATACGGCAGACTTTGCAGCACTGCCATTACGGCGGTGCTGCAAATAGTATTACCGGTATTACTATTAACACTTTTACTAGTAATATCAAATCTAGTGCAATTCAATGCTACTATTTCAACTATGCCTAAGCGTATAAAGCTGAAAATTCTAAGGAATTTTGAGGGGGAAAGGTCAAATAAGTCACAAACACCGTCTGTATACAAGTTGTCAAAAGGGCGTAACAGCAACATGTTTGGAACAGTTTGGTGTGCAAAGTTTAAATTAACAGGGCTTGTTGTAAGGGACGTTGAACTAACCAAAAGAAAGTCTTTGCTTCTTAATGCTATTGCTTCTATTCATGCTACTACTGGTGTTGCTATTATTAATAGTCCTTCTTCTATTACTACTAATGCCTATAAAGCTTAGGCTACTACTATTAATTCTACTGCTACTACTACTACTACTACTACTATTAAAACTAAGGGTAGTGAGGCGAATAATTTGGGATACATAGAAACTACATGGAACTAAATCAAAACACAGTATGCCCACACAGGTTGTCAAGCGGACGTATCAGATATGCTTCAGAAACGGTTGATGGTATTCAGCTGAAAATTTTAGCGTGTGTAGAAGGTGATATTGAAGACACCAATGATGCTATACCCATGCTGCTACAAATATTTGTATGTCTACTACGCAAGCTACGGATATTAAGGTGAAGCTTTTAAGGAATATTTTGACGGATGTTGAACTAGATCAAAACAAGCTATGAGCATGTGGACTTTCGAAAAGGTGACAAAGCAAAATCTCAAGATCAACTTATATTATTAGTTAGACTTTGAAGGGTAAGTTGTGGGGAATTTTGAACTAGCCAGAAGACATATGTGTACAGTCTTAATACTACCACTACAGTTACTGTAAATAATGATGATAAGGATATTAATTTGAAACTTTTAGGGAAATTCTAGGGGGAAATTTAAATAAACGAAAAAACTGTGTGCATGCACGTTTTCAAACGGGCATATAAGCTACATCATAGAGAGCATCTCTCTGTAATTACTACAAATTTTATTGAAACTTGAAAGGAGCTAACTCAATTCAAAATTAAAAGTTCTTATGCCCTTTTTATGCGTAAAAACAGACTGAAGGCCAAGTAGCCTTTCTCTCAAGCTCAGTCATTTTCCAACACATTCAGTCAAGATTTTGAGAAAGCCATTATGTTCAGCATAGTAGAACAATCCAACAACGATGTCTTTTATTTAGGATATTGGGCATGTCAACCCCCCCCCCCTACAGTTATGCAATGGGCCTATTATAGTTTAAATCAAAACCCATTGCCTTTATGGTTGCCAATAAGTTACCTCGGCAATATATTGAGAAAGCCTGGTTTTGTTAAGTATTACTGCTTTTGCTCTAACAATTTAAATAAATAAAAAGAGTGTAAGTGTATCCAGGTCGTCAAAGAACATAGATAAAATCTTTTGAGAATGACAATAAGTTTAATCTTTCCGATCAACTTGAGGAAGTA
This sequence comes from Artemia sinica, assembly GCA_027921565.1. Lineage (NCBI taxonomy): Eukaryota > Metazoa > Arthropoda > Branchiopoda > Anostraca > Artemiidae > Artemia > Artemia sinica. The sequence continues at coordinate 26,884,582 of CM051272.1, forward strand.
TTAAATTAAATATTTCATTTATGTCACGATTAAAAATGGTTGAAGAGGTTTCTCCAACATACAAATAGCAAGCGAAACTATGGATTCTTAGAGAAGAAAACCGACATGATATAAACAATTTTTTTTCATGAAAAAGACTATGTTGATAAAAAGAAACGAACAAAAATTGATTTAAAAGACTTTTTTCACCAAACAAGTTTGCTTGTACTCTAGGCTTTCAGCCGCACACTTCTAGTGATCGTACCTGGAAACTAGCAGGATTTGTCCCTATAAGCGAGAGAATAGCCAAAGCCATTGTTAAATATTATACCAAGATTCAAGTCTATGGGGAGCAGAATTCTTTTTCACTCTTTGTCATTGGAACGCTAGGCAGCGGAAAAAAAAAATCGGATTGCACCATAGCAAGATTTTTTAGCACTGTCCAAACCGGTCATTGTATAAAGTTCAGTTTGATTCTCTTAAGATCCCTCCTCCATGGAAGTTTCAGCAACCAACTGTCAGCCTAAGGCTACTACGAGACAAAAGGAGAATATCCCACATCGACTAATTATGGCTGAATTTTTAAGAAAAAATGCTACAGAGTTCAAAGATCATCTGCACATTTATACTGATGGATCCCTAGTAGGGAATAAACCTGCCACAGCAGCAATAATCCCACGCACCTTTCTGTCAATTCAAAAGCCTCTTCCACTAGACTTCTCAGTCAAAAATATACCTTCCCATTTCAGTAAAGTATTAATCTTGTCGTATTCTCAGACTAAAACTTGTCAAAACCTTTACCTAGAATGCTAAAGACACTGATTTGTAGGAGATAAGGGTTCTTAAGGAGATAATGAGATAAGAGAACCAGCTTGGTTCTCTATCTAAAATTGACATAGTAGTGGCTTTCCAGCATATTCCTAGCGATGTAGGCATCCACTGTAACGGATGCCTACACTGTAACAAGTGGACAGTCTTGCCAGAGAGACTGCAAAGTCTATCAGCCAACAGCTTACTCAAAAGTATTCCATTGCACTTAGAGATACAATTAGAAAACGTCATCTTTATAGAAAGCCTCCTCCTTCTCTGGTTCCAATTTTCAAAGAGCTTGAAATAAATAGGGCCTACTTTAAAATAAAAAGATTAGCAGTAAAACTGAGACGAGAAGAATACGAATGGAAGCGGCATAGTGACATAGATTGTAAACTCTGCAACTCGACTAAAGAAACTTTGCAGCTGCTTCTCTTCGAATACACTGTAAGTACAACTAGAATTTATAAACTACATACCCTATCTAAAATTATAAACTTCCACTAGATATTATCTTGATTGTAGATATTCCTTTACCAGCTTCCATTGAAAACAGAGAGGCAATTGATGTCTTAATAAATTTATATGTGCTTCGAAAGATCTATTATTATTATTATTATTATTATACAAAAAATCTATTATTTAAAGATCTATTATTATTATAAAAAAAATGTACATTGTGACAACATGGTTCTTTACTTAAGCAGTGCTATTGTGTTGCCTAAAATAACTAGTTAGGAAATGAGTTTAGTATCTGGTTTCGTATTAAATCAAGATGTAAGCAATGTTATGTTTCATCCCCATTTGTATGGATCATTTTGATGGACTTTGTCCTAAGGAGCACAGGAAAGGGAATGGGAGAACACGGAATCAAGTGGGGACGAAAAAATTTACTGGACTTAGTTTACGATGATTATTTAAGCATTCTAGATGAAAGTTTGAGCAAAATGAAGGACTTTTTAGAGGCTTTGCAAGTTCGGGGTGCTACAATGTGTTTGAAAACTAATTTTAAGAAGTATAAATCGGTAAGGCTGGGAATAAGTGAAGATTAAGAAGGTGATGTTGGCTGACGTAAAGATTATTCGAATGGAAAGTTTCACTTGCCTTGGTAGTATTATTAGTAAAGACAGTGGAAGCAGTGAAGATGTTCAAAATAGAATAGCGAAGGGTCAGGGTGTTTTTTCACAGTTGAAAAAGTTTGGAAAATAGGAAGATAATCTGCAAACTACGATTTGAATATTCGAAGCTGCAGTGGTGACAGTGGTAAAATATGGTTCTGAAGTATGGGTGCTCCAAAAACTGGAGAAAGATTTCCCAGATGTTTTCCAGAGAAATTGCCTACGGATCGTCTTGGGTACCTGGCTAACTGACCTTATTCCAAAAAGTAGGCTCTACGAAAACTTTGGTTCAATCCTGCTTTCTAGGGCTACAATAAGAAAAGGATGAGATTGCTAGGGCGCGTTCTGCTGATGAAGAATGACAGATTACCAAAGATTGTTTTTTTTTGGCCAACCGTCTAGGGGCAAACGGAAAGCAGGTTGTCCGCAGTTGGGGTGGGAGGATGACATGCATTAAGATTTATGGGAAACGCTAATTTCCTGGGAGGGTGTTAAGATGGAGTTTTTGAATAGACTGATATGGAGGATGAATGTGCATAGCTGCGTTTACCTCAGGTGACTTGGTGCTGCGGTGGCTTGTTAGAAGTAGTAAGTAGTATAAGAAATACAGGAGCTGGACCACATCATTAATTAATTCAACTTACCCCCTTTTCAATTGAATTCACCCCATTTTAAACGAAAATTTCCAACATTTTAACAATTTTCCAACATGAGCCATTAAAAAAGGTCTTGTGAAATAAGAATTTTTGATGTAATTTGAAAAAAATATTCCATTCTTCTTATACTACTGATAAAATGTAATCATTTAATATTTATTAGATAGTTCGATATACTACTAATTAATTTCAATATCAATATCTAGATAATTATTATTATCTTTCCCTTTTCTTTCAATAACCTTTAAAATCATACCTTTATCTTTTTCTAATTTTTTAAATTTCTTTTCCAAATCACCTGCTTTAGAATCAAATCATTTTGGTGCAAAGACATCAACCATTTCACCCTCAAAATTAATAATAATAACAAGTTTATTACCATATTTAGTTACTACGGTTTTAATTCCTTTAATTGGGTATTCTATTCCAATGTCTAAGTCTTCTTTCTTAACGGTTCGATTGTATTTATTTTCCACTTTCATTTCTCTTAAAAGTTTCTCCATTTATTTGTAAATTCTTTTATTAAACAAATTTTCAGAATCGAAAATAATCTATAGATTAACATTTAATTTATAGATTAACACATGTAATTTATGATCATTAACCTTGGCATTATTCCCAAGAATCTTTCAGTTGGTGGAAGATTTCTGGTAATAATGCCAAACACGCGATAAAAACACCTGTATGTATCTAACGCAATTGTCAGCGCGTAGCCTTAGTATTCTATGAAAAGAATTTTTAAAGTTTAGGAGAATATAGTCCGGAAAGTAATATAGGAAAAAACAGGCTTTATTTTGACTCAACTGAATCTACAGTATTTATACTGTAATAAGTACTGTAATAAGTACTCAACTCAGCTTTACAGTATTTATACCCATTTAATTTCACTTGCTTCATATATTTTTCACGAGGAAAAAACCGTAATGTTTTCCGTAATTCATTTTCTCGTTTAATTATTTCTTAATTAGTCAATTCACTCGATTTGTACATAGCAAGCAATTCTAAATAGAAAGAATAAGCAGTTTTATACTCAGCCTTTCTTTCTGCTATTGTTAGATATTTTTCAAGTATTTCAATCAGAACCGTGCCAGGACTTAAAGAAGCAAGGGGTAACATAGCAAAAGCAGATAAACCTGAAGCACTAAATATAAATTTAAATACTAAGAAAGCATTACTAACATTTCCATAATATTTACAACTTCTACGATAAACAAGTAATTGTTTCTCTAATTTTTCTTCCATTTATATTAAGAAATAAAATCTAAATGAAATTTTGTGGATTCAATCTTTTTTTTAATATACTCTGCACATAAATGTCCACAATTGACATCAGTTAAATTTTGTATTGGATTAGAACGATAAGCAATTTGTTTTTATTTTTTTTCTTCTATTATAGACAAATTATTTATACTATTTCGAAACGTTGAAACGTTGAAACAAACATCGAAACAAACATCGAAACGTTGATAGTGGAACTATTGTTAGCATTAATGACTTTAAAACAGTATATCCATTATTTTGTTTTGACGTTTCAAAACAATCAATCAATCAATCAATCAATCAATTTATTAATACTAAAAAAAACAATACAATTACAAACTTAAAAATTTAAACACGCCCAAGAAGCTAAGCTTGTACAGGGCCAACAAAACAAATAAGACACTATTATAAAACACTAAAAAAAAAAAAAAAAAAAAAAAAAAAAAAAAAAAAAAAAATTAGATAAGAGACATTTATGAAAATAGGAGAAATAATAGGAGAAAATAGGAGAATTATTTGAAATATATTGAATGAAAAAAAAAAGACATAAATGTGGATAGAATGCAAAAAATGAAGAAAAAAGGGGGAAAATACTATACTGGAAATACCCAGCGAGAAAGTGCCTCCGCAGAAAGAGATAGAGGGACATCAGGAGGGATGGAGTTCCATAGTAAAATAGATTGATAAACAGGAGACCTCTGACCTGCTGTCGATGAACGCTTAGGTAAAATGAACCTGCGATAAGAGCTACGTAAAAAAGAAGAGTACCTACCTGAGCCTGACAGAAAGAAAAACTGCTGCAGAGATGGTGGGAGTCTACCTAGAAAAGCAGAATGTGCTAAATAAAGGTAACTTTTACCCACAATACGATCCAGCGGAGCTATTCAGGAACCTAATATTTATGCATCTGGATCAAATGTTAATATAGACATTAAACTTTTGTTAGATCAAGAGCCTGCTGATTCATACAACATTTACTGTGTTATATTTTCAGAAAGAAAAGCAAACATGGATGTCATTGATCATAAATTATATGTTAATCTATAAATTATTTTCGATTCAGAAAATTTGTTTAATAAAATAATTTATAGATTAATGGAGAAACTTTTAAGAGAAATGAAAGTGGAAAATAAATACAATCGAACCGTTAAGAAAGAAGACTTAGCTCCTGTATTTCTTATACTGCTGTAGTAGTAGTAGTAGTACGATTGTTTCTACAGCTACTGCAGCCATTGTTATTACCACTAGCATTCCCACTACTATAAATACCACTGTGTATGGTATAAACTCTCTAGATAGTCCTTTCTCAGTGTTATATCACACCCCAACAGCTAAGCACTCTGCATGGCTTATATCTGATATCATATAAGCAAAAATTACAATTGAACGGCGACTTATTAATATTTTCTTTTATTTTTATATTTCAATCTATCGTCGACGACAGAGATAAACCCATTCATGGATCTCCAACTCAAGTACATGACTTTGTGGTGACGATTATCACGATTTCAATACCAAACCTTGATATTGTTGACCTAATAATTGGATAAGCTGATAGAAGTTTCCTTCTTCCTCTGAATCAGATCCCCTCAAAGCTAGCTTTTACCACAGCATGTATTTCGTGTTGTCTAGGTGGACAGATAATAAAACAATTTCTTAGACCTTTATACATTTCCGTTTACAAATGAAAATATAGAAAAAAGGCACAGTATTTAAAATAAGACACAAAGAAAACTGAGTAAAATTTTGATAATAAAGATCAGAAAGTTAACCTCGCCTGCGTATACAGTCTTTTCCAAGCCAGGATAAAGAGGGAGGGTTGGGCTGTGGGCTTGCGACCCACACCCGGGACCTCAAGGGCCTGGCATAGGGGGAAATCCTAACTGCAACCATAACATCAAGTTTGAGCCTTGGATTTTCAAACCCCCTTTTGATGACGACCTCTGCATGCCCACGGACAAGATTTATGAATGCGAAACAACGCCTCAAATTCGGTTTCTGGAACGTCCGCACAACGTCTCAAGACTCCAAGACTGAAAAAGTGATAAGAGCACTGGAAGATTACCACCTCGACCTCCTGGCTCTGTCAGAAGTTCGATGGCTAGGATCTGGATCTAATAAACTAAATGGTGATGTGACCATTATACTCAGTGGATCGCAGCAAAAGCGTGAATACGGAGTAGCCCTAATGATGTCAAAACAGACTTCCCAAGCTCTACTACAGTGAATCCCGGTGTGACCTAGAATCCTGAAAGCCCGCTTCATCGGCGCGTATGCGAAACTGTCAGTAATAGTATGCTACGCACCTACCAATGACGCAACCGACGAAGCAAAAGACGAATTTTACAATGCTCTCAACTCCATGGCAAACGATATACCACGGCATGACATAGCATGTTTTCTAGGAGACTTTAACGCGAAAGTATGGAACGACCGATCGTTTTCCCCAGAGGTTCTCGGCGAGCATGGTCTGGGCCAGCGAAACGAAAACGGAGAACTACTTATCGACTTCGCGCTCCTTAACGACCTAGTAATCGGAGGTACCCTATTTTCTCATCGGGATGTACACAAATATTCTTGGATATCTCCCGATGGCCACACCCGAAATCAGATTGACCATTGTCTTTGGAGCAGGAAGTGGAGATCAAGCCTACTTGATATAAGGGAATATAGAGAAGATGACGTCGGCTCAGATCATAATCTGATGGCATCAAAAATCCGCCTCAAATTGAAAAGAAATAGAAACGCAAAAGAGGCTCCGTTAAATCCACTCTTTGACTCGGAGAAACTAAGGTTGAGAGAATTCAACCAAGCCTTTAAACTAGAGATGCAGATTAGATTTGAAGCCTTGTCTTTACTAGATGATGCTGATAGCAATCAATACTGGGAAAGCATAAAGTTGTGCTTTCACGATGCCGCGAAAGCCACCGTTGGGTACCGCAAGAGCCCAAAAGACCAGTGGCTATCTGACCAAACATGGGAACTCATAGAGACAAGGAAAAGGGTAAAAGCATTGCTTATCCAAAGACTAACCCCCGACCAACAGATCCTCAGAAACGATGAATAGAGAGTCGCGGATAAAGAGGTAAAGAAGAGTGCCAGAAAAGATCAGAGAAACCTGCTGGAGCGAAAAGCAGCGCAGGCAGAAGAGGCAGCGGAGATAGGTGATTCAAGAGCCGTCTATAAAATCACTAATGAGATTATTGGAAAGAAATCCCCTATTCAACATGGACCAGTAACAGACCCCCCCCCCCCCGGCATCCTTATAACACAGCAGTCTGACGTAAGCGAAGTTTGGGCCAGTCACTTCGAGAAGCTGTTGAATAGACCTCCATCAGACGATCCCCCAGAGATATCAGCACGGATTTGCCGTCATCCACTGAAATTATAGCAGCAGCAAATAAGCTGAAAAATTAGAAGTCGCCTGGCGAAGACAGCATATCTGTGGAAATGATCAAAGCGACTGTTATGACCTGCCTCAAGTTTTGGACAGCGTTGTTCGCAGTAATCTGGACGACCGCCAAAATACCTTCGGATTGGAAACGTAGCACCCTTGTGAGGATCTTTGAGAAAGGCGATGTGTCCTTCCCAGGCCACTGGCGAGGAATCTGCATGTGTAAGGTTGCCCCTACTAGCAGGGCTAATAAATTTGGTAGCGTGATACAAACTGAGGCGTTGGGTAAGAAATCGGTACTCAGAATTCAGTGACAACTGATTTTATTTACAAAAGAAGATAAAAAGAAAAATATTCTAATTCTGTTTATGTTAACTATTTCCAAACCTCTTCTAGGTCTAATGATCTACTTGTTCAAATCCACCAATGTTTACCGAAAAGAAAAAGATTAAGTTAATCGTAAGCTAACGAATGTTTCAACTTAAAAGGGTTACACTTGAACAGCTAGTCAAGGCTTGAGTTCTGGGTTATAAAAATCCTTTAGTTCAAGCTATTTTTGAGCTAAGCTAAGAATAACCGTACTTGCTTTTAATTCAAATTTTCATTAACCAAAACCAACAGATTCTTTTATTATTTCTTGAAAAGGGTTGTGTATTCCTTTGACCTTTATTAAGCTTTAACTTTAGCAGGGAAACTTAATTGAAAATATCTGGACATAAAGGTTTAGAAATTCTTAAGCTGATAACATTGTTCCCCTTTTTCCCTTAACCTGCTTGTATAAACATTGAGGTCACCTTTGTTTAAACATGCAGTACGGGTTAACGAAATGAAAGAATGATTAGAAGGGAACGGTGTTCCTCTTCGTATAAACGTCTGAAGATTGCACAAGGGGGGGGAGGTTAAGTAATGTTATTGTCCGATAATTCCAATTTTCGAATATAAGGTCTTTATAAAGTCAAGCTAAGTCTCAAGGGACTCTAGGCTGAAAAGGGGAAGCCCAAATGGCTCTCCTAGCTTTCTCTTCTTGTTTAAGGTTTCCTTTCCTCCTTAAACCCTTAGTTATTCAAAGCTTAAATTTCTGGGAAGAAATTTAATTTGGCTTATTATAAACTTAAAAAATGCTGTTTTGTCCAAATGGCTCAAGCCTTGTCTGGGTGGGAATACTAATGAAACTATAAGTCCCAAAATCATCAATTTCTCTTATATGCGTATCAAAATTACTTCCAAGTGACAGAAAACCTTTTAGAGGGTTTTCTTCTTATTTTAACCTTTATCTTCAAACTTTTATCCTCAAGGAGAATTTCAGACAGACAGTGGTAGCTTTATCGTAATTACAAAGTAAAACACTTACATTTTGTTTGCTCCGAAAAGACTACCGTGTCTCCGAGGCAAAACTACCCCGATTTGTGTCTCAGCCATAAGTTATATTCTTTTTGCTACTTGATCCGTTTAGCGACCTTCCCTCCCTCCTAGCCAATCAACCACCTTCTGTCAAAAGTAGTTTCTTTTCCAGTCTTTCAAGGACTTGCAAAACTGGTCTAAATTAGGTCTTAACATACCACGGGTTCAAAGTTCGTTTGATTCTTGGACAAAGAGTGTCACTAAAAGATTAATGGCTAGTTACGCAAAGAGAAGTTATTTCAAATTCAAGCTAATTTGAAATTGTCGCTATATTTCTGATCTATGAAGCTAAAGGGAATTCCAAGCTTTAATAAAATTGAGTTACGAAATCTACACAAAATATGGCCTCCTTACAATCTCCCCCACTTAAAATCTTAGTATAATTTTTGTTTTAAAAGGAATAAACAAAAGGAAACACAAATTTACTAAGATCTAGTGTAATTCAATTTCTCCTTATACTACTTCTAAATTGAACCCCTGAGACTTTTGGTCTCTATAACCTGTATATAATTTCTTAATTTTCTGAATATCAGTCCTACTGAAAGAAATCCTATTATATATATAAAGAGTGTAAAAATGTTATACGTTTATGTCCAATATGTTGTTACATCTTTCCTTTTCTTCTTGTAAGGAAACTCGCATTTGCCTCACTTCATCTAGGCCAATGGTTGAACTAAACCTATTCTAAAAGTAAATAAAAGTTAAATATTTAGTTGCGTCTTCCTAATGTAGTAGAACTTATGCAAAGTTCTCAGCCAGAATCCTTTTGAGCTCATGCAGATATTTTTAATCTACGGGTTGTTTTATTTTGTCATTTCGCGGCGTCCGAAATCAAACCCCTGCTCTTGTGTTGCTAAGCACAGATAAATCGACTCTTTGATTACTTTAAGTTTAAAATTGAGCACATCTTTAATAAAAAGAAGATATATTAATTGACCTCTGCGAATAGCTGAATGCTATTTTCTTATTTGGGCCTTTTCAAACTTTATTCACAATTTTTTTTCAAATTATAATTGAATACTCGAAAGAGTATTTAAAGGTGCCAAAAAGGTCTAGTAACAATGGAAGACTTGAAAAATCAAAGACAAATACATTCTACGATGAAAGGAAAAAAAATCTGTACCCGTTCTCTATTTTTAAACAAATTACGAGTTATGAAAATTTCGAACCTTTCGAATATTCTGAATTCATCTCCTTTGTTGGAGACAGAAATCACAAATTATTACTATTTTAAGTTATTGTATGGCTGTATTATAAGAAGTCTCTTGTATAATTTCTATAATTCTTATCCTTTATTTGACGGATATTTTAAATCCTATCGGCAGTGCCTTTTATATTCAGCAATATTCTGAATCCTATGGGCACTGCGATTTAGTTTTATCATTTTTCCTTAGATGGTCCTACTACTATATTTTTACCAATGTGCATTGGTCACTATTCGCACTAAGTCGCAATTTTCCTGTGGTATCACTTGACCGAATGTGAAAGAGGTCATTAGGGAAAATATTATCCCCAAAGAGTGGGGTAACTAACGCTAAATTTAACTTTTCTCAAACAGAGTTCATAATTCTTTACTGCCTCTTCAACCTGGCAGTACATATATACAAAGACACCATATTGTCTTAATTTATTTAAGGTTTTGACAGCTCCCATCTTGGCCCCCCGAAAAAAAAGGACTTGAATGTTGGAAACGGATGACTCCATTAACTAGTTTTTTTTGATAAAATGATCTTAAATTGACGTCTTTTTTTTCTTGTCAGAATCATCCAGTGTATACAATAAGCAATTCACGGGAACCAAACGGAGATTTCCCAACCTTTTCCTAAGAAATGGGATTTCCTTTCTTTCTTAAATTTGAAATTTTTGGTTCTGAGCTCTACCCAAAATGTCAAATCTTGGAAATTTTCCGGTATCCTGCTTACTTTAGAAGCCATTTCAGCACTTTGCCAGCTTTCTTTGTCTCTATTTTTAGCCTGGGAGACTCTAATCCAGGTTCATGATCATGAATACTCTGTGAGTATATGCATATGCAGCCTTTATGCTTTGGGATACAACCCTTTTTCATATCCTTATGGATGCAAACCTTTTTGCTTCCTTAAGAGGTAGACGCAACCCTTTCTTGCATCCTTAAGAGGTGGAAGCAACCCATTTTTGTATCCTTGAGAGGTGTCCTCTCAACCTCCCTCTGAAGTACATGACTCCCTGTCATGACATGTCCGTGACTTCTAGTCACTCTAGGTCTACTCCTAACGGTTAACCTATATCTACAAAACTACGGAACATGTGCCTGTGCCTTCCAGTGGTTCCCTAACCATCGCTTGGAGGCCGCCATGTTTTCGGCAAAAATTGCCCTAAAAATTTCCTTGGGGTTGGTTTATAGGTGCTGGGGCTAAACAATATCTTACTTTGTGTCCTGTTTCACCACAGCGGATACAGGTTGGAGGTTTTTCACATTCTGAATGTCTATGTGGACCCTCGCAAGTCCAGCGTTTTATGCGAGCATTTTTTCTTTTACTAAATTTATACCTGGAATAATTATCCCTAGTTGGTCCTGACATATCTTTCTTTCCACAGTTCAAAAATTTCTTTGGGTTATTTTTATAATTTCCATTGTTTTGAAATTCTACTCTGGAGTTATCTCTTTGTTCTCCAGGGGAGGTCTTGTCTCCTAAGTCAACCACTGTTGCTCCCAAAGACATGTCTGAGAAGTCCCTATACATTAAATCAATCGATTCAAATCTCTTTGCCAGCGCTAATAATTCATCTTTGTCGTCTGTTGTTTTAGTTTGTTCATGAACTTTCCTTCCAATTGAAGGGAGCATACCACTTTTGAAAATACTAATAGTTATGTCACCTGCCCTTATACCAGGAGCAGTTTTTGCATACTCTAGAGCCTTTCTACTAATTCGAGAGTAAAATTGGTGTACCAACTCAGAGGGTCTTTGTTTCTCGGAAAGTAGTTCTTGTAGTTTTTGTGCGGCTGGTTTTTCATGTAAAAAGGCTTCTTTTAAAAGTTTTTCTAAATGGTCTAAATCTTTTATTTTAGGAATATCTAAGCTCGTTGCAAATCTTTGCATTTCTCCTCGAGTATAACAAAGAGCTTGATTTATCATGCAATGTCATTTTTTCTAAACTCCTTTGTATTTGTTTAAGGGTGGAAATCCATGAATGGATTTCATTTGGGTATGTCAGTAATGGGATGGGAGGTGTTTGCTCCACAAATAGGCTTTGAAGCCTACTTGTGATTGTGGCATCTCTATAATGCCCCTCTAGAGCGTTTATTGTAGACTGCGCGTCTTGTAGTGCAATTTCTAAATCTTTGATTTTGTTTTCATTTGAACTCATGATTGTTCAATCCTTATAAACTCTTAATGTGGTAAACGTTTTGAACTTTTAAATTGTTTTAAACTACTAAAATGAGCTAGTTTATAAATTGCGTAAGAATTAGCTCAATATCTCGATTTAAATTAACCCTCAAAGCTAATATTGTAATTTCACTTTTGAAGATGATTAAACTATGACACTAGTGTTAAATAGGATATAAGCAAGCTACAGATGATACCGACACTAGAACTTGTAGCAAAGAGAAAGAAAAGGAGAAGAAAGAAAGAATCTTAGGAAGATAAAAGATAAAAGTCTGTCTGAGCTTCCCCCTTAGGTTAAAATTTCCTTTAATGAACATTTTTTCAAACTTTTCTGTCTTTGATAGGTTTGGAAAACTGAACACACACTTTCTTGTGAGGAACAGAGGACTAAATTTTACCAAATTTTATGAATTTAATTAATCCTCCCCCACCTAAACGAAAGTTGCACCGAACTTGAGTACCGCTGGCACCAGTTGTACCGAACCTGAGTACCGCTGCGACCAGTTGTAAAGTTGCCCCTACTAACAGGGCTAATAAATTTGGTAGCGTGATACAAACTGAGGCGTTGGGTAAGAAATCGGTACTCAGAATTCAGTGACAACTGATTTTATTTACAAAAGAAGATAAAAAGAAAAAACAATCTAATTCTGTTTATGTTGACTATTTCCAAACCTCTTCTAGGTCTAATGATCTACTTGTTCAAATCCACCAATGTTTACCGAAAAGAAAAAGATTAAGTTAATCGTAAGCTAACGAATGTTTCAACTTAAAAGGGTTACACTTGAACAGCTAGTCAAGGCTTGAGTTCTGGGTTATAAAAATCCTTTAGTTCAAGCTATTTTTGAGCTAAGCTAAGAATAACCGTACTTGCTTTTAATTCAAATTTTCATTAACCAAAACCAAGAGATTTTCTTATTATTTCTTGAAAAGGGTTGTGTATTCCTTTGACCTTTATTAAGCTTTAACTTTAGCAGGGAAACTTAATTGAAAATATCTGGACATAAAGGTTTAGAAATTCTTAAGCTGATAATATTGTTCCCACTTTTCCCTAACCTGCTTGTATAAACATTGAGGTCACCTTTGTATAAACATGCAGTACGGGTTAACGAAATGAAAGAATGATTAAAAGGGAACGGTGCTCTTCTTCGTATAAACGTCTGAAGATTGCACAAAGGGGGGGGGGGGGGGTTAAGTAATGTTATTGTCCGATAATTCAAATTTTCGAATATAAGGTCTTTATAAAGTCAAGCTAAGTCTCAAGGGACTCTAGGCTGAAAAGGGGAAGCCCAAATGGCTCTCCTAGCTTTCTCTTCTTGGTTAAGGTTTCCTTTCCTCCTTAAACCCTCAGTTATTCAAAGCTTAAATTTCTGGGAAGAAATTTAATTTGGCTTATTCTAACCTTAAAAAATGCTGTTTTGTCCAAATGGCTCAAGCCTTGTCTAGGTGGGAATACTAATGAAACTATAAGTCCCAAAATCATCAATTTCTCTTATATACGTATTAAAATTATTTCCAAGTGACAGAAAGCCTTTTAGAGGTTTTTCTTCTTATTTTAACCTTTATCTTCAAACTTTTATCCCCAAGGGGAATTTCAGACAGACAGTGGTTTCTTTATCGTAATTACAAAGTAAAACACTTCAAGGACTTGCAAAACTGGTCTAAATTAGGTCTTAACATATCACGGGTTCAAAGTTCGTTTGATTCTTGGACAAAGAGTGTCACTAAAAGATTTATGGCTAGTTACGCAAAGAGAAGTTATTTCAAATTCAAGCTAATTTGAAATTGTCGCTATATTTCTGATCTATGAAGCTAAAGGGAATTCCAAGCTTTAATAAAATTGAGTTACGAAATCTACACAAAATATGGCCTCCTTACAATCTCAGGCTTTCAATACCTAGCAAATTGCTGACGCATATTTTACTGCAGAGAATCAGCTCGCAGCTCGACAGACACCTTCGCGACGAGCAACATGGATTCAGACCAAACCGTTCATGTGCAGACTTGATATTTACTGTACGCCCGGCTACTGACGGAAGAAAGCAGAGAATGGTGCTCCAAAATCTATATGATATTCATCGATTTTGAGACGGCATTTGACTCAGTAGACCGCCAAAGTCTGTGGAAGATCCTGCTGCATTACGGAATCCCTGAAAAGATAGTTTCACTGATTGTTGCGTTTTATGAAGATAGCGAGTGCTGTGTAAAGACACCAGATGGCCAAACTCGTTTCTTCCATGTTCTGTCAGGAGTTAAGCAAGGTTGCGTCTTGTCACCGCTACTTTTCGTAATCGTCATTGATTACATACTGCGAAGTACAAGCACAGACGGAATCCAGCTGAATCCAGAAACACACCTCAGTGATGTAGACTTCGCTGGCGACATCGCCGTTCTAGAATCATGCAAGCAAAGACTCCAAGAACTCCTTGACAAAGTGAGGTAGAGAGGTGGCCATGTCGGCCTGAAAATAAATAATGAGAAAACAAAATGCATGGCTACCATAGATTCACCCCTGAGCATCACTTGCAGAGACCAACACATAGAGCAATTCGTCCATTTCAAATACTTGGGAGGCATAATAGGTAGTACCGGATTGACCAAAAAAGAAGTGCTCACAAGAATCGGCCAAGCCAATGAAGCCTTCAATAGATTACGGAAAGTATGGCGGTCCCAAAGCTTCTCTATAAGGCTAAAGCTACGACTCTTCAATAGCAATGTTATGCCAGTGCTGCTTTACGCAGCCGAAACCTGACACCTGAACCAGGAACAAGGAAGAAGAATACTTGCTTTTGAAAACACGTGTCTCAGAAGAATTCTCAACATCCGTTGGCAGCAGAGAATAACAAACCAATCCATCCAGGACAAGACTGACCAGCCTTTTGTGACATATATCATAAGAGTCCGTCGATGGAGATACCTTGGCCATGTACTACGCATGGACAACCTCCGACTACCAAATGCAGCGCTCCATTGGCAGCCATCGGGTCCACGCCGCAGGGGCAGACCCAGAGACACCCTGCGTCGAACGTACAAGACAAATCTTCGTAACGTGCACTCATCAATCCAACCTCAGTGGGAGGACATACTTTCTGCAGCAAACCTGCGGAAAGATTGGCGGCTCCTTCTTGATGCTCTGGGTGCCTCTGGAGGCACAGGCGGATGTAAGGTAAGGTAAGGTCTAAGGATCAGAAAGTTAAGGCTTCACGTCCGGAAGTGTTTATTATCGAAAAAAAAAACTAAATTAAACAGAGCTCATAAATTAAGGAAAAATCAAACATAAAACAAAAAAATCACATATTATTTATGTCCATTATGACAAATGTTCACTAATTCAAATTGCCACAAATTAAACAAAATTAGCAAAATGTATTCCGTTTAATTTAGTTCTATTTCGTTGATAAGGGCTTTCAGACCTGAAGTCAAAATATTAGATAATTTATTATTATTATGGGTTTTTTTCTGCTTTTGCTGTCTTATTTGAAGTATTAACCCCGTTCTTCTACGTAGGACAGATATAAAACGCCGATTGTTTTTCTCGTCAGAATCCTGAAAAATATTGATGGTGTGCTTTTGTTTGTCCATCAAAGATTTTGCAAGACAGTTGCACTTTGGAAATTATATAACATCAATTACAGCAGCTGAGTATCATTGGCTTGCAAAGTGTTTCTGTATCTTTCTCACCTGACCTGCTCTTCAACCTCTCATTTTGTCCCATTGACAAATCCCAGCAATAAAGGCATCACTGCTTCTATTCGTAACAATACCAAAAGGGAAGATACAGGAGACATGGCAGAACACAACATTTGTAAGAATCAGGTATTCCAAGCGTGGAAAGTAATCTTTTCGACTGGTCAAAAACCTTTTATCGTGTCTAGCACCAGAAGTGTAAATATCAGTTGAATAGCTTCAAATACAAAGTAGTTAAGACCCTAGGTTGAGAAGGTACCACTTTTGGTTGACTCTTTTGGTTTCATGACAATAACTGGGATCATGTTCCGATCTAAGATCTTGAGGTAGTAACACCTGATTCCCCTGGGACTGGACATGAACATCTTTTAGATTCTTATCCTTCCCGGTGTAATGCTTGGTGAAGACATTGTGCAGTCAACAGCCTTAAAAATTGTATCCACAATATCTTCTTCGTCAAGTATTTCAGACTGCTGGACTTTACATAATACAGTCTCATTATGTTTTCCGTCAGGAATCAGCTATGGACGGCATCATTGCAGTGTAAATTCAATAGTGGGCTTGGAATTAGAATCACTGAAAGGGTCGACAAGAACTTGTGACGAAATCCTGAAAAAGGTTTAAGTGCCCCACTAGCTACTTGTCTACGGTGTCCAAGATTCAGTCGCTTTAAACATCTATTATGTAGAAATTTGTCACTCCACAAGAACCGCAGAAAAGTTAGCCATCCCCTGTCGTAAGGTCCGTTTTGGTTCTCAAAAACCAGGTTGGGACAAGTGTCCCCTGGTAAAACAAACACAAAAACATGCTAAGTTGTGGTACAATATCTGGAAAGAATCCAATAAGCCTAGATCTGGAGTAATCTTCCAACTGTTTCCAAACTGAAAAGAGAAGGAGCTGATAAGGTTTCAGAGCAAGCCTCAAAAAACTCGAAAGTATTGTGGAAGTTCTTGCCAAAAGTGATATGGAAGAGATCCCAGTTCAGTGGAAAAGCGTGCTCATCTGACATTCCGGCAGAGGAGTGGTTAAGGCATTACTCTACAGTGTTTAGTTCCAAAGACCAGTATTTTGAATGGGATTGTGATAAATGCCTAAACTAAAAACTCAAAGCCTTATTAAAAGTGCGAAAGACTTTTGGGATATTAAATTGGTTGTAGCTAAAACATTTTGTTAATTCAAACGCGGAAAGGTATCTGGTATCCATGGTATTTGTCCGGATAACCTAAGGCATGGCAGTGCCCTCTCGTTTGAGCAAGTCACTCTTCTGTTTCACATGTTTCTCAATTGCGATATGGTTCCCAGCTCATTTTGTGCTGGTATTATGTCAAATATCCCCAAAAAAGGGAAAAGCCAAAATTAGTACACAGGATTTAGACCCATAACCGTTTCAAGTGTTCTCAATAAAGTCCTCGAGTTACTTCTCCTTCCAGAAATTTAGGGGAAGTGTAGGTGGGATTATCGTCAGTTTGGATTCTGCCGAGACCTGAGTTGCGCGTTTGTACATGCGCTTTTAAGGAAAGCTATTGACAAAGCCCAAAGAATTGAATCCTCCCTCTTTATGTGCAGCGTAGACATCTCAGCTGCATTCGATTCAGTTGTGCAGTTTTACAGGGGTGGACCCAGGATTTTTTTTTGGTGAGGGGGAGGGGTAAAATAGGTTGATCCGAAAAAAAATTTTAGGGGGGCGCAAAATAGGTTGATCCGATAAACTTAAGTTAGGAGCAAGTTTAATTAACGCAGACTTGAGTTAATTAAGTAAATTGAACTACTTTGGACTACGCTAGGGGGAGGTGTGCCCCTCTCGCCCCCTGGATCCACCACTGCAGTTTCAGGTGTTCCTGAAATTACTCGAGTTTGGTGTAAATGCTCATATAGTGGCACTTTTATTTTTCTGGTACTCAGGCAGTTTTGTGAAAGTTAGACTGCGGGGGATCACCTAAGAAGACCGATTAGACTTGTTCGAGGTCTTCGACAAGGATCTATATTAAGCTGCATCCTGTTTAATACCCTGACATCTGGAATAACAAAACATTTTACTGGATGATAAAGCATCAATCTATGCGACCTCAGCCTGCTTCTGTATACTGACGACCTGCTGATGTTAAGCTGCAACCTTACTTCTCTACAAGAAAATATTGACCGCCTGATAACTGGTTACAAAAGTGTCTGTCTAAAGGTCAACCCGCTAAAGACGGTTTTTGTGGAATTTCGTCCCTCGGTAAGCAATCAGCAAAGGAATGGCCCTACACGTGTGATAGTTGAACAAATGAAAATTTTCCATGGGAATACCATGAAGTACCTGGGAATAACGTACGGTCATGATGTCGGGAAGTTCCCGTTTACTAATCATCTAGAACATTACCAAGAGCACTCGTTCAAGTTACGGCAAGCTTGTCTGTCTAAAATTTTGCTTAAACAGGAGGATTCTTGCAAAGCTTTACGCAGCGGTTGCTCTCCCTCACCTACTTTATGTATCACCGCTATGGGACTGGTTCCCGCAAACTGACAGACTAAAACTCCGGTCTGTACACTGGAAATACCTGAAGTTTTTGCTTCAATACCTGCTCTACGAGAGAAACACATTGGTTCTAAGATATCAAAATATGGCAGACCCAATTGTCGTTGTGCCGTCTACTGAAACAAGTGCAGAAAAAAATGTGTTGGAAACATTGTTTGAGGGTTTGCCTCGACATCTGATCTGCGAGTGCAAATGAAGAAGTCACTATTTAATTTTGTTCTTTGATATTAAGTGTTCTTGTTTTTTGTTCCTTTTTCTTCTTTTATATTGCTCCGCTTTTTCTCTTTTTTTGTTTGAGTGGGAAAAATAAAATTATTATTATTATTGTTATTATTGCAATAAATAGAGATGTCATGCTTGAAAATCTTAATTATGAGCCAAAATCCTTCGTCATTACTGTTAACTAGGCCATAAGAGGGCCTTAGATAAAACTGAGGAATCACCTCAGGAATATTTTAACTGGTTAAAGCAGTAGTGAAGGAAATATTGTCATCTTGCTTTTGTTTCTTTTACGCCGTCAACGGGTGTTTAGACAACGGCTTAATCATATATTTCAGTCCTTTTTCTAGATCATTATGAATACGATAAACGTTATCTTTAAGATAGTCTCTTTATACTTTAGTCATATTCGCAGTATTTTATCACCTGAGGTTTTGCCAAATATGTTTTATCAAAAACCCGAGAAAAATGACTTTGGAAGTTTTTATATTTGTATATTTGTATCTTAGAATCGGCTATAGCGTTGATTTTGTTTCAAAATTAAGAAGAAAAATCGCTTATATCGTTGTGCTTATTTTTACTGGCCTAAGGTGAGCCATTACTATGATAAAACGGAATGAATTACAGTTTCGGGAAAACCACCTGAAAATTCTGGAACAAAGGCAAGATTTGGCAAAGCGGAATTGGCTTAGTATAAATTAGAAATGTGACTTTCGGCAAAACGTATGTCATCTGATAGACAAATATTAATTTCGATAGTTAATTGGGAGTTTACAATAAAATATAATAAAAGATCAGTGGGAGGTCTCACTTGGCAATAATCTCCTTGAAATTTAAGGTTGTAACCTTCAGAGGCAGATGCTGCTCCGGGACAAGCTGTGATTTTAGCTGAAGTACTAGGAACCTTAGCTCTTTCACAAATTCTAACAAGACTTTTCACATATACCACATCTAGTGCTGGCATGAAACGGTAAAGCGATTCTACGTCTTTTATTTTTGCTGTTGACAACTCGAATACTGTGCTAGAAGATACAGGGGGAAGCAGCCTTTCCACAACATTCACTGCCGACATGTTTGGCGATGGCTGTAATGGGCTAGCCTCTGATGCAATTAGTGCTACAGAAAGAGTAGTATCCACAAATAAAGTTCAATATAACACCCTTTTGCTTAATCCTTGCTTAAACTGTAGTAACTTTACCATTGAAAATCAAACTAACCTAAAATTAACCTATAGAATCGTTGAGTGGCCAGGCTCAAAATACTTTATTTTTAGACTCTGGACGTGTGAATATTTCTTTGGGATGTCTTGCATCATATAGCTCATTATTTGATTACGATTTTGAGGCATACATGAACCTGACCATGTAACCAACTTTTTTTCGCAAATCAGAAACTTTCAGCAAAACGGACCATGCTGTATGTGATCCGGCAAAACCGCTTTAAAGAATATACAATTCGGCAAAGGATAACTGCAGAAAATGGCAGTTAGAGATGTCTTACAGCAGTGTCAATTAGACCATTTGAAAGAGAATTTGTTTACACAAGATAGTAACTCAGTTCCGACAAAATTGTTATATTCGGCATAACCACTTTCAGATGACGATTTGATGGTTAGACGGCTGGGTCCAATAACAAAAAAACTAAACTTTTTATCGGCATTTGATATTTCCAAGCAAATGTCAGGAAAACTTTTATCTAAGCTAACTTCACAAAACCGCAAGTACGTCACTCGAAAGAAATCTAACGATGTGTTAAATTCCAATTCACCTTCTGAGATACTCTCCTAGAAACACTGTTCAAAATGGCCGATTTACTGACAATTACCTTCCATCCAATTACATTCCCAAAAAACGTTTGATTTTACAATCTGTATTTCAGTCGTGTTAAACACCATCTTTCAAATTTTTTGGAAGATTTATGCTCTCCTCCCCAATTAAATAAGAATTTCCACCAGAGAACAAAAAATTTTGAGCATGTATATTTTAAAAAATGAAATAATTTAAGAAATGGGATGTCAGAATAAATGATTTTAAGGTCCGTGTAATTGATTTTTTTCTTTTTAAAACACATGAAGGAAAACAATTAGTTGCTTAGTTGGCTAAAATTTTTTCGCAAAATGTAAGATTTTTTTTTCGCAACATTGGTTTTTGAATTCTTTGTCGTTTTATCAATTCGTCTGCAATTCTCCGTTAACTTTCTCAGTTGGTTTTCTGACTAATAGCCAGACAAGACAGTTACGTTATAAAGATAAATCACCTAGCTTGAGAATTCAATTTTGGGATGAACCTCATTATCAAACTTCACTAGTTTGATTAAGGATAAGATAGGAACCAAAAAATAACTTTTACGAATGTAGTGACAGATCATACCTATAGATTTATAATTATAAATAGATACCACATCTCGTATAAAACCACTGGCTAAATCTGAGCGCTTCGGAAAACAGTCTTTGGTGGCAAAAACAACCGGGTACGTAGACAAGGTGAGGGCTGTGGTGATAATCTTCTTTGAAAAACGCATTGGTGATAGCAGTCATTTTTACAGACTAAAGGAAATACACAGACTTTAACAAAGATATTTTAGGAGAATGGTAAACCTTCATTCACAGAAGGAGGAGGGGGTAGTCTGTATGTTTTTTGATGAATTGCTTTTATATTACTAAACATTGACCTTATTATTATTCTGTATCTTTGGTATATAGTTAAATTTAAAAGAAAACAGTTTTTTCGACTGAAACTAAGAAGCAACATCAAAACTTAAAACGAAAAGAAATCATTACTTATAGGAGGGTGTTGCTCCTGCCTCAATACCTCTTTCTTTACGCTAAATTTTAACTTTTTTTGAACTATTGAAAAGGGTATTATTCTAATTTAACGGCCTTGAGTTTTAGGAGAAGTTTTGGCGCTTGTTAAGAATACCGTAAGTACGCCAAAAGTGAAGTTTTGTTAATGCTAATGAACTAAAACAAAATGAGATGAAAATATAATATACTTAAACTAATCTAACCCAACCTTGGTACCTTTTTTGCCCCTTCAACCCCAAAAAACTAAAGTTCAAATCTTTGTCACGGAGTGAGCAATACCTCAGAAGGCAGAGTCAAGGCAATACCCGAAAGTCGAGGGTGGTATTGAACCCTTTCCCACTAGGGAGCTCCTTATATCACACTTTCAAGATTCATGCAATCCGTGTGGGACTTATAGTGTGCCCTGAGAAAGCAAAAGTGTTCGAAGTATTCCAAGTCGTACAACGAATTAGCTCAAAGTCCATGTTACTGTATATTATTTTAGAATGGAAAAAATAGTAAAAGTGAGAATTAATAATTACGACAGATAGAGATAGAGAAAAGGTTCCTTTTTTGTCTCTGCGTTGATGACAACAAACAAAAGGAGTAGCAAAAATTAAAAACTGACAAGTCGACAATTCCAAGTATTAGGGATTTCAATTCAATAAACAAGAAATTCACTATTTTCATTGTCATAATTTGTTTACAGTTTTCCCTTTAAATTTTTGTCACATTTGTTGATATAAAATGTCAAATCTTACCAAAGAACAACTAAAAAACATTCTAATCAATCATGGTGTTTCAACCCCACCCTCATCTGCAAAGAAAGAAGAATATCTTAAGCTGTATGATGAGTATATAGCCCCAGCAGTTTCAAACAAGGGTGAATTTTCATCAGATGATGAACCTGATACCAGTAATGTCACTGATTCTGGCTTAATTAGAAACATCATACAGGTAGATTCCTTGCTTTTATTAGTTTTAATTACTAGGCTAGGTTGTGTCCCAACATAAGTTTAAGCAGATAGCCTAGGCTAACAGTCCTTTGTGTGATCTTGGTAAGTGGCTGTACAATAGCCTAGCCTATGACCTTGTACAGGAGTGGCTCTCCAGAGGGAGACAGGCTAAAACAAAAAGACAGGCAGGTAAAGTCTAGAACTAGAGCCACTGAGAAGGAGATATGAAAAGAACAACAATTCTTTGGCCTAGGGTACAAGACCTCTTTTTGGGAAAGACCACTTTTCTTTGGCATTCCGGAAAAATAGCATTGGGTTTTTGGGCCACCCCTTTTTACTACAACATGAAGCAATGTGAGGGCAGTAACAAGAACCCCGCCTTCTTGGTCAAATTTTCACCAATGATTTGTCAGCATAAATTGAAAATGTAGTCTGTTTTGAAAAGCAATTGAAAAGAAAAATTATATTTAAATATTTGTGATTTATAGAATAAATATCAAGCAATAAAAGTTACATTTCTAGAATCAGAAGAAAATCAGCTTTCTGTTAATATATGAATAAAAATGAAACACTAAAAGGATATATACATCAAAATAGATTAATTGGTATTTCCAAAAAGAGGTCCCTGCAGGTAAGTCAATAAACTAATAGTTTCAAGTGGTTTATCATAAATAATCTGAATAATAACCATATTGATGCATAGCTTAGATTTTTAGCTATTCATTAATGTACCCAATCCTTCTCAATTCCTCTTTGATAACAAGATGTGATGGTTTTAGTTTTGCATCATTTTGCTCAATTGGATACTGGTTTTTTACCCTACTTCATAATAGGCTATGCAGACAAATTGTGGTGAACACTTTCTGAAGGTAGGCTACTTTTATGATACTTTACCTCCTTTAAAGCATAATGAGGTGATTTAACTGTAATTTATCTGAAAAGTAAAAGGCAAGAATTGTTGGTAAATTTCTAAGTGACACCATAATTTAGCTAAGATGAAAGTGAAAATGTCATTTAATGCCTTTTTTATGCTCTTTCATAATTCAATAATTGCTTCTGGGGCTAGTTGCATCTTGAGCCCTTAAAGGGACCCCAGAGATATTTCATTTTTGTAACCGCATAAAGAAGTTAGGCTATCAACACTAGGCTAGTTGAGATAAATAAAAAGTGGGTAAAAACACATCACTGGCTTATAAGTAAGTTGTTCAAGAGTAATATATCCCAAAAATACTGATTTATGACAATTCAAACCTCATTTAATAGGCAACTCAAATATAAACTGTTTTCCTAATGTTTCAACTTTTTCAAATGCTGTTGACAAAAATAGCACCAAATTTTGCAATCTGAAACTGCTGTCAACAATTCAGGGTATATATTTGCACATTAGGGGGGTAGGAAAATTTCATGGTAACTTTGCAGTGGGCCATATAATTTAGCTAGCATGGAAGTGAAAAAATCATTTGATGCTTTTTCATAATTCAGATAAAATACCTTTGGGGCTTTAAGGTCTCAAGATACAACTAGCCCCAGAAACAATTATTGAATTATCAAAGACCATAAAAAAGGCATCAAATGTCATTTTCACTTTCATCTTAGCTAAATTATAGTTCCACCTAGAAATTTACCAAATTGTTTTCCTACCATGATTCCTTCTCATCTAGGTTGTTAATAGAAATGGTAGAATGCTACTTTAGCTACTTTTTGCTATTTTTGAAATGGGCTAGATTGGGAAAATGAAACTTTCAGTGATGAATGCAGGGCAAAAAACATACTCTTTGAGGAAATTATCAAACTTCTATGTTAAGCCTTTTCTGATGTCTTAAGTTTTAGAAATTTGCCTACTTGACAGGTATTGAAATTTTGACAATACAAAATTTTACCTTAAATTTAGTTAGCTTTTTCTTTTTCTCTGGCTTTAGTTCTGAAAATACAATTCCTGTTATTTGAGTAGAATTTTAAGCCATATCAGTGCTTTTTTTTTCTAAATTTAAGAAATGTATTTGCATATCTTTAAAACCTTATAAATTGGGATTCAGCAAAGTTGTGAAGCTAAAAGCAGTTTTGTTGTACTTCATTTAAGTAGAAGATCTATTTTGCAAGTTTTCACTTTTATAACACAGATTTCTAGATGTCATCAAAGGTCAGGACCCTCTAGAGAGAGAAAGAATAGAGATGTGTACTTCAAAATACCTTCCCAGGACATACTTTAGTCTTTAGACCTATCTCTGAAAGTTTCATTTTCCTAACCTACCCCTTTCCAAGATAGCAAAAAGTAGCTAAACTAGAATTTTACCAGAGAAAATGCCAACAATGCTATAAAACCCAGTGCCCATTAGCACCCAAATTCAAAAAGGTATACCTTCATAAATACTTTATTGTCTAGCAGTCAGAATCCACAGCCCCCAACTTACAAGATGAATACAAACAATCCTGGTATCAATTAATAAGATTAAATATTCCAGGTAGCCTTCTTCATCTGTTTCAGCAAATGTGGGTTTTCAGTTGAGACTATTCAGCCCTTTTCCTTTTGACTCACTCTGTGAGTTGAAATGAGCTGCTGCAATGATTGCTCCTTATTTATCTGTAATCTACTTAGATATCTTGCAGTAAATCTTTTGATTCTAGGTGTTCAAATATCAGAGGATATATATTGTGTTCTGTGCTCTGTGTACAGGTATAGTTAGTTAGACTCTTAGCTGATACTGAGATTTTGTGGGTTTGAAGTTAACAGTTTACATTGCAGGGTATACTGTGCAGATGTCAGCTTATTACATTCAAATAGGCAAGGGTCAATTGTTTCATTTTTTATATTATGATGTCTGCAAAATTGGGAAGAGGGAATTGAGCCACTTGAATTAGGAAACTGATACAAAAGCACCAGATAATTTAGCCCATTTGAGCTAGACAAAATTCTATGATAAAGTTTAGAAAGGGTACTTATTAGGGATGAGAGATGAATTTGGTTAATTCTTGTTTAACATTATTTCTGATAATTTTCAGTGATATATGTCTCTAATGGGGATGGGTCTCCTTCTTGGCTGGTCAAATTTATAGCATTTTTTACAATTTCATCTGCCTGATGGTTACTATTTATACCTGAGTGGCTTTGAACATATGGAAGGTATGTTCTTATACCTCTTGAAGAAAGAATATCAATAATGCTAAGACAATATAATGTGTCTATATCCATCTTATACTGAGAAGCTGAGTACAGCAGCTCTAGGCTTGACAAAGAGTTCGAATAAACTATAATATGTTGTAAATTAGGAATCAAGAGTTGATTATTCATAAGATGCTCTGATGCCATGATTATGGCATTTAACTCTGCAGACATTTTAGACACATTATTATACATTCTTTCACCCATTGCAGCCTTAAGGTGAGGGAGAAAAGCTCCACTTGGAACCTTCTCTTGAAAGGTGGCACTCCTTTCAGTTTGGATCCATCAATGAAAATTGGGAAATGGTTTTTATATGTAATTGAATGAAATTTACCAAATTTTTGTCTGGACAAAAGCAATGGGAGTAAGTTCTTTAGTCCTCTTTGAGAAATTAAGTGTTTATTATGGGGATTGACAAACTCCATGGGGGGGGGGTGGGTGTAGGTGCAATAGACTTTGGTTGCACTGGGAGTTTCTTCTGGGTATTGGCAATTTCATTTGTAATGCCTCTATACATGGATGGATTTCTTAATCAGTTATGCAGGGTATGTGAGCTATTGGCTTAAATTTTTGTCACATAATGTATGAAAAGAAATCTTTGTCTTTCATTTATTGTTGATAATTCACTCTCAGTAAGCAGAAACTAAGTGCTTGTTGGTTTCCTAAGACCAAATGTAAGATGGATTAGATCATTTTGTGTTATTTAAATGTTTTGTATCTGGGTTTTTGCACAAGCACCCTAAACAATGAGCCTGTAATCAATATGGGGTTTTATATATGAATTATAAAATTAGAGTTAAGTTTTTGCCATTCCGACCCCAGGATGTGGATAGAAGTCTTTTTATTATTCTGATTTTTCTATGGAATTTTCTATTGTGTTTATGATGTGAAGGTGGAAATTAAGGTTTTGGTCAAGTATAAGACCTAGGTTAGGATGGATGGTTTTCAGATGATTTGCCCCCAACCATTCATTGCACTCCTGGCCAAATGCATTGAATCAGGAGATTGGTACCTGTGCAATGCAGACCTTTGGTCAGCATGTGAAAAAGTTTTTTTTTAAGTAAGTAATTTATTTGATTATCCTCTGGAATGATTATGCAATTTAGTGTTAATTTTGCATATATTTTTTTTTTTGGTTTATGGTGGAATTGGATGATTTTCAACTTCGTTGGTGCAGTGGGTAAATCAGATTTTTGAGAAAACTTTTCAAATTGGAAAAAGCCACTTTTGAATGTGTAAACTCAAAGGTGTTGCCAGTTGCCCATAATACCAGATCATCAGCATATTGTAATTGGTGTGTTGTAGGCTCATTTCCCAGAGAAATAGGGAGAAGAGGAGGCAGCTCAGGACTGGACCCTGTGGAAAGTTTTTGGTTGTTGTAGTTTTGGGTGAGGAGGCTAAGTCTATGCCAACAATGAAACTTCAATTTTCAATGAAATATGAAGGATACTAGCTTTGGAGGTAATCCAAGATTTGTAAGTTTCATAGGCAGTGCGCTAGTGCTGCCTAAGTAAAGAACAATGTGGGCACAATGTGTATTTTTTTTTTCTCCATACCTGGGCACTTCATATTGAAGGAGCTGTTGTAGAAAATTCGAAAAAGGACTCATTTGATTGGAAATTGGAGTGGCTAGTGCCCTTTTAATAGTTGAAAGTGATTGGAGGGCAACTAGCCCCCCCCCCCCCCCCCCCCCCATGCACACTCATTCCCCTAAACACATCCAATGAAAATTTTGAGATAGCAATTTTGTTCAGCATTGTTGATTTCCAGATAGAAAATATCTTTTGAGGAGGACACTCCCCCACAACCCTCAGGGCAAGGGTTTGAAGTTATGCCCTGAGGGCATTTAAGATCAATGTTGACACAATGTACAGTTTATTATTTTTTTTTCTTTAAAGCAGGGCACTTCATATAGAAGAGGTTGTTGTAGAGACTTCAAAAGGGGTTCATTAGATTGGAAATTGATAGTTCTAGTGCCCTTTTTAATAGTCAATAGTGATTGGAGGGCAACTAGCCTCCCCCCCCCCCTCACACCAATCATTCCCCTAAACACATCCAATGAAAATTTTGAGATAGCAATTTTGTTCAGCATAGTTGATTTCCAGATAGAAAATATGTTTTTGAGGAGGACACTCCCCCACAACCCTCAGGGCAAGGGTTTTAAGTTATGCCCTGGGGGCATATATGGTTTTTATAGAAGGCGTTGTCATAGAAACTTCAAAACAGGCTTATTTGATTGGAAATTCAAAGGACTAGTGCCCTTTTTAATAGTCAAAAGTGATTGGAGGGCAACTAGCCCTCCCCACGCCCATCATTCCCCCAAACACATTCAATCAAAATTGTGAGATAGCCATTTTGTTCAGAGTAGGCTAGTTGATTTCCAGATGGAAAATATGTTTTTTAGAAGGACACTCCCCCACAGCCCTCAGGGCAAGGGTTTTAAGCTATGTCCCGGGGTATATAAAGTTTTATAGAAGGTGTTGTCATAGGAACTTCAAAAGGGGCTCGTTTTATTGGAAATTCAAAGGGCTAGTGCCCTTTTTAATAGCTCGAAAGTGATTGGAGGGCAAATAGCCACCCCCTCCCCCCACGTCCATTATTCACCCAAACACATCCAATCAAAATTTTGAGATAGCCATTTGTTTAGCATAGGCAAGTTGATTTTCAGATAGAAAAGTATGTTTTTGAGAAGGACACTCCCCCACAAGCCTCAGGGCAAGGGTTTTAAGTTATGCCCTGGGGGCATATAAGGTTTTTATAGAAGGCGTTGTCATAGAAACTTCAAAAAAGACTAATTCGATTTGAAATTCAAAGGGCTAGTGCCCTTTTTAATAGTCAAAAGTGATTGGAGGGCAACTAGCCCTGCCCATGCTCATCATTCCCCCAAACACATCCAATCAAAATTTTGAAATAGCCATTTTGTTCAGCATAGTTGATTTCCAGATAGAAAATATGTTTTTGAGGAGACACTCCTCCACAACCCTTAGGGCAAGGGTTTTAAGTTATGCCCAGGGGGCATATAATTTTTTTTATAGAAGGCGTTGTCATAGAAACTTCAAAACAGGCTTATTTGATTGGAAATTCAAAGGACTAGTGCCCTTTTTAATAGTCAAAAGTGATTGGAGGGCAACTAGCCCTCCCCACACCCATCATTCCCCCAAACACATTCAATCAAAATTGTGAGATAGCCATTTTGTTCAGAGTAGGCTAGTTGATTTCCAGATGGAAAATATGTTTTTTAGAAGGACACTCCCCCACAGCCCTCAGGGCAAGGGTTTTAAGTTATGCTCTGGGGGCATATAAGGTTTTTATAAGAAGGCGTTGTTGTAGAAACTTCAAAACAGACTCATTTGATTGGAAATTCAAAGGGCTAGTTCCCTTTTTGATAATCGAAAGTCATTGGAGGGGAACTAGCCCCTCCCCCACGCCCATCATTCCCCCAAACACATCCAATCAAAATTTTGAGATAGTCATTTTGTTCAGCATAGTTGATTTACACATAGAAACATGTTTTTGAGGAGGATACTTCCCAATAACCCTCAGGGCAAGGGTTTTAAGCTATGTCCCTGGGTATATAAAGTTTTATAGAAGGTGTTGTCATAGGAACTTCAAAAGGGGCTCGTTTTATTGGAAATTCAAAGGGCTAGTGCCCTTTTTAATAGTCGAAAGTGATTGGAGGGCAAATTAGCCACCCCCTCCCCCCACGTCCATTATTCACCCAAACACATCCAATCAAAATTTTGAGATAGCCATTTTGTTTAGCATAGGCAAGTTGATTTTCAGATAGAAAGTATGTTTTTGAGAAGGACACTCCCCCACAAGCCTCAGGGCAAGGGTTTTAAGTTATGCCCTGGGGGCATATAAGGTTTTTATAGAAGGCGTTGTCATAGAAACTTCAAAAAAAGCTCATTCGATTAGAAATTCAAAGGGCTAGTGCCCTTTTTAATAGTCAAAAGTGATTGGAGGGCAACTAGCCCTGCCCATGCTCATCATTCCCCCAAACACATCCAATCAAAATTTTGAAATAGCCATTTTGTTCAGCATAGTTGATTTCCAGATAGAAAATATGTTTTTGAGGAGACACTCCTCCACAACCCTTAGGGCAAGGGTTTTAAGTTATGCCCAGGGGGCATATAATTTTTTTATAGAAGGCGTTGTCATAGAAACTTCAAAAAAGCTCATTCGATTAGAAATTCA
The DNA here is from genome assembly GCA_027921565.1 of Artemia sinica. Taxonomy (NCBI): domain Eukaryota; kingdom Metazoa; phylum Arthropoda; class Branchiopoda; order Anostraca; family Artemiidae; genus Artemia; species Artemia sinica. The sequence goes on from CM051272.1 coordinate 26,914,081, forward strand.
AAGGGCTAGTGCCCTTTTTAATAGTCAAAAGTGATTGGAGGGCAACTAGCCCCTCCCCCACGCCCATCATTCCCCCAAACACATCCAATCAAAATTTTGAGATAGTCATTTTGTTCAGCATAGTTGATTTACAGATAGAAAATATATTTTTGAGGAGGATACTCCCCCACAACCCTCAGGGCAAGGGTTTTAAGTTATACCCTGGGGGCATATAAGGTTGTTATAGAAAGCGTTGTCATGGAAACTTCAAAAAAGGCTAATTCAATTTGAAATTCAAATGCTAGTGCCCTTTTTAATAGTCAAAAGTGATTGGAGGGCAACTAGCCCTGCCCATGCTCACATTCCCCCAAACACATCTGATCAAAATTTTGAGATAGCCATTTTGTTCAGCATAGTGTATTTCCACATAGAAAATATATTTTTGAGGAGGACACTTCCCAACAACCCTCAGGGCAAGAGTTTTAAGTTATGTCATGGGGTATCTAAAGTTTTATAGAAGTGTGTTGTCATTGAAACTTCAAAAGGGGCTCGTTTCATTGGAAATTCAAAGGGCTACTGCCCTTTTTAATAGTTGAAAGTGATTGGAGGGCAACTAGCCCCCCCCCCCCACTTCCATCATTCACCCAAACACATCCAATCAAAATTTTGAGATAGCCGTTTTGTTTAGCATAGGCTAGTTGGTTTTCAGATAGAAAATATGTTTTTGAGATGGACACTCCCCCACAACCCTCAGGGCAAGGGTTTTAATTTATGCCCTGGGGGCATATAAGGTTTTTATAGAAGGTATTGACATAGAAACTTCAAAAAAGGCTAATTCGATTTCAAATTCAAAGGGCTAGTGCCCTTTTTAATAATCAAAAGTGATTGGAGGGCAACTAGCCCTGTCCATGCTCATCATTCCCCCAAACGCATCCAATCAAAATTTTGAGATAGCCATTTTGTTCAGCATAGTTGATTTCCAGATAGAAAATATTGTTTTTGAGGAGACATTCCTCCACAACCCTCAGGGCAAGGGTTTTAAGTTATGCCCAGGGGGCATATAATTTTTTTTATAGAAGGCGTTGTCATAGAAACTTCAAAAAAAGCTCATTCGATTGGAAATTCAAAGGGCTAGTGCCCTTTTTTTAATAGTCCGAAAGTGGTTGGAGGGCAATTAGCCCCTCCCCCCCCCCCCCCACGCCATCATTCCCCCAAACACATCCAATAAAAATTTGAGATAGCCATTTTGTTCAGCATAGTTGATTTACAGATAGAAAATATGTTTTTTTTGAGGATACTCTACCACAGCCCTCAGGGCAAGGGCTTTAAGTTATGTCCTGGGGGCATATAAGGTGTTTATAGAAGGCTTGTCATAGAAACTTCAGAAAAGGCTCATTCGATATGAAATTCAAAGGCTAGTGCCTTTTTAATAGTCAAAGTTATTAGTAATATTTTTTGTTGTTGTTGTTGTTTAGACCAGGGCACTTTGTATCAAAGGAGTTGTCGTGGGAACTTCAAAAGGGGCTCATTCAATTGAAAATAGAAAGGGCTGATGCCCTTTTTAATTGTCGAAAGGGATTGAAGGGCAACTAATCCCCCTTCCACTCCCACCCTCCCTATTTGTCCTTGGGGCGTATAAGGTGTTTATAGAAGGCGTTGTTGTAGAAACTTCAAAACAGGCTCATTTGATTGGACATTGAAAGGGCTAGTGCCCTTTTTAATAGTCGAAAGTGATTGGAGTGCAACTAGCCCCCCACCCCACGCCCATCATTCCCCCAAACACATCCAATCAAAATTTTGACATAGCTATTTTGTTCAGTGTAGATGATTTCAAGAGAGAAAATGTGTTTTTGAGGAGGAGACTCCCCCACAACCCTCAGGGCAAGGGTTTTAAGTTATAACCTGGGGCATAAAAGTTTTTTATAGAAGGCTTTGGGAGGGCAACTAGCCCCCCCCCCCACGCTCATCATTCCCCCAAACACATCCAATCAAAATTTGAGATAGGCATTTTGTCATTGTAGCTGATTTTCAGCTAGAAAATATCTTTTTGAGGTGAACACTCCCCCACAACCCTTGGGGCAAGGGTTTTAAGTTATGCCCTGGGGGCATACAAGGTTTTTTGTAGAAGTTGTTGTCAAAGAAACTTCAAAACAGGCTCATTTGATTGGAAATTCAAAGGCTAGTCCCCTTTTTAATAGTTGAAAGTGATCAGAGGGCACCTAGCCCCCCCCCTTCCCACGCCCATCATTCCCCAAAGCACATCCAATCAAAATTTTGAGATAGCCATTTTGTTCAGCGTGTGCTAGTTGATTTCCAGATAAAAAATATGTTTTTTAGGAGGACACTCCCCTGCAACCCTCAGGGCAAAGGTTTTAAGTTATGCCCTGGGGGCATATAAGGTTTTTATAGAAGGCGTTGTCATAAAAACTTCAAAACAGGCTCATTTGATTGGAAATTCAAAGGCTAGTGCCCTTTTTAAAAGTCAAAGTAATTGGAGGGCAACTAGCCCCCCCCCACGCCCATCATTCCCCCAAACACATCCAATCAAAATTTTGAGATAGCCATTTTGTTCAACATAGTTGATTTCCAGATAGAAAATATGTTTTTGAGGAGGAACTCCCCCACAACCCTCAGGGCAAAGGTTTTAAGTTATGCCCTAGGGCATAGAAGGTTTTTATGGAAGGCGTTGTCATAGAAACTTCAAAACAGGCTCATCCGATTGGGAATTCAAAGGATAGTGCCCTTTTTTAATAGTTGAAAGTGATTGGAGGGTAACTAGCCCCCCACGCCCATCATTCCCCCAAACACATCCAATCAAAATTTTGAGATAGCCATTTTGTTCAAGCTAGTTGATTTCCAGATAGAAAATATGTTTTTTAGGAGGACACTCCCCCACAACCCTCAGGGCAAAGGTTTTAAGTTATGCCCTGGGGGCATATAAGGTTTTTATAGAAGGCGTTGTTGTAGAAACTTCAAAACAGGCTCATTCAATGGGAAATTCAAAGGGCTAGTTCCCCTTTTAATAGTCAAAAGTGATTGGAGGTGAACTAGCCCCACGTCCATCATTCCCCCAAACACATCCAATCAAAATTTTGAGATAGCCATTTTGTTCAGCATAGTTGATTTCTAGATAGAAAATATGTTTTATAGGAGGACACCTCCCAACAACCCTCAGGACAAGGGTTTTAAGTTCATGTCCTGGGCTATATAAAGTATTCATAGAAGGCGTTGTCATAGAAACTTCAAAAGGGGCTCATTTGATTGGAAATTCAAAGGGCTAGTGCCCTTTTTAATAGTCGAAAGTGATTGGAGGACAACCAGCCCCTCCCCCTCGTCTATCATTCACCCAAACACATCCATTCAAAATTTTGAGATAGCCATTTTGTTTAGCCTAGGCTAGTTGATTTCCAGATAGAAAATACGTTTTTGAGAAGGACACTCCCCCACAATCCTCAGGGCAAGGGTTTTAAGCTATGCCTTGGGGGCATATAAGGTTTTTATAGAAGGCGTTGTCGTAGAAACTTCAAAAAAGGCTAATTCAATTGGAAATTCAAAGGGCTAGTGCCCTTTTTAATAGTCAAAAGTGATTGGAGGCAACTAGCCCCCTCCCACGCCTATCATTCCTCCAAACACATCCAATCAAAATTTGAAATAGACATTTTGTAAGCATAGCTGATTTCCAGCTAGAAAATATCTTTTTGAGGAGGACACTCCCCCACAACCCTCGGGGCAAGGGTTTTAAGTTATGGCCTGGGGCATATAAGGTTTTTATAGAAGGCGTTGTCGAAGAAACTTCAAAACAGGCTCATTTGATTGGAAATTCAAAGGGCTAGTGCCCTTTTTAATAGTCGAAAGTGATTGGAGGGCAACTAGCCCCCCCCCCCCCACGCCCATCATTCCCCAAAACACATCCAATCAAAATTTTGAGATAGCCATTTTGTTCAGCATGGTTGATTTCCAGATAGAAAATATGTTTTCGAGTAGGAAACTCCCCCACAACCCTCAGGGCACGGGTTTTAAGTTATGCTCAGGGGGTATATAATGTTTTTATAGAAGGCGTTGTCGTAGAAACTTCAAAAAAGCTCATTCGATTGGAAATTCAAAGGGCTAGTGCCCTTTTTAATAGTGAAAGTGATTGGAGGGCAACTAGCCCCCCCCCCCCTCAAGCCCATCATTCCCCAAACACATCCATAAACATTTTGAGATAGCCATTTTGTTCAGCATAGTTGATTTACAGATTGAAAATATGTTTTTGAGGAGGATATTCTGCCACATCCCTCAGGGCAAGGGTTTTAAGTTGTGCCCTGGGGCATATAAGGTTTTATAGAAGGCGTTGTCATAGAAACTTCAGAAAAGGGCTCATTCGATTTGAAATTCAAAGGGCTAGTGCCCTTTTTAATAGTCGAAAGTTATTAGTAATATTTGTTGTTGTTGTTTAGACCAGGGCACTTCGTATCGAAGGAGTTTTCGTGGGAACTTCGAAAGGGGCTCATTTGATTGAAAGTAGAAAGGGCTGATACCCTTTTTAATAGCTCGATGTGATTGAAGGCAATTAATCCCCCTTCCACTCCCACCCTCCCATTTTCCCATTATGTTTAAAAACTAAATGTTGCCTTAAGATTAAATCAAAATGCACTGTGATAATGCTAATTCCCAATAAGGCATCTCAGCAGTATCCCAAGAGCAACTGAGGGTATTATGTTCAAACTTTCGAGGCTACTTCTGCTCTTAAAATTTAATAAATCAAAATAGTGTAATTGTATATGTGTCCAGATTTTTAAAAGGGTGTATGTTTTTAAAAATTGCTGAAAATTTTTCTCCAGCATACAAATAGCAGGCCAAACTATAAAGTCATAAAAAACAAAAAGATTTAAAGTTTTTTTCCCTGAAAAGACTATGTCAATATAAAACGAACAAAATTAATTAAAAAAAACTTTTTCCACAAAATAAGTTTTTCAAAGAAAAGTAAAGAACTCCATTAAACAAAAAATGAGAAAAAATAAAATCAAATAATCTACCAAGCTCGAAACTACCACAAATCAGCATCGATAAATAAATGAAACCCAAAACGAACAGAAATTACAATAAATAACCGAGTCAAACTCAAAACGAGCAGAAATTAACTTAAGTTGGGTGCAAAACCCCTATGCCTTCCCAAGGCCAGAACAAAATTTGCACTTTATTGAAAAAATACAAATGAATGTGCATTGTCAGTTTAATATACATATACTGATATTTAGTAATCAAAATGTTAAAATTATTTGATTTATTAAAGTTATAAAAGTAAAAAACATTTATAATTTTTTTCAGTAAAGTTCAAATTTTGTTCTGGCCTTGGGAAGGGATAGGGGTTTGCGCCCAATTCATGTTAATTTCTGCTCATTTTGAGTTTGACTTGGTTATTTATTGTAATTTCTGTTCGTTTTGGGTTTCATTTATTTATCGATGCTGATTTATGGTAGTTTCGAGCCTGGTAGATTATTTGATTTTATTTTTGCTCATTTTTTGTTTAATGGAGTTCTTTACTTTTCTTGGAAAAACTTAATTTGTGGAAAAAGTTTTTTAATTAATGCCTAAAAGGATCTGGTTGTTCACATGGTCATATGCCCCTTCAAAATCTATGAATACAGCAGCTAGGATATTATTTTTTAATAGAGATTCATTTATGGCATCTGCTAATGAGATAAAAGCATCTGTTGAAGAGTGGTGTTTCCTGAAGCCAGTTTGAGTAAGGTATCATATTATTCTTAACAAACCAAAGGAGTCAATTGTAAATCATTTTCTCCTTAACGTTTCTCAGCACAGGAGTAATCATTATAGGCCTCTAAGACTAAGTGTCATATTTGGGTTTATTTTTCTTCAAAATTGGTTGGAGGGATGAACATTTCCAACTATTGGGGAATGTGGACATAGCCCCATGCATGATTATAGCAACTTAGGAGTTCCTGTTATCAGAAGAGGTGAGATTCTTTATCCATGTTGGATGTATGTTGTTGTAGATTCTAGTAACCCTAGCCCTAATGTGTTGTATTGATTATTCAGTTCATGAATTGTGAATGGGAGTGTTATGTACTCTGAACATTACTCTTAGCCTACTTCTAATAAAGTAAATTTTATCCTTTTCTTCTTTAAATAGTGCTTTCAAAATATATCATAATTTAGGTTTGTAGAATGCAGATAGAGAAGCATATACAAAAGAAAGTCTATTTTCTATTCAACTTTTGCACTCTGTTACCAGTGCATGCAATTCCACAAAGAGTAATGATATCAAGTTACAAGAGGGAGAAACTGGTTTTTTTTGGATGCTGGCATTTGAATAGCTTTCAATACTTGTATTTTCAAAAAGAGTTATATGATATCCATGTACTATAATGAGGTGAATTAAATTTGACACATTAACAAGAGCAAAGTGAAGGGTTTTGAAAATCTTTTGGGATCTTGGGTGGTGGCATTCAGCACTTTTATTTTACAAACATTCTATAATACCCATTGTAAATTATGAAATGAATTAAATTTGATACTTCCAAGACAGAAAACAGTAGTGGTTTTAGGCCTTGTAATCTATAGGAGGGAGGGGAGGTATACCATAGGAGTGTAAAAATATAAAATAAATTTAATGTCAGTTTTCAGAAGAACTGGGGGTAGAGGCAGAGCAGTAGCATTGTCTGTAGTAAAGAGCCACATGGCCTCCATGTATTATTATTATTATTATTTATTTATTTATTATTGTTATTATTTATTTATTAAGATTGTTTTCCAAGAGGCACTTCATATAGAAAGGGTAGTCTTATAAATTTTTTGGGGGAGGCCTAATTTGATTGGAAATTAATTGTTTTAAGGCTCTTTTTAAGAGTCAAAAGTGATTAGAGGGCAACTGTCCCCCATGCTCTTTTCCTCCAAATGCATCTAATCAAAATTTATGATGAGAGAGGGGGCTGTGCTGTGTGCTAATACCTTGAAACTTTAAGGGGGGTTTTCCCCTCCCCTCCCTCCTTAGCTGCACCCCTGATTCTGAAACTTGCTCATAAGTTGGTTCCTGCAGTGTTTATGGGTGGGAAATCAAAGAGCTGCAAGGGTAGGTACATAAGCGATATGCATGGTTCCAATGATGATTGTTAAGGCTTGTTTTTGCATAATTTTTATTTGTTTTGCACTATTTCATGTCTCCGAAAATTAGGGACACACATTCAAGCAGGGGGCAAACATAACACAGCACATGAGTAGTAATTGCTTATAGAAATCCGGAGTTAATGCAATGGGGTTATGAATCACAGCTTGTAGTTGCCCTTTGTCACAAGGTTTGTAATGTGGAGGCTAAACAAACAATCATCACTGGATATTACACCAGGAATAACTGCAATTGAAGGGGTAGGACAGACAAACCATCCACATGTTGGAATCTTATGTCAGTTTTATAAATATACCATAGTTAATAAAGACTAAAAATAGGATGAATGCTTCATTAATTATTAGTTATAACACAAAAGTGAGTGAATCCAAAATGAAGAAACATTATGTAGATATGCTAAAGTTTTAAAACTTGCTCAAAATACTTATTTTATGTCTGCTTTTTTTTAGAATGGAACAGATGGAGAGTCAAGTCAATTAAATGGAAATGCAGATGCCTCCAATGCTGTTTTAGACTCCCTGGATGATGATGAGCTCTACAAAAGATTAAAAGATGCAGGAATAAATTGTGGCCCAATTACAGGTTTTCTGCTTCATTTTTTATGATTTTCTACCTTTTCTCTTATTTTATTCTTTTTTTCTTTTCTTTGTTTAATATAAAAATTCGGTTTAAATTTTATTTGTCCTTTGGTGATTAATGCTCACAGTCTAGCAAACATACATGTAGGAAGAGTTAAAGAGATAAGTATGTGTGTAGCCTAATGGTGGTGCACTGCATATTTTTTGTGTCTTGTGAGAACTTAATTCTTGATATGACTTCCTATTACATAACTTATGGTTTCATTAATAGTGTAGTTTTTCAAAGGAAAAGAGGCATCCTAATAAAGCTCAAAATCCATCATAGAGTTTTACAATATACCTTTTAGCTGGAAGCAGCTATTTGGTAGAACCTATCAAAACTAGAAAAAAAGCCTACAACAATGCAAGGGAGCATAGCCAAAGCCTCGAATTTGAATTGAAATACCTGAATTTTTTGGTGAACCTCCAAAACAATCATAATTTTGAAAATTGCCATTATTTGGTTCTTTAAAAAAAGGAAAATAAAAAATACTTTACTTAGCAATTACCCAAACAGGTTACTTGCCAGAGAATTTAGTATCTTAAGAACAGGTGGGATGAATGAATAATCTTCTTTATCAGTAAGCCCATTTTTTTAATTCATTAAAGTGCTAAGACCTTACATCTAAGATCTGTCTTCTTTCTGCCCAGATTATTGTTTTTTGCTTCATCAAAATGCTAAGATCTTACGGCTCACTCCCAAATAGAGCATTGAAGAGAGAACTTTGATGACAGTCTTATAGAAGTCCTTAGACTGTTGACTAGAGTAAAATGAAGGAAGATGTTTGCAAAAAAAGAAATAACATAAGAAGCAAGACCAGACTCCCAGATTTTTGCTGTAGTCATTTTCTGTCCAAAGATGTAACATCTTTGCTAAGAAATGGGCCTAATTTTAGCTGAACTTCAAAATGATGATGTAAGGATCTTTTAATTTTAGTTATAAATCTATTTGTTATCGATTTGTTTATGATCATGAGCTACTTGTATGGTGTTGTTTAGCTTTTCATCTATTTTGCTGAGGAGTATTAGCTACATAGCCCACAAGTTGACATATTTTTATAGTTTACTTTTTGGTGTCCTAACAAATATTCACTTCTTATAATTGTTTTTTCTTTTATCCGGTGTGGAAATGTATAATACTTACTGTGGTGTTAGATTTGAATGTATGTGCTGCACTAATAATTTCCGATTTGCAATAAAAAGTACAAAAATCTGTAAATACCATTTTGGTGAAAATCTAATACCATTTGTGAAAAATGTATGTTGCTTGTCATGTATTTACTTTTGTCTTTTACAGTGCAACATTAGGTTCGTGTTAAAATCAATTAACTGACATAGCCAAAATATTTGTGTAGTATTTTGGAAAGTTTACTTTTCACTTAAATGGTACTCATTTGTTTGAATGGCTTTAGTTCTTTGGTCTTTTGTGGAAGTATGTGTTTATAGGTTTTTGTTTTGTTTTGACGTTTTATTTTGTCATATTGATCAAAGATTTTTAATCAATAGCCTAAAATCAAAATCCTTTAATACAAACTTCGTTGGAAATTAAACATAATTTTTGGAATATGCATTTGCCATTTTTTAATTAGGACATATCATAAATTGTTATTTTAAGCTGTCATTAGGTTAAAATTAACAAACCCATCAGCTGTTAAAAACTAACGTTTTTTTGCAAAACATACACAATTTGCGAAATATTAACTTAGTGTATTTTGATATAGAACATTTATACTGCAGTATAAATGTTCCGACCATTCTCTAAAGACTTGCTGAATGACCATGATTCAAAGAGTTTCACCATGTTTATCTGTATAAACATGAGGGGGGGGGGAGGCATGGGGCACTGACTAAAGGACAGGCACGTACGTAGGATTTGTTATTGTTTTGGGGGCAACAATAAACAAAAATTATGTGATGATTCAAATAAAAACAGTCTAAAAGTTGGGGCTTCTGACCTCCTGATATAATTGAACAGGTATTGGCTCATAACATTGTCAGACATATAATGAATGGCAAATAGTTTGAGAAGCAAACCATAATGGGTGCATATTTGCGTGACAAAAGTCTCCATCCCTAGTCCTCTGGTACCAGAGCTGTCACTGACCACATCAATATTGTCAGTTAAAAATAAACAAACAGTGGTAGAGTTCAGGTGAGTGGATCTAGCTTGCTGCAACCATAGAAGAGCTTTATTGCCTGCTGCAATGCGTTTTTCCTTGTTTGCTGAAGACCAATAAAATACCTGACTGGCTTTAAATAACCTGACATTATCAAGAATATGCAAAACCATAAAAAAAGATGGCAGTTAAACCAAATGGTTTTAGCTGAGCATGCCCAGGCATGAATTAGTCAATGCAGTGCTAAATGTTGCCCTCATTGAATTTGAATTTGCATTGGATATTCAGGCTGAGCAGCTGGAATTACTGGAAGGGCTGTTTGAAGCAGAAGTGACAGATTCCTGGCACAAAGGATGAATTGAGAATATCAGGCTGATGCAGAAGTAATCACAACATGTCTGGGAGAAACACTATTGTAACTAGCCAACAGAAAAAATATTGTAGCTTTGGATCCAATACACAAGAATCGTCTTAGTTCTAAGGAGATTAATCGATTCAGAAAGATCTGGCAAGAGAAGAAGTGTTTACAAATGCTCAAGAACATACTTTCTTATTTTGCAGCCAGTGGACACTACCTTTTCACGAAATCGATTAGGCTCTTTCTTCAGTCAATGTGTGATTTAGTTGGCTCAGACCCACATCCCTGAAGAAGGAAAAAATGGATTGCTTGTGATTCGGCCACTAATACGAGCTAGGCAAGACTTTCTCCTGATTGAGTAATTGATTTGGTCTTGGTGAAGAATCTTAAAACGCGTGGAGGTCTGACAAGGGGCCAGGGATTGTATTAAATCCTGAGACCTGTATGGACATTAGCAAGCCCAATTTTTGCGCAAATTAATGCTTTGATAAAAATCCCTTATTGACACGACCTACATGACTAGGGACCAGCATGTTTGACCACAGGCTACTTGTATAAAGATGAATGCGTGGAATACCTTTTGGCTGCTTGAATATGTCTACTTGTTATATCTATTTAGAGATGCTAAGAATCTGTTAAGCATCTTGTCAGGTGTAGGAGAACTAAACAAGGACGTCAATGTGGCTCAACAGATCAGAATAGTGTTGCTTAACAGCAACACTATTCAACAACAGGCAATGTTTTTCTCCTATTAGTTAAAAAAAAGATCGTGGATCACATTTAACCACAAAATTATTACTGTTGGTCGACAATGAAGTTGTTTAAATTGTTGCTTCTGTATTATTTCAACAACTCTGTGCTTTAATGTGGACAAGCAGCTTGATGTTTGTCGTTGACAAGACAACTGATGCTGTCTAAAATGAGCTGTCAGCATCTCGTTTGCATTGTTTGAGTCCCACGAAGCCATGCGGCTGGCAGGCAAGGTTACACTTCCCAGTGAACTATGGAAGTAGCGTAAACCAGAGTTTCAACCTATTCTAAAGCAAACTAGGCAGGTTTATATGGTAGGAAAGGGCACTTTATCCCCTTAAAGAGAAGTTGCTACCTCTTATAGACCTTTTGTACAGGACTATTTTGGTTTAGCTGCCGTTTTTTTTACGGTAGTGGACATTCCAGCTGATGTAAGGTTATTTAAAGCCAACGTGACTTGTAATGGCCTTCAACGCATCTGCAAAAAGAGTGACTTCTTGAGCTATGGCTTGATGCCAATGCTATGAGACGAGCTCTCTTGACTTTACTTTTGACTTTTATGATCACGTTGACAATGACCCATGTGATTAAGTCAAATTCTGCATTTTGTTCCATAAACTAGTAATCTGAAATGGAGTTGTGATTAAAGTGTTCCTGTTTGTTTCTTTTTAGTTCAAGTTTGACGTGATAGTATTGAATACGCCGTGAACATTAATATTTTTTTTTTTCTTTTCAGCAACAACAAGACAATTTTATCAGAGAAAGTTGGCAGATCTTTTAGAACCAGCAGCAGTGACTACACCCCTTCCAGTTTCTGTTGGTAGAAATATCACTGAAAATGATGAATACTCAGATAATGATGATGCAGAAGTGGTAAATACTAATGCTTTTGATGTGTTTAGTTATTCATTTACAAGATATAGTGTTCATGAAACAAAAAGCGTTTCTTACTTTTTCTTTGGAAATGAGATGGAAAGTGAGATAAATTCCTTGTTTTGGCCTTAATCCTTTGGCAGCATTTGCTGAGGCTTATTTACTACTAGATAGTAGTAGGGTCAAACAACCATCTAATGTAACTTCATCTATTATATATGGAAATGACACTGCATTATTTTCCAAGCACCACAGTTTTGAATATTTTTTTCAAACAGAAGGCACCCCAATGAGAAGCTTATTCTCCAATATGCACAAAAATATATAGTAAAAGCAACATTGAGATATTTAAAGTATGTGTACGAATGAAATACTTCCTTGTTTCATATGTTAGTAATACTATAAACAATATAAATGTGGAGTTTCAGGTACATCCAGTGAGTACAGTATGTTTTGCTGATGTTTTTTGCATCTGGCTAAAAAATAGTAATTTTCCACCTTGATATTAATTTATGGTGGAATTTGCAAATTTAGTATTTCATAAACATCAAAAGCCAAAGGAACAAATTCTATGGTGGTTGGGCATGAATGATACCCTCCTCCCCCTTCTCCTCTACAGAATGTTCTTTGGTATTGTAAAGCCTTTTAGTTATTGTTTGTTATATGAACCTGGAAATTTGGTTTTCTATTTGGCTTATTTAGGTATGACTCTCCTGTCTGTTAAAATATTTAACCCCTTTCATCTTGGAAGTCTACAAAAACCATCACTTTTAATGTTTATCACTTGTAATTGTCATGGGATATATTAAAATCTATAGAACATATATATTGATATCTTAAATAATTTCAGGACCTGTCTTCTATTAGAGATTAATTAAAAAAAACTTTTTCTACAAAATAAGTTTTTCAAAGAAAAATAAAGAACTCCATTAAACCAAAAATTAGCAAAAATAAAATCAAATAATCTACGAAGCGTGAAACTACCGCAAAGCAGCAATGAAAAATAAATGAAACCCAAAACGAACAGAAATTAGAATAAATAACCGAGTCAAACTCAAAACGAGCAGAAATTAACTTAAGTTGGGCGCAAAACCCCTATACCTTTCCCAAGGCCAGAACATAGTTTGCACTTTACTGAAAAAAAAATAAATGTTCTTACTTTTATAGCTTTAATAAATCAAAATAATATTAACATTTTGACTACTAAATATCAGTATATGTATATTAAACTGACAATGCACATTCGTTTGTATTTTTTTTCAGTAAAGTGCAAGTTATGTTCTGGCCCTGGGGAGGCATAGAGGTTTTGAGCCCAATTTATGTTAATTTCTGCTCGTTTTGAGTTTGACTCGGTTATTTATTGTAATTTCTGTTCGTTTTTGGTTTCATTTATTTTTCATTGCTGCTTTGCGGTAGTTTTCACGCTTCGTAGATTATTTGATTTTATTTTATCTCATTTTTGGTTTAATGGAGTTCTTTACTTTTCTTTGAAAAACTTATTTTGAGGAAAAAGTTTTTTTTTTTAATTCATTTCTGTGCGTTTTGTATTGACATATTCTTTTCAGGGAGAAAGAAAATAACACTTTAAATCTTTTCGTTTTTTATAAGACTTCATAGTTTGGTTTGCTATTTGTATGCTGGAGAAAAATTTTCAGCAATTTTTAACAACATACACCCTTTTAAAAATCTGGACACAAATAGTAGTGTTAAATTGCGTTTCATACCTCCTCTAGTTGACCTGAAATTGAAAACTTGATACCATTCGCAAGAAAATCTGCTTACTTTCTGTGATAGGTTGGATGAACTTACGCTATTTTGACTTGGTTAAATTTTAAGAGCAGAAGTAGCCTCGAAAATTTGAACATAATACCCTCAGTAGTTCTTGGGATTCTGCTGAGATGCCTTGTTGGGAATTAGGATTAACACAGTGCATTTTGATTTAATATTAAGGCAACATTTAGTTTTTAAACATAAAGGCTAATGGGAGGGTGGGCGTGGGAGGGGGATTAGTTGCCCTCCAATCACTTTCGACTATTAAAAAGTACATCAGCCCTTTCTATTTTCATTCAAATGAGCCCTTTTCGAAGTTCCTACGACAACTCCTTCGATACGAAGTGCCCTGGTCTAAACAATAACAACAACAAAAAATAATATATTATGCTCACATTGATCTTTACTATAAAAATTTCAAGTCTTCTAATCACTTTTGACTATTAAAAAGGGCACTAGGCCTTTCGATTTCCAATCGAATGAGCTTTTTTTGAAATGACAATGCTTTCTATAAACACCTTGTATGCTCCTAGGGCATAAATTACAACCCTTATCCTAAGGGCTGTGAGGGTGGTTGTCAACCTCTAATAAATAATTTCCGTAACTTTCAACTGCGTTAAACAAAATGGCTCTCTCAAAATTTTGATTGGATGTGTTTGACTAAATGGTTAGTCACTCTCCCATTACTTTCAACTATTAAAAAAGGCACTAGCCCTTTCAATTTCCATTCAAATGAGCCCTTTTGAAGTTTCTACGACAACGCTTTCAATAAAAACCTTATATGCCTCCAGGGCATAACTTGCAACCCTTGCCCTGAGGGCTGGGGGGGGGGGGTTGCCACCCTCAAAGACCTAATTTCCAGATTTTTCTACTACGTTGAACACAATGGCTATCTGAAAATTTTCATTGGATGTGTTTAGGGGAATGATGCGCGTGAGAGGGTGGTTAGTTACCCTCCAATCACTTTCGACTATTGAAAAGGGAACTAGCCCTCTCAATTTCCAATTGAATGAGCACCTTTTGAAACATAAAACATAATTTCCAGAACTTTCAACTACGTTGAACAAAATGGCTATCTCTAAACTTTGATTGAATGTGTTTGGGGAAATGGTGGGCGTAGGAGGGGGTCAATTACTCTCCACTCACTTTCGACCATTAAAAAGGGCAATTTCAATTTCCAAACAAATTAGCCCTTTTTGAAATTCCTATAACAACTTTCTATATAAACTTTATATACCCCCAAGGCATAACTTACAACCCTTGCACTGAGGGCTCTGAGGGGGCTATCATCCTAAAAGACCTAACTTCCAGAAGTTTCGACTATGTTGAACAAAATCGATATCTCAAAATTTTGATTGGATGTGTTTGGGGAAATGGTGGACGTGAGAGGGGGGTAAGTTGCCCTTCAATCACTTTCAACTATTAAAAGGGCACTAGCCCTTTCAATTTCCAATTGAATGAGCCCTTTTTGATGTTTTTGCAACATTGCTTACTATAGAAACCTTACATGCCCCCAGGGCATAACTTACAACCCTTGCCCTGAGGGTTGTGGGGTTGTCGTCCTTAAAGACCTAATTTCCAAAACTTTCGACTACGTTGAATAAAATGGCTATTTAAAAATTTTGATTTGACGTGTTTGGGGAAAAGGTGGGCGTGAGAGGGGGGCTAGTTGCCCTCAAATCACTTTCGAGTATTAAAAAGAGCACTAGCCCTTTGAATTTCCAGTCGAAAGATCTCTTTCAAGTTTCTATGACAAAGATTTCAATAAAAACTTATGTGTCCTCAGGGCATAACTTATAACCCTTGCCCTGAAGTCTGTGGGGGGAGTGCCCTGCTCAAAGGTATAATTTCCTGAACTTTAGACTGCGTGGAACAAAATGGTTATCTCAAAATTTTGATTGGATGTGTTTGGGGAAAAGGTGGGCGTAAGAGGGGGGTTAGTTGCCCTCAAATCACGTTAGACTATTAAAAAGGGCACTAGCCCTTTGAATTTCCAATCGAATGAGCCCTTTTTAAGTTTCTACGACATAGATTTAAATAAAACCTTATATGCCCCCAGGGCATAACTTATAACCCTTGCCCTGAAGACTGTGGGGGGAGTGTCCTGCTCAAAGGTATAATTTCCTGAACTTTAGACTGCGTGGAACAAAATGGCTATCTCAAAATTTTGATTTAATATGTTTGTGGAAATTGTGGGCGTGGAAGGGGTGTTAGTTGCCTTCCAATCACTTTCGACTATTAAAAAGGGCACGAGCCACTCCAATTTCCAATTGGATGAGCCCTTTTTGAAGTTTCTACGACAACTTCTTCGATACGAAGTGCCCTGCTCTAAAGGGGAAAAAAAATAATACATTCTGCCAACATCGTTTTTATATGCCCTCAGGGCATAACTTAAAACCCTTGTCCTGAGGGTTGTGGAGGAGTGTCCTCCTCAAAAACATATTTTCTATCTGGAAATCAACTACGCTGAACAAAATGGCTATCTCAAAATTTGGATTGAATGTGTTTCCAGGAATGATGGGCGTGGGGGCTAGTTGCCCTCCAATCACTTTGAATATTAAAAAGGGCACTAGCCACTCCAATTTCCAATTGAATGAGCCCTTTTCGAATTTCTACGACAACTCCTTCGACACGAAGTGCCCGGGTATGAAAAAAAAAAACAAACAAACAATACATTGTGCCAAAATCGTTCTTTACTTAGGCAGCGCTATTGTGTTCCTTATGATATATTTATTTTCTAACTTGTGTTTTTCATCTTGTTCAAACTTAAAAATTATTCAAAATTAATTTTAGATTTTGAAACAGCAAAGTTCTGTCTCTGATGAAAGCAAGAATGTCCCCTCTCAAGTTCCTGAAGATCGAGAGGAGTTTACCGCTATACGTCAGCGATCTCGAGCCAAAACCGAAGATACTGCGGTTAGTCACCTGATTCCTCCAGGACGGGGTCCTACTCCAAGACCTTCCATCAGGAATGCTATAGGAGATTTGAATAAAGATTACTCCCCACGTATTAGCCACAGGTGAGAATGTCTTATAACTGGTTAACTTTAATTTTGACAAGGCTGCTGGTCTCTACTATAACCAAAGCCTACAACAGCACAGCCATCTAAGATAAAAAAAAATTACCAACACATTCACTGTTTGACTTGAGCAGCCACAACTCTTAATTTATCTCAAAATTAGACGGTTGTTGCTCCCTGGAGGGAATTTTTAGGCTACTCCACAAACCTGTTGACTTCTTCTGATTTATCTTCGACACATGTGTTTTTAATTGTTTTTATTCTAACTTGGGAATATGCTATGATCAGTGTTTTTTTATTGTCAATTTGGTTGAATGATGCCAAATTTATTTTCAATTTGAATTCCACCTCAGAATCCCAATTCAAATATAATTATTGGTCCTGATTTTAAGCCAAGTCTAAGGCAATATATTATCACTACATTTTATTTACGCTTAGTTGGAAACTGGAATTGGAATCCTCTGATAAAGGTATATATTTGGCCTCTTGAAGTTTAATCACTCTTTAGTCTAGTTTTAAATGCTAAGTTTTTTAGTTTGTGATTGTGTGTATTTGAATTTTGTGTTTTCTCCTCACATCTGAACATAATTTGAATTTCCCGTTTTTATTCGTTATAGTTCATAAATACTATATTGTATTCAAAACACTACCAGTCCTCTCTAGATTGAATTTATAGCTGGAATACGAAAAAACAACTCATCCCATTAGATTAGAAAAATGAAAATGAGAGTGGTGTAAGTGGGGGAAGGGGATAGAAAATACAGAGGAAAGAAAATAAGAATGAGAAGCAGGAGGAAAAGAGGAGGAGATTCAGGAATAGGAGATAATGCAAACAAACCAAAATCCAGCAACCAGATTACAGTACAAAAAAAATTCTTGGAAGGCGCACAGAAAAAACAAAAGTATACTTTAGAGCAATAATAGTTTGGATGGAACTTCAAAGAGAAATTTAATACAAAATGTTAAAATTCTAAGCCACTGCAGTTGACCTTAATATGGCCAAAAAATGGTAGCTTAAGTGCAGTCATTTATTTATTGAACATTGATTGGGTTTGAATTCTGTAAATGGATCAAGTTAGTCATTATGTTCAGTTCTTGAGAGACAGCTCACCAAAAACAACATAGTAAAAACATGTTCAAGTCCTTGTAAAAAAAAGGTTGAAAAGCGGGACTGGAAGGCATTCTTGACGCGCAAGATTTTTCTGGAAAAACTTGAATGAAAATCCTAACTTCTTAAAGCTTCAAAATAATTAGATAGATCGATTTTTTCTCCCTTGTTTGCCTGTGGTATTTTACGGGTTCTTTCGAGCCTGAAATCGCAAGAAATATCCAGATTTCCCATTTTTATCTGAGATTTCCAGATTTTCCCCATTTTTCTGTTTAATGTGTCTTTTTTTTCCTGGAATTAATGAAAATAAAACTTTCCGAAAAAGAAGTTTTTTCAAAGAAAAGTAAAGGTCATTTTAAAATTTAGATCAGCAGATACAATAACCTGTTAAAATTCAAACTTAAAACGACCAGAAATTACTATTAAAGATTAAATGAAACCCAAAACGAACAGAAATTAAATAAACAATCAATGCAAACAAACATACAATATATATTAATGTAAATGAATAAATAAATCTTAAAACCTGTGAAACTTAAATTGAATATGCAGATCAAGCTTGAAACGAACAAAAATCACTACAAACAAGAGTTTGGGTATCGCCTCCTTCTCTCACTGTAAAAGTATAAAATCTACTGCGTCATTGGCGCTTAAGTTGAATAGAAATTAAATAAACAATCATAGCAAAAAAACATACAACAAGTAATAATATAAACGAATAAATAGATCATAAAGCGAGTGAAACTTAAATTGAATATGCAGATCAAGCTTGAAACGAACAAAAATCACTACAAACAAGAGTTTGGGTATCGCCTCCTTCTCTCACTGTAAAAGTCTAAAACCTACTCCGTCTTTGGCGCTTTACTGAAAACTATGTGTGTCTTGAACAGTCTTGGAAAGTATAAACATAATCAAATTGAATAATTGATACATAATAATATTAAATTTTGAAAGATCCATCAGTTCAAGATTTTATTTCTAAAAACTTTCTTCGGATGGGTTTGGAAAAAAAAGGCGTGGGGGGGGGGAGGGCTAGTTGCCCTTGGATGTCTTTTGACTCTTAAAAAGTGAACTTGAACTTTTGTTTTCCAATCAAATGAGCCCTCTCTAAAGTTTATAAGAGCATCCCTTGCATAAGAACCATATATACCCTAAGGGCATAACTTACAGCGCCTGCCCCCGGGTCCTGGGGGGGTGTGTCAACGCCTGAGCTTTTGTTATCTGACTTCTGAATTATTTAAAAAAAATGGCTACCTCAAAATTGTTATCGGATGCATTTGGGGAAAAAGGGGTGTGGGGGGGGCGAGCTAGTTGCCCTTCAATCTCTTTTGATTTAAAAAATGGCTATCTCAGAGTTTTTATCGGATGTGTTTGAGGAAAAAAGGGCGTGGAGGGGGGGGGCTAGTTGCCCTCTGATATTTTTGACTCTTTAAAAGTGCACTAGAACTTTCAGTGTCCAATCAAATGAGCCCTCTCTGAAGTTTATACGAGCATCCCTTCCATAAGAACCATATATGCCCCCAGGGCAAAACTCGCACCGCCTGCCCCCGGGCCCTGGGGGTTGTGTCGACACCGGAGTTTTTTTCTATCTGACCTTTGAACTAGCAATTTTTAATAAAATGGCTATCTCAAAATTTTTATTTTGAGATAGTGGACACAGGAGGTTGTGTGGACAAAGTAGTCTTTCTTATCTGAGCTTTTAACTATTTTTAACAAAATGGCTATCTCAAAATTTTTATCTGATGCATTTAAGGAAAAAGGGTAGGGAGGGGGGATAGCTGCCCTCCGATCTCTTTTGACTCTTAAAAGGTGAACTTGAACTTTCGTTTTCCAATCAAATGAGCCCTCTCTAAAGTTTATAAGAGCATCCCTTGCATAAGAAAATATATGCCCCAAGGGTATAACTTACAAAGCCCCCGGGCCCTGAGAGGTCGTGCCAACACCTTATTTTTGCTTTCTGACTTTGGAATTATTTTAAAAAAAAAATGACTGTCTCAAAATTGTTATCGGATGCATTTGGGGAAAAAGGGGTTTGGGGCGGGCTAGTTGCCCTTCAATCTCTTTTGAATTAAAAAATGGCTATCTCAGAGTTCTTATCGGATGGGTTTTAGGAAAAAAGGGCGTGGTGGGGGGGGGCCTAGTTGCCCTCTGATATCTTTTGACTCTTTAAAAGGGCACTAGAACTTTCAGTGTCCAATCAAATGAGCCCTCTCTGAAGTTTATACGAACATCCCTTCCCTAAGAACCATATATGCCCCCAGGGCATAACTCGCACCGCCTGCCTCCGGGCCCTGTGGGGTTGTGTCGACACCGGAGTTTTTTTTCTATCTGACCTTTGAACTAGCAGTTTTTAATAAAATGGCTATCTCAAAATTTTTTTTTGATGCATTTTGGGGAAAATGGGCGTGGGGGAGATAGTTGTCCTCTGGTCTCTTTTGACTCTTAAAAAGAGAGCTAGAACTTTCAATTTCCAATCGAATGAGCCCCCTCTGAAGTTTATACGAGTGTTTCTTCCATAATAGCTATATATGCCCCTCAGGCATAACTTACAACCCCTACCCCGGGCCCTGAAGGATTGTGTCGACCCCGGAGTTTTCGTTATATGATCTTTGAACCATTTTGAAAAAAATGGCTCTCAAAGTTCTTATCGGATGGGTTCGAGGAAAATAGGGCTTGGAAAGTCGGGGGGCTAGTTGCCCTCCGATCTCTTTTGACACTTACAAACTGAACGAGAACTTCTAATTTCCAATCAAATGAGCCCTCTCCGAAGTTCATACGAGCATCCCTTCCATAGGAACCATATATGTTCCCTGAGCATTATTTACAACGTCTGCACCGGACCCTGGGGGGGGGGGTTGTGTTGACACAAGAGTTTTTCTTATCTGACCTTTGAACTATTTTTAACGAAATTGCTATCTCAAAATTTATATCGGATAGGTTTGGGGAAAAGAGGGTGTGTGGGGGGACTTGTTGCCCTTGGATTTCTTTTTACTCTTAAAAAGTGAACTAGAACCTTAAATTTCCAATCGAATGAGCCCTTTCTGAAGTTCAATCGAGCGTCCCTATCATAAGAACCATATACGCCCCCAGGACAACACTCACAATGCCTAACCCCCGGGCCCTGGGGGGTTTTGTCGACACCGGAGTTTTTGTTATCTAATTTTTTAACTGTTAAAAAATGGCATCTCAAAATATGTAGCGGATGAGCTTGGAGTGAAAAGGGCTTGAGGGGGGCCTTTGCCCTTCTATCTCTTGATTCTTAAAAAGTGAACTAGAATTTTGAATTTCCAATCAAATGAGCTCTCTATGAAGTTAATACGAGAATCCCTTTCATAAGAACCATACATGCCCTCAGGGCATAACTTAGAACGCCTGCCCCAGGGCCCTGGGGGGTTGTATCGACACTGAAGTTTTTCTTATCCGACCTTTGAACCAATTTTAACAAAATGGCTATCTTAAAATTTTCATCGGAAGAGTTGTAAAACAAAGGCATGCGGGAGGGAGGGCTAGTTGCCCTCGGATCTCTTTTAACTCTCAAAAGCTAACCTAGAACCTTCAGTTTCCGATCAAATGATCCTTTCCGAAGTTTTTACGAGCATCCCTTCCATAAGAACTATATATTCTCCCAGGGCATATCTTAAAAACGCCTGCCATCGGACCCTGGGGCGTTGTGTCGACCCCGGAGTTATCATTATATGATCTTTGCACTATTTTTAAAAACATGGATATCTCAAAATTCTTATCGGATGGGTTTGAGGAAAAAAGAGCGTGTAGGGGGAGGGGGGGGGGAGCTAGTTGCCCTCTGATATCTTTTGACTCTTTAAAATTGAACTAGAACTTAAAATTTCCAATCAAATGAGCCATCTCAGAAGTATATACGAGTATCCCTTCCATAAGATCCATATATACCCCCTGAGCCCTGGGGGTTTGTTGACCCCAGAGTTTTTGTATCTAACCTTTAAACTATTTTTAACAAAATGGCTATCTAAAATTTTTTATTTGATAAAAATTTGGGGGGGGGAAGGGGGTGAGGGGGGGGGGGCTAGTTGCCCACCGATTTCGTTTCACTCCTAAAAAGTGAACTAGTATTTTCACTTTCCAAACAAATGAGCCCCCCGAAGTTTATACGAGCATCCCTTCCATAAGAACCTTATATACCCCGAGGGCATAACTTACAACTCCTGCCCCAGGGTCCTGAGGGGCTGTGTCGACACAGGAAATTTTGTTATCTGGCCCTTGAACTATTTTTAACAAAATGGCTATCTCAAAATTTTTTCTGATGCATTTAAGGAAAAAGGTTGGGGAGGGGGATAGCTGCCCTCCGATCTCTTTTGACTCTTAAAAAATGAACTTGAACTTTCGTTTTCCAATCAAATGAGCCCTCTCTGAAGTTTATAAGAGTATCCCGTGCATAAGAATCATATATGCCCCAAGGGCATAACTTACAACGCCTGTCCCCTGGCCCTGAGGGGTTGTGTCAACACCTGAGTTTTTGTTATCTGACTTTTGAATTATTAAAAAAAAAAAAAATGGCTATCTCAAAATTATTATCGGATGCATTTGGGGAAAAAGGGGTGTGGGGGGCGGGCTAGTTGCCCTTCAATCTTTTTTGATTTAAAAATGGCTATCGTAGAGTTCTTATCGGATGGGTTTCAGGAAAAAAGGGCGTGGAGGGGGGAGGGGCTATTTACCCTCTGATATCTTTTGACTCTTTAAAAGTGCACTAGAACTTTCAGTGTCCAATCAAATGAACCCTCTCTGAAGTTTATACGAGCATCCCTTCCATAAGAACCATATATGCCCCCAGGGCATAACTCGCACGTCCTGCCCCCGGGCCCTGGGGGGTTGTGTCGACACCGGAGTTTTTTTTTCTATCTGACCTTTGAACTAGCAATTTTTAATAAAATGGCTATTTAAAAATTTTTATCGGATGCATTTTTGGGAAAATGGGCGTGGGGGAGATAGTTGCCCTCTGGTCTCTTTTGACTCTTAAAAAGAGAACTAGAACTTTCAATTTCCAATCAAATGAGCCCCCTCTGAAGTTTATACAAGTGTTTCTTCCATAACAGCTATATATGCCCCCAGGCATAACTTACAACGCCTACCCCGGGCCCTGAAGGATCGTGTCGACCCCGGAGTTTCTATTATATGATTTTTGAACCATTTTGAAAAAAATGGCTCTCAAAGTTCTTATCGGATGGGTTCGAGGAAAATAGGGCGTGGAGGGGGGGGGGGCTAGTTGCCCTCCGATCTCTTTTGACACTTAAAAAGTGAACGAGAACTTCTAATTTCCAATAAAATGAGCCCTTTCCGAAGTTTATACGAGCATCCCTTCCATGGGAACCATATATGTTCTCAGAGTATTACTTACAACGCCTGCCCCGGGCCCTGGGGGGTTGCGTTGACACAAGAGTTTTTCTTATCTGACCGTTGAACTATTTTTAACGAAATGGCTATCTCAAAATTTATATCGGATAGGTTTGTGGAAAAAAGGGTGTGTGGGGGGGGGGACTTGTTGCCCTTGGATTTCTTTTGACTCTTAAAAAGTAAACTAGAGTCTTAAATTTCCAATCGAACGAGCCCTTTCTAAAGTTCATTCGAGCATCCTTTTCATAAGAACCATATACGCCCCCAGGACAAAACTCACAACGCCTAACCCCCGGGCCCTGGGGGGTTTTGTCCACACCGGAGTTTTGTTATCTAATTTTTTAACTGTTAAAAAAATGGCTATCGCAAAATATGTAGCGAATGAGCTAGGAGTGAAAAGGGCTCGGGGAGGGGGGGGGGCTTTTGCCCTTCGATCTCCTGTCTCCTAAAAAGTTCACTAGAATTTTGAATTTCCAATCAAATGAGCTCTCTGTGAAGTTAATACGAGTATCCCTTACATAAGAACCGTACATGCCCTCAGGGCATAACTTAGAACGCCTGCCCCCGGGCCCTGGGGGGTTGTATCGACACTGAAGTTTTTCTTATCCGACCTTTGAACCATTTTTTAGCAAAATGGCTATCTCAAAATTTTCATCGGATGGGTTGTAAAAAAAGGCGTGCGGGAAGAGGGGCTAGTTGCCCTTGGATCTCTTTTGACTCTCAAAAGCTGAACTAGAACCTTCAGTTTCCAATCAAATGATCCTCTCTGAAGTTTTACGAGCATCCCTTCCATAAGAACCATATATTCTCCCAGGGCATATCTTAAAAACGACTGCCATCGGACTTTGGGGCGTTGTGTCGACCCCGGAGTTCATTATGTGGTCTTTGCACTAGTTTTAAAAACATGGATATCTCAAAATTCTTATCGGATGGTTTTGATGGAAAAAGGGCGTGTAGGGGGGGGAGCTAGTTGCCCTCTGATATCTTTTGACTCTTTAAATTCAACTAGAACTTAAAATTTCCAATCAAACGCAGCAAATCTCAAATCTGAAATGCATCAAATCTGATGCATTTAAGGGAAAAAGTTGGGGAGGTGTTGATTCGATATCTGAGTTTTGTTATCTGATCTTTGAATTATTTTGAAAAAAATGGCTATGTCAAGATTTTTAATTGGCGAAAAAGGGCGTGAGGGGGAAGGGGGCTAGTTGCCCTCCTATCTCTTTTGACTCTATAAAAGTGAACTAGAACTTATAGTTTCCAATCAAATATGCCCTCTCTGAAGTTTTTACGAGCATCCCTTCTATAAGAACCATATTTGCCCCCAGGGCATAACTTACAACGCCTGCCTCCAGGCCCTGGTGGCTTGTGTCGACCCCGGAGTTTTTGTTGCTTGATCTTTGAACTATTTTTAACAAAATTGCAACCTCAAAACTTTTATCGGATGTATATGTGGAAGAAAAGTAGTGGGGGGGGGGGCTAGTTGCCCTCTGATCACTTTTGACTCTTAAAAGGGCACTAGAACTTTCGATTTCCAATTGAATGAGTCCCCTTCCCTTTGAAGTTTATATGACAACCCCTTCCATATGAAGTGCTTCTGGGGAAAAAAAATATTAATAATAAAACATTGGAGCCGTATGGCCTTTACTATAGGCAACGCTATAGCGTTGTCTCTGATTTGGACGAACTCACACCTTCCCTCCCTGAAATAAGTTTCCGTGTATATACCGGGGTAAACGTATGTTTAGTAAAAAGTGAACTTGAATGCGTATTTTATTGATGCGTATGGAAAAAAATGACAGTTAAATCTGAACGAATTTCAAATTTTGTAGACTTTAGGTGCTATGGTTTGGTTTTGGGACAATGACTTATGCTTATTAGTGCTGATTTTGCTCTATTTTGGACTTGATTTTCGGATTATCGGGTTGGATATACTGTTTTGTCCTAGGTGATTGGATGGATGAGTAAGGTCTAGACCTTATTCAAGTGCTCATTTATCTCAGTTACTAAATTAGGAAGACAGTTTTCTTTTTTTTTTTCTTTTTTTAAGCAAGTAATTACCTTTAATACATTATAGACATATATTTGTTTTCATCAGCTTGTGCCTGTATTTTCTGCCCTAGGAAGGAAGTTGAAGGTATACTTTTGTTTAATTATTCCATTCTTCAATAGTAATATCGGTCCCGTTAGACAATATTTCCGGAAGAAATTGATAGGGGTTTCGTTGCTTATGGAGGGTAATCAGTGACAGGTTTCTTTGTTCAGTAAAATCATGGTGTTATAAAATACGTGATTTAAGTTATGAAGTGTTATAAAATACGTATTATCGCGGAGATTGTTCTAACCTACGTTATTTCTGGTTTTTTTCACGCTGTACTATCCTGTGGTGTCACCGTGGATCGAGGTTTTACTCCTTTTTTCATGCTGAAAATAGTTACTTTCTCGTAGAATTTGCAGGATTTTACACTTCTTTTCATATTGGTAGTGTTTTGATCAGTCTTGCAATACACATAAAACTTATAATTTGACACCCAGTATCATGAGTGAAGAATTACATGAGCTATTGCGTTGGACGAAAACGTGTCCTCGTAACCGGCTATTAAAGGGCAAGGTTACAGTGGCGTAAGTTCTGGTGGGAGGGGGTTATGGCATTAGCCCCCCTCCATCAATAAGATTTTTGTCTCCTCCCCTGTATTTTGAAAGTAGATTTTTTGGTATTGTTGCTGAAAATAGTTTTTTCTTTATTTCATCGAGGAAATAGACAGTAAAACAAAATTGCTTTCCCCTAGAATTTGAAAAACACCCCCCCCCCATAATTTCTGTGGCTTAGTGCTACTGCAAGATTGAATAGAAAATTGATCTTTAAAATTAGTTAATTAATTCTTAGTAGGTTGTAACATTAGTATTCCGCAGATTTGTGAAATTCTGCTTGTGTATGTCTACACAAGGGCTCAACAATGTAACGGGATTATAATTTTTTTTTTGAGTATCGGATCATCCATGAGTTTCTTTCAAACTGTTTTAATTATTCCTGATCATTTGCTATGAATAAAACAAATACAACCCTGGTTTTACCTTGTTTCGAGTATTTTTCAAACTGTGAAATTTTTCCCCAGGAAATTGGAGGTTAAAAACAAACACAGACAATGAAAACCCTACCACCGAAGGAGCTACGCTTGAAAAGGTTAAACATTGCGCCGTCTTTGTTTAAAAGCTTTTCTCAAATCAGTCGAGGCATGTCTTTTTCGGTAATTTTGTGGGTATTTTTGGTTTTAGCTATATACCTGCGCTTAGGATGAATAAAGGAGGTCTTCTCCTTTAAAGTTCTCTTAAAACTCACATATTTTCTAGTAAACCTTTAAAAACATGTGAGTAAATATACAAATGTTCTCTTTGCATGCACGCATACCCTTCAAAGAAACTACCAAATATCGCTATAATTGTAAACCGCACATGCATTATGACATATCTTTGACGTACTTTAATTGACATAGTGAAATCTTGCTTCTACTCATTTAGACTGTGAGCTATACTACAGGACAGAAAACAGTTATTTTTGGTAGAACTTTTATTCGAAATGAATATTAATTAATTGATTGTGGTAAAAGAAAACCACAAATGGTTTTGCTGATTAAGCCTGAAAATTTAGTATCTTCGGTGCTTAGTCTGTCATCGCCGGAAGTTGGGAACCTTATTAAAATGGAAGCTTATTTTTTCTCTAGATAAAATATTGGGTTTGGGTTTATAAAGTTGCATATTTTTATCAATAGCTTAAGTATTGAATATTAATAAATGAAGTACCATGACACTACTTATTGTTGCTAATCACGACTTATTCATTAAGGAGATATTAGGTCATCAACACAGCCCTGGTGCCTCAAGAGAGGGAGAAGAGTACAAAAGAAGTTTTTTTTTCAGATAGTTGGATACTTAAAAGAAATGTACATTTTGAGGATTAAGAATTTGATATCTGCTCGGTTTGGCTCATTTTTCAATATTTTTTTTTGTTTTAGGGGGGGGGTCCTTTTGACTACTTTTAAAGGTTTCTTTACTCCACTGTGTGTAATTTGGGCCACAGTCACATAAAAGTATCCGTAAATATTTTACGTAGATCCATCTCTTGGCGGTTGTGAAAGGCTCCTAAATTAACAAATAGCACTCTCTTGAGCTCTAGCCTAATCTACTGCCCAGACTAGCCAAGTTCTTAAGCTACAGGAATGCAAAGTAAGATTAATCTGCCAAAATGCTTCAAAGCACGACGCAGCTGAACTATACTCTCTTTTTTTGGAAGACATACCCGAAAATAGAGGGGAGTGACAACCAACCTGATCTTGGTCTGAAATACCTCTTTTCCCGAAAAATAAATAAATAGCGAACTTAAAAATGCACATTGTCTGTCTGTATTGTCTGTCTGTAAATCGTGTTCCGGTTTTGACTACCCCTCCTGATTTTTTGTTCCGAAGCATAAAAACGAAAGAAATATGCATATAACCATGTTTTTGATGCGTTTTTGAATATTTTTTGTACCCTCCCCCCACCCCACCCTGGAAAAAAATGGCCACCTCCCCCCGAACAAAAAATGCCCGAGAGCATAGCGGTACTCTTCCTATCTCGTAATTGCAGTTGTGCAAGACTAGTTTTACGCTTAATGTGCTCTTATCTATTCGGCCAAACTAAGCATCTAAAAGATATTACGTATGTCCCATCTGTTATTCAAAGAAACCTAGATAGTACATTACGGGTAAATCTTTTGAATGTGAAAATGTAAAGCCTGAAACTTACAGACTGGTTGTCCGACTCCTCACATCCAATTTACGTTCGATATCAGTTCCTTATCCGGCCATATGTTTGTCGAAATAGTTCAGATAACCAAGAGTAACGAAAGCGACCACGAACCTTTCAAATGTAAATAGTAAGATAGAAGACATACCCAAAAACAGAGGGGAGTGACAACCAACCTGATCTTGGTCTGAAATACCTCTTTTACCGAAAAATAGATAAATAGCGAACTAAAAATGCAAAATTTTTGTGTGTTGGCTTAAATTGTCTCAGAAAGAATCCCACGATCTCCTTCTATGATGTAAGAGCAATCAAAACGGCGCAATATTAAACCTTCACTGATCCTGTTCCTCTGTCTGGAGTTCACTGATATATACCTATTCATAATATTAGTATCCAACCTGTGCCATAGTTATCGCAGCAAATAATCTTCATTGTAGGTAATCCAAGCACGCTGGTATAGACTCGATCTGCATAGCGGTACTCTTCCTATCTCGTAATTGCAGTTGTGCAAGACTAGTTTTACGCTTAATGTGCTCTGATCTCTCGACCAACTAAGCATCTAAAAAATATTACTTATGTCCCATCTGTTGTTTGAAGTGCCTAGATAGTACGTTACGGGTAAATCTTTTGAATGTGAAAACATAAAGTCTGAAACTTACAGCTAGTTGAAAAGATAAGTACTGCCAGGGCTGTTCCTAGGGTTAGCGGCACCTGGGGCAAAATTAATTACGGTGCCCCCTCCTGACTAATACATAAATAAAAAGTCATGGAACCCGGGGCAGCTTGTCCCTCCCCTGAACGGCTCTGGGTACGGCTACGTCAACATTGCTACTAGCGCCACAGTCAGTTTAGCGTTACTTAGTTGACTTGAAACGTGAAAAACCAGGCACAGTAGCACATTGTTGTATTAAAAAAAAAAGCGTAGAAAAATGACAACTTGCTTGGACACTAGATTACAACAATGGCGATGTGTCTTTCAGATTTGCTTGGTTGAATTTGTAGTCTTATTAGCTTCCTATAGATTTGGACCTTTGATTTGGTGTTCCAATAGAGGTAATGCCTTGAAGGTCATGTCTCAATTCTTTTCAAGGGAGTTTTAAACACCATAAAAAAGAAGGATATGATCAAAGGCTAAGAGGAATAAGTTGAGTAACTAAGTGTCGTAGGGTAGAAATTTATGGTTTCACAAATATCATTCCTCAATTTTGTTTTCATTTAATACTACACTGGTGTGATCTTCATAGTGTTATAAACAAACAGGTTTTATAATAACCGGATTGATTGATTCATGCGTCAAAATTGGAAAAAAATTGCCGGAAATTTAATGTTTTTTATTTTAGGACGCATGCGTGAGAATTAAAATAAAATCCCTTGGTGAATTATCTGACCATCATTTGGGTTAAAAAAAAAGAAAAAAAAGAAAAAAAAAAAACTGAAAGGAAAAGCTACGAAAGAAGCCTTAGTGGTAGACAAGAATTTTCACTTGTTTCGTGAAAATTGTCCCTTTAATTTTGCAACGGGTGCAAATGTGATTTCTCCGCTTTTGAAAGTGATATATGTGGATTGATTGCATAACTTGTCTTTTGGACGAAGAGGGGGTTTGAGATCCTCCCCCCCCCCCCCCCTCAAGCTAAGCAAGCTCTGACAAGTTCTATAGACACACAAACAGAGCTTTTCACCAGCTCCTCTCACAGTCTTGTTGTTTTACTTAACATACAAAATCCATTTGAATCAACACTGAGGGACGCGTATGTTGTTTCTAGGATAGGCCAAATTTTTCTGGAAATGAGCCCCTCGTAGGATATACATTACAGGGTTCGGACTCGCCTATAAATTCCAATAAATTCCTATATTTTAATGCACTCCTATAAAATACCTATATTTTGGCTAAAATCCTATTATTCCTATATTTTCGGCTAAAGAGCACCAAGAACATTGCTCATGATTTGCAATTTTCACTGCTCGTTGAGTAAGCCAAGATGTGCTTTTCTTTGCCTTTGACTCTGTTTGCAGACTGTGCTGTCTTTCGGTGTAGATCGATAATTAATTACAACTGTTGAGCTGTTTGAACTCAACTAATGCTTTGTGTTGGGATTAGTAAGCTGCTTCTGTCTGGGCTATGCTGTTGTGTTGACTTAGTAGCCAATGTTTTGTTTTTTGTCATGTTGGGCCTGTCCGAAATGAGCGAAGTTCATTATATAGGCTAACAGTCTCTGCTTAATGAGACTGTGAGTTCTTGCGACTTAGGTGTTTCCTGGCTGAACGTTATAAAAGGCTGATGCGAATACGTCCCAGTTTCAGACATATCCTCATTTTTTCTTTTTATGGCCTTTTAATCGCTGGATGCTATTTTCTAGGTGATGCTTGGTAATTTAGTATGGGGCCTACCAAGTTCAATAGTTCATGGCTTGCTAAGACGGATTGTAGCGGTAGAAAGATTGGCGAATGGTGAAGACTGGGAACGACCAGTACTCGTTCTTTTGCAAACTCTGCTTGAAAAATCTTGGTTGCACAGCTGGGGTTGCTCGGCTAAACCAGCATGTGCGATCTGCAGAACACAAAGCCGCAGTTACTGCTCAACTACATCCACTACAGCTTCACCTGACCGGACAATCTCGAGTTCATGAAACAACCAAGGATAAACCATTAGTTGATACAAACATGTTTTCTGAGCGTGATGCCTCTTATAAAGCTGAGTTAATATGGGCACATCAGACGGTACAGAGTTCCATGTCTTCTAACTCTTCAGACCATATTGTCGCAACCTTACATGCGATCTTTCCCGGTAAGATCCCCGACGGAATGTCCCTATGTGCGAAGAAACTCACGTATCTGATCAGCGATGCGCTGCACCCTTACTGTAAGCAAATGCTTATGAAGGACAGACATTCAGTCATATTTTGTACTAGAATATGACGAGACAACCAACAACGCTGGTATGAAAGAGTTACAGATACGTGTTCGATATTGGTCCTCATACGGAAACGAAATCCAGAGCAGACATTTATGCACAAGTTTTATGGGCCACGCGACAAGTGATAACCTGTATAGGAAGATTATGTCAGCCATTGAGCAGAATCAGCTGCCAATTGAAAAACTGATCACGCTTGGAAGTGACGGACCAAACGTCAACAAAAGCGTTTGGAACAAGTTCAATGCCGAAAAAAAGAAAGTGACGGGAAAGGGAATGTTGAACATTGGTACTTGCAACATCCATATAATTCATAATGCTTTCTTGAAAGGTCTTCAGGTGTTCGGAGAAGAAAGTTCCGACTTTGTTATTCTTGTGCATTCATTTTTTGACGGCTGGCCTGCACGTTGTGAAGACTATCGAAAGTGCCAAAAGAAAGTGGGAGTGCCAGAGAATGCTTTCATGAAGCATGTCCCAAGCCGCTGGCTGACGATCGGACGTGCCCTCGCTAGAATCATGCAGCAGTGGCCGGCAATCTTAGAGTAATTCCCGAACTTCGTGCCGAGAGAAAAAAATTTTCACCCAACTGTTCCAGAAAGAAGAGCCTCTCATTCATGTTCTGCACTCAGAGATCAAAAGACTAGTTGTGACGCTTTGCGGACGGGTCTTTACTCCAGATTTTGTGACCGAGACTGAAAATTTCTCACCAGAAATGTTGAACCTTGCTGAAAAATTTGCAGAAAATCCCATAGTTTCAGAAAATGTGGAACGAGCTTTCGGTGAGAAAGCAACACTGAAAGACAAGGCTATTTTCTATGTCAATGTGCGAAAACATTTTATTGTGGGTATTCGCCATATTTTGAACAAATGTCTTCTGGAAAAGGATGGTTTTCTAGAGGCTTTACGCTGTTTGAGTCCGATCAACATGAAGGATTCAAGAAGCATTGCAGACATAGCGGTTGTGGCACGCGAGATTGCGATTGGAGTAAGCTCAGACGTCGCCCTGGCTGAGTGGCTGCTTCTGCGAACGGAAACTGGACCCCGTGAGGACATTACTCGGATCGATAATTTTTGGAGCCACTATTTTGGACTGGTGAATGAGCGCTGGGACAGCAAGTACCCGGAACTTACCAAGCTTATCAAAGCGATGCTGACGTTGTCGCACGGCAGCGCAGATGTTGAACGTGGGTTCTCGCGTTCTGGTAAGATTCTCGGTGAAGACCAGGCCTTGATGTCTGAACGCGTTCTGGATGCAAGACTCATGGTAAATGACATGTTGAGGCTTTATGGAGGAAAACCAGAACGGTTTGTTATTACAAAAGAGCTGTTGAATCTTGCACGTTCCGCACGGTCTCGATATCAACAATATCTGGATGAAAAGAAAAAAGAAGAGCTATCCGAGAAGGAGAAATCACCTTTCGAAGAGGACAGCAAGTGGAAGTTGCAGGAGATCCACGACAAAAAGAAAGAAATATAAGACCTGGAGAGCAAAAGGAAAAAACTTAGAGCATCAGAGCAAGAAAAGAGAACAGTAGCAGATACTCTACTTCAGGAAGTGACCGACAGAATGAAGAAGGCTGCCGAGTCCAAGAGTTCCATAGACATTGCCCTAGCTGTTTCTTTGCTCGGAGGAGCTGTGAAGTCCAGAACAAGTGAAAGAGAGCAGATGGTGGAATCTGCGAGAATGGAGCAGTCGCTTGCAAAGAAAAAAACTGACTTCATATCGAAATTGATGCCGAAGAAGCAGCAAGAGTGATTCCAAATATTTTACCTGTATCAGTCAATCGTTGGCACAGTATGTGTATCTGATTTTTTTACTGATTTTTACTATTTGTACAGTTTGTATTTGAAATAAAACAAAAAAATAAATAAATAAATGCAAAAACTCGGGAAATGATGAATTTATGTGACCAGGCATCCCACGCCATCTACCACAGATCTGATCCCCAGGACTTGCGAATCCTATATTTGGCCTATATTTGGGCCCGGGAAATCCTATAAAAATAGGACAGAGCCTATAATTTGAAACGAACCGACCTGTCCGAACCCTGACATTACTCTGCTTGTATTGCCGTATGTAAACATATGTGTATATGACTTTTAAAATATATAGACTGAGCATATCGAACATAGTTCAACCTATAGTCTATTTCAGGAACTACTTACGGTTCGTCCCTGACTACCCAAAATTTTGTAATGGAAAACATTAAATCCATAACATAGTCACAGTTCCAAAACGTAATAAATTTGTCTGTAGAGACATAACTATTGGTACCGTCAAGGAATAGGATTTTATTTGTTTTATTTCTAGTATCGAATCCCCAGTGAGAATTGAGACAAGAGAAACTGTCACAGTGTCTCCCCCAGTGACTACAGTAGAAGAAAAACCTCAAAGAAAGAGGTGTCAATCAATTTATACCTATGGATAATGTTTATTCTGTTTATTGTTGGCGTTCTTACTCTCATTTTAATGGTAAGCACATTTTCTTCTTTATATATGGCGTGTTTCTACCATCCTAATTCTTGCTAATACTCTAACCTATTCCACTGATCTGAATTTTAGCTTATGATTTTTAGAAGAAGGCAATGCTGTGAGTTCTCAAAAATGTAAAATTTTAGTGAAACTTTGCAGAAATTTCTTTTTCTAATAAGAGTAATCTTTTTTTGTTAATATTTAATTTCTAATACGAGTAATTTTTTGTTAATATAAGTTTTCTCTTTAGGATAATTTTTGTCTCTTGCAATTAAATTTTGGCATAATTTCATCATTTGTTGCTCATTCTTTCTTGATGCTCAATTTCAAATGTGAATTGGAATTCGTGGAAAGGTCTTTAATAGGCATTAATTTTTGCAAATACACGAAAACATATTGGCTCAAAAACAAAATATTGTTACCAATAATTCTTAGGACCGTATGGTTTGCCACTAATTTTTAAGACAGATTCCTAGAATGCTAAAAAAGGTTCGAAAAGTATTTTAAACTTTAAAAGCAAGCGCAAAAATAAAAGACAGAAGATTAAAAAACAGAAATGGTCCAGTGTTTCTTGCATAATAGAAATCATTTCTCTTATTTTTCACTTCTGTGTATAATTGTTTTTTCAAGAGTCAGAATGTTGAAAAAGCAGCCATGGATAATGTACGTTCTTGCTTTATAACTTAAAAAATATCTTCGAGTTATAATACCCATAGAGGTATAACAATAATTATTGAATCTAATGCTGGATAAACTAGAAACTTTGTTGACTTTGCCTAACATGCAACAAACTCTTGAGTTGGAAACTCAGAAGGCTAGTATTTGAAGGTCGAACTTTTACATCCAAGATCTGGCTAGCGCTAATTTGAGCCAACGGAATTTTTCGTAGAATTTTTCAGCATCAGAAAATCTGATTGGCTCAAATTAGCGTTATCTAAATCTCAGTATTAGTAAAATGTCGTTGTAAACGAAGCTTGATTTAGATATTGTTAATAAACTCCTTGCTGTAGGATAGCTCTTGCAGGGGCAGCTTAGATATTTTACCATTTCATTAGTAGTATAAGCTTCTCTGTTTGAAGTTCTCCCACTTTCATTCCCACTGAAAGTACGTAATTAGGTTTTCCCAGCTCCCTCAATATTCTTTCTGTCTGTAACCCAATAGAAATCCTCTTCTTCATAATGTCTTTCCTCATCTCTTTTTCAAAGGAAAGGAAGCCCCACATTTTAGCTCAGTATTTTCGGAAACATTTTGGTTTGAGACTCAGACAGGTAAATAGTATTTTCAATATTATTAATGATTGATTGGCAGCAGTATCTATGGCATAGAGGCAGCTACAGGGTTTAAAGTTATGAATATTATCTAGAAACTTATTATGGCCTGTGATTGCTTCCTATCTGTGAAAAATATCTACTCTAAAATATATTCTTTGTACGACTATTGCAAGCTGAAATTTAAAATATTGTGTTGTCAAGGTGACTAGAAATAAAAGATGAACTAAAAAACTGGCTGAGTGGTTGCTGAAGGACAATTGTACCCAAAATATTTTTGTTTTAGTAAAAAAGATTTCTCTAATGAGTAAACTTCTGGGAATATAGAAAATTTTCGGAAAAAGATGGAAAACTGATAAAGGGGGAATTAAACGATTTCAACCTCTCATAATTTTCTTCCTGGCGTATTTTTGACTACTTCTTCAAAGAATTTGCTTATGGTTTCTTGCAACACAAGCCTGAGGCGGCGTAATTATAAATAAATTTTGTTCGTCTCTTTTTTTAAGTGTTGATATATTTATTTAACTTTAATGGTAATTTACATAATGAAAATCAATATAATTCACCCTAGACCAAACGGTTGACTCGGGATGAACCAGGTAAAAAAAAACACATATATATAACATCATTTAAATTCACTAGAATAAGAAAAAAAGAAAAGAAAAAACTATAAAATAATAATAATGCTGCAGGGGCAGCAACTACACACCATGTCCACACTGTTGGGTCACACTCACCAACGAACAAATAATTACAACTTAATTTAAATCAAATTTAAATCGAATCAAATCTTATGCAAAAATCAGGTTAATAATACAGTATAAAAAAAAAGTATAACCAAGGTATTGCTAAACTGTATTTTGATAAAAAAAAAAAAAGGAGGTGAAAGCCTAATCTTAAGACGGCAAATTTGTCGAAATTTTACCAAAAATATAAGATTGTCCGCATCAATCGACTGATTACTTGCCACAAAATAATATAGCAAAATTAACGGAACTGAAATAAGACAGGATATACAGTGGAGTTAACGAGTTTTTTATTCCTGGAATCACTCAGGAATATTATTAGTTTGTCAATTTAATTCTATTTTAAGCGTTTTGTGCTCGAAATACGTACGTTATTGTCGCCAAAGAATACGGTACATGTTAGGAAAAAGTTGCTGCATATCGGTGCTTTTAGGTAATTTTAGGGTTACATTGGTGAGTCAAAGATTTTACCGATTGTGTCACTTTAGCATGTCTGGTGCACGAAAAAAGATAGATTATCAAATAGGCGATTGGAAATTTTGCGACATCCAGAAAGAGTTGTGAAATGTGATGAAATTAAACTTATAATTTATAGTTATTTCTTACAATAGATTATTTATCACCAAAGCGTAAATGTTTGTACAAAATGCACTTGTGTGACCTAGTTAAAGGTCGGTTTTGAGCATAGTGAACAAAACACCGAAAATTCAACGGATGACCTACGTGCAAAAAGGCAACAAGAATGATGCATATGTTGTGGCTGTTAGAAATATTTTAAGTTTCAAACACCCTGGAAAAACTATCTGCCAATCTCTAAAAATGATTACTTGGTGGGGAAAAATATTATTTGAAAACCTTTTTTTTTCAGTCGGAAAGTGTAGCTGAGAATTCCTTTCTGTTGTTACATTCTTGCATACCATTATTTTGTTTCTTATTATGTTACAATGTTACAAATGCCACATGGACATTCATAGAGCGTTTGAGTCTTCTAAGATTGCTTATCCGATAAGCCCGATTCCTTATCCTTAGCGTTTCACGAAACTTAAGTGACATCAGAGGTCAGTAGAATTACTACTTGCAACCGTCTTGATTATTTGTTGGATAAGTTACACCTGCTACCCCTGGAAAATACAGGATAACTGAGAATAAGTGACATTATTTATAAACAAATATTTTTATCTTTTTAAGAGCGGAAAAATATGTGAAACTACATGCTGAGAACAAAAAGAGACCGAAATTGTGAAATGTGGCTCACCTTCAGGTGTTTGTAAATAAGCTATGTTTACAGTGGAGTACTCGTGATTGATGTTGTTATTCGCTTAGTTACCTATAGCCTTTCAGTTGCCAATTTGTCAAATAAGTGTTTTTTGTTATCTTTTACCGATTACATCCGGGGAACCTAGTCTGTAGCGGACAAGTCGGATAGGGGATACTTGAACGCACTAAAAGCTTTAAATAATTACAAGCTCACTGTGAATAACATACCATTTTATAAGCTGCTGAGCCATTTTATCTAAATTTCTAAGCTTCCCTTATGTACGAATATCACCAAGACAGGGTGTACACGGGTGCGACACAAACATGTTCAAAGATCCTCCTCATCAATAAAAGAATCATATGTGTCGTTGAGAACGATTTTAGTTGTTAACTAAGCTGTTACCACAAAGCCGAACTACCTGATAATCAACAAAAGAAGAAAATCCAAATGTGAGAGCAAAAAAAAACTCACAAAAAAACTGAATCAGTGATTTAAAATAAGGCGTCACGACATTCTAGATAATAATGTTAATAATTCATCAAGTGACTAACTATAATAAATTGTTGTCTTAAACGTATAAGGTTTGTTTCTTAAGAAGGGAACGGGGATGGGCGCTAGGAAGAGCATTTGTATAACCTAATTTGTCTTTAAGGGGGGGGGGGGTTCTTCATCACTTTTGGAGGCTTTGAGAATCTGCCCCCCCCCGCTTTCGGTCTGTAGATGTGCATTGCGTTAATTTTAAACTAATGTTGCTTTGGTTATATGTGGAAACTAGTATTTTGACTTGATTAAAAAGGGCTAGATTTAGAGGAGGCTCTTAATATCTGCTATTGCTGTACTTTTTACTTAGAGGGATTATTTGATAATGCTGTAATACAAACCCCTTTGATAGAATTTACTTCAGGTTTTTGCAGAAATTATATTTATCATGCTAGACATTGAGTAGATGACGAGTCTTTTAGTATTAATTTTTACTCCGAACCGTGAAAAGAAACTTTAGTTTAATTTTTAACAATCGACACAATGCATATCAATGAATCTTTCTATAATTCGTTCTCAACATAAGGCTCTTAATGCATAAGAGAGATTCAGAAAATGATAAAAATTGTTACTTACGGAAAAATGATTTATGGTGAAGATTAGTGTTCGTTGGAAAATAACGTATAAGATTCCGAATTGGCATGTTCAAATAATTTTTGCATCAGTATTATAACTTTGGCTACTATAAAAAGACAATAAAAATGTTTGTAATAAAAAAGTTTCCAAATTTTTATTATTTTCTTATCTATATATTTTCTTATTATGTATTATTTTTTCAGTACCCTGGGGCGCTCGAGTACCTGCAAGCCTTAAATGAGAGTCTCTACAGCAAAGTATCCTCACTCTGGAAAACCGAACCTGCGGAGCAACCATTTCCTGAAATGGCAACCATTCTCTAAACAATTTCAGAGAATTGAAAAAGCTCGTCTTTGTTTTCTTTTTTTTAATGTGAACTATCTGCCAGGGATATTTGTACAAAAGTATACTTTTGGTGTTGGTTATTTAAAAAAACCTGCTCAGAATTCTCGTTTGAACAAATGTTATTGTTTCTTACTTTGATTGTTCAAAATGTAATGTATAACATTTTTACTCTTTAATAGCTAGTTCTGACTCACAGGAAGGACAGTCTTAAAGCCTGTAAAAACAGTTGCTTGCCTTCAAAACCTTGATACTTTACGTTGTTACGTCGAAACGATGATACGTTTTACCTTTTTGTTTATGTCGAATTGATTGTTTTTCAGTCCTCTTTTTACATTGATTTTAACTATCTCTTTCTGGGACACTATGTATGATTTACTTTCTCATTATATCCTTCTTGCCTTTCTGGGAAATAAATTTGATTGGTTTCTTAAGTGTCAGGAGCAAAGGACCTTGTTCATCTTGCTAGGCAATTGCGCCCACTTCCAATCATCTAGTGATTAATATTAAGAAAAAGTCGAGGGGTAAATGGTAAAGACTGAAAAGCCCATAATAACGGAGGAAGAACAAATCAACATGGAGATTGGGTTATTATAATACTCTCTGGGTATTATAATTAATTCCAGGGTCTTATACCGCAGACCTACAGCGTAGGATTCACCTACTTATATGACCTTTTTTCAGGCTGAAAGACTGTTTAACCGGTGTGTCTCGGTATAAAAATATTCAAAATTTTTAAATACTCTTTTACAGTATTCAATAGACATTGGTGACAATTTTGTATTTTATCGGCTTTCTGGCATCAGATATGGCCTTCATTCTTGTAAATATCTTCTAATCCAGAGTTCGTCAAAGTTTCGTTTTAGTGAACCAGTAAATGTTATAAATAATTCCAAAGGGCAATAACTTGTGGGTTTTACTATTTTGAGTTCAGTTTTTACTAAAAGCGTACTACATGTTTTTATGAAAACAAAGTAAAAAGCGCAAGTTTTTAGTTCCTACAGAAAAGTTGTTAAAAAAATGTTGTAAGTGAAATTTAAAAGCAAGCTGTAGCGTCAACTTATTGCTCTCTGCTATCAAAGTAGCCCCCATTTTCTTTTGCTTGGTGTTTCTTAGTTCTTTGGGGGAACTGGGGCTCAGTTTATTGTGGCAAAACTTCATTTTCTGTCTCTACAATTGTCCTATCGTTAGTGAGCAGCACGAGTTGTGAGAACAATAGATGGTAAACACTGTTTTCATCATTTCTTATTCCTTTCTTGTGCGAAAATCGGGAACTTCAATATTTACAGATTAGATTTTAATGTATTTGGAATATTCAGGATTTAATTGCACTAAGTCAATCAAGTAACCAACCAAAATGTTTAGAGAGGATTTTAGTTCTCTCCTCTAGCTTAATATTTGTATAATATTCCCACTGTGATCAAATTTGTAGTGGGAACTGATCTTATATTAGGAGGAGTGTGTTTGGCCCCTCGTAAATTTTGGGGCTGTCTTTGTATGGCTCTTCATATGTTATGGATTAAAAGAGTTGTCTGCGCTTTTATTATCAAATGCCTTTGAACATGTTCCAAGCTTTTTATGAATTCGTTTTTAATCTTTGTAAAAGTGAATTTTTACGATTGTCCTCTGCATCTGATAGATTAACTCCATTTTTATATCATGTTTCCTGATCTCTTGTATGAAGAACAAATTTCCTTATTTTTCTTAACAACATATCCAGATTCAAATATTTGGAGTGCCTGTTATATTCTTTGACGTTTCTGGAGTTTTTAATTCTTGAAAAGGACTTTGTTTTGTTTGAATATCTTCATATTTTTCTCACTACAGTTTTATCAGAGCGGGGAGGTGTGGGGGGGGGGGGCTCATAAAAATGCGTAGAGGATATGTGAAATGTTGTTTTTAGTAACTACATTTATTTTCAAACTATACCTTACATTTTTTTTGTTAATTTCTTAGTTAGTAATTTACTGCACATGGAAGAAAAATAGCGAACTTTAATGACTTAACCAGGTTAACTAAGATGTGAAACCAAAAATATAAACCTAACCAACATTCTCCAAATAGTTTTATGGTAGGAATTAATAGTGGCGTTGAAAAATTCCCAACAGCGTCTGAGAAAAGGCTTGCTCATACGATCATGGATTATAATGTTTAGCAACCAGCTCACTTGACAAAATTCTACGAATATGAATTTTAGGATCAACAACGACTTAATAACAACAGCGGCCATAACATCGGTTACTGCTATGATTTGGATCAATTAAATATTTATCCTATTAAAGCCGTGCTGCATCAACATTATGAATCAGTTAAAACTGGGTTCTAAAATGTACACATACCATTTTACAGACACCCAGGGATGTGTGCCTGTGTATGGGATGGGGTTAAGAATTAACTTTGGCCTAAATTCGCTCTAATTTTAGGGAAAATCGTTTCCTTTCTTTCTTTGTTTTCTCCATATTTCTTAAAGACCGAAGGACATCTACGCTTTCTTAAACGGCATACAAGACGTTAAGTTAACTTATTTCATGTTTTGAGTTTACTGTTGCAAATCGCAGTGGGATACAAATAGGCTCAGTAAGCTCCTTTTTGGCCTCCACTGCTTGCCAGGTACTCTGACAATACAAATAAATTTGATGCCCCCCTTTAACCTAGATATCAATGTTTTAAATAATATTTTTAATCGTTTAGTTTCTATATTCTAAATGTATTTTTGCAATATTATGCTTTAGAAAAAAAAACGGTTCCAATTTGGCCACTCTTGGCTTTTTGTTTCTTTGCTTATTCACATTGTGAAGCTGAAAGCTGATTGGTAAAGTAGCTGAATTCATAGAAAATAAGGAATTTTGTTGGAGGTATCAAGAAAATTTGTTAATAGATACTTGATATCCTGAATTCTTTTTATTTTTTAGCTTAAGCAGCAAACAACTGCCATTTTTGAAAATGTTAATACTAACGTAAATGAAAATATAGGGTCTTGACTAACCAGATACGATGTTCTGTGGAGCATAAGTGTTCTTGTTCATGCTTTTACAACAATTCTATTTGGCTCATAACTTCTAATCTCTGATCTAGCCTTCGTTTTGGGGAATTAGGAAATATTGGCCAAAAAACTGTGCCCTGTATTTGTATCTCTTGCCAAAAAGTACCTCTTCCTAAAGTGTATTTGAAGTTATTATTTTGTGCAAAAGACTTAAAAATAAAATTTAAAGTTTTTGCTTTTCAATAATGTTATAGTGCTAGCTTTGAATTCAATGCGAGGTAAATTAGTTATTGGCTACTGTACTAGCTCTTATCTTGATTCATGAAATATATGGCTTTTCAAAAGCTACAGCAAAATCGTATCTCTCAGAAAAAAAAAAAAAAAAAAAAAAAGAAAAAAAAAAAAAAAAAAAAAAAAAAAAAAAAAAAAAAAAAACCTATGACTTGGATATCCAAACACAGTTCGGGTACCCAATCCTCTAGATATCTAGAAAGAGTGGAATTGGATGCCTATGCGGAATACATTTATGCTGACCTAATAGAAAATTAAGTTGGCTATATGGTAAATTTAAGCTTGAATCTTGTATAAATAATTCTTAAGAACACACTGGCAATTCATGACAAAATGAAGAAAATTATGAAGTGTTGTTTGCTTTTATTGTATTTATATATGTATTTTTATATGTGAAGTGTTGTTATATTCTTTAGGACTTTTAATCCGCATATATTTTACTAATTATTTGCTCTCGTGCAATGAGGACGGTTGAGGGGAGGTCTTAACCGCAATATCTATTCTTTCTGTTTTCACTGGACAGAAATATCCTCTTTTTTCTTCACAATTTGCTCCATTTTGAATCTTATGTATTTTTTGGGTTACACAGTAGTAAGACAACCAAAATTTACGGAAATTTTTAGCTTGTCCGGTCAGTTTTCCTAAGGGCATTCAATCCTGTGTCATTTCTAGGTGATGTTTTTGACGGCTCCATTTTTTTGTGCTAATTTCTGTAGTGGAAGAGCTGTTCCATTGATCTGAGGTGATATTTGTTTCATCTGCGCTCTAAATTATTGATAGCAATTTTCCTTTCTTCAGAATCTTTCCAATCTCCAGAATTTGGGTTAAAATCAAGTTACCACCAAGCCGTGGCTAATTGGAGAAAAAGCCAAGACAGATAGTCTGAGTTGGCTTGAACCTTTTTCAGAATTGTATAAAAATGATGTCATTTTACTTGTTAATAGATAGTCTATCTTCCATCCATCCCTTGGGCAGAACTTTCATAATTGATATGGAATAGATCAGTAACCTCCTGTTGTAATAGAAATACAATGAAACTGAATACATTGAAGTGATTAGTGCTATATACGAAAATAACATTACTGTGGGTCATATTGAAAGATAAGTTCTATTTTCTTTGAATTTCTTTTACTTTCCGGTGGTATTCTTGGGGTATTTCTTGTGGCTTAGTTAGCTCGAAAACTTATCGTATTGCTTGGGGGTTTAATGTAAGTTACTAGTTCCACATTTTCAACAACTACAGAAAAATTATGCTATTTATACTTTTGTTAGGTGTGTTAACCCCCCCCCCCAAAAAAAATAAAAAAATGTGATGAATCAGCTGGCTGGCAGCGCAATAGCGCTGCCTGAGTAAAGAGCGAAGGGGTCACAATGCATTATTTATTTTTTTTTCACCAAGACTTCGTATGGAAGGAGTTGTAGAAACTTCGGAATGGGCTAATTCGATTGGGAATTAAAAACCTTAGCGCCCATTTTAAGAGTCAAAAGTGATTGGAGGGCAACCACGACCACCCCTTCAATACGCCCTTTTCCCCCAAAGACGTTCTATCGAAATTTTGAGATAACCATCTTGTTCAGCAAAGTTGAAAGATCCAATAATTATGCCTCTTGGGATGACTATCCCCACCCCATACACAGTCATTTGGACCAGGACTGTAGGAAATGTAATTCGCCCATTGTTTACACATCGTCGGTGTCAAGCGGAAACCTGGGATCTGGTCAAATTTCCGATTCCCACTTTTTGACGCAGTTCTATTTGCCGAAAATTTTGTCTCGAATGGTCTGTATCTTGGTTGCCTCTTACTTGTAGTTTGGGGGATGTATCCAAGCTTGAAACAACGTATCTTGAATTAACATAGATAGCTGTCAAGCAGAAACCATGTATCTCGTGGCTTCCTCCATACGGCACGAGTTACCCCCAAAAAATAAATTGTTAACAGTGTCAACAACAATCTAATCATATTTAAGATAGATAATGTTCCTATTGGATTGCTAACTCTACTTAAAACCTTATTAAGAATAAGTTCTGATCACAGAGAGGGATGTTGAAAAAAGAAAAGGTGCTATGTGCATACTGCTGCTAATGCTACTACTGAAGATAAGTGTATTAAGGTGAAGCTTTCAGGGAATGTTTAGGGGAGTTTTGAACTAAA
Source organism: Artemia sinica (assembly GCA_027921565.1). NCBI lineage: Eukaryota > Metazoa > Arthropoda > Branchiopoda > Anostraca > Artemiidae > Artemia > Artemia sinica. The sequence continues at coordinate 26,957,490 of CM051272.1, forward strand.
TCAAAGCACACTGTGAGCATGTAGATTGTCAATAGAGAATGTAAGCAGTATCTTGTAAATGGCTCAGAGTATTCAGTTGAGACTTTTAGGGCATATTGAGAGCTTGCTGAATTAACCCGAAGGCACTGTGTATGCTCCCACACTTACTACGACTGCTACTTCTACTGAGGCTAAGAGTATTAAGGTAAAACTTTCAGGGAATATTTAGGGGATTGTTGAACTATATCAAAACACACTGTGCATTCAGGTTGCCAAAAGGATGTATGTGTAATTTCCAGGAACAGCTTAGTGTAAAATAGCTTGAAGGGTATGCTGAACTAATAAAAAGGCACACTGCTACTAGTAGTGGCCGCAAGGGTGCCCGCAAAAAATTTTCCCGGGGAGGATGGGAAGACACCATAACAACAGTGGTGGGTGGGGGTGCGGGAATACATTTTAGAACACATTTTCTTAGGAATAAGTTTATTTTTAAATACATTAAAAAAAAAGAATTATCAAATAAAAAGATAACTTTGCTTGCAAAATGAAACAAAACTCAGCAAATTTTAAACCGTGAGGATTCCTGGAAAAGAGACTAATCCATTTAATTCAGTAATATATTTAATTATGAATTAAATATGTTTGAAAATATGTCCAAAACCTAGAGTGAAAGAAAATCAGACTCGAAACCAAAATTACAGAAAGATTCATTTCTTCCCAAGATTATAACATATGTAGCCTTGGTTGGCCAAATTCAGATTCATAAGCCATAGAAGAGGGTACAGAAGGAGTAAAGATACTTAAAAATCACCCTGCCTGCATAGATACCACGTTTTGGTTTTGTCATGGTCACGTAAGTTATACCTCTTTCATAACAGGACAATTCTTCCCCTCGAGCTGAAATCCCTTACATCTTAGGACATTTAAAAAAAAAAAAAAATACAGAATAGCGAAAGAAAAACTAAATTTAAACTTAAAATCCAGCTCTCAGGCCTTTTTCTTTTGATAGTCCAGTTTGAGTGAATAAATGAACAGGTTCAAATAATGAAAAAAAAAAAATCACACGAAAATCTTATCAAATGGTTTGTGATAACGAACTGTAAATAAGCAGCGACTCGGGCCAATATTCACAAAAACTAAAACCGCAATTTTGATGACAATTGACGCATCAACAGAATTGGCTTTCTGTGCTGATTTTACATAAAAATTCATTCAGTTTATTGTTATCCACGAAAAGCTGATTTTTTAGAAAAGGAGGAAACACCCCCCCCCAAAAAAAAAAAGAATGCGATCTTAGTAAAAATTCTTCTATTAGATTCATCATATCAGAGAACACGTCCGTAGAGATTTCAAGCTCCAATTTAAAAATATGGGATTTCGCTTTTTTCCTAGAAGAAACATCATGGATGGATGTTTATTCATTTTGTTTTTTTTCCCAAGGGTGATTTTATAAAACCAAAGGTCCTAGAAAATTGGGAGAGAGCTCATTTGAGCGGAGAATTTAAAGTTCCTTTTTAAGTGACTATAAGTATTATGCCACGGGAAAGGGTTTTTTTTCTGCCATTTGAGGGTCCCAAATTACGACTTTGCCTCAAAGAGGACTAATTTTCAATCAATTTAAAATTCTGAGAAGTTAATCGATTAAAAGTATCAATAAATTATATTTTAGGCTTCCCAGTTGCAGATGAAGTAATGCCGCATGGTTACAGTTATGGATTTAATTGAGATGATTCATTTTTTTTTCTGAAATTACGTTTTATGATGTGCGATTGCGTATCAGCACTAATGAAGGCAGGGGGGAGTTATTGTGTAGGCAGGGTGGGGACATATGACTAAAAAAGCACATTTTAATGCCCAAACTGTTTACTCTCCGTGTGCCTTCAGATAAATGTTGAAAGAGGTGGGTCTCTATGTAGCATAAAATATTATATTTCCATGCCAACAAGCACAGGTGTGGAAAAGGCGAGACGGGTCATCATGAGCCCCGCCAGGAAATTTCTTTGGGGGTGGGAAAAACTACTAGGAACTTTGTTTTCAGCAATTTTAGATGGTAATATTTCTCTTTTTTTATGAAATATTTCAATGTATTTAAACAAATGTATATAATGTATTTATTAATCAAAGACTTATCGTAGGGGTTGTGATGGCTTCAGCCACATAGAAGATCAAAAGTTTCACAGAATGTCCATATGAACAATAATACCCTCTTCGTCATTACTGCTACTGCTATTAGTACTCCTAATACTAAGGCTAATGGTAATAATGTGGAAATTTCAGGGACAATCGAGGGATAGGCTGGGCTAAATCGAATCACTATGTGCAAACAGGTTATCAAGAGTATCTCAGAAACGCATTAAAGTATTAAATTGAAAATACTAGAGTCTTGATCTAGAGCTTGTGGTATAAAGAACTCTTTTTTGGATAAAACCCTGATTTACATTGTGAGTGATTTCCCAGTTGACTCTTATTTGAAGAGTTTTATTTATAATCGGCTTATCTTTTGTTTGGTTATTTTGACCTCTGTGATTTCCCCTGGGAACAATTATTTTAACTTAATGTTGCCGATTGGAGGTTGCCAATAGACGATTTTTTCCGCCGAATCTTGTAAAAAAAAAAATTAGCCAAATTACTAGAATTCAGTCAATTTAAACCAAATTTCAACCTTTTCTTAAGGTGCGTCAAAAGTACCGCGTGGATCGCTTGGGACCAAGCAGAAGAGGGGAGAGAACCTGCCGGAAGTGCCGTATTGGTACCTGCCGATTTTAATTAGCCTTAAATTGCAGGGGACAGGTGAGCAGGTCTCGACGCTTCCCTTGCTCCCGGTGATCTCTGTGCGGCTATTCAACCTTGTTTCTGACTAAGTGAGATACCTGCTGTATGTTTGTTTGCTACATAAAATGCGGAGCCAGCAGCTTCTATGGTCTCCAGTCTTGAACTTTTTAGACCGGGCCCGGGCTTTGGGGAATGTTCAAGCCGATATTGCGAAAAATGGTGCGGACTTTTTTAGCACTGATTCGTTAATGGAAGCAAAGAAAATATTGTGGAATTTTGTAAACTGCACGAATCGCCCAAGTGACCGACAGAAAGCTGCCGATAACTGTCTGGACATGCTAAAAAAATTTGAAAAGTGTGATGAAAAGCAGATACCCCTACCCCGTTTCATGCTGTACGAGCCTGACGAAGTACCAGTTATCGCTGGGGAACTAAGTGCTACACTTACTCGTAAAGTTTACGAACTATGTGTCCAATTCGATAATTACGTCCTGTCGAAGCGCAAACCGCTGCCTTCTTTGTCTCAAGCCCCCACACAATCATCCAAACCCTCTTTTGCCGTTATATTAAAGAATCCACCTAAAACGCTGAAGGACCCCAAGGACCGCAAAATTTTTATTGATAACTTGTGTGGTGACTCGAAGTCGGCGATAACTGAGCTTAGACCGGGAAAAGATACTTGGCGCCTCGTCGTAAGTGATAAAAATGAAGCTACTGCTGTAGCTGATGCTATTAAATCTAAGGACCAATCGCTAAGCTTACAGCTAAAAGTTCCAGTGTATTATGGAATGGCCCGTTTCGTTCCTGACAGTGTTACTGACGGTCAGTGCAAAACATGATAACTAACTGTATCGAAGTCTCCCGTATCGGCAAAACTAGGTCCTACAAGCTTCGGTTCTCTCGCCAAGAAGACTTATTAGCAGCCATTTCCTCGTCAGTGATAATCGAGTACGAGCGAATCCGCATTGATAATTTTCTCCCTCTTCGCTGCTACAACTGCCAAGCTTACGGACATATTGCCCAGCACTGTAAAGCTCTTACTCGCTGTTCGCGTTGTGCGCAGACAGGACATTCGAACAAGCTGTAAACCCCCGTCAAAATAAAATGAAGTGTGCGCTGTGCAACCAAGCTGACCATCCTTGTTACAGCTACAAATGTCCTGTCGCACAGAAACTTATGAATCCCCTAAAATTAGCACTGATCTACGCGTTACATCATGGAATATTAATGGAGGCGTCTCAGTGAAATTACCCATAATCCAAACTCTATGTGACACGAATGACGTTCTCTGTCTACAAAAGCACCTTCTAACTGCTGACAGTCTATGTTTGTTGAGCAAGACTGCTTCCACTGTCGTAATAAGTCATGCCGCTAGACACTCCGGGGCTGGTCGGCCGAGTGGAGGTACTGATATTCTTGCTTGAAACGTTCTCATGCCCGAACACTTTCGTGACAGTGACTACTTTACGGCAGTCAAAATTCAGAATTATGTGGTGGTCTCAGTGTATTTACCCACCGATTACCGTAATGCTACATCAGACAGACAATTTGATCAAGCATGCCGCCGAGTCAGTTCCCTCGTGTCTGATTGTGAACTGCAAAACCTAGCAGTAATCCTTGCTGGTGATATGAACTGTAACCTTTTTGACGACAGTAGCAGTCGTGCTAATATTCTGAATAGTATGTGCCCTCAGCTCTTGGTGGTGGAGAATACCCAATGTTTCACATATATCCATAACTCTGGCAGTACCTCTTCTCTGGACTTCTTCGTGTGTTCCCTGAATGTAAAACCAGACTCAGGATCCTCACTTATCTCCACTTTCCAAGTCTCTGACCATATGCCTACCAGTAATATATTCCCTGTTCAACTTATTGCACCGAGTGGTCCAAGTCCAGACAATGATAGTAAATGGCATGAAACCACTGACTGGGCTCGTGCAGATATGTTTATGTTCCGGGCTGTTAGTGATTCTATTTTGGAAAAGATCAAAATGCCGTTTCATCTACTTTCCCAAAAAAAAACTATTAACCTTTGCAGAGAAGCAAATATTGCTGAATATTTACTGTGCAGAGATCGTTCACGCTCTACGCTCTGCCGAGCGTGCTAGTTTACCCATACGAAGAGTACGTCTTGGAACTGAGAAGCATGGTTGGTCAGGTAACCCTGACCTCGCTGATTCTTGTGCTAAATAGAAATTCTGGTTTTATGTCTGGAAGGAGTGTGGTATGCCACGGCAAGGTTTGATAAATGAAATTCGTCTGAAAACAAAGCGACATTTTACGAAAGTACTTAGGCAACACCAGGCTAAATCAGTAGCTGAACTATCAAGTAAAGCCACAAGTGAACCTAATTTTGTATGGAAACTGCTCAATAGAGATAATTCAAAAGCCTATAATGCTTTCAAAATTAAAAATGACCAGTAGTATGGTTACTTTAAAAGTGAATTTCCCGAGCCTGATCCATCATTGTCAAACCAATATGAAAGGGAGCTTGATGGTTGCTTAGGCCAATCAACTGATGAGATCAGTTTTATTGTTACTCGATCTGCGGTTACTGATTGCATTTCTAAGCTACAAAAGAAAACTTCTCATGGTGTTGATGGTCTCTGTGCACAGCATCTAAGATGTCCCCTCTCCTGATTGAGCATCTGACCTTACTCTTTTAGATGATATTCTGTTGTAGTATAGTTCCTGATTTGTTTAGTACTGGAATAATAACCCCGGTATTAAAAAGGGGAAAGCCCAAGGACCAATGTTCTTCTTTTAGACCAATTACGGTGTCACCGGTTTTATGCAAAGTTTTTGAGTTAGTAATTATTGACGAGATATCTGTTAAGTGTTATACACTGGATAACTAATTCGGCTTCAAGAAAGGAGTAGGCCGTGACCATGCTCACCATTTGATTGCTAATTTACTTCTACATGCTCATGAAAATAATGAGGTAGTATATTTTGCCGGGTTAGACGTATCTAGAGCTTTCGACACGGGTATACATCCACATATCTTCTTGACTGCTTATAAGCATGGAGTCAATATTTCTGTCATCAAATCGATACGTGATATGTATAAAAAGCTAAATGCCAAAGTTAAGGTTACCATCTCACCTGGTACGGTGGAACTCACTCCTTCAATTCCAGTAAAAAAGGGCATTAGATAGGGCGCTGTTACTTCTCTCCCCCCCCCTGTTTAATAATACTGTCATTGTGCCACAACAGAACGTTCCAACCACATGTATATTTGATGGTATTGATGTTTCAATAGCTAACTATGCTGATGACATCCTTGATATTAGTAGAACAGCCTTTGGAATTGAGGAAAATTTTGGAATTCTGGATAGGGAGTATAAACGTATAGGTCTTCGATTTAATGAGAGTAAGACTGAGTTCCTGGTGTTCAATCACCGTTCAGATTGCCCGACAAATGTTCAGTTAGGTGAAAATGTTTTTAAAGCACAAGATACACTGACGTATCTTGGTGTACCGATTGGGTCAAATCTTCGCGCCACGCGTCAACTTTTGAAAGATTTTTTTGCCAGAAAAGCTAGGTTTACTATGCGTATGGTTTACTAGTTGCGTTAAAGTTTAAATTTAACCGCCGTATCTTAGCTAGCGTTTATTAATGCATTTGCTGTTCCGCATCTACTTGTCCTTGCACCATTTTGGTCTCTTCTTACTGCTTCAGATATTAGGGATATACGGAAGTGTTTCTACAAGTATGCGAAATATTTGCTAAGGCTGCCTCTCTGGACTAATAACAGCTCACTATCCTTGCGGTATGGAGTTGCAAGTCCAGTGTCCGCGGTACAGAAAAGAAATGAGAGATATCGGAGGCAGATTATTGGTGACAGCACCTCTGAAATTGTCCGTCTTTGATAATAGGTTTGTTCTTACATATAATTGCCCCTATTTGTATTTTTTTTTCTTCTTGTCTGTTCTTCTCTGTTTTGGTTCTGTTTGTATTTGTCCGAATTTATTTGTTTTTTTTTTTCCATTCTCTTTCTTTATACTCCATCAGTGTTGTATTTTACATTTATGATGGGCAATAAATTTATACATACATACATACATACATACTAGGGCATGAGAATGGATGTTAAACTAGAGCAAAAAGGCGTAATATGAATACTGCTATGCTCCTACTATTACTTCTGCTACTATGTTTCTAAGACTATTACTGTTTCTAAGGCTATTAGTGAAACTTTCAGGGAGTGGGGAGGTTGGGGATGAACTGAATCAAAACACACTATATAAATGTTGATTATGGAAGAAGTGTATTAGTAATGTCCCAGCAACACATCAGGGTTTTAAGCTGAAACTTTGAGGGTCACCAATATTGCTACCACTTTTGCAATTACTTGTATTATTATATTAGTGCAACTATTGGACTAAACTAAAATAGTTTAACTAAATTAACTAAATTAAATGCATCGAGGTTGTCAAAATAGACCCGGCTGTCAAGATATCAAGGCACGATATCTTAGGACTGGGATAGGGTATAAAGTAGAAACTTCCAGGGAAAGTTTATACTGCTTTAAAACTAAGTCACAAGGCACCATGTGCATTTTGGTTGTGAATAAGACGTCTCAGCAATATATCAAGAACAACTGAGGGTATCAAGTTTCAACTTTCAGGGCTACTTCTATTATTACTTCTGCTCCTACTATTGAACTAAATCAAAAGGTGCAAGTTCATCCAGATTGTTAAAATAGCATAGACACAATGTCTTAGGAACAGAATAGGCATTAAGTATTATTTTTCAGGGAAAGTTGAGGTGTGAAACTAAACCAAACCTTAACGAAAGGTGTTATGTGCATGCTGTTAATAATGCCACTACTACTACTACTGAAGCTAAGGGTATTAAGGTGAAGCTTTCAAGGAATGTTTAGGCGGGTGTTGAACTGAATCAAAACAAAGTACGAGCATGCAGATTGTCAAAAGGCTGTAAAAGCACTATCTCAGGAATTGCTTACATGATTAAGTTGGAACTTTCAGGGTATGTTGTGGCGGATTCTGAACTAACCAAAAGGCACTATGTGTATACTAATAATGTACTACAATTGTTGTAACTCGTAAAGCTACGGATATTACAGTGAAACTTTTTTTTTTTTTTTTTTTTTTTTTTTTTTTTTAAATCCCACCTCCTCTCCTCTCAGTGGCAATAACATTAAAAAAAAAACTACTTTTAAACATTAAAAAAATCTAAATGCCACCTACACTCTACATTTTACTAAAATTAGCAGCCAAAGAGTGGTCTTCGCATTATTGTACTTCTACTAAAATAATTTTTAAAAATTATTAACAATAAAATGAAATGCTCTCCCGCAGAGAGGACGTCCCCCCTCCACAGGAAGTCCCCGCATGCTGTGGTCATTTACAACAACAGACAAAATTTTCTCAAATTCCAATTCTGCAAAGAAGCCACTACAAAAAAATATAAAAAAATATTTAAAAATAAAAAAAACAACAAAAAACCAAAAAAAACCTCTTTTACATTATCATTTCAGCTTATTTTTACAACACACAAAAATAAACACACTAATATTTACGAAAAACAAATAAGCTGAAATGACCACCAAACCCCATTTTTAAACTTCATTTTTTTTCCTTTTTTCCTATTTTTTCTTTTTTTTTTCCTTTTTTGGCTGCTAATTAAAAAAAAAACAAATATCAATAATTTTCTTTAAACTACCTTACTGGCAACGCTGTTTTCTCACTCACTCACACAAAAAACGACCTTACCAATAAAAACCTCAAACTCTCTCCACTACTTACTTTCTCACTCTCTTTTTCCACCCACCATATTTACAAATAATTCAAAATCAAAAAATTACTCTCTCCGCTCTTTTCTTATCTTCAATAATTCCATTTTCTTCTCAATTAAACTCTTAAGACCCTCTAAACACACCACTTTCTTTATTTTCCTTCTACTCCACACATAATGACACATATTTCAGAGAATTTTTCTTTTTCACTTCCAAATCCGAATTTATGTCAAATTTCCCCAGCTTCTTCTTTTCTTCATCACTTTGAACTTTAATTTTGCACTTTTCACTTAAATCAAAAACAAACTGAAAAATTCCCTTATTTTCATTACAACTTGATGAACTCGTGGTCTAAACCATCTTCCACTACTTCAAAACAAAAAGAGCATTTTTTATCTTCATTTCTCAGGAAACGTGACACTCTATTTCGGTAAGGCAAAATCATGTGCATGACTTGAAACATAAACTCTCTCACTTTTGGTTCCATGGGGAAAGAATGTAGATTTCTAAAGGCATTTTCAAAATTTACAAATGGTTCTTTTTCTTTAACGTGATATCCGTTATTTTCCTCTTTGGGAGTTAAAATCCTGGTTATCTCAGTTTTTATTTCTCTACTATCTGCCATGAGAAGCCCCTTCTCTTGCAGTTGCTTTAATATCGGGAAAGAATCTTTCATGAAAACTGGGACATTTGTGTCTGAATTTGTTGAACTAGGATTGTTTAGTAGGGGAACCAACCACTCTCTGGTCATTTGAAAGTGTTCTTGTGGTCCATTTAAAAATTCAAGTGTCATTCTAGCAAGCATATTTTGGCACAATTTTCTAAAATCCAGTACTCCTAGACCTCCCGATTCCTTTGGGCAAAAGAGCAACTTCTTACTCAGTTTTTCTAGCTTACCGCTCCATATAAAACGCCACATGTAGGTTTCAATTTTCTTTGCTATAGGTTCCGGGAGGGGTATTACTGGGGCCAGATAAAGTATTCTTGATACACAATACGTGTTGACGAAAGTTGATCTCTGGAACAAGAAAAGATTCCTGCCTCTATCTTCGCCACATAGCAAACACTGAATCTCGAGTACTTTCTTTTCCCATGCGTTCTGCCAGCAATTTCCTCTGACTGAAAACTCCACGCCAAGTGTCTTTACTGTAGGACTGACTTCCAGCCAAGTTTCCTTTTCCAAGCTCCTAATCCAACTCGCCTTTGCGCTTTTTGTTAACGGGAGGATCTTGCTCTTTTTCTTGTGAGTCCTGACGGCAAAATTTTTCTCATACCATTCTAGGCCCCGCATTACTGTTTTAATGTCACTCACTCCCTCGGCGAAGAAATTCCCATCATCCACAAAGGCCTCAGACTTGAGAACTAAAGTTGGCAGTACTCTGATACCCGTTATTCTGGCTTTTATGTATTTTATCAACGGGTCGAGATAGATCTCGAACAGAAATGAAGAGCTTGGGTCACCTTGCCGGAGGGATATTTCAAGGGGGAATTCCTCAGTGAAGCTTCCGTTTACCACCACTTTCGCCGCTGCGCCACGGTATAGGTTCTTGTAAAAAACGAAAAATTCACCACAAAACGAATACTTCACCGTCATCAGTTCCCATAGGACTTCCCGACTACCGAGTCGAAAGCTTTGATAAAATCAACGCATATTAAAACCCATTTGAGATCACTTTCCGATAGTTCTTCTCTTCTAAGGAGTAAGTCGCGTAAAATTGCAAGAATATGTTGGACCTTTCGACCTTTTATGCCCCCGTGTTGGGTCTCACCCAGAATCTCTCCCATCAGCTTTCTGAGTCTGTTCATGAGTACTTTGGAACATAATCGGGTATCACAGGGAAACAGAGAGATGGGCCTCCAGTTCTCGATATGTTGCATGTCTCCCTTTTTTGGCACTAATGTGATGATCGCTAGGGTCTGATCCGGTGTAGCTCCTTCACGTATCATCTCGTTCATTGCTGATAACATGATTTCCGAGATTTCACTGAAAAACACTTTGTAAAAATCGTAGTTTAAACCATCTCTTCCTGGGGCTTTCCCTGTTTTAGTAGACCTTAAAGCTTGTTTTAGTTCATCTCGGTTATGGGCTGACTTAACATTTCATTCTCGTCCTTTGAAACCTTTCGCTTCACTTCAAAATCATCAAAAGCATTTGCCTCTCTTGCTCCTTCTTTCCATTTATATAACTTTGAGAAGAAACCGTATACCGTCTTTTTTATTTCTTCGTGGTCATCTGTTATCTTTCCATCATGTGTTTTTATTCTGTCAATTTTGCTTTCTTCTCGTTTCCTTTTAGCTTTCAAGATTGTCGCCAGGCTTATTTGTTCTCCCTCATATAAATCGTTTAAACGATTTTTTACTGTCCAGTTTTCAAATTTTTTCTGCTCGATTTCCTTTAATTGTCGCCTTATTTCATGGTATTCGAAAATCGGATCGCCTGTATTTTGGTCTATTTCATCTTTCAGTTGGCTAAGGACTTTTCTTAAAAATTGTTCGTGGGCTAACCGCTCTCTTTCGCTTTCCTTTTGTAGGTATTTTAGAAAATTTACGATCTGTTCTTTAAATTTAATCCATGCTGTTAGGTGGCTTTCGTCTTGTTGTCGTTCTGTGAGTATTTTCCGGATTTTTTCTCGGATTATTTCTTTGTTTCCTTTATCCTTGATAGTATCAGGGTGTAGTTTCCAATACGGAGCTCTCATGAAACTTGTTTTCCTATTCACATCCCCTATACTTGCTCGGACCGCGTAATGATCAGAGAATAAAACGTGCTCATGCTGAATGGAATTTACAGACTTTTCCACCTCCTTGGATATGTAAATCCTATCGATTCTACTTGCTCCTTGGTTTCCGATTCGGGTGAAAGAAGACTCTTTTTCTTTAGAATCCACATGTCTGTTAAATCATATGCTTTTACCAAGCTTTTCAGATTTTCACTTACTCTCTTTTTGAGATTCGTCCCCGTTCTTGTTTGCACATCCTCTTCTCTGGCTACGCAATTGAAATCTCCCATCAATAATTTACATCCAGTTACAGGGACGTATCTTGGTATGATATTCTGAATAAAATCAGCTCTGGCTTTGATGTTATTGCTTCCCGTAGGCATGTGCACGTTTATGAGCTGATGCTTTCAATCTGGAGACTACATACGGTTCCATGTTCTTCAAATTTGAAGTTCTCCGGGTCCACTGCAATATCCTCCTTTAAGAAAAAACCTGTGTCGAAAGATCCACTTGTTGAGAGAAATGAATAACCACTTGCCTCTATTCCTCAGACACAAGAAGTGTCAACCTCCTGGACTGCTAATATATCAAAACCCGATGCTTTCAGATACTTCTTAAAAACTTCCTGACGTTTTTTTTTGCTTTAGCCCGTTTAAGTCCAAGGTTCCAAATGTTAAATTCATTCTAAAATTCTATAACTGACAAAAAATATTTTTTTTTTTATTTCTTTCCTTTTCCTTTGTTTGACTTGGTTTCGTTTTCTGTTCCTTCTGTTTTTCTTTCTTTTGCTTGGTTGTTTTCGTTACCTCCGATGGATACTTCGCTGAGGGTCCTTTTTGGTGTTTGTATCTTTCCTCTTTGTTTCTGAACCCCTTCAGATGGTTTTGGGCGGTAGGGGGTCTCATGGTTCTCTTCTGGACTTCCTCTAGTTTCTTTGGTTGATTCGTTCCATTTTTCTCTTCAGGGACGTTTTGCGCTTTTTCATTTTCTTTAGATTTCTCTAAACCCTTTTGTACATTCTCCTCTGTGCTCTTTAGAATAAGGTCTACGGCCATCGATGGTGTCAATTTCCGTATTCCCTCTAGGGCGCTGCTTGAGCCTGACGGCTGACTTACAACAGTCCTAGGCGTTCCCAATGGATTATTAAAATGTCTGCCAATCGGATTTGGGCTTAAAACACTGTTTTTTCTCATGTTTCTTCTGTTTCTAGGGCAATCTTTTGCTTCATGAGTTTCGTCGTGGCATATGTAGCAGGCCTTGGGTTGCTCAGGGTAAAAAACACTTATTTTCTCATCCCCACCGAAGATGTTGATAGACGGTGGTATTGGCGTTTCAATGAACATTAATGCGGTCGCTCGGCCAGTGTAGACTTGTATAAACTCGTCACCACTGTATACTTTCCTTCTGATATTTAGAACAGTTCCATAAACTTGTAGTTCTTTCTTTATGTCCTCGCTGGTAGCTTCTCCTGGGATTTTTCGCAACTGGACTACGACCGGGCGTCGTCCGGATCTGTCTACATTTACAGGATATACGCAATTTTGGAATCGCATCTTCGGTTCATTCGTTTTGCATTTTGATACGAGGTCATCTGCCAGCGTTACCGATTTCATAGTGACTCGCACCTGTCCGAATCTCTTAAGATCATCAGAGTCGATCGCTCTCACTACTCCAGCGTTTAGGCCCAGTTCCTTGAAAAACCGATGAATGTCGATTTCTCGTACTTCATTTAGGACCGATTCTTCCATCATTCTGAAATCGAACACAACCGTACTTCTGGACATTTTTTTTTCCTTATTTTTACTATATAAATAAACACTATCAAACTCTCACTCACACTTCCTTTACACACTTTCCTTTACTTTCTCTTAACAATAATCACAAAAAAATACAAAAAAAAGAAAAAAATTTAACAATTAATAAAAACAATCACCTAATTCTACACTCACACTCACACACTAACTTACTCTCCAACACTCAACTTACCTATTCTTCCTTTTCGACACGCAAATTCTCCGACCAAAATTTACCGGACGGCAACCCTACGTGCCAAAAATTTTCAGACTCACAGGTTCCCCAGCCAAAATTTAATAGCCGGCAACCCTGCACACTGACAATTCCGGCTACATCACAGGTGACTCATACGGTTTCCTACCATTTATACACTAAAAAAAAACAAAACAAAAATACTCCCAAATTAAACACTAAGACTCACTCTAACTCCTTCTCTAAATTCCACACACAAACTCTCCCTTCTTCACACCAAATTACATACAATTATTTATTATTTTTTCAAAAACAACCACCATGAACAGCGTTGCCAAGAAGGTTTTTAGTGAAACTTTTAGGGTACGTTTAGTGGTGGGAGGGATCCAATTAAACGAAAAACTGTAGGGGAAACAGGGGTAATATGGACATTTGGGTAATTTGGACACCCATTCCCAGTCGCTCCAGGGTGACCCTGGGTTAAAGTTCATTATAGCAAAACAAGGTGGCACAAGTGGTAGAGACATAAAGAAAGAAAAACGAGCAAAAATGGGGTTTTTATAGGCCAAATGACGATACTGAAAAAACATACTTGTCCTCTCGAAATATTCGCTTTGTTTTTTCAGTATCGTCATTTGGCCTATAAAAACCCCATTTTTGCTCGTTTTTCTTTCTTTATGTGATGTCAGGCCAATGTGGTTTAAGAAATTATCTTAGTGGTAGAGACACATAGAGACCATTATCACAAGAATAAAGTTGAACTCAAGTTCACCTCAAATCCCCGTGAAAGCAACAAAAGACGGATAAAATCCCTCTTTTGTTCAACAGATAGATGGATTTCATAATCCAGCTGAATAAATGAAACGCAAAACGAACAGAAATTAAAATAAACAATTAAATAAAACACAGATTAATACACTGAAGTAGATGAATAAATAAATTTTAAAACGAGTAAACTTTAAATTGAAGATTCAATTTAAAACGTACAAAATTATTACAAACGAGAGTTCGGCCACTGCTCCCTTGCCCATCCCCGAAGCGAGAGTTTCAAAGCCTATTACATCATTTGCGTTTTATCGAGAACTATATTTATTGAACAGTGTGACTTAGTTTATCAGAACATCTATGACGACTAAAAACTAAATCACTATAATAATCAAGATGCGTGGAAACAACTAAGTAAAATAAATTAAATATCTATTATACAATGACATTCATTCCCGGAAATTTCAAGATTCAACACTATTCATTGTATTTAAACACTGAACACAAATACAACACTGTATGTTTTTTTTTTACTTTTCAATGTTATTAAATATACGTTTATAATATATTTTGTTTTTATTAAAGTTTAATTGACTTGATAGGCTTTAGAAATTTTACAGTTAGTGGATGAAGAAGGGTGCAGTAGCCGAGTTCCTGTTTGTAGATTTTTTTTTCGTTTACTTTTCTTAATTTATATAAACGATCCTCCAAATTGCATGCCTTCGGAAGAAGAATTACCGACATTGTTTAAGGATGACACGATCATTAGTTTGAAGGCAGGCAATGAGAAGGACATACGATTGTCTCTCAAAACTGTTGCTTTGAATTTAAGTTCTTGGTATCACGCTAATCGACTAATACATAACCTATGAGGCGTGTGTCATTTCAAACTATTAACATTGGAAATTCCTCCACAAAAAGAGTGGATGTATTTAGATATTTAGGTATTTGTATTGATTCAACTGTGTCATTTAAAGTACATATTAGTAAACTCGTGGCAACAGTGTTTAGGACTCTCGGTTGTTTGGATAGATTAAAGTTTCTGTTTCCGTACGAGATCATGGGGACTTTATATTTTCCATTAGATGAATACTATTTCCAATATTCTCCGAGTGTTTGGATGTTGATTTTCCCTTCGCAGTTACGAGAACTACTAATTGTTCAATATAAATCAATAAGAATTCTGTTCCATTTTTAACAAACCCTATGAAGACAGACAAATTATCTGAAACTAAAACATCTTTTATTTCTGGATATTCTTGATTTAAAACACATTTTTCACCTTATTTTGGGCTTATGCTTTTTAAAAATCAACGTAGAGATCATTTTTTTCCATAGCATGAAACTTTTGGTTGAAAATTAGCATAGCCTTTTATCAAGAGGAATGTATTATTGATTTATTTACAATTTGCTTCGTAAGCCCCATCCCTGTCTCCGCGAGTCGATTTTTTTTTCTTCTCTTTCTTTCTTTTGCTCTGTGCTCCGTGAGAGTTATTGAAGTGTATTTTGTTTTTTTCATTTTCTCTATTATTAAAAGACGCAAAGACGCATTTTCTATGGGCAAGTTTTCGCAGGAAAAATTTTTTACTGGGGAGAATTCCATGGGTGAAATTTTCACTGAAGGAGAACGATAATTTGTGAAAGCTCATCAACTAAAGATTATATTTCACTGCAATTTTCTTTTTTTTCGATGTTGTAACTTGTACAAAGGAAAATATTTGTAATATAATTTGTTTTTGTACAGCGCCAAATACGCAGTAGACTTTATGCTTTTACTGTTGAGGAAACTTTTTTTTTTTTGGGGGGAGGGGGGGGAGATCGGGCCATGGAAGGAGGGCCAAGGTTCAGCTACCATGATTTTTGGAATAAGATATTGTTAATTAGTTGCTTGTTCTTGTTTTTGTTTTTTTGGGGAGGATAGAAGGACGGCCAGGGGTGAGCTCCCATGAAATTTGTAATAGCATGTTATTATTAAGTTTTTTGTGTGTGTGAGAGGGGGGGTAGGGGTCAGCTCCCATAATTTTTGGAATAAAATATTGTTATTTTTAGGGGGGGGGGGTGGTCGAGCCATGGAGGGAGGGCCAGGATAAGACGTCATGAATATTTGAATAAAACATCTTTAATAAGTTTTGAGGGTGGTGTGTCGGGCCATGGAAGGAGGGCAATGGGTCAGCTCCCATGATTCTTGGAATGCAATACCGTTGATTAGTTTTTTTTTTTTTTTTGGGGGGGGGGGTCAGGCCATAGAGTAATGGCCAAGGGTCAGCTTCCATGATTTTTGGAATAAAATATCGTTGATAAGTTGTTTTTTTAAGGGGGTTGGTACATGGAGGTAGGACCAGGGGTCAACTCCCATGAATTTTGGAATAAAGAATCTTTAATATTTTTTTTTTTTTTTGGGGGGGGGGGTAGGTTTGGCCGTGGAGGGAGGGACAGGGTCAGTTCCCTCATTTTTGGAATAACATATCGTTAAGAAGTTTTTTTTTTTTTGGGGGGGGGGCACTGGAGGGAGGACCTAGGGTCAGCACCTATAAGTTTTGGAATAAAATATCGTTAATAAGTTGCTTGTTTGGGGGGGGGGAATGGGAGGCTCGGGCCAAGAAGGGACAGGGGTCAGCTTCCATAAGTTTTGGAATAAAATATCATTAATAAGTTTTTTGAGTGGGGTTGGAATCGAGCTTACCTGATCTTTGAACCATTTTTAAGACTCTCGCATAAAAATCCTATATGCCTTAAGGACACAACTTACAACGCTTGCCCACGGGTTTTTGGGGGTCGATGCCGACCCCGGAGTTTTTGTTATTTGATTTTGAACTTATTTTAACAAAATGGCTATATAAAAAATCTGATTGGATGGATTTGGGTGAAGAGGGGTGGGGGAGGGGCTACTTGCCCTCCATTCCCTTTTGACTCTTAAAAATGGAAATAGAACTTTCAATTTCCATTGAATGAGCCCCCTCCAAAGTTTGTATGACCGCTCCTTCCATAAGAGCCTTATATACCCCTGGACATAATTTGCAACAGCTACCCCCAGGTTCTGGGGGGCTGTGTAAACCCAGAAGTTTTTGTTATATGATCTTTGGTCTATTTTCAACAAAATGAGTGTCTCCAAACTGCGATCGGGCAAATTTGGGGAAAACAGGGCGGTGATGGGGGGGGGTGTAGTTGCTATCCTGTCTCTTTTGACTCTTAAAAAGGGAACTAGAACTTTCAATTTCTAATCATTTAAGTCCCCTCCGAAGCTTATACGACCACCTCTTCCTTAAAAACCTTATATGCCCCCAAGGCAAAAGTTTACAACCCGTCCCCCGGGCTCTGGGGGGTTATGTTGACCCCGAAGTTTTTGTTATCTGATCATTTGACTATTTCGAACAAAATGGCTATCTCAAAATTTTGATCAGATGTATTTGGGGGGCAAAGGGTGATTGGAGGGGGGTAGGTGCCCTCCGATGACTTTTGACTCTTAAAAAGTGCGCTAGAACTTTCAATTTCCAATCAAATGAGCCCCCTCTGAAGTTTATATGGCCACCTCTTTCATGAGAACAATATATACCCCCAGGGCATAACTTGCAACGCCTGCCCCTGGGCTCTGGGGGGTTGTGTTGACCTCAGAGTTTTTGGTATCTGATCTTTGAACTATTTTTAACAAAATTGCTATTTCCAATTTTTTATCAAATGCATTTGGGGAAAAAGGGTGAGGGGGGGGGGTAGTTGCCCTCCGATCATTTTTGACTCTTAAAAATGGCATTAAAACTTCAAATTTCCAGTCGAATGAACCCCCTCCGAAGTTTATGTGACCACCCCTTCCCTATGAAGTACCTCTGGGGGAAAAAATAGGAAAAACATAGGAGCCTTATGGCCTTTACTATAGGCCACGCTATCGCGTTGACTCTGATAGAAAAACCTGGCAATTGAAGATAGTCAAGGTGGCCCAAAAGCCCCCTGAAATGGACATCAGCACTGGTGGTAGGGACTGTAAAGCCCACTCGTGTCTTTCTTACCGTTATTTTAAAGGTCCGAAAAAAAAATTGCAATGGCTAAGAAGCTGCAAAAATACAAGAGGCTACGCTAGCCTGTGAGAATCAAACTTGAAATTTGGCATAAGAAAATGTAATGATAAAAATAGGCTAAACATTCTGAGCAACACATCGTCTCTGAATAAACGAAACATATTTGGATAATAAAATTGACAAGATTAAATTGCACGTTTGTAATCTGGACAATTTTTCAAGATGACCTTCCAGGAGATGTTTAGAAGGCTGCGTGTCGTTGCAGACACATTGCGTGGCCGTCACTTTGATGAATAATTGGGAATATATCCTTTATAAAAGTTTAAAACGGACTCCTAGGCTGATGGATTATGACAGCGTCTTTTTAGAGGCAATTAATTAGAAGTTGGTAAATACAATAGAAAAAAGGGGAATGACGTTATTCTGCAATAAGGGTTTGCAAGGCGCCCCCTATTAGGCGTCGCTAGCCCCCCACTATTCCTTAATATAAAAGAAACTTTTTACGACCGCTAAAAATAGCTAAAAGATAACACAATGCTTTGGCCTATTATCTTGTTATAAAACCATTATATAGAATCATATAAGTGAACATTTAAATGATTAATTAGGTTTACTTTCTCTTATACAGCAATGGGGTTTGTGTAGGTTACATCAGTCGGTCGTGGACATAGTAAAGAAGGCAAGCAATACAAATACTGAATGTCTGATCTGATTTATTTTTCTTTTCCACGCAGAGGTTACAAAAAAGGAAAAATATAAAAATTGATAGCTGCCCTAATTATGTTAAAATTCAGGGTTTAATAACTTTTTGCAGGTTTCATTGAAAATCTTTGGAACAAATTTCAAGAGAAATTTGTCCAATGACACCTGTTGAAGAAGGTTTACTGTTTTTTTTTCTACTGATGTTTTCTATGAATCTACCAGAAATCTACTGAGTCTGTTACCTTCGCCTGGTTTTCAAAAAAGAGAAATAATACATTTTTGGAACAGCAAACACCTATTTATTTTCATTATATGAGAGTTTTTCAATTTCCATCGTTATCAACCTCGATGTCCCATCGAAACCAATAGGAAATCCAATTAAAATAACAACAAACGACACATTAAAATAAAAAAGAAAACAACTCCAATATATGGGATAACATTATTATGGCTGAATAAAGAGAGAAAATAGAAGTTTTAGACACTTTTAAAAGTTTTGCAATTGCCTGAATTATCTTGATTCATTTAAAAGCTTCATGACAGTTTTATTTTTCTTTTAGCAGTAAGCTTTATCCAGTTTGGGGCTGCCCAGATTCTTTTTCTGCTGAAAATACTTTCAAACTAAGGAAGAGTTCTTTACATATGTGGTATAAAATAAAAGAAAACTAAAGACTTATGGGTGAATTCAACATTTCCTTCGAGCGAGGGGAGGGAACTCCTTCTGAAGGCTTACAAGAACCTGTTCTGGGTATTCTGTCATTCGAATCATCTTATAGATAAAAAAAGCAATTTTTATTCACACTTCTACTGTACAATGACTTTCACAAACTTTCCATTGGGCTCCCTTGATTTTGTCAGTAAACTTGGCATCATCCATAAAGTCAACAGGGGTTTTATCTTTTTGCCGATGACCAGATTCGCCCCTTCGTCTGATTTTGTATAACGCTTTCGTTTTCTTTGGATCATCTTGTATTCTCTGTCGTCACCTAAA
Organism: Artemia sinica; assembly: GCA_027921565.1. Lineage (NCBI taxonomy): Eukaryota > Metazoa > Arthropoda > Branchiopoda > Anostraca > Artemiidae > Artemia > Artemia sinica. The sequence continues at coordinate 26,977,177 of CM051272.1, forward strand.
AAAAAAAAAAAAAAAAAATCTAGTCGTTAATTATGACTTGTAAAATTACTTCTACCAGAGCTGATACGGCATCAATAAAGAATTTTAACTGGATTACCTTCATCAAACAACTTACTGTTTGTAAAAAAAAGTTTCAGTTTCCAATGGTTTTCAGGTCCGCCCTTACAGTAGAGATTACGAGAAAGCAGTTGCTAGGCTCCTTTAAAAGGAGCTCAAAGCATATTTTTTTGCGACAAAATTGTCATGTAAAATTAAGATCATATAATCAAAGTATTCACACAGATATAAAAACTGATAACAAAGAAGTAAAACCCACTATTATAACAGCTTTTCAATACTTGCAAATCTACATAAACTAGAATGACAGTTTCCATTTTTTTTTTTCCCAGGTGCGCATAGACAAAGGGGCTTAAAATCATCGACTTTTTTTTTTTTTTTTTTTTTTTTTTTTTTGTAGTTAACCTGAGAAACACCCACTTCACTTCGAAGTTTGGCTTTTTTTAGATTTTTTGAAATGTTGGAACAGTTTAAGGATTTTTACCACTGTTTAAATAGGAAACGTAATTGGTTTTTCCCAGAATGTTGTGTATTTTTATTACTTTTGGTTGAATTACGGGGTTTTAGAGAAAAAACGGTTACGTAAAAATTGCGGCCAATTGAGAATACAGGTCTATCCTAAGAAGCTCTATCCAAATAGAAATTTTTGAAACCACTGTTAAAATAGATTTTTCTTGTCAGTAGCTCGTTTTAAGTTTACTATTGTCACGTAGTATCAATGACAGTGTTCCAAAGCGCCAAGTGGTGCTCAAGTTATAAATGACAAAGTTTGCCATTTTCAATGTAAGCACCACTTGCAAGCAAAAATATATTGCACCACAAAACAAGCAAAGACGTATGGGAATAGTTTAATTATTTTTTGAAGTTTGCGAAGAGTTGAAACTTACGTGTCTGTTGGCTGTTGCTCTTGCTTATTCGGATTTTACCCAAAGAGAACCTAGCTGCATCCAACGCTGAACCTGGATCCATTCAATATAACAGGTATATAGTCGTATAATACAGACTGCTATTTGTGCAGTTTAACTGCGCAAATAGCTTACACAGGAAAACCGGAAAAAGTCAACTTACACAGGAAAAATTCAAAGGATGCAGAAATATTTTCAACAGAAAGGGGACCGTTATATATTTTCTTTGGAACTAAATGAACGACGTAAGAAAAAAAAAAACAAGCAAAAAAAAACAAAAAAAAAAAATCTATTGCTAGATTATAGTACATAAAGATAATAGATTCAAAATCAACTTAAAAAATTGATTTTCTGGGGGTCTATTCTTCCTCTTGTTGAAAATGGGCGTGTGGCTTGCCACATGAACTCTCATATGAGTAGATAAATTAGAATTTAAAGAAAATATTTTGCTACAGAGGTTGCAGGTATAAGGCTTTTCTCCAGCATGAATATCATATGAGTACATAGGATAGAGCTGTGAGAAAATTGTTTTGCACATATCTTGTAGACATAAGGCTTTTCTACGGTGTAAATTCTCATGAGAGTAGATAAACGAGAGATGATAGAACATGTTTTAGCACAAACTTTACACTCATACGGTCTAGTCTTTTTTTCCTTTTGGCAAAGCCTCTTTTTTCTGAATTTTTGGATTATGGAGAAGCGCAATAGTTTTTCTTTAATTATTAAGTAATTCTGTACCGTCTTCTTCATAAAGAATTTCATGTTACCCTGTATTGATGGATGTAGTCTAAAGATGAGAGATAGTATCATCTACCCCTAATAATTCTTATAACACATTGATTCTTGCTGTCTAAAAATAAATTCAGCCAATAGGTTTGCTAAACTGCCAAGTAAAGAGCCATCATTCCATGTAGCTACGTTGGTAATTCCAAATAAATAAAATTAAAAAAAAGGTTATCCAAAATTAATATTGTGAAAGTTTACACTTAGAAATAGCTAAAAATATTCAAATTTCCGATATTTATATATTGCCGAGTGGAGTGCGAGAATGTGATCGTGAGGCTTCATTCTTTTGTTTTTCATATTGTAGTTTTCATTCATTGAGGTGTAATGCATGAACCTGACTATAATTTATTAAAAAAAAAAGTTTTTCTGAGGGAAGTAACGAGCGAAGTTGAAATTTAAAACTAATAAAAATATTGCTTCACAGCCTAACTAACATATATCGATGAAACTAGTTTAATTAGACCAACTGGTGATATTTACCTTTGTTTGTAGGATTACGGAAAACCAGTGCTTTACTGAAAAATTATTTAACTATAGTGGTTTGCTTCATAATGAAAGTGGTCTATAGTTAAGAAGGGGTGATAGATCTGTGTGTAGAGAGAGGGGGGGGGGAGATCCTACGAAAAAAGTTAGAATGTAACCTGGAAACTAAAAAATATCACAGAAAAAAGAAATGCAAACAGGATTTTAGTACCATGATTTCTCTATAGGCTATAAATTACAAATAGTTTTATCCATTCAATTAAACAGTGAAAATAAGTAAATATTTTTAATAAGTAAGTATAACAATAAGTAATCCTTCTTTTAATATAGCCTACAACTTTCAGTGGTTCCAGAACTACATGCCTAAACTGCTCCAACCCCTAAGTGGCAAGGGGTTGGGATCAATTTGCTACGGGGTATAGGGGAAACTGCCCCTTCCAGACCTCAGATTTCCCCCAGACCCCAGTTTGTCCCTCCCCCAGCTGAAATTTAGTTTCTCAAAATTTTTATCTAAACTAAGATAAGCTTGCATAATTCAAGCATCCATTGAAACAGGCCAGTTTTCTTTAGTACATCTTTACTTTTTTTTATTAGTATATGGATCGTTTTTCAGTTTTCTCTGTCATTTTCACTTGATTTGCGAAAAAATTGGCTCCAACTTTAACCACCCCCCCCCCCCCACAGGATTTTGACAAAACTACGCCATTCGTTGGGGTTTGGATTTAGTGATCTACTAAGAATGTCGGTGCAAACCATGAACTGGATGACCTCTATTCCATTTTGAATCAAAACGCTTGACAAAATACCTCCCCGGGACATGCTTTAAAAAGATAAGTGCATCACATTTACAAAAACCGTGAAAGTATCTTAAAAATAATCATATAAGGGACAAAACCGTGATTGAAAAAAAAAAAATAAGCGCGAGTCGAACGTAAGACACTCTAATTTAGAGTCCGATGATGTACTAATAGAACCACGCCTCTAATAATCTAATTTTTTATATTGCTGTTTGTACCTTAATTGCGTAACTTATTAAAGGGCTTAGAGGAAGAACACACGGGAGGTGTTCTTGCGAAGCTCCAGTTAAGGATTTTGGACCATAATTATAGTAGTGATATCGTTTTATACTTCCAAAATTTTCTACTTAAGAATTAGCACCAAAAGAGTTGTTTCTAGTGCTATATCACACTTCGGATGGTAGAACTGATAAAAATAACATAGGTATGAGCAATAGATGTCAAATAAGCCATTAAACCTCACTCTAAAGAGCTCTGGTAGCCCACTAGCCTCAGCTTTTTCATTTGAGACATAGCACCAAAAGTGCCGTTTTTAGTACCGTTTGGAACTTCCTAATGGTAGAAATTATAGGAAGAACGTAGAAATGAACAATATCTTTTATATGATCTATTCAAAATCTGTCCAAGATCTTCTTGTAGCCTGCTAGCCCCACCCGTTGAGAAATGGCACAAAAGTGCCATTTAGTGCCATATGGCACTTCCAGATGGTGAAACTTATAAAAAGAACGTAGATAAGAAAAATAGCTTTTGGATGAGCCATTAAACATCTCTCTTCGATGTTCTGGTAAACCGCTAAAAAAAAAAAAAAAAAAAAAAAAAAAAAAAAAAAAAAAAAAAAAAAAAAAAAAAAAAAAAAAAAAAAAAAAAAAAAAAAAACGGGAGACAGGTCAGTGCTACCCATGCAAAAAAGGCATTTTCCTTGTAGTTCAAGGAGGGGGAAGGGGACGGTAGTTCCGCGATAGTAGGATTTTAACCATGCTCATTCCAGAGGTACACTTTTCATTTTGATCTGACGCCATTTTCGAGAGGTTTCATGCTTTTTTCGAAATCACCATAAATTTCTTTTCGCAATAAACTTTTACTTTTAAGACAAATAGAAATAATAGTTGCCATTCTTCATTAAGTATCAAACCTCTTTACTAGGTTACAGTTAACTGCTGCAACCATGATAAGTTTCCGAAAGATTTGTGGGGTAAACTAGGTTTAGGAGTGAAAAATGGTAAATTAGGGTTAAAATTGAATAAGGGGCTCTTAACTAGTACGGTTTGTTTATATTTCGTGGGGTAGAGGGAGAGAGACGAGAGATTTGGCATATTCAGTTATCGTCCTTCGTTTTATGTTTCAGCCAGGTTGAATTGTCTGTGCTTAAGTTAAGGGGTGTGAAAAAAAAGTACATAAATCTGTAAAATAAGATTATCTAAAGGAGTTAGATAATTTATTTTATCTAACTGTTCAAGGTTATTATCTAATTTCTATTATCTAATTGCAACGGTATTGCACTTCTATCCAGAACGATCTTCATGAGTATATTATTCCTGAAAATCCCTCTGTTGGCTCCTGCCAACCAAAGTTCAAAAGACATTTAAAACCTTGAGGCTTCGGAACGAGATAAAGGAATAGCGGTATATCAGATACCTTTAGCATAGGGCACCTTGGGTATAGGGACAAAAAAGGTGACGAAAGCCCAAACGCTTAAAATCAACCCAGTGAAAAAACTTACAGGCTTATTTTAAGGGACCTCGAAAATGTAAATGGCTAAGGGGAGTCTAAAAAAAAAATTGTTCGGGTAAATAGTCTCCAGGAAGATGAAGCCCAAAAGGGGCCAAATTTTTTTATCATCAGCTCAAAACTTCTACCCTCAGATCTTTGGGCTAAACAAAGTCTATTGTGATATTAAACTGACATATTTGGGGAAATTTCACCCAAAGCCCTTGCTCTCTGCACGATGATCTGCGCGTCAATCTGTTAGAATTGAATCTTGAAGTGGGTTGCAATTAAAATTTTCTGAGCAATATTGGACGACAAACGTGGGGGCTATAAAAGTGAGGGGATGGAAAACAAGTCAGGCTAAATCATCCTTGAAAATTATGCTTCAGCCAAAAAAGAAAATTTGCTAAAGTTACGAATTGAAGGGTTCTTAGGGCTGGCATGAAAAATAGTCTTACAAGAAAAGTATGGTGGTCTTTGTAGGAAGCACTATTTCGATTTTAAAACTAAAATCTCTAAATTGTTAGAAATAAAAAAAAACTGTTATAAAGGTATAACCTAGGTAAAAAAAAATTAATTAATCAAGCTACATCATTGATATAAGACAAAAAAAGGAAAAAAAATATATTGCATATGTAAAGCAGAAAATTCTCATAAAAGCTATCTATAAAGAGTGTAATAAGTTCATAGGAAAACACATTTTCCTATCTATAATAGGCAAAAACCAAATATCTTGTACATATAAAGCAAAAACTTCTTATAAAAGCTATCTATAAAGAGTTTTTGCGTAAGTAGACGAAGTTGAGCTCTTCCGGAAGGATGTTGAAGCCTTATATATCCTACTCCTTTCATGGGAATCTTCTCTACTACATAGACAGTGAGCTATCCCTGCAGTGATTTTTCTTTTCTGGGTCTCTTATGTTTGTCTTCCTGATCCCCTTCTGTCATATCAAACCTAATTTTCTGAGAGCTTCCTTGTGCTTTTGATGTTTCTTGGAATATAGAGGGTGTCCTTTCTTTGTTTAGCGTCTTATGGTATTGGTCACTCTTCTACTCCCTAAAATAATGAGCTTGTCTTAAAGAAATATTGGTTTCTCTCCATTCTTGATGTTCGTAACAATTTCAGTTCATCCTAGATTTTTCTCCTCATCTCTTCTAAATTCTCTGCATCTATTCCACTGTCCAAAAGTTCGGAATTTGCTGCAAAAGGCTAACTCAAGTTTCTGAAGTTATGCCAATGACCTTTACAGATAATACAGTCACAGTTAAACGATATTTCTATTTCAAAACTTTGATCCATGTTAATATCCATTGTGTTGTCTCTATATGTAAGTTAGTTTCAGAACTAGAAATGTTGCTTCAGCTAGTTTCTAAAGCAAACAATTTTGGAGAAAGGAAAAGAAACGTATATGGAAGAGTCAGTGGGGATGTTTTGGAAAATCCTGTGAAGTCGTAAGCTACAGGTGCCAGTCTTTGGAGGTGTAGAAATAGAAAATCCTTAACCCGTAAATAATTTGCCAGTAGGTCGTAAACAATATACAGTGACCTTGAGATCTCTTGGAATATATAGAGACATTGAGGTCTCTTGGAATATTCACTGAAGTAAACAACAGGTGGCAGTCTGTGGGAGGTGTTTAGGAATATTCAATCTGCTAGATTGTAAACACCAAGTGACACTCTGCAGGAGAGTGTTTTGGAAACAGAACTGACAGGGATTGTTTACCCGTAAACAAGGAGGCAATCTACCAATTTTTCCCTTAGATAAAAAATAGGAAAGGCCTAATATATGCATAGATAAGAATGGCGATCTTGGCAAGGAATCCCACAAGATAAAATAACCCCCTTTTATATTGTCTCTATGATGTATCTAAACCTGAAATTCTAAAAAAATAAAGCTAACTAATGACGTCCCAATAGAGAATTACCGCATAAATATAAGTCTTTCCCCCTACTAACGTTTTTAGAGGCAAAGGGAAAACTAGATAAACCAATATACGGTAAACCCAAGGCTGCACACCTGACAAGTGCAGTTTAGCCAAGTACCAATGAGATAAATAGTGTCCTCTACGTGAATTTAACGACACACATATCCCATTACTTTAACGAAACACATATCCAATTACTTTAACGACACACATAACCCAATATGCTTTTGGAGTTGCTAGTGCATCGTATCCAGCTAAAAACTTGTTGGAGAATTTTAACATTTTCTGGAAACAATATATGCATATTTTCTCGATGAAACCATTCAGTGAGTTTAACTGCAGCCCTACACATATGGCGTTATCACAATTTCCGGGTGATAAGACAATTCTTGGAAATGTATGTCAGCTATTATTTATCGCTGAAACAATGCCATCGATACAAGCGCAATGTACTCCCGTTGTGTAGTGTATCTCAGACACATATTTTGATATAAAAGAATGATCGTTCCAGTTATTTTCATTAGATGAAGTGAGCTAAATCTAACAGGATGTATAATAAAAGGAGTCTTAACAAGGACTCTAATATATAAGAGGTTTGCTATCTATATATTTTAGCAGTATGCTTAGCGGGTGAGGATTATTTTTTACACATTTTCAGTTAATCAAATGGCATTTAAGTCCCCTTTAGTTACCGAATTGTATGTATATCCTCTATAGTTTTAAAATCATCCCTTCCTAATAGCTAGTATTGAGCTATTGAATTCAATCCCTGGAATATTTTGAACCTGGACCTTCAGGGGACGGTAAAAAGCAATATCAAATCTAAAAAAGAGCATTTACTGAATTTTTTGTGTTTGTGCATAATATATTTTCAGTAGTTTAAAAAAACACCCTCCCCATTTGTTATTCTTAAACTTTTCAATTCATTTCATGGATAATTTCTTAATCCTAGCTTTAACATGATTATTAGTAGAATATGTATTATGAGTACAACTTGGTCCATCTCCCCTTAAAATATTTTTTCTGGTTTTGAACGAGAAATGGATATGCACAGTATTGAAGTGAACATGGCGGGGCTCCATGCCCCTCGCAGGGAGGGGGTAGTGCTCAAATTGTTAAGGGAGGGGGATAACTGTTTTTTTAATTAGATTTTTTTGAATAATTTGGATCATGAAGCTCAAAGTTTCTTCCTTGATTTAAAAATATCCCCTTTCTGAATGCTTCCATGCTTTAAAAATGCAAAATGCTTTATATTTTAATGTTTAATATTAAGACACTTTAGTAAACAAACTCAGCCAGTTGATAAATGCCGTGTGTTTTAGTTGCAGGCGGAGTACAAAACATTTGATTAAAGCACTTACGAGTACAAAAAACTCAGGTAGCTTATAAATTCTGTGGGTTCTACTTGCAGGTAGAGTACGACAAATTTAATAAATGCACTTTTTAGAACAGAAAAGTCTAGTAGGTAAATTCCGATTGTTTTAGTTACCGACTGGGTATTTAATACAATAATAAATTTAACAAAAAGCACTCTTCAGTACAACAAACTCAGCTAGTTGGTAAATTCAGAGTATTTTAGTTGCAGCCTGATTAAAAAAAATTTAATGAATGTTCTGATATGTGGAAGGTTACAATGAGTGAACTGCTTTCAAGTTTCGATCCCTGGTGTGGTCAGTTTCTTAGTTTGGGACGCGGGTCAGTGGTGTGACCCTGTAAGCTTAGCCAGAGTCAACCCAGCTCTAAATGGGTACCTGGAGAAATCTGGGGAAGGTAAACAGGAAGGGTTTGCGAAAGCATAGGTTGGCTGGCCCCAGCCCCCCATTGCACTTCCTGGCTGAAGGGCCACGAAACGGAGATCAGCACCGCCGGTTTGGACCTTAAGGGTCTAGTGCCGCATCCTTTACCTTTTTTTTACCTTTAAGTTAGGTTCATTTAGGTTCACTTAGCGTGGGCCTCCACACTCAGTGAACTCAAATGAATCTAACTTGAAATCAATTAACTCAATATAGCCTAGTTGTCGGTAACTAAGACTAGAATATATTTTGAGACTTAGAATTTTTGGCGACTTAGAATTTTTGGAGATTTTCGGTACTAAATTTTTCGGTACTCAGCCAGCAACTAAAACACTCGGAATTTATCAACTAGCTGAGTTTGTTGTAGCTAAAAGTGTGTATGAAATTTTTCGTACTCAGCCTGTAACTAAAGCATGGAATTTATCAACTGGCTAAGTTTGTTGTGCTGAAGTGCTTTTATTAATTTTTTATACTCAGTCAGCAGCTAAAACACTTGAGAATTACGAACTAGTTGAGTTTTTTGTACTCAAAAGTTCTTTTATTAATTTTTTTTGTACTCAACCAGTAATTAAAACACTTGGAATTTACAATCTAGTTTAGTATTTTGAACTAAAAAGTCCTGTCATTAAATTTTTTGGTACTCAGCCAGCAACTAAAACACTTGGAATTTATCAACTAGCTGAGTTTGTCGTACTTAATAGTCAGTCAACAATTAAAACACTCGGAATTTACCAATTAGTTGATTTTATTGTGCTCAAGAGTGCTTTTATTAAATTTTTATATACCCTGTCGGTAACTAAAACACTCGAAATTTACCAGCTAGCTGAATTTGTTGAACTCAAAAGTACTTATATCAAATTTTTCATACTCTACCTGCAGGCATAACACGCGGAGTGTATCAACTAGCTGAGTTTGCTGTACTACAAAGTGTTTTTTTAATTATGGTACTCAGCCGGCAAGTAAAACATACGGAATTTATCAACTGGCCGAGTTTGTTGTACTCAAAAGTGCTTTTATAAATTTTTTATATTCAGTCGGCAAATCAGACAACTAGAAATTACCAACTAGTTGACTTTGTTGTAGCCAAAAGTGTTTTCATTAATTTTCTTGGTATTCAGCCAGCAACTAAAACACCCGGAATTTATCAGCTGAGCTTGTTGCACTCAAAAGTGCTTTAATTAAGTTTTTGTTACTCAGTCAGCAACTAAAACACTTGGAATTTACCAACTAGCTGAATTTGTTGTTCCCAAAAGTGTTTTATTAAATTTTTCGTACTCTACCTGCAAGTAAACACACAGTTTTATCTAGTAGTTGAGTTTGTTGTGCTAAAAATTGTTTTTTTTTTATTTTTGTTACTCGGACCTCAAGTAAAACACATGGAATTTATCAACTAGCTGGGTTTGTTGCACTCAAAAGTGCTTTTATGAAGTTTTTTATATTCAGTCAGCAACAAAGACACTTGGGAGTTACAAACTAGTTGAGTTTTTTGTACATAAAAGCGCTTTCATTAGTTATTATGATATTTAGCCAGCAACTAAAACACTCGGAATTTACCAATTAGCTGAGTTTGTTGCGCTCAAAAATCTTTGTATTAATTTCTTTATTCCCAGTCGGTAACCAAAACACTTGGAACTTAACAACTAGCTGAATTTTTTGTTCACAAAAGTGCTTTTATTAAATTTTCGGTACTCTACCTGAAAGTCAAACACACGGAATTTATCAACTAGTTGAGTTTATCAAACTCAAAAGTGCTTTTATAAAATTTATGGTACTCGGCCCACAAATAAAACACATGGAATTTATCAACTAGCTGAGTTTTTTGTGCTCAAAAGTTCCTTTATTAAATTTTTCATATTCAGTCAGCAACTAAGACACTTGGGAATTACCAAATAATTGAGCTTGTTATGCTCAAAAGTGCTTTCAATAATTTTTATGGTACTCAGCCAGCCACTAAAACACTTGGAATTTAACAATCAGCTGTGTTTGTTGTACTCGATATATTTTAATCAATACAAATAAAATATCACAGTTTAAAAAAACACTTGGAAAAGGGAAAACATACTTACATAGAATAAGCACTTTGGAGTTAATTATTACAAAAAACAGCGAATAAAAACATTTAAAAAGGGAGTATTTCTAAATCAAGGAAGATACTTTGAGCTTCATGGTCCCAATTACTCACAAAAAATCTATGTAAAAAAAGTTACCCCCCTTAAAAATTTGACCCCCCTCACTCCAAGGGGCATGGAGCCTTGTCATCTTCCTTACAATACTCTGTCTATCCATTTCTCGTTCACAAAGAGAAATAATTTTTTAAGAAGAGATGGACCCAGTCGTACTCATAATACATATTCTACTAATAATCATTTTAAGGCTAGGGTTCAAAAATAATCCATGGACTGAACTCAAAAATTTAAGAATAACTACCAAAGAGGGGTGTTTTTTTAACTAATGAATATATATGATGTACAAACACATAAAATTCAGTAAATGCTCTTTTTTAGATTTGATATTGCTCTTTACCGTCCCCTGAAGGTCCATATTCAAAAAATTCCAAGGATTGAATTCAATAGCTCAAGTATAGCCAGTAGGGAGGGATGATTTTAAAACTATAGATGATATACATACAGAAGTACTCATTCAGTCTCTGACCAGTTCACATCTTAAAACAAAAAAGTACGTTTCATGGATTACCTTTTTACTTGTGGACAAACCTAGGCACGGAGCCAATTGATTTTGCGTAAAAAGAAATTTATTAAGCTAAAATCTGATTACACAAGTGACTTGTATGTGATTACGGCTTAAGGATTATTTATAGATTGTGGCTTTGGATTAGTATTCAGCATTATAATCATCTGAATCGTGCATTGAAATAATTGGACTACTTGCAATTCCTTAAAATTATTTGCAAATTACTGGATTAATTGGCCAACTCAAAGATAAGTAATTATTTATTTTCATTGTTACCCTCATTTCAAAATTCAAGCCTTTTGATATTGTTCTCACTAGTTTCAAAAGTTACCTCCCTTTGCCAGCAACTGTTTTGCAGTCAAAAAGTGGAGCGAAAGGATTATGGAGATATACAGTTTTTTGCTACGGCGATCATTCTGAGCACCAAGTGGCAGAGTCTGATTTCAAATTACTTTCGGATAACCCTAGTGCTCGCAAAAGAACGGAAAAGATGTTGGTAAAGTATTTACCGAATTAGATTCGTTTCCAGACGTTTATAAGTCGTCATCACCTACTTATCTAGCATTAAACCCAGCGAGTGTTATTGCAGAAGACTCACTGGCACCTAGCCTAATCCTGCAAAAAATAGCTTTTATACAGGATGAATTAAATCGGACACAAGTGACTCTTACAGCTGATATTTCCCGTCAAGTTAAGGCTAAACTATCAGACCCTGATACAGCAAATCAAGCAATCGATGTTATAGTAAAAAAAATTCATGATGCTATTTCCATTGATTACAACCCAAAATTCCAAGAAATAGAAAAATCAGTCAAAGGACTATTTGCAATGGTTAAAAGCTTGGAAAGTAGGATTTTGTCATTGGAATCGAAACTGGATGATTTTGAACAAGAAAAGATGTTGGATTGCTTAGTGATGAATGGAGTAAGGCAGAGGCCTGGAAATGATCTAAATAAGTATCGGTTATCATTAAAGACAAGATGCTGGTCCCTGGTTTTGAAGTCAATAACATTGTAAATGTTTATTGATTTAGTTTGAATGACTCTAACGATCAATTTAAAGTGCCTCCAGTGCTAATACGCTTCAAAAATGTGGAATTAGCTCGAGTTGTTTTCAAAGCAAAGACTAAACTAGCAAAGAGTAGAATATTTTTATCAGAATCGCTAACAAAAAAGCGTCGTGAAATTTTAAATTCGGCAAGAGATTGCTTCGGTAAATTTAATGTATGGACTGACTGCGGGCAAATTTTGGCCAAACCACCTGGTCAATCAATGATACGAAAGATTCGATCATTCGCGGATTGTGCTTAGATATACATATTTTTTTTTTTTTTTCTGTGCATGTATATTTTATGATTTAATTCCATATCTAAAATCTGTTGTCTTTTTTTTACTGGCAAATTAGAAACGCCCCCAGTTGTAGGACGACTTTTTGAGCTTGAAAATAACCCGTTAGATGTTTTAAGCATTATCAATAATTCTATCGGACATGTCAACAGTGATTTGACCACAGTGAACCACGCAGTAATAAGTAAATATGTTTCTAGTCTGAGGGAGGCTGTCAAGCGGGATGGATATTTTTCAGTGCTCCAGTTGAATACTCAGGGTCTTTGTTCTTCAATTGACCAGCTAAAACAGATTGTTTCTGATGGGCTACCTGACGTTGTTGGTTTATGCGAGACTTTTTTAGACTCTAAAAATGATATGCTTTTGGATTTGCAAGGTTATAAAATGGAACGACTGAATCGATAAAAGATGGCCAAGGGTGGTCTTGCTTTGTATATTTCTAATAATCTCCCATATTCTCTTAGAATGGATTTATCCAGAAATATCGAAGGTGTCTTTGAGTCACTTTTCGTAGATATTAAATGTGGAGGTAAGGACTTAATTGTTGGTATTATTTATCGATCTCCTAGTGGCTCTATTCCATTGTTTCTACACAACCTTAATGATCTACTGGATACCATCCTAAAACAGTCGACTGAATTAATTATTATGGGAGATTTTAATATAAACTTGATGGATATAAAGTCTTCTGTATCTTTGGATTTTCTGTCGTCCATGATTGCCGCAGGTACTTTACCTTCTGTATGTATCCCATCTCGCATAACAGAGAGTACGTCATCTCTGATAGACAATATTTTCTGTAGGGCTACCTTGATCCAAAGTTGTGTTTTAGTGAGCGACATTTCCGATCATTTCCCTGTTTACTCTAGATAATGTTCTGATAAACTGACTATTGAGAGGACTTGTGAGTCTGGTAAGAGGCCTTTTAGGTTTGGTGAAGTGGAATTGATGCTTCTTAGGTTAAGATTGGCAGACATTTCTTGGGGTGGTTTTGAGAGTGATTCTGACTTTTGTAATTTATTTGATACTTTTTATGAGTCTATTAAAGATGCTGTTCTTGGTATTTGTTCTGTTTCACCTTCTAATCGTAAGTCTAAGAATACTTTTCCTCTAAATCCTTGGATGACCCCTGGTCTCCTTAGGAGTTGTAGGAGAAAAAATAATATCTGGAGGGCCTTTAAGTCTGCTAGCCCTTCAATGAAAGCTATTTGCTGTCAGCGATTTAAAATTTATAGGAATATTTATAATTCTGTGTGTCGAAAGGCCAAGTCCCAGAATTATTTTAATTGTTTTTCAGATTGTGGTAAAGATACACGAAAAATTTGGCAGGTTATAAATCTGTGCTTAGGCCCTCTTTTCAGTCTCCATCAGCCCCTTCTTTTTTGGATCTCGATGGCAAAATCATCGAAGGTGAACTGAATGTTCAAGATACATTTACTTCATATTTTGCGAATATTGGTAAAAGGACCGCTTCGGCTGTTGGTTCTTCTCCTTCAGGATCCAACTTCAGGTCTTATCTTGGGCCACCTTGTATGAAGTCAATGTTTTTGGAACCAGTGACGGAGAAAGAAATTGCTAAAATTGTTATGGGATTGAAAAATTGTTCGTCGTCTGGCCCTGATAATATTCCTACTAAAGTAATTAAGTTCATACTTCCTTCCATTATTTATCCCTTAACAAAACTTATTAACCTCTCCTTTCAGCATGGTATTTTCCCGAGTAGTCTCAAGCGTGCTCGAGTCATCATATTATATAACGGGGGAACACGAAATGATCCAGCCAACTATCGGCCAATTTCTTTGTTGTCTGTGATTAGCAAAATATTTGAGAAGGCGATGCTTTCTCGTCTTGATATTTTTCTTACTTCTAAAGATTTTTTTCACGATTTTCAATTTGGTTTTCGAGCAAATCATTCGACTGAGTATGCTTGTACAGTTTTACTGAATTATCCTCACTCTGCCATAGACTCCAATTTGATTCCTGCTGCTTTGTTTCTTGATGTTCGTAAAGCCTTTGATTCTTTAACCCACAGTGTTCTTCTATTTAAACTTTCTCATTTTGGCATAAGAGGTAGTGCGTTTTATTGGTTCAAGTCTTTCTTGTCTGGTAGAATAATTTCTGTTGATCCATTTTTTCGCTCACCATCAAGTCTAGACCAGGAGGTCCCTCAAGGGTCAGTTTTAGGGCCGGCACTGTTTTTTATTTATATAAATGACCTAATTTTTGCAGTTAGAAATAAAAAATTTCTTTATTGCTGTCGTCTATGTCATCCAACAGTCTCCCTTACCCATAATTATAGTTTGCATACCTCGGATTCTCTTGTTACTTTTGCCGATGATACCACCCTTATTACCTCTGGGAGAACAGAGGATTAGGTTCGTACAAAGTTAGTGGACCTCTTTGAGAGAGTTTCAATTTGGTTTGATGCTAACTCTCTTGCCTTAAATGTTTCTAAACTAGTTTTTTAGTTTTTTCTCGTATATCCCAGGCTTGCCCTCAATTATCTGAAATTCATATATCCAAAGGCTTTATTAGTAGACCAAAGGATGGCCATGTCCGTTTCCTAGGTATCCTCCTATATAAAAATTTATCTTTCAAACACCATATTGATTTGATTAAAATGAAGGTATTCAGAAACCTCGGTATTCTAAGAAAACTAAAATATATCTTTCCAGGACCAATTCTAAGAATCCTATTTCATAGCTTAATTCATTCTTATGTTTCCTATTGTTCAGTCATATGGATGTCTACTTTCCCTTCTTTTCTCAAACCGCTTTCGAATACTTATGACAAAGCTATAAATCTTATCAAGGATGTAAATCGTTCGGCAACTAAACCGTTACTTGATATTAAAAAACTTTATATTCTTTCCTGTGCTTCTTTCGCTTTTCTTCAGCTCCATGGTGATATTCCTAGGTCCCTTAGGTTTACGTCTTCTTTTGTATCTGATCGGTCAAATTATCAACTCCGTAGTTCTCTAAATATCCAAATTCCCCATACACCAAAAATAAGATCCGATTTTAATCCTCTTGTTGCGTGTCATTTGACATGGAACACCCTTCTCGATTCGGCTTGAGAATGCCACTCGTTTGGCACCTTCAAAAGACTAGTAAAAAATATTTGTTTTCATGTGATTAATTTTCTTTACTTTTACCTGCTGCAAATAGTTTTTTCATTTTTTTTTTTAGATGTTGTGATTCACTATAGTTTGATAAAGCTTATTTAGTGAACTCTCCTTGTTATTTTTTTTTTTTTCGTTTTATGAAGCAAATGATTCACATGTTAAAAGTTCAAATGCTTATGTTTATATGTTTAAATATTAATGTTATGTTTATATTGTTTAAATCTTAAGCGTTTAAATGTTTAATGTTTATTTGATCTTTTCATAATCCCCCTCCTACAGGCCATGGAGCCTTTGTGGGGATTTGTAGATTGTTATGTAATTATTTTACTGATATATGGAAAATAAACCTATCTATCTATCTATCTATCTATCTATAAATGTCATTTGATAAACAGAAACTGTATAAGAAACAATGCCCGTCTGCTAAGCATACAACAAAAATATATAGATCAGAAACCTCTTGCATATTAGAGTCCTTGTTAAGATTACTTTTATTAGACATCCTGTTAGAGTAAGCTCACTTCATCTAATGAAAATATCTTCGACGATCATTCTTTTATATCAAAACATTAATCATTCTTTTATATCAAAACATTTGTCTGAGATACCTTATACAATGGAAATACATGGTGCTTGTATCACTGGCATTGTTTCCGTGAGAAGTAATAGCTGACATGCATTTTCAAGAATTTTCTTGTCGCCCGGAAATTGTGATAACGCCATGTGTGTAGGGCTGCGCTTAAGCTAATTGAATGGTTTCATCAAGAAAATATGCATATGTTGTTTCCAGATAATGTTAAGACTCTCCTAGAAGTTTTTAGCTAGATACGAGGGACTAGCAACTCCAATAACACATTGGGTTATGTGTGTCGTTAAAGTAATGGAATATGGGTGTCTTTGAATTCACAGAGGGGATGGGATACTACTGAGATAAACTAATCGTTTAGGGGGGCTCAATACAAATGAATAGACATTTACTAATATGATGTCTCCCATTTATGTAAGCAGAACCAATCCCTTTTGCTAATTAAGAAAGCAAGTTCTCATATACACACTTAAAAGCTAATGTCCCTTGCCTGTTAATGTTCGCAAATTTTAACAGATGGGTTCTTTAAGCGATACAAAAAAGAAAGAAGATTTGGTCGTTGTTGCAACTCGATTTTTCCCATAATTTATTTTTATATTTTTAGTGTCTCAGATAAAAATAAGCTTCAGAAAACCAAACGCAAAACTGTAGATACTAGATAAAAAATTAAGTATGGAAGTCCAGAATACAAAATTGCAAAAGTAAAACTTTCTCTGGTCCAAAAAATATTAATAATTTAAATTTTTAAGAAAACAAAACATACATATTACGGAAAAACATTGGATTAAAAAAAAAATACCATTGCACGTCCACATTTAGCATGCAAATTTTAAACATAATCACGTAAATTTCAAAATTATTGACAAAGAATAACCAAAAGACAAATTCAACTATGTGGAAGATGGCGTTATATGATTATCACCACTATTTAGGGGATATTCTATTCGATGAATTCTACTCCTAAATAAGCTTTGTTTTATGTTTGGAAGGTAATAAAATATCAAATATTATTTTGACTATTTAAGTTATTTTGTTAGGTTATTGTTTTTGAGCCAGCTTCAGTGGTAACGAGGAAACTAATGTGTATAGACATATACCTGATTGGATGTCACACTCGGCAAACGTTTCCAACTTGTATGTAGAAATAGTGCTGAAGTCTCTGGACTGAATATTTGGTGGATGCTTCACTTTTTCATACAAATAAGTTGGTCTTTCCGGAAGTGCTGGGGGATTAGTGCTGTAACCAGGGAGTATTGTGTCTTTCATGCAATTCTAAAAAAAAAAAATTTCAAGCACATAAAAAAAAAATATATTGGGAAATTAAGCAATAAATCAGTTCCTAAAACATTTAAATTATTTTTTTTTATTCCTTATTTATAATTTTGAAGCACTCAGCATGAATATATGAAAATTCAAATAGCCAGGGGTACTTCGGATGTTTATTAGGTTTTTCGATTCCGAGTTTTTTCTGACACATTTAATCTTCAAAATGACGCTAATTACTTTAAGACAAGTGTGGACACACAATTTAAGCTGGGGTAAAAAAGAATTGAAAAAAAAACTGTTTTGTTAAAATGTCGTGAGCTTGGACAAGCTTGCGAATCAATAACAAAGATTTAATTTAGGCACGTAGGACTTGATATGGAATAATCATCCACTTACCAAAGGAGACCAAATGAATTTTTCAATTACTGAAAGATTGTTCTCCAATTTGCAGGAAATGTGGTTAACATTAAAATATAGTTTAGTAGAGACTAATTCGAAATGTTATGTTCAAGTTTGGCTTAGACAAAAATTGAGCTGAAATTGAAATATAACTTTCTTAGCCGTGACTAGAAAAATACTCTTTTCATCATCCTGATTTGGGCTTTCTGACGACAATACATGTAGAGGGCTTGAAAGACTTTTATAATATTCTCTAAAGCATATTTTTTTATTCTTATCTGAATAATTAAGTCTTACTCTTAGGTCTTATTGCATAGTTAAAACAAATATTTTGATTAATAAAACCTTTCGATAGACTATAAAAAGGATAGACTATAAACACACATATAAAAACATAGTTAAAAGAGAGAGGAAGAAAAAAAACTTCAGTTAGATGTCTAAGGCTCGGGAAGCACAACTTTTTAAATACCTATTTTCACTTTTTTCACATACTGGGCTTGGAAATTATTACTGACCAATACCGACAGAGACTGTATTTTGCCAAAAGTATAGGTCGTAGAAAAACAGGCCAAGCCTAAGTTCCTCTATGCTCCATAGTCAAAAGATCTGAAGTTACTGGTGTCCCGCAGCCTATAGGTTCTTGATATCTAATTTGTTTTTTCGTTTTCCAAATACATACCAAAAGATGGATCATTAATGGAGCCGAAATAAAGCTTAAAATAATGGAGCATAGGCTTATATGATCCTTGGAAATTCTTTAACTTTCAATGTATAGTAGAATACCATGACTAAACTAAGGCTAATGTGCCCCATGCAGAACATGCTCCACCTTTTATACGATTCCTGAAACTATATGTAAAAAGTCTTTGGTATTATTTGGTAAATGTTCAGTAGCAATCTAAATTCCTACTATCTACAAAAACCACTGAAACTTGGTGTGACTTGAAAGTATTATAATTATAAACACAATTATTTTGTTATGATTCGTCACATAAAGTAAAACAAACTTTTTTGCATGCTGACCAGTGGTCTGCGTTACGCAGGTACCGGTCTCCTGATTTGTTGCCTTCGGCTGGGAGTGCCATTCTTCATTGGGTGTAAATCATCTGACATTTCCCATGTTCCCCCCCCAGATTTCTCCAGGTACCTAGTTAAATCTGGGTCGGCTCTGAAAGTGCTAACAGAGTCACACCATTGACTCCCGATCCGAACCAAATAACCAGCACAATAAGGACTAGAACTTCGGACATCAGGATTTCAAGTTGGAAGTCACTAACCACTCGGTTAGGACGAATCAAACACACACACATAAGATTGTCCTGTAAAAATGACTAGAGGATGAGTTAATTATTAATTGCTTTTTACTTTCACAACTATTCGAATAAAATGCGTAATTTATTAACCTCTCATTGAGCATTGTTTGATTAAGAATATCCAGAAAAGTTGAACAATTCTTTGCATTATTGCAGTTGAAACCTTACATTAATTAAAAACCTGCCAGGGATGCCAATTGGATGGAAAAAATTGACATCTAGAGTTTGAAAAATAACCTTACTTTGTGTATCTTTGTTAAAAAAAAGCGACATCTAGCAAATTACACAACTTGTTTTGTGTTAATCGTTGTACATTTACGGAAGGGAAGGGGGGTACTAAATATTTCTGTATGCCTAAAATTCCTTTCACCTACCAAAGCTCAGTCTCCTAGTGCTGCATGTTAAAACTGATAAGAATAGATAAGGATTTTGGGTTGATACCACTCAGATGTGACCATAAAACATCTAAATTGTGAGAAAAAAATATATATTTGTTTGGATTCAACATTTCTTACAGAATGCTGATGGAGAGACAAGTGTCACACCAGTAGCGCTGGCGTTACGTGCGACTAATACCAGTAATAATTCTCAGTACATTTATGTCAATTCTTTTTTTGGAGCTATATTAAAGAAATATTTAGAAAAGCAAAATTAGAAAGGATTCAGCATTGTAGTTTGCATAGAGACAGTTCTACATTTATGGGTTTGTATGTGAATCCAATACGCAAGGAATGGGACGTTATCAGTGCTTATTAGGTGTTTCAATTACAAATAAGAAGAAATTGTACTATATTGGAGTTTTGATTTAAATATTTGAAAATAAAAATTAAAATAATTTTTTTAATTAAAAATTAAAAAAATTAAAACTCATTTGACCTATCTAGCTGCAGTACGAATATTATTATAAAGAACACTGTCTTATTTTCTTTTTCGATGATTTCTTTTTCCTGTTTTTTTCAATGAAATTTTTGTTTTGTTTTCAAGGGTCGGTCGAAAACAGGATCAGCCGCTTTGTGGCATGTTTGAAACAGGTTTTTGTGTGGCACGGCCGCATAGAAAAAAAAAATGAATTCTTGTCGAAAAGGGGCATGTTTAAGAGCTGACGTCACAACACTTGTTTTGTTTCTTAAGCTAATACGAAGGTGATGACATGCCAATTCTAAACCAAAAACGACTCTATCGAAATGTGGCACGTATAGGCATTATGTCAAAAAACTGGTTTTTGTTCTATAAGCTAATATGAAACCAATGGCAAAAGTTCATTTGCATTGAATAATTAAGGGTTTGCTGGAATTCAGTGGTAGAGTAAGTACTTTGAAATAAAGATGGCAGTGAGAGATAAACCCCTTTTTAAAAAATGGATGTCTTTTCAACTTAGGATTTATAAATACCTACTTCTAAGGTGTAGAATGTACAAAAATAAAAGTAGACATTTTATTTGTAAATATATTTGTTTCCTTTATGTATAAATTGTATTTTTTGGAAGGAGATTGTATAAAACATTTAGTTAAAAATTTTTGATGGTTTTCGTTCAAATAAGAAATTTTGTTTATCACTGGTTTCATATCAAGTGGGACTCTTGTTAAAACGGATTTAAATGGCCATGTTCACTGGAAAAGGGTGATTCTAACCCTCTAAATAGCTCCCTCTGGAGCTATTGTTTTATCCTTATATCCTTTCACTCTATACCTTCATCTCTGTTTCTACTTAGCCTTTTGTGTCATTCCTATCTAGTATTCATTCATATAGAAAAAAAATTACAAGAAACGTTGAATCGATAAATACTTTATTTTAAATAAGAGATTATTTTATAAAATACATGGTTGTGTCTTCTTCCACTGTCAAATCCATAGACACTTTGAGTGTCTGTTTTGTCGTTGTCGGGTAAACTTCGAAAGGTTAAATTTTCGTTGTTTTTTTTCTTCTTTCTTTTTTGTTTAGCACTGAGGACAGCTTGAGGGAGGTCCTTGTAGAAATATTTGCTTGTTTCTTCGTCATCATGGTTTGCGACTGGCTGACAAAATCCTTGTTTTCTCACCTGTTTTGATTTTATTTTTCATTTTATTATTTTCTGATTAGAGAGCCTAAGTGTAGAAGTTTTAACTCCTATTTTCTATCTAAAATCTTGAATTTTGTACTTTTTCCTTGAAGAGATACGGTTTTATATGTTTCGTTCCCCATGCCCAATTGTAGCAAACCAAACCTAGAAGATTAGAAGAGGGCTTATTTGATCGTGAATCACAAATATTACTGACCTTTGAGAATAACCAAAGATTGGAGGGTAGCTAGCAATTGTACCACGCCTCTTTTTACCCATATAATGACATATCAAAATTTGGCATTATTAATTTGATTTAAACAGTAGAAAGGTCCAATAATTTATCTTTGGGGAGGAAACGATCCCTTATAGTCCAAGAAGAAGGAACTACAAGTTACGCAGTTTGCCCACCGTTCACATATAGTATTTCTCATTGCAGAATAGGAAAAAAATTATAAGGGGAAGTGGTATTTTTTGGTGGGAAGGGGGTCCTTGAGTGGTATAAAGCCCTTCCGGGGGAATAATTTTTCATGGTAAGATTCAGGGAAATTTCTGAGCCAAATTTTACACAGAAAGCAGGAAAGGATTTCTTGTCAAAATTTGAAAAACAATCAGAAATTTCATTTATAAAACCAAGTTTTAAGCTTAAGAGAAACAAGAGCCATTTTAAATATAAGTGGAGCGGCTCCTTTCTCAACCCTTGCTCTTTAAGCTAGTCAGTTTTTGTTATCGTTCTATGACTCGTTCCTTTAGGAATGAGTCATAGAACACAAGGGCTGTTGAATTTGAAGTATTTTTAAATAACTTGCTTTTCAAACAGTTCGTGGTAACGAACTGTAAGTAAGGAGCGACCCGGCTCAATGGTAACCGAAACTTTAAAAAACGGAATTTGGTACCAATAGATACATCAAAAGAATCAGATTTTAATTCTGATTTCATAATATATAAGTTTCATCAAGTTTAATATTACTCATCAAAAGTTACGCGCCTGAGAAAATTTGGCTGATTTTCGAAAAAAGGGGGAAAGACCCCCTAAAAGTAATTGAACCTTAATGAAATTCACACCATCATATTTAGCGTATCAGAAAACCCTACTGTAGAGGTTTCAAGCTCCTATCTACAAAAATGTGGAATTTTGCATTTTTTGCCAGAAGAAAGATCACGGGTGCGTGTTTATTTGTTTTTTTTTTTCCCAGGGGTAATCATATTGACCCATTGGTCCTAGAATATCGTAAGAGGGCTCATTGGAATGGAAATTAAAAGTTCTAGTCCCCTTTTTAAGTGACCAAAAAAAATGGGAGGGCAGCTAGGCCCCCTCCCACGCTCATTTTTTTTCTCAAAGTCACCCAATTAAAATTTTGAGCTAGCCATTTTGTCCAGCATAGTCGAAAATCTAATAAATATGTCTTTTACGATGACTTAGTCCCCCACAGTTCCCAGGGGAAGGGCTGCAAGTTATGAACTTTGCCCATTGCTTACACATTGTATTGGTTATTGGGAAGTATACAGACATTTTCAGGAAGAATTTTTTTCTGGTGGGGGGGGGCTGGAGGAGGGGCTATCTATTCTAATTAAACGGCCTTTGTGATTCAGGGGTTTGTGAATTAAAAAATTTTTAACTTTTAACGTAAAGAGCGTGGTATTGACTAAGGGGAGAACCCCATCATATACGTAATAAAAAAAAACAATAAAAAAAACAAGCGATACGGCTCAATAGTAATCGAAACTTTTAAAAACGGAACTTTGATGTCAATAAATGTATCAAAAGAATGGGCTTATAATGCTGATTCTAAATATATGAATTTTATTAAGTTTAGTATTACTCATCAAAGGCTACGAGCCTGAGAAAATTTACCTGATTTTTTAAAGAGGGGGGAAACATCCCCTAAAAGTGAAAAAAATTTAATGAAAATCACACCGTCAGATTCAGCGTATCAGAAAACCCTATAACATAGGTTTCAAGCTCATATCTGCAAAAATCTGCAACTGTGTATTTTTTGCCAGAAGAAAAATATACGAATATAGAAGTTCGTTACGTAAATTAATTTGTAAATTACGTCAGAACCAAATTTAGAGAGCCATTTAGCAAAAGAAAAGTAAATTTTTTATGCAAATTTTGCTTACTTATTCAATGCCGGCGAGCCAAAATAAAAGCTGCATTAACTAAAAAACGGTCAGAAATTAAATAAAAAAAAACAAGTTTTTTAAACTGAAAGTAAGGAGCGACATTAAAACTTAAAACGAACAGAAATTATTCCGTATATGAAAGGGGCTGTGCCCTCCTCAACGCCTCGCTCTTTACGCTAAAGTTCGTTATTGTTTAAAAAAAATAAAGTTGTGAGAAAGTCAAACTTTAGCGTAAAAAGCGAGGCGTTGAGGAGGGCACAGCCCCTTTCATATACGGAATAATTTCTGTTCGTTTTAAGGTTTAACATCGTTCCTTACTTTCAGTTAAAAAAACTTGTTTTTTTTTATTTAATTTTTGAACGTTTTTGAATTAATGTAGGTTTTGATTTTGGCTCACCGTACATGAATATTAAAAAAAATTTGCATATTAATTTTACTTTTTTTTTATTAAATGGCTTTTTTCAAAACTTGTTTGATTTTATTTACGAACGTTTTGATTAGTAATAAATATATGTAACTTACGAATTAACTTACGTAACGAACTTCTGTATTCATTGATTTTTAATACGTATATTAGGGGGTTTGCCCCCTGGTCAATACCTTGCTCTTTAAGCTAAAGTTCAAATTTTGTTCAAATTCTTTAAAAATGACTCCTTAATCTCAAAGGCCGTTAACTAGAATAAAAAGCTCTTATGAAAGTACTAAAATTCTTTGCCTTGAAGAGCGAGGTATTGACTAGGGGAAAAACTTGTTTTTTTTTAAATATAATTTCTGATCTTTTTCTTTAATAATGCTTGGAAATGCGGCGCCCCCCACATAGCAATGTCCCTTCCCCAATGAAAACTTACTGCATGGAAAGATCCTCCCATATAACCCCCGACCCCCCCCCCCCTTCCCACCTACCAGAAAAAATCCCCCTGAAAACGTCTGTATACTTACCAATAACCAATACTATATGTTAACATTTGGTAAATTTCAAAACTTTCAGCCCTCTCCCCAGGGATTCCTGGGGATTAAGTCATCCTAAACTACATAGTTATCATATTTTTGACCATGCTGAACAAAATGGCTATCTCAAAATTTTGATCAAGTGACTTTGGAAAAAAATGAGCCTGGGAGGGGGCCTAGTTGCCCTCCATTTTTTTGTCACTTAAGAGGTTGCTAGAACTTTTAACTTCTGTTCCAATGAGCCCTCCCATGACATTCTAGGACCAATGGGTCGATACGATTACCCCTGGGAAAAAAAAATAAACACGCACCCGTGATCTTTCTTCTGGCAAAAAATGCAAAATTCCACATTTTTGTAGATAGGTGCTTGAAACCTCTACAGTAGGGTTTCTGATACGCTGAATATGATGTTGTGATTTTTATTAAGCTTCTATAGCTTTTACGGGGTCTTTCTCCCTTTTTTCAAAAATCAGCCAAATTTTCTCAGACGCTTAACTTTTGATGGGTAAAACTAAACTTGATGAAACTTATATACTTGAAATCAGAATTAAAATTTGATTCTTTTGATGTATCTATTGGTATCAAAAATCCGTTTTTTAGAGTTTCGGTTATAATTGAGCCGGGTTGCTCCTTACTTACAGTTCGTTACCACGAACTGTTTGATATATTTTTTGGGTTAAGAGAATAAGATATTTGCGTCTCATATGCCATCTTCTATTCAAAGTACAAACTCTATAACTCGTAATTAGCAGACCCATATATACGATCGATATGTCTGTGTATCCTTGGCAAAAGCCAAAACAAGAGACATTCAAGTTTTGTGATAAAAACCAGTTTTTTGACATGATGCCTATACATGCCACATTTCGATAGAGTCGTTTTTGGTTTAGAATCGGCATATCATCACCTTCGTATTAGCTTAAGAAACAAAACAAGTCTTGTGACGTCAGCTCTTAAACATGCCCCTTTTCGACAAGAATTCATTTTTGTTTCTATGCAGCATGGCCGCATAAAACCTGTTTCAAACATGCCACAAAGCGGCTGATCCTGTTTTCGACCGACCCTGTTTTCAAGGATTTCTTGTTTTTCAGTGATTCAATTTCTGTCCTATTTTCAGATATAGAGGGTGTATTCATATCCATTTTTGAAAGTCTTAAAACAAGAAAATCTTATCTTGGACTGATAGATTTTAGGAAGTAAAAGAACCATTAACTATCAAGGGAAAAATTGCTATCCAGTACATTAACTATTAACTATTAGCAAGTACATTAGTACTATTAACTATCAAGGGAAAAACAACGCCACTGGTGGGAGTAAACGACTGATAACTAACTAAAACATCTATCCAGACAAAAAACTTTTATGATGATGAAACATTTTTTATTTAAAATTGTAATAAAAGAATATCAAATATTTCACTCTTTTTTCGCAAGGGATCTCAACTCGTTGTCTTCAATATACTTTAATACTGCATTCGACAAACCTTGTAGTCTAGATCTATGTATTATGTTCACCTTCGTTGCAAAACACAATTTTTCCTCCAGCTTGAATCTGCTCAATGATATTACATATCTGCCAAACATTTCAACCTACTTAACATTAAAATTTAGTTGGCAACCCATTGCAATTTCTACTGCAGTATAAGGGAACCTTGTCTTCTTATCAACACTGTCCACTCCATTCACCTCCAATACTGTGAAACCACTTATTTCAATAATAAAGTGTTTTTTAACTAAAAGTTGAAGAAAGTGTAATTGCACAGTTGTCTCTCTTGACAATCCTTCTCTACTGCGAAAACTAAATTTAGTATTCTTGCTTATATCCGTGAGTTAAGGAAAGCTTCTTATGTTCTAGTTTCAATGGTGTTATTGAGCAAAAGCATACGGGCCTGGTCAGAAACCACCGATTTTCTAACTTTCAATATTTCACTAGCTAACAGCATCCTTAAAAAATACACAGAAAAACTTAAAAAAAAAACAATAAAAACAAAAAAATGTCACAAGGAGAAATGTGAAAACTTGATAAAATCAAGAAAATTGATCCATACATCTTTCTAGATTTTCACAATGACTTTAAAAGTACCAAAAAAAGCTGTTTTCCTATGGGTGTGCTTAGACTTGTTTTGACTATAAGAACGGGGGGGACTATAGCAATTGTTATGGCTATAGACCGGGGTGACCGTAGTATTGGTTATGGCTAAAGACTGGGGTGCCCGTAGTATTCGTTGCGGTCTTAAGACTCTTTACATTTAACATCAATAACAGTACAATACAACATCAATTTATACTTTCATAATCAGTAAGATGGGCTGTCTTGCCATCATTCGAGTATCAAATTAGCTTAAGGGCTATTTTATGACGAAATATTGTATTGGCTATTACTAGATTGTTGTACTTACAAAATTCCAGCGGCCTATAGCCGTTACTAGTTCATTTTCCTACAAACAATTTAACTGGGCTAAGGTTACCATTTACTCCTATTTCTACCGAACTGGTGCTAAAATCCATTAATAAAAATACCATTTTTTTTTATCTGGGATCCTGTCTATTTGTTCTTGTTGTTGTAAGTTAAACTCCATCTGAGTCGCTACTATCTCCATCCGTCGGATCTACATGGGCATATACTACTTTGACCTATACCTTGTGCTTTGGGTTGAAAAATGAGTATCTAGCATTCTAACAATAACTAAACTCGGGTTCCTAAGGAATGGTTAGAACACATTTCTGAGAGTATTTAAGAATAACTCGTTTCTACGGCTGAAACCTGGCGTTGGCTGTGCCTTTCTCCAAAATTTATTGAGGATTTTCATTCGGCTCTATACGATATTTCTTTTCTTATTTCCAAAGCTTAAACTCTTAAGTATACTAGCTTTTCAATGTACCTATGTATCAATATAATGACATCTATAAACGGACTAATTGATAACTTACTATTTTCATTATATTCGATGTTTGTGAGTTTCCATACATCGAAGTAACATTATTAGGCAGATCCCTCAGCTGAAAAGTGGCATAAGGTGAAATATCAGAGTATTCTGAAAAAAATGCCAAGATTAAAAACTGAAATTTTTCCGTAAAAATATACACTATACGTCTCAGGAGACGGAGGGGAGGAGGAATCTACAACTTTAAACCCTTTTCAAGTACTGCAGCATACTTCATGAGTTAACTAAAGTACAAAGAGCTTCGAATACTCATGATTGTTTTAAATTTAGGGTTTGAATTCATAGTACCCAGTTTTTTCTAAATCCAGAGGAAGAGCACAAATGAAAAAAAAAAAAAAATACACAATGAACGACAATAAATGCCAATGAGCCTCCAAATCATGACGAAATTAAAGTATCATGCAAATAGAATGTCTATTTATGTGGGCTGGTAAAATTTTATGAGGACAAAATAATTATTACAAGTTTTTTTTAGCCTTTATTGTTGTTGTTAAATAATAAAAACAAAACAAAATCAGAGCTAGATAAAACCTGAAACAACCGGTTCAATCGTTAATGACGCAAAAATTAAAATTAAAATGTTTATTAAGTAGTATTCTATAAAATGCTTAGGCAAATCTTAAGCCAAATATTAAATATCTCATATGTTTAAAGATGCAATCTTGACACAATTCTGGTTGAGTCCGATTTTGATACGCTTCAGAATAAGAAAAGCTTTCTGATTTTATAAAAGTCGTAATTTTTTTTTTGTCACAGCAAAAATTTCTTTACGTGTTGTGTCAATATGAGTAATAAATAATACCTGCTTTGCACTTTCTAGTCAGAAAAACAGCAGAATTCCAAATGATGGTAAAATAGAACGATTCACCGAAAAACGCACATAGATCATCAAAAAATATGTTTCAGTGAAATAAGATAGGAACAATAATAATAACAATAGTAATAACACCAATAATAACAAACATCATGCTAATAATAATGAAAATAATAGCAATAATAATGATAATAAAGAGCTTGGATAGATTATAGAAGTTAAAAAATCTATCAGATGCCTTTTTGTTTTGACGTTGGCCATCTCAAATTTCGGCAAATTGGACACTCAGAAATCCCTTTTTGTAATAGATAGTCATTAGTCATTAATGCTATGGCTTCGGTGACCATTCTTATATCAGACTTTTTCAGTCTTAGGATGTGTTTAGTCAACATCGGATTAAAGTTAAGGAGTAATCTATTTAATTCATTGCAATTTATGTTCCTGGCCTCCCCCCGGCCATTCAGCGTGTCCCCAGGTGGTGATAGGGGAACGCTCTACAGATATGTAGGGTACATCCATAGGAGGCACAGACCAAGGGGGGACCTTGTCCCTGGGGGTACATAATAGAAAAACTGGGGCACCCTCGCCCGGGGTCATAAATACAGGCGGAGGAGGAAGAAGGCCCCTCAAATGTACACTCAAAAGGGCCCACTGGTTTGTCCACAAGTCCCATGAGTTGCAAACCTTCTCCCAGCAATGGGTTAAATTGCATGGTGATGCAGAACACCATCGCAGGAGGATACTCTATAGAAGGACAACTGCGGCAGGGTGTAAGATCCAGATCTATGGACAACGGCCTCTGCAAAGGGCTCCCTCGACCTTTTCGGGGTACCTGCAAGACTGGGGACCTTGCGGTCAACTCTATTCTCACTTGAGGAGTGGCGCCCCTCGGGGAAATTGTAGCCTAGTAAACGACACAGCATTCGCACGGGATTCTGACTAATTGACAATTTTTCTGGGCTTGGTATGTTTTGATGGGCGTCTTTGGGCTGAAAAACCTCTTCCTAGCTAATTTATCTATTATGGGTTGCCTCCCCGTAGTAGCATACTATTTGTAGGCATGAATATATAATGAGTCGGAGGTAATAGGCTTGAGACTGTCTGTGCAGGATTTCGACTCTTGTTGATAGAAGAGCATCGCCAAGTGCTGAAAACCATGTTGTGACCAAGATGGGCCCAGGATTACACAAAGCCTCCTTTCATGGAGGTCCCAGGGACTTCTTGCTGTCTGGTTCTAAGCCCGCTTAAGCACTTCGGTGTAGACTTGAGAAGATATGTGATCCCCGTCCTGCACTGGTATCCGTGATCATTGCTTTTCCTGAGGCGAAAATAATTTCAATGATTTAAAGAACATGAAAATTGGAACTTGGAATGTTAAGACATTAAAAAAGGACTATCGTATCGACATTTTGACTGACGAATTCAGACGATTCGAACTGGATTTATTAGGAATTTCAGCAACTCATATCCCAGGGGTAGGAAGCATGAAATTAGGTAATATAGAATTTGTTTACTCGGGCAGGAAGGATGGGGTACATAGACAGGGAGTAGGGCTCATGATGAATAAGGAAGCTGCTAAGTCTTGTTTAGGCTGGGAAGGTATTAATAATAGAATACTAATTGCTCATTTTATGACTAGAAAGTTCAGGGTATCAGTTATAGTAGTATACGCCCCTGTAGAACCGACTGATGGAGATACTAGTGACTCAGATGAATTTTACTTACAGTTACAGGAGCAAATAGACAGGGTCCCAGGTAGAAATATGATGTTATTACTGGGAGATTTTTTGGTAGAAATAGGGATAGATGGTATCTCAGCCTAGGTAAATTTTGGTGTAGGAAAAAAAAAAACAGCAATGGATACAGACTTTTGCAATTTTGAAGGTATAACAATCTAGTTATAACCAATGCGGTGTTTGGTCATAAAATGGCTCATAAGTTAACATGGTATTCACGTGATGGTAAGACAGCAAACCTTATTGATTATGTTATAGTAAACCGAAGACTGGCAGGATCAATACAAGATACTAGGGTATATAGGAGTGCTGTTAATGATGCTAAAAGTAAGGATCACCATCTAGTAGTGTCAAGGGTTAATTTAAAGCTGAAATATCGGAAGGGTAATTACCTCCCGGGAAGTTATGATGTTGGTAGATTCCAGGATGAGAATTTGAGAGAAACTTTCCAGGAACAGTTGAATACTAAACTTGAGAGTTTAAAATTTGATAATGTGGAAGATAGTTGGAATAATTTTAGAAATATAATTTGTGAAGTTGCTGAAGGTGTATTAGGGCAGAAAGCTAGAACTGCATCTAAGAATATTAGTGAAAAAGGTTTAGGTTTAATAGAAAGGAGAAAGGACTTGTACAAGAATTATCTGAGTGATAGATCGTATGAAAACAAAAGAAATGTAAAGAAAGTGGAGAAAGCATTAAAATATGAACTAAGGAGGTGTGAAGTGGAGGCCATGGATAAAATTGCCGAGGATCTGGAAGATGCAGCTAGACGGCATAATAGTAAAATATTTTACTGGCACGTTAACAAATTGAGAGGGAGTAGTCAATCCGGACTTGGCCCAGTTAAAGATAGGAATGGGGTCGCAATTAGCGATAAGGGAAAAACTAAAGAGAGATGGGCCGAACATTTTGAGAATTTTCTTAACCGAGATAGAGTTGCAGGAAAAAATATAGAGGAAAATGAAAAAGTTTGTGATACCTTGGATGTGAAGGAAGATTTGTTTTGTGAGGAAGAATTAGCAACAGTACTAAAAGGATTGAAGAATAATAAGGCTCCAGGTGCTGATAGGGTGGTAAACGAGTTTCTTAAATATGGTGGCTCTGAGGTTAGAAATAAGTTACTGAAGATTATGAATATGATTTTTGAAAAGGGGGAAGTACCTAACGACTTTAGGAAAACCTTAATTAAGCCACTTTATAAGAAAGGTGATAAAAGTGAGTGTGGTAATTATCGAGGCATTAGTCTGGTCCCTGTAGGTAGTAAATTACTTAGTAATATGATACTTTTTAGACTGAGAGATGCAGTAGACAAAGTTTTAAGAGAAGAGCAGTGCGGTTTTAGAAAAGGTAGAGGATGTGTCGACCAAATTTTCACTCTTAGGCTAATAATTGAGAAGTGCCTGAGTTTTCAAACACCTTTGGTCCTCAGTTTTATAGATTATGAGCAAGCGTTCGATTCTGTTGACAGAAGAGCTTTAGTAAAGGTTTTATCCTTGTATTGTATACCAGAAAAATACATTAAAGTGATTAGTGCTATGTACGAGAATAACACTGCTGCGGTTAAGGTCAGAAATGAGGTTAGCAGCTTGTTTTGTATTAAATCAGGAGTTAAGCAGGGTTGTGTTCTATCCCCCTTTGTATGGATTATTTTGATGTACTTTGTTTTAAGCAGCACAGGAAAGGCAATGGGAGACCACGAAATCAAATGGGAAGGAAAAAGTCTCCTGGACTTGGATTATGCTGATGATTTAAGCATCCTAGATGAAATTGTGAGCAAAATGAATGAAGTTTTAGAGGTTTTGCGAGTTCAGGGTGCTAGAATTGGTTTGAAAATTAAAGTTAGGAAGACTAAGTCACTAAGGCTGGGAATAAGTGAAGATGAAAAGGTGACGTTGGGTAATGAAAAGATTGATCCGGTGGGCAGCTTCACTTACCTTGGTAGTATTATTAGTAAAGATGGTGGGAGCAGTGAAGATGTTAAATATAGAATAGCCACGGCTCAGGGTGTTTTTTTTTCACAGTTAAAAAAAGTCTGGAAGAATAGGAAGATAAGTCTACAAACCAAGATTAGAATATTAGAAGCTACAGTGATGACAGTGGTCAAATATGGCTCTGAAGCATTGACGCTCCGAAAAGCGGATGAAGATTTGCTAGATGTTTTCCAGAGAAATTGGTTAAGGATTGTTCTGGGTACCCGGCTGACTGACCGTATTTCAAACAATAGGCTATACGAAAAATGTGGTTCAATACCGCTCTCTAGGGCTATAATGAAAGAAAGGTTGAGGTGGCTAGGGCACGTTGTGCGGATGAAGGATGACAGATTGTCCAAGATTGTTCTTTTCGGCCAACCATCTAGGGCTAAACGGAAAACAGGTCGTCCCCGTCTGGGGTGGGAGGACGTCATAAAGAAAGATTTAAAGGAAATGGGACTTCGTGGGCGGGTGTAAAAAGGAAGACTTTGAATAGATTGGGGTGGAGGAGGAGCGTGCGTAGATGTGTTGGCCTCAGGCGGCTTGGTGCTGCGGTGAGTTGTTAGTAGTAGTAGTAGCAGTAATCGAGCTTCTTATGCCGATTTTTCCCAGCGCTTCCCTCACTCCAACTTCTTACCGCGACTTTCCAGTAGCTTTGAGACATTGGTATAAAGATTCTAGTCCATAACGTGTCAATGATGTTCTAGACTTAGCTGCTTCGTCTGCCCTTACATTGCCCTCAATCTCAGAGTACCTTGAGACTAACAACATTGTAATTTGGTTCCCACCAGCTGCCAACTATTCACGACTTCATAGCAATCAAATTCTTTCTTTTATCGACTTTTTATATTCTTTAGAACTTTTCAGCAGGCTTGATTATCAGTCAGGATATAATTATCTCTTCCTGTAGTCAACATTATCTCTTTTGTTATCTATTGTTATCACTGTAATTTCCAATACACTGGGCAGTTGTGGTTTTGTTCCCACAGCTTTCAGTGCTGATTTTCTGGTTCTAGATGTTTACCCCCCCCCCCCGTAAAATATCCTCCGCGTAAAATACCCCCGCGGAAAGTACCACCCCTGAAAATACCCCCCCCCCCTGAAAAATACCCTTGTGGAAAATACCCCTCGTGAAAAATACTCCCCCCTGGAAAGTACCTCTCCCAGAAAAGCAGTAAAAACAGTAGGGTTGAAAACCCCCATGTCTTCTCAAGACCAGAACATTATTAGGACTTTACTAAAAAAAATAATGACCGTGGATTGTCAGTTATATACACGACGTTTGGGGACAGGGGAGTAGATACCCTCTGACCACTTTGACTTCTAAAAAAGACAATAGCAATTCTGATTACCAATTTAATAATTCCCCTCTGAAGTATATACGATCACCTCTTCTATTAAAATGTTCTATGCCCCCAGGCCATATTATACAAATCCAGCCCTGGTTTGTAGGTCAGCCCAAACCCATCCAAGCCCAGGTCATAACACATAAACCTCAAATGCCTCCGGGGCATAACTTACAACCATTGCCCCAAGGCTTTGGGGGTTGGTTTCAACCCTAAAAGCCTTGTTAAATGATATTTGGACTATTTTGAATAAAATGACTGTCTCAAAATGTCTGTTAGATGCATTTCGGGAAAATACAATATGTGTGTGTGGGAGGGGGGATTTAGCTGCCCTCCGATCACTTTGATTCTTAGAAAGGGCACTAGAACTTCTGATTACCGATCCAATGAGCCCCCTCAAAAGTTTATACGACCACGCTTTCTATAAGAACTTTATATGCCCTCAGGGCATAACTTACAACCCTTGCCCTGAGGGCTGCGGCGGGGGGGGGGGGGGTCTATCATCCTACCAGACATAATTTCCAGACCTTTCAACTACGCTGAACAAAATGGCTATCGCAAAATTTTGATTGGAAGTACTTGGGGAAATGATGGACGTGGGGGGGCTATTTGCCATCAGTCACTTTCGACTATCAAAAAGGGCATGGCCTTTTTAATTTCCAATAGAATGAGCTCCTTTTGAAATTTCTACGACAAGTTTTTCTATATGAAGTGCCCTGGTCTAAAACGAAAAAAAAAACATTAAAAATGAATAATACATAGTGCCAACATAGTTCTTTACTTAGGGAGCGCTATTGCGCTACCTATTTTAGTCTTTTTTGTTTTTTTTTTTTATTTGACTACATAATCTTCTATTTTTCTATATACTCCGCGGGAGAAGGGATTTCCGAGGGGTATTCTCCGGGGATATTTTCTACGGGGGGGGGGGGGATTTCTGCAGGGGGTATATTCCGGGGGGTAATTTCCAGGGGTATTTTCTGGAGGGTATTTTCTGTGGGGAGGGGGTATTATTGTTTTATATAAAAATTAAATATTATGCGGAAAAATGAAAAAAATATTATTAAACCATTATTTCATATTTAAAGACAATAAAAAAAAAACTAAAAACTATGAAAATTATTGTAGAAGCTAAACTAAATATACAGAAAATATTAATTTTTAACAGTTAAAAATGCAAGAACAAAAAATTGAAATTTTTGAACCTTCTTTTGCGAAAACGCTTGAATTTTCTTTGAAGGACCATTCTTTTTTCAAAATCTAGTAGTAATCTGCCATAATATGAGTATCCCATCATCTTCAGTAACGTTCCTCCATAGTCTTGAAGTCTTGGTGAAACCTTTCACCTTGTCTTTCACTAGTAGTACCTAAATATTCTGTAAAACCGTTTAGCTGACAATGTAAATACTGATTTTTATTGCACATATTACAACCAGGATTCTTAGAGTTTATAATCACCTCATTTTCTAGCTTAACATAGCTTTGAGATTTGTAGCTCTCCAAAAAATAGTATATGACTTCAAAAAATGATGTCCATGATTTTCGCTCAGCCTCATTCACAGAATCTACTAAGCCAGGATCTTACATGAGACAGAGGATTTTCTTGTCTTTAATGTTCCAAAGACACAAGAAAAAAAAGGAACATTGTGTGGTCACTTTACTGTCATAGAAAAAAATTTACCATTTTTACGTCCACACAAATCACCCAATGTACTCCAAAACTTAGGCCAAGGTGTCATATTCTTCTTTCATTTTCGTCACTCAAGCGATTGGTATGGATCCCAAATTGTTGCCATTGTATAAAAGTACACATTCGGACTTCGATTGGAACAATCAATGACTAAGTGCCAGTAAGTCGAAGAATATTTCGAAATAAACATTTTTTTTTCTAGAAGGCCTCTAATATCGTGAGATAATTTAAGATTATTCTCTTGATTAAAAAAAAGAAGAGATCCAATTCTTTTTTGCGGTAAATTGTGATTTTTTTTCGAAACCACAGCAAATTTGTAGTGCGTAAACTGGAGGCAAGTGATTTCCAAGTTTCTTTTGACATAGCCTACTGAGCTTGATACCAGGATAATTCAACTTGTCTGTTAAACTTACTATACCATAAACCGGTAGATATCATTACTTGCTTTACTTTAAAATGAACTATAGCGAAACAACGGGCCAATAAAGAGACTATAAAAGCCTAGTCAAAGTGATGAGGAGAGAGTGCTGGGTAAGGAATTATGAATACAGGATCTCTGATGAGTTCTTGCTACGAACCTATTTTTATCTAAAACCAACTTCACTTCTCTCGAATTTCTCAAGTGTCTTCTAAAAGAAACATCAGTATTATAACACTTAATTGATTGTCATGGACAATGAATTTATCTTCATCAAACTAAAAGTGTTACTTTTCTGCCTATATTCTCTTTCTTTAATCCTATGAAGAGTGAAACAGGCCAAACAGTAGCTTGAAAAACTGACCCTAAAACCAATATTTAGCTGCTATTTGTTTCCCCATATTTTCCTTTCTGAATCTCCTTGAAGTAAACTCATCCTAAGCCAGATTCAAGTAACAGTCAAATTGTCAAACTGTTGAGGAGCTGAGAATTTCTGGGATAATGTACCAAAGATTCGAAGCATAAATCTAGAACCATAAATTTCTCAGCCAACAGTTCCCAACAGCCGCTTTCGGAATTCTAGGGAGAGCCAAGAATCAGAAAAGATCAAATAAGCTTCCCAAACCAACATGAATCAGCTGTATAATACTTTTACTTGTTTGCCTCTGAGATCTCTGTAACCTAGTTGGCATATTTGGGGTACAGATATGAGGGGAAAATGCAATAAATTTTTTTTAGTCTTAAGCCATGAAACAGTCAAAGAGGGAGCAGGTATCGATAACATAGATAATTTCGTAGACCACACTGCCTTTCCATGACGATAAAATTAAAGTTCAAGATAGGGATAAAATCCTTTTTAATAGACAGTGTATAGAAATTCACAAAAAATACCAGATATTTCGTTCACATATACAGTGACCGAAATATCTGGTATTTTTTGTGAATTTCTAAACACTGTCTATTAAAAAGGATTTTATCCCTATTTTGAACTTTTATTTTATTATCGATAACTTCCAACGATGAGAATCGAGCAAAAGGTACAGGTGTGGGGGAATATTAATTGTTATTGGGGGAGACTTTACCCTACAGCTACCATCTTGACAGACTAGGCCTTCGAGAGGTGGTCATAGTTGACCACGAAAGACCCGAACCAGTCGTTAGCTGAGGTATCTGATAATTATCTCTGGTTTATAAGATAGATTGCTTCCTGCCATCCTTTGAGGCCAAACACCGCAGCAAGTTCATAGGACAGACCTTCCACCCCTCCCATTCTCATCCAATTCAACCATATAATTACTACCACCCAGCCTCTCCAAAATCCTCTGTGGTTCTCCCCATTCCAGCTCCATATTATACTTACTTTCTGTAACAAGGGCGAGGACCTTCTCCTTTCCCTTAAACTTGCATCCGCAGGCTGACAAAAATAGATCGCAAAAGACACTACTGTCTGCCAGTGCAGACCGATTTTCTAAATAATGTCTTTCTTTTTCATCTCTTTCCCTCTTCCTTCTTTTCTTTACATTCGTAAAAAGAACAAATAATTCGCGCTCATATGAGAATTGAATAATAGTGCCTGTCTTTTCGGATTGAAATTTCTGATTATATTCTTTTTTTGTAGCTCTTTTGTCTTTTCTGGATTTTCTTACTTTCGGAGTAAGAATAAAAATTGTTTTAAAACATGGATTGAACTGTAGTATCTGCTAACACAGATTAAATTTTCAAATTCTACAGTCTTTTAGAAATGTTCTTTTCTTTATAATTTTTTTGCTTTCACCTTCTTCAAATGGGGACTGAATTCTCATATTAGGTCTTTCATATCAGACTGTGATACTCTTGAACTTTTTTTTTGCGAGACAGCATGTTCTTAACACTTACTTGCGAACCAGACTAGCAAAATTGGTGCCTCGTTATTGCAGCGTCATCTGTGCAACTTAAGGTTTGAAGCCCATCATTTCCTGAAAGGAAGTGACACAGAAAACAAGAACTATAGGATCATTTGCCTTCCCAGTTGGTATGCTATGTTTTCTTATCTTAACGAGTCAGGATTTCCTGTCTTCTGCTTTTTCAAACCTTCCGAAGGTAAGAAAAAATAGCTAAATTCTTTTTAGGGCGAATTTATACATCTGGTTTCTAATTTTCTAGACTGGGTAGCTAGGGTATTCTAGTCTACCCAGTTCTCTTAGGGATTACCTCACTCAATCCCACAGTCATGGAGGTCGTCACCAGTGAGAGGACGCTCAAGATTCCAATATCTCCGAATTATCCTTCTTCAAGAACCTTAAGTACAAGGGTGGGTACAACATCTGCTTTGAATGTTCTTCTGCGCAGAGTTCCACCCTTTCGTGCAATTCCCGTTGAAACCGGATTTGACGGGTATGGATGTCTATCCTCGAAATAACATAATGCCACAACTGTATCGATAGGGATAATTTTCACTTTATTAATGCGGTTGGTTCGTAGTTAAGTTTGAACGCCGAAAGAATCAATAGCAATTCCAACTAATTGTCCATTTAAATTTTCTAAGCAATCAGTGTGAATCAGCAAACACACCAGTTTATGCGTTATTATGGGCCCTAGAAACTGTTTGTTAGTTGATTTTCCGATCTTCTCTATTGGGAAAGTTTCTGGCGTAATTCCCTGGGTACTTACGTCTCTATTTTTTGTTGTCTAAATCTGCTCCTTCGTTCTGTGTAAGTTTACCTATTTCTGTTATTCTTACTACGTTGCGATTGTTCTTTATCAGAACCATCAGTTCTGTATAGTGATGTGCTAATTCATTAATTTTGTCAATTATTTTCGGTTCTTATTCTTTCAAGTACACTTTTATATACGCGTCGGTAGATTCGAAATTTTCTCCCATTATTTTGTTGTTGTGCCAACGAATGAAGTCTGCAGTTCCATTTATCTGCATAATCTATCATTTTATAATTTCTTATTTCTAGAAATTTTTGGCCTATGTATGTTGATCTGTATTCAAATTCTATCCATGTTTCTGAGTTACTTTCCCTTCTTAAATTTGTTCAGGAAAAAGTGCGAATCTCTTTAAGGAAGCTTCCTTGAGTTTTTGAAAGTATTAACTAAAATAAAAAAGTTTTTTCAACTGAAAGAAGGAGCAACATTAAGACTTAAAACGAACAGAAATTATTACGTATATAAAGGGGGCAGCCCCCACCTCAACACATCGCTCTTTACGCTAAATTTTTTTAGTGCTTTCAAAAAAGTGCCTTATTTTTCTAATTAAACAGCCCTTGTGTTTCAGGAGTCATTATTAAAGAATTCGGACAAAATTCAAACTTTAGCGTAAAGAGCGAAGTGTTGAGGAGGGAGCAACCCCCTTTATATACGTAATAATTTCTGTTCGTTTTAAGTTTTAATGTTCCTCTTTACTTTCAGTTGAAAAAACTTGTTTTTTATTTATTTAATTTCTGATTGTTTTTTAAATATTGCCAGGAAATCTGGCCCCACCTCCACGAAGAAACCCCCTCACCACGGAAATATCTAGATAACTCAATCCCGGTGGAAATTTACCCTGGACAATATTCTTAACCACTCCGCGCGTAAAATTGAGACGGAAAAGAGAAAACAAGACATAAAAAAAATTTGCATAAGAATTCTGGCAAAATCCCCCAGTGTATATTTTACCCTGACCAGTTCACTCCCTGGAAACTTTCCTCCCCGTGGAAAATTGCCCCGTGGAAAACCCCCCAGCAGAAAATTTGGCTCCCCTCCCACCCGAAAATGTATGCCTACATCCCAATAACAAATACTATGCGCAAACAATAGGCAAATTTTATAACTTAGAGACATTTCCCCTGGGGCTGTGGGAGGGAATTGTTATACCCAACGGCATATTCATTGTGCCTTTCAACTATGATGAACAAATGGCTATCTCAAAATTTTGATCGGACGATTTTGGGGAAAAAAGGGACAGGGAGGGGGCCATGTTGCCCTCCAATTTTTTTACCGCTTAAAAAGGGCACCAGAACTTTTAACTTTCGTTCGAATGAGCCCCCTCCCGATATTCTAGGACCACTGGGTCGATACGATCACCCCTGGGAAAAAAAAACAAACTAAAAAACAAATGAACACGCATCCGTGGTCTTTCTTCTGGCAAAAAATACAAGAATTTTGTATTTGTGCTTTTGTGCAGATAGGAGCTTGAAACCTATACAGTAGGGTTCTATGATACGCTGAATCTGATGGTGTGATTTTCATTGAGATCACTTGACTTTTAGGGGCTGTTTCTCTCTTTTTTCGAAAATCAGGAAAATTTTCTCAGGCTCGTAATCTTTGATGGGTAAAACTAAACTTAATGAAATATACATATTTGAAATCAGCATAAAAAAAAACAATTCTTTTGATATATCTATTGATGTCAAAATTCCGTTTTTTAGAGTTTTGGTTACTATTGATCCGGGTCGCTCCTCACTTACAGTTCGTTACTACGAACTGTTTGATCTTGACTTGTATAAATCTTGAACCGGTAAAGCTGCAAAGGCAGTTTGTGCTTGAAGGTTTAGGCGGGTTTGAAGCTTAGTTATTCAATGCTCTTCTGGCCAACGATTCAATTTAGCCGTTTTTTAAAGTTTCCCTGATTTAGGCCTATATCTTTGCTTTTCCTTATTGGCTGAACGGTACGGTGTGATCTATTGCCGACAGTTGTTGTGGCGATTGGAGAATTGTGACTGCCTTTGTCTAGGCTTTTGGGTTTCTTCACGCCTTTCTACTTTTCTACCTAGGCCCTCATGCATACTGGCGTCTGTATTCTCTAAATAAACAATCCCACTGCAAGGTGCACTTTTGTTAGATTATGAAATTTTGAGACAATTTCTACCCTGGTTTTGATATTCTGTTGCCAAAAATGACTCTGTTTGACTCTGGAAATATAATCACTTTTTAATCCACTTAAAATTCCTCATGCCGTGGTTGTGACACAAACGGATCTATCTGGTCTTAACCCCTCATCTTATTGACCAATAAAAGGGGCATAGCACCTATTGGGGACTCCTTACTGGAATTCCAAAATAAGAGCATCAGAGATAGTTTTTCCTCTTACTTGTATAGAGCTAATAAAAATTCCAACGAAAACCTTTATCAGTCCATAATTCTCTGGAATTAGCATATACAGGTCCTCAACTGTTCTTGCTTGCAGTGTTGTGTCTACCATGTTGTAGCCTAAAAGTAAACAAAAGACCATAGAAATCCTGTTGCCCAGAAGCTGGCAGTATCCTTTCTTTCTCATAAATGTTCCGTAAACCCCGGGGTTGCAGACTGCCCAACAATCGTACAGCGTTTTTTTGCAGAACCCATACAGGCCAGACAATGGAGACAAATGTACCAAGCCAAAAGCTGCTACAGTCAAGTAAATATGGATGGATAAACGTGAAAAAAAAAGAAGGCGTTGGAAGATGGAGTGAAAAAATGCTTAAGTTTTCTTGTTATACCTAAGTTACGAGACAAATTTTACTCACAGACTGTACATAGCACTTGAATGAAAAATTTCATCAACATAAACCCCAGGTATTTTCTCGAAAAAAGAAACTTAGAAATTCAACATTGAGTTACAATTTTGAGAATCCAAGGATAAAAAACGAGAGATCCAGAAAAAATGACAAAATTCCACTTACCAAAATTAATCTTAAGTAGGTTACTCAATGGAGTAACCCAGTGGTTCCCAACTGATTTGGCCATGTCCCATCTGGGATTTTCTAAAATCCCGACAGCCCCTCTCCCATGATATTAAAATTTTGTTATTCAAAATTTCACGTGTGCTCACCTGAAGGAAGCTTAAAAGGCCAATACTCTAGTGTATTTTTTTGGGCCATATTTTATACTGTATGGCGTCATTGTAATGCTATCATGTATCTCTTTTGCTCTTTAAATGTATATGTGATGTCATTCAACATGAAAAATGTTTTTTTTTTCAAGATTGAGGCTCTACAGTATAGTCAGCCGAAGAGGGCACATCCTGCCCATTGCCTGCTAAAATATTGTCATACCCCACCGGTAGGGACTGCACCCCATGTTGGTAATCGCAGATGTGTCCTATTCACATTATCTTTCATCGATGACAGGAGTAATTTTTCTGTCTTTGCAGTGATGACATCAAGAAATAATGACATGTTTACGTTACGGAGGGTTTTAGTCTTATTGCTAAAACTAAAACAACGATTATTAAACATTTACTTCTGCCAAGAAATCTAGTTCTTTACCTTCAATGAGCACTAATTAAAAAGAAAAATTAAAGGAGATGTAGAGCCTACTATGGCCTATGGATCTTACCTTCCTCTGGACTTGCAAGGAAGTTCCGTTGGAACTGATCATCTTGACGTTGTATTCTTTCCTTAAAATTGTATTCAACTTTTTCCTGATAAGCCACAGGAAAGGATGGATCAGAAGGCCCATAGGAGTGTATAATACTTGAAATTTGGACTGCTTGCTGCCCTGTAAATTGAAATATCACAGAAAAGGGCCGACAAAAGGAAAAAGAACCAGTTTTTAGCCTGAAATCCCTTTTTACTTTTGTGAATTTTTTTCCAATGAAATATCGCCATTTCTTACTCAGTGACAACCTATAGTAGGGTTTACACAGAGAAACCCTTTAGACCACATGTGCACCCGAGCGCCTGGGATATGAAACTGACAATGATAACTGTTTTCAGTATTTGAAGCTAATGCATATAAGCAATAGCATTGTGTTTGGCTTAAAAGTGAGTCGTTTAGCAAATACAACTCATTCAATTTTTCAGTTGAAATGAACAGTGACTTTTTTTGCTTTTTTTGCTTATTTAATATCTAAAAAATCAATAATTTTTTTTTTAACTTGTTACATAAACAGTAAGCATAAGGGAAAGTTTATTTTTAATCTAGTGTGGCACTCAAAATATAAATAAAAAAAAAACAATCTAAAGCAATCTTATATCCACCTTTAACTGCGCTAAAATAAGAATAAAACAGCGAGAGAGAGAGAGAGAGAGAGAGAGAGAGAGAGAGAGAGAGAGAGAGAGAGAGAGAGAGAGAGAGAGAGAGAGAGAGAGATGAGGGGGAGAGGGAGAGAGAGAGAAAGTGGTTACAGAATCAAATTTCAACTATGGAATTTTATTAGGAAATGTTTCTTAAAGTATCTTCTTTTACTTTAATATTGACACATCAATACTGATATATCTATATTGATCTCATTTAAATAGAAAACTAGACCCTAATCTGTTGGCTAGATAACCAAGCATTTTGACCCGGCTCAAAAGTAACCGAAACTCTAAAAAACGGTTACCAAAACTCTGAAAAACGGAATTTTGATACCAGTAGATACATCAAAAGAATTATATTTTTATGCTGATTTCAAATATATAAGTTTCGTCAAGTTTAGAAACTTTGCCAGAGAAAATTTGCCTTATTTGCGAAAAAAGGGGGAAACACTACCTAAAAGCCATAGAATCTTAAGAAAAATTTGCACCATCAGATTCAGCGTATCCGAGAACCCTAGTGTAGAGGTTTGAAGCTCCTATCTGAAAAAAAATGTGGAATTTTGTACTTTTTGCCAGAAGAAAGATCATGGATGCGTGGTTATTTGTTTTTTTTTGTTTTTTTCCCCCCAGGGGTGATCGTATCGACCCGGAGGTCCTAGAATATCGCGGGAGGACTCATTCGAACGAAATTAAAAGTTTTAGTGCCCTTTTTAAGTGACCAAAAAATGGAGGGCAACTAGGCCTCCTCCAACGCTCATTGTTTTCTCAAAGCCATCCGATCAAAGTTTTGAGATAGCCATTTTGTTCAGCATGGTCGAAGTATATAATAACGATATCTTTGTGGATGACTTGATCCCCCACAGTCCTCGGGGAAACGGCTGCAAGTTATGAACTTTGCCCAATGTTAACATATAGTATTGTTTATTGGGAAGTATACAGACGTTTTCAGGGGGATTTTTTCTGGTAGGGGGGAGGGTGGCGGGGGTGTTGTCGGAGGATCTTTTCATGATTACGGGGTTACGTGGGGGGATCTTTTCATGGAGGAAATTTTCATGGGGGAAGGGACATTGCTATGAAGGGGGCCTCGGATTTCCCAGCACCATCTAAAAAAACGATCAGAAATTAAATAAAAACACAAGTTTTTCAACTGAAAGTAAGGAGCAACATCCATATTTAAAATGAGCAGGAATGATTACGTATATGATTGGGTTTGCCATAGTGAAGAAAAAGGGTGTAAATGTCCAGAAAGAACAGTTGTTGTCTGTGAACCGTTTCAGACTTCTGAACGCTGCCCGGAATATCCAGACACCTACGACTGTTGCGCCAGTTCTTGTTAAATTTGCAACTAAAGATGCGGCGTATTCTGTATTCAGGGCGACATCAAAGCTGGCGAAATCAGGCGTATTCATCACTGAATATCTTACGAAAATGAAAAAAGCGCTTTTTGAAAGTGCGAGAGACAGATATAGTGTAAGAAACGTGTTGTCTGAACGCGGCCGTTTTTACAAACGTGGGCAGGGTGATAGCCACCCAACACGAATCCTCTCATTTGTTGACACCCTTTAGTATCTTAGTAAAAGTTTATTATTTGTGCTGTATTATTTGTTTGTTCTTTTTTTTTTTTTTTTTTTTTTTTAGTAAGCTCTTTTCTTGTTTTTTTTCTTTTTTCTTTTAGAAAAGATAAATTAGTTTATTTCTTTATATATGATGAATGATATTTCTTCAATGAATAGATTTATGCGTAATCCGCTCCGTATTGAAGATTATTTAGAGGCTCAAATTGGAAGTGAGGATATGCCAATTATTAATTCAAAACCTCTTCGTGAGGGTTCTTACATATTGCCGTCGCAAGTTAGTTCAGACATGTCGCTATGTCTTTGAACGTGGAATTGCCACCTCACTACAGGATA
Organism: Artemia sinica; assembly: GCA_027921565.1. Classification (NCBI taxonomy): domain Eukaryota; kingdom Metazoa; phylum Arthropoda; class Branchiopoda; order Anostraca; family Artemiidae; genus Artemia; species Artemia sinica. The sequence goes on from CM051272.1 coordinate 27,021,258, forward strand.
TTTGGATGTTCTGCAGATGATTGAGATATCATCTTCAAAATTTGACATAATGGGTATTTGTGTAACTCTTTTGAGTTCTGGCCAACCTCTCTCGGCTTTTTCTTTTCCAGGATATGTTTTTGAGGTTAGAAACCGATCAACTATGAACCGAGGAGTCCTGGGATTTTTGATAAAAAAAAAAAAAATATGAGGTATATGGTGAGGGAGGATTTGGGTGTATGGATAGAAGGTGAGATTGAAAGTTTTTGTTTGGAATTTGAATTTGAAAAAACGAAAGTTTTAATTAGTGTGGTGTATAAGCTACCCAATGCTCGCCTGGATGAGTTTGTAGCAGGTTTTGATGAGTTGATGAGGTTTGTTTCATCTACAAGAATGGATTTGTTTTTAAATGGGGGATTGTAATTATAACCTTTTACATCTTTCAGGTGAAAATTTGGATTTTTTGATTATATGGTTTCAAGTGACCTTTACCCTTCAACTTGTATACCTACCCGAATCTCTACGCATTCTGCGACCTTAATCGATAACGTTTTCGTGGGGCCTAGCTATTTGAGCCAAAGCTATTGATATGTGATATCCGGGCTCGGATCATCTCCCTGTAATTGCTCATGTAACGTGTCTTAGAAAACGACGTATCCCGGCTAAGAAAATACTGACACGTGAGATGAAAAAGCAAAGTTTGACTAGCTTTGCTGAGGAGGTGAGCTGTATCAAGTGGGACTCGATCCTGGGAATTTCTGGTGATTCTTCTCTAGCGCATAATCAGTTCATTTATATTTTCCAATCGATTTATGAGAAAATATGCCCCTTGCGTTTGACCAAACAAGAGGGATGGTCCACGCAAGCCATGGATTACAGAGGCAATAATAGATAAGATAAAAAAGGAACTTGTTATATGAGCAATCTCTTAATAGTCAGGATGACGCAGATTTTGCAGAATTCAAGCGAGTGAGAAAGGAGGTGAACTGTGTGAGAAGGCAGGCAAAGAAGAAGTATTTTGAAGAAAAGTTTTCTTATAGTAAGGAAGATACCAAAGCCACATGGCAGGTTATTAATGAGTTTTTGGGAAATCGGAAAAGTAGCCAGTCGCCTTGCATTGATATAAATGGAAGTTATGTGAGTGATAAAAATGTAGCCTTGGATTATTTTGGCCAGTTTTATTCTCAGGCTGGCTCGTCTATTCAAAAGAGTGCAAGGTGTGACAGGGAAAATTTCCTTAGCGATGAATTCATAGACTCTGGTGGAGATATTGTTGAGTTCCAGTTTGAAAAGCATTCGGGTGCCTCAGCACCTGGGTTTATTTAAAAATAAATTGGAAAAATATTTGTTAGGTCAAGGTTCATAGTTTTTTTTTGTTCCTTTGTTTATACTTAATTATTAGTTAGTAGATAAGTTGTAAGTACCCGTCCAGTCACAAGTGTTTTTTGTATCTTTCTTGGGGCGGGTATTGGAATATTAGTTAAATGTATTTTTGATGTTAAATAAAATGAACTGAACTGAACTATTCTAATTAATGGCCTTTGTGATTAAGGGGTCATTCTTAAAGAATTAGAACAAAATTCTATCTTTGGCGTAAAGAGCGAGGTATTGACTAGGGGGCGAACCCCCTAATATACGTTATAAAAATATACGAATATGAAAGTTCGTTAGGCAAGTTAATTCGTAAGTTACGTATATTTATTATAATTAAAACTATTATAATTAATATTATAATTAAAATAAAATTAAACAACTTTTGAGAAAGCCATTTAACGAAAAACAAAGTAAAATTAATTTACAAATTTCGTTTTAATTATTCATGTACGGCTAGCCAAAATAAAAACATGCATTAATTCAAAAACTTTCAGAAATTAAATTAAAAAAAAAGTTGTCTTAACTGAAGTAAGGAGCGATGTTAAAACTTAAAACGAACAGAAATTATTCTGTATATGAAAGGGGCTGTCCCCTCCTCAACTCCTCGCTCTTTACGCTGAAGTTTGACTCTTTCTCACAACTCTATTTTTTAAACAATGAACAACTTTAGCGTAAAGAGCGAGGCGTTGAGGACGGGACAGCCCCTTTCATATACGGAATAATTTCTTTTCGTTTTAATGTCGTTCCTTACTTTCAGTTAAAAAAAGTTTTTTTTATTTAATGATTTACAAGGTCATGTTTTGATGTCCCAGAGCCACAATAAAAAAAAACTGACAAGCAAAATGACAGAAAAATTCATAGAAAAGTTCAAGAAGATTTTATCTTTGATGGATTCTCTAAGGGTCTTATTAAGCGCTGTAATCATTGCATACTTATGGTGTATTTAAAAAACTTAAAGTTTTACATCGGCTATCTGATTCCATTTACTCAAATTCAAACGCTGAGTTCTAATAAATTGAGAAACTCATATATGAAAACTACACTTACTCCTTTTTAGACATAAAAGAATCCCTGCTACTGCTGTCGATAAGACTGCTACACATGATATTGATATTGATAAAATAATTCGAATATCAGTAAGGCTGATGGAGGTGCTTTCGGTGCGAACAGCAACATGAATTTCTTCAAAATAGTCTGAAAATTAGTAAATAAAATATTTAAATATCAATTGAGAGTACAAGAGACAGTATAGGTGTAAAACAATAATTTTATGAGTCATCATAAACGGGTTGTTTCCTAGTTCAAAAACTATCTTGTTTTTCCTGAAATTAACATTTAGAAAACCAACATATCTAAAACAATGTGTTAATAGGTTAACCATCCAACTTCTATGATATTTTATTATCTTATCTTTATTTTATTATATTTTATTATCTGAAGTTAAAAAAAAGACATGTGAGATAATTTTTAGAGTTAAAACACTAAGCTATTTTTTAAATTAAAAATCAAATAAACTTAAGGTAGGTTCTCCCAGGAACCAATTTTTTTTTCTTTGACGAATTTTCTGCTTAAGGGAGTTTCCGATCAGAGTAAGAAGATTCACTTCTCCTGCTAATGAAAATGAATCAAAAGTAAGCAAGAGTTTCTTCTATATGTTCTGCTAAAATATATGCCTACTATTAGTATTCTTTTCAAGACAAATATTTAAAGTTTTTTTTAGGCTTTCTTTCAAGAGTGATCAAAATTTGAACTTATTCCTGACTCACAGTCCTAACATTGCACTTTATTTCATTTGGATCACCAAATTGCGTTTTTTGTACTTAATTCCCGTTCATTCTTAATACCCTATGGGGACCTCCAAAGATCTTAATTTTCGTGTATTTTATTAATTCTCATTCCAATAACCATTTTCACTATAAATCTTACGCTAAATTTTGTTAAGAAAGGAAATGGGGCTAAACAGGAAAAGAAAGAAATTTCTGACCCCCTCCCCTCCGTTTCCGTTTCACTCAAAAGTGTATTAAAACGTCAAATTTTTGTGTAACACAGCCCTCTTTCAATATTATATGACCAGCAATCAGGACCAAATCTTCTCTTAGCGTCCAAAAGTTTTAAAATATAGTCACTCACACTTAGGCTAAAGACTTTTTTCCTTCCCCCTTGGATTTCTAAAAAATCATTTTTCAGTGTTTTCATTGAAAAATGGCCTTTCTCGGGTTTTCATTAAAAAAAAACTGAAAAAAAAACAACAAAACTGCCCTTCCCCTAAGTTTAAAAAAATATATTTTGGCCCCCTACATTTAAGTGAATTGACGCATCCGGCTTGCCCCAGAGGCTGCATGGGTGAAAGTTCTCGTAGAAATATATTTTTTTTTTTTAATATTTTCAACTTTCTGACTGAAGTGGTCACCTTGAAAATTCAATACAACACCGTACTTGAATGTGATGAGTCTGCAAGTATTTGTCGGTAGAAGAGATGCTGAAGATTTTCTATGCAAACTCTACAAAAAATATTGCTCTTGGTGTAGTAATGGGACATTTGACAGATGCATTTCGTATCACTTGTAGCAAAGATGGTGTCCACTATTGAATCCTACACTTTCAAGGTGGGGTTATTTTTCACAGGCAATAGAGAAAATCCAATAGTCACGTATTTTCTTCTTGGTTTCAGTCTAGGTACAGCCGCAATTTCTATGATCCATAGAAAAAACTAATCAACATCAACCATAAAGTTTTTCAGATAAGGGTTATTATCTATTGATAAAATAAAAGGATTTCGGCAACACTTCTGAGTGATAATGAAAAAGGTATGACTTATACCTTCAATTAAAGGAAGTGTTCTGAAACTGTAGAAAGATTCTGTGGTTCCTGCTTCATTTCTAGCTGTAATCCTCAGCTCATAAGAACTGTCGGGATCTAGCCCTCGAATGACTTTCTCTTGAAGTCCCAAAGACGTTTCTCCAACTACAAAAGAATTACTTAATAAATTAGAAAGGCTCTCACAAATAAGAATCTTGGGTTTTCTTTATGCACATATAAATTAGGATACTACCTTACTTTCTGAAAATTGGCTGGAACAATTCTATCGGGTAGAGGAATTTCATAACGCTAACCCAAGGCATCCATATAAAGGTTAGTCTTTAAACCCTTGTCACTCCCGTTGGAATCCCAAGAATTTAGATTATTTTTCAAAATATTTTTAGATTTCCATATAAGAGTAATTTACCTGTTTTATATGTATTTTTTTATTTTTGGTCCCTTTCCATTAAATAGGTTTCTGCGTCCACGCCTGCTTATACCATTTTAATTCAAATATATATATACAGTAAGAGATTTCGTTTTATTGACACAGGGAAACTGTGGTTAAAGAATTTACAGGCAAGAATTTACCGTGCATTACAGATAATTTGACAGTGAAAGATAATCAATTTTGTGATCTAACTCGGTGGGAGGTTGTGCTTTCTATATCATGGTAAAATTTCAAAGATCTTCGAAAATATTTTAGGAAAAATAACTAAAAACAGAAACTTGCTAAGGCTATGGTGTCCTTTGGAGGTTTTAGAGCCAGAAATTGAAAAAAATCCTTGGAGAATACTTTAATGTGATTTTTTACTTTTAAAACTATGCAACGCATGTTTAAACTACATATGCTAAACACAATGCTATAAGAACAGCACAAAAATCACAAGTAATCAGCACAGAAGATCACCCATTTGCAAATTAAACATTTCAAAGAAAATATTGGTAGCAATACCTGCTGTCCAGAGAGATGCTTCTACTCTGCGGATCAATATATTAAGTTCTTGCATCGGACAGCCTCCATCCTCAAACGCTTTAAAAGCTAGAATAACACAAGTTGAATTTAGTTGAACAAAACTACTATTAACTGGTAGTTTTGGTTTACCACCCAAAGTCGATATGCGCAGAATTTCACTTGACGTTCCAACACCAACAACATTTCGAGCAGCTAGTCGAGTAAGATAGGTGGTTCCACACCGTAAACTGATGAATGTTACTGTTCTTTCACTCCAATGAATGCAAATCTCTTTCCACTCTGCCCCAACTTGCTTTAAGTTAGCCAGAAAATTTGTAGGTACGGCTCCACCATTATCCTCTAGACGAAATCCAAGTGTGATACTGCTATCGTTGATTTTCATAATGGAAATCACTGGAGAATCAGGGGGCACTAAAAGTTAAGAACTTCGTCTTTATGAAGGAAAGCAACATTTTAAAGCAGCTTTGAGAAATACACGAAATTACAATTTTTACAAGTAACAGAAGTCCAAAATTAGAAAGAGCAGGTGAATATCACTAAAACATGATCTTTTACTTTTTCTTAGAGCAATGGACAAAATTTAACCTGTAAACCTGTAGAGAAGGAAATTTAGTTCACTAGATTTGGAGTAGTTATTCCACCTAAATATTTTTGTGTTTTAAGCTTCTATGGAACTTTGAATCAATTCTTGTTGAATCAATAAGATTAACAAAAAGACTCGTAAATTCAAATTCGTCAGCAACAGACAAACTCAAGAATATCGATCAACATATATTGACCGATTGAGAAATTACGAAATATCAGTTGAAAAGGGGTAATTTCAAGAACCTTCGTTCGTTTTTAAAGACATTTCTTGGTATACCAAAAAGCACACTGAAACAAAGATATCGCTGTTAAGCCATAGTTTTTAATTTTTTCTAGTCCTATAAATTAGATTTAACTAAGCCAGGGAATCATTTATTTAACTAAGTTAATTAATTTGATTGTCTAAAAAGCTCCCAGCCTTAAAGATAAGATAGCAGAATTTGTCAACAAACGCTGAGCATTGTGGTTGTACGACTTCTCGATAATACTCATAATAATCCCATTCATTTTAGACAAGTGATTGCTACATGACCACTGATTGAGTAAGTTGATGTGAAAGTTTTTGTGAAAATGGATAAAAATCGAATATCGAGCAGTATACAAAACATTTGTTGTTAAAGGACAACACATTACATAAGTCAAATATGAGATGTGTACGTGTACGATGTTATGTGATGTGATGTGTACGATGACAGCGCAATCCTTTACCACTGTTAAAGTCTCTGCAGCATAATTAAAACACGGCCGTACCAGATTGGTAGATGATGACCATTTGGAATGCCAGAATACTTAAAAAACATTTGGTAATATCACTAATGTTCACCGCATGGTGCTAGATGACCGTTGAATTATACAGAGGGAGAGAGTATACACTATAAATATGTCCAAAGGATGCGTGTTTATGTGTATCTTGAATAAAAATTTTGACTGGAGAAAGCTATCCGCATGTAGGGTGCCCGTTTGTCCATGAAGAGTAAACTCGAGTTTGAAGGAGCATTTCCAATGCTATGTTGGCACAGTCTATGAATAATAAATCGGAGTTATGGCACCAATTAATTACTGTGAATGAAATGTGGCTACATCGCTGTACACCCAAAACACAAAAACAGAGTCAAACAGTGGATGGTAAAGCAGAATTGGCTAAAAAAAACAACTGATTTTTTGGCTGGAAAAGTGATGGCGGCTGTTTTTTGCGAAGTCATGTAGTTACATATGAAAAATATTTACAGGACATACTCTCCATAATTATTTGACAAGCTGAGGGCAATAATTTCGCAAAAAATGACAGTAACATTTAAAGAAATCATAGATAAAATCTGTTTCACTAAGGCAATGCACCGTGTCACACCATTACTGAGCGTTCTTTAGATTGCAATCGCATATTCTATCTTTCCGACATAATCCCCTTATACAATAAGGATTTGACCACGTCTACCCTTCTGAAACACATAATCCCCGTCTGTAATTGGTCTTTGTCCACTTTTTCCCTATAGATAGATATATAGATATATATCTCACAAAAGCCCCATGGACCATGGATAACACAAATACAACCCAACGCATAAAACATAATAAAAAGTTCAAATACTTTTAAAAATAACATTACGATAAAAAAAACCCTCTCTATGTCTCATCCCCACACTCACAAAGTTTTCCAAATTTGTAATATCCACTTTGCAACTACTTCCTATTTTATTTTCTTTCCATGACATCCCTCCCAAAAATTTTCCTTCTAAGTAACTTCAGTTCTTCATAATAACACATAAAATGTTCTAAATCTTCAGACTCCCTGCACATCGGACAATAGAAGGAACCGCTCCGTACCTTAACCCTCCCTAAATACTTTCTTCTCCCCCAATCGGCATAAAATTCCCCCTTACTGATAAGACCCACTTTAAAGTATCATTTTGGAGCCCAAATCTTAGATATATTTCTTTTCCCCAGGCTCCTTTAATTTTTCTATATATTCAAAGGGATTGTGACTAAACCTTGTCTTCTTGCCAAACCTGGATCTCTTGATCTTATAGCACTTTTTCCACAGCTTTTGCAGTCAATCCTGTTTCCACCCCTGGTCCAGTGCCGTTATTCCACCAGCCTGATAGCCCACAATTGTCTAGTATACTCTTAATTTGCACAGGCCAAGAATCTTTTCTTTTATCCAATAGCATTTCATTGAAAGCATTTTTTGTTAACGGATAATGTGGCATAGCAATAATTTTTTCCCAATAACCAACCATGCGCACTAACCGTTTATTTCTTAAGCTAAAAAGACACAGGTCACCCTTTATAATAATGCTATTAAGCTTTTATCTAACCCTATTAATCTTCTAAAATAACGCAGCTGTATCCCCTCCATTTCCACCCCATTTGGTGTCCCCATATCTCTGCCCCATAATGTGTAGCAGGTTCTAATCTACTCGGAAAAATACGCTTTTGTAGCTTGATATCCTTTTCTCTTATATCTTTAACACAACTCTTTAAAAATATGTCAGTTAAACTTTTGCCTTTACTTGACATTAGAGTTATGTTTCTTGTCCACTTACCATTTGAAACAAGGTTACAGCTTAGGTAACCATACTCTTTCACTACTTTTATAACTCCCCTCACCGCAACTAAAATTTTCTTCAGATGTCTTCGCTCCCCTTGCAAAAACCATTACTGCTGACTTCTCTAGATTTAAAACCAATCTTTTTTCCTTAAAATACTTTTCTACAATCTCTGATGCATGCTGCAGATTCTCTCTACTATTTGCTAATAAAGCTGTATCATTGGCGTACAAAAGTGCAAACATTTTTTTTTTTCAAATAATTGCAATTCACTTACTGTCCTTTCCCTTAAATAGCTTTCAATGTCATTAACATACAACGAAAATAACTTCGGTGACAAAGTACAATCTGGTTTTACCCCTAACCTGCTAAATATTTCCCTCGATGTTTCCTTACCAACCCGCACAACAAACTTCACCATCAAATATATTTGCAATAAAATTTGCACAAACTGACGCGGCAATCTTAAATTAATCAAACAATGCATAAAAATTTCTCTATTTAGACTATCGAAAGCACCTTTTAAGTCCAAAATGGCCACAAACAACTTATCCTCTTTTTTCCTGGTACATTTCCTAATTAGACTGGTTAAAATAAAAAATTGATCAATAGTACTATAATTTTCACGAAATACTGCTTGTATTTCGATAACTTCCTGTGATTTTTCTGGCCACTTATCTAACCTATTCCCTAAAACTTTCGCGAAAAGCTTGTTTACACCATTGCCCAAACTGATCACACTGTAACTCCTAAGATCCATGCTATCCCCTTTTTTATATAACGGTATGGTGACAGATGTATTCAATTTCTCTGGCCAAGGCCGTACCCAGGATTTTTTTGTGAGGGGGTTTTGCTCACAGATTTTTTTCGGGGGAAGGGGGGGTTTACACAAAAAACCTCAAAAACTGCATACAAAACTTGTTTATATCCATTTTTGTTACGTTTTTAAGAGTCAGACAACCCTTTCGGGGTGGGGGGAGGGAGATTCAGACCCCCTACCCCCCCCCTCTCTGGGTACGGCCTTGGCTCTGGCCATTGGGGGTTGTTGGTAATGGACGAAAATAGTAAAGCGATGATTTGGATGGCCCATACTTTTTCCCATTTCCATACTTGCATTGGGATTCCGTCTAAACCAGGAGCTGAATTGCCCTTCATTTTTTTCACGGTCTTAACTATTTCATCCTTGGTGACAGATTTTAACAATTCGTAGTCCTCTTCCTTCATCGGTCTCTCTATAATTTCTTCCTCAAAGCTCATTAAATCTCCATCGGATGTGTAGCTCCTGATTTCTACTAATTCTTTATTTTTTAAGTAGTCCGGCCATCTTGTTGCCTCGATTGCACCTTTTCTTCGTTTCTATTCCCAGTTGGTTCTTTAACAAGCTTCTAAAACTCTTTTGATTCACTCTTTCTAAAGACTAACCTTAGCCTTTCAGCTTTTTCCATCTCAAACTTCCTTTCTTTACCTTCCTCAAACTTCTTTTTTCAAACTTCCTTTACAAGATTCTTATATTCCTTTCTCTCCCTCTTGTAATTCTGATACACTTGTTGAAAACTATCACCTTCTTCATTTACTTTCAATACCTTCAGTGACTCCCAAAGTTCCTCCCTGTTATTCCTACACTCCTCATCATAGAATGTCTTAATAGCCTGGTTCCCTCTATTTTCACATATTTCCTCTCCCGCGCCGTAAACTTCCCTACCCAAAACCTCCAGCGCTGAATCAATATTCCCTTCTTGGGCCAATCCTAGACTTCTATGCAGTAAATCTTGATTACTTAATTCCGTCATTAATTCTTCAAAATTATTCTTATCATCTTCCTCCACTCTTAGTCTTTTATGAAGTCCACCCCCTGGATGAGATCTACTTTTACTACTATGCTCCTTAATTGTTGAGGCTGCTTCCACGACCTCTAAAGTTGCACTGATAGGAAAGTGATCGGACCCTATGACCATTAATACACCAAAATCTATCACCCTTTCCCTCAAAAACAGACTAGTTAAAATGTAATCAATTATGCTTGGAGAATACCCCGACAAATAAGTAAGCTCCCCCAGATTCTTATCATTTCCAAATCTACCATTTAATATCACTAAATTTTTGTGCCCGCAAAATTCTAACAAATTTTTACTCCAATTATTTCTACGACGGGTGTGGCCCCTACTTGTACTCTGTGGGAGGGTTGTAACAATATCTTCTAAATTAACAGTGGATATACCATCGTGAACAGAACTCAAAACCGGTAAAATTTCAACAGTCGCCCCTGTATAAGAATTAAAGTCCCCAAAAAAAAACAAAAACTATGATGAAACTTCCATGAAAAATTACGTTTTTCATGTTCTAAAATTGACCGTGTATCCTTTTCCGAAAAAGAGCTTGTTTCTTGGGGAATATAAACAACACAAAAAATAACCGGCATGCAAGCAAACACACTCTAAGCCAAACCAAGTTAAAAGATTTACTTTTCAACCATTTTACTGTTTTCTATGAACTCCGTAACACTTGTTTCCCTCAAACACTTTTGGTTCTTTTAGCCATGTTTCAACTAAGCATGCCAAGTCAATTTTTCCTTTTTCTTTTGCTAATAAATGTTCCCATTTTCACTGCTTACCCCTTGGATGTTCCAATGCACTATTTTGAAGTTCTTTTTACATCCATGGGCCAACTTATCCTATGTATCTACTGCCGAACGACTGCCAAAACCCGAGCCCCAAGTTTGCACTTTTTTCCCTGGCCCAGTTGGCTGGTCCGTGTTGCATATAATTATTATGTTCCCCTTTCAATCCTTTTTTGTACTTAATTAAAAAAAAATTTGCACAAAATAAGTTTTTCAATAAAAAGTAAAGAACTCCATTAAACCAAAAATGAACAAAAAATAGGATCAAATTATCTACCAAGCATACAACTACCACAAATCAGTATCAATAAATAAATGAAACCCAAAACAAACAGAAATTAAAATAAATAACATAGTCAAACTCAAATCGAGCAGCAATTAATATGAGTAGGGTTCTAAACCCCATGCTTTCTAAAAGCCAGAATATAATTTGTTCTTTACTGAAAACAAATTCAAATGAATTTACTGAAAAAAATGTGCATTGTCAGTTTAATATACATATGCTGATATTTATTCCTTAAAATCTTAATTAATTTTTGATTTCTTAAAGTTATAAAAGTGAAAACATTTAAAAGAATGTTTTTCAGTAAAGTAAAATGTTTTCCAAAGGCCATAACAAAATTTGTATTTTACTGAAAAAATACAAATGAATGTGCATTGTCAGTTTAATATACATATACTGATATTTAGTAATCAAAATGTTAAAATTATTTGATTTATTAACCCTTTCGCGCCGGGGACTTTGTTTTTGCAAGACCAGAATGATCGAAGACACATTGTCAACTAATCTGATGCTCCTGATCACGAATCTGATGTTTAAAAAGACGTCACTCAACTCAAAGTATGAGATTTTCTACTGTGACATAGATGGCACGTCAGTGACTGCGGTTTTTCGATCTGTGACAGATATGACCCGTCAGCTAGTGAAGCTTTTCAGTCCTTGACATAACTAACCTGTCAGCGCTTACTGCTTACCAAAAAAATATGCAAATATTCAAATATTAATGAAGAAAGCGTTCAAAAGTACAAAAAGTGGATAAGAAAAGAAAAGAAATTCTTCAAGTTAACCATAAGGATTCATTTCACTCGATTTCATGGTACTCCAGGAAACAGTTGGTCTCCTTGCTAATACACAGGGTCACACTGCAAGCTTGGCAATAAGTAAAAGGCTTCCGCTCTATTCCCTTAAGGGAACACATCTCACACCTTTGTCGTTTCTCTCTAAGACGAGGCCCATGAGTGCCATGGTTTTTCAGCCGTATGTCGGCACTCACACTTTCCATCGTCTTTCTACGTTTCGTGTTCGAAACCGTCCTGGGACTCCTGGGAGACCTACCGTTCCTAGATGGCTTCACAGAAACTGAAAGTACAAGGGCCTGCACAACGTGCCTTTTGAAATCAAGAAGTGCCATCGAGTGGTTCTCGCGGTACGAAATGTAAGCATTGCAGACTGCCATGTCGACGAAGCCGAAAAAAAGACGATGCCACCACTTCATGGATTTACGCTCATGACCGTAGATTGCTCTCAGCATATCCGCCTTGTCGACCCCACCCATAAACCGATTGTAGTCCTTAATAATGAGAGGGCACTTTATTAGCATGGTTTTTCCATCTTTCTGCTTTCTGGTAACTTCCCCTCATTCATTACCGTGGTAGTTCGAAGTCATCATAACTGTACGATTATCCTTCCACTTAAATACTCGCGTGTTTTTCAAGCTGGCCTTGAAGTCAAACTGTCCTCTAAGAAGCATTTTGTCTTCTTTTAGTACTGGGAGGCCTTTTCTGTTTCCTCGTATCGTTCCGCACTCATGTATCGTTTCTGTGTAGAGGTACTCCAAAAGTGGCAACGAAGTAAAGAAGTTGTCAAACATAATAATATAGCCTTTCCCTTTGAGGCTAGCTGTCATTTCACAAACCACTCTGCCTCCTAAACCAAATCACGCAAATGTTTGGTCTGCGTCGACCTTGCTGCCTTGATATACCTCAAATTGATGGATGAATCCAGTGCTGCTTACTCTACACCATATTTTATATCCTCTCTTGATAGGCTTTTGAGGATTGTACTGCTTTAATGATGAACTCCCTTTGAAGAGGAACATTTATTCATCGATGCTTTGCTCGCGAGTCCCATGGTTTGCTTTGCTGAAATGCATATTTAGCAGTTCTATTACTTCTCGAAGCTTGCTGTACAGTTTGTCTTGGAAGTCCTTAAGGCGCTTGGTATTATCACTACAATGCAAGAATCTGAGGATTTGCAGGAAACATTCGCAAGGCATTGCTGTAGCAACGAAGGCGACATGAAGATCAGGATCGCACTGCCAGTAAGATCGAATCGATGGAAGCTGATGATAGGCCATGAAAAGGTTGATAGCGATGAACGTCAGGAGCTCTTCTTTTGTCAGCCTCAGGGTTTTCCCATGCTGCGTTGCATATAGGATTGACTGAAAAACCACAAGGTCAAGGAATTCATCCCCAAGTATCTCGACAAAGTAGTCTGAACAGGTCTCGCAATCTTGAAAGAAATCGAGGTTAACTCCAGTTGGCTCTGAGAAGTCACTCACTTGTGTCTTGCATTTCGTTCTAGTCGACAGCAAGTTTGATAGCGGTTCGTCCGAATCGGATTCAGTAGCACAAATATCACTGTCATTTGACGACGAAGTCTCCGCATCAGCATCGTCTAGAAGATCTCCTACAGGAGGATCAATACTAACTTCGTTGAGAAGACCCTGGTCCTGTAAAGCAGTGACTTCTGGGGGAACTGAATCAAGGATATCTCCAGCCATTTCGAAACTGCTGTCAGGAACACAGGAGCTTGATGTTCCTGCTAAATATACGTCAGAGACGACAACATCAGACGTGTCGATGTCAGCGAAATCGTTGATACGCAAGGGTTGCAGCTCTACGTAACTGTTGAGAAAGGAACGATTTTTGAGAGGGTCTTCCGCAAATAGCTCAGGACCCATGTCTGCTTGGTTGTATTGCTCGTCAACGTCAGTGTCCCCTCCATTATCTTCAGATATATCCTCGTCAAGGTATGCCAAGATTTGTGAGTCTGTAAGGTTCCTTCGTTTCGTCATGGCAACCTGAAACAAGAGATTTGATGTCCAGGTTATTGTATCCAGGCCCAAAAAGCCTGTAGGGTTAACAATATTAACAAGATTAACGTTAACAAGATTAGCAATAAACAAGAAAACCATATTTAACCACTAGTAGCTAAACAGTACCTGGTGATGGGTCATAAATATCACGGATGAAAAAACGGCACTCGCTGACGTGACATGTATGTCACGGGTCAGAAATCAGCAGATGCTGACGTGACATATCAGTCACAGCAGTTTTTTTTGCTTTTTGTAGTCCACTGAGAAAACAAAACAATTTGAAATTTACATTAAAATGTTCTACAGACAATGGGAATTCTAACGAGCTATTACACAATCCCTTATCTCAAGTTACGAGCTCACCATAGGCAAAAATAAACAAGGTTATTTGACTATTTCAGTTTTACTGTATGCTCTCCGGCAAGAATGAGTCTGATAGCCCCTAGGATGGTCAACCACAATCGTGCGACCCACCATCTTGCAGCTCTTGAAACAGCAATCTTAATGATACCAAACTTGAATAGATGTCTTTAGTAGAAAAAAAAAGAAAAATTCCTAAATTTGCGTGACATAAAGGTCACGTCAGGTGCGAAAGGGTTAAAGTTATAAAAGTAAAAACATTTATATTTTTTCAGTAAAGTGTAAATTTCGTTCTGGCCTTAGGAAGGCATAGGGGTTTTGCGCCCAACTTGTGTTAATTTCTGCTCGTTTTGAGTTTGACTCGGTTATTTATTTTAATTTCTGTTCGTTTTGGGTTTCATTTATTTATCGATGCTGATTTGTGGTAGTTTTGAGCTTGGTAGATTATTTGATTTTATTTTTGCTCATTGTTTGTTTAATGGAGTTCTTTACTTTTCTTTGAAAAACTTATTTTGTGGAAACACTTTTTTTAATTAGTTTCTGTTCGTTTTATATTGACATAGTCTTTTCAGGGAAAAAGAAAATAACACTTTAAATCTTTTAGTTTTTTAAAACTTTATAGTTTGGCCTGCTATTTGTATGCTGGAGAAAAATTTTCAGCAATTTTTAACAACATACACCCTTTTAAAAATCTGGACACAAATTCTACTATTTAACTTAGTTTCATACCTCCTCTAGTTGACCTGAAATGGAAAACTTGACACCATTCGCAACAAAATCTGTTTACTTTCTTTGATAGCTTTGATACACTTACACTATTTTGATTTGGTTAAATTCTAAGAGCAGTAGTAGCCTCGAAAGTTTGAACATAATACCCTCAGTCGTTCTTGGGATACTGCTGAGATGCCTTATTGGGAATTAGCATTATCACCGTGCATTTTGATTTAATCTTGAGGCAACATTTAGTTTTTAAACATAATGGGAAAATGGAAGGGTGGGAGTGGAAGGGGGATTAGTTGCCCTCCAATCACTTTCGACTATTAAAAAGGGCATCAGACCTTTCTATTTTCAATCGAATGAGCCCCTTTCGAAGTTCCCACGACAACTCCTTCGATACGAAGTGCCCAGGTCTAAACAACAACAACAACAAAAAATATTACTAATCACTTTCAACTATTAAAAAGGGCACTAGCCCTTTGAATTTCAAATCGAATGAGCCTTTTTTGAAGTTTCTACGACAACGCCTTCTATAAAAAAACTTGGTATGTCCCCAGGGCCTAACTTAAAACCCTTGCCCCGAGGGTTGTAGGGAAGTGTATTCCTCAAAAACATATTTTCTATCTGGAAATCAACTACGCTGGACAAAATGGCTATCTAAAAATTTTGATTGGATGTGTTTGTGGGAATGTTGGGTGTGCGGGGGGGGGGGGCTAGTTGCCCTCCAATCACTTTCGACTATCAAAACGGGCACTAGCCCTTTGAATTTCTAATCGAATGAGCCTTTTCTGAAGTTTCTACGACAACGCCTTCATTAAAAACCTTATATGCCCTCAGGGCATAACTTAAAACCCTTGCCCTGAGGGTTCTGGGGGAGTGGCCTCCTCAAAAAGATATTTTCTATCTGGAAATCAACTACGCTGAACAAAATGGCTATATCAAAATTTCGGTTGGATGTGTTTGGGGGAATGATGGGCGTGGGGGGCCTAGTTGCCCTCCAATCACTTTTGACTATTAAAATTGGTACTAGCCCTTTGAATTTCCAATCGAATGAGCCTGTTTTGAAGTTTCTACGACGACGCCTTCTATAAAAACCTTATATGCCCTCAGGGCATAACTTAAAACCCTTGCCCTGAGGGTTGTGGGGGAGTTTCCTCTTCAAAAACAAATTTTCTTTGTAGAAATCAACTACGCTGAACAAAATGGCTGTCTCAAAATTTTGATTGGATGTATTTGGAGGAATGATGGATGTGGGGGGGGGGGCTAGTTGCCCTCCAATCACTTTCGATTATTAAAAAGGGCACTAGCGCTTTGAATTTACAATCGAATGAGCCTTTTTTGAAGTATCTATGACAACGCCTTCTTTAAAAACCTTATATGCCCTCAGGGCATAACTTAAAACCCTTGCCCCCTGGGTTGTGGGGGAGTGTCCTCCTCAAAAAGATGTTTTCTTTGTGTAAATCAACTACGCTGAAGAAAATGGCTATCTCAAAATTTTGATTGGACGTATTTGGGGGAATGATGGGCATGGGGGGGGGGTAGTTGCCCTCCAATCACTTTCGACTATTAAAAAGGGCACTAGCCACTCCAATTTCCAATTGAATGAGCTCTTTTCGAAGTTTCTGCGACGACTCCTTCGATAGGAAGTTCCCGGGTATGGAGAAAAAAAAAAACAAAAAAAAAAACAACACATTGTGCCCACATCGTTCTTTACTTAGGCAGCGCTAGCGCGCTGCCTATGACAAGGCTGGGGGCATTGATCTTGTTACTCAAATACCCACTGGCTTGACGCCATTTTCAATTAAAAGTTTTTTCTCGCTAGAAGCTCTTTCCTGCGGAGCATCATCAGTTATGAAAACCTTCGCAAACACTACTTCTTTTTTGTTTTTTAATCTTTTCGCGTTTTTCAAAATCATGATTCTTGTTACCAAATTCTCTATTTCCATCACTGTAAATTTCTTTTGTTTATTTATATGACCATCCGGTGTTCACTTTTCAAACCCCGTTTTTGCTTCTTTTTCATCGTTAACTTCCATGTTCCAAATCATAATGTTCTTTTGCCTTTCCCTACTTTCTACTTTCATTAGGCTTTCTTTTACTTAACTCAACTCTTTTCAACTCTTCACTCAACAATTGGGCACTATCTTTCTGAGTTTCAGATATTTTACCCTCTACAGTATTAGTTTTTTTTTCAATCTCAACCATTCTCGGTGCTAATACCACCAGCTCTTTATAGGACCCCTCCAGCACACCGAGTCTAGATTCTATGGCTTTTACAGAAGATCTCAGGTCATGTAACGATGTCGAATTAGACTGTATAACTGTTAAAATCGTCGATATATTGTCAGCTAGTGATCTTATACTGATCTCTTCAACTTTCTGTGACTCCATTGAAGAATTCGAAACAGAGGAGTCTGAAACGGAAATGTTAGCAGGCTGACTCTGTTCACTTTGTTTTGCCACCTTCCTTTTTCTCGGCATCTTAAATCCAAATTCACGTTACTTTTTCACCAATCTCTGAGCAAAGTATAATTAGTAGCTCTTGAACAGCTGGGGAATTTAAGGTAGTCAGTATAATTTAATCCAAAGTCATGCCAAGTTCGTGCATTCAATTCAAGCAAAATAACTGGTTTCACTGTCAGGTTTGAACTGAACACCTAATCAATTATATAAATAGATTTTAGCACGTACTAGGAAAACCTAACCTCATTATGTAATAGGCCATTAACCACGTTCTTACTTTACCTTCGCTCAGATATTGTGTAATAAAGTGTTTGTCGTATCTGGAACACTTAGTCCCATTTATTTAATAGGCCATTGGCCACTTTATTACTTCTCAACCCAGATATTATGTAATGTAGTTTTTTTTTTATATTTGAAACACCTACTCTCATTATGTAATAAACATTGCCCATCTTTCTTCTTCTGGGGCACCTAATCTCTTCCTGGAACACCTGGATTTCCTAAAATAGACTGTTTCTTCTAAACTCAGCATGAACTAAGAAAAAACTTACTTAAGACATTGACAGAGTGTACAATAGAATCTTCATTTGCTTTGCTTTGAACAGAGCATGTGTAGTTGCCACGATCTTGTTTTCGTGCATCAATTATTAATAATGAGCCATTTGAATTCAATATATACCTATAAAAGAAATATAGGATAAATACCTGTTAAATAGCTATTTTTTCGAACCTGTTTCATATTTTTTTTTTAATTGTTACAAAAAATTAAAAAAATACTAACAAAATATGCAAAATTATATTTATTTGAATTCAATCATTTTATTTTCAGAGCCTTAATATAATGCCTAAGAAGTATAATTAAGTCTGTAAAACCCCACCTATTTCTTCCGGATAATTTTTTTTTATATTTATACGGATTTTGCAAAGATACCAGAAGAGTTATATTTTAGACTAAAGTGAATACCTTTGTCAGCAAAAATATTTTTGCAAATGTAGTCTTCTCTCTATCCAAGTGAGAACCAGATGAATGAAAAACATAGAACAAAATTAGAGCACACACAAAGCATATGAAGAACCACTAAACGCAGCAAAAGCACATACTGAATTTTTATTCGAGATGACATGTTATTTTTCGGGGGAGGGGGGGGGTGTACGAATACACGTCGAAATTCGTCTATATATATTTTTGTTTTGTTCTTACGAGTCGTAAAAAACTTAGGAGGGGGGTTTAAACCCGAAAACACTCCCCTGGATACAGCTTGATTATCAGGTACCATGCAATCAAACAGTTCATGCTAATTATCTGTAAGTAAGGAGCGACTCCATCCAATAGTAATCAAAACTCTAAATAACAGAATTTTGATACCAAAAGATTCATAAAAAGAATTGACTTTTTATGCTGATTCCAAATTTATAGAACTCATAAAGTTTAATATTACCCATCAAGTTCAAGTTCAAGTTCTTTATTAATCAATAAAAAATGTTTTGACAAAACTATCAAATTAATGACCCACAGTGAGAATAACTCGTGTGTGGGTTTATATACACTCAACAATAAATAAATAATACTATCTCCAGATACTGGAATAAACAGATTGCTCTTCAACTCTCCGTACGGTAACAACAAACAAATCCGAAGTCACCTCTAATCTCTGAAAATAGAAGATTTGATTAAAGATGAAGGACAAGTTCTACATCCGCTGATGAAATTTTCGCTGAGGTGGTGAAAATAACAGCGGAAGGTGTGATTCCTTCTTCTAAATCCCTGTACTCTAAATCAAGCTTTCTCGAGCCTATCTCAGAGCAAGAATTAGAGAATATAACTTCATCCCTCAAGAATTTTTCTGCTGGGTGCGACCAAATTCCTGTTAAAGTCATCAAAATCATTCTACCATCAATCATAAAGTGACTGTGCCATTTGGTTAAAAAATTATTCCAGTTAGGTTGGTACGATATGTATCTCTCTTCAAAGGAGGTGACCGACCGTGAGGATCCTGGGAATTACTGGCCAATCTCTCTCCTATTTGTCTTTTCTGAAATTTATGAAAAATCAATGCTTAAGTAGCTATTTAGTTATCTCGACACTAAATATTTTTTACATAAACATTTATTTGGATTTCGTGAAAAACATTCAACAGAACATACGTGCAATAGGCTTCTTTAATTCATCCGACGGTGATTGGATTCTGGTTTCATACCTGCAGCCATTTTACTTGATGTCAGGAAAGCTTCTGACAGTTTGACCCACGAGTTCCTTATTGATTAGCTGTCTTATTGTGGAGTTCGTGGGGAACACCCGTCAAGGTTTTTTTCATATCGCTCTAGCCTTTCCATCTCTGTCTAGCTGTTCGCTGCCGAAGCTTCAAACGACCAAGGTCTAGCTGCTTATGAAGTGTCCTAAGGCTCAATTCTTGGGCCATCACTATTTCTTATTTATGTCAATGACCTAAATCAATTTTTTAATACTACAGTGCCAAATCTTTGCCACTGATTACGTCACAAACACGATTCTCAAATCGCACCAATAGCTGCATTCAATAAGCATGGAAAAATGATCACATTCGCTGATGACAGCACGTTAGGCGCATCAGTTACGGATAAAAAATCCCTCACTACTAATACTGCTGCTAACAACTCACTGCAGCACCAAGCCACCTCAGACCCACACAGCTACGCATGCTCCTCCTTCAAAATAAACTATTCAAAGCCTCCCTCTTTAACCCTTCCCAGGAAGAACCCATTCACTTAAATGTTTCCTTATGACATCCTCCTATCCCAGCCACGAAAGACCTGCTTTCCGTTTAGCCCTAGACGGTTGGACAAAAAGAAAATCTTTGGCAATCTGTCATCCTTCATCCGCAGAGCGTGCCCTAGCCATCTAAACCATTCTCTCATTACAGCCCAAGAAATCGGGATTGAAAAAGCCTACTGTTTGAAATACGGTCAGTCAGTCAATCAATGAATACTACAGTTGACCACTGTCATCCCTAAAGCTTCCAATATTCTAATCTTGGTTCTCACACTTTTCTTCCCATTCTTACAAACTTTTTCAACTGTGAAATAACATCTTGAGCCTTGGCTATTGCACTGTTAACATCTTTATTGCTCCCACCGTTTATACTAATAATACTACCAAAGTAAGTGAAACTGTCCCCTTGATCGATATTTTCGTTACCCAACGTCGCCTTTTCATTTTCACTTATTACTAGCCTTAGCGATTTAGTCTTCTCAACATTAATCTTCAAACCTATACTAGCACCCTTAACTCACAAAACCTCTATAAGTTTATTCATTTCGCTCACGCTTTCATCTAGGAGGCTTAAATCATCAACATAGTCTAAGTGTAGGAAATTTTTCTACCCTATTTCGTTACGTGTTCTCCCATTGCCTTTCTTCTGCTTCTGAAAACAAAGTCCATCGAAATGATCTATGTAAACGGGAATAGAACACAACTCTTCTTAGCTCTCAATGTAATACAAAAAGAGCTAATAGCCTCATTTCCTAACAACAGCAACGTTATTCTCGTATATAACACTAGTTATGTTTAAGTATTTGTCTGGTATATCATACATGGATACGAAATTATAAGTGTTCTAATGTGTCCTATCAGTGAATTGAACGCTACCCCATAGTCTATAAAACTGAGTACTAAAGGTGTTTGATGACTCAGGCACATCTCAAATATCAACCTAAGAGTGAAAATTTGGTCGACACACCCTCTACACTTCCTAAAACCCTATACTAAACTTACAAACACTGACTCGAAAATGTATCATTGGTTTGACAGTAATCTTTTAGCCCTGAATTTAAAAAAGTTGTTCCTGCTTATTTTGTCCCGTATAGGTAAGAGTAGTCCTACAATAGTAGAGCTCCCTATTTCAAGAGGTCCTAGATTTCACCCATCTGACCGACACGTGAGATTCCTTGGAGTTCTTCTAGGTAAAAGTCTAACATTCAAGCAGCATATTCAGATAAAAAGAGTCAAGGTTACAAAAGGACTGGGGATCATACCAAAACTTAAGCAAATTTGTTTTTTTCTATTCTCTGTGTTTTGTGCTTCTCTCTTATTTATCATTATCAACACTACTTTCCATCTGCATGGATGTCAATTTTCAATATTTACTTTCACCCACCAGTAATCTTTAGCTGACAACAGCAAATCGGTTCAAAATCACGAGGATATACTGGTTCCTTCCACCCTCTCAGTGAGTTGACTCTTTGGTCTTGTCGTAACTCAGGGATGTGTCTGGAACTCTATTTCTGTCGGGTTTCGGGACTCCTATACTCTTGCTTCATTTAAAAAACACTTGAAAAGATTTTAGCTAGAGAAGAACAATTGAATTTAAAAATAATTAAATAAAGTAATTTTAAAAAGAATATTTAATAGAATAGAGTTTCTTTAATTTATTTTAAGAAGTTAGCGTTGATTGTTGATGTTGCTAATAAAAAGAAATCTGTTGATATAGATAGGTGATGTGGAGATTGGTTGTCTTCGTGGGAGCAGTGCCTGAGTGGACTTCTGATTTATTTTTGTCTAGGCCTAGTTCAGTAGCCTAAAAATGATCAAAATATAGAGTTAAATTTGTTTTGTTTTTTTTCCAGTTAACAGGTCTCTGGGACCTTTGAATTTTTTTAAAATTTAGATTTTTAATATTTATTTAATAAAAGAACTTGAACTTGAGAACTATTTCAAGTATTTTTAAATTCGTTCTTGGGTTTACTGGGAATTCTAGTCTTATTTTCTGTAGATGTTTATAATTTTTAGAGAGCCTAGGGATTTTTACAGGCACATTATTAATATATGTTAATTAGCACTAGCCAGGAATATCTTAGATCTTAGTCAGGACTATCTTAGAATGTCAAGCCAGGTCATATCTTCGTTAGGTATTTATAATCTTAAAAATAAAAGCATATTTTGAGTCAGGATATTGCTATTTACTTTCCAGTGAATGTCTAAACTTAAAAAAATAGGAATCCATCATTCACCCCCCTTAAAAAAACATTACCCAACATTGGGAAGTATACAGAATTTTCTGGAGGGAATTTTCTGTGGAGAGGGGTGGTTTCACACGGAAATTTGACCGATAAATATTTTAAGGAAATATGAGACTTTAGCGTAAAGAGCGAGGGATTGAGGAGAGTGTATCTCCCCTAATATACGGAATAATTCTTGTTCGTTTCAAGATTTAGTGTTTCTACTTACTTACAGTTGAAACAACTTCTTTTTTTTAATTTACTTTTACTGAACTTTTACTGAAAGTCTCCAATGTTTTTTTCACAATAGCATAGCCAATACCAGCAATTTATAGTGCTGCTATTGCTTAAGCGGCGGCCACAAGCGGGTCTAGCAAGAATCCCAAGTCAAGACACGTGTCTAGCCAGAGTTGAATGTCTAGCCAACGACCGTTCACAAGTAAATCTCGGCGCTTAGCTAGACACGCTAGAGAAGGCGCTTGGCTAGACATTGAGTTCTAGACTCTAGAACCCAATGTGTAGGATTTTCGATTACAGCCAATCAGAATGTGTCAAGTTCCACTATTTTCATCATTTATGTTTACATTTTTAAACTGAAATTTAATATTTGTTTTCTCATTAATTGTTTTTTTTTTCATGTTAGGCAAATATGCAACACCAGAGATATCAGTGAAGCACACGAAGGTAATTGTTTCGCTAATCCATTATCTTGTGACAGTAAAAATAGGGATTACAATTTTGAAAGTTTTGCCAACATAAGCTCTTTTGATTGGCTAGAAATCACAATTTGAAACTAAATTTGTAGCTTTAGTTAAGCAGTGAATTTT
This sequence comes from Artemia sinica, assembly GCA_027921565.1. NCBI lineage: Eukaryota > Metazoa > Arthropoda > Branchiopoda > Anostraca > Artemiidae > Artemia > Artemia sinica. Next base: position 27,044,573 of record CM051272.1, read on the forward strand.
ACTTGTGAACGGTCGTTGCCTAGACACTTAATTTTGGCTAGACACGATCTATACATGGGATTCTAGCTAAACACTCTTGTGAACGCCACTTTATAGGATTAACTTACAATATATTATTTATTTTTATTTGGCTAAATAATGTTAAATTCTCTCTACTATCATTACTTTTTAGTTTACATTCTATCAATGTTAAATCACCGAATTTACACCTCTAAACAGCTATCTTTAGTCTATTAGAGAAAAGGGATATCAGTTCATTTCCTTTTTCAATTAGAGTTTTCAATTGTTCGCACAATTTTCAAAGACTATTGTATTTCAAAATAGCGTATAGTTTATTCAACTACGTTATATTATTTATAGCATATTGCACATATATTTCTTGTTCAATTAGCACAATGCTGCAATGAGACATTCATTTTTTATTTTTATTACTTTGGGTTATGTAAAACTTTGGTCTAAATAAGCAACCTAATTTAAAGTTAGTAGGAAAATAGGACGCTTTCAAATTTCCAGGCCCCAAAATATCAAAACTTGTTTGTAAACATAAGTTTTTGAATTAGACTATTACTGAACAAAATTTTACTGTTTATACTCCTCCCCCCCCCCTATTTAAACAATGCCTTTTTGAAATTGTAATTATATTAAGATTGAGGTCAACATGCAAGATATATCATTGAGGTCTAACCTTCATTTCTGACGAACCTAATTATGTCTTTGCTCACGACGTATCATAAGTTTTAAATGGAAATCTACGGGAAATAGAACCCCATAACTAAAGAAGTGTAGAAATTAAGAAGAATAACAACAAACCTATCAAAGTTCTTTATTTCTTGACTAAATTTCAGCCATTTCCTTTGTAGATCTGCACGGCCGATGGCAACACAATCTAGTAAAACAGTGCTTCGATACAATGCTAGGACCTTTCTTCCAATAGTGACGATTTTTGGTGAATCTAAATCATTGAAAGATAGAAATAAAACTAAATCTTCATGAGATAAAATATAATTTTCATTCATGCAGGCCCACCCTTAATTCTAAAATGGCCCGAGAATTCTTGAAAATTAATTAATTAATTAAATTTGTATAGCCTAAACCCAAATCAGGAGATTTTGAGCCCCCCATCTCTACAAGCCATAGTAAAGTTCCCTTTTCAATCATTAAACGCAAAATCAGCAAATTTTGACCAAAGAGGAGCAAACTGCGAAAGAATAAAAATTCTAATAAAGCCAATCAATTTTTCAAGACCTAAAAACCTAAACAAAAGGTTTTTGAGCCCACTATCTTGACAAACCACAGGAAAGTGGCATTTTATTCTATATCGTGAGAAAAAGCACCAATGTTTGCCCAAAGAGAGTCAAATTGCCAGGGAATGCAAAAGGTAGCTTGTCGATTCTTTATGGTGTAACATCCAAAACCAGGAGCTTTGAGCCTCTATTCTGGAAACAAAAATGGTTACAAGCTGTGAAGTAAATACCGCTGCAAGTTTATTTATAAATCATGTTTAATCCTAATTCGTTTGACATCCAAGATTTTTACTAACTTACTCAAAAGCTACTGTCTAACTCTGCACAACTCTTATAAGTTTATCTTAATAACTCCACTGCAAAGTATCATAAGTCCCCTTTCGGATTGGGAAGGCTGGGGAGAGTATTTGGTATATCTTTACAATCTCCTTGGTTGAAAATCCTTAACCAGGGGTTCAAAATACCCCTCCCCTTTTGTATACACCCCTTCGTCCTCCTTTAGAAAGCAAAAAGAAAATCCATTTTGCACAAATACTGCCAATACTACCTACTTCATGTTCAAATTTTCAAAGATACCAGTGACAACATATCTCTCCGATTTTCTATTTATGTGACAATTTGGACATATCTTGTTGGGCAGTTTAAGGACGGTAGGAAGTAAAACCTATATTTAATGTCATATTTTAATAAAACACATACTGACTAATTTAGTTCCATCGTCTAAATTAAAAAAAAAAAAACAACTCTTTGCAGGGTGTGTTTTGTATGTTTAAAAAAAGGAGGGAAACTTGACAAAACAGGTTTTCCTACTGAAGTAGAGAGCGAAGTTGAGACTTAAAACAAAAGAAAATAATTGCTTCGCAATTTTAGCAAAGTGTATCTACGAAACTAGCTTAAATAAACAGATCCATGGTATTTTCTAATATCTTTAGAATTCTAAAAAACTAGCGCTTTAATGAAAACTGAACTTCCGTTAGTTTTTTTTTCTCTTTAGAGAATTACAATTGCATACTTGAGGTTATCGACATCACGGTCAGTGAAGGACTATTAAGAGTCTTTATAAATTATCCTTTTATTTTCTGCAAGCTTCTCATAGAATTTTCTTATCTTAGATGAACGTCATATTTATTGCGTTGGTTTATGCGTTTCCAATAAAGCACTAGTCTTTATAGGTCTACAGATGTTAGAAAATATTACGAGCAAGTTAGGCTAGTTTTGTAAATATATCTTGAGTAATCTGAGAAGCAATAACTTTTGTTGTTTTTCAAATTCAACTTCGCTCTTTTCTTCCACAAGAAAAACTTTTTTTTTTTAAATGAATAGCCTTAATGACTGCCCTGCTACTATCTGAGTGGGTTTTCTTATTTGTCCTTTATGCTTGAATAAGCGCTGTAGCAGCGCAATAGCGCTGCCCAAATAAAGAAAGATATTGGCACAATGTATTATTTTTTTCTTTTAGACTAGGGCACTTCGTATAGGAGGAGTTGTAGTAGAAACTTCAAGAAGGGCTCATTCAATTAGAAATTGAGAGGTTTAAGGCTCTTTTTAATATTCGACAGTGATGAGTGTATGAGGGAGGGTACATAGCCCCCCTCCCTCATACACTCATCATTTCCCCTGAGAAATCCAATAAAAGTTTTAGATCGACATTTTGTTCAGCGTAGGATGACAAATCCCCCCCCCCCCCAAAAAAAAACAACCTCAGGACAAAAGTTATACCCTAGGGTCATGTAAGGTTTTTATTGAAAAGGTAATCGTATGGACTTCCGAGGGGGTTCATTGGAATGGTAATCAGAAGTTCCACTGCCCTTTTTAAGAGTCAAAGTGATCGGAGGGAAGCTACCCCATCCCTCCCACACGCACAGGTCGTATTTTCCCGAATTGTATCCAATAGAAATTTTGAGATAGCCATCTTATTCAAAATACTCCAAAGTTCATATAACAAGGCTTTTGAGGTTAAAACAAACCCTCAGAGCCTGAGGGCAAGGGTTGTAAGTTATACCCTGGAGTATTTACGGTTCTTATAGAACGGATGGTTGCATAAACTGTAGTGGAGGCTCACTTGGTTGAAATTTGAAGTTCTAGTTCCCTTTTAAGAGTCAAAAGTGACGAAGGGCAACTAGCCATCCCCTCCCGACTACCCCTCTTTTCACCAAATATATCTGATTGAAATTGTGACATAGACTATTTCTTCGAAATAGTCTAAAGAATATATAAAAAAGCCTCTAAGGCTGACAAAATTCCCCAGAGTCATGGACAAGGGCTGTAAGCTATGCCCTGGAGACATAAAAGGTTTGTTATGGAATGACTGGTCATACAAATTACAGATCGGGCTCATTTGATTTTAAATTCAGAGTTTTAGTGCCCTTTTTAACAGTCTAAATGATGTGAGGGCAACCAGCCCCCCCTCTCCCCTATGCCCATCATTTCCAAAAACAAATATCCAAACGTATGTTATTGAGAAAAGGTATGCATGTTTAACTTCTTCTTTCCCAAATACGAAGGACATTAAGGTGAGTTTTTCAGGGAATGTTGAGGGAAGTGTTGAACTAAATCAAAACACAGTATATGCAAACAAATTGTCAAAAAGGAGTAACTCAGAAAGAACTGAGCATATTAATTTGGAGCTTTCAGGGAAAGATAAAGGAGATGATCAATCATAATCAGCAAAGAACCTAAGCAAAGAAAGCCTAAGTAAAGAACGATGTGAGCATAATGTATACCCGGGCACTTTGTATCGAAGGAGTTGTCGCATAAACTTCAAAAAGGGCTCATTCGATTGGAAATTGGAATGGCTAGTGCACTTTTTAATAGTCGAAAGTAATTGGAGGGAAACTAGCGACCCCCCCCCCACGCCCATCATTCCCCCGAACACATCCAATCAAAATTTTGAGACAGCCATTATGTTCAGCGTAGTTGATTTCCAGATAGAAAATATGTTTTTGAGGAGGACACCCCCCCCCCACAACCCTCGGGGCAAGGGTTTTAAGTTATGCGCTGAGGGCATATAAGAACGGTGTTGGCACAATGTATCATTTTTTTTCCTTTAGAGCAGGGCACGTCGTATTGAAGAAGTTGTCGAAGAAACTTCAAAAATGGCTCATTCAATTGGAACTTGAAGTGGCTTGTGCCCTTTTTAATAGTCGAAAGTCATTTGAGTGCAACTAGCCCCAAGCCCCCCCGGCCCAAAATTCCCCAAACACATCCAGTCAAAATTTTGAGATAGTTATTTCGTTCAGCGTAGTTGATTTCCAGATAGAAAATATGTTTTTGAGGAAGACTCCCCCACAGTCTTCAGGGCAAGGGTTGTAAGTTATGCCCTGGGGGCATATAAGGTTTTTATAGAAGGCGTTGTTGTAGAAACTTCATAAAAGGCTCATTCTATTGGAGATTCAAAGGGCTTGTGTCCTTTTTAATAGTCGAAAGTGATTGGAGGGCAACTAGCCCCCTCCCCACGCCCATCATTCCCCCAAACACATCAAATCAAAATTTTTAGATAGCCATTTTGTTCAGCGTAGTTGATTTCCGGATAGAAAATATGTTTTTGAGGAGGACACTCCCCCGAAACCCTAAGGGCAAGGGTTTTAAGTTATGCCCTGAGGGCATATAAGAACGATGTTGGCACAATGTATCATTTATTATTTTTTTCCTTTAGAGCAGGGCACTTCGTATTGAAGAAGTTGTCGTAAAAACTTTGAATAGGGCTCATTCAATTGGAAATTGGAGTGGCATGTGCCCTTTTTAATAGTCGAAAGTAATTGTAAGGCAATTAACACCACTTTTACGCCCACCATTTCCCGAAACACATCCAATCAAAATTTTGAGATAGCAATTTTGTTCAGCGAAGTTGATTTCCAGATAGAAATTATGTTTTTGAGGAGGACACTCCACAACAGCCCTTTGGGCAAGGGTTTTAAGTTATGCCCTGGGGGCATATAAGGTTTTTATAGAAGGCATTGTCGTAGAAACTTCAAAAAAGGCTCATTCGATTGTAAATTCAAAGGGCTAATAGCTTTTTTAATAGCCAAAAGTGATTGGAGGGCAACTAGCCCCCCCCCCACGCCCATCATTCCCCCAAACACATTCAATCAAAATTTTGAGATAGCCATTTTGTTCAGTGATGTTGATTTCCAGATAGAAAATATGTTTTTGAGGAGGACCCTCCCCCACAACCTTAACAGTCGAAAGCGATTGGAGGGCAACTAACCCCCCTCTCACGCCCACCTTTTCCCAAACACATCCAATCAAAATTTTGAGATAGCCATTTTATTCAACGTAGTTTTAAATTTTGTAAATTAGGTTTTTGAGGATGACAACCCCCTCAAAGCTCTCAGGGCAAGGGTTGTAAGTTATGCCCTGGGGGAAAATAAGGTTTTTATAGAACGCGTTGTCGTAGAAACTTCAAAAAAGGCTCATTCGATTAGAAGTTGAAATAGCTAGTGCCCTTTTTAATGGTCGAAAGTAATTGGAAGGCAACTAACACCCCTTCCACGCCCACCATTTCCCCAAACACATCCAATCAAAATGTTGAGATAGCCATTTTGTTCCACGCAGTTTAAAGTTCAGAAAATTATACCTTTCAGCAGGACACTCCCCCGAAGTCTTCAGAGCAAGGGTTATAAGTTATGCTCTGGGGGCATATAAGTTTTTATTGAAATCTTTGTCGTAGAAACTTGAAAAAGGGCTCATTCGATTGGAAATTCAAAGGTCTAGTGCCCTTTTTAATAGTCTAAAGTGATTTGAGGGCAACTAACCCCCCTCTCTCAACCACCTTTTCCCCAAACACATCCAATCAAAATTTTTGGATAGCCATTTTGTTCAGCGTTGTTGATTTCCAGATAGAAATTATGTTTCTGAGGAGGACACTCCCCCACAGCCCTCAGGGCAAGGGTCGAAAGATATACCCAGGGTACATATAAGGTTTCTATAGAACGCGTTGTCGTAAAAACTTCAAAAAGGACTCATTTGATTGGAAATTGGAACGGCTAGTGGCCTTTTTAATAGTCAAAAGTGATTGGAAGGCAACTAACACCCTTTCCACGCTCACCATTCCCCCAAACATATCCAATCAAAATTTTGAGAGAGCCATTTCGTTCCACACAGTTTAAAGTTCAGGAAATTATACCTTTGAGCAGGATACTCCCCCCATAGTCTTCAGGGTATGGGTAATAAGTTATGCCCTGGGGGCACATAAGGTTTTTAGTGTAATCTTTGTCGTAGAAACTTGAAAAAGGGCTCATTCGATTGAAAATTCAAAGGGCTAGTGCCCTTTTGAGCGTCGAAAGTGATTTGAGGGCAACTAACCCCCCTCTCACGCCCACCTTTTCCCCAAACACATCCAATCAGAATTTTTAGATAGCCATTTTATTCAACGTAGTTGAAAGTTTCGGAAATTAGGTCTTTAAGCATGACAACCCATCTCCCCTCAGCCCTCAGGGCAAGGGTTGTAAGTTATGCCCTGGGAGCATATAAGGTTTTTTATAGAAAGCGATTTTGTAAAAACATCAAAAAGGGCTAATTCAATTGAAAATTGAAAGGGTTAGTGCCCTTTTAATAGTCCAAAGTGATTGAAGGGCAACTAACCCCTCTCTCAAGCCCACCATTTCCCCAAACACATCCAATCAAAATTTTGAGATATCTATTTTGTTCAACGTAGTCGAAAGTCCTGGAAATTAGGTCTTTTAGGATGATAACCCCCTCAGAGCCCTCAGTGCAAGGGTTGTAAGTTATGCCCTGGGGGCATAAAAGGTTTATATAGAAAGTTGTTGTAAAAATTTCAAAAAAGCCAGAAGACTAGGCTCATTTTTCACACACTCGGGCAATATATTCCAAACATGGGGACCATAATGGCGAATCACAAAAGATGCCCGAGTGGTGCTCCTAAACTCACGAGTTAAGTTATCAGCTTTTCTTGTATTATGATCATGACGGTCTCTATTAAAAGTAAAAAGATTTTCAAAACAGTTTCACGCTTGGTAGATTATTTGATTTAATTTTTGCTCATTTTTGGTTTAATGGAGTTCTTTACAATTCTTTGAAAAACTTAACCAAAAAGGCAATACTTGAACGCTACTACTACTACAACTATCGCTGGTTCTACTGCTACCACAACTACTACTACTAGCACCATTAAAACTACTACTTTTGTAGTGAGTACTACTAAGGCTGAGAATATTGAAATAAACATACGAGAAAAAGTTGAGGGGAAAGTCTCACTAAATCAAAACATATTATACGCATACAGATTGCCGATACAGGAGTATCAGCACAGTGGTATCAACGTCAATGGTACCATGAGTGGGATGTTCAGTTGATCAAAAAGAAAAATGTGCCTGCTACTACTGCTATTAATCCTGCTACTACTACTTTTACTACTACTAATAATAATGCACTATTACTGCTACTACCGTTCATACTCCTGCCACTACTACTATGATACTAGTACAATTAAGGCTACGCGTATGAGGGTGAAAATTTGAAAGAATATTGATGGGGAACTTTAACTAAATCAAACACACTATGTGCATGTAGATTGTCAAAAGGGTGTATCTCAAGAATGAATTTGGGTATTAAGTTGGAACTTTCAGAGAATACTTAAAGGGGAAGATCAGTTGCTATTCAGTCTCTGACCTGTTACGACCTATTTGTTCTTTTAAAAGGATAAAATTCCAGTTTTGAACAAGTGTTGAAAAAGGATTATTTTCGGAATCAATTAGAGACTAAAGGTATTTTGTCATTTGGCATCTGACCGGTGTACAATAGTTAAATTTTAAACTCTAAAACCTACTGCGTCATTGGCGCTTTGCTGAAAACCAATTTTATGACAAATATTTACTTTTGTACTTAATATTGAAAATGAACATTAAAATTATAGCAAAATTTTGAACTGATGAGCTTTCAGAAATTAATATAATTATACATAAAATATTCAGTTTAATTTATTAGCTCTTTTTAAAGTTGTTAAAGACGAATATAGTTTCCCTACAGACAAGTGTTTGGATACTGCCTCCTTTCCTAACTGTAAATAAAAACCAAAAGCCTACTGCGTCATTGGCACTTAACTGAAAACGGATTATATTACAATATTTTCCTTTCCAGTTCTTACAGTATTGAAAATAAAAATACAATTACAGTGAAACAAATTCTTGAACTGATGGATCTTTCAACAATTAATATCATTATAGATCAAATATTCAATTTGATGTTGTTTATACTTTCCAAGACAGTTCAAGGCGCATATACGTTTTAGTAAAGCGCCAATGACGCAGTAGGTTATAGACTTTTACAGTGAGAGAAGGAGGTCATACCCAAACACTTGTTTGTGGTGATTTTTATTCGTTTCAAGCTTGATTTGCATATTCACTTTAAGTTTCACTCGTTTTAAGATTTATTTATTAATTTACATTAACATCTATTGTATGTTTGTTTGTATAAATTGTTTATTTAATTTCTGTTCGTTTTAAGTTTCATTTATACTTCAATAGGAAAATATTTTTTTTTCATTTTAAGCTTGATACTCATGTTCAATCTAAGCGTTACTCGCTTTAAGATCTATTTATTCATTTATATTATTACTTATTGTATGTTTTTGGTATGACTGCTTTTTTAATTTCTGTTCGTTTTGGGTTTCATTTATTCTTTAATAGTAATTTCTGGTCGTTTTGAGTTTGAATTTTAAAAGGTATTTGTATTTGCTGATCTTAAGTTTAAAATGGCCTTTACTTTTCTTTGTCGGAAAGTTTTTTTTAATTAATTTTTGTTCATTTTTTATTGCAAAATTTCAAGTTTTTAAAAATTTCTTATTTCAAAATCAAACTTAAAAAAAAATCAAATATTCATCAAAGTATAAAAACTGATATCAAAGTAACAATATCAAAGTGAAAAATGGGTTTTTGTCAACCTCGGAGTTTTTATTATCTGATGTTTGAACTATTTTTAACAAAATTGCTATCTCAAAATTTTTATCGGATGGGTTTTGGGAAAAAGGACTTGGGGGGACTAGATTAAACTTCGGTCTCTTTTGACTCTTTCAAAGTGAACTAGAACTTTCTATTTTCAATCAAATTAGCCCTCTCTGAAGTTTATACGAGTATCCCTTCTATAAGAACCATACATATCCCCAGAGTATAACTTACAACGCCTATCCCTGGGCCCTGGGGAGTTGTGTTGACCCCGGAGTTTTAATATCTGATGGTTGAACTATTTTTAACAAAATGGTCACTTCTAATTTTTATTGGATGGGTTTATACATCCGATACGCCCAAAGGCGTGGAGGGCGGGAGGGGCCAGTTGCCCTCGTATCTTTTTTCGCTCTGAGAAAATGAACTACAACTTTTAATTTCCAATCATATGAGCCCTCTCCGAAGTTTATACGAGCATACCTTCCATAAGAACCATATATGCCCCCAGAGCAACACTTACAACGCCTTCCCCGGCCCTGGGGGGGGGGGGGTTGTGTTGACACAGGAGTTTTTCTTATCTGATCTTTGAACTATTTTTAACGAAATGACCATACGTAAAGGTGTTTTTATTATATGATCTTTCAACTATTTTTAACAAAATGGCTACCTCAAATTTTTTATCAGATGTATTTGGGGAAAAAGGGCTTGGGGGGTCAGTTGCCCTCTGATCACTTTTGACTCTTAAAAAGGGCACTAGTACTCTCGATTTCCAATCGAATGAGCCCCCTGTGAAGTTTATACGACGACCCCTTCTATATGAAGTGCCTCTGGAAAAAAAATGAATGGAGTGTGGGGGGAGGCTAGCTGCCCTCCAATCACTTTTGACTCTTAAAAAGTGAATTACAACTTTCAATTTCCAATCAAATGAGCCCTCTAGGAATTTTTTACGAGCATCCCTTCCATAACAACCATATATGCCCCCAGGGCCTAACTTACAACGCCTACCCCCGGGCCCTGGGGGCTGTGTCGACACCGGAGTTTTTTGTTGTCAGAACTTTGAACTATTTTTAACAAAATTTATATCTCAAAATTTTTATCTGATGCATTTAGGGCGTAGAGTGGGGGGGGGGGGGCTAGTTACCCTCCGATCTCTTCTGACTCTTAAAAAGTGAACAAGAACTTTCAATTTCAAATCAAATTAGCCCTCTCCGAAGTTTATACGAGCATCCCTTCCATAAGAACTATAAATGCCCCTAGAGCATTACTCATAACGCCTGCCTCCGGGCCCTGGCGGGTTCCGTCAATACAGGAATTTTCCTTATCTGACCTTTGAACTATTTTTAATGAAATGGCTATTATAAAAACTTTATCAGATGGGCTTGGGGAAAACAGGGTGTGTGTGTGGGGGGGGGCTAGTTACCCGGGGATATCTTTTAACTCACATGTCCTTAGGGCATGACTGAGAACGCCTTCGCCTGTGCCTTGGGGGTTTCTATTGACACCGAATTTTTTCTTATCTGACCTTTGAACTATTTTTAACAAGATGTCTATCTCAAAATTTTCATCAGATGGGTTGGGGGATGGCTGCCCTCGGATCACTTTTGACTATTAAAAAGTGAGCTCAAACTTTCAATATCCGATCAAATGAGCCCTCTCTGAAGTTTATGCGAGCATCCCTTTCATACGAACAATATATGCTCCAGAGCATAACTTACAACGCCGGCCCCCGGGCCCTGGGGGGTTGTGATGACACCTGAGTTTTTGTTATGTGACTTTTGAGAACTTTCTAATTTAATGCCTATCTCAAAATTTTTATTGGATGCATTTGGAGAAAAAGGGGCGTGGGGGGGGGGGGGCTAGTTGCCCTCCAATCTCTTTTGACTCGAAAAAACTTAACTAAAACTTTCAATTTCCAATCAAATGAGCCATCTCTGAATTTTTTACGAGCACCCCTTCAATAAGAACCATATATTCCCCAAGGCATAACTTACAGCACCTGCCCTCAGGCCCTGGAGGGCTGTGTTGACCCCTGAGTTTTCGTTATATGGTCTTTGAGCTATTTAAAATAAAGCTATCTCAAAGTTCTTATCGGATGGATTTGAGGAAAAAAAGGCATAGAGGGGGGGGGGGGGCTAGGTGTCCTCCAATTTCTTTTGACTCTTAAAAAGTGAACTATAACTTTTAATTTCCAATCAAATGATCGCTCCTTGAAGTTAATACGAGCATCCCTTCCATAAGACCCATATATGCCCCAGGGCATAACTTACAACGCCTGCCCCGCGGCCCTGGTGGGTCGTGTCATTACCGAAATTTTTGTTATATGATCTTTGAACTATTTTTAACAAAATAGCTATCTTCAAATTTTTATTGGTTGCGTTTGGGAAAAAAGGGTTTAGGGGGGGGGGAGCTTGTTACCCTCCAATATCTTTTAACGCTTAAAAAGTGAACTAGAACTTTCAATTTCCTATCAAATGAGCCTTCTCTGAAGTTTATACGAGCATTCCTTCCATAAGAACCATATATGCCCCCAGGGCATAACTTATAACCCTTGCCCCTGAGGACTGTGGGGGGGGGGGTGTTCTCCTCAAACATATAATTTACAGAACTTTCAACTACGTTGAAAAAATGGCTATACCTAAATTTTGATTGGATGTATTTGGGGAAATGGTGGGAGTGGAAGGGGTGTCAGTTGCCTTAGAATCACTTTCGAGTATTGAAAAGGGAACTAGCCATTTAAATTTCCAATCAAATGAGTCCTTTATGAAGTTTATACGACAACGTTGTCTATACAAAACCTCATATGCCCCCAGGGCATAACTTACAACCCTTGCCCTGAGGGCTGTGGGGGAGTTGTCATCCTCAAAGACCTAATTTCCAGAACTTAAAACTACGTTTAATAAAATGGCTGTCTCAAAATATTGATTGGATGTGTTTGGGGAAAAGGTGGGTGTGAGAGGGGGGTTAATTGCCCTCAAATCGCTTTCGACTATTAAAAAGAGCCCTAGCCCTTTGAATTTCCAATCGAATGAGCCTTTTTTTGAAGTTTTTACGAAACTGCCTTCTGTAAAAACCTTATATGCCCCCAGGGTATAACTTAAAAACCTTGCCTTGAGGGTTGTGGGGGATTGTCCTCCTCAAAAACATATTTTCTGTCTGAAAATCAACTACGCTGAAACAAATGACTATCTCAAAATTTTGATTGGATGTGTTTGAGGGAATGATGGGCTTGGTGGGGCTAGTTGCCCTTCAATCACTGTCGACTATTAAAAAGGGCACTAGCCCTTTGAATTTCCAATCGAATGAGCCTTTTTTGAAGTTTCTACGACACCGCCTTCTATAAAAACCTTATATACCCCAAGGGTATAACTTAAAACCCTTCCCTTGAGGATTGTGGGGGTGTGTCCTCCTCAAAACATATTTTCTCTCTGAAAATCAACTACGCTGAACAAAATGGCTATCTCAAAATTTTGATTGGATGTGTTTGGGGGAACGATGGGCGTTGGGGGGGGGGGGGGGCTAGTTACCCTCCATTCACTTTCGACTATTAAAAAGGGCAATATCACTTTGAATTTCCAATCGAATGAGCCTTTTTTTTAAGTTTCAACGACAACACCTTCTATAAAAACCTTATGTGCCCCCAGGGCATAAGTTAAAACCCTTGCCTTAAGGGTTGTGCGGGAGTATCCTCCTCAAAAACATATTTTCTATCTGAAAATCAACTACGCTGAACAAAATGGCTATCCCAAAATTTTGATTGGACGTGTTTGGGGGAATTATGGGCGTGGGGGGGCTAGTTGCCCTCCAATCACTTTTGATTATTAAAAAGGGCACTAGCCCTTTGAATTTCTAATCGAATGAGCCTTTTTTGAAGTTTTTAAGAGAACGCCTTCTATAAAAACCTTATATGCCCCCAGGGTATAGCTTAAAATCCTTGCCCTGAGGGTTGTGGGGGATTGTCCTCCTCAAAAACATATTTTCTATGTGTAAATCAACTACACTGAACAAAATGGCTATCTCAAAATTTTGATTGGATGTGTTTGGGGGAATGATGGGCGTGGGAGGGGGGGGGCTAGTTGCCTTCTATTCACTTTCGACGATTAAAAAGGGCACTATCCCTTTAAATTTCCAATCCAATGAGCCTTTTTTGAAGTTTCTACGACAACACCTTCTATAGAAACCTTATATGCCCCCAGGGCATAACTTAAAACCCTTGCCCTGAGGGTGGTGGGGGAGTGTCCTCCTCAAAAACATATTTTCTATCGGGAAATCAAGTACGCTGAACAAAATGGCTATCTCAAAATTTTGATTGGATGTGTTTGGGGAAATGACGGGCGTGGGGGGGGGGGGCTAGTTGCCCTCCAATCACTATTGACTACTAAAAGGGCACTAGCCCTTTGAATATCCAATCGAATGAGCCTGTTTTGTTGTTACTACGACAACACCTTCTATAAAAACCTTATATGCCCCCAGGGCATAACTTAAAACCTTTGCCCTGAGGGTTGTGGGGGAGTGTCCTCCTCGAAAATATATTTTCTATCCGGAAATCAACTACGCTGAATAAAATGGCTATCTCAAAATTTTGATTAGATGTGTTTGGGAGAATGATGGATATGGGGGGGGGCTAGTTGCCCTACAATCATTTTCGACTATTAAAAAGGGCACTGGAACTCTCGATTTCCAATCGAATGAGCCCCCTTTGAAGTTTCTACGACGAATCCTTCCATATGAAGTGTCTCTGGGAAAAAATAATAATAAATAAATAATAAAGCATTGGAGCCGTATGACCTTTGCTACGACAACGCATTCTATAAAAACTTTATATGCCCCCAGGACATAACTTAGAACCCTTGCCCTAAGGATTGTGGGGGATTGTCCTCCTCAAAAACATATTTTCTATCTGGAAATCAACTGCGCTGAACAAAATGGCTATCTCAAAATCTTGACTGGATGTGTTTGGGGAAATGATGGGCGTGGGGGGGGGGGCTAGAAGCCTTCCAATCACTTTCGACTATTAAAAAGGGCACTAGCCCTTTGAATTTCCAATCGAATGAGCCTTTTTTGAAGTTTCTATGCCAACACCTTCTATAAAAAACCTTATATGCCCCCAGGGCATAACTTAAAACCCTTGCCCTGAGGGTTGTGAGGGAGTGTCCTCCTCAAAAATATATTTTCTTTGTCGAAATAAACCACGCTGAACAAAATGGGGATCTCAAAATTTTGATTGGATGTGTTTGGGGGAATGATGGGCTGGGGGGGGGGCCAATTGCCCTCCAATCATTTTCAACTATTAAAAAGGGCACTAGAACTCTCGATTTCCAAGTGAATGAGCCCCTTTGAAGTTTCTACGACGACCCCTTCCATATGAAGTGCCTCTGGGAAAAAATAATAATAATAATAAATAAATAATAAAATTTTGGAGCCGTATGGCCTTTACTATAGGCAACGCTACAGCGTTGCCTCTGATAGTGCTACTGCTACTAAACAATTCCAACTACTAGTTCAATTGCAACAACTTGTAAGGCTTAGAGTATTAAGATGAAAAGGGCGCCACAAGGGGGTCGAAAGCACAGATCAGCAATAATTTTGGAACGACCTACTGTGTTAAGGTGAAACTTCCGGGGCATCATTAAAGGGATGCTCAACTGAGCAAAAGGCAAGATTGCTGCTACACAAGCTAAGGGTATTAAAGTGAAGCTTTCAAAGAATATTTAGGCAGATGTTAAACTAAATCTAAATGAACCAGGATCATGTAGATTGTCCAAAGGAGAAAAAAAAAATATTAAAACAATGGCTTACAATATTGTTAGACCTTTCAGAGTAAGTTTTGGCCGATTTTGAACTAGAAAGAAAACGCTAAGTGTATACTTTTAATGCTACTTTTATGGTTACTGTAACTAATGACACTGAAGGCAACAAGTTGTAAATTTTAGGGAACGTTTGAGGGCAGTTTCACTTTAATGAAAAATTTATATGCATGTATGTATTAAGAGGCATATAAGCAATATCATAGGCAGCGCTGCTCTATCATAGCTAATAATATCACTGATATTTTAAAGGATTTAATTTGATTGGAAATTCAAAGTTCTAGCACCCTTTTTAAGAGTCAGAAGTGACTACACGGCAATCAGCCCTTTATTGATGTTGATTTGTGGTAGTTTTATGTTTGGTAGATTTTTTTTATTACATTTTTGCTCATTTTTGGTTTGTTGGAGTTCTTTACTTTTCTTTGAAAAACTTATTTTGTGGAAAAAGTTTTTTTTAATTAATCAACAGAAGCAACAGTAGCTAACCCCATTACTTCGTTTTTATCTTTAATGGGCATTTTGCTTAATGTTTTTTAAATTTGCCATGCTCTTAAGACGAAGCCCTCTTTAACTTTTATGTATCAAATTGTTAACACATTTTAGTTCCCTCATTGATTTTTACCGAAGTATTAACCAAATCGTTTGTTATTATGAATATTGTTTCATTTTTAAAAGATTTTTGTTCAGTTCCTCCTTTCGAATTTTGGTTGGGTGCCTTTAGTTCCTTTTCCTCCCAATGACAGAACAACGTTTAGCGCCCCGTTCGATCCAGTATGTGAAACATAGCCCATTGCACTAAGACTTCTGCCCAATTCTTTCCGTTGCTAGATTTGATCCCCATATTTGGTGCAATGATGAATAAGGGGGAAGTATTGATGCAATGATAAAAGACAAATACGGATATGTAAATGGAGGGGGGGGGTCAAGAGATTCAACCTTTCCTGTCATTCATATATTTTGCAAGGAATAGGACAGCTGACCCTACACCATTTGATTATTGTATTTGTGCTAAATCTGGAGGATCTTGAATCGAGGAAGCGGGGGGAGGGTGTATTCCTCAGAACTCCTCCTTAGAAGTTCCTACTTGTACTTAGTTGTACTTGGGTCAGGACAACGACTGCAACCCTTCTCTGGCACCCAATAGTTTGTAAGTGATTGAGCGGTCTAGGGTTCATTCCTAAGTGATTTCAAGCCAGTTCTAGTACCACCATCGGCCAAGGCCGTGAAATCACCCTTTGGGTTCGAGGTCAGCTGTGACGCAAGCAAGCCACTTAGAATAATTACTATTTGTACCTACTTGTACTTGGGTCAGGACAAGGGCTGCGACCCTTCCCTGGCATCCAATAGTTCGTCAACGATTGAGCTCCATCTTTGGTGGTCTAGGGTCCATCCTTGAGTGATTTCGAGCCAGTTCTTGTCCCACCGTCAGACAGGGTGGTGAAATCCACCCTTGGGCTCAAGGTCAGCTTTGACACAGGCAAGTCACATTTTGCATTATCCCCCTTAGCATTTCATCCAGCCTGAGTGATGCTGACAGTGAAGTTCTTTTTTGGTCAGTGCCTCAGGTGCTCGGTGTTGGATGTACCCGTACCAGCGCAGACGGCGTTCCTTGATGACTGTCCCGATGTTAAGGTGCTGGAAGCATGATCTACGGAAATCTAAATTGCTCATTCTGTCGGTAAGTCTGACGCCGAGGATCCTCCAAAGGTAAGAATAGTCAAAGACATTCATATCATGTACCTCCGATGCTTTCAGCATCCAAGACTCGCATCTATATAGGAGAACCGATCTGACAAGTGCCTCGTTGATACAGAATTTTGTTTGCAGCTGGATTTGATTCTTCCACCATAGACAAGAGTTGAGCTGGAAAGACACTTTTTCTGCGGATGCCATTCGAGCGTGGACTTCGATCGAGGTGCTTCCGTTGCCGTTAATCAGTAATCCGAGGTACTTGCATTCTTCCACCACCTCAGTTTCATCTTGTTGGAGATAGATAGATTGTATCAGATTTGGCGTATTGGACATGAGGATTTTCGTTTTGGGAATGCTAATTTTGGGACCCATTGATTGGGCTGTGATTGCAACCTTGGTAAACATTTCCTGGACATCTGTGACGGCCCCAGGATGGAGACCTATGCCGTCTGCGTAATCTAGATCACTCAGATTAAGAAACGGGTTAACTTCCGTACCATCAAAGCCCGACATTGTCCTGGGCATTATCCAGTCACTAGAAAGTTGAAAAGCACGGGTGAGAGAACCCATCTCTGTCTTACACCGTCCTCTAGGAGTAACCTCGAGGAGAGCTCTCCATTAGCCAGGTTTGGGCACGTGTATTATTGCAATACGTTTTCATAGGTCCCACCAGCTGGTTCGGAACTCCTTCATCAGTTATAGCTACCTGGATGCCGCCTCTTAGGACTGAGTCAAAAGCCGTTGTGAAAACTATAAACACCCAAATCGTGAACTGCTGGTGCTTTCCTCTATGTTAAAGGATTTGCCTGAGCGTAAATAGCTTGTCAATGCATCCCATTCCTGGTCGGAAACCAGCTTGGCTGGGTCTAGTTCTTGTGTTGCGGTGAGGACTAAACCAGCTGAGGATTATCTTAGCAAAAATGTTTGCTGAATCAGTGAAATTCCTCTATAATTTTTGCATTGGGTGGCATCTCCCTTCTTGAAGATAGGCAGAATTATAGAGTCAAGCTACTCTTGGGTGAATCGTTCTTTATTCCAGATTTTAACAATTATGCTCTGCTGCTTCTCCACACGCACAGAGCCTCCTTCAATAAATAGCTCTGCAGGTAACGCATCCGGTACCGGTGCTTTACACCTTTTTAACTTCTTTATAACTGATTGGATTTTGTTGAGGTCAGATGGGTCGACAATAATGGAGCAGTAGGTGGTCAGATCCAAGGGTATTGGTCCAAGGGCTATTGGTTTAATAGATTCTCAAAGTGTCCTTTCCAGCGGTCTATTCCTTGGTTTATTACAGCAATGCGTCTGCCGTTCTCATCCTGTGCTGATGTTGTGTTAAGTTTTCGCTCAGCTCCTTTCGCTTCCTTAAGAAGCTGGTATAGCTTTTGGGTTTCAGATCTGGAAGTGGCATCTTCAATTTCGTTGGTAATATTGTCCCAAAAGAGCTGTTTGTCATTCCGTGCTGATCAGTGGCATTCTCTTCGGAGCTTCTTAAACTCCTCAGATTTTGGGCAACTCATTGGTTACTTTTTCTCTGTCAACTTCATCGTTTTGTCTGATATTCATCTCTTACGTTGCCGCTTTTGGTGACCTAGGGTGGCTTCGGCAGATGATTTAATTACATCACAAAAGATCTGCCATTCGACTTCGATACTTGTTGATTCCTCCACCTTAAATATGAATTAGACAGTTGGATTCTAAAAACTTCCTTTAAACTAGGGTCCTTGTGCTTGGATATGTCTAGGTGTTGGGGGGGGGGGGGGGTTCTGTTTTTCATCTCACAGACAGGCAAAAGCTCATCAAGAGCCTTAGGAGGTTGTGATCAGACCCATTTTTAGACCCAATGTCTGCCCCTCTGAAGACCCGGGAATTTGAGATGGTGGACTTCAAACGTTTGGATATGAGGATATGGTCAAGTTGGGCACTTGCTCTTCCGTCTCTGGATCTTCATGTAATCAGATGCGAAGATTTGTTCCTAAGCCAAGTGTTCTCTATTGTTAGATTGTTGAGCGTTGCGAACTTTAGCAGCCGGGTGCCCCGGTGGTATCTTACTACGAAGCCAAAGGAGCCAATTGCAGTCTCTTCAGAGGTCATTCTCGGGCCTATTCTCGCGTTGAAATCCGCAGCAATGAGCAGGATATCTCTCTTTGAAACTTTCCTTAGAACTGCGTTTAGAGAGTTGTAAGAGATATAAGCATGGGAATAAGAAGCATCACAGGTTGGGGCATATACGGCAATGACAGGTATATTAAAGAACCGGCTTTTGAAACCGGCTCTAGCTATCCTAACAGAAGTGTGTTTCCATTCGAGCTATGCAGACGCCAGCTCTTGGCTGATGAGGAGGCCCACTCCGCTGAGTGTAGAGCCTTCCGTGGAGCCTGAGTTGAGAAACTAAAAGCCATCTTTAGTGTCCGGAGTTATTATTTTTTTAGATTCAATGACGCTATTATTACGTGTCTCAAACAAACAGAGAATGTCAAGTCCATAACTTAAAGCATCACCAGCAATAAATGACTGGGTCGTCGAGCCCTTCATAGAGCATATATTCCAGCACCCCACACAGAGGATTTTTATTTCTTCACGGTGGGGTCAGCTGACATGTTTTTCAAAGGGGGAATCAAATCCCCCGCCGCATCGACTGCTGGGGATACCGTAGAATAGATCGTCAAAGTAGTGTCAGCTCAGTTACTTTTCCAAGGAGGCGTCGGATCCTTCAGAACATTGCCTGCCGTGGATTGCCGTAGTATGTGTTGGTCTTTTTTATGTGTACTTCTTCGTTGAATATTTTTTGGGAATAAATTTGACCCACGGTTCCCCAGACCACGGGCACCCTGCAAATGTGTTTGCAGATGCGGATCAGGTTAGGCGATCACGCGAGAGGTTCACCCCTACACCACTTTGAGGCCACGCCCTTAGAATAGGTATCCTTAGAGTCAGAGAGCTCCTACGAAAGCTATCTAACTTCCTAAGACTTTATAAGGACCTTGGTTCCATTTCAACAATCTTGTTCCAAAACCATGGTGTCATTAGGAGAGGGAAGGCAGTGGAACAATATCCAAGAAATGAAAGAAGCTTCAATACCTACTAGCCTTACTTGGATCCCCCGTCTTCCCTTGCCGGTTTTTATGGATCCTAGTAAATATACACAAACTAAAAGTTGCGCATACAATTCAAAGGGAAAGCTTAAAATGGAGGAAAAAATTTTGCTTACACCATGTTTTTGCCAAGCTAAAAACCTAAGAAACGGCTATTAGGTTATGCTAACAATTTAATTATACTATTTAGTTGTACTAACAAAAATGATATTATAAAGAAAGAAAGGAAGAAAAAGATTGATGGAAGTTCTACTTACTAGGTGGGCTTAGAGAAATTGCTACTGTTCTTACACCAGGACCCTCTCCAGCTTTATTTTCTGGTGAAATCCAAGCTTGAAATTTTCCACCACTGACTAAACCTCCTATGGTAAAGTGGCAATTCATCGGGTTGACTTTCCATCTTAAAACTTCCGGATCACTGGTGGGTTCACCAGTAGGCTCAACAGCTTTGTCATTCCAGGAACCTGGAGACACTGCACGCACATAGAAATTGTATCCAGTTATTTTCCCGTTGGCTTTCTGAGAAGGAAGCCAGGAGGCTATAACACTCCTGGGAGAGCTTGCAAGAACATTGAAGCCTGATACTGGATCTGGTACTGGAAGAAAGAAGAGGCTAGAGAACCGAAATTTTCCTTGATCAAAGGGTCTCCAGAAAGTAATTCATATATGCGTTATATATCAAGAAAAAGAAGGAGAAACTCCTCTACAAAAAACCTTCACAAAATGACTACAGTTTGTCTGAAAGATATCCGAGGCAACACCCAAACGCTGCCTATAGTAAAGGGCCATAAGGCTTCAATGTATTATTTTTTTTCAATAGCTGCTTCGTATGGAAGAGGTGGTCGTAGACACTTCAGAGGTAGCTCACTTGGTTCAAAGCTGAAAATTCTAGTGCTCCTTTTAAGAAAACAAAGTGATCAGACGACAAACAGTCCCCTTGGGTCCAGTTGACCTCCCCCCCCCAAGCATATTCGATCAAAATTTTAAGATAGCCATTTTATTAAAAATTCTTCAAGATCTAATAACTATGCCTCCATCAATGAACCCCCCCCCCAAAAAAAAAAAAAGCCTCTTGGGCAAGAACTGTTAGCTAGGCAATTTTTCGATTGTTTACAAATAGGGTCTTGTTTTTTTTTTTAAGAAAGGAGACATGTCTGATCCTGGTTAGAGCAATGTGTTTGACACGCTTAGCCTTCATAGAGGCTAAGAGTACTAAGGCGAGAATTTCAGGAAATGTTAATAGTCCAGGCGCCAATAGACAAAAAGACGCTTATTTTCAGGTCGTCATGACTCATCTGTTTCACACAATCTGAAAGCAGTTTCTAGTCATATCGAACCCGCTGATTACGGTTATATCCAGGAATAGGTACCACCGAAGGGTGATTGACCCTTAAAAATGACTTGAAAGATTAGAAAAAGCTGTCTTGAGAGTTTTATTTACAATTTTCTCAAGGCTCCTACACGGCATGCAATTTAAAATAATAAAAGAAATCCTTGGCAACAAATAAAGTTTAAAACTTATTGCAGGACAAATTCAATTATTACGATTGAATAAAGTATTGAATCAAGCAGTTCGTGGCAATGAACTGTAAGTAAGGAGTGAATCGGCTCAATAGTAACCAAAATTTTAAAAAACGGAATGTTAATATCAATAGATACATCAAAAGAATCAGCTTATTATGTTGATTCCAAATATATAAGAATCATTAAGTTTAGTGTTATCCATCAAAGTCTTGGAGCCTGAGAAAATTTGCCTGATTTTTGAAATAGGGAGAAAACACCCCCTAAAATAGAGGAATCTCAATGAATCACACCATCAGATTCAACGTAGAAGTTTCAAGCTCCCATCTGCAAAATTGTGGAATTTTGCTATTTTTGCCCGAAAACAGATTACGGAAGCGTGTTTTTTTTTTCAGGGGTGATTGTACTGAAATAATAACCCTAGAAGATCGGGAGAGGGTGCATTCGAACGGGTAAATTAAAAGATCTAGTGTCCTTTTTAAGTGCCCAAAAAGATTAGAGGGCAACTGGGTCCCCTCCACGCCCATTTTTTCCCCAAAATTATCTGATCAAAATTTTGAGATACTCATTTTGTTCGTTATAGTTTGAAGATCAAATAATTATGTCTTTAGGTGTAAAATGACCCCCCACAGTCCGTGGGGAGAGGCCTGTAAGTTATGCAATTCGCCCATTGCTTATGTATTTGTTATTGGGAAGTATACCCACATTTTTTGGAGGGGGAGGGCCGGGGGGGGGCTGTGTTTGGGGTAAATTTCTAAAGGGAGAATCACTCAAGAAATGCCCCGTTCCGTGGAAATTATTTCCCGGAAATCAAAAAACACGGAAAAAAGCCCTTGGATAATTCCGCCGGAACATCTTCACATGAAAAATTTGGTAAAGAGAATGAGAGACATTTAAAAATATCAAATCCTCCAGTGTAACATTTCCCCTAAAATATTCACCCCCCCCCCCTAGAAATGTCCCTCCAAAAGAAAATTCTCCCTTTAGAAATTTACACCAAACACAGCCCCCCCGGCCCTCTCCCTCCAAAAAAAATGTGGGTATACTTCCCAATAACAAATATCACCATTCCCAAAGCCATATAACAAATATCCCAAAGCCATATCACCGTTTACTGTAAATGTAAAAACATTTGCATGGAAAATTGTTTTTGTGCGGCAATCTGCAAGTGGGCCTTTGCTTTGTGTTGGTGCTGAGAAATGTGACCTTTGTGAAAGCGACGTTGAGACGATGATCTAACAATAACTTCAAAGTATTAATCCAATAGCCTTCAAATGGGTTACAGAACTAATAGACAATTTCAACTATCCTTACTCTTTGCCTATCTACCTTAGTTCTTTCCTAGGATGGGTGATATACTATCTATCAAAAAGTGAAATGAATCAGTGAAATATTCAGTTTATCGAATAAAAATAACATTCTGGCGATAATATTTTTTTTTAAATGTACTATGTGTGTCCAGATTTTCAAAAAGGCTTATGCTATTAAAAATAGTTGAAAAATTTTGTTAAACTCTCAGAGAATGTTCAGAGGAAGGCATTAGGTACATCCGGGTTGTAAAAAAGGGTGACCTGGGCATATCTATATTGATCTCAGGAACAGTTACGGGTAAGAAGTTGAAGTTTTTAGGAAATGCTAAGGTGGATGCTAAACTAAAAAAAAAATCAGACTATATTCATCCAGGTTGTCAAAACGGCATATATTCAATTCCGCAAGAAAGGTTAAGTGTATTAAGTTTAAAAATAACGAGAATTTAAAGGGGACGTTGAACTCACGGACCCTATGTGCATTCCAGCTTTTAAAAGGGCGTAACTGTAATATCTCAGGAACGGCTAAGATTACTAAGTTGAAATTTATAGAAAATATCGATAGTAATGTCTAACTAAACCAAAAGAATCTATGTCCATTCAGTTTGTTAAACTGGCGGGTCTGAAATATCTCAGGAACAGTTAAGGGTATTAAGTTCAAAATTTCACAGAATATTGAGGGGAATGTTGTACTTAATTAAAAGACGCTATGTGCGTCGAGGGTAAGAACATCGTCTTTTTCTCATCTCACGAAGCAAATGCTCACGTCAAGGTCACAAATAAAAGAGTTTAAAGAGTCTAAAATAAACAGAACTGAATGATGCCTCTGATTTTTATTCATTCGCTGATTCCATTTTCATCCATATGTAACATTTTAAAATTATTCCAAGAAGTTTTTTGTATATTATTTATAAATTATTGTTGAATAAAAACCTTACATCAGTCTTAGTTTAAAATTGAACAAAATTCAAACAATAACAATATTGAATACAATCAAACCCAGCACTTAGATCACCAATGCAAATTAAGAACTTAAATTAGAATTTGATATTCGAATTCTTAAGGCGAAAAACTTTTAAAACTAAAGAAAAATCCATTATATTAAAAAATAATAAAACTTTGACAATCAGAAACGCGCAATACTTAATTTAAAGAAGTTATTCTATGAAAAACAAAGATCAATTTAAAATTTTAAGACGAGCTGAAATAAAGTTCTATAATAATTCAAACCTAAATAGACTAGAAATTACTATCAAAGAGTAAATGAAGCGCAAAACCAACATAAATAAAATTAAATAATAACATCTGATATAAAAATAACAGACACTTATATATATATGAATAAATAATTCCTAAAACGATTAGAAGTTAAAATGAACACTCAAATCAAACTTAAAAGGAACGTAAATTACTAAAAAAAGGTTTTTTTTTCACTGCCCTCACCCCCATAGCCGTAAGCCTTCTAAGACCCATTCCGCCCTTTGTGCTTTACTGAAAGCAAAATATATGTTAAGAAACTTTTTTTCTAGTTATAAAGTTGAAAACAGAAAAATTTTGTCAAAAAATAATCTTGAATTGCTGATATTTCCAGAAATTAAAATCATTATGTATTAAGCAATAAGTTTATTTTCACTAGTTCTTTCCAGTCATCTTGAGTATTACAGTGAATTTTAGTTTTTTATTTTTCTTATATGTTTTGAAAAATTAAAGCACACTGTTCAAAATATATGTGATTTCAGTAAAACAAAAATGACTTAATAAGTTTTGGAATGTTTACGGTTAGTGTCGGGGGTTGAGGTAGCAGTTGCCAAACTCCTGTTAATAGTATTTGTTTCCTTTTAAATGTTCAAACGATACAATAGACCTTAGAAGGCTTACTGTTATGGTGAGAACAGTAGCCAAACTCCTGTAAGTAGTAATTCCTGTTCATTTTAAGTTTGACTTGAGTGTTCATTTTATTTATCTTTGTCGTTTTAAGATTTATTCGCTCATCTTTGGATAATTCATTTATTGATGTGATTGTTTAATTTAATTTCTTTATGTTTTGAGTTTGATTTATTATTTGATAGTTATTTTATTGTGCACCCCTCCCTGGCTTTATACCCCGGGAATCTCACTAGCAGCTATGGTATTAGATATTAATTTTGAGACGGTCGTTTTACCATGAATCATCTTAAGGCCCAAAGCATGCACTGTACTCAGGGGGAGGGGAGACGGTTGAGGGTATCAACGGAGTCCAATGAGCAAGGGACCCAAGCTATTGAGGTAGCCCATTCTTCACGAATAAATCTTTTTTGAACAGATGGGCATATTGCACATTGCTAAAACCAGAATCATGCCAACACTTTGCATCGGTATCATTACGATTGCAAAATAAGCCGAGATCCCTCCAAACTCTCTCCCTATCCACCAGTAGAAAGCTAGACGTTCTGAATTTTTCAGAACCAGAATCATTAAAGAATTATCAATCTAAGTGTAGTCTCAGTGTTAAAACAAGCTAATTCGGACAATAAATACTTTGTACAATTAACACAATATCTTAGAAAAAATGTTATTAAACAATTATTTTACAAAATTACCACTTATCAGATATTTTTATCTGAATTTTCAAAGCCTGCATAAATTTGTACATTTTAGTTCTTAAGCAGAAAACCTTTAAAAAACTTTGACACACAAGCATATTCCTATAACTAATACATAATAAAATTATGTTAAATAAAAAACTATTTAAGACGAATGCGTCAAATAACGGAGGCAATAGCTATTGAAGGCCTGAATCTCTATCCAGAGATAGTCGGTCCACCCCGAATAATAATAATAATAACAATAATAATAAGAATAATGCGCCATAGAATGTAAAAAAGTATATCGGAACCTCAAAAAAGAAATTGATATAATTAAACGTAAAAAATAATAGAAACTCCTGTGAACGAATAAATGCAACAAGACGTACAGAATTTAAAATTAGTAATCAAACTGAAGCTTAAAATAAACAAATGATCACCAACAATAGTTGAGCTGCTACCCCCCCCCCCCCCCCTAACTCTATTTTAGGCTTTGCACTTCAAAATTAAATACAAAAGCTTGCATCTTTAACAAAACCAACTTTACAGGCATACATAGACACGATAAAGCAGCCACGAAAACAGTTGGCTTCCAAGATAGAGATCAGTTTATAGCAAACCTATTGAAAATCTGAAACAGGGTCCAGAGACAAACCTTAAGAGACTTTTGTTCACGAGAAAAACAAAACGCTACGGGACGTGGTAAAGCTCTTAATACACATATTAAGGGTTGACACCATAGTTAAATCAACATTAACCGTAGCCAACTACACTTAATGTTGCTCTTGTATTTATTTAGTCTCTAAATACATTTATATATTCTCCATATGCCTGGAGAAAGATTTCGGTATTATTTGAGGATTGTTTTTCTCAGCAAGCAAAAGAATAATTTAAGAAGAAAATGAATCGCAAATCTTTCAGAGACGGCTGTTAGTGAGGGACGAAAATACGAAAATTAAACTTAGCCAATAAAAGAACAATTAGGCTGAGAGTAGCTTACCATCTTCTAAAGTGCGGCACACTACAGGGTCACTAAGTGGGCCACTACCTGCCTGAGTGGAAGAGGAAACCCGGATAAAGTAACTTGTGAAGCTCAACAGGTTTGTTATTGTACCATAGTTGGACAAAAAAGTTCTTTCTTCAGTGGCGGGCTCATCTGAAAATGGAAATTAAAATTCATAAGAAATGTCAATTTAATGCCAAAGGATCCCACATTTTGATTATTTTTACAAGCTTTATATAATGTAAAGCAGGGTCGTCACGTATGGGGGAGAAGAGGGAGGACACTCCCCAATGTCTTTGGGCATTCGGTAAAAAAAAATGAGTCGGGAAAATCGTGACGCGAAGCGCCACAATTTTTCTGACTCCGTCAAAAAGTTTTTGTTCGGCTAAATTAAGACCACGAAAATACTGACATGTCATCTACAGAAATCTCGAACTTGGTCGGTAAACGCAGCAGTTTTACTGACCCCTGCCGTGATTTTACAGGTGGTGCTCCAACTTTCCATTTGGCTAAATACAAAGCATGAAAATATTGACATGACGTGTACCGAAATCTTAATCTCGGTCGGTAAGTGCGGCGGTTTTTCTGACTTGTTCAGTGATTTCACGTATCGTAATCAAAACGGGAATTATGCTGATTATTGATAAGAACAGTCGGTAAAAATTACCAGCCAGTCATTAAAATTCCTTGCTCCTCTCTCCCCAAACATTTTGGATAATAACAACCCTGATGTAAAGTTAACATAGGTAATAGGGCTTTCTTTGACGATACCTGGAGAAACCTGGGAAGGTAAAATGGAAGGGTGTGCGAAAGCCCCACCATTGCACTTCCTGGCTGAAGGACCGTGAAACGGAGATCAGCACCACTAGTGGAAACTGTAAATTACAATGTCGCACTATTTACCTCTGCCTTTAGTTTTCGTTCCAATACCATCGAAGGAAAAACAATGGTAAAGTGGGGATAAATAATGCTTTTTCTGAGTACTGTAATGAAATAAAGGGACCTCGGGGAATTGAAAAATAGGCATAGGGTAGTCAAAGAAATGGAATGCGGGTTGCAAGACTAGAAAATCTAGACCTGGAAAAAGATATACACATCTGATTCCCTTGAGGTTTCCATTGAGGTTTCTTGCACTAGATATAGTGCAAGTAAATTTACTTCGACTTAAGTTTTAGACTTTGATTTAAACTGAAGTTAAAATTTCGTATTTCCTATTTGTCGAATTAATTCAATTCTAAGGCAGTTTAAGATCTCATAGTCGATCATTTGATTAAAAGAATGTTTGAGAGAAGTTGAGATTGATGTCTTGTCCTTGTCCTATTTTGTACGAGGTTTGGTCATGGTATTGAAGCTGAAAAGGAATCGTGAATCCCAAGAACTCTTGCTTAGAAGGAAGTCCGAATAGAACTGATACCAATTTAGTGTTCAAACTTTCAAAAAACTAATAAAACTTTTAAAAGTAGAACAAACGCTGATCGATTGACGGCGCACCACCGAACATAATTGCGTCCACGGCCATGACTTATATTTCGACGCGGCTTCGACGACTAGTTAGGACAAATGAAACATATAATTCTCAAAATAAAAGTCGAATGAAAGATCTTAAGCCAAACAAAGCCATGACAAAAAATTAACAATTGAAAAAAAAGACAAACGAGACTGCGGCCAGTAGAGAGGAATGATGAAAAACTAAAACAACGCTGATATTTTGCCTGTATCAAAACTAGACGTCTTCAGCACAAGAGAGGCAAAGATAAGAAAACCAAACTAAACTAAAAACAAATAAACCTGCCACCATAATAAAATTTTCGCAACTGATCCACGTAGGGAAAAGAAGCTGTTAGAGTTACTTCGATGAGAACATCAGTTGCTTTGATGTTCTCATCGAAGTAACTCTAATAGCTTCTTTTCCCTACGTGGATCAGTTACGAAAATTGTATTTTATTGGTGGTGGTTTTATTTGTTTTTAGTTTAGTTTTTGTTTTTATCTTTGCTTCTCTTGTGCTGAAGACGCCTAGTTTGGATACACGTGAAATATCTGCGTTGTTTTTGTTTTTCATCTTTACTCTCTACTGGCTGCAGTCTCGTTTGTTGTATTTTCTATCTTTGTTATTTTTTAAAATAAAAGTCATTTCCAGTAAAGAGCAAATTACACCCTGGCCTTTAGATTGTTGTTGGCGGGGGGAGGAGCCCTTATCCTATTTGTCGTAAATTCAGTTTTTCTTAAGTTTATCTTCATTATTCCTTTTAATTTCATTTTTAGGATTCATCTATTCATACATACCAGCATCTGCTATCTTTATTTTATTCATTTTTTTTCACTTACTGATTTATAGTAATTAATATCAATTTAAAATTACAGTTATTATATTAATGAATTTCTTATTTATTTTAGATATTCACATGGCTCCTCAGTTTTCTTTGAGAAAATTCATTTTTGGAAAATCTTTTTTTCAGTAATAAATTAGAATGTCAAGGAAATTTAATAAAAAAAAAATACGAGGTAGGAAAGTTCACATTAACTTAAACGATATAATACAAAACTGGAGGACTTTAACTCGTTTTATTCTTTATGGTGCATTTTTTACCTTATTTGAATCACTAGTTGTTCCACTGAGTTTACACTAACTAATTAGTTACCAAAGAAAAAGGGATACTGAATAGAAGCAAATTCTTGGCACCTTAAAGATGAGCGTACGACGAATTAAAAACTTATAGAACCACAGAAATCGTAGTTTTGCATGGAAGGACAAAGAGATTCCAAACAAGCTGGAACTGGATTTAATTGAATACTTTTTAGAATTTAGTGGAAGGCCCAAATTTCATATGATCCCATCTGAAACAAAAGAAAAGCTTTTTTCGAATGAAAGTAAAAAGCAACGCAAAAAGTAAAAAAGAGCAGACATGATCGTGCAGGCCTGTATGTGGGATAGAGGAGGAAGAGGAGAGGGCGAAGTATATATATATATATGTATATATATATATATATATATATATATATATATATATATATATATATAATATATATTATATATATATATATATATATTATATATATATATATATATATATATATATATATATATATATATATATATATATTATATATATATATATATATATATATATATATATATATATATATATCTGTCCCACAGAAAATAAAGAACAACGAAGATGTAGTTATAAGCTATAAAAAATTAAG